>CM036588.1:66284853-67722353 GCA_020745705.1 Hemiprocne comata | reverse complement strand
AACCGCGTTGAAAGCTGCATTATTTTTAAAACAGACGCTGTGCAGCCCTGGTTCCAAAAACATCTCTCTCCACTGAGGGTAGATAGATCCAAAGCACAAAACCAAGTGTAATTTTTCTTCTCCTGACTATTTCAGCAAAGTTTCCCTGTCCACGAATGTAGGGAGCCAAGGATAACATTAATCTCATCTCTTTCTTTTTTATCTTCCAGGGAACTTTTAAGTCAACAAAGTCTCTCTCTCTTGCAAATTCATGATCCTCCAAGTACTTTTACATTAAATTGTTTCTGACAGTGACATGCCAAATATTATTATTTTTCACACTATGAACCACAACCCTCTTTCACAGAAATATTTCCAGCACTAGTTACACAGAAAACTCTTACAGTAGTCATGACAATCTATTCCTACACAGAAATAGAAATGCCACTTACATATTTCCCTTCAGCAACTGAAAAGTTGCTGTTTATCACTTGACAGGGCTCCTTAGTGATTATAGTAATTCTTTTAAAATTCACTGTACGAAGGCTGCCTTAAACAGGAATTAATTCCGTGTCACCTTCTACACAGAAATCCTGTGTTCTCACTAATTGCGAGCATGCGGAGAGAAACTAGAAGTCTTCCTCCCCAGTTCTGCAAATGAGCAATGCCCCTTGGAAAAGGCACCAAGCTCCCGAGCTGAAAATAACTTGGGATGAGCCCTGGGATGTCTGTGCCTCAGTTTCTACCATGGGAAAAATAAAAAAACTAAGAGAAACACACACACAAAAGAGGACTGCACTTATCTACAGCATGGATATTATTGGGGGATTAAATTAATTAGCAACTGTAAAACACGTTGAGTTCTTCCAAAGGGAGACCTTAAAGAAGTGCAAAGTAATATAAATTAATCACTCCATTACATAGGCTGGCTCACTCCAGAGGAGGGTCTCAGCCACGTGGTCGTGACAATAGTGTATAAATAAGGATAATGGCCCATTATGACTTGGGCTTATACATTAGTCACCATTTAGCTGAAAACGGACACTGTGGCATGGACTGGGACTTGCTGATAATCCTTTTTTTAGTAGCTTGTATCTCTCTCTTCTGAGCTAGCCCCTGCACAACCATTCAAGTGAACATTTCAGTCCAATTCTTCTCAAAGTCGAGAAAATGTGAGCAAAATAAAGAATACAGGAGAAAAATTAAAAATACAGGGGCAAAACCATTTGAGGATTTCTAGGCTGGGCTCTAAATTCCCATGATTTAAACTGGTTTTGCACCACTGCCTTTCTTGATGGTCAATAGTTTCTAGTGCCAAAACTATGGTCTGGCTAGTGACTGATTGGAGTCCTGGTTGCATGACTGATTTAAAATAAAAGAGGATTGATCCTAGGGTACCCCTAATGCTGCACCACTTAAAGGGCAAAAGACCTTCTACAAGGGATCCTTTATCTTAGCCCGTGTCATTTGAAATACATTTCCTGACTTTTGTTTTGGTTTTGAAGCTTGTTGAGTACTCTGATACAAGCAGGGGAAAAAAAAAGAAGGACAAGAAAAAAAGGGAAAAGGAAAGGAAGCAACAGAAATGTTTGTGTCTTTAAATAATCCCAGAAGCACCAGTTGCCTCCCATGACCTTTACCAGGTGCTTCATCCACTTGGGTGATGTGCTGGGCTGAAAAGCACAAGCCCCAGCAGGTATCAGCAACAGTTCCATCAAAGGGAGGACCACATTTGAAGAGGCCTCGAAGCAGTTACTGACTTGTGTCATAGTGAACATCAAGCCTTAATAAACAAAAAAGCTATAGACAAAACTATTTGGTTAATGGCCAAATTGGAGAGTAAATATAAATAACATTATGTACACTTATCACTGCAATGCAACAACAGCTGGGCTTTGAGTCAAGTCAACACTAACACGTGGTGGGGGCAAACCATTGCATCCTGCTTATATTAAAGAATAAAATTGATTTTTTTGAGCACCAAGCATGTGCAAGGGGCAAAAAAGGAGGTCCTGGCCAAGGAACGAAATGCTTGACCGTAAATACATAAATAAAAGAAATCACCTTCTATTACAGGTGATAAAAATTGTACTCAGCATCTTTTGATATATATCTTCTCAAAAGTTTTGTGAGCACAGCCCTCTTGTGGGCTCATTTGTGTTTGTGTAACAACTGGAGACAGGGAATGGCTAATTCCTTTAGCTGTTGGATGAACCTCCGCTCCTCCAGGCTACAAGAGAATTGGCTGCAGGTATAATCATTCATCCCCTCGCCCTGAAGGAACCAAGCTGCTGCCAGCAATTTGTCAACATAATTTGGGGTTATTGTTTCCCTTCTGAAGTTTTATCATATTTTCTTTTCTTAAATTAAATACTTATTCATTAGAAGAAGGGAAAAAAAAAAAAAAAAGTAATGTCTTATGTTTGAAATCTTCCTCAGACTTTTCTTAACTCTTTTAAAAACCTTGCCCCAACCCTCTTGAAGGTAGTGACCCACCATGTTAGGAAATGCTGGTGCTCACTACAGGGAAGAACTTCAAGTGAAAAGGGGGCTGCTTCATAAAGTCTTGCATCCACCTCCTACAAACTCATCCCATGTATTTAGCAAGGGTTTACTTTTTGCATAATTTATCCTCCTGATTGTTGGCTATACATTCAATACACTCAAAACATTCAAAACAACTGCTCAATACCTTAAGTGTATAGTCCATAGACAAAGCTAGAGCTACATGATAGACAGATGGGGTCTTTGCAATCCCCAAGTCTCAGCCCGCCTTACTTCTGGAGGGCATGGCTAGTAATAGCTGTCAGGTAGCCTGTTGCCCACCCAGCTTACAATAAAGTTTTTGAATGCTCTCTTAATTGGAAAGAAAACCTTGAAAAATATAAATTGGTAAGCAGGACTAAAAATATACTTACATAACATTAAAATCTAGTGCCATGTAGTTCCTATATTCCACACACATTGATTGTTTATTCCAATCTCTGTAAAGTACAGACTTTCAGAGACCATGATATCCAACAGTCATTACCACCCTGAGTGGCCATGAGAGGACCCACTCATGGCTTTACCATCTGAACATCTCCTTGAGGGGCCAACTGAGGCTGCCAGCCAGTAATCCCACCTCCCAGCCCGTCAAAGCCAAGTGGGGACATCACATGCAATACAACTATAACCGAGTGGGATACATGCAGGAACATCAAAATGCTGCCAAATAGATGGGTTTTTAGAGTCAATAACTCCTCCGTAATCTGCTTCATGCAACTTTGATTCTGAGGTGATTTATTTTTAATAGAACAACAACAAAGGCACAAACATCAGGTTTGGATGAAAAAGTGGTGCTTCAAGTCTACAGAAATAAGGTCGCTGAAATGACAGACAGGCAATAACTCCACCTGCAACTAAGCAGCACAGCGAGGGTGACTCTTGCACAGATGGAAACCCAAAGCGTTAGAGGCAGCAGGGCTCGTCGAACTAAAAAGCAGGAGAAATTCTGTGTGGAAGTCTTGGCTCTGACCTGGATTCCCTTCCTAGCCCTAGAAAAGTTGCAAGCTTTCTATCTTTAGTTTCCCCTTATTTCAAATGAGGATAAGACTCTTTGACTCTTCACAGCCTCACAGGGAAAAGGAAGACATAAGCTGTCTTTATGCAGACAAATAGATAAAAGGAAATGAGAGTGGGTATCAATGTGAATACCAGGGAAGATGGAGAAGTGGAAACAAACAGGACTTTTGCCACTAATTTCCACAAGGTTATGACTTCACCTGAAGGGACCAGAAGCACAACTACATTGTGTGCACAGTACAAAGATCATCGAACCAGCATCCACCAAACAACATGAGCTCTCTCCATTAGCCCCGCTATGGCGATTCATTGCTGAACCTACCCAGGTTCAGAGAAGGAGCTAACACCTTCGTGCAGCACAACACCCATGCAGGTATCTCTAATACAGCAGAGCTCTCCAATCCCCTCCATACTCTCAGAGCACGGAGGAACAGAGGGTATGGCAGGGTGAGGAGAGGAAAGGGCCTGAGAGTCCTAAACAGGCTGAATGGAAAAGAAAACATGAGTGCAAAAGGACAGGGTCATAGTGCTTTCCAAAGAAGAAGAAAAATTAGAAGCAGTAAGTATAAACCACAAAAAATAAAGGAGAATTAAATGGAGATCATCAGACTGGGTGGGGCATAAAGACAAAAAGGAAGGGGAAAAACCACAGCTCCTCTCTTCCAGGAGGAACCAAAGCCCTGTAATTTCTGCAGGGGCAAGACTTTCGAAAGAAACACTCGTGTGTGTTGGTGTTCACAGATATGCAGAGACCCCATCAGCCTGGGCTGTGTTCTGCCAGAAGCACTGCCCCTCCACCTTCTGCACATGATGAAATAAAAAATGCTGCACTTGGTGAACCATCTCCCAAGTCCCTCTGCAGAGCACAGTGCAAGCACCCAGACTTTCTCTCCAAGAGAGGACTGCAGAGCCACCAAAAAACACCTCTATCAATAACAAAAGTGAAGTTCTTCTGGGTAGCAGAAGGTTTAGACCTTAGGTTTTACTTCTTGCATTGGTGGTTGCTGCATGTGGTAGCTGTGACAGACACCCACAAAGCCTGAGCAGCAACAATCACAGTGTGCCTTACATTTGATTGACCTTATTCCATTCCTCATTTTTTTAATCTCAGCTCCACAGTACACACCGCCTGCCCAGCCA
The DNA here is from genome assembly GCA_020745705.1 of Hemiprocne comata. Lineage (NCBI taxonomy): Eukaryota > Metazoa > Chordata > Aves > Apodiformes > Apodidae > Hemiprocne > Hemiprocne comata. The sequence goes on along the minus strand of CM036588.1, from coordinate 67,717,670 downwards.
GGTTAACGGAGCCAGCTGATGGTGATGCAGGGTTTTTGTCTCCCACACAACAAACACTGACTAGTACTTTCTATTTAGAGCAATCCTGCATTGTAAACCTGTCTCCTCCCTTTGATAAGAGCCATATCGCTACATAGCATTAATCCCCGTCCCTTTCTCAACACAAGCAAAAAACAGCTTCATGGTCAGGGTAGATAAAATCACTGCTTCATGTAGATTTTTTAAAGTCTATTACTGTGCAGAAGCACACACAAAGTCAGATCCAAATGACATCACTACCTCCTGAAGGCTGGTGTGCAAAGCCTCGAGGTGTGTTAGTCCGCCCTGGCTCCTACTGAATTTAGCAGGACTGGAGTATTTTCTGCCTCTTTCTCGACCAGGAAAAAGGCCTTCAGAGACAAATAAGAGTTTCCTGTTCAATATTTCATGTAATGATTCCTCCAAAGGTGTAAACAGGAAAAATGCCTCACCACTTAGCCAGAAAATGAGCTTCTGCTGTCCCTTCCTTTTATTGTGTTTACGTGTTAGAAGTCATTTAGAAGGGGATCTGCCAGATGCCCAGGCCTGACTGAGACAGCATAGGCTCTTGGCTGGCTGAGGTCCCGAAGCCGACTTGCCTGGGCAGATTTGGGGTGAGAGTGAGCCCTCAACCTCTCCCTTATCCCCTGTCAAGGGCCCAGCAGGCAGCCTCAGCGGGAGCCAGTGTTTTGGAGAGATCTGCACTTCACCCTGAACATCTGGGCTCAGGCAAACAGTGAGGGTTTGCTTACAGCAAAAACCACATCTCTAAGCATTCCCCTAACAGATTTTTGGGGGTAGTTTCTCTTTGGGAAGATAAAATTAATCCATAGGGGCACCCACTGCAAATTATTTTACATGCACTTAAATGCAGGCTCTGACTTCCAGCATCCCATTGGCCCAGTCAGGGATTCTTGGGCAGCAAAGGCCCAAGCACAGCCCTCACTCTGCAACAGCCATCCTTCATTTCAGCTCCACGGCAAGCAAAAAATGCCTAGTGTATGTCACAACTGCCAACCGGTCTTTTTAGCTAACTGACAACAGACGCCCTTTGGAGTCAGCGTATTTTGATTATGGCTCATTGTTAGCAGGATTCAAGAGCCCACTCGCCTTGCCGTGTTGTTCAACACCAAAATTAAATTGCGGAGTAATTAGCCTCACTCCAGCTACACCTTTCCATCTGAATGGATGTAATACCTGCAAGGGCTGTGCTGGGTATAAAATGTGTTCCTGATTATGAAGCGTTTGCTTAATCTTGAGGGCGCCGCCTTGTTTTTTAAAGCTCTCTACAAGTCACACACTCCAGTACGTGCTGCCCGTTATCTCCAGAAGGCTTAAAACTGGAATCCCCATGATTCACATTTTCCAACACTCATGGCCAAACCCTTCCGCAGACCAGCTTCTCCACGTTCTCCCATTTCACAACAAGCTGAATCTGCAGCGAGGCAGAAGTGGCTGAGCAGCCTGGCTCTGCCAGCCACATGCCAGTGAGCTAGAGGCCACAAAACACACTGAATCCAGGCTGTGGGAGCTGGAGGAGGGTGAGCTCCAGGGGTGGTTCACCAGGCTGAGGTGGCCGTGGCTCCCCAACACCTCCACCCGCTCATTGAGGGATGGCTTGGAGACACGTCTGGCTGACAGTCACCCAAAAAAGTCAGGCTGAGAGGTCCCTGTGGCCTCACTGTGCCTCCCAAAGAGGTTTTGGAGTACCCAATGGGGCTTATAGCAATACAGGGCTCGTGCCATGGCCCCATGTAGAGCCATGTCTCAGGATGGGCCGACAGTCCACCACCCTGCAAATGCTTCCAGTCAGCCTCACAGCTCTGCTCCTGCAGAAGTCACTGGTGGCACTGCTACTTACTCCATCCAGTATTTAAGTTTATCCCTCCCTCCTTTAAATATATTTCAAAACGGGTAATTATATGGAAGATAGCGGAAGCGGCCAAAACCAAAGCACAAAACCCGCAAAAGCAACTTTTACGATCAGCCTTTTGATTCAGCATGGTGCTTCCCCGTGACACCCGACAGAAATGTTTTGCTTTCTTTACACCATTTTCTTTAAACTATCCAGAATAAAATAATTAATTACTTTACCATATGACTTATCCTTATGTCTCGCATACCTCGCTATTATTATGACATATAAATTAAGGTATCGACCCTACCTGATGATACAGGAGAAGAAGAAGAAAATCTCCGCACAAGCAACTAACTGTCTCGCCCCACAACCTCACTGACAGACCTGGGAAGAACATCTGCATCTCCCCTCCTGCCTCGGACTGCCAGCAGCACAGCATCCACCACCTCTGCCCCTCCAGCATCACTGTATCAGTCCTCACCCAAAGGAACTCTCAAACATTTGTCACCGTGGACCAAACCCCAGCTTCACACACACATGTGCACTTAAGAACAAAACTAATCCTCCCTGCACACACTAGTCATGTGCATACGCTCGCTCTCACTTTAAAGAAAAATAATAGCCAGCTCACCCGTGTGCTTGAAAGGCTTCTCTCCCTGTCACCATCACCCTGCCACCACGGTGTTGCCCAGTGGCATCACGCAGCCCTGGAGCCCCCATACTTGTGAAGTGCTGCCCAAAAAGCTGGTGTGAACATGAGCAAAGGAGAGAGCCAGGTTGTGACTTCAAACCACCTTGTGGTGACATGGCTGTGCCCATCACCAAAACACAGCCATGTCCAGGACGTAGTAGAACTACCCTCCCATAACACTGCACAGCTCTACACAAGAGCAATTTAATCAATTAGAAGCCACAGGGACACTCATCTTATAAAAAAAATCTGGCCAACTCTACCTGAGCAAGGTACCTATGTGGTGCAGGGGTGAGTGGAGGAGCTCAAGGACCAAGGTCACCATGGCACAGCCCAGAGAAGCAGCGGGGTCCTCTGCACTGGGTCAAGCCTAAAACCAAAGTGCCACCTACTGAGTCCCTGGCACTTCTTCCACCAGCATCTTTGTCCTCCCAGGAGGGTTTCTAGCATGGGGCTGGCCACAGGTAATACTTCACTCACCACATCTTGGCAAGTGGTCACTGTGCACGTGAGAGGACACACCTCAGATTGCTGCTGAGCATCGGCAAGCAGGTGACATTCTACCTCAGACCAGAGATATCTCTGCACATTTCACCCCAACGCAATACACAGCACATCGACAGCCAAGCGAGTGGTCAGGACTTTCACATTCATGGATAAACCACAGCATGTGCTGACAGAGCTTGCCCTGGTTCAGCGTGAGGTAAAACACCCATGAGAAAACACTCCTTGTGTGCCAGGCTTCAGCCATTGGTTTCTACCATTTCTACGTGCACAGAAGGCCATAGCCCTGCACCCCAGCACACGGGATGCACAAAGCCACGGAGCTTTCAATCTGCTCTTCCCCTCTCCTCCAGAGAACTACACAGCCTTAAATGGAGCTATTTAAAGCCAGCGTTAAAAACACCAGCAATGATCTGACCTTCTTGGTAATGACAAAACTGGACCAAAACCTAAAGACCAAATGAATGAAAAGAAAATTACAAGGTAAAGTTTGCATTCCCTGAATGTGTGCCAGCTGCAGGAACCTTAGATTACATCGATGCAGCTTTCCAAATTTTAAATACAATAATTTTCTGTATTAAGGGCCCAGTAACCCTAATGGAGGCATAATTAGGCATTGATGCCATGCCCATACGAGAGGAGCTTGAAAAACTTAAATAAACTGTGAATGGCAGGATTAATACCACAGCTTTTCATTTTGTACAGCTGTTTGAATACAGTACACTGCCTGTGATGGCATCAGCTGTTGCTTTACTCTGGGTCAGTATTTCTGAAGTTAAAACAGGCAGTTCTTTTAAGCAAATGAAGAATTACCTCTCTTATTGTTGGCCTGTTTCTTTCAGCAAAGAGAGTCTGGATGCATATTTGCTTTATATTAAAAAGAATAAAGGAAAAGCCAAACTGCAAACAAAACTAGCTGGCCAGATTCAAAGCCCTGTGACGCTAGTAAGAGAATTTTAATTTACTGTGATGGTCCTTCAGGACGGAGGAGTAAGTAATGCAGTTTTGGAGATCATCTGCACAAGTGGGAATATCATATAGATGCCTGGAGAGTCCTTGAGAAAATAGCTCACCTCGGCCCTGATTGAAGAGGAAAGACAATACTTTGGCGAAATAGATTTCTGTATTTCTAGGAAAGGCTCCAATAGCAAATTGCTTACTAATGCAAGAAGCCTTGTAAATTTTATTATGAATGGAACAGGCAATGGCAGGAGCGTGACACAGCGCAGCATCTGCACACACTGCTTAGCCAGTAAAAAGTAAACAAATAGGTTACTTATAAGCTCTAGAAGACACCCGAAGATACCTCTAACAAAAAACTCAAGCTCAGTGAAGTTCAAGCAAGAATCTAAAACAGCTTCCAAAACGGTCTTACCAGTTTGTGTTTTCTGCCAGGTAAATTAGTTCTCTTGCAAGTTAATTCTCAATCCTTGGTTTTATGGTTGGCAGTATCAGCTGAAGAGAGTTATGCTAAATTTTCTCGCTGCCTTTAAAAACTAGCTTATCAGTGGATGTAAAAGAAACTAACTATGCAGGGAGCACGTCAGGACAGCAAACCACCATAGCAAAATAAAATGCTCAGGTTACCAGGAGGAGGATAGATACTGGGGGAGCCTAATGCCATATTCACCTGGAAAATCTGACACCCAAACCGCAGCCTCGCACCCCTAGACAGGGCAGGCAGCTCTTCCCTTTCCTTGCAGCCTGGCTGAGCCCTTGTCCATACCACCTCAGCTGAATCCATCCCTAAATCCCTGGCACTATAAAGCTTTTCCATTTTTTTTGCCAGGCAGCATTAAAAACAGTATCACTCTTGAGCTGCAGGAGCAGAATGAGACGCGGGCGCGGGGGCAGTCGGCTCTCTGCAGCCCTGGCCGGGGCGATGACGAATGCCAGCAGTTAAGTGCTGCTGTGGACATGAATATAGCTAATGAAAAGCTTACCTAAAGCTCGCGGGGAGCCTGCGCCTGGCTGGCCAAACCTCTCCAGAGCGGCGGGCATGAGGCCGCCAGGGCGCTCGGGAAAGACGAATTAACTAAAAGTTAATGTGGATGTTCTCATTCAAAAGAAAAGTGGCCTACTCCAAAGGGGATTAGGCTAAAGTGAACTAAGGCCACTTTACTTCTGAATGAGAGCATCCACACAATAGTGCAATGCACTTTAACTAATGCACTTTAATTTTACACCCAATCAATTTGTCTTACCTCTCCTGAGTGTCCTTGTGTGGACAAACCCAGAGATTCATCGAGTTTTGAGGCCAAGCGGGAGCCATTAGATCAACCCCATCTCACTCCCCGTGCGTTATGGGCCATTGCCTTTCACAGTTATCCCTTTATTGATCCCCAAAACTCATGGATGACTAACAGAAAACCTCCAATGGGGGAAAAAAACATTTCTTCAATGGAGTGCCTGCTCTGGATTTGAAGACGCTTGCAAACAAAGAAGCCACTTGCAAAATAAGAAGTCACCACGACCTTCGAGAGCCTGTCCCGTCACCGGCAAAAGTAAGAATGGACAACTTTGGGCATAAATCCATTTCTTTCTATTCTACCTTCCCCATGCCCCACAAGTTAGCAAGGAAACGGCAGTCTCCATATTACAATTTTAAAATACCTTCTTTTTTTGTTTTAAATTGCAAACAGGCCCTTTGCTTTCAGAACTAACTCTGATTTTTTTTTAAATTTGTCTCACCAAAGTTGAAGTTTTGAACTCTTGCCCAGATGCCTACCAGTGAATCTCAAACCTCGTTTTCCAAAATCCAGTAATCCTCAGAAACCACTCACTGCCTGCGCTACGACCTTTGGTACCCACAACAACCCACGTAAACATGAAATCTCCATGTCATTCTTCACCTCTCTGAAATATACATTTGAAAATAAATAAATGAAGCTGCAATGGCAACAACCAGGGATGCAACTCAATGTGTTGAGCCTGCAGAGGCAATGGGGACTCCCCATGCCAGCAGCCCCTTCACTAACAGAGACCAGACCCCCACCACTACCACAGAGGAGCTGAAGTTTTCCAGGGCTCTCACCTAAACGAAAAATAAAAAAAGGAGTCCCAAGGACACCGGCCTGCAGGGAGTCTGCTCCTACCTATGCTCTGAGGCTGGGTTACAGCTCTTTTTAACCTTGTGAAAGTAGTAAAAGGAAAAGGCAACTACACTAAGCATGCCAAAGAAAAGCTGAACCAACTACCAGCAAGTTGTCTTTAAGTCAAGTTACAGAGTATCAGCGGTGGGTTAGATACGGAGCCATTAATCAGGTACAGAAATACACTCGAACATGGCAAAACACAAAATGGACACTCTGTTAAAGTTACCCTCTCCAAATATTGCTGCGACTGCAGGAAAAGAAACCAAATATAAACATTAACTTCCAAATTTGCCATGCGACTAAAAGCCTGCTCAGAGTAATTAAACATCAGGAGAGGAAGGTAACACGCCGAGGACATAAGGTGACACTACAGCACACCCCAGCTTCTCCTTCTCCCACACAAACCCCACCAGGAAACAATCCCAGAAACCTTTAAAAATTTTAACGAGCACTTTGAAACAACCCTCCCATTTATTTTCTTAAATTTGTTTAGCTTACACAAGATAGCTCCTAACTGTATGCTCATGTGACCAAAAAAAAAACCCAAATGCATAAATGCAAAACAAAAAAAACCCCAGAGATTCCCTAATTTAAAGAAGCTGTGCTGGATTTGAAATGCTTTTTAAAGCAGTATTTATCAGCACAACCTACGCTTACTCATTTTGATTGAGCGCTATATAATCTGATTTTTTGAAGTGCTAACATTGCCCACTTCGGGCTGCAGGAACCCTTCCGCGTGCAGAGCCCATCACCTTTATTGCTACCTGCGAATGAGCAGCCAGGGAAGACTCAAACCCTCAGCCATAAAGGTTAAATTTAAGGTAAAAACTCCTTTTTCTACAACTCCCTCGCAAATCTCCAAGTTGTCCCAGAATAACAATCTGCAGTCCCTAATGCAAAGATGGTGAGAGCTCCCACTTACAGGAACACCTTGGGATAAGCTCGCAAAAGTTTAGGATGAGTTCCAGGGTTACCTGGGGTTTAAACTCAGCTCTGTCAGGTTGGATATTGAAAAAGATGCAAAAAAATTTAGGAAATTTAGCTATCCTTTGCAACAAAAGGTTATTTCAGTTTGAAAAACTTTATATGAAGTTAGGCCTAAGCATGCAACTTAAAGAAAATAGCAAATATTATACCTAGCTGTAAGGACAGATGTGTTTGGGCTCTTGAATTATTTTTTTTAAAACCCAAAAACCCAAAAAAAAACAATGATACTTGAATACACATGAAAGCATAGATTAAAGAAAATACACTCCATGTCCTATCTACTTAACAATATATTTACTTGCTTAAAGAAACGGAGAGCAAAGCAAACCTTCTTTTGCTAACACAATTTCAGCCACAGTGTTTGGATGGTAACAGGTCCAGAATATAAATTAACATGTTCTATCTTTACATTAAATAGTCTGCCAAACTCGGGCACGATAACAGCTCCTAAATATCACAGAAGAAAAAAAATTACCCCAAAACAAACAAACAAAAGGATTCACTGGCTCAAGTTGGCATAAAGTTGGAGGAAGAAAATTAAAGTTTTAGCCTTGTAAGCGTTATTTTATTGGTCCTCCTCGGAGTCCTACTTTGCCGTAACTCTTTTATTAGGCAGAAACAAATTCTACCTTGCACCCTCTGCACCACATCTATTATTTTGATGCCTGTTCCTCCAATATGGGAGTACATACACCAAAAGCAGCAATATTCTTAGCTTGCTCCACTTAAATCTATACATAGTTCAAAAGTCCTCAAGTAAAATAGTACCCCTCAGTAATTTTTTCCCCCAAAAGCATTATTTTTGTATTGGCTCCAAGCTATAGCCAATTTATTTGAAGTATTTGGGAAAGTTAGTCTAGTCATAACTGGTTGATACCCTAAACATCCCATTGACCATCAGATATGCTAGATATTGCGTTCCAGTTTATTATTGTTTCTTTGTAAAGAATACTGCATTTTAAGTCATTTTTCCATTTAAAAAAAAAAAAGCTGCTGTCTATCCGCATTTTGCTTAGAGAAACTCTGGAACTGCACGCATTAAAAAAAATAAATCTATTGCAACATAAATAGAAATGTTGCTTTATTATATACATATATATATGATATACTAGAAGGGCCATTTAAAATGCCACAGTTGCAAACATTTAAGACTGTAACAAAAATGACTGAGACTCTAGTATCAGTTTACTATCCTTCAACAATTTCCCTGACAGTGGAGTCAAATAATGTTGAATTATGGACCTTCTTACAGGAAGTCTTATTTCATGTTCATTTTTTGATCATTTCCCTCCTAGCCCCTATAGAAATTTGGCTCATTGCTGATTTGCCTTTAAAAGTTTCTGTGCACGTAATAATAATAATGCTTTGTGCATTATTAAATGATAATTTTTGTCAAGTAATACCACTGTGAATTTGCTCAACAAGTTTATTTTCCATAATAAAATCCTGTTTTGTCTCTTCAAAATTTTGCTGCTAATGCATTTTATTTGAATGTGGTGGCTACTTTATACCATGTTTTCCTTAAAGGACTTTCTAAAGGCTTTCTGCAGACACTTTCAAATAGGGGGAATTTTACAGTTTGGACTAGAGCACCTGGGTGCCAAGGTGATGTGGCTTCAAGAGAACAGCCCCATGGTAATAGTTTAGGATTATCCAAGAAACTGGATTTCTGCTATCTGACTACAGACAGTCTTTGGGCTTTTTTTAAAGTGAGGGAGTTTTCCCAGCCACAGCATGCAACAACAGCTGTGTTTTAAATCTTTCTGGGCTCCGACAAACAGTTGAAAATTTAAACATGCAAATGTTTGAAAGGCTAATGATTAAAAAAAAAGTTTATTTTGAAACTATTGAGGATGGGTGCAATCCTTCAGTTAGGGTTTTTAAAGTCTCAGGGCCTGGTTGATCTTGAGTTCAATTATCCCCAGCAAAAAAAAAAAAGAACACAACCCAAAACTCCTGCCTTGTACTCCTAGAGCCCTAATGGTAAACAACAACTCTGCAGGTCCCACCCTGGCAGGCAGCGGGGTCGTGCCTGTGGGAGAAGGATGCTATTTTAGTGACCTATTGCCACTGAGCTAGTTAAATCACTGAACAATGGTTTGTGTTATGGGGCTTTACTTTGCAAAATCTAGCATTAGTGTCATTGCTTTCCATTAACCGGGAGGACTTAAAGGCACTGGCATGGAGGGGCCTGGAAGGAAAGAATAAATAAGGGGAAACCAATAAATTAAATAAAAAAAAAAAAAAGAAAGAAAAAGAAAATAAAAAGGCGCAAAAGCAACCCTGTTAACTGCAACCTTTACTACCACAAAATAAGAACATGTAATTAAATCTATAATAAAAGCTTTTACATACTTACTCTTTTACTACCCTGACAAGCGCGGCCAGGCTGCGGGATGGCCCCGCAGCAGCAGACAGCCCCTCTCCCGCCGCCCGGCCCTGCGCACCCGCGCAGCCATAAACGCGCCCCGCGCAGCGACATCCTAATTAGCCGCCCCTGCGACAACCACTCAACACCTTATTATTTAACCATTAGGGCCCTGATACTGCCGGCCTCGCTGGGGCCGGAATTGGCACCGGAGTTTACCGGGGACCCGGGCGGCCGCGCATCCGCCGATAAACGCCCCCCTGCTCCACGCAACCTCCGCGGCCCACCTAGCGCAGCCCGCCCGCAATCCGCGGGTGTCTTCCAGCACCCCGTCGGCCGGGAGGATGGGGGGAAAGCACATTTTTGCGCCTTTTCCCTTCGACAGGGAAAGCGAAGCCCTGCTCCGCGCGCAGCTCCGCGGGTGCAGAGGGGGAGCGACAGAGAAAGCTGCGCATCCCCCTGCCCGGAGAGGAGCTGGCCCTCACCCCTCCCCCCCCCCCAGGGAGGCCAGCCGACCCCACGGCTAGCGCAGCGCTCGCGCAAGCATAAGGATGCCGGGGCTGAGCCCCGCGGCGGTGCGCGGCCTCTCCGCGCAACAGGAGAGGAGCCGGCGGCGGGCGCGCAAAATCCGCGCTGCTGGAGGAAAAAAGGGGGGGCGGGGGGAACACACGACCCTCTCCCCCCGACAACCCCAAAACTATAGCTTCATTTCTTTAGCTTTCACTTTAATAAAATAATGATTCGTTGGGAAAATGGGGTATAAATCTTCATTTTGGAGGCAATTAAAGTGTTGATTTCATTCGTGCCCCTGAGCGATTCTCGTAATTTGCTCAAATAGCTTTATGTACCCAGCACTCCAGAGCTTTTAGAAACCCATTTTCTAGTTAGACTTGTTGGATTACAATTTTTATTCAACAGCAGCTAGCGGAGCTTCTCTCAGCTAGACCCTCGCTGTAGGGCTCCCCTCGCTTTAAGGCACTGCGCGGGGCCGCCGCCCCCCGGGAGCATCTTCCCCGGCCCGCCGGTCACCTCCCTTCAGCTCCGCAAAGCCTTTCCCCTTTGCAGCAAAACTGCGGGGAGAAAAAAACGCACCCCGCCCCAACAACCCCACATATGGGCACCTAAACCCCTTATAAAAAAAAAGTTAATGCCTTCCTCCAAGCCTGCGTCCCCCTGTCACGGCACTACTAGCAGCCCCACAGCTTTTGGCAGAGAGGAAAAATATTTAAGATACTGCCCACGCTACGACGCAACACACCTCGATGTCGGTAACCTATAAAATAACTCCTGGGTGACAGTGCTGGTGATAATGGCAAAGCGGCTGAGGAAACTCCTGTCTGCTTGACTGCTTCTTGCTTGAACAAAAGGAAACCTCCAGAGTCGGGAGCTGATTGCTCCTAAGACTGTATTTACAAAGCTGATCATAAAGATGAAATAACTTGGGTTTTTTTGTCGGCGTTTTGTGTATGTGTGTGTGTTCAGGGTCCAAAGCGCCAAAGCACTGCTGCCCCTCTTGAGAGAGAGCCGACAGCGAAAACCCGACACTTTTGCCCAACTTGGGGGGGTTGGGGGAAAGAAAAAAAAAAAAAAGAAAAAGAAAAAAAGCTAAATCTCAGCCACTTCCATAATCTAGGAGCTTAATTTAGCTCTGGGCACCTCTTGAATTAGCCCCAACCGCTCCAATTAAAATACAAGAATCCCGGCCTCAGCCCAGCGAAGGGACCAAAGACAGGAGGAGGGGAGAGGGAAAAGCCAGCTTTCCCAAGGCATCTCTACTTCCCACGTCGGCTACAGGCGGCATTAAGGTTCGAACCACCCCAGACAAAACCTGGACACTCTCAAAGCCACGCAAGGCTTTGCTGGCTTGGGTTTGGATATTTTGTTGTTTTCTGTTTGGTTTGGGTTTTTAAGAGAGGAGTTGAAAACTCGAAAGATCAAGGAAGATAATTTAAAACCTGAGCCCCGTTTTATTTTCTCTCTCTCTTTTTTTTTTTTTCCTATTAAGTAAAATAAAATGGGCGCGTTTGCAGCAGGCAGGCGTGCACAAAGCAATGTTCACTGAAGTCTAAAAGCGTTCGGCCAAGGAAAACTGACAAGACGGACTAATGAACCGTAGAGACGGGAAGAAAATAGCCAGTATTTGCTAGATTTCAAACCCTCTCTGTCTTCCTCGGACCACCTATCTCGGATTTTATTATTATTTTGGGAAACGGCTCCAGCCCCTTCCCTTCCTAAGCCACCAAGACGCCTGCGATTCACAGCTCCCACTTCTATTATTGTAAAGGGTAAATAAAATAAAGACAAAAATTAAAAGCGACAAGAAACAGGTCGAGTTTGCAGGCGATGCTTTTACAAGCTCATCTCGCCAGGTCGAATCCGGGAGCAAGCCTTAATGAAGCAATAATAGCCACATTATTCAAAAATTTTCATTTCGATGGAAATTTATCTAAAAGGGACTTAATCATATGCAAATAATAAAAGGAGGCGTAGTGACCCGGCGAGCGATCTGCATACAAATTTCAGCGTGTGAGGCGTTGGGGAGATCATACCTGATCTGTTAGATTTGCTGATCTTGTTATGTCTTCACTGTCCGATTTTGATCCGCCCTCTCTATCGTCTATGACCAAATCGATAGGCATTTTTCCTTTCAAACAGCTAATATACCGGTGGCAGAAATTGTCACATAATTCGTGTACCTACATTATGACAGAGGTTATAAAAAAAAAAAAAAAGGCAGCAGAAAAAAAAAAAAGAGGAAAAAAGAAAAGAAGGAGGGGAAAAAGGAAGAAAATATAATCAGGAACACATAAGTAAAATTGACAAGTGCAACCAGTCTCCCCCCCTTCACCCCTGTGACATCAAAAGTCCTAAATAGGGGAAACACACTGCAATTATCCCCCCGAGACCTCTAGACGCATCCAGAATTAGGAATAACTTTCTTTTCTCACAAAATAGAGATATCCCAGAAAATTGACAGTGACAAGATGATTCACAGGCTACAACATATTCAACACCCGTGTTAAATTCATCTGCTCCCGGAGCTGTGGCCATTAGAGAGGTGACCTGCATGGGTGACATTTAAGGTAAACTATTCAATTTCATCCAGTTATTTCATCATAAACCCTTTCCAAAGGGGTATGTGGACAGAAAAAAACATTTTTTTTAATTATTTTTTTAAAAAAGGGCTGAAATACATTACAGACATCCGAGCCCTGAAATCCCCAGTTGCTCTGATAGACTCCTACCTGAGCCGCCTCTGTTAATGGGCAGATTTTAACACATTTCGGGTAGAGCGAGAACAACCTGCCAGTTATGGTTAGATAAAGTGGCTGAGGCTCCCGAGGAACTTTTCAACTATTTAAAAACCTCTCAAAATGTTTATTTTTAGGAGAAAGGGAATTCTCTTCTAGGCCAGCTATCAATGACACGTAAAAAATTCTCAGGAAACCAGAGTGCACTTCCAATTTAATGTGAGCTCGGATGACACCGCCCTCTTAGAAATTAGCATTCTCCCTCCTAAGATTTCTAAAATAGCCAGCAAAAAACCCTGCATTTAGGCTGCAATCTCTTTCTTCTGCTCGGAGGTGTACAATATTCCCAGGAACAAGAGACAGACACAACTATCAACTCTGCTTTGTCTCGGCAAAATGTTATAGGACAATCCCTGCCCTGAGCCTGACCTGCAGATGGGCTCTTAAAAAAAATAAATAAATTTTCCATCCCAACTAACTGTAACCAAAGTCTCTTCCCCATCACCACTACCAAGAAAAAATAAAATAATTTATTTTACAAAAAAATAAATCACAATTTCAGGGGTTGGGCTGAACCAACGATTTCGAGTCTCATCTGCGGCACCACAGAACTGCAACTATTTATACAAAGCCATCAAAGTATTACAATGAACACAAGGCCTGGGCGTTTGAGAGCCCGGTTTTAGAGGCTGAAATTGTAATTAAACTGCGAAGAGAAATGGACGCCAAGATTGGTCTTGACACTAATTACCAGAAAGAAAGACATTTATGCAAATTTACCAGAAGCCTGAACTTCAGCAGTACTGAAACGGAGGAGGAAGAAAGAGAGAAAGAGAGACAGAAAAAAATTACCTTCTCTAATTCCAACAGATGAAACCTTAATACTTGTATGGCTTGAATCATCTGCAAAGATACAAACAACACGAGTATTTATCTCATTCCTGGATTTGAGGATATTTCCCACAGCCGCCCCTGACACACTTTGTAGCTTGACTTTTCTCTAGTAGTAAATAAAAAGTTGTTTTGATTTATGGCAATAACACTAAAACTTAATAGCAGTGGCTTTGTGCGCTGTTTAACGAGAAGCGATCTAGAGTTTAAAAAAAAAATCCCTCTCGCAACAAAGCGACTAAATTATACGGATCATAAACATTTCTTTAAAAAAAACAAACAAACAAACAAAAAACAACCTCTAAACACCATGGCTGGCTCCTTACTTTTCAAGAGCTGGAGCAAGACTCTTCCAGCAGAGGCAAAATATTTGTTTATCTTTAAGGAGGGGGACAAAAAAAAAAAAAAGGGGGGGGGGAAAGGAGAGAAAAAGGCCTCATTTTCGGGAAGTTACCGGATGGTGCATCTCCCGCCACAGCAATCCTCTGTGTTTTCCATCGAGATGCTGAGATGTGTGGAGGGGCTGGCTCCAGCGGGGATAATTCCCCGCTCCTCTTGGGCAGCCGCAAGCTCTCCTTTGGATGGGGCTTTCTTTATGTATATCCTTATGGGATTTATTTTTTTTTTTTTTTTACTTCCCGCAATTACCTCACTGTCTTTACTTGTAATTATAAAAATCACCATAAGAATAACAATAATAAAAACCCATAGAGAAATTTTCAATTTAGCACCACCAGACCACCTCTCCAGAAGATAAAGTTAAAAAAAAAAATAAATGGGAAGGGAAAGGAGGGTGGTGGGTGGGGGTGGGGAGAGGAAGAAGTGTTGTTAACTCTTACCAAGTTATCCAGTTCAGGATTAGAGGAAAAGAGGGGTTTCTCTGCTCGGATCTAAATATAAGAAAGGGGAGGAAAGGGGAAAAAAATTATAATGAAAAAAGATGTGAAATATGAAAACAGAAAAAGCAGACGTTATTATTCCTTGCTTCATTACACTGTCGGGTCCATTATGTAAGCTTCCGTGCGAAGCCCTGACTGCTGGGTTCAGTGCAGCAGCCAAACACTTGGACAAGTGAAACACATACACCGAAAAATACCTACGGAGCTCCCCGGGCCGAGCGCCGGCCCCGGCTTCCGAAGCCGGGCAGAGAAGCTCCCGCTGGAGCACGGACCACTCCGGCCATCGCGTTTCTTTAGGGGGTGGTAAATGGCGAGATTTCCCGATTTATTTTGTTGTTTTGTTTGGGATTTGGGGTTTTTTTGTTGTTTTTGGTTTTGTGTTTTTTTTTTTTTTTTTTTTTGGGGGGGGGGGGGGATTTGCCTCTTGCACTAAGAGGGGGGAGGGGAAAACACGCATCTTTATCTGAGCAGAGACTTGTTTTTCTCGTTACGATTTCCCCCCCCCCCTTTTTTTTTTTTTTTCTTTTCTTTTTCTTTCTTTCTTTTACTGTTTCAACCCGGTTTTGCTGACCTGTTTGGCGAACACTGCTATGTCTTCATTGAAAGACTCAGAGGAGCAAACATCGCCTCCCGCTACCCCGGGCTCCCTGGGTGTGCATGTAGCTAATTCACATTTCTCAAAAATCAGTGCTAAAAGAGGGAACAGGGGGTGTCTGAAAGAAAATACAATAGTCACACACACAGAGGGGAAAAGTAAAAAAACCAACCAAACAACACATATCATAACGAAATAAAAAAAAACAAAGACAACAATAGTTAGTCCCGCAGCAGCGTGAGGGGGGTGGGGATTACCCACCGAGGGGACTCCGACACCCCCCGCCGCCTCCCGGCCCCTTCCCGCAGCCGGCCGGCCGGGAGCCCCGCATCCCCCCGGCCTTATCTGGCCACAGATATTGTTAATACAGCCTTAGGACAAGCTAAGAATAAAACCCAAGCCAGTTCCAGCAGCCATTTTGAATTAACTTTCCTTGTCTTTAGGAAAAAATAAAATAAAATAAAAATAATAATAAATGGACTTCTGCCTTTCAGGCTTTTAATTCCCGTTTTCTGCTGAAGGACTTCCTATGAGCGAAGGGGAAAAAAAAAAACCAACCAAACAAAAAACAAACCAAAAACCAAACAAACAGAACAACAAACCCAGAGAAAAAAAAACCTCCATCCAAATTAAAATAGAAAAAAGGCCCCACACCCACTCCCCAGCACCCAATAAGCCGATCCAGCCGATCCACCGGCAGGCGCTGGCCAGCCGGGCTGCCTGCCTGCTGCCTGCCTGCCCGCCACCGCCCCCCGCCCCGACCCGCGGGGGGAACCAGGTGCTTTTGGGCTCTCCCAGCTCTAAAAGCCTCCCCGGGAGAAAGACTGCGTGTGCATCTGGCTCCCTCGGCCGTTTAATAATTTAAATAAATAAATAAGCGTGGGCACACACACACACGTATACATGTATATTTATAACAAGGAGCTCATTTTTTTCCCCCAGGGCTTCATACTTTTCCTTTTTTTGGGTACTGTACACCGCTGACTTTTAACCAACCCTGCAGATTTCTGATAAACCGATAAATAAACCGAACGACGTAATTTTTTTTTCCTCTCCCCCTTCTCTTCCCTGTTTAGAGACCAATTTTAAAAGGCTCTTAAACTTCCCTTCAGACCCAAGCCGGGCAGATTAATTTTAAAAGCATCTGCCTCCCAGCGTAACCCATCAGCTCCCATCGCAACGGCCTAGAAACTGCTCTGCAAGTTGCCGCATTGAGAAGCATTCAATGCTGTCGGATAAAAAATTTTAAAAAATTAAAATGTAAAAAAAGAAAAAACAACAACAACAACAAAACACAAGAAGAGAGTTGAGAGAAGCAGCTCCTGAGTTTTCTTCTTCTTAGCGCTAGGAGAGGCGAACAAGGAGGAAAGTTGGGCAAAGCCTTCCAAACTCTTTCTGCTCCCAAACTCCATGCAGAGATTTACCACCCGGCGCAGGTTCTGCCCTGGGAATATTATTTTCCTCCTCCTCCACCTCCTCCCCGCGGTGATATCTGCCGCCCCTCCTGCAACCTCCGGCTCCTATTTTCCGGAGCCCTCGCGGCTCCCCATGTTAGGGGGGACCCTATCAGACCTCTCTCTCTCTCTTCCCCCTTTTTAAAAAATAGTAATATAAAATGAAGAACATGGCCCTTTTCCGCGCAGCCAACCCACCCTTCATCCCCATCCCGCGCAGGGGCAGCCCGGTCCGTATCCCACTTCCCCTACATCATCCTCCCCGGCTCCATGCCGCGCAGGTTGCGCGCAAGCCTTCCACGGTCACCTACCCGTAGATGGCATCTTTATCTCTCTTGAGGGCGTCGTTGACGGAGGCGCCCATAGCGGGGGGCATGGCGTTGGCGTGGGCGGCGTGCGGGTACTGGTGAGAGTGCAGCGGCGGCCCGTGGTTGAGGTGGTGGACGGGCTGCATGGGGCGGGCGCCGTGGGGGTCCCCGTACATGGTGGTGGGGATGCCCACCCCCTCCATGCCGCCGTAGTGGGGCAGCTCGTCGTACTGTGGGGCAGAGAGAGCAGACAGAGGCGTCAGGGGAGGAGGAAGGGGGGGTGAAGGGAGGCGGGGGGGGGGGGGCAGAGCTCCGCTGCCGTCGTGTCTTCCCCCTTCCCAGGGAGAAGCCGCTTTTCCCCCCGGCCTCCGGTTGCCGGGTCTGCCCCCGACTCGCAGCCGCCGGCCCCGGGGAGGGAAACGCTGCCCCGGGCCGGGGAGCAGCAGGATTAGGCTGGGCTGAGAGGCCGGGCTGCCCGCAACCCCCGGAGTCCGGGGAGAAATAACAATAATTATTTATTTTTTAATAAAAAAAAAAAAATCCCTATCCCCAAACCTCCCACACACCCCCGGTGAATGGAAGCAGTTCACGAAGCCCAAGTCTTCCTCCGCTAAACTTTTTCCCGCTGATAAGCAGAAGTCAGGTACCAAACCCACCGAAGATGCAAAAAAGTTTTCGGCAGAGGCAAAAAAGAATCCCAAAAAACAAACCCAACGAAGCGATTTTGGGGGTTTCCAGCAATTCCACGAGAAGGTACTTTTAAAGCCGAAAGGCTAGAAACGTTTGCCCGGACTCTCGGGATTTTGCGAATGCTTTTTTTTTTTTTTTTTTTTTTTTTAAAAAGGGTTTTCTTTGTTAAAGATTAAGGAGCGAAAGCTAACGCGGTTCCCAAGCAGCGGGGGAAACGGCCACTTTTCATCTATTAAAAGCGAAGGTGTGAATAAACACCTTTAAAGATCCCTGACACTTGCTTGGACCGAAAGAGTAAAAGGCAAGTTGTCAGCAGAGGAACTTTCTTTCCCAACCGGCACTCGGAGGGGCGGCAAGGCAAATTAGGCACGAAAACTTCTTTTCAGGGCTTTTCCTCATCCCCAAATCCCTGCTCGCCCGACTCCGGCCGGTTATTTATTTGCTTTCCCACAAAACTTCAGTTTAGGAGGTAATTGGAAGGGAAAAAAGTAAAAAAAAAAAAAAAGAAAAAAAAAGAAAAATAAAAGATCGCATCCAAACCAGAAACAACAATACACATGGCAGTGCATGCTGGTAACCTCTAATTCAAATTAAAGTGACTTTCTTTCAAAGAGAACTTCCCCCCCATTGCACTGCACCTTTTGTGACTGAATATAAAAAAAAAAGGGGGGGAGGAAATGAGGGGGAAAAAAGAAAAAAAGTTCTGTTTACTCCCAACTAGAAGTTGTCTTCCGATAGTGAAGCGCTATATCATCACTAACACAGCAAAACGCTCAGAGACATGCCACACATTCAAATATTTCAAGCCCTGGTGACTTTAAAAAAGACATTTGTAGGACTAGAGCTACAAAAACAACAAATACAGAGGCTTGGACATATTCACGTACATGCCTGCATGTCATTAATGTATAGAAAGCTTGCCTTTTCCGTGAGAGATCCGGGATGGGGAGTAAAAGAATCAAGAAAATATCAATATATACAGGTTTTAAGCCTACAAGTACAACTGATAAATCCTCCCGCTCCAGGACACCGCTTTGTGCCCCTGCTCCAAAGAGGAGGTGAGGGGGAAAGAAACTTTTTTCGCAGAGTCTCTGTCAGCCACGTCTCAATATTATTTCACATTTGAATTTTTTTTTTTTAAATAAAATACGTACCCTTTGCGCCATCGGCCTGCTTGCTCCCTTTCTACTTCAACTTCTAATATATCCTCTTTAAGGCCAGTGTGAAAAGAAAGAAACGCGAAGTTCCCCCCCCCTCACCCCCCAAAAAAATGCAAAAATCCCTTAGCGTCGCCAGCAATGAAAGCAATCGAGTAAAATCTTCGGCTTGCTGGATCTCAGCGAAGCGATACGGTAACTCAGCATTAAAAAAAGGAGAGAAAAAAAAATAGAAAACAAACAAAAAAATCAACTCTGCCTCCTTCCTTCCTTCTTTTTTCTTTCTTTCTTTCCTCTCTCCCTGTCTCTCTCTCTTACTCTCTCCCTCTCGTTTCCAAGACAGCAGCGGGGCGAAAGCAAATATCCTTTCCCCAAATCAGTTTTTTTTTTTCCTTTTTTTTTTTTTTTTTTTTTTTTAAAGTGCCCCTCAAACCCAACTACCAAGTCTCATGGCTTTTTGCCACTCCGGCTGTCAATCACAGGCGAGGTTGTCAAGGTGGTGAATGACTGATGATGATCCGCTGCGTGTGCTCCCACCGCGCAGGACACCTCAAATGGGAATTTTCGAGCGCGCTCACCCAACAACAACAACAAAAAAAAAAAAGAAAAAAAGAAAAAAAGAAAAAATCTAAAAAATAATAAAAAAAATTAAAAATCGAGGGAGGAGAAGAAGAAGGAGGAAGAGGAGGGGGAAAAATTAAAAATTAAAAAGGCTCGCTTGCGCGCCGGCTCTCCTTTTATTATGGTTATTATGATGATGATGATGATGATGGGGCTTTTTTTTTTTTCGCTCCTCCTCGGATCGCTCCTAATTCCTCGCCGGCGCCGGCTCGCTCTGCCCCTGCGCGGCGGCCGGGCGAGGCTGGCGGAGGCGGAGGCGGGCCGGGCGCGGGCGCGGGTGCCGGGCGGAGCGCCGCGCCGTGCGGGGCGGGCGCGGGGAGGAAGGGCAGCGGGGAGGAGGAGGAGGGGAGGGAGGGAAGGGGAGGGAAGAGTAGGAGGGGGGGGGGAGGCGCGGCGCTGCCGGGCGTCCGCCGCCGCCGCCACCGCCGCGGCGAGCGGAGCGCAGCGCCGGGCTGGAGCAGACTGCGGGAACCCGGAAGTAGTGGTGGCCATAACAGGTCGCGTCTTACACAATGCGCTGGGCGGCAGCAACTCCGACACCGGCACGGGGGGGGGAGGGGGGGCGCAGGGGAGCGACGCCAGCCCCCGCGCAGCGCCGCGCCCCCGCCCCGCGGGGAGGCCACACAACACCCCCCGCCCGCCCCTCGCCTCCCTCCCTACCTCTCAGCCCTGCCCCTCCGTGTGTGTGTGTGTACTCCCCCCACCCCCCCCAAGCAGGTGTGGGCGCGGGGGCTCTCCTGTCCCCTTTGTCTCGGCTCCGGGCCCGCGTAGCGACCCACGGCAGCACCGCCGCCCGCCCCTCGTTCCCCCCCCATCATGTCTCCCCACCCGCCTCCCTCCCTTCTCCGGCTCCCCCCGCGGCCGCCGACCGAATGAGCTCACCCGGCCCCCGGCCGCCACCGCTGCGCCTCCGCCGCCCAATCAGCGCCGCGCCGCCCCACGCCGCGCCCCCATTGGTCCGGGCGGGAAGCGGGGCTCGGACCGGCAACGCGAGCGCATAGGCGGTGGGGGGGGAGGGTGCTCGCCGGGGCGCCCGCGGGCAGTGGCCGCTGCCCGCAGGCACCCCGGTGCCCTCCCTTCCCCCCCACCCCATCTCTCCTTACGCTGCCCGTTCCCCCTGTCCTCCTGAGAGGACTGGGAGTCTTCTTTCGTCCGAAAGCACAGCCATCCCTCCCCGCGGGGCCTCCCCACCGGTCTGGGAGCGGAGACCTTCGCCGTTTCCCTGCCTCCCCGTACCTGCATCCCATCTCCTGCCCCCCCTCGGGGGTTAAAGGGAGAACCCCCGGTAGAAGGGTGCAGCGGTTCCTAAGTGAGCTGCTGGGGTGGTGGCTGGATGGCAGGGAGGGAGGGTTACCGGTAAAACCCCCGGAGCAGCGGCTCAGCTCTCTCAAACTTCAGGGAAATCCGTTCCCGTCTCACACCCCTCCCTACCCCCCCACCCCTTATCCGCTAGGAACCGGCCTTTTATCCCGGCGAGGGAAATAAAGACCTCTCAGGTAAGAGCCATTTTCGTACCCTAACCTCCCGTCCCGGGTGGGAGCCCACCCACCGACGTGGGGATCTACCGAGGGAACGGCGCTCGGTAGTGATTCCCCATCTCACCGGTCCCTCGCAGGGGGAGGCTGCGCCTCAGCTCCCAGAGCTGCCACCTCCTCCTCCTCTCCCCATCCCTTTCCCCTCACCCTCCTAAAGAAAAACAAACAAACAAACAAAAAAACTAACTTAAGAAAAAAGCCCTAAAAACCCTCCCTTTTTGAGCTTCTCCACCAGGCCTTTATAAGATCAATTTCTCGCAACCCAGCCTAAAACACTTTTACAATGTAATTACAGTCGTACAAATTGTTTGCCCAAATCTCATTCTGGATAAGGATTTTACAATTAGCAAACAGTTATTACTCTTAGGGCTTGCTGCAAGAAATCGCGCTGCGCGCCTCTCCGCTTGCAATATACCGGGCATAAAAAAAAAAAAAAAAAAAAAAAAAAAAAAAAAAAGCGCCTAATCCGACAGCAATTAATCACCTATTAAAAGAGAAAAAGTAAACGGACAGTTACGCGCTCTCGCCTTAAACTCCTCCCTGGGCTGACGGGCTGCACGGCGGCGACCGGCGCAGCATCTCTCCCCTTCTTTGCCTTCCCTCCCCCCCCCCCCCCCGCCCCAACTTGCTGTTTTGCGGGGATCTGTTGACGTTTGCCAATCTCAGGGTGGAAAGGGAGAGGGGTGTAAAAAAATTAGGGATGGAGAGGAAACAAAAAGCAAAGAGCGAGGTGGTTCGGTGGGTGCACGGGCCGGGCAGCGGCCTGGCTGCGGAGTGCGGTGTGCTGCGCGCTGCTACGCGGCCCCCTCGTCCCCAACGAGGCCTTTGGCGGAAGGGTCCACCGAGTTGAGGCAAAAAAAAGGCGTCAGGGGAGCAAGGGAGCCTCCTCCACGAGGTGGAATCTGGGTCCATTTGCTTATCGGATAATAAATGAGGCTTTTAATCAGACTGAATTTCCCAGTTTAAGGAAAGAATTAGTCATACCTAGGAACAATCCCATGTTTTCTAGCTGGCGTCCTTGCAGCCTTCCTAGCAGGGATTTGGGGGGGGGGGAGAACGAGAGAGAAATTAGCATCCAAGTGTGCTCTTTCACCATTAATATTGAAATTTGAAAACTGAAATAGGAACAAGCAGAAGAAACAAACAAACAAGAAACCGCAGAAGAAAGCGTTTGAAAGGCTGCCGAGAGATAATCCAGGAATGCTTCAGATAAGAGGGGGGGAGAAGCGATACGTGCGGAGATACCAGAAAAGTCAGAGCCTGATGAAACGGTTGAAAGAAGGATGGGGAAAAAAAAACAAACACAAAACGCAACAAAACAACAAAACAACACAAAACAAACCCAACTGTTTAAAGATCTATTAAAGGGCAGACCCGGGGCGGGGGGGGGGGGGGGGGGGGGGGGGGGGGGGGGGGGAGAGAGTTATAATAAAAGGAGGTTAACTGGATGGGATTTAAGTGAGCAGATGAAGCACAGCGCCTGGAGTTGGGGGGTTTGTTTACTATCTGTCCATTCGGAACACAAAGAGCGGCTGCTCGGGCCGGGGAGTCAGCCCGAGGTCAGCCTCTGCTATCCCGCAGCCACCGGCAAACCCGCCCGGGCGCCGGGTGCCGCCGGCAGCCCGCGGAGGGCGATGCCGGAGCAGGCGATGTTGGACCGGTGGTGCTGGCCCGGCGGCCCCGGCAGCACAGGGGGGCGGGGTGTGTGTGTGTGGGTGCCCGCTCCCATTCCACCGCCCGCCCTAACGTTTGCAGAAGTTATGGGGGTCTTTTATTAATTAAATGGAGGGCTTCATAAAATATTTCTGATAAAATGTACAGTTGTCTTAAAACTTTCTAAACACCGATATATATAAAGCTAAATGTGAAATGAGTTACTGGCCGGGATTTCTGTCACTTCAACTTCTCCGGCAGCGGTGCCGTCGAAGGGAGGGAAGGCACACTAACACAAAAGGAGGTTTTCAGGGACAAAACGTCGCGGCGGCTGCCAGGTTTACCCGGCGGTAGCACCTCGGGGTAGCCCAGGCGAGGCAGAGCAGAGCCGACCTGAGCCCCTGCCCGGCGCCGCCTTCCTAATTCACACTGCAATTAAACAATTTCACCCTCAAATCCCGAGAATCACCCCAGAGCCCGGCAGCGCTATAGTGTTGGGGTTGGGGTTTTGTTTTGGGTTTTTTTGTTCGTTTGGTTTTTGTTTTTTTCTCACACGATCCAGGCGCCACAAGTTCATTTGTATTAATTTGGAAGCGCTGCTCCGCTCCGGTATCTGCAGCGATACCTGCATTTAGCCCAGCTACCCGCCGCATTTCTCCTACTCTCTGCCTATGCAAAGCCCTCTCCCGTTGGTATCGATATTACTAGACTTCTCGTTGTATGAAAATAATAATAATAATAATATTTTAAATGCTGGGTAAAACTCTGGCTGCTTAATCAAAGAGAAAAAAAAAAAAAGAAGGCTGCTCGGCTGTTTTGCATCTGAAGGATTGAGCTGTTGTGCCGTCTACTGGGCGACGGGAAAACTACAACCAGAAACGCCTTCAAACTTTCTGCGGGAGAAAAAGTCCAGTTTTCGGCAATTTGGAGGGGCTGGAGGCGCCAGATTTCTCGGTAGAAGAAGAAGAAAAGCGGACCCGGACGGAGAAGCCGTAGACGCAAATATTATTTCTTTCGGCTACACCTGCATAATTGTAGAAAACCCCACTTTTAAGTGAGCGGGATTTTATTCACTGCAGAGCGCGAAGCAGTCGGCTGCGTCAAGGGGTGATAATGGTAAAGATGGTTTGAGTTTACCGGTGAAAGGCAGTTGAACATTATCTAAATATGTAGGAAAGGGGAGGAAAAATAATTTTTAAAAAGGTGTGTGCAAATATTTGCTAATGGTTTAAAAACTTCTCCGCCAGCAGCCGGCTGAAGCGGCGGGGCAGCGGCAGCGTTCCTAGCTCGAGGATGCTCTCGGAGGGGAGCAGAGGCGATCAGTGGGATGTCTCGATAGCAGCCACTGTTCGCTGGGCCAGTAGAAGGGGGTTTTGCGCCAGGACAGCGTTAGTCTCGGCTTAGACGAAGCACACAACATCGTCGTATTAATTTCCCGAGCCTTTTGCCCGTGCCCGAGCCGCGGATGCTCCCAGGCAGACGGACCCAAACTGAGTAATCCCCCTTTACCCTCTCTCTGCCCCCTTGCTTATCCACTCCTCCAAAACCAAAGTTCAAGAAGAGGGGGGGGGGGAGAGTTTTTTTTGTTTTGTTAAAAAAAACCAACAAACCAATAATCCACCTTTAAAAAAAAATCAAACCCTTGACTTTTGCGAGGCGAGAGGCGCAGAGGGGCTGTGAAATGCAAAGCCTTCGCCGTATTTAGAGTGTGTCAGCAGTCGACTGTACATGGAGATAAAAATCTAGTAGTCTACGTGAGCTCAGAGTTGTTTTTAAAAGCAAAGATCTCTAAGCGCTTATTCTCAATCCACACATTTACACGCACGTAGCCTAAAAAGCCGGGGACACCGACGGAGCTAACGACAGGGTTTTAAAACATATTTTAAAGAAGACATAAGGAAACCCTTCTGCCACTTGTACCCGACCAAGTCCGACAGCTCTCTGCCCTCAGAGCCACTTGTCAGAGTTCAACAGAGGGTGACATTAGGCTAAAATATTCGATTTTTTTTTTTTTCTTTTCTGGAGACTTTTCTCACTTCTGCTGGACTAAGTTCAGCTCCGAGTTCGTCCCTGCGAGTAAAATTGTTGTCTTTGAAGGAAAACTACAACCTGCCTGATTTTTTTTTTATCAGCAAGGGACTACGAATACTTTCATAAGAATACATAAAGCAGAAAATAAATGATTCCGTGCCCCGGTATAAAAAGTTGAACGCTTCTCTTCTATAAACTTCAACGAAGTTTGTTACCCTTTTAAATGAGCCCGAAAGTACTTGCGACACAGTACGAGAAGCAAATTAGCGACTAACAAAATAAAACCCCGATTTCAAGCCACAGGAAATTGAATAGTGGTATCTGACAGCACCTAGGCAGAACAAGAGCAAAGTGGAGTTTTGTCAGAGCCTTTCCAGCTGATGTTTTCCTCCAAACTGATTTTCAATATTGCTCCATTCCTATTACCTAACCCCGTATTCAGCTTGGCTAATGAGTCCATTACAGAACTATTTCGGCTTGCCTCTGATGCCGATTGTCGAGGACAGGCATTAATTTGGAGCGAGGCTCTGGGGTTGTTAAGCACGGTGGGATGGGAAGAAACTCGGGGGTTCTCTGCAGGCTCTTCACGCCGCAGAGATGGGTTTCTGTAAACGGTACCGTCTGGGTAAATTTGGGTATAAATCATCCACGCTTTATGAATTAAAAAAGAAGAAAGGAAAAGCTCTGTGTCCGCTGGTGCAGGGGTGGGGTGGGGGGGAGGAGGGGGTGTCGGTCAGGGCTCGAGGCGGCCCCGGGGGTGGGCGGGCGGTGCCCGGCGCTCCCGGGACCAGCAACTCCGCCAGACCCCCACCGGCACCGGGCACCGACTTGTGCCCGCGTGTGCAAGAGACCGGGGAGGTGGGGGAGCGACTCAGCGTCCCCGCAACCCCGGCTTCAAGGGTTACCAGCTCCCCCGAGGACAGCACAGCACAGCACAATCCACCGCTATCTGCATCTGTGGGTGCATTATTACAGACTTTTGCATAACTGCATATTGACTTTAGTAAATGGATCCACAGAGCTATTTAAACATATCTCTCTACCACCCGCAAACAATTCTCTCGGCAAGAAAAACAACAAAAAAAATAGAAGGGGCTGCAGAAAAGTTCCAAGTTGCTTTTGCTCCTTCGTCCTGAAGCGTTTCTGAGGTTATATGCGGTTCATTTCTAAGCGGTTTGGAGCCGGCTTGGTGTGCGTGAGTGCAGGCAAGCACAGGGGATCTGCAGTCGCGCGTGTGACAGCTGGTGTGCGTGGCTGTTACTCACTTTGGGGTCTTACAGGTAAGTATGTGGACGTACGTGTCTCTATAGCTGAACTCCCTTGGATAATTTTTGGCCAGGCATGATGCCTGCAAGAAAAGTCTATGTGGGTATGTGTGCATGTACACATGAAGGACTTCCCTAAGAATGACTTAAAAAAACCCAACCCTCCTAGTTAACCATTTTTGAAGCTTCCCTTGGAGGAGAGGTACTCAAATGCCGGCCTTGCCCTCTCTCTATGCCTCCCCACTCTCAGTAGTGCCACACAAGCCATGTCAGTCCCAAACCACAGAGCCGGGCTTTGCCTCCAAGGACAGGAGTGCTCATCCTCTGCCTGCCCCTGGCCTTTGCTGTCCCCTCTCCATCCTCCCCAGTTGCCGGCTGGTGCACAGGCAGCTGCCCTCGTCCTTGAGCAGTGCAGGAGAAGGTGGCCTCCTCCTGCACCAAGGCCGGCTCCCCAGGGCAGCAGCTGTGAGAAGCAGGCAGAGAGGGGAAAAAAAAGAGGAGGAGGGTCGGGGAGGGAGGCGGTGAAAGCTGCACTTTCCTCCAAACAGAGTGAGCGTCCCCTCGGAGGGGCCCCAGCCCCAGGAGCTGCCTCCCGAGCCCCGGGCCTCCCACATTGCAGCAGCAGCATTGCCCCCTCCTGCAGCCCCACAGCCACGGTGGGGGCAGCCCTGCATCGTGGTTTGGCCCCCGGCTGCTCCCCGCTGGCCTCACGGGACTGCAGCAAAGGGACGGCCAGACATGTAGGGACTGAGCCAGGCCTGTGTGCTGCTTTTGAATGGGAAACTCCGAAGGCCCAAGGATTTGGAGCATCCTGTATGATGATGAGACACTAATGGTCATTTTCTGTGTCTTGTTTCAAGGGTTCATTAAAAGATTTCCAGGGATCTGCAGCTGTCGAAGGGAAACCCTGTCAGAAGAACCCACTAAGATGCATCAAGGGAGTGTTTTGTTCCAGCTTACCCCAGCGAGCACTTTTTGTCAGCTTGAGGATGTTAGCTTTGCTTGAGAAGCTATAATTGCACTTCAAAGAGAATGCTCTCCTGCTCTTACCATCAACTTAGTCATGAGACAAGACAAGGAATCAGACATGCACCCAAACTCCCCACACTCTGGAAAGGGAATATTTTTTAACTGGGGCCAGATAAACACCTCGTAGAGCAATCAGCCCATCTCTCCTCTACTGCAACATTATTTCCTTGCATTTAGTAGACTTCAGATCAATTGAATACTCTGTATTTTATCTAAGAAGGCTCTCAGAGTGGTTTGAGGGGGACTATGCCACCATTCAACTGTTCAGTTCAAATTTCCAGAGATATTTTGCTTCTTCTTTCAACACCGCAGTGACCACAGTCCACACAAAATTGGCACCTAATTACTGCCAGAGATATAAACAGTCTTTAACAAACATGGGCAGTAAGCTGCACTTCAGGAGTTCCCTACCAGCCCCAGTTCCATTTAAAGTCAATGGGATTAAGGGCCTAAGTCTCCTTTTGAAAAGGGCTGCACCTTTCTGAAGGTGACACACATTGTAGTGCACATAGACACAACTGAAGTAGCTTTGAACCTCTCCATTGTGGACCAACAAGAGCCTATCAGTGGGCTCTACCCACCCAAGAGGTTCTCAGGGGATTTAGGAGACACTGAATTTTTGCCTTGACCCTCTTCTTCCCTCAAAACACCACTTCTATGCCTTCAAACAGGGGCAGAATGGAGTCAAGTTTTCTGTGATGCGTGTACCCGTCAGATAAAGGTGAACCATGGACATGCACTATCCTGGCTATCGCTTTGGTCCCCTTCTCCATTTTTACCATCCTTTAGTTTGACCTTGCTTAAGTGCACTCCCTGAAATGGGACTGCTCAGCCAAATGGTGTGTGACAGCTCATGGCATTGGGGGTGCCACCATAGCAGCTGAACATCGTATGAGCATGCATGTGAGATGGGAAAGCTTAATTCCATGTCCAGAGCACTAGAAGCACTGAAGGTCTACAAGGGACTCAACTAAGAGACTACTTGGTGGTGTGAGGAATAGAGGCAGATACTCAGCCTCTTGGGCCTCTGCTTGAAGACAAGCTATTCCCACCCCATTCTTCATTAACTCATAAATAGCAATTTTGGACCTTGCCCAGATCTCTCACCCCACAGAATATCTTCCTTTAAATTATTTTTCCCATATCATGCTAGATCATATTTCTCCTTTTATGTTTCCAAGTTGAAGTTTATTATAGTTTATTATAGTCATCTGCATTGCTGATCATTTGTAACCCTTTCAATTATTCTCCTGTCCTTGCTGGTACTTGAAATCCTTCTTACTTTGGTCCTCTTTTCAAATTTTATTACTGTACTGCTCACCCCATTTTTCCACCAAGCCCATTCTGCCTCACTTCTGTTCTCGCCAAACTTGAGGCTGCTGCTGCTCCTTCTCCTTTGCTGTACAGCACCGCAGATGGATTTCTTTTCCAGCCTTTTCCATACACACTACACCTCTCTGCTGATGAAAAGACCCTCACTGGGTTTCCCCAGTGCCAGCCATGTTGTCCTTGCCATTAGTGTTACATTTCTAGTTATTCTTGCTTCTTCCCAAAGACTTTGAAGTCTTGTAGAGACAATTTGATTCATTAGTACCCTCAGTCTTGCAGTAACTCTAGCTTCTGCTTCAGTTTCTCTATTAGAAGCACATGTTGGGTCTATGTCAGGGGAAAGCTCCACTGTCTGATTCCCCTACACAGCTCAAATTGTGCTTTAAAAATCTCTGCCCCACTGCATTCAAGTGGCTGGTGCCTTTCTGCCCTGGGTTTCTGTACCTGGCCTCCTCCCTCCATCTCTACTGGGATGACACACTCTTGCAAAGGGTATGTTTTCTCTTTCTCTCTGTATCTGGACTGGAGGGTTTTTTGACAACTGACTGTGTTTGCTGTTCTCTTCACAGTTTTCCAGAAGAGCTGCAGTTATCCCAAGTACTTCCCTACTGAGATGTGACTTGGCTTCACGTAAGCTGAGATCCATCAGAAGTGCCCTTCGCTAGATCTACTTAGGGCACCTTCGTTGGCCCTGTTGGGTCAGGAGGCAGATAACCACCTCATTTCTTCTTCTGGCCATTGGGATGTTGGGCCAGGCTTCTCCATGAGGGACTACTTGAATGGGTCCCTTGCTTTCTTGACTCAGCTGGCTCCTTCCAAAGCCATTCTCCAAAAACAATGGTATGGGCATCAGTGATAGAAAATGTGGCTTGACACACACCCTGTGCTGTCCTGTTGCTGTGCTTTGTCTCAACATCCTTTGATTGCTTCTTCATTACCCAATGGGGTTGTGTGTTCCTCCAAACAGCCATTAACTTTCAGAGAAACTTTGCCTCATGAGTGTATTAAAAAACATAGTGTTCTGAGTAAAAGACCTCCTAAGAAAACTCCACTGTGGGACCACTTGTTGCTCTGGGCATGTAGTTTATTCCATTCCCTCTTTCCAGTGCTTTTTCTAAAGCTTTTCTTACCTGCCTGTCTCTTAACATAGATTCTGTTTAGGAAGCCAAGCCTGCCTGCCTCATGTTTTCCCTTGGATCCATTCTCTGCTCCTAGCCAAGGTTGCCTACAGATTCTGCTTTGAAGTTCTTCTACAACACATTGGCTACACTCAGTGACTCTTCCCTCAGCTGACGTCACCTCAGGGGTCCCCCTCCAGCAGGCTGAGAGTCACATCGCCTCACTTGCTTTGATCAGAATGAAATCCATTTACAAGCGCCTGACGAGCTGGCACAAACAGGCCCACAGGTTTCTAGCCAAAACTAGCTGACATAAAAGTACCCTGGCTTTAACTTCAGGTGAGTCCTTAAACTAGTTAAGATGAGGCAAAGCCCGGAGGAAAAAAACATTTAATTTCAATTTATGAGCAGTTTCTGTTTGTTTAGCTCAAATGAATCCCTCATCATCAATTAAGCAAAATCAATGTAAGATTGGCTTAAATCAGTGTCCATACAGGGTTGTACCTCTGTATTTTAAAAAGTTACTTTAAAATTACACTTCAAATCGCTTTCCTGCTTGGAAAAGGCTCATTTTTAGAGGTCATCTGGCTGCCAATTACAAATGGTGTTCATCTCCAGCAGGTCTGGGTGAAGGTGGTGGAAATAGTCAGACCTCAGTGATGCTGGAAATCAGAGTTGATCCCAGCACCCATGGTGATTCAGCCTGCACATCTTTCAAACATAGATAAAACCTGGGTTTCAATTGCTGTTCCAACAAGCTGAAGTGGGTGGTCTCTGTGTTAGAAAAGATTGTTCTTCTTTGTGATTATATTGCGAGGCTCCGCTTGCGTTTGCTGAGTTCTTTTCCTGAACTCAATAAGCACAGCAATCATCTAGAAGTAAAAATGAGGGGTTTTGGCCCAAAAGATTACCATCCACTTTACTAAGTTTTCCCCTTTGAAGTATTTGTAACTATTGAGAGCTACATTTTGGCAAATCCTCTCCAAAGGAAGGAAGGAAGGAGGGTGTTCGCAGCCAGGCAAGTTTGTCTAATCCATCTTTTCTTTATAGCCTCAAGCCCAACCCCAGGGAAGACAGGTCTGACCTTGGACAAGTTGTAGAAAACACTGTTTGAAATAAAATGTTTGAAGAGTTAAGGAAGTACCTTCTCTATGTGCTCGATTCTTCTCTTTCCATCCATTTCCCAAATCCATGCATGTGCCAGATGTGCACTGGCACTCGCATACAGGCGCCAGCTGTGCCCTGGCACACACCCTCCTCCCTTCGTAAAGCTACCCATCGCCCCACCAGCTTCTGACCCCTAAGAGGGGGATAGTTTCAAGTTCTTTTGATATTTTCTTCTTTTGATTGGTTTTCTCCTCTGCTGCTGAGCCTGTAATTCAGTTCTGCTGCTGCAGACGGTTAACCCCATAGTGGGAAGCTATGAAACACTCCCTGGAGGTATTTGGTTGTATTGCTGCAGCCTCTGGTTTTGACACTCAAGTTTTTTTTCCCCCTAAGACTCCCTGGGATGGCTGGCAGAACTGTTACCTTGCCAAAAAGAGGGTGCAGGGTTTCATGATGGGAAGAAGGTCTGGAACAGAGAGAACTGGAGCTCAGGCATCAGGAGGCATCAGATAACCAACCTTGTTCCTTCACTTTCGCACTCAGTGGGATCTTATTCCCAGGCTGGTTTTATGTTGGCACAGGGACACAAAGGCAGAATTTATGTCCACCAGTGTCCATTAACTCCTGTCCTGACCAGTACTAATTGCCACTAATTATGTGGGACAGTGTTAATTCTTTTAGCAGCTTTACCGCTGGCCTTACACTTCTGAAAGTGCCTTTGGGTGAGGTAGCTTACTTTGAAAAGATATTTATGTGCAGCATAAATAGAGAGTAGCTGATACGCCATAAATTTACACCATTGGATAGCAGGTTTTAAGGTCTCTAAAACATGGAGGTCTCTGGGCACGAATACAGGCAAACCCTTGAGTAAGAACTACTCAATAGAAAGGGTGGCAGGATCACCCTGTGTGATCTCGGCAAAGTAATTTTGATCTGGCATTTCTCTTCTGTAAAACTGGAAAAATAGTATGTCCCTAACTCTCTCAGGGGTATAGTATTTATTTTCTCTGCCTTGCCAATCATTCTCTTCGCTTTTAAAAAATATTCTCCAAACCCTAATTGGTTTTATGTGTTTGCAGTATAAGACATAAAAGACATAAAACCATCATATTTTTCTATACTGTATTTTCCCCATTGTGTTGTACTGTTACCACAAGCACTTTGCTGTGCAGAGGCTTGGCTATTTGCTGAGAGGATGAATTAAGACATCTAAAGTGCTTCAGCATCTTGGCTGAGTGGCATCGCAGAGCTGGAAGGTATCATTAGGCCAAATGGCTCTTTTCTGTGGGAGTGAGAAGCCCAGATTTTTCAATGGATTAAGAAAAACTGGTCCCCCCACCTACAAATATAAGGCAGGAAGCCACGGCTTTGAATCACTTAATTCCTTTCACTCCTGGGTGTTTCTCTCCTGACTTGGATGTTCGGGTGCAGCCTGGGAAGTCATGAGAAGCTGGATGACTCTGGTCCATGCTGGCATCAGCATCTCTGCAGTTCAGCTTGGTATTTCTTCTTCCAGAGGCTGCACAGTCATTGTTAGGGCTCAGCAGCATGATCCTGGATGATTTCGTTGACATTGCCATTTCCTCCAGCAAGAATGCTGTAGGCTGGGAGGCTTTGCTATTAGATCCATGCTAATGTCTGGTCGCTTTGACTACTGGTGACCACCAGTCTTTGTCAGATCTATGGGGAAGGGTAAAAAAAAAAAAAAAAAAAAAAAAGAAGAGCCATCTGATTCATCTGTTAAAGAGCGAAGTGGATCCATGCAGATTCCCAGCTCTCAGAAGTTTTTCTTAGTGCTAAGGGTGGGCTAGTGCTGACAGACAAACGATGTTCTGAAATATACCGGTGAAAGGCTGACTTGGTTCCCTGCCAGGCTGCATGAGCTGCTACTCCTCCGTGTAACCAGGGTACACACTGTGCCATGCTGTCTCTGCCTCCAAAACATTCCCATCTTTGCATAGGACCATTGCCCATGGATCTCTCTGTCAGTCTCAGTTGGTGACATTTTGTCTGCTTCTCCCATCACTGGTATTCCATTGCAGCCCATTTTTCCTAGTTATTGAGTGGATGGTCCAGGTAGACATGGCAGCACAGTGCTGAAAGCTTGGCCTGCAGTGTTGGTGTGCTGATGATCTCAGGGGTTCCTGAAGCTGCCTGAGATGATCTTCATGTCCATAGTTCCCAAAGAGATCCCTAAGAGATGTTTCCCCTCTCTCCCTTCAAAAGCAGTAGATTGGGACACCCTTTCCCTGGCATCACTCACCACAGTGGAAACACTTAGTCCAGCCTTTTCTGCTGCTCTTGCAGCAATGCCCATGTCAGGCTTGAGGGTCTCCAACCTCAAGCAGGCTGCCTATTCCCCAGGCTCCTTTCTCTGGGGCATGTGTACTACATTTGGGGTTGTTTTCATCCTTTCTTTGACCACTCAGCTATTTGGAAGGATTTTTCTGAGCATTTCTCTCAACAATATGTCCAGAAAGCTGGAATCAGATGTAACACAAGGGGTTTTTTAACTAAGTAATCTTTTCTATCTGCAGATAGCTGCCAAGGTTCTCAATCACCCATCTGCTTATCATTTTTTTAGCTGAAAAAAACAGGAGCCTCGTTTGTCTGATGACAGTAGTATGCAAACATTCATCAGTGCTTTCAGTGGCCTGGACGTTTGACTGTCTCCTCTGCTGCGCTCCCCTCCTAATTTACAAATAAGAGGTAAAATTTGGCCATTGCATTTACACTGACCTTTTGTACTCACTTCCCTCTCAATTTCTTAAATTTGAGGCTTAATGAAGGGGGAAAAAAAAAAAGGGGGGGGGGGGGGGGCCCCCTGCATTTTCAGCAAGTTATTTCCCATTTCCGCTTTTCCCTGTCTGCCCATGACACCTTCTCTCAGCAGCTCCCTGCAAACCAGCACCTGCAAAGGCTTAGGTGAGGGGGACGGGACTACTCTCGCTTCGCCCAGTTTTAACTCACTTATAATTACACTGACTTCAGCAGAGCTGCTCTGATTTATGGGGCTGTAAGCAGTGGGACCGCTGTCTGTCCTTTCCTACTCCCTGCCGGAGAGCCGGGGAGAGACAAGCAGCTTCCAAGAGGCTTGTTGGTTCGTGTTCATTAACAGCAGCTGTCAGACAGCTCTCAACGAAGCTCCACGTCCTTTCAAAACCACCACAGCTTTCTACTCTGCATAGAAATATGCGGCAGCTTCGTTTGTAGAAAAGCTGCATGAATAAAAATTTAATCTAAGGCTAGCACTGCTTTAACAGCAATAATTTCTGTTAAAGGCTGAATACAAAGAATACTAAATACTGTCTATAAATAAGACTGTATTTAGTAGAGGAGAGAAGTGATTTAATAAGCTTACTGGTGAAATCTTCCCTGCTACTTTCAACCCCAAATATAGGTCTTTTTTTCCTGAGCAAAACTGGCTTCCTATGAGGAGAAGCCGGGCCTCAGTAAACTGTGATTTTTTAAGGTGAAGTCATTCAACTCCAGCTTTCCTGTCTAAAACAAAGAGGAAAAACACCTACTTAAAGGAAATATTAGTTAATCAGAGGACATCCCTTTCATAATAGAAGCTACTAGGGGATTTAAAAGCATGTTCTAATTATAATAGTTCCCTAATTATCTGCCTCACATCTCATTTTTCTGTCTAATCTCACTTTTAATTATATAGTACCTTTTTTTGCCTATCACAGAACTGAAGTACTCTATTTTACAGGAAATAAATCCTTTTAACTGGCGATGTCAGAGAAGAAATACTGTCACTGCCCACTGGAACATGTCTGGTAGGGAAATGCCTTGCCAGTGGTTTTAGATAAAGTGCCCGGGTGTGCCTGTTAGAAACAGGCTAATTTAAAGCTTCGCAGGTTTTCTCAAATGAGAAAAAACACTCTCAACCTCACAGCTCTCTGCAAATGTGCTCAGCTACAAAAGCTTTTCAGTATTTAGTTTTGTTTTTCAAACTCTTACAGCTTAGGTCCCCCTTCCGCCCATGTTCGATGGGATCCCTGCCACCGGCTGATGGTGGAATAGGATTTGGCCTTTGAACCAAGCCAGCATGCAATTCGCAGAACGGAAGCAATATTTGAGCTATGATATCTATGAGCATCTGGTCATCAAGATCTTGCTTAGCGATTAGCGAGCCGAGAGGAAACCCTATGGAGGGGGGAGAGGAAATCCCGCACGTGGGGTTCCCATTTCCAGCCCCACCATGGGTTTCCTGCCCTATCCTTGAGCAAATCCCAGCTCTCTGCTTCCTGAGAATAAAAAAAAAAAAAAAAAAAAAAAAAAAAAAAAAAAAAAAAGGAATTACCCCTCAGGGATGTTGTCAGGCTTAATGGATGTTTATAAATTGCTTGAACAAAAGGTGCTATGTCAGTGAAAAGTGCTCTTCCCGATGATTATTCAAATGCTCATTAAAATGCATTTTGCTCCATCCTTTCCCTTGGCTTGTGTGGGAGGCAACTGAAAGATTTAGTCTTTGTGGGAAAGCAGGAGAGCACGAGTGCTTTCCTTTGTGTGTGGGAGCAGCAAGTTTAGAGAGTTAAGGACCTTTGGCACACAGGTAGAGTTTCATCCAAGGCTTTCGGCTCCCAGCCAGGCTGCAAGCTCTGACAGACCTGGGGCTGTCGAGTTCCCTCCAGGAAGATGAACCAGGGATTAATGGTACCAACCCCTTCTCGAATTTGCATGTATCATTTCCTTAGCTTTGCTCCTGATGGAATTAGGGATCATCCTTTAGTGAAAATTATTCTTAATGTGTATTTAAGCATTAAAAATGAATATGCATGCGTGTGTGATGAAACTTAGGGAATAATTTATAAACAGCTAATGTAATGTGAGATATGGAGTACCTGGCTGCCCTGCAAACCTGCCTGAATGTCTGTATAATGTAAGAATGCTTCTTCCTTCATGGATGTTTCATTATGTCTTGCTGACCCCTTCACGGCAGCTTGGTCTGCCAGGGTCTGCTGGTATTTCCAGCCATTGAAAGCGGAAGATGATGTGGATGTGATGGATCTTCATACTTTTCACCTCCATTGGACAGCAGCTTGGCATCTGAGCTGGCAGTCTAGACACAACATTTTTCACCCTCCGCAGCTACCTAAAGCTGCACGTATGACCCTCAAACAGCATCCTCAATGAATGGTAACATTTTTTTCAGCCAACTTCCAAATCAGCAGCATTAACTTTGGATATGAAAAACAGATTTCCTGGTAAGGGGTTTCTAAAGAATTTTACGCTTTTCGGGCAAAAAAGCTGCTGACAAGTAATACTTAATATTGTTTCTAATTCAAGTGCACTTAATTGCTTCTATCATTTTTTTTAGAGGATGGCAGATGCTTCTGCAAGGCATGATGACTGCTCCCAAATACAGCCCTCTCTGCTCACCCTTGCACTTGTCATATAGTGCATTGGTAGTGACTCCTCTATTACCATTTTGTCTTTTTTTTTTTCCTGCCCTGGGGGCTACTTTTACTATTGTGTCTTTCCCTCATACCAGGTAAACCCTCACTGCCACTGCAGGCAGCTGCTGGGATGAACTCAGCCTCCTCTAGTGTATTGCACAACCACATGGACTGGCACCACTTGCTTCTCCTTTGCAAAGGCTGAACCCACAGCACAAAGCATGAAGCAGGGGTGAGTCAGGCTCCACGAATTTTTCTCCTCCATGCAAGCCCAGTCTGATCCTGACCATACCCCAACCTTTGCTCTATACCCACTGGCAGGTGAGAACCAGGCTTGGTATCACCTTGGGCTCTACCCTCAGCCAACAAACTGCCAGATTTCAAGTCTTCCTCTATTTTTTTTTTTTAAGTTTTGCAGCTGGTGCCTTTTCCCCTCCGGTACCTCCGTGCCTTCTTTTTTTTGCATATTCATGTGTTGTCCGATCCATGTTCCTGCAGGTCTTGAGGTGATTCCAGGACCTGCCCCTCTCTCATTCAAGACTTGGATGTGACACACCCTGAGGAGCTGAAAGAAGGAGCTGTGTACCTTGGAGCCCTTCCTGCTCTCTTCTTCCTCACAACTTGTCTTTATCCACAGACCACTGTGGCACACACCAACTCCACCTTCTCCCAAGCCCATGGAAAAGTCATCCAGGATGTACTTAGGACAAACAAAGCCTTAATCAACATTACATAAGGTTTTCTGGAAATGACCAACAAAATTGCCCAGTGGAGCAGAAAAGAGTATCTTCCCCTCAACTTAAAAATTAACCCAAATATTCCAGCTGTAGAAAATTCTGTATTTCTCCTCAAAGGAGCTGGTGGTGTGGCCACACAAATTGCTGTTTAACAGCTCCCCTCTGGAGGGAGAAAATCTTGCCTCAAGATCGAGGGTGACCAATTGAATCCTTTTACCCATCGTTTATACTGAAGACAGCTGGTGTTTGCCCATGCATATGCCAGGAATGGAAGATCGTGGACACCCAGGTGATCTTGTGAGGGTCCTGTGGGCAGCAGCAGGATGGCACAACCTGGCAGACCTCTGTGCTATGCCTGATTGCTCCTGCTCCTTCCAGTGACTGCAGAGCACAGTGTCACACCTATGCCTCTCCTCTCCTTTCTCCTCCTCTTCCTTTGTGGAGCTGAGTTTTGCCATAGAGACACACTGAAATGCAAAACAGTGCAAGGAACAAACCTGAGCAGCATCCAGCTGATGGTTTTTAGCATGCTTTTCTCTCTCTCTGCTTTTACTCAAATATTGCCTGCCTCATTCTTCCTTAATAAATGGATTGTTTAGTTTAATTTTTCATCACTTCAGTTCTTAGCTAATTCAAATAGACTCTCATGGGTATAGCAGCAGTGAGACTAGTCACTCTTTTAACAAATTTAGTTAATTATACTGGCAGGCAAACATTTTCAGAGTGCTAAACTATCCTGTGCAGAAGGCTGATGCTCCACAAGGCTCCTTATTCCCAGGACAAGGGCACCCTGACACGATGGGGTTAGTGGACTGCCAATAACAGTGTATGGGGACAAATCCAGTCCCTCAAGCATCCCCAGGCTGTGCAGGCCTATGTCCATAACCATGAACAGGCTGAGTTTGTGCAGGAAAGACTTAAGGCCCCTGCAACCCCTAGCACATCTGTGCCCAGTGTGACACTCCAGCTAAATCTTGCCCGTGCCAGACATCCTTCCCTGTCAAGTAACTAAAATGCAGTGGGCAAATAATGGAGGAGCAGTGAGGCAGTGATGCTTAGGAATTTGAGCAAGGGTCAGGAATTTTTCTTCCCAGCCCCTTCACAGATGCACAGTAGAAACATGGTGGTCACTTAAAGCAAAACTTCCCTATAGATCTTAGCACTAGCCTAAATTTCAACTTGGGTTCTTGACTCTGCACAGAACACTCTGCTAATCTAGCTGTACTTCAAATCACATATCCAAGGCCTGAAAACATGGTCCTCAGCTGTTTGCATGCCTAACCTCACCCCTCTGCAAGAAGGAGCCGTAAGACCCCATGTCTTGTCCACCATCCTCCCCAACCCTCAAGTCTGACAACTTTAAATGAAATATTCTGTCTTTGAACAAAAAGGTGTTACTAAAATTAGTCTGGTTGGTACATAAAATGAAGGGTGACATCAACTTTGGAAGGACACAGGCATGTAGGTGACATTACTAGTAACTAAGCAAGAGAAACAATAGAGAAGCATGACCAGCAGGTCAAGGGAGGTGATTCTTCCCCTCTACTCCACTCATGTTAGACCCCACTTCGAGTAGTGTGCCCAGTTTTGGTGGCCCCAATACAGGAAACACATGGAGCTGTTGGAGTGAGTCCTGAGGAGAGCCACAAAGATGATCAGAGGGTTGGAGCACCTCTCCTATGAAGACAGGCTGAAAGAGTTGGGGTTGTTCAGCCTGGAGAAGAGAAGGCTCCAGGAAGAGCTTAGAGCAGCCTTCCAGTACCTGAAGGGATTACAGAAAAGCTGAAGGGGGGCTTTTTATAAGGGCATGTAGCAATAGGATGAGGGGTAATGGTTCTAAACGGAAAGAGGTTAGATTTAGATTAGATATTAGGAAGAAATTTTTTAGTGTGAGGGTGGTGAGACACTGGAACAGGCTACCCAGGGAAGCTGTGGATGCCCCATCCCTGTAAGTGTTCAAGGCCAGGTTGGATGGGACTTGGAGCAACCTGGTCTAGTGGGAGGTTTCCCTGCTGATGGCAGGGAGGTCAGAACTAGATGTTCTTTGAGGTCCCTTCCAAACCAAACCATTCTATGATTCTATGATCTTCCTTCTTAAGCTACTTTGCTATGGCCAGTAAAGATAGGGTAAGGACTGATGCAGGTTCATCTGCTGCTTAATGGACTAGAAATCAGCCCCCATGTAACACTTATCTTTGCCTAAAAGCCTCTGTTCTACCAACACTGAGACCCAACAGCATGGTCCCACAGCTGCCACTTGTCTGGAGCAAGGCTTGGATCATGCTCTTCACAGATCATAAACTGAGCCTGAGCCAAACTGTAGGTACAGAAGAGCCTCACCTGGACAAGCAGCTTCTGCTTAAAGCTTGAAGAGGCAGGTACAGCAGACCCCGCAGCAGTAGATGCTATAAAACCAGCAATGGCTTGAGCTGAAAGTGAAATCCACTGGTTTTTTTCAGGCCCCTTCACCCCCACAGCTTTCATCTCAAAACAGCAGTAGAGGAGGGAGCCCCTGGTCCTTCCCAAGGACTTCTCCTTTTGCCTGCATCCTCTCAAGCCTTCCCTGCCAAGTCTCTCGAGGCGGTTTGAGGTCATTTCCCCATCTGAAAAATTACTGTTAGAGACCAACCCCTCAATTTGTTCCAGGACTTTAGGAGTGAGATGGATTTCTTCCTTGCCAAAAAGATATTCAAGCAGAAACTCTCTTGGCAGAAACATATGGGTTTTCTGGCCCTATCTCTGCATTTGGATACATTCTGAGACACAGGATGATGCAACCTCTGTGTATCTCAACAGAAACATGTTTTAAGATACTCCTCGGTTTTTCTGATGGCCAGACATGCTTTTCTATAACACTGCAACTTAAAGAATCTATAAATAAGGAGAAATAAATGTAATTACTTCTGCTCTTTTACAAATAAATGACATTGATTCCTATTCCTCATAGTTTTTCAGCTTGGAAGGTGCTGACATCCACTTTCTTGGAGAAAACATGGCTAGATACTCCTTCACCAAATCCCCTAAACTAATAAACTCTATAATCATCTGGAAGTTTCACAGGAAAAACTAGACCCACAATAATTATTCCACTACATTCAAAAGTCTGCCAAATGCCTTGAGAACTTGCATTGAACCCAATGGATGCTGGTCACTCTGAAGCCTTTGGAGCAACCACTTTGCTTACAAATTCTCAAGTTTGGACCCATGCATTTTGAACATGGATTGAATTTACAGATGGCTTGGCTGCCCAGGGGCAGGGAGTAACACTTCTACACACAATCATTTCTGCTTTGCTGAATTATTTGGAAGCAATCCTTCACATAAACAGATGCTTTTGCAAACAGCCAAAAGTTGGTAGCACTTTCAAGACGGTCTCCAAAACTAATTGCACAGTAGAAGGCAACGATCTGATCCTCCAAACACTTCACATTTTGGAGAAAACACTGTCTTCACCCCTGCTCAGTACAAATCACTAATTGTATTTACTCTAGGCTTCCTCAGATCTCATGACAAACTCCTGCTGCTTTTACAGAGTGCAGGATCAGGCTCTCCATCCCTGGATGGACAAACTTTGTATGCAACAGCATGTGCAATGTCATTTTCCACCATCCCAGAAATTCTCCTCACTTTGCCAGAATTGATGTTGTTTCCTAAAACCAAACCAGCCCTGCTCTGAAGACTGTATTTCAAGGGAGGACTTCCACATTTAATACATACATGAGGAAAAATCTGTCCCACATTACCCAGTACGAGAGGAAGGTGATGGACAGACAGACAGGATTTCCTTGATGATCTTTTCCAAGGGGTGGGAGCACTAGTAGATGCAGCTCTCCACAGCCCAACCTCCCCAATGAACATTTTCACACAAAAAAAACCAAACTCAACCAACCCCCCTAGCAAAAAATCCTTATGAGTTTCAGATGTTGCTGCAAAGGATACCCATAGAAATATTTTAGAATGAGTCACAACTAATTCATTAATCATTGCTATTACTAATTAATTTGTCCTTCTGCAGCCCTTTTCACCCAAAGATGTATCAAAGGACTTCCCAAATGCTAGCTAAGCATCAGCATGTCTCTCCTACCTTAGGTAACTGGCAGGGCTGGAGCAGTTTGAGAGATCTGGAACTTGGCACCCGGGATAAGGCAGCAACTTGCTGGAGATATTAAACTCCACAATCAGTGCCAGGAGCAGGAGCCAAACAAAGCCTGCACTGGAATCAATTTTCAGGCTTTTTTGGGACGGTTCTGTTTCACTTATTTTTTTAAATAAATACGTATTTGAGGAGCTGTGCTCATTACGGTGGTTTACTTACAGGAGGCAAAGCTCTATCCGTGGGTAATTATATGTGGGTCTCCCGTAGGAGCCTCTGCTTTGTGGCACTGTGGAGCACTAAAACACAAACATGGGAACAAGGTCTTTTTCTGTTATCCTGTTTATTTTTTGAGAAATGCTCTTGATTGAGCTGGAAAATGCCCTCCCATCATGCCAAAGGCCAGGAGTCCCTTCTTTTTCATACTGGCCCCTGTTACACACCCCTCCCAACAATTCAGCTAACGCACCTATTTTTCATAATACAGCCAGCTGTCTTACAAAAAGCCAATGAATTATTCTTGGGTTTAGCGCAACCGCTGAAAATATTTCAAAGTGAAAAGGAATTGACCCAACCTACTGTGCACATTATTTATTCAGAGGTAGTACAAAAACGAGTCCCTGATGTTACTAAAACAAACCCTAATAAGTACAGAGAGCATCAATTACAGGCTTCCCTTTATAGTCCTATATATCTCTTTCCCTTTCTAGAGATAGTATCACATGTGAGGGGGCACTGTGCTGGCTTTCAAATCTATTGAGCTTTCATAATTATAACCTCCATTTTAACCTCTTTTATAGGACATACTATACCGTTTCACGTTATGTTCCTTGAATCCCAACCACCCCTATGAGAAACTGTCTTTAAAGCTCTCTTCTTATAAGACATGCATAAAATGGGAAATATTAAGCATTCATAACATCGTGCATACATTACATCAGGGTGCCGAGCGCAAGGAAGAGAGAAGAAAAACATATCTTGTAAACCTTGCTTGGACTCTTGCTTTAAGCTCAGTAAATACTCAGCATGCACATATCCTGACATAATGAAACCAGGGAAATATTAATTGCAGTGGAATAGCTGGATTTTTTAATTTTTTTTCCCCCCAGTCTGTATGGAATGTCCTTCTATTTAATCAAAAAGCTTGGAATGATTCCTAATCTATCATAAAAAATTTTAAGGATGTGATTAATTCCATTGTTTAAATTCTGTTTTATTGCCATAAGAAATTCTCATAAATGATCCTGCACCTTTCTCTGTGATCATTTCCTTCTAAAGTAATATACTAATTAATTTCAATTAAATATATGTAAAAGAAGATATATTTTGAAAAATGCTTCTCCCTTGCCATTTGTTAATATATTGAAAAAGTGTAAACCTTGGAACATTTAGCATAGAAAATATTCATTTTTGGTAATTTCTCAAGGGGGCAATTTATTAAATGAAAGGCTTTTAACATTAGCTAAAAGCAGCCCAGTAAATCATGGGTGTCATCAAACTGCTTCATCACTTCATTAATTTAAAAGATTATTATATGCGTAACTGACATAATTTTGAACAATGTTACATGGTTAATTTATTAATGTAGAAAAGCAGAAATGACATGCTGAATTGATTTATTATTATAATTGTATAATTTTAGGACTTTCCTCTGTGACTTTCACCAACAGAACAAATGATTCAGGGTGAAATTGCACCACCGATTTTTTTTTTTTTTTCATATTTGATTTTATTTTTCAGGCAGGACTACTTACTCCTGCCTGCAAGGACTTAAGAAGAGATGGTCCAGCGTGGCTTCTCTGTGTTTCAGTAGGAGCTGTTAAATGCCCTCCTTTACAAGCCATAGTCACCTTGTGGTTTTATTAATCCTAAAGTACTTTTTTTCCCTTTTTGGTAGTCAAAAAGATTTAAAAGTTACGGTACCCGTGTTAAAAACCTGATTCTGAGTAAGCATGCTTAGACGTGCATATCCCCATAGCTCTTCACGTGCCTGGAATTTAGATGGTGGAGCTTGCCCAGCTCCAACAAAGAGCCCAGAGCCTCCCATAGACCAGACTGTACTTTTGGTCATAATTATATTAGCGAGGAGTTAGTGCTGGCTTCATGCCCAAGCTGAAAATACAATGCAGCATCATTTCTTTTCTAGGAGCTGCGTGGAAAGCACAGTTCAACTTGTCTTCAATAATAGAATACCACGTTTGGAATTTATTTTTAGATTGAAATGATGCGTGACTTTGAAACCTTGCAAAGCTGGTGGAACATTCCTTGTTTCAGCCCAGAGGCGTGTGTGTGAGGGCAGGCAGAACCTGCTAAAACTACTTTGCCTCAAAAACCTGCAAGGGAGTAAGTTTAAATCAAGATTTAACTAAATGGGCCCCCAGTTCAGCAAAGCACTTGGGCTTGGCTTCAGGGATGTGCGAACGTCCTTCCCTTTAGCAGAGCCTGAAGGATCTCAGCAAGTCTCCCCAGCTCAGTGGAACTCTGCATCCCACTTCTACAGCCTGGCTTTTTTAAGCTGAATTGTCACCAGAAAAGCTAAAATTTTTCTCTGCATTTTGGCTGAATTTTCCAGCCCCGGACTCATGCTGCATTGCTACGGTTGTGCTTGGAATGGCGTTGTGCGGACACATGGGTGATTGTGCAATGCTCTTACTGCATGTTTACACCATCTGAAGAAACAAACGCCTTCAAGAACATGGCTGGACATCTGACCTTAGTGCAAAGTGAAGCTCTGGTTCCAGAAACACTTAATTTCCTAACATGAGCCTTGATGCAGGAAAGCTTGTGAAGGATGACTACAGGTAGGTCCTATTTGGAGCAGCATTTATGTTGCATGTGGAGTGGTTGGCAGGTATAAAAAACATGGAAAGGGTGAACTAGAGTTCAGCCAGAGCCATCAGTGATGCCCTGGTTGAACCTCCACTGCCCACTCCCAAAGGACGCAGATGCCCATGGGTCCAGCGCCATCTAACCA
This sequence comes from Hemiprocne comata, assembly GCA_020745705.1. Classification (NCBI taxonomy): domain Eukaryota; kingdom Metazoa; phylum Chordata; class Aves; order Apodiformes; family Apodidae; genus Hemiprocne; species Hemiprocne comata. The sequence continues at coordinate 67,674,004 of CM036588.1, read as the reverse complement.
TGGTATGGGTGTCCCCAAAACCTAGAGTCGCCCGCAGCCTCACTTAACACTAATGTTGGTATGGATGTCCCTGAAACCCTGGGTTACTTCCAGCCTCACTTAACACTAATGTTGGCATGGATGTTCCTAAAACCTTATCTAACTTCCCAGCTCACTTAATGCTAATGTTGGTATGGATGTCTCTGAAACCTTGGCTCACCTCCAGCCTTGCTTAATGCTAATGTTGGTATAGGTGTTGCCAAAAGCCTGGGTCACCTCCAGCCTCGCTTAACACTAAGCAGCTGAACCAAGCTTTAGGTCTCTGACTACAATGTGAGAAGACTAGGACTGGAATGGATTTGCTAACAACACAGCCCAAATCCCAGCAGCCAAATTCATTTTGTTAAAATACAGCTTGTCAGCTCCATTGACTTCATTGTACCTGTGACTGCTCCAACTGCTGTCACCTGTGCCAGGTGAGGGGCATGGCGCTGGGCCGCATGTTGAGTGATGCTCAGGTGGTGTAAGCCCGGGCATGTTCCCAAACCCCTCTTTTTTGTACATTTTGTTTATTTAGAGATGCCTTTAGATGACCAGACACAGGGGTCTGGCCCCTAGAAGAGACATCTGAGATGCCAATAGTAAGGATCCCAAAATCAAATAATTTCACAGTGGATAAAATTTAAAATGCAAATTATAAATGAGACTGTTTCAGAGCAGCGGTTAAGGATCCTGCATTATCAAATGGTGTCACAAGAGCATTCTGGGCAATTACTGACAATTTTTAAGAGAGTATTTTTCTTCCCCTGTAATCTTACATAATGCCTTTCATATGTAATACCTCGAGCATATGCAGTATGCAAAACATTCTACCAACTGTATACAGACAGAAATAATTTCACCATTAAAAGCAGCCATGGCCGGGGTGCAGAATGGTGACCAGATGGTCTGAGTACAGAGCATGCTGCAAGACTAAAGAGAGGGGAAAAATTTTAGCTGAGACCCACTGGGGCAGACCCAGGCTCTTACAAAAAGCACCATGTGGTTTTTAATGTGCACAGAGTGAAGACAGGACCTCTGATTTTAAGATACTACCCCCCCAAGATGTAAATTATCCAGAAAGGCATCCTTCATGCCATGAAGTTTCAGCCCATCACTCACATATATTATTTCAATGCTCACAAGTTAGATAGGGCGTATTATAAATCTCCAATTATCTCTGGCATGTGTGCAGTTGACTTTTATTTTTGATGATAATATTTTTTTTTCTTTTCCTAAGGGTGTCACTAAGGACATGGGGAAACAATTTAGGAGAATAAAAAAAAAGAAAAAAAAAAAAAAAAGGAAAGATTCCAGCCAAATGCTTTCTTACAGGAAACATTTATTTGCACTTGAGTGTCTCATCTAACAAAGTTCCACCATATTTTCCCACAACAGACAGGAACTTGTCTGCATTAGCATTTTAAGAAACGAATCCTAAAGACCAGCAAGTGTTAATACGCTGTCACAAGTGGGATTGATGGCTCTTAACAGAGCTCTTCTCACATGAGTGCAAATGACTTTCTTTTAGTTCATCACAGGCATTTTGGTCAACACAAACTTTTCTTATTTTCACATGCCCTTTAAAATCCTTAGGAAAGCAAAACAGAGGGGCTGATCCTGTCCTCATACAATCAACAGCAAAACTCCTCATTGTCTGACTGAAAGCAAGATGACAACCCATGTACTAGCAAATGGAATATTATAATTTTCTGCCACCTGATCTCATTACAAATATAGACCTTAAAAAGTGTGTGAGAGAAAATTTACAGATAATAACTTGTTTTAAAAACAAAACACACGTTCTGCGTGATCTGGAGTGGATATGTCCTGGGCAAAAGGAGCTGGTTTTGATTTGACTTTTGTTTTATATTTAGTGCTGCAAACATCTGCTAGCCTTATTACAAATTGCACTTTGGTAGTCATAATTAGTAACCACATGGTGCTGTTCTACATGTGACGTTCACAAAATCAGAAAAACATGGGACAGTGGAAGTGCTCCATTAATGTAATTTCTGGATGTTATATACAACCACTGTGTGACTCTCCCAGCTCCCCATCCTCCCCTGACACAGAGGGATCCCTTTTTCTTTTTTTAAAGAAAGATATTTTAACCAAGGTGACAGCTTAGTTACAGATTTCCTCTTGGTTAAGACTGTCACTGGTGATGTCTACCAGCTTGAAAATGAGGAGTGCAGCCTCATGATGACTGAAGGAAATCAGAAAACCTCTCTCACTCTCAAGCTTCAATGGACAAATCTAGACACACAGCAAAGATGACAACAACAAAGTTCTACTAAAATTGTAAAGCTGTAAGCTTCTTCAGTGTGACACTGGCCACACTTGACCACGGAACAGAAGTCTCCAAGATTACGGTCACAGGCAATAACTTGATTCAGATAATAAAACATCCATAAACCTCCCAACGAGTGCAAAGCCAAGGATAGGGTTTAGGAGTACTGGAGCCTGCCAGAAGTGAGGAAGAACAGGAGGGTAAAGAAAAAGAGGATGGTTTGGGACTCGTGCCCCTCCGCTGCATTCCTCATAGCAAATCACTGATTATGAAAAAGGTTTTTCACACAACAGAAATCTTCTAGTTTCAAGTATGTTCCTGTTGGGACAGGGTAAAAGCAGGAAGATCAGATAAAATTTGTGAAAAACAAATTAAGTAACATCCCAGGCCCATTAAAACTGTCTCCCAACACTTGCCCTGCAACCAAACTTCACAAATCAACCTCTTCAGACTAAAAACGCTACAATCCAAAGAAATCCCTGAGAGTAATCTGGTTTTGGATGCCTCTTCTCACAAGGCATCAGTTCCTCTCCAGCTAAACCAGCCACAAACATAGAAATTCACAAGACACCGGGACATTAGTTTTTGAAGATAAGCCTGGCCACGGTGGATCTCCACCACTTCCCCACTGTTTTGGGTTCTCCAGGTTCCATTCCCATCAGCACTGGAGCCCTTTTGGCATCAGCACTGAGAACCATTACGTCCCCCAGCACCCCGAATGGAACAGCATGTTCTCAGCCCCTGCAGTCCCCAGGGTAAGGATTGGATCCCAGAGGCAAGCAGAGGACCAGCAATGAAAGGAAAGTCTTTACTATCTGGGTGTTTCACTCTCTGGCAGGCAAATATGTTAACGCCATCTGGCCACAGTTTGATTCATCTCTCAAATGTGGTATCTAAGCTTTGGAGAGGACCTTAAAGATCATCTAGTTCCAGCTCCCCTGAAATGGGCAGGGACACCTCTCACTAGAACAGGTTGCTGAAAGCCCCATTCAACCTGGCCTTGAACACTTCCAGGGATGGGGCACCCACAGCTTCTCTGGGAAACTTGTTCCAGTGTCTCACTGCACTCACTTTAAAAAGCTTCTTCCTAATATCTAATCTAAATGTATCTTTTTTCAGTTTAAAACCACTAAGTCCCAGAATTTAAAAATGTGCAGGGTGTGAGATAATTTGGGGAAAGTATCCCTGTACAACTGTCTCACTCTTACACTTCTTCCAGGTGCTGTGAGTTTCCATGGCATATGAGATACTGGGTTAGGTCTTTGATTTTGAACCAGTATGATTTTTCTTGTATTTTTTTTGAACCTAGGAGCCGATATCGGCTTCTCTATAGCGGTGATGTTCTCCTTAGTCAACCACATGGAGATAAGTGTTGACCCTGAGGAGTAACCTAACCATCTATTGGAGACAGGATTTTGTTTACTTAAGACTCAGCCTTCACAGATATGTCTCCTGCAGTGTTGATTCCACACAGTTACTGAGTAGTTTGCTTTGGTTCTTAACCTTTTTTTGGTACAAGTAAGTTCTCTAATATCTCATTTAAATCTCCTTTGCTGCGTATTAAGCCGATTATTTCTATTCCTTCCCTCAACAGACATGGATTAAAATCTCATTGCCCTCTACTTCATACTAACCTTGCAGATAGTAGAAGACCGTCACCACTTTCTAGCTTAAAAGAATTGCATCCTGACAACTTTTCCAGTCATTGTATCCCAATATTATGGAAAACTTAAATCCTCTTCTGCCCAGAGCAAGCCATGCTCTTTCTGCCTCTGCCAGTGGCAACAGGGCAGGCTCTGAATTGTCTGAGAGAAAATGGCTGAGTCCATAGCACAGGCAGGGCTTCCAAAGATTTATGGCCGAGGCACTCAAGAGCTGTGTTGTCCAAGTGTTTCTTTTGGAAAGCCTTGCTTGCAAGGGTGCAGCCAGCCGTTCTCCCTGCCCTGCTGGCAGCAGGACTGTGGGATTGCTGCCGCTTCTCCGGCAGGGGGGGAGCTGGGGGTATATACGGGTAATTAGCATTTTTCAAGAGTGGCGCTGTAGGCTGCTAGAGGGAGAAGGCAAAACAAACATAAAATAAAATCCAGGCAAGAGGGTAATATTTCCATCCTCAAAGCTGACATACTGCACTGTGAGTCCTTTGAGCAGCAGAAACTTGATGTGCAAACCCCATTGAAAAAGAAATCTCCTTTCTTGTAGGATAATTTTAGACTTTGGCATTTCTTTTCACGGGGGCAATTTTAAATCTGGAATCATTCACAGACATCCAAGACTGTTAGGTCACGGAATATGACTTCTTCTGAAACAGGGGCCAATGAATTTCCCCTACATACCTCTATAAACATTTTTGAAGGGAGAAGCTTGTTCACAAGTGGGAGTTTCCACAAGGAAATCTATACACTTGGGAGGACAGGCAGGACTTCAACCAGGAAACGTACCTCTTTGAACTGCTAGATTCTGCCACCAAGAGAAGGGTGCTCTGGAAACTGTGTGTCCTTCCCTCCCCACCTCACTGTGTACTGGCCTCCTGAACAAAGCCTCCAGTCCTCACTTCTCCAAGCTAGACCTTAGCAGATCCCTCTGGCATCTTCCAACAATCAGAAACTCCTCAGACCTAGTGCCTAGCAGTGCTGCATGGGCACTGGAGTGTATTTTTCTGGTTTTGCTTGGAGGCAGGAAGGATTTTGCTACAGGGGAAAGATGACAAGGACAGAGGAGGATGTAGGCTGTGGAAAAGCTGACACATCCCTTTGATACATTTATTAAGGATCTGTACTTCCCCTTTCTCCTGAACAAGGACTAACAAAGGCTTGGTTGTCTTTCTTGTAAATATTCACATCAAAATGTTTACTTTCTGAGAAGAGGAGACCCTGAATGTATTTTGAGTGCTCCAGCATCTTTGGATTTTAATAGTTTTCCCTTTTCTTTAGAATAAAACTACCTTTCTCATGCCTTTTCTGTTCAGCCTCCCAAGCAAACGTCACAGCTCTAGTGCTGCTGCTTAGGAAGGAGACACTGGTCTTCAAGAGGTGTTTTTTCTTTTATTTAATTCCTCTTTTTGAGGGCATTTCTTTTCCAAGGCTCTCAAAGCTGTTGGAAGTGCTAATGAGGCAGGGCACGGTGCCCTCAGAGAGGTAGGGTACCAAGCATGAGCACAAAAATGGAGGAAAGCTGTATATCCTTCCTCTGGCTTCTGTACCTTCCTACTTCTCTCAACAGTTTCCCAGCTTCTCCTGAGAGAAGTCTTTCCCAGTCCTCCTCCTTCACCACTCTGTTCCCCATCTCCCTCTCCCCACTCAACTCTACCACTCATCTGAAGCTCTCTTTGGAGGCCATCAGTTTTGTGGCTCCTTCAAGAGATGCACTGATTTTGACCATTGATAGCACTGCCCGGGAAGAAGAGCGGGGATAGGAAAGAGGAGCTGATCTACATAAGCTTTGCAGTCCATCCAGAAGGTACCTATTTGGCTTTGCCTTGACAACTTGACCTTACGCAAACCACCACTGAAATCTTTCACTAGAAGATCACTGCTTAGTATCAAAGTGAAAACTCTCATCATACATCAAGGAAACTTACTGGCCAAAGCAACGCACCTGAGTATTTTCATGCTTGAAAAGTGATGCTTCAGGAGGGGTAAATAAATGTCCAAGTACATACACAGTACATGCATGTATGGATGAAAAAGAAGATATCACAGAACTCAAAACAAACCAGCAGAACAATAAAACCCAGCAAAAACCGTAATTCTGCTTCCCTCCCCCATCCCAAGGTTAACAAAACCTCTTCAAATCAAGAGAAACCGCACTGGCAGACAACTATAGGAGGCTTTACAATGATGTTTTCTTTCTTTGAAAAGGCTCTAAATGCTTTTCTCATGTTTTTACAAAAGCTTTTACATTTTCCAGGGGTTCTCTTTCTGTCTGAATGCCACTGCTAGCAAAGGAAAGGAAATTCTTCATGTCCTTTTGTTAAAGCTACAGCAAGGGCTTCATGAGAAAATTCCACATGCATGGAGCCCTGCATGGACTCCTATAGATGGCAGGGAGAGAAAATCAACCCCAGCCAAGGAAACAAACAGATGTTTCATTCATGGCTGTATTAACAAATCAATATTAATCAATAACGAGATCCATTCGTTACCTGCTCCCCCACCCCCTTCTCTCCGAGCTGATTGCCTGACTGCATTTTCCATGGCTTGGTTGTGGTGAAATCCAAGGGGATTCTGCCACTTGTGCAAACTGGCAGGAAAGCTTGTCCCAAAACAGAACCCACGCAAGCCAAGCGTGCACCCTACTAGTCTCTGCTGAGGACTGGCATCCAGCCTTGACTTCGACATCCGTAACTAGTTAAAGACCTGTTTATTACGCCTAGCATTGTATTCAGTTTAGAGAAAGCTACGTCACCATAAACCAGTACTCCGTGTTTTGATGTCAGTCCCCAACATGCTTTTTAAAGCATTATTAAATCATTATGGGCAATGCCCTCCAGAAGACACTTCCCAGAAGTCGCGTGGACCTATGTGACACAACTCTGACATCTGAGCTGCAGGTGCTGAAAGCAGGGAAAGAGAGATGATGAGTAGAAAAAAAAAGTCAGTAGTTTGGAAATGGCAAGGAAGGGAAGGATTAAATGAAAAGCTCTGCCAGGTTGTAGCCATGGGGAGCTAATTCACCGTGCGCAGATCAACTCGGGAAGGACTGAGTTTAAAGGGTTGGAGTCTAGCAGACAGCTGGTACTCAGCTGGTGATGCTGCTGGCTTGTGCTCCTCCCGTGTAGCCTATAAATGACACCAGGATACATTCTGGATTTTTATTATTTTATTTTTTTTAAATGTGACATGCACAGGAAATTTTTCCTCATCACAAGTAAAAGCTGTTCCTATTCCCCGAAGTAAGAGACTTGGCAAGTCAATTACAAGGAAAGTAGAAGTGCTGAAGCATATGAACAAATTTTAACAACATGCAAGCTTAACTTTTATTGCCAACAGTAGATGCACATTGGAATTTGAGGGGGGGAAGAAACCCTGATGAAGTGGCAAAATGCAGTTGTTTTTCTTTATCTACAGAGAAAGCTGTGGTTTCATTTGCAGATGAATCACTTTGTTGTGATTTATTCAGTTTGTAAATGGATCTGATTTATTTTCTCAGGGGATTTGAGAGATTTTTTTTTTTTTTTTTTTTAGTAACACAAGTTATCAAGCTGGCTTACAACAAGAGGCAACACAATTGCACCAAAATGTTTGAAGATGATCAAGTTTGGGTGCCATCTGCCAGAACATTTTGGCAACAAAACAGAACAAAATCCATGAATTTAAGAACGTAAACAAAAAAGTAAACAAGCTCCAAACAAACTGCTTCAAAAAAAAAAAAAAAAAAAAGAGAGAGACAGAAAACTAGGATCTAGACAAACCAAACACAGATCTGCCAGTTTTAAAGGAATATCCTCCTTTGGCACACTTAGTTCCAAGGCACTACAATATCAACTTTGCCAGAGCAATTAAATTGTTTAATAATCAAACCTGGATCTCATTTATACGGCATATGAATGTAGTAAAGAAGAGCGTATGGAAAGTGTGCTGTACAATAAGATGTGGTTTATTTCATATCACAAGTTTGCTGGTAATTAGATAGCTTGTATCACAGGAAAAAATGTTGATGCCTAACAAGTATAATATATACAGCCAGCAGATTTGCCAGCTTCAACAGTTTTCCTGCACTCATGGCCTATTTTTTTATTTGTGTCCCACTGAGAACATAGAAGTTGAAGATTCAATCCAAATCTCAAGATTTAGTGGAAAGATGCTCTGATTAACTCAGGGACTCTTGTATCTGGCCACAGAAAAAAAGCTTTCAAAAAATGAAATGGTTATACTTAAACCAATTGTCAGAATCTATAATTTTGGTACCAGTTTAAACAAACTAGTTGTGGTGAGTCTGCTTCAGACACAAGCAATTTTCTCAGGACTTTCTACCTAAGTAGGATTTTGCTTGTCTTCTTACATGTGCAGCGAATGAATTGAACATGGACAGTTTTCAGCATCAGTGTTGTAAGAAAGAATACAAAGTTTTGCCATTTATTTCTAGCCTGCAAAGTACTCTCCTCAAGACATCAGCCACATTAGATGAAACCTACGCAAACAAATGCAACTCTACAAACCACCTCCTATTATCAGAAACACTTCTGTTATGAAGAAGTCTTCCAGAGGAATGGACTGACGCTCGACTTTCTGCCACTGAAGAATTTATTTGAATAACGTGGCCAGGTCTCCTGGCAGGAGAGGACTCCAAGTTTATTTTAGCAGCAAGTGAAAACACCTCCCACTTGGAAAGGTGATGTTCCTGCAGCAGGTTAGAAAGCGTTTACAATAGGCTTTGATGCCTTTGCTCAGCTGCATTTCCTCTTCCAGGATTTGCTGAGCAGAGGAGGAAGGAGAAAAGGGAATAGGTCCCAAACCCTTTACTATGTCTTCTGAGCTTGTTGTCTTTTGTAAGCCACAAAGAACAGATTTTCTTTTGTAAATCCTTAGTAATTAAACAAGTACTTCACAACATTCTTCAGCACTCTTTGTTTCCTAGGTTTTGCCTTTGACAGTCATATTTTGCAAAGGCTGCTAAGATGACTAGGCACCTTACTCGACTTAACACTAAACCAATTGATGCCCGTGCACACTGCATGAAGGAGGAAAAGTTTCATTAATGGCACTTCATTAAAGAACTGCACTGGAAAGCCCTAAATGTGACCGAACCAACCAAAATCCAGAGCAAGCTGTCTATTAGGAAAGCAACAAAGACAGTTTCGGAAACTGAAGTCTGGCTCCACTGCAGCGGATTAGGAAGAGTGATGGGATTAGTGTTTAATGACTTGGGGCAAGAGACAAAGGGAATTTCGACAAAGAGGCTTAGATATGGAAGAATTAACACTCTCTATCCCAACCGTGCCTCTGATGACTTCCAGCATTCTTTCCTGGCTCTGCTGAAGTTTGGGGAGGGGGGGAGAAACAAAACAAAAAAAGACTAGCGGGGCTTAAATACCTCCTTAGCCTTTTCTTATCACAGTTCTTTCTCTTTTTAAAGAAAGAAAAGATCTTTTAATTTTTCTGAATGCAATAAGCAAGGTTGCTAAAGGCTTGTGTGTCAGCAAACTGCAGATGATCGCTTTCCTAGCTATGCATTCATGAGTCATACTTGCTGATGCTACAGACCTCTCTCTCTATATATATTTATATATAAATATATAGAGATACACATATCTATATAGATATAAAAAGATATCTCTATATATTTTTATATATAGTTATGCAGATAAAGCTCATACCTTTAAAGGAACTTAACAGGGAGTGGAATTTGCATGGACTTGAGAAATTCTCTTTGATTTGGATTTGTCTCACATAATATGGAGCAGAGTGAAACAGACAGGAGGAGCAAATAATTTGCTTATAGTTAAGCACAGGCTTTTCCAGAGTGACATGATGCAGGGCAGAATGTATATTAACGATCAGTAGAGCCCACGAGCCTGATTTTTGATACAGAAAGTGTTACTCCATTGGAGTAACTCACAATTTACTTCAGCATAGGGGGCAAAGAGAAGGAAAACTAAGCAGTAATTATTTAGCAATGAAAACCTCTTGAAGCTAAAAGCAATTAATAATAATAATAAAAAGCCCAGTTAGGAAGCTGAACCCCTCAACTATGATATGGAGACATTAACATCTTTGAGCTCTAAGCAGCACTCCAGTCTCTGACCCTTTGGGTACTAATGTCAGGGAGACACTGCTTAAATAAATATACTGCAAGCATCAAACACACATGAGGAATGAGCTTAGGGGGACCTCTCCCAACAAATGCTGAGCACCTACTCTGCTCCCAGAGCCTTCACAGCACACTGAGCCAAGGGAAGCACCTGCACGTCCCTGAATCAGGGCCTTTTATAGCTGCTGGGCCATGTTTTGCAGAGGTAGAGACACCATCCTACAACTGTGCAAAATTTTCCTGCACTGTAAACCAACTCAACACATAGTTATTTTTTTTTATTTTTTTTTTTAAACCAACCCAAAGCGCTTGCAGAAAAGCTAGGTATTCATTTCACATGTTAGCCAATATGAAATGCTCCCAGAGCAGCTTTAGACTCCAAAGTATTATTTAACCAGTGTGGTTTAGTAGGACAATAGCAGCCCCCTGCCGTAATCCATTCAGGGGCAATACCATCAGTCAGTGTGAAATTAAATACATTACAGGGTAAGAGCTTAATGCGTTTTATAGACAGTTGTTCATCCACATCAAACTTTAGCTTTTAAAATCCTAACATTTGATCCCACAACAGGAACCATGCCTCGAGAATGAGATTGGCACATTTGCACTGCCAGCAGGGCAGAAAAAGCAGAGCCCAGCCTTTAGTGGGAAATGCAATTGCCTGAGAGGGGAAAACGCTCCTGTCAAGAGAGCTCTGCAGAGGCACAACTGCTTGTAAAACGTAAGTAGGACTGAAAAGAGGGAAAATATAAAGCCAGGGCTGGCTGGCTATGGGTTATTAGTGTTTCCTACCAAGGTACATGTGGGGTTCACTGATATACCTATACAAATAATAATAACAACAATAATAGGGTTTCTTTAATTTCCCCATACAGATTCTGGTTCTGCAAACTGTGATACATGTAATACTTAATTCCCACAGAGTTTGATGGTACTTTTTGCTTGAGCAGGCAGTATTCCTGTATCACTGTCTGCAGGCTTGTGCCTTTATACTAGCTGAGTGCTCTTCCTTGACCCAGCTGCCAGGTCCTGCACATGGGGTTGTGCCCACCCGTGCTCTAAAACCCAAATGTTCCAGCTTCCCTTTTCCACAGGAACAGCCTAAGCTGTGAAAATAGTTTGTAAAAGAGATGTTAGGAAAGCACCAAGCAGAGCAGACTGTTAAATTCTGCTCTCAGTTACACTTGCTTAATGCAGAAGTAAATTCCATTTGCTTCAGCCGAGTTACTCCGGATATGAATAGGTGTAAGTGAGATCAGAACTGGGTCCTTAGAGAGCTGTCTGCCTTCTGTGATGCTGCTGCTTAAAACGAAGCACTGATAAGCCCCAGTGGTAAAAAAAAAAAATATTATTTAAAATATCTTCAGAGCTATCTGTTGCCCAAAATGGCTTTTAACTGTTGAAAGAACATCAAACATTTAAAAATGCATAATCTGCTCTCAGCACCGGCACACAGTGCCAGGAATATTCGTCAGCCTAATGTTTTTGGATCATATGTCACAGCAGATTATCTGACACTCCATGAACATTGACTGCTTCCTCCAGTTGCGGCTGCAAAACTTGTTCTCAGGCATGTCAGTGGATGCTACAAGCCCCATGAAGTGGACCATGATTCACAGTAAGGGTATTGTATCTCCCCAAGCCTACAAGCAAAACTATGCCTTATATCCTGATAATGCCTCCCCCCTTTGAAGAGAAAGAGCCAAAAGCAACTTTGAGGAGTTTTCTTTCGTGATGAACATTTGGATAACTCTTTTAAAATATTCCAGGGCTCCAGATGCTATTTATCCAGCGATGTGAGTTGAGAGCTGTAAGCCCCACACCTAAAGAAAGGCTTTATTGCCTGGGGCGAGTGGGTGGGAAACTCTTTAGGCTCAAATGGGGTCAGTGAAGCTACAGGAGAGCGCTGCAGCTGACTCTGAGTACAATGGAGAAGGGCACAAAAAAAGGGTGCAAGGAAATCAAAGGAAGAATTTAATTTATTTGCAGGCTTGTGTTGTCTAGCTAAATGGGGACAAGAAAGGGTACTGCAGGATCCTCCATTGCACAACATTTCAGCTAGCCAGAAATATTTTAATTCACAAAAAAAAAGGCCTTTTTATTTTTACTGTCCCCTCCTGATGCCAAGATTAGTCCTTTAAAAGATTCTCCTTTGGTCTCTACCTTTTTTCCTTTCAACTGTGCCTTTTGTGCTTTTCTGGGACAAGTGGGAATCATGTCAAAAAGATAAGAGGAGGAAAACCTCCCTGCCACATAACCACTTGCTTCTTGCACTACTCCCCTCTTTCCATTCTTTCCTGCCCTTCTCCTCTCTTTCCATTCTTTCCTGCCCTTCACTCTGTCCAGTTGTTAAGCCACCTAAGGATCACGCTCTTTCCCACACTGGAGCTCTGGAGGCATGGGAAACTCACATATCCCATATACTCTCCCAGAATATGCTTCTTTTCTCTGATGCCCACCTGCAACTCCAGCACATGCATTGCACTCCCTGTCAATGCACTGGATAGCCCAGATTGAAGAGTTTTAAATCTCCTGCGTTTCTTCCTTCATTGGGAGGCTGCAAAGTTAAATCTGTCCCTAAATGCCACCAGTTCCCCTTGCTTACATCCCTGCCCAATTGCATGTCCTCAAAGATGATGCCATGCAACAAAACAGCATTGCAGCCCTTCACCCCGCAGTTCATGAAAAGTTTGGAGAAAGATGGTTGTGGACAAAGGAGGACATGGACAGCACTGCTGCAAGAGAAGCCAAACCTCCTAACCCAGGGAATTACCCACACCACACGGCCAAGGACCACTTACACTGCTGCCAAGAAGAGACAAAGGGAATGGTTGCTCCTTGAATGGCTCACAGTCAAAAAAAGGCCAGTTGTTCTTTTGGGTCCTCTGCTCAACTGCAAACCAGGGTAACCCAGAAACACCAGTATGGGCACCCCCAGTCACCACATGCACTCACCACAGCAAGTTTGGCTTTCCCAGCAGCTCCTGGGCAAGCCTAGCTCCAGCTGAGACACAGGTTTCACAAGAGCCAACCCCTTGGCCAACCTTATATTACTGCACAGCAGGAAGGAAGCCACATCCTGACCCTGGATGTCTATTTTTTAGGATGGAGGGATAAATTTTCTTCCTTTAAACTACATTTTGTCAACCACCAACGAGTCCCGTTTTGGTAGCTGGATCACCACTGGTCATTAGCAGCACCAGAGGCTCAGAGGCATTAGTTGTCAAGCTATAAATGCAGCTGGTTTGCATTTTTTTTTTTCAGTGAAATGTGTAAATTAAAAATGAAAAAAAAACAAACCCAGAACAACAAAAAAATCAGAAAGAACAAACAATGTATTCTAAGGCAAACATTTGAGCATTTTTTTTTTAATCTCCAAGGCTTCCCCAAACTTATTTCATAACAAAATCTCCATACATGGAACATATCTACTGGAAGAAGAACTTCACCAAAAATTAATTGGCAGTTTTATCTCCAGCTCAACAACACCTTCCTCTCTAATATTTGAATAACCTGATCATCTGGCACAATTTCTAATGGAAGAGAAATGCACATGCACTGGTCAGAGGCATGTTTTTCTTAGCTCCAGGCTGAAGCACTGAGGAATTCCTGGGAGGATGGAGCCTCTCACACCAATTTTCCTGCCCCCCCTTCCCAAATTACCATCCTCCTCTTAACCTTGCCCCCTCAGCATTTCTGGGTGGGTCCTGAAAATACACACATACTTCTTTGCCACTCCTTGTCTCAGCTGAAACCTGTTCCCATCTACCCTTACCTCACCCCAACACACAGGTGCACCTTGGGGGTTTTTGGGAAAACCTATATTTCTCACAAAACAGGTGTCTCTGTGTGTGCAGAAGGGTAAGTGGAGATGCACCACAGAGTGATCTGGGTTTTCCAGACCCAGCACCATTAGCTTACTTTCTTAATTTGTTCTCCATGTTTTAACTAGTTGATATCCTGATGGCATCTTTGCAGTGAGTGGGACTACTTAGAGCTCTTCAGTAGATGCTTTCAAGTCATCAGAGGGCATTTTCTCTCCCACTCCCAAGACACTCAGCCTGTTTTGTGCTGAAAATGAATGCCACAGCCAGGCTACACTCCCAGACATGTAATGATGGTGTTGAGTTCGATTTGGGTTTTACCAGCAGTCCGTGAGGCCACTCTGAAGAGGGAAGCTCAGAGACCTGTAACCTGGCTGCACTTCATGTTCCCAATGCTTTATCACAAACTTTTAAGATCTTTGGTATTTTCATTGGAATTTAAGGCTTGATTTCATCACACCCCTTGTATCTCTGGTCGTCCTGGCCCAGGTGCAGAACCCTGCACTTAGCCTTGTTGAACCTCATGAGGTTCACCTGGGCCCACTTCTCCAGCTTGTCCAGGTCCCTCTGGATGGCATCCTGTCCCTCTGTCATATCAACCACACCACCCAGCTTGGTGTCATCAGCAAACTTGCTGAGGGTGCTCTCAATGCCACTGTCAGTATGATTAATGAAAATATTAAACAACACTGGTCCTAGTACGGACCCCCGAGGCACACCGCTTGTCACTGTTTTCCATCTGGACATGGAGCCATTGACTATTACTCTCTGGATGTGACCATGCAGCCAATTCCTCATCCACTGAACAGTCCACCCATCAAACCCCTGTCTCTCCAACTTAGAGAGAAGGATGTTGTGGGGGACTGTGTCTCAGAAGGGGCCTCAGAAGTCCAGATAGATGACATCCATAGGTCATATACAGAGAACAGAGACAGTGACATGAATCCATCTCTATGTGCTTCTCATAAAAAAAAAAAAAAAGTGGAAAAAATTCTTCATGGTTTGTCTATCAGCAAGAAGCACCAGAAAGGTGACATGCTTTCAAGATATTCCTGGCCAATTTTTGGTATCTTCTTAAACCTGGAGATCCCAGATATGGGGCTCAACTATTTATTATCATCCAGACAAAACTCAAACCTCTGAAATGTCCCTTATTGCAGTTTCTTCTGTTCTTCACTTCTCTCTAGAGTCAAAGAGCTACCTGATTTCACCAAACTGAACCAGAGTTCATAGCCTGTCTCCACAACCATTCAATTTGGATGTTTTCTTTACACAAAATTGCTCTCAATAAATAGACCATATACAGCCTAGCCAAAATATTAGACTGGTATATAAATACTCTAAAAATACAGTTTTTTCTTTTCTGTAAAACTCATAAAATACAGAATTATCTGCCTATAAAAAGCATAAAAATACAGAATTCTCTATCTATAAAAGACAAAATTATACAATACTGTTGACCAGCTCTCCTGTTACCCCTGCAAATGTAGAAGTTCAGATGTGTAAATACCTCCAGCTTTCCTGCAGTCCCTGCAGGAGGAATATTGCCTGCTGGGGCAGCCAGGCTGCCCCAAGGCCAAATACATGATGCCAAAGCCCCCCAACAAGAGTTAAGCATTGGCTGTGCCCTGTACAGCCCATAGGAAGCTTTGCAACCTCACAGGTTGGATTCAACTGTGTTTAAATGTCTCCTTCTCCTTTCTCCCTTCATGTTTTCCCCAGTTATTTCAGCTGCCAGATGCCCAAACCCCCAGCAGCAGCCAAAATGCCAGTGCAAGCCTTTCCCTTCCCAGAAACACCTATTCACAAAGAGCAAAGCAGCATCTTGCTGGACACATGTGGCGATGCCTTGAGGCTCTCTTAAGCAAGAAGTCACCACATACCAGTGCCCTCTTGGTTCAGGGCATTACTCTCTATTGCTGTATTTGTCTTGCCCCACCACAAAACATTTTCTGGCCAGAGCGAGCACCTACACTTGCATTGAAGGCAGACGGATACGCCACACGGAAGGGCTGTTTTTTCTTTTTCCCCTTTATGAATTGCTATCTTTGATCCATTTTTCATTTGTTTCCCTGTGCAAGTGCACAAAGACAAATATTCATTGTAATATTTATGAACGCAGACTGATAGTTACTATGGTTTCAAAGAAAACAGGAAAAATGGATACAAAACTGGATGCGCTTCACTTCAGGCGGCTATAGGTACGGCACATGTTATAAATTCTGTTCAAACTGACTCACTTCTTTCGATGAGGTAAGTGTTGACATTAGACAATTTGGTGGGGAGTATTTATTTCTGCATTTATTAAAATGTCAGTAACTGCAGGAGTAACACCTCCTAAAAGGCTTGCAGGTGCTTGTCTTCAAAAATTCAACATTTGAAGAGGATAAAAAGACACAGACTACATTTAAAATGATTCACCGGTGGCTGGAAGAGAATACGTTCGGGTGTTTAATTAATTGCATTATTGACATAATTCAAATTCTGGGAACTGCCCAAACTGCAGTTCATGTTCAAAATGCTCCACAGAATCAAAGCGGAAAAGAAGGATTTGTGCAGATTTCAGTATGTTGCCAAAACAACATGCTTAATTTGTTCAAGGGCTGTGCTTTAGACATACCCACAGGCAGGTGAGTGCTACCTCTGCAGTGTAAAGTACTCAAAGTGAAAAGGAAGGGGATGAAAAATATATCTGTAAAAATGCATTCAATATGTAAAAATGGCTCTGCAGAGGTCAGGGCACTAAGTAGTAGAGGCAATGCCTAATGGCTACAGAAGAAGCATCAGGCTGGTGTGATAGCACAAAGATTATTTTTCTTCTCTCTCTCAAAAAAAAACCTTTCAGGAAGCTACTTGTATCCTCCTTTGCTCAGCTCTCTGAAGAAATTGGTCAGGCTGGAATAAGATGTCGGCTTGTTCACGTCAGAGGGAAATATAAACCGAGGTCAAGAAAACCACAACATCTGGAATGTGAGAAAAGGATTTACTTTTAAGGGATTAATGAACTCCTAAACTAAATTTCTCAACTTTGCTAATTTGCTTGGCTTCAAATAGGAATAAAATGTGGAGCTGGAAGAAGGTTTTATGGCTCTCCTGAAGAAACAAGAACTACATCTGAGCTAAAATTAGCAAAGCCCAGTGGCAATAGGGAGAGCATTGGTATTATTTAGCAAAAGCTAGGAGAAAAAGCTAAATTGTAAGTGCTAGCAATTCATGTGCAAATTATTGTGGGAAAGGAGGAATGATAGACCCTTTGGATTTGCAGCTTAGGGACATACAGTGCTCCTGAGCTGACAGGGACAGAGTTGGGACAGGGTGTGCAGGTTCTTGCAGGTAATAAGGATCTGCATGATGCCACCTACCCAGGACCAGACAGGTGAAAGAATGCATATGTCTCTGCATCTGTCCCATCATTTTAGGTTGAATTAGGAATGTATATGATTAAAGCACTTTCATTCAAACCATGAGCTGTCTTCATGGTGAGCAAAGCAAAGACCAGTTCAGATGGAAAGAAAGCTGGAAGATATAAATTTAATGCACTCCAGGGACTACACCAGGTGCTCAGTCCATTAGAACCAGAAAAAAGCTCATCCACAGGAAAACCTTCCACTGCACAGAGGGAAGGTGGCAGATCCTCAGCATTGACTGTTTTGCTCTACACACCCACTCTGACTTTGCTGCCCTGTGTGCTGAAGTAAACCATAGCAAAAATTAGCCATTTGGGAAGTTGACTGCATCTATTTCTTAGGCTAGTTCTGTGCAGCATCTCATACCTACAGGCATCACTTCTTTCCTTCATTCCCCTCAAAAAACAGCATTTAGTCCCCCATTAGGCTGGGGACAAGAAGCTGGCTGAGGACACAGGTACAGAGTGTTCCCTAGGGCAGCGTTACTGCAGTGATGTGCCCAACAAACAAAGTAAAATATCCATTTGAGATTTTACAGATTGCTTCTGTGGGGTAATGAATATACTGGTAACCAAGAAAGCAAGCTCTTCTCTTGCAAAGATGCCACAGATTTGATCCCAAGTCCCTTACGATGAAAATCAGACCCAATTCTGCTTAATTCCGGTAGTTTTCATAGAATGGTTTGGGTTAGAAGGGACCTTTACAAGTAAGTCATCTAGTCCAACCCCTCTGCAGTGAGCAGGGACACCTTCAATTAGATCAGGTTGCCCTGTCCAACCTGTCTGTGAATGTTTCCAGGGATGGGGCTTCTACCACCTCTCTGGGCAACCTGTTCTAGTGCTTCACCACTCTCATTGTAAGGGACTGGAAATGAGAGGAGCATTACGTCTCAGAATCAGGATCTAATTAGGATTGCCACCAGCTTCCCTGCTTTCAGGGAAGCATCTATTGCCTGATAATTGAAGCTGTAATAATTTCAGTGGTCCAAGCCAGGAGGTTAGTGGAAGGAGAGCACACAAACAGCAACTGAATGATTTCCCTGACACAATATGTTGACAAGATTTTGGTAGCACTGAGGTTCTCATCATACTCCTATCAGTGAGGTCCTGGTCCTCTTCTAAGTAGCCAGTGCCTTTGGGCTTGGGCTAAATTTCATGAAACTGTGGGAGACAGGTGTAAGCAAGGAGAGAAGTAGTGGCTGCTCTCCAAAGAGGGATGAGCCTCGGAAGATCTTCACCAAAATCATGGTTCTGCAGTCTGCAGTTAGCAACAGTGGGAGGATAACAGTGTTTGGAAGAGTTTTCTTCAGAACACAGACAGCTTCTCCCCTGCACGTACACATCTCCGCATTGCTGATGTCAGCCCACATACTGCTTGCTGGCTTGGCCATTACAGAGCTATATATATTTATATAGACACATTTTTCCCAGTGTACGTATGCACATGTGCTCAGTTTATGAAGACATTGTGCACTAGAGAGTTCTGTTCTCTCTCTGAAAAATCACAGTGGCTATCAGCTTCATAAGACAGCACCAGAGAACACCGACTTCCCCACATCCTCAGTTTGCTTCTGGCCTTCAAGTACAACAGCCACTTCCAGCACAGCATTTAAATCCTTTTCTACACAAAGAAAACACATTTCCCTGTATGACCAATGCGCTTTGGCTTCCTCAATGCATGGAAAATACATAAAAACCCACATGCACTAAAATAAATAATTGAATGTTACAGCCTTGTGGAGAACATTGGAGGTATCGGTTTGGGGTGCAGGTGTTTACACTATCACTTCACCACCAAAGAAGGCTGTAAATGCTCTTCATCTCCACACTCATGCCTGAGAGGTACAGTCTCATCAGTAGCCTTATTTTCTCTCTTCCAAATCAGAAACCCAGTTATGCAGCATCCTCCCTGCAAGGATCTCTAAGGACGCTGCCAATATTAACAACTTAAGGCTCTGGACATCCCTGGATCCCTGGGCAAGAGTGTTATTTCTACTTTTTTCAAGGACAAAACACCTCAGTAATCTCATATGCCCAGGAAAGACACCAGACACCTACAAAAGGGCTGAAAAAAAGAACAGGAATCTCCAGGCAGCCAAATCGGTCATGGCTATCATCTCCATACACAGGCCAGTGCAAAACAAGGACTTCATGTCATGACCTCTGTGAGAGACGGACTCTATAATGGCCTTTAATCCAGCGACATTTACTGACCAGTCCTGGTAATGTACTCCCCCACACTCGTGAGGAGAGGACAGAGGTACCAGGCACATGGACCTATCTCGGTCCGCGACAACCTCAACCAGCCACCAGATGCCCGATTGGTTCGTAGGCTGCTCATGCCATCAGCAGACCCACAAAACCATTACACATGAATAACCTGTTTCCGTAACTGAACATGTTAAGCAGTAACTTCACCTCAAAGAGAAATACGGAGTGCGGGTTTCACTTATTTTCTTCCTTGAGGCTTCCCCCATGGAAAGGACTCAGGAAAGAGCTGCTGGTGGCAGTCCTGCAGCTGTTAGGTGGCAAGTGGGATGGGGACTATGGGGATGGCTGGTCACCAGGTGAGGACAGGGCAGCCCCAACTATAACAAGAATCAAAGACAAATTTCACTCTGAGCATCCTATGACACTAGGTATACAGGCAGGTCTTCTTCCTTTCTACAATTAATTGTAAAATAATTATTTCCCCAAGAAAGAACTTTGATTCCTCAAGTTAACAGTATATTCCCACCTGTTTGCAGTAAATATTTCAAAGTGACTTTGGAGAGGAAGGAAAAAACCCACCACCCAACCTTTCATGAGTTTCATACAACTATTTCCAAGCACAGGCTCATAAAACATTATTTGGGGAAGATTAACTGAAGCGCTGATGAAAACGTAGCATTTGTTTGTGGTGCCAAGAAGGTTACTCACAGCACTAAAACTTGAAGTGATTCCCATTTGTTCCCATGCTGATGGGACGTTTGGCTGAACAGAAGCATGGTCTCCACCCTCCCTTCTCCTCCCTGCTTAGAAAAAATGGCAAAAATTGTCCATTATTTAATGTATGAGCTAATCCCCAGCTAATGTTGTAAAATATTTTTATGGTGCTACTTCTAGCGGCTTTAAAGATTACTATTCAGGACATCTAAAACTCAGGGTAAAAGATATATATGCACGTATTTTTATTGAAACAGGAGCATTATCTTTAAACACTGAAGATTACAAGTGATTGCAAAACTGCGAACTATCAACATAAATCTACTAAATACAAAATATCATAAACATAATCACCTCCTAATAATTACCTAATCCTTATTATTTTGTTTTTAGAATATTTATTTGGGCTTGGGTTACTAAAATTTCCAGTAATATGGGGCCTGCTGTCATGGCTCTTTATCCAAATGACTCGTAGTCTCTTGTAAACAGTTCTGTGATCTGATTTCCATTGGGACAGGAGTTGTAAAAGGCCAGGGATTTGCGATGGATTTACACATATACTGTTTCAGTTAAGTTACCAAGGTCGTCTTAACAGCCTTTTTCCTCTGAGTCTTAAATACATTTGCCACCCACCCTCTTTATACCACGTTCAAGGAGAGGGGTGATGTGATTGAACTTCACTGGAAACCCCAATTTACATTCTTTCATCCAGCAGTGGGATGTTGTTGTTATTATTATTTCTTTTAAGCGAGCTTTGTGGAGATGCTAGAAGAATATTCTTGGTAATACTGACAAGGGTGAGACACAGGTTTCTTTGAGTTTTGAAAAGGTCATTCAGGCTTTGTCAAGCAACAGAGAATAATGCAACTCAGTTGCATCACAGACACTAGCCTAGCCCTCTGAAGTCCAAGTTTTGTTCTCAAGAAAAAAATGTATCAGATTACCGACCCACAATAGGTCTTTAAAAGCGAAGCTCCTCCAGACTAAATACCAAACAAACAAACATGAACAGTCTTTGATGGCTTGCTGCCTCCTGGATAAAGTTAAAATAGTTTGACTTGTGTGGATTGTGCAGAAATGTACTGATAATAAAGAGAAATTAAATTTGTAGTTAATTCTTGGGTCTGAATGACCAGTCTGATTGTCTCATTCACTTAGCAAACGATTTCTTTTCTAAATGTTACTACAGCCACAGATATGATTTCTGTAACACTGCAGAAAGAACCAGATTAAAATATGATACAGAAGCAGCACTTACCTTGGACTGATTAATATGCTTAAGCTGTTACTGTGCCACCATGCTTAAAAGCATAAAGATATGCTTTTCTACGCTAGTCTATATATATTGATACATCCTGTGTGCCAGGAAAACCTCTTTGATTAGTCACACTAAACCACTGCTTAAGTGGTATGAATTTCTCAGGCCTGCACTTTCCATAATCAAGTAATAAATTCTGGGACTAATCATATGCTGTGCTGTCTCTCCCAGGTGATGCACAAAAAAATTCATCAGGAGCTTCTTTAACCAGAGAAAAACGAAAACTTGTCAAAGTAATTAAAAATGCATCCTACAACCTGGAGGAAAATTCATTTGAGAGGTCACAACATAGAATGAAAGCCATACAACACTTCACAGTGAGCACCTGATGGTGTTTTGGGAGGGATTTTTGTTTGAACGTGCACTTCTGCTCAGTCCTAGTTAGATCAGCCTGTGAAAAAAACCCACATTCAGCAGGTAAACCTGAAGTGCCATTGAAATAAAGATATTTAGGGTTTTCTTCTTTCTCTTTCAAAGGCTGACAGTAGCTGGCCAAGGAGGTGCATATATGGTGGTCTTCTACAATGCAGAAGCTTTCCTCTACTTGTGAGCCACCTCCCAGAACTGCAACTCTCAGCTTTAAGCAAGGGGTACAACTGAACTGGGCTTTTGAATGTGATTATGTGAAATCTAGAAATATATGAAACCCTTAGACCTACAGAGTACTCTTTAACACTCTGCTGTCCTAAATGACAACATTCTTTAAAACTGTGCATGAAATTTAATCCAATTCTTTTGCACTCATGTTACCATACGCTTGGCTTAAACAGTATGTTTTTAAGCCAAAATGCAAAGTTAATCTATCCTAATGCCCCTCCAGGTGAGATTTATTATAGATCACTTTCTGCAACTCATGTGCTCGATGTGCATGTGCATACCATATTCATCTTATTATTATCCAGTTGAAAAATTCCCAGTGTGTGCAACGCCTCAGATATAATAGCAGGCATGCCAACAGAATATGACACTTATGCTAATCTGCACCCCGCTGTGGAAAAACATACACAAGGATTCCATTACCACATTCATTAGGCTGCAGTGCACTTCATCTTGAATAGGGATTATGAACTATAATAGAGTGAAAACAGTTGATTGAATCCACTTAGCCAGATCTCTGTGACATTAGCCAAATATTTCAGCATGAGGAAGAGGAGGAGTTGAACCTTCTCCTGGCGGGATGTGCTGCCTTCACCCTGTCTTCCTCTGGTGCTTTGGTTTGGATGGAGAGAGTTTGGAGAAAGCCAAGGTCATGATGACACTTTGTGCTGAGATGGTATTTTAAATACTCAATGTCCTGCCCAAGAATTAGTCAAGAGTAACGTGACATAGATGTTGCTGGAACCAATGGGGGCTTTCCAGACAAATGCATTATTACTTGTTTTGCACAGGTTCTTCAAAGCATGCTAGCAAATTCTTCATGCACCTGTTATATATGCTTTTTTGGCCCTGATGGAGATGATTTCGAAGCTGACTATACATGCAGCAAACCCCCCCAGTGACGACATTAGGCCACTTCAATGGCAATCACATTCAGATGAAAAAAAGATGTTGTCCAGTTCTGTGTTCAAGTTTCCCAAGTATGCTTTGAGCGTACATTTAAATTTGGGTTCTACAAAATACAGTTGCTGCCTGACAGCCTGCCTTCCTTGGCAGAAAATTCAACTCCAGCTATTTAAAATATTGTCAGAAATAATAAAGACCGGAATACAAGTTACCACTCCAGAAATGTTTTGGAACTTAGTTGTGCCTAGGAAAAAAAAAAAAAAAAAAAAAAAAAGAATGAAGCCTTCCTCACACACAAGCCTTAAAACATGATAATAAAAACCTTCTGTGGTTAGTATTTAGTATTTTCTGGGACTCGCTTGTTTATATTCGTCCTTTTAATGTAGCAACTAAACAGGAAGTTCCTGTTAGCAGCAGCATGATGTAACTGAAAGGAGAATTGCTGAAACTAGTGATAGAAACTCTGCCATGCTCCTTTTTTTTTATTATTATTATTCAGTTAAAAAGGAAAAGGAAAAGAATAGGAAAACCAGGGAAAACACCATCGAGCAACCAAATATATTCAGTATGTCTGAACTTTGTTTTCCTTCCATGCATCTGACTCACGTTGCACAGCACTTACTCAGAGGGACTTGCTGAGCTCAGTTATCCCCCAAGTGCTTCCTGCTCCTGCTGCACCATCAGCTCTTTTTCACTCAAGTTTTGGCAAAGCTGGGGACAGCTCCAGCTGGGATGGATGAATCCAGAACTGGCCAACACCAGCCCGGAGAGGGGATGATTCTCCACTGCCTGCTAGCCTCATGGGGTGAACCTGGTATGGATCAGTAGGACGAGCAAGGATGACTCCTGAGCTGTTCCCTCCTAAATATGCAGGGATGGGGAGTCAGGGATGAAAAGTGCTTGCAGATGCTCCCCTCCGCACCTTCTCTTGGCTGATGGTGGTGAAAAAGCCAAGAAGGAACAGCGATAAAATTATGAGTAGAAAAAGCAAGAGATGAAGGTTGTTGATGGGAAAATTGAGCAAAGGTAGAATGCAGTGGCAAAATTCACTTGAAGATAAAGGTGACAGACACAGAGATTAGAGATAGCTAGGAGGGACCACAAACTGGTGGTGATGTGGGGTGAAAGACTGATGTGGAATTTGGGAAGAAAGAATTAATTTTTGGGAAAAAAAAACAGCTTATATAACGGTGAGACATCTAGAGTAAAATCCATGTGTGACGGAGACCAGGCAACTAATCATCAAACAAGCACTGGGTATGGGCTGTGGGGGTTCAGGAATAAAACCATGTTATCATGGGCAGGGCTTACTGCTGATGTTATTACACTTCTGGATTTTGTTTTTGTGTTTTTTTTTTTTTTTTTAATATCTCATGTATGGAATTTCTGAGCCTATAGAGTTAGCAAAACCATCAGTGGAAAGGGCATGGGGGCCCAGCTGCCTTCATAAATCCCCTGTTGAAGTCTGGATTTGGCATTAACCTGTGCAGGCAAAATCTATTTTGCTGGCATTACTTACCCAGTTTTCAAAGTCTTTCCCAAAAGTAAAGAATTGAGTTTCTGAAAACACACAGGTACTTATCTCAGAAAAATGCTGAGTGCAATCTGCAAGGGGGATTTCAGTGGGAGCTGAGGTAGGTCGGTATTTTATGGTGTCAGATCTTTTGACTATAGGCCCAGCCTTTGTGGAGGAAGTTTTATTGCTACCTTCAGAGGGAGCAGCTCTGCAGCCTGTAGAAAGTATCCAGGAGAAGAATGAGAACTCTATAAACTCCTGAAGCAAATGTAACTCCCAGGAACGGCATGAGGAAAACAGAAATTTTACTAAATATATCAACCACTTAATTAACCAGAGGGAAAGAACACACTCCGGGGATGATTTTTTTTTCCTTAGTTGAGGTTCTATTTTTCAACTTTGAAAGGTAAGTGGGAGCATCAAACAGGTTGAACGAGGCACTGTTTTCTTGCTGCAGGAACATGGCCCTTTGCACCGAGATTGTAATACAATCCATCCTCTCTGGGACTGCAAATGCTACAGTGCAAAACTGTGTTTGAAAACCTCTTTTATCATTCATCGTCTCCAGACTGAAATCATTTTTGACAACCTCTGCAGAAAACAAGCAGCTTTCTGGCTACTGGCGAGCCGATTAAAGGGAGGAAACACATGTTCACTGTCAGACAGAGCCCCTGGAGAAAGCATTGACAACCTTTTAACCTCCTTTCCCAGTGAAAGTGCCCAAATGTTCCTCTGGAACAAAACCCCAGCATTGTTTCAAGCATCTTTTCATTTAATGCACTATATTTTTCAAGATATGTTAAGAGTCAGAAGAATTCCATTTTAATGTGGAGGTTTCACAATCAGTTCAATTCCCACGCAAACGGTCATATAAACAATTATTAATAGGGAATATTTTTTTATGAGCTAACTTTTTTCTTCTCTTCTTTTTGCATATTCTTTTTTTTTTTTTCTTCTCTTTTCTTTTTTTTCTCTCACTGTCTGACCACAGTTTAAATACCAACACATTGAAAAGTTCACTAACCTCTACAGTGAATTCTCAAAACAAGCCAAAAAGCTGCAGGAGTGAAATTTTCTGAACAGTAGGAAGGCTGACTAGCAGACATTATTAGCACTTTGAGCATTCAAATCTGGCCATGGAAACTTCTGTGAGTTACAAGATGCTGGGGCAGGAAGCACCACACAGTACTGATGTATTTGTTATCAAGGGAACCAGTTTCCACTGTATTTGATCATCCGCAATAGGGGAAAATAAATTTTCTTTTCAGAAGTAAAACAAGATTTTAAATTTTTTTTTTTATTATTTTTTTTTTTAAAGAAAGTGCTTTCAGAGCAATCGGATTGGCTTTCTTTGTAGTTATAAATGTCCACTCAGAGGTTGTTTAACATTTAACCTTGCTATTTTTACCTTAATATCAGCAGCTGGAATAGTTCTGTCTGTTTTGATAAAACAAGACTTTTTTCCATGTTGCATATTTGCTTTTACAGCTGAAAGGAACTGTTCCAGCTGAAGTAGGTAACTATAAAACTGCAGTGGTCTAAGCCGCCTGGGAGAGAAGTAGATTATTTGATTAAATGTTCCTGTAAGTAACTGCACAAGGCACTGTCCAATAACCCACAGTATTTGCTAATGAAAGATAAAAGGCTGCGAGCTCTGCAGGTACGAAGTCCCACGGGATCTGCTATTCCTTCTCCAAAGACCTTGTTCTAGCTGTGCTCAATAGCTCTGCTACCATTTAACTTGTCTCAGTTTTCACACGAATTACAACTTGGCTAATGATAGCTGTGGTGGGGAAAAAATGTCAGAGCTGGAGCTTGGCTTCTCCAATGTTGCTCCAAAAGGATGTGCTCCATTTTGGCTTTTAAATTTAATTTTTCGTTCTTCAAAAATAGCCTTGCTCCAATAACAGATCAAAACGCAGCCAGTGCTGTTTAGATGGCAGCTTCATCTGTGTTTTCAGGTACAGCAGCTATTCATGCACTAGTTGCCTTTCATCACATGGGCAGTGTTTTTAATTGGCTTGCTGGGACAAGCAGCACAGAAGATGTGCCTCCTGACCTTGTTTCTCCTGCAACCTCAGGTAGCTGAGCCTACCTTAGGTAACTGGAGGAGGAGGATGCGAACTCAGATCTGCAGCAGCCTTTTGTACAAGATGGAGATTAAGTCTGTGGGGCTTGTGCTTCTGAGACATTTAAATGCCTTTGGAAAAAGGCCACCCATAGAGGGAAGGTATGCTTTAAAGCTGAGCACCTTGAAGCAGGAGGGCAGTCAAACAATCACTGCTTTCTTCTGACCCGCTCCTGTCCTACCCTGGCAAACATTCCTGTCTAATGCATCTCTCACATTTAGAGGAAGTAATCTCATTCTTCGTTTAAGTAACACAACAGCTTTAAAGAAGGAAATTTCCCTGAGAACAGATTTGTAACAGCAAAAGAAGCAATTCCTCAATGTTTCTCCTTTCCAGGAGATGCCTGTTGCACAATTTTGACTGTCCTTCTATATCCCAGAGTTTTGCAGCAAGACCTGACCATTAAAAAAGTCATATTTTTCACCTTCTCAGATCCAAAAGGGGGTCCTCCCCTCTTTTGAACTAGAGAATAAGAAAATCAGCTCCTATCCACAAACTTGTGAAATCCTTCAGAACAGAAGCCAGGAGCATGCAAAGAAGTGCCAAGAAATAACTCTGAGCAAACTTGGTCAAAAATACAAACCAACAATAAATAGTAATAGCCCTTGAAATTTTAGCTGAAGACCATGACATGCTTCCTAAATGAGGCAAATGTCATTATGCCAGTTTTCGTAAGTAGGAAAGCAGGGACTTGACAGCTGAAGTATAGCCTGAAGACAGCCAGTTGGTGGCATGGCTGGAAATGGATCCCAGATCCTCCTCGCCTCCATCCCACGCTCCACACCTCCCATGACACACACTGCTTGCATGCAACAGCTCCATACAATTTAAGTTTGGAGGAAACATGACTTTATCCAGGCTGAACTGTTTATCACAGGCTATTACATGTCATGGATGAAGTTACCCTTGTAGTAAACTCTGCTAATTGTGTTCAACCAAAATCACATGTATGGCTACAGCTAAATGCAGAAAAACAGAGTTTACCCACTGCTAATTTAAGCATATGTAACTGACCCTCTTCAATGCAGAAAACTCCAAGCAGGTGACTTTAGCGTCTTCTTATTTACCCACTGCTCAAAGCTTATTTTCTAGAAAACAGCCTTCTGTCTTGATTTGAAGAAGTAAAAAACTACCTCTTGTATTGGCAGTTTGAGCAGTTATTAATTCCAGGAGTGCTTATATTTCCAATTTACATTTGTTTAATTTCAACTTCCTGACACCAGTTTTGTTTTGCATCGTTTATCCACAAAATTAAACAATTTTGCATTGCTTGGTACCTTCTTTCCCAGGAGCTTCTTTTAATCTAGACACCTCTCAATCTTCCTTTCCTTGAGCAGTAGAGGTTCTTCATTTCTATCACCTGCAGGGGTTTCCTATAGCTCCTTTCTGGACTCTCACATCTGAACATCCTTCTCAAAAGTGGAAACCCAAACCCCATGTCCTGGTTTGAGTCTTAGCAATGCAAAGTATCAGCAAACCCACCTCTTTCACTTCCATTTATGCATCCAAGGATGGTGGCAGCAATTGCTAGAGCTTGTTTTTAATGTTATAACCTCTAAATGCCTTTTTTTTTTTTGTATAAAAACTCCCCAAGGCAGCTCCTTCTTTTGGCAAGAAAATACATTTGCAAACATCTTTTAATTGGTGTAGGCTAGCAAGAGACTGAGCCTACTCTAAATTATTTCTCTTCCTTGTCCTTAGTTACTGGTGTAAATATAGAAATAATTAATTGTTATTACCTCATCATTATTTACCAACATAAGTGTATAAATAATTCAGTGATATTCATATTATTATTATATATAATGCCATGAATTATAGGAATAAAAAAGAAATCACAGTGGTTACCATTAAAAAGTCAACATTAATCAACGTTTGCCTCAAAGTTCTGTAGGAGATTGTCTGCTCTGCCCTCAGAATAGGAAATAAGTGCGGTACCTCAGATACCACAGTATGGTAACAGTTGGCAGATGTTGCTTTTAAAATGGTAATCACTGCAACTAGAAATTTAATTGGAAAACTCATTGTATCATGTTTGTTTAGAAAAATGAAAAGCCACAGTTATTTAGCACTCACCTAAACTATCAACCTCAATGTCTTCAAACAAATCTGTCCAGAGAGATTGCTCAAAGAGCAACCAAATAGTTCTGAAAACTTCCTGTAGAGCTTACTGAAATGCTTCTGTCAAAAACTTCTGTTTAGATGGTGAATGGTTTTGGTGAAGGAACAGACCAGGTTTTTTGTTTTGTTTTGGTTTGGTTTTAATGCTAGACTTTTTATTGAATACTTCTAGTTTCAAAGACAGAGCTATAAAAGAAATAAAAGCCATGAAGAAGGCCTTCTTTTCTTTACATTAATTTAGTGAAGATTAATCATTTTGCAAATAGCTGTCATGTCTTGTCCCAAAGCATTTAGGCTATTTTATTATCATGATTCTCAGATGGCAAAGGTAAAACATCCCATCTCTTCACCATCTGGTATTTGACTACACTCACCGTATGTAAGAGATCAAGACATTGTCCCACAAAGCTGCTTTAAATTCAAGCCCAGCACCTTGGTCACAGCAGGAGACACTAAACATCAGTGAGTAATTATTCTTTTTTCACCCCTATGTCCAGATTTTAAGAGAATAATTTCCACCAGTTTTTACAGTCAGACCACTTTGTGTGTCCTAAAGTTATTGTGGAGCATCTTCCAAACTCCAGCTTTGTTGAAGGTAACTTATATTTGACAAATTTTGGTCACTCCTGACTAAATTGTATGCCTGTAA
The DNA here is from genome assembly GCA_020745705.1 of Hemiprocne comata. Classification (NCBI taxonomy): domain Eukaryota; kingdom Metazoa; phylum Chordata; class Aves; order Apodiformes; family Apodidae; genus Hemiprocne; species Hemiprocne comata. The sequence goes on along the minus strand of CM036588.1, from coordinate 67,644,553 downwards.
GTCCATCACTATGGATCTTATTGCCATCACACCAGAAACTCAGGCTTACATACATACACCCAAAGTTATACAAGCTCTTTACACAACACTTGGGCAGAAGGAAAGACAAAACATCCAAATGTCACAGAGGCACTGTTAATGGACAACCAACAACTTAGCAAGCTCTTCACCTTTGTCTCCTTCCAAGCCATATTTTGATTCAAAATTCAAACCCTGTCAACAAGAAAAATCACCCTCCAAATTAACAGGTCGTATCTGGCATATGTGAAATCAGTCTGTTTTAAGTTTTGGTTCCCTAAATGTTGCAATATTCACCAAATCCCTCTAGCTCATTTGCCTATCACTTTGTACTAAGAACAGTGAAAGAAGAGTTTAAATCTGCATTACCACAAGATGACTTTGATTAAAAATGGAAAAGTTGTCCAAATGTTCAGCAGTAAATCAACTAGGGATACACAAACTTTAGATTTACTTTCCCATTTAGGGGAGGGGAGTGGAAAAAAAAAAAAAAAGGAAAAAAATCTGTATCCATAATTTCTTACTGAAAAAAACCCAAATAAAATCCCATCAGATGCTGTCAATGGTTAAAGGAGATGCTTCCACCAAGAGTGAAGACAATTTGTAAATTAAGACACAATTGAAAAAACTGGTTTCACAATACATAGAAATGCCTAAGACTTTTTCTTTCTACCAAGTTCTAGTATAAGAAGAAAAACTATGAAAAAACCTCCTTAAATTAAACAAATGGAATATTCTATTCCCTAGGACAAAAAAGAGGCAACATCTCTCTGCTCAACTATTCCATTCCCACAGTTTGCCTGCTTTTCTAACCACAGAGTATTTGCATATCAACTCCCTTACAGCTCTCAAAGTTGACATGAAATGATTCATGCTATGACAGACTATGCATGGTCTGCAGGGACCAAGACCCAGAGAGGCAGGGTGATGAAGATCTCTTCCACTTCACAAGTGTTTCCTAAATTGACAACAGGTTACTCCATGCAAATCCAGCCAAACAACATTTTTTCCTCTGCAACTAAAACTGCTGCAGCAAAAACCAGTCAGTAATTTTGCAACTTGAAGATTTCTGCATGGTCATGCGATGGGGATTGAAAACCTTAATTATCTTTATTTGATGCACTTAATCAGAGAAGATGCAACAGTTCTACATGGCACACTATTATTTATTGGATGCATCAATTCTGTTTCCATAGGCAAATCTGACACTGACAGCTACTTTGAGAAACAGCTTTCAGGTATAAACAGCACAACTCAAGGCAGAAATGACCGAATATTGAAGGTTTGATTAAAAACACAAGCAGTTGCATTTATTTATTTAACTGGGTTGGGATCAAGCCCTTTGAAAATGGCACACGTGTACATGTGTTTGTATATATTTCATGCAATGCAACTCACGTTCATTTTTTTGAAATGCTAGACTCAAAGTCAGGAAAGAAAAAGACATCCTGCTGAGATGGCCACTTAAGGAGTTTCATGGTCTTCACGGAGATATCAAGCCACCTTGCAATTTTTCTTTGCATATAAATGAATATAAGGGGGTTGTCCAATACCTAAAAATGTGAACTTAATTACTTTGGGGTTATTTCTCACAGCCTATACATACAGCCTACTTGTTCCTCCCTAACTTAAAACTTGTCAAACAAGACACAGAGTGCAGATTATTTCTCAGGCTCTTACTGAGCCTCAATATCAGTCACTTCTCCCACACCCCAGTAAAACATGTTTTTTTAAAATATAAAGTTTCATACAAATATGCATCCTAAAAGAAACTGAACACTGATTGAAGTTTGTATGATTAAACTGGCTATCAAGAGTCTTGATAACATTAACAATAGCAAGTATTTATTTTACTGAATTTCAGCTTGATTATACTGACCTATTTAGGAAAAGAAGAAGGAATCAAGAAAATTAAGCAAGAGCCACCATAATGCTCAGAGAAACCTTTCAGTGGCTTGGAAAAATAATTACTTAATGCCTGTGTTCACACAGATCCACACTGCTTGCCTTCCTCTATCTTCTCTCACTCAGGCACCGATACAACATGTACCCCAATGGTCACCAATTCACAAGTGAGAGAGGTCTTTCGTTCTGCTCCCCAGTCTGACTGAGTGCAGGAAGCACCAAAACCCCCATGGAAAAACCTGCCCATGACATTTCCAGACTCATGCTGCAGGCACTAGAAATTCAGAGAGTCGGGAGAAGCCCCAGAAATTAACCTACGAAATTTTTTGAGCTTCACCAAGCCAAACATGCAACTTTGTCACTGAGCCTAAGAGTACATCTTCCCAAGTCTCGCCTCAAATTTGATACGTGCAGTAACTCACGGGTCATTAAAATGGAAAGGCTCCCTTTTGGCTTCAAGGGCAACTGGATCTGATTATACGTGCTGCTGTACCTTGGCACAATGGGACAAGTGAAATACAGACTGTCAGCCCTGGTTCTGAATTCACTTTCTTATAGCATGAGCCTTACCTGAAATGCAGTACTTTATGTGTTAATTATGTATTTGTTACAGCTATCCTGTGGAATGCTTAATTAAAGTGATATTTTGTTTCAGTTGAATAATCTCCGACTGTTTTATTGTCATTTGACATTACATTGTAATTTGCCATGCCACATACACTTCTGCACACATTGTCAATATGATCATAAAGGCAATGTTATTGACTAAGAACATAATACTTACTGAGTGCCTTGAGAAAACACTCGGATTGTTAAAGTTCCACTTTCTTTTTGTTGTTAAACCTCAATTGCTTTGGTTTCTTTAAAGCTCTTTGCTGCCCAATAACTCCAAGTGTTAACAGAATTTAATATTCGGTTGTCATGCATGTCTCAGGTCTCACCGCAGTGCTCTATGAACTATGTTCAAACCCAGCTCAGCTTTTCCCTTGCATATATGTATGTGTCTGTGTACAGATACAGTAAAAAAAATAATTAAAACAATATCACACCTCAGGTCACCATGAGCACACAGGACGTCAGAGGCAGTGCTGCCCTTCTCTGCATCTTCTCTGCCCCTTCTGCAGGAGCCGGCATGGAAAGAGCCCAGAATAGGGGCATCCAACAGCATCAGCCCCCTGCTCTCCTCTCGGGTCTCACGTAATGAATTTAGGCTTCCTCCTTCAGGCTACATGAATCATTTCTGCCATGAACTTGTGACCCTGGCTCTCTACGGTGGCATGTTGCTCTACCAGGACCATACGGCAGATAATGCGCAGCTACTTTGGTCTGTACGAGACCTGACATTCGAAAAGCTGCACTGAATTAAGGCAAGAGAGCGCGTATCGCAGCGGAGCTCCGTGTGCACTGGGAATAAAAATGCTTGGGTAGTATTTCCTAAATTTGGAGGAAAAAGCTAAACCCGCGGCATCTCCTGTTTCATTCTGATTGAAGAGGTAAATAAAATAAAATAGGCTTATGTGAAAATGTTGTCTGTATTAGTGCCATGTTATTTCTGCTTTACCAACGAGCTGAAAAACGTTTGTATATTTTCTTTGTATTTCCTGTCTTGGTCTTGGATATCTGGAATTGAGCTGGTGTGTTTTCTTTAACAAGAGTTTCAGAGTACCACATTCAGTTTAGGTTAAGTTCAATTTCAACTATATTCTTCCAAGTTTACCAATCTTAAATACAACATTGCATCAAAAGAGGTTCCTGTCAGGCTGAAAGAAAGTCTTACTAATTTGGAGTTAGCAGGTTACTGTTGCTCATCTCAAACCCAACCACAATGGCAAATAAGAACATCCCAACAATGTACAGGAAAACATAAGCAGCCTCACAGTCTGGTCTATCAGTTACAGTACAGTCATTGAATCATAAGGTTAAGGGACCTTAAAAGATCATCTAGTTCCAACCTCCTTTCTATAAGCAGGGACACCTCACACTCATTATTAGTTCATAATTAGTTACTCTTTTAATGGCTCATTTGATTAAATACTGAGGTATTGTCTTGCGATTATATGTATCAAGTGGTGTAAATAATCAAGTTCAATTAGGGATTTATCTTCTACTGCAATGAGTTTGATTGCCACAAGTGTTTGATAACAAATTATTTATTTTTTTTGACAGTGGCAAAATAAGTATTCTCATAGAAGCGGCTGGCACGTGTAATTTGATGAGCTCAGTTAAATAGTTCGACTCTGGATCAAAAAAGGAAATTATACTCACTCGAATAGTTCGACTGTGGATCAAAAAAGTAAATTATATAAGTGGATACTGCAAGGCAGAAACATGTGGACACAGCTGTAGTGTCATGTGTCACAGCTTTGCTCCGTGCCAGCTGGCACCGGCACAAAGGCAGCCCAAGCCAAACAATTCCTGTTATTCATAACAGCAAATGTGCATTCAAAACACACAGTGCAGGCTTTATAAAATAACTTGGTATTCAAATGGATCCACACTGTGGAATTGTTTTTTAATCACACATCGCTGTGTGCCAGGCCGATATGCCAAATTGTCCTAGTGGTCCAGAAGTTCTTGTCTTTACCCAAAGCAGTGTAAATGCAAGTCTTGGCCTGCATATCTATGGGCTATTTGTGCTCGGGGTTCGCAGCCTTCCTTGTGCACTCGGTAAATAGATGCGCACCCTCAGCGCATTAAATATTCAGCCTTTCAATTAACAAGGGTGCACAACATGCACATTTACGCCTATATTATAATCAGAACTTCCCTAGCATAGAAAATCACGTCATTAAGAAGTCTAGTTAGCGAGAAAGCAAGCAGTTAGGATAGTTTCACAGACAAACTCCTTCTAGACTGCATTTATATTTAGAACTTAAATGTGAAATGCCAGAGGTATTCACTGTACTCCTCTGTAAGGGGACCTTTTCCAAGTATGCAAACAGGCTCAGCGTATCTAACCTCAATGGGGACTTCATGAAATATGCCCCTACTGATGGAGAAGAAAAAAAAAAAAAAAAAAAGGGGGAGTTCAATTCAGCTCTTTTCATTGCATTGACACAACTCTTACTTGAAAAATCTCCCCTTCCTCCCCCAGCCTCTTTCTCCTTCCCAGCAACCCAAATCAATATTTTATTATTGTAGGATCCAGCCTTACTTTAGCATATCTGAAGTTTCATCATACCAAGTGAATGAACACTGACCACAGAAGGTTATGGCTGAAGTAATGCAAAAAAGAGATTTTTTAATAACATAAAGCCCAGCTCCTCAGAAGGTGTATGTCAACATCGCCACTCTGAAGTCCCTGGCAACCTGCTACCATACACCAGGTAACAATTTGGTAAGAATCTGAGAGTCTAAATATAGCCAAACTTAACATAATATTTGTGGCACTTCCAAATTTCCCCTCCTCTAAGGAAAAAAAAAGACCTCAATGCCACGCTCTCCTGCAGAGCGGGCCCCTCGGTTTCTTCTAGGAGAGTCATTAAGTGCTTCATCTCAGCGGTGCCAGAAGAGAGCAGGTGGGGGCCAGGAGCAAACATTTCCCTTGGAGGAAGCCAAGGAAGCTGCATTCCAAGGAAAGGGAATATTCGGATCCCTGACCACAATGCTACATAGCCTTCTGCTTACTGCTGGCTGCAGGAGCTTTGCGTGCGCGCTCAAGGCCATCTCTCCAAGTCTCATTAGTTTAGCTAGAAAAGGAATAATGAGCTTTCAGAGTAAACAAAACCGATGTAAAAGGCTCAGTAGTAACACCCTCTTATTTTCACCTTCTCCACTCTTTAGCTCCTTGTCACAGATTAATTGGCATAGCTTCTGCTGGGTTTAGTTGACCTCAATCCAGGGAGGTCTACAGGACTACTCCAGTCTCCACCTTCTTGAGGATCTTGCCCTTTGTTTTTTCAAAACTAGGCTTTTATCCACACCAAGATCTCTTTTCCAAGAAAACATTAAAAAAAAGGCTGTACATGAAGGCAATGGGAAGGGCTGACATAGCTTCTATTACCTTGTTCACAGTAGCCACTCTTTAATGTCTGGTGCCTAAGATTTGCCAAGTAGCATTCCAGTTTTTCCCTTTTGGAAACAGAGACAAAGAAAATTACACTAACACTTTTTTTTTTTTTTTTTTGGTGCATCCTTTACAGCCTGTGTTCTTGAAAAGTAGCCTTTTTCCCATCTTCAGAGTGTAATTGGTATACGGGTTAATAGATCCCAGACATCTCCTATCAGGCAACACGGCTTAAATAGGAACATCATTAACATGGATTACTTAGGCCATGTCTCCTACTGAATTAGTGGTCTGCAGGCCAGCTCCAGGCAAGAGTTTGGGGGCCTGTACACTGGGTATTGAAACATCTAAACTTTGGCCCCAACCTCAAAAGAAAGTGTGAAACGCCTTGGAAAAAATCCCAGCTCTTAGGCTTTAACTGATGTTAAAAGCAAAGCTCCTGCAGACATCCAGAGGACTATTCCTCCCCAAACTGTAACAGCAAGGGGGTGAATTCAAGTGGGAGGATTTAAAAGGTCTTTGGGACTTCAGTTTAACCCTTGCCCAGCCTATTGGCTGCCAACTTTAACCCCATTGTCTTCAGTGGGAGGAAAGAGAGATAAGCATCTGCCCCTCTGGAAACTGTATGCCCCTTTTGAGTATGCAAATCTTTTACAGGGTGCTTTGAAAAATGGATCTGAAATGTCTAGTGAAAGATTAGACCAGACAGACAGACCAGGTTCGTCAACCAGATGTCTGCAGATAGTCCCAAAGCCTTTAGCAGTGAGTGGTACAAGTCTGTATGGTTGCGCAGGCAAAGCTGGATGACTAGTTCTGCTCCTTTTTCCAGGAGGAGGGAAAGGAGACAGTGCCAGCAGAGAGAGGTGGTCAGTGCAAACACAAAATAATCCTCCCTTTTCCAATGTTAATGACTTTAGTTATTAATAAAACAGGGAGGGTTACTAATTTGTAGTTTTCTTTAAAAATTGGGGGGTTTGCGTAACATCTCTCTTAAATTTGCATTATGCTTAATAATAAAATTAACTGAGTTCCATGTAAACCAACAGATGTTTTAGCAGCAAGAATTTGGGATTTTTTTTCAGTCCGCATGCAATTGCTCACAGATGTTACCTGCCATATCCAAGTGATTCTGTCGGACTTGCTGTTTCGTGGGTAAAGTTAGTGATGAGCAGGTCAAAAAGTAGAATACAACGCAGGGAACACATAATTGCTATCAGCTGATCTGTGAGAGCCACAAAAGCTGGGACTATCATCCCATGTAAAGAAAGCAGAAGTAGACATTTCAAGCATATTACTGCACACCAAGCCCTGGTTGAAACTCCTGCTGAGCCCGTTTATGACAGCATAATCCTCTCCAAAAATGGCTAATATAAAATGTTATTTTTTTATTTGGCCATGATATGGTTATCTGATAGCAAAATTAGATTGACTGCACTGATAGCAATACCTACTTAACAGGGGGAACACATAAAAAAAGGCAATAAAATCCTGAAAATGCCTTGCGGTTCCTTTTTTCTCCATATTCAACTGTAATAGCTTTACTAAGCTGTGAAAAAAAACATGTCTGGAATAAAGACATATTGTTACAGCCTCTGAACTGGCAAACAAATGCTTCTACAGTGTGCTTAACGTGACGTCAAGTGTTGGCAGGGCTGGAGCCACAATCCTGAGCTGGATCCGTGCTGTTACAAGGCTTGCTCAGCATCACAGCCAGGCTGCACTGAGCACAAGCCCACTGTCCTGCCATGGTCACCAAAACCCTCTTGTGGATATATCTCATGTCATCAGGTGTGTGTAACACTGAGAACTCCCATAACCTCTGAGGAAGACTCTAAAGAGCATTCCCAAAACATGAAAAATATGAAAAAAATCCTCAATCCTTCACTTCATGCTTGCAGCCATGGTCTTGACATATTGAACCCTCCCTCCTGTTAGTCTTACCAGATGGAAAACTGGAGGTGGTCTACAACTCCATACTTGCATACAGCTTCAGATCACATAAATTTGTCTATAGTTGTCTGCTAAACAGTAATACAAGATAAATCCTGTCTATATGCCTATAAAGCTATTTCTTGTTGCAGTTTGTTCTGTTTTCCCTAGTTGCAAAATATTCTCTCTTCTGCTCAAAGTCTTCTAGGAAGAGGCTGAGCTTTTTCTCATAACTCAAAAATGTGTTTTAATAAGAGTAAAAAAAATATTGGCGAGCATTTTCTGCAGCAGCTAATGATTTAAGGAGTCCAAGACTATATATGTGTTGATTTTAAAGAGGACTAATGTCCTGGCACTTTAGGAAAAATTTTGCCTGAAGCTGAGTGCCTAAAATCATTAGCCAACATTCAGCAGTGAGAACAGGATTCTGTTTTGCAAAGATGGACTCACTTAGTCAAATTGAGATTGAGGTGGAAGAGAAATCAGTGAGAACTTCTCCGTAAGTAATTCAAATATTTCTACACATTTAGTTTAGAACCAGCATAGCAAAAGCCCTTAAAACCCCTTGTTGCCAGGTCTGATACGAATCCAACCCAACAACTACTTGTACAAACATTATGGAGTCATAGACTCATAGAATGGTTTGGGTTGGAAGGGGCTTTTAAAGGTCATCTACTAGAACTCCCCTGCAGAAAGGAGGGACATTTTTAACTAGATCAGGTTGCTCAGAGCCCTGTCAAGCCTGAGCTTGAATATTTCCAGGGATGGGGCACCTACCAACTCTCTAGGCAATCTGTCCCAGTGCTTCACCACCCACATTGTAAAAAAATCCTTTCTAATTTCGAGTCTAAATCTACTCTCTTCCAGTTTAAAACCATTATCTCTTGTCCCATCACTGCAGACCCTGCTAAAAAGTTTGTCCCCATCTTTCTTGTAGACTCCCTTTAAGTATTGAAAGGCCGCTCACTGTAAGGTCTCCCCGGAGCCTTCTCCAGGCTGAACAACCCCAACTCTCGCAGCCTCTCTTCATAGGAGAGGTGCTCCAGCCCTCTGATGATCTTTGTGGTCCTCCTCTGGACTTGCTTCAGGAGCTCTGTGTCCTTCTTACACTGGGGACTTCAGAACAGTGCTCCAGGGGGGTCTCACCAGAGCAGAGGGGGAGAATCACCTCCCTCAAGCCCCTCCACATTATTTAGGTTTGCTACTGAAGTGGTGCTGAGTGGGCATCTCATCCTGTGTGCTCCTTCCCTGGGAGTAACTCAAGGTCTGACAGCCAGTGAGGTCACCCCTAGTCTCGCCAAAGCCTGTATGACATTACAATGAAGTAATAATGTATTTATAACACACCTAACCACTGATGGCTTCTATTCCTGTTGGGGCTTCCCCCGCCCTACCCCAGCCTTGCATTTGCACAGATGTTTTTTGAGAACTGGTCTCCAGAAAGAGCCTTGCAGAAAACAAGCTATGTCTGTTGATTCTGGCTGGCTTCTATAACGATAGTTGTTAGCACGCAGGATTTATGTTTCAAATATCATTTTAATTTCTCAGGCTCCATTTTTAACCACAAAATGTTAATTCAATGGTGCTCTATAAATGCTGCAGCTCCTTTATAAAAATGTAGGACAAGGTGTTTCTAAGGAAATATTCTGAGAGTCTGATTCACAGAAACACGACTCACATACATTTTCCATAGAATTTGCTCTGAAATGTGTGGAATATGTTCTACAATAAATTATGTACTTTTGTGATTCATTAAATCCTCTCCCTGCTCACAAGTAGAAAGCTCTTCATTATATACAAAAAAAGTGCAATCAGCCAAAACCAGCAACATTCTCTTTCTTATCATATTCTCTGGGTGCTCTCATTTCTGATCTTAAAAAAAAATAAATCTATAAAAACATTTAGGGAAAGACAGCGCATAAGTTAAGCTGGCATCCAGCTTTAATTTACACAAAGGCAAATTAAGGATATTTACACACATAATTACTTCCATGTTCAATTGAAGGAGTTTGGGCTCAGAATGACTCTCATAAAAATCAGTGATTATTAGGAATGGATGACTTCTGAAAAAGACATTTCTAGGGATATCCAATCTCATGTTATTTTTCTTATTATCACTTTGTCCCAGCACACTAACACTCCTTTTGTGCCTCCTACCAGTGCATGTTTGCCTGTGATGTGGTTTCACTAGCATGCATCTGCATCAAAAGAGAGTTTTAAGGTGATATTATTCATGTTGCATTTCAGCTGGCACATGCTCACATTAGAAGCATGACAGCCTATTAGGGAGCGGAAAAAAATAATATTGTGCGGCTTTATTTGGCTGATGACATTTAAACAACTTTAAACAACTAGCCTGGCTAGCAAAAAGCCACATACCAACCTGCTTGCAATCACTTCAATGGGATAAATTATCCCCTTTGCCCTTGCTGGGATTACAGGTATGTTGAAAACAGCTATTTCTGCACTCAGATTCCAACTTCCACCTGTCCTGCACCACTTTCCTCAATAAAACAACTTCTCTTGAATGCTAGTATCACCAGAGTTTACTTCAATCAATTTTTCCTCTTGCTGGAAACAACACCTCTGAAATATCCCTTGTCTGCCATTCTACACTCTGCTGCCATTCATCTCCATGAACATCAGATGCAGCAGCCCTGACGGTGGCTTGCAGATGGGGAGGCACATGGTGGTGCTGCCCATGAGCACTGGCCTGGCCAAGGTCAGGGTCTGGCCCTCAGACTCTACCCTGTGTTTTGTGCACAGTCTGCAGCCCTAAAACAAAAGGGAAAGAGGGAGGATTGGATAGCTTGGCTCCTATTTTGAAGGCAAGGCCCAGACTGGAAGTACTCTACAATCACACACTTTGTACTGAGAGCCAAGTTGCATTCTCTCTGCACAAAGGAAAATAAGAAATATAATTTCACCATTCTTTTTAAATGTCATGTCCCAGCATATCAGACTCATTTCATCTTCAGATCATTCCACCATGCTCCATTAGCTACCAGAAGATGTGAGCCAGTGTTACCACCACAACAAACTCCCAGTACAACCATATCATTTCAATTCTTCACACATTTTCTTCCCCTGCACACAATGCCTTTGGTAGCTCAATAAAAGTCTCCTCTCTCCAGTCCACTGCCACGGGCTACCAGGCTGAAACAAAGCTTGGTTTCAAAGCTGAGGCATAATGACAAAGCAGGAGGGAAAGCATAAAAGAAAGAATCGGCAATAGCTGCGCCTGTGTCTCCAGAGGTTCTCCTGGCTGAGGGCTCAGCCCAGGGTGGGCCATCAGCTCTGCTGCCCGCCTTCCCCATCCTTCTGGGACACACGGTATTGAAATGCCACCTCTTGAAGAGCCACATGGTGAAGCGAGGCCGGCTGCCAGCCCGAAAAACGTCAACATGTGAAAACCTCAAGGCCCCTACAGTGGAATTTTCTTTTGTCCCGTTTTCGCCTCTGCTAATGCAGGTTGGGAAACAGGCTGGCTAAAAGGAAGATGTTCTGGGTAGAAGTCATCTTTTGTCATTGTTTCAGGTTGTTCCTGGTGTGTTGCGGTCATGACACCAAAGTTATGAGCCTTTGCAGCAATATAAACAGGAGTAATAAAAATAGCAAGCAGCACAAACCACGAGATTTCTGACAGAGGAAGAAGGAAGGAGCTAGCAGTATCCCTGCCAAATAATCTGTATCAGGCAAAAAAGAAGCAGGTAGAGCATTGCCTGGATGGGATGGAGAAATAATGGCTGGATGAAGAAGTGCTTCAGAAGTTAGATTGTAAAAGTATCTGAGAAGAGCTCTCCAAAAGACAGAAAAGTGCAGGAGAAATAAGGCTGCAAGAGGATGACAGGAGGAACATTCTCTCTCTCTCTCTAGAAAGGATTTCAGCCCAAGTGACATTTCAGCCAGTTCCCCTTTCCCTGGTGAGCCTGAGCCTAACTTTTCGCTCTCTGCACTTTGCCTAGTCATTTGAAATCATACAAAGCCAAGCCAGAGATAAATTAAAAATGGTCTCCAATTTGGTAGTGTTTTACACCTCTGCATTTAATGCAAAACAGAATTGCAAGCTTGGCCATTTTCTTTTTTTTTCCTCATGTGAGAAAAACACACATATCTTACCACTGTAACCATCTGTTGTGTATCTCACTTAGAAAAAAATTGATGGCTGCTGAGGAATGTCACTACTCTGAAAGAACACCTAAAGGTGGAAAAACCGTCTCAAAGACCATCAGGCTCAAGACAAGAGAGCGTCACCAGTGTGGCAGAGGCATCTGTAGGATTTCTCAATTTCTCCCATTGTCCTGCCCCAAGACAATATTCTGGGAGGTGGTCAGACCTTGAAGAGCATCACCAACAGCCAATCATAATTGCTATTAATGTGTTAATAGGTTTCCAGACATGAAAAAGAGCACTGTGCCCTGCTAGGGTGGCTTAGGGTGTTTTTTGGTTTGGGGTTTGTTCCCCCCCTCCTTCTCATTGATTAGGCAGGTATTGATACTGCTTGTCAGCTACATTCTGGCCTGTTTGGACAGAACCTGAGACATGACCCAGACATCTCTTACATAGTATAAGTAGTGCTCTGACGGCTGATGCCAATCAGTAGCCCTAGGCAGTCATAGCAAGGGGCAATGACTGTGTGGCCTTCCCAAAGGAGTTGCTTTCACTGTCCTAAAACCACCCCTCAAATTTAAGTGGACCAGACTTCAAAAGAAAACAGGTTCTGGATAATTGTGTAGTGTCTATTGACACCATGCAGCGTCTGTGTGGGAAGACAGAGATCCCTGCTCCCTCAGGACCATGGCATCTGTTAAATGGAGCTTATATTTTAAAAACTGAAAGAGTAGGATAACCTCCTTTTTAAAAGCACCTGGAAATATTTTGGCCCATGAACCTTCATTTCCGTATTCATCTTGGAGCAGTGGGTTCAAACAAGGCCAAACTCCCACTCTTTTCCCTGTCTCCTTCATCTACCCATCACTTAATCCCTCTCAGAATTCTGCACAGTAAAATGAATTATACAACTGAAATGTAACAAAGCCAAAACTTTTTTTTACAATGCTAAATTGAACAGACTGGTTTGAGTTTTTACATTTCCCAAGTACTTACAGGCACCTGCAGTGGAGCATAAGGACTGGCAGAACATGGAACATGCTATCCTGAAGTAAATGCATCACAATAAAAAAATATTTTTACATTGCACCCTTCAAAAGTAGTATCACAAAGTGCTTTACAAGGAGAAGTAAGTAAAAATTTAAGGGCAAGGAAGGTCTGAGGGCTAAGTTTTAAGAGAATGAGAGACTCAACAGTGTACTCCTGAAAATGAAAATCTGGGGGGTGGAAAGGAAGCAGAAAAAAATTCTTTATCGACCTGACCTAGATGTAAGTGTTTATTTCTTGCAAAACCAAATCAAATAGAAACAAATGTATTTAGCTTGAAAATGAAATGTTCCATTAGACCTGAAACAAAACATTTTGTTATAGACACTTGTAAGAAAAATTACCTAGAGGGGTTGGATTTTTTCACACCACTGCTGCTGTTTTATTCTGTAGTTCAACGAGCAGAGTGATAATGCTTAGCCTTTCTGTGATCCAAGGACCAAGTAACCTTTCATATAAAACCAAGTAAAAGTAAAGACAATTTTTCTTTTCCTCAGTTTTCTTTTTTCCATTTGCTATTTCTTTGCAGATTTGGATGAGCATGAATGCACATGCATGGCTTTAAAAAATACACTTACAAATAGCTACATGGAGCATAGCAGGCTTCTTATGGTCTCCAAATGCACAGTTGAAGAGCAGTGGTTTGAAGAGCTCACTGAGATCTCACAGACCTTCCTTGCCTATCTCCTGCAAGACACCTCCCAACAGAAGCACAGAGCATTCATATACAGTTGGGGAGTAGGGTTTTGTTTTTTGGTTTTGTTTTGTTTTGGGTTTTTTGTTTGGTTGGGTTTTATGTATATATATTTAAAAAAAAAAAAAAAAAAAAAGCAGGACATCTCCACAGAAGGGATCAGTGTTGGTTTCTCTCTCAAAATCAAATGGCCTGGGGATTTAAGCCACTCACCCAGGACCAAACCACATATTCAAAACATTCTGTGACTCTGCTATAACAGAATTTTGACCTCAATGTCTCCCACATCCCTGCAAAAATTTCTCAGCCCACCAAGCTTTAGGCAGGCTTGCCATAAATTTCTTTTGCTGGGGTCCTCCCTTTGTCACCTATAATTAAACATTCATGAAGAAAGGAAGAGATGTTTATGGGTGAGGTCATTTACGTGTACTGAGTTCCCTTCAACAAGTCTGAGACAAGTGCTGTAAGCAACAGCCGACCCTTCATTTTCTGGCAATTTTATGAAAAATATCTAGCCTCAATTTTGTTAGTTTCCCAGCCAGTCTGGAATTAAATTTGTAAGTATTTTCAGAACAATTACAGTGTCACTAATTAGCCTTCAATGTTTAAAAGCAATTCAGTTAAGTCTGTTTGGTAATACAAAGAAATTCAGCTGGAACAATGGGACAAGCAAGCAACTCAAGACATCCTTACTGGTCCAGGCCAAACTGAAGGAGTGCTAGAGAAAAAAACAAACCAAAAGGGTGGAAGAGGCAAGTTCTCAGTGAATACAAGATAGAGAGGCAAGAAGATGAAGTGGAGCTAGCTCAAATTAGATGGAGAAGCCAGGGAAAGCAGGGAAAGATTCTGCATGGAGCCACTGCAAGGCCAGGGAACCTGCAGCAAAACCAAACTCCAAACATGAGAGTACTTGATGGACCTGTTAGTTTTTCCACATGGGCTGCCCTTGGTCTAATGCAGTAAAAGTGGGAGCAAAACTAAGATTTTCTCCTGTTAGGTACCTTGCTCCATACAGCAGCAAAAGCTCCCAAATGTTTGCAAGATGGCTCAAGACTTCCACAGGACACAGGCTGGGAGATGCATCAGGGGCCATGCATAGGAGTGGCTGCACCATCTCTGAAGATGGTAAATTTAATGAGCCCTGTTCTGTGACCCATGGGCAACTCCTTGAGCTCTCCCCAAGTAATGCATCTTCACAACACCCTTTGGCTGTGAGCCATGACAGAGGTTTCTGTGATGACAGGAGAAGCCAGGGTCCCATAGTGTTGGGGGGATGGGGCCATGGCCCCATCAGCTCTGCCATTAATCCATCCCTGGGTAGAAGTGACAAGGGCTGAGTGAGACATAAAAATTCCATTTGCTGGATGTACTGGTAAGTGTACTTCATCATGTCCATGGGACACTTAGGCAGACCTGCTTTTTCTTCTGATGAAAGGTCCTGCCTAAAGCCTGGAAATCCCCTTAAAAACACACAGACAAAAAATATCCATGGGAAAACTGTGACAGGCAGCAGACTAAGTTTTAGCAAGCTAACTGATGAAACAGCAATCACAGAGCAATATCACAGCCTATAAAGGGCCAGAGGTCTTCTCTATCGGCAAAAGTTTCACAAAATCTACCAGTCCGCTAAAAAGGGTTGAATTTTTCTTTCAAAAAATACAGATGAGAAAGACACAGATCCCTCAGCCCTGTGACAGCAAGCACGAGTCAGGAATGTTCAAGGCACTTGGATTTTTATGTGACAGATCACCTCATCAAGGCAGTCAAATGATAGGTTACCACAAAACACCAACACATCCCTGAAACCTATTGCTAGTCAAACAAATTTAAAAATAAAGAGAGGAAAAATGTAATGCATACGAAGAAAAAGGAAAGGAAACAGCTATTCTGCAAGATGTAATGAGAAATCATTTTGGCTTCACCAAGCATTTCAATCTCCTGACACAAACAGGGAGTTAAGTAGTTCCGTGCTGATCTTGCAGATGTATGATATGTCCAACATCCCTGGAAGGAGAATTTTCTCGTGTGATGTTGAGCCGGGCTTTGGTGAACATGAGTTTAGTGGGAAATGGATGTCATACTGTCAAAGGATTTCACAGTCTAGACCTTACTGGGTAATTAACTGAGCAGCTCAGTTTCATATGCTTTCACTCAAGTATTAACCTTCCAATTCTGTAGTTGTTCTTTGCTTTAGCTGAATATTTTTTCCCGAGTACTGAAGACTCAAGAGCAACCAAATAAATATAGGTAAGTAAAAAGGTACTTCCCACTGAATTGCTACATCAAGATTGGATATAATCTCTCTTGTTAACTAGAGGGGAAAAGATTGGTGGTGCACTGTGCATGGTAATAAGTGACTAGCAGTTTCTTGTGCAACGCCAAATACTGCACGGTTATAAGACCAAAATGCAAACAAGAGAGGATCTTCCAGGTTCTAGAGCTCTCTTGTTGCTTTTCTAACTTCACAGTCAATAGCCATCATTGCAAAAATCAACAATCTTTACTTCAGGAAGTTCTTCCGCAAAACCACAGATTGTTCATGCTATGAATTGTACAGAATTACATTTTAAGTGTTTGGTATAATTACTTTATGCAACTGCCCCTGATGCCTATACCTGCAGAAGTGACTGCAAGCAGTCCAGACATACAAGGAGTGACACAAAATATCCTACAATCAGGACAGCAGCTTTTAAAGAAACCCAAAACATTTAAAAAGTCTGCTCTTACTAGAAAACAATAACTGCTTTTAAAGAAACAGTAATGAAAGAAAAAAAGTAGCAAGAAAAAATCCAGAGTGACAGTAATTTCAAAGTTATTTCCAAAGAAGAACAAATCCCATAATTATTGGTTTCCACCTATGTTTGCCTGCTGCTACCTGTGCTGTGCCAGCAGTTTGCACTGAAAATGCAGAAGAGTTGCAACACTTAGGCCTGAGGACCCCCCAGCTTGGTTCAGAGGACTGTTGCCATACAGAGGCAGGCAGCATATCGTTGGACACGCACAGCTCAGGTGTGACAACAACCTAGTGGGATGGTTTGTTGTGATCCCATCTGTTGGGCGTTCAAATTATAAGGCAACCAATTTGCACATATCTAATTTCTTGAGCCTGAAAACTCAGAAAGCAGGAGGCAGGGTATCAGAACGGACAAAATCAAAGAACAAACTATTTTTTTTAAACCCATGTGACACAATGCCATTTCAATATCTGAGAAAAATGTTCATGAATTTTTTCTTCTTGCCTGCCGGTTTGTTTTGTGATTTTTGTGAAGGACTTTGACTAAGTATGGAAGATGGCTGCTCCTGTGGTATTTCTTTCTTTGTCAAGCTCATAAATAATATCATCTCACCAAACACACTTTTTTTTTTTTTTTAAAGTCAACCTGGTTTCCGTGTCTGGAAAGACACCCTGGTTACAAACTCCACCTGGGGAAAGCTCCTGAAGCAGACCTCCCAGCACTACTGCAGCCCATGGATCCAGAAGGTGCCACACTGCATTGGAACAGAGCTGGGTGACAGTAGTTATGCCAAGCACTGAGATATGTCAGACATATTTCACTCTGGATTAATCCAAAGCTCTCTGACAAACTACAGACATTAGTGTCTATGTGGTGGCGAAATCTGGTAAAGCTACACTTAATCTCTGCCTCACGTCATGCTTCTCAAAAAAGAAAGCTCGCTCTGAATCCCATGGAGAGATCCCTGACTACTGGCTGGTCTGCAATGGAGTTGCAGATTTGAATCCCACCTTGAACCACACCAGATGCCCAGACATGGCTCCTTTTCCGCTACAGATATATAAAAAAATCATCATTATACTTCTGTTACACTATTATACTACTTCTAACACATGCAGTGAAAGCACAATGTATGCGAGCTAGAGAACTGTGAAGGTACCTGCTTGCAGATATTACTAAGATTCCTGAATTTCCATAGGATATTTTTTTCATGACAGCATACACTTAATTAATCTATCCAGATTTAGATATAGCACTTATCACATTACTACTAGCATCAGCAGTAACCTATAAAGTAAATTTGCAGCATAGGATTGCAGAGGACTGGTTACAATAGTAAACATTTAAGTGCTGATTCTTCACCTGGAAGAAACCTGCAGCGTTTCCTGAAGCTGTACCTATTTCCTAGCATGGGATCAAGCCCCAAGTTTTTAAAGCAAGATGTTTTTGAAGACTAAAATTAAACTAGAAAAATATTAACTGAAAAAATTCTAGCCTTTTGTGTTAGTTTTTAGAGGTTTTCTTTATTGCACAGAATTCCCTATCAGTATTTTTGAACTTAAAGGAATTCAACAGTATTTAAACATGCTACGCTACTGGCCTTATTTGGGGTGAAAGAGATAACACAGCCTGTAGTATAATACTTGCTGAATCTATGTGTATAGGTTTTGCTTAACTACCATTACTTCTATCTCCAAGTAGTCATAAGTAACATTTATTAATTAATGGGATATTTGGTGAAGTTCATTCCCTTTCTTCTTTTCTTTTACTGAAAAAAGGCACAGGGGGACAAGCAAAGAAGAGCCAAAGACATGCGTATTCCATTTGAAATCCATGATTAAAAAGCTTAAAAATTCAAATCAACGTAAAAAACTGTTTTATTTTAATACTGTGGAAGGTTTCAGTGAACTCCATTATTTTCACTCACTATTTGCTTGAATAATTTAGGCAAGAAAGCTAAATTATACATAAAGTGTACAGTTAGAAGAAAAAGTTCATGCACAGCCTCGGGCTATAGCCATCCCCTAATGATGTCTGTAGTCAGTGGAAAAGAACTCGTTAGACTGAGAGTAATTTCTCAGGGTTTAAATTTTTTTCTTAAAGCAATAATGTTCTTATAAAAATCTGACAAATAATACACTAAAGCAAAAGCCACTAAAGAAAGGCCATTCCTAAAACCACAGCCTTATAACTTCTCGTTTCATTTCACTAGAGGAAATGCACATCTTGATATCAACCCAGCTCCTACTTTGTTTAATCAGAGACCTAAAGTGTGCAAGGAGTTAAAGTAAATGCTATACAGCTCTCTCAGTGAAACTGAAATCTGCTGTGAAAGAAGGTTACTTTTACACTCAGTACGCAGTCATTTTTGCTAATGGTTGCAACTTGTTCCGTTATTGTATTTGAGGAGCAACTCATGCCATTAAACATTTACGGCCTGATTCGCTAAGTTTTTATATGCCCTTTAAACTTGACTAGAGAAAACATGAATGCCAAAACAGACCAGGTTATCAATACTCAATAAATTGCTTCACCTCCAATCTCACATCTCTTCTCTCCATACGTCAAGATCAGAGGCTGCAGAGAGCAGAGCTCCTGACAGCAGCAAACTCGGTTTGAGCTATGCCATGAGCACGACTAACAAGAAGTAATTGTATGGAAATTAGCTAATATTAAGTTTGTTGATCAGACTTATCTTTTGATCAAACTAGCTCAACTAGATCAGAGAGACAAGGAACTTTATTCAAATAACTCCTTAGAATCCTTTGCATAAAATGAATAAGTTTCTATAATATTAATGGTTTTACATGACTTTATACTTGTATTATTCTGTCACATTAGTTTAACATTACTACCATGTACAGTGGTTTAGCATTAATGTGATCAGAAAAGAAATTACACGTGCACTTTCATATTGTTATATTGAAATCAAGGTCTTCTATGACACTAATATGAAGCAAAACTCAATAAAACCTAGACTTTCTAATATTAAAACATTTTTATATCATGTTGGAGCAAGAACATGTACTATTTCTTCTCAAAATCACTTGCAGCATGACACTGAAGCAGGGCAGGCGGGAATGGCGCTGTGTTCACCCCAAGCAGAAATCAGAGCAGTCCTTCACAGTCTAAGAAGGGATCCTGCTCCGTGAGAGACCCACATTACCTCCCTGGCTCTGCAGGTTACATGTGCTCCCCAAAAACCACGCTCAATGGAGCAAAGTGGTAAAGACCAGGTCCCTTGAGACAGATGGATTACTGCTTCCCAAATTTCAACAGTATCATGGACCACTCAGTAGTCACTAAGTTTCCACGGCTCTCTAGCACTCCTCTCCCATTTGATAACAGGATCTGGAAGGTCCTCTCTGACCTGTCTTTCTCATCTATGGCATGGTACAGCTCTGAAGCGTCAAGCTTGGAGTAACATGGGGTAAAAGGGCTTTTGGTCCTCTTGGGGCATCTCCTCCAGTGGGACTAGGACAGAAAAGCCAGTGCACCTGGACTGCAAAAATAAAGTGGCAGAACCAACACACTTGCCACCTCCTTCTGCCTTACATACTATAGCTGGAAAAAAAGGACATACAAATGGTTTAGGGCAAGACAGAGCACAACATACTTGGCTGATGGGTTGGTCGTAGACAGGGACTACTGCTTGCAGATGTAGTTGGGACAGAGTCAGAAAGAATATCAGCTTCATGGCCAGCTCTGAGACAACCCTGACCTCTCCTGCACCCAACAACAGCCAGAAGCAATAGAGGGCAGCACCCAGCGATTCCACATTCAAAATAAGATTTTGGGACTATCTCACATTACAAGTAGAAAACTTCACTGCTCAAAACAATCCTCTTGGCTTATTTTATTTACCCTTCTGGAAGATGAGGATATTACAGATGCATACTCTATAGAGCAGATGGGTTCATGACAAAAACAAACAAACAAGAAAAGCAGATCAGATGACTTCCAAGTACGAAACATTTCCCTTCCACCAAGTATAGAAGTATGTCCTCACTAGCTCTGACCCTGGCTGGTGTGACAGTAAAGAGAGCTCTCCAAAGCTATACTGCCAACAAATCATGGAAGTCCATGCTATGAAAACAGATAACACACACCAAAAGCATCTGGTGACTCAGGCAGATTGTACATGTAATGAAGTGCCTCTGGGTGAGGACAGTCAGTACTGAAACTCTGAGCCCACCATTTAGCATAGTAACACACTCCTCCTCCTCAGAAACTGCTGTATTAGGTAGGTGTTGATTTCAACTTAACCAAGACAAGCATCAGTTACCCCTCCTGCAACCTTAATCCCACAATGCTAGCCTAAAACCAAGATCTCATTGCTATACTTTTTCCTCTTTGGTAAAACAGAGAAGAAACCCTCGTTACAGTTATCACTAAATAAATTTCCTCTATTTACTATATTTACTCTTATGCTACAAATCCCTAACATATCTCTGTAGTTCCTCTGGCAAAAATCTTTGCAGGAATAAAAGCAACAGGACTGGAATCTTCCAGTTAAATGAGAGAATGGTTTTAAACCTGGAAGCCAGCAATCGGCAGGTAATGTCTCTACAGAAAGCAAGAGAAAACCATATTCACAGAATTAAAAAAAAAAAAAGTTTACTTTTAAATGATAGCAATGCGCTCTTCTGAAAGTCTAGTAAATCTATGTCAAACTGGTTCACCATTGCCTTGAAAAGTCATCCCTGTGCTCTCCCCCAAAGGTACAGTCACACTAGCTCTAAATACTAATGGTTTTCTGCCTTTGCATAGCATTCCCTCCCAACAGCTCTCCTCCTGACTCTTTGCCATGTTGGCATCGTCAGGAGATCCTCAGCAGAGTAATGCTGCTCAGGAGCTCTGAGCTTTGCACATATTTCCTTCACTGAAGCTTTCCAGGCAATGGAAGGGTAGGGAGACATTTCTTCTTTTACGCCTAAGGCCACATTTATAGTTGCTGGTTTGTTCACTCACATAACCACTGACCAGTGAGAATCCCACGGACTGTCTCAGCTGGCAGCAGCAGGCCCACTTGGCCATAGGAGGTCACCCCGGCTGGGGCAGTCTGAGCGGACACTGAGGTGAAAGGCAACCATCATAGTACACTTCAACAGCCTCAAGCCCATTCCTGTAGGCCCTTCCCATGTGCCCTACGCTAAACCAGCCTCTCCATTTGGGCTGATTTCGTACTCTGCTTTTGTCTGCACGTGTCTCTTTCTCTCAAGCAATTTCAGGTCAAGCTTTTTGTCAGCACTAGAGTACGATTGCTGCAATGCCTGAGGTGTGACCCTGGTTAAAAGGTGACACTGCTGCTGCTGCCTGCTGAGTGGTGAAGGGTTAACATCGGGACTTCACTGTCTAATCCTACTTGCCACATCAGGAGAGACCACAGCTAGACAGAAATAACTACAAACCACACCTTAGACTCACCTAAGTATGTAGACAAAGAGATTGAGCAGAATTGATTCCCTAAACCATGCCTGTCATGATAATTTGCTGTCATCTAGGAAAGCCATCCTTCATTGCCCTCCCAACTGTCCCCAGAATTATCTTTATCCAGAAGCCCAAACACTTGCTCATCAAACTGCATTTTTCTCTAACACTGTAATTTGTACAAAATAAAATACACTGACTTAAGGAAAACTGTGACGTTGAGCTCTACAACGAGGGCGACAAGAGAATAGCCTTAACCAGAAGGCTTCAAAGTTTCCTAAAAATATCACCTCAGAATCCTGAGTACTTACTAAATATCTGATAGCAGTGCTGCCCTGTACAAGGCATTCGTTCTAAGGGATCACTTTGCTAGACCTAAAGGTGACAGGACTCGAAGGGGACTGGGCAGAACCTTTGATACTCCAGCTGTGAAGCTGTAGGAGACATGTGCCACACCAAACCACTGCAGACTGCCGCCTCTGCTTTCTTTGCCAAGACCGCAGTTGAACAAGGAGCTGGGACTGACCAACCATAGTCTATCAGGCCTAAATCTAAAATTAGCCTCAAGATAGAGCTTGTTTGTTTTGTTTTGTTTTTTTTCTGGAAAGAGTGTTTATTCCAAGTAGCACTTAAGAGTATGTGCTCGGGAGAGGAATTTAATTCAAAATGAACTGTGATTTTATTATGTTTTAAACTTCCAAGGCTCCATTTTGGTACTTATAAATGCAACCAGATTTTCTGAGTGATGGGAACTCTTGCTGCTGAGGATGCTCTGGAAATCTGACTTCTGCCATTTAGAATTTTCTCCGCAATTATGGCTGCTGAACATCGAAGAAAAAAAAAAGTCTTCTGAATTTTTAAAAAACATGCTCTTAATTATATGTCTTTAAATGGCTCTTCTCTGTTATAAAATCAACAGTTCATCTTGGAAAGGAAAAAAAAATGGAATTCAACTTTATTTAGATGCTGACGCAAATGAGAGGCCAACTGCTAAGCACATTCAGCCTGGGCCTCAGTAATCAAGCACCAGACCATAAAGCCATTGATTATGCAGCCATGAGGGACCAGCTGGCACAGGCTACAGCACTTCAAGAGTTCATTCCTGGGAAAGATCTCTCTCACAAAAACTTGACACCTTCTTTTGAAAATTTTTCATGGGGAATAATGTGTTGCCTTTCCCTCTCAGCCCTCGGGAAGTTCATGATCTTCATCCTGCTATGTTTTGAGTCTGAACTGATCTAGCTCCATCAACATGGGTTGGGCATGGGGGACAGAGCTGCCCTGCAGTAGGGCTGGAGGACAGGCTGAGGAGTCTCTTGAAACCCTTTCTGGGGACTGCACTGGGATCTGGCAGACTTACCATGACCCTTGTGTTCATCACACATGTTCTCTCAGAAGGTGATCAAGTCTCCCATAACTTTCACACTAACCAGACTGGGTTTCCTAAGCTTTTCACAGTACATCAGGTTTTCCAATCCTTCAGTTATTCTTGTGGGTTCTCTGCTGCTCGCTCCTCTGCGTTCTTGAAGCCCACACACCAGAACTGTTGAAATCCTGAAAGTTGCTCATCCCAAGTCAAGGAGCTTTGGCATTGATCTGTTTACACAGACACCATTTCCCTCAGCCCTTATGACCTCTGGACCCTTGCAACACTACCACCTCCCCACTCAGCACACAGGTAGATCCATTCAGCAATCAGCACAGGAAGAGATCTGCAAGACTGATAACCTTACCTGCAGGTATCAAACTCTACCATGGAGGTTTTTACTCAGGAATATGTTTCTCAGTAAAGTTTTCACAGTGACATCGCATAGTATCACTTTTCACAGGGATGGGAAGTATCCATGCTCCAGCAAGCCATAGACTGGAAAATCTATGATCATAGAATCATAGAATGGCTTGAGTTGGAAGGGACCTTGATGCTGCAACATCAACACCATAAGCAATCCTATAGGTCCTGTAACACTGCAGACAGCCATATCAAAATGTCAACCTCTCACTTCAAATCAGTTTAGCTTGCCTTTTTTCTTTTTTTAATTCACATCATTCCTGCAGGAAGGCTGCTCCAGTCCCACCCTTCAGATGATTAGGCACCTTTTTCTCAACTCCAGCCTAAATGTATTCATGGCCAAAGTATAGCCATTTGTTCTCATTTATAGCCATTTGTCCCTGTTTCTCATGCAGTGTCACAGGGACGCATTTGCCTGCTACAAAGGATGCTGAGGACACTGGAATTCTCGCCATTGAGAAGGCTCCCTCCCAAAGCTCTGGAATAGGTCACTGCAGCAAGGGTGGGGGATGGGGGAAAAAAAGGAATAATCTTCATCTAGAATACAGAAATATGAAAATAATATTCAAGAAGCTACTTTAGTCTGATTTGTTTATACATTATCCAAGCATTTTATTTTATTATGCATTTTAATAATGCAAAGGCTTAAGAGCTGGAAATGAGCATATTCCATGAGCTCAATATATTTCATTTTGTACATCATCAATTGTTTTTCCTTGTGATTATGCAGTTTTACTTTATCATCCCTTTGATAACAATTTCTGCACAAAGTCTGACTTTATATTTCATTTTTCCCGTCTGTTATCTTAGCAAAATACATCCAAAACACCCTTTGTATTGCTCTACTAATATAACAGATCAGGAGAAGCTGTGGCATAAGAAATCAAAACCATAATAATGTCTTTGGATTTTGCATTTTAAATACTGCATTCATTGTTGCACTGAGGTTTGAGATCCCTTTTCAGACATTACTGAGATTACCTTTGGTAATGCCTATTTCATTGTACTTTGATATAAAATAATGTATGTCATAAATCATCTAAGTGACTGTCATTAGACTGAAAAGCACCTACTTATGATATGTAACAATTTGCTTTTCTAATTTGAAGAGGATTGAGGTATTTTAATTATATAAGGTCTAAAGCCCTTGTGGATGAAATTACAATTCAATGTAAAATCACTTTCTGCACAGAGCTGTAAGTTAGGAAATGATAACAGCTATACTCATCAATTTGCACTTTTTGGCTAGACTAAATACAGGAACAAATGAAAACATTTTTAACAGGCAAAGATCCATAATTGTAGTAACCAAAAACCTGAGAAAACTCATTTTTAACGGAAAAAAAAATAAAAATCTTTTAACATAGTAGACAAAATTCACAATTACAGAGCCTAAGCAGAACTTCTTTCAACTTAAAGTAACACTGAAATTTTGTGTTGTAGGAACTTTATAGAAATACAAGCAGGGTGGGACAGAGAAAGCTCTTTAAAATCATTGGTGTGCTTCGCATTTTCAAGATTGCTTCCATTTGGAAGTGAAATGGGGGTTCGGAGCCTTTTCTGTGCAGAACAATTTAAAATTATTGGAGCACTTCACTTTGAAGGTGACCAGGGCTCTGAACATGCACATTGTAGAGAGATTTAAAATTATGAGAGCTCTTCAAATTGTTTAAAAAAATTGATTTTTTTATAAAATTGATTTTTCAACATTTTATTTCTTCAGGGGCTAGGTAATTACAGTAGACCAGAAGCTGAGGTGCTTCTGTCTGAAACGAGGACTCACTTTCAGCCTCCCTTCCTTCTCATTCTCTCTTCTCTCCCCCTCCCTTCTCTCCTATTAAGTTTTCTGGTTTCTCTCGCTGTTGGGACAGACACATCACGCTTTGTTCTTGCTCATAAATCTCTCTCTGACCAAGGAACCAGGAAGTTATTAGGGGTGAGGAGAAGGTCAGATTGAAAATGCAGTTTGATCAGACCTGTTCTGGCAAAATAGGACTATACCCACCTTGGAAAGTAATGCCAAACACAACTGGGATTGGAGTTTTAATCAGCGTTTCATCTGGAAGCACCTTCCCATGTGTCTCACAACAGAGGTTACAGGGACTCCGGGGGATTAAGGAGTAACCATTAATTGGGATTTAGTTACATGCACTTACAGATGCACATGCACATCTTTCCCCAAAATCCCTTCTTCTCTTGCTAAACATGAGCAACAATACAGAAAACCCCACCGTTTCACTAAGTAGATTCAGGTGTGCAGTATTTCAGAGAAACGTAGTATACCCCCAAAGATTTGGGCTCAATCAGACATGGGGAGGAACAATACAACATTTCTCAACCCTTATATATGAGAAAGGGTGCATTTATTTTTTATAAGAGAAGTACTAAGCCTCCAGACTAAAGAGGGCTTTAAATATAGACTAAATTTAGGATGCCATGGATGTGTTGGGGCAGAAAAAGTTCATACCAACTGTATCTTAGCTCATGCCAAGCAGCAAAGCTGAGTGGGGACCAGTGGAACTAGGAGGTTTCACTCTGCTAAGGATTCCTCTATACAGATCAGTTTAATTCAAAGTATAACTGTTTGACTAGCAATAATGAATATTTACTCCCACAAGTAATCCTAAGGAATGTATAGAACTTAAAAGTCTGGAATTTGCCTTAGTGCTGTCATCATCAGGAATAAAACAAAACCCAAAAAACCCAACAAAAAAACCCCACACTTGTCTGATCCTCCAGAAAGTGCGTAAGTACATCTCAACAGAGAAAGGATGAAGCATTAACTTAAAGGAATAATAAATAAGGAACTTCTTAGGGAACAATTTCATTGATATAATTTTATACAAATGCACAGGCACACATATAAACTGATAAGTAATTTCTCCTAGTCCAGAAGATCCTCCATTTGCCTGGTCTTAAAATAAAGCCATTTTGCCAAGGTTTGAAGTAGAGCTTTATGTATTTTGTAAAGGGGCGTATCAAAGTAAAATGAACATATTACTGAATTTTTGTCAGCTTGAAATAACACCTGCCACACACAAGGTCTTTAGCCTTTCATGCACATCATAACTTCAGTCTAAATTTAAAGGAACAGGGAAAGCAATAGAGCAAAGCTACCCAGATGTTGTACGGTCTGTGCAATTGTAAATTTAAAAGTACCAGCTTTCCGTCCAGATTTTAATGCACCAGAAACAATATGAAAATTCCAAGCCACACTGGATTATTGAAATGTCTGGCCATTTTGAAATGAATTTTGGAACAGATGTACAGAGGTAGGCAATAAAGCTGTGATAATAAGGAACGTTTCTACATCATCTCACAAAACTACTAATCTATAATGAGGACCAAAACTACTCATGAGAGAGGGTGGTTTCCATTATTATTATTTTTTTCAGCTCCAAGTATTTCAGTTCCTTTATTCGGTTGTTAGATTTTGTTATTGTTGTAAAGCATTTGGTAGCTATCTGACATTATCACTGCTAACCCACAACATGGGCAAGTGACTAAGTAACTTCATTTCTTCTTATTTATTGAAGGAAAACAGTATAGAGGGAAAACAGCTTAACTAATTTATTGTGTTTTATCTTATTACTATTGACCTCTAAAATCTGTGCTTTTTGACAGGAGTTACTGACTTTAGACACCTCCTTTGGGGTACTAAAATTCAGACATGCTGAGAGGCTCTGATTTTAAGACAATGCAGAACATCTGCAGTACAGAACAAATGACCAGCAAAGCAAAGCTGGGTATTCCAAAACCTAAAACTCCCAAAACCCAGCTGTTCTGAAATTTTTGCTGTTAACACAGAGTAACATCTCAAAAGAAATAAAGTATTATACTCTTGGGTGGATAAGATGGCCTCTGGACATCAGGTAGACAAGGTAGAGTAAATCCTAAATTAGACCAAGCAGAGAAGATGGAGAGAGCAGGCAAGCTTTAAGCTCCCAACTGCTTCTGCAGGTCAGCTGAAAGCAAAGGTGATACCTTCTTTTAAGCCTTCAGGTGGCCTGCAGAAGGGCTTATGTGCCTGAAAGCTTGTCTAATGTTACTTAATAGATAGCCAACTAAATTACTTTGTCTACTAGAAGATATCATCACTTCCAACAAACCTCGTCATGCTGACATAAAGCAGCTTAGTTAGGCAAGTTGGATGCTGTGCCAGATTAGGCTGCATACCAAAGGCTTGAGTTTACACATATTACTCACTACATTTTTCAGCCTATCTGTTCAGTCCATCCTGTTCTGAAAAAAACCACAGACACACATGAATTTGGGTCACTCTTAATTTCAAGTTTGCTAGATTGAAGCCATGCTTTCCACACCCACGTCCTCTCCGCCCCTCCCTCCCCATCAGGGACATGAAGTTTTGGTCTGGATCTGAATGTCCCCAAGCTGTGCAGGGCCATCTCACTTTTCCACAGCACAAAGAAGGAGCAAGAGACTGAAGGAGGAGGAAAGAACATCTAGTTCCAATGCGAGAGCAATGATATCTTTATTTAGTCCAGTTATCCCCTGGAGTTTGGCCAGCTCCCTGAAGCATTAACCTGAACACAGGTGACTGACAGCACTGGCCTGGCAGTCAACACTCAGCATTTAAATCTCTGCCAAAAACTGGGAATTGGGAAGCTAGAGAGCAACTACTGGGCTGCTTCGGGTAAAGCCACTGATTTCTGAATGGCCATTTCCCACTCTTCTGCACTTTTCCTTGGAAGTTTCCTATTAAAAAACCTGCTTAATGCTTATGAAACAGGACAGGAGTACAACCCAAGATAATTTTGCTTCGGTACGCACCTGCTCTTTCACTCCAACCCCACCCAACAACTGAAGATTTTTAGATGTTTTTCAGCTTTGTTTTTGCTGCAGGTATACGTATAACACTCCCTGTGCCTTGTGCAGGTCACTGGAGGATGAGAGAATGTCACAGAACGAGTTTGCTGTTTTCTTAACCTGCAGAAAGGCGTGACTTAGTGCACTCTTCCACACACACCTATGTCTCTGAGACAGCACATATTTCTCCTTGAACAAGTTTGTACGGTTGAAAGTATGGGGCGGGAGGGGAGGGGGAAATTACTGAGTAGAAACGTTCACCTGACCTGTGCCATTTAAAGGGCTGGGGGAAGCAAGAGAGGGAAGAAGAAGAGCAGCAGAGAGGAGGTGTCCAAGAATATCAGAAGCAGTGCTGATATCACAGCCACATTGGCTGCAGCTCCAGCTTCCCACGATGGCACTTCTCTAATAGCACAGCTGGCTGCCACACCTCGAGTCATGGATCCCGAGCGATAACAGCGGCAGCAGTCACACCGAGCGCTGCAGCAACGAGTGTGACATACATCACCAAGGTGCAGGAAGGCAGCAATGTGGCACTTCTCAACACGACACCTCTTGGGTCAGCCTGATGCAAGACTGCTCCATACCCATTTGGCCACATCTCCCTACCTTTGGTGTGAAATCATCGTTTTCTAGTTAGTCACGCTGCTGTTCCAGTGCTGTGTTCCAGCAGAGTGAAGAAAGATTTAATTCAATAGCAAAAGACTTAAAGGTTTAAGTGCTATGATTACATATAAGACAACACTTTGCAAAGTTCACAACAGCTATGTAGTTCGGGATCTAAGTGAGATATCACAAAGTTCAGGCTTGAATCCATGTTCTGCCATACTTCTTCAGTATTATTTTTGGACAGTCTCTTAGTTCTGTATTATTCAGTTCCCCGTCTGTAAAATAAATGCTTCTTTCCATTCTTCACATCTTGAATTACATGCACTTACTGTACTGAAACCCACAGAGCCCAGATCTCATCTGGGACTTTGAAGACTGATATAAAAGAAATCACTATGATTACTCAGACACAGAGAGGCACGTGCATGCACAATGAACCATTCAAATGACTGCTCCAAATTCAGACACTACTTCCAAAACACAAAAGAAAGAATGCTCTCCTCCTCCTAAAGGCTGTCCCAAGCAGTAGACTGCTTAACCAAACTTTAGACATAAAAGCCAAGACAACACTTGAGAGTATGTAAAGAAAATAGAGTATTTCAAAGGATGGTGAAAGTTCAGGTGATTGACAAGTTTTTAGATGTTTTAATGTGTTAAACTAAGGAATATAAATTAGTATTTACCTCACAACTGATGTGAACTGTCCCCCAGCTTTCTCTTTCAAAACACTGTTTCATTTCCGGGGCATGTGCTGATGGAGCAGATTCTAACCTTAGCAGTGCTTCATGTCAGAGGGGGAAAAAGCTAATTCTGGGGTTCCCCATCCCACCTGCCTATAGCACCACAGAGTCACTGAATGGTAAGGGACCTTAAAGATCACCTAGTTCTAAGCCCCCTGCCATGGGCAGGGACACCTCCCACTAGACCAGGTTGCTCAAAGCCCTATCCAACCCGGCCTTAAACACTTCCAGGGAGGGGGGATCCTACACAGCCTTTTAGTTTTATATAGAGGTAACAACTGTAGAAGGGAAGTGATAAGAAAACAAGAGGGTCTTATATACTGCTCTAGATGTGCTTATTACAGCAAAAATGTGTTCTTAAATTGTCTCATATTATTATTTCATAAATGAGAAAAATTAATTACTGCAGACGCCACACAAACACTGACCCCTCAAACACATGGAGCGTTGGCCAGAACACATAGCCTGTGGCACACAGATTCACATCTCTGACTTCCTGACTCAAAGCACAATTTTATCTAAGGCTGGCAGAATGCCTAAACCATGCAGCACAAGGAGCCCTCATTTGTGAACAGGGGTGGATTCTTTGTCAATCCATCCCAGAGAATCAGAATGCATTGCTCAACACACATCGAAAGAAAGCCTTTTGACTGAAATGGTTTACCAAATTCAACTTAAAATTTGACTGGAAAAAATATTACCAAATTCTAGTCTGAGATCCTCTTTGGAACTTAATAATATGATTGGAAACACAGCTTCATAGAAAACAGGGCTGCTTTGGGAAAGCAGGCATCCATGTGTACACATCTGAGCTTCTCTCAGAGGATCCTGACCTACTCACAGAGCCTAGAAATAATACGAAAGTAATTACCTGCAAAGATTAGAACAGTACCATAAATATCTCATTGGGTAACTGCTGCCTCTGGATATTATTCTGAGTACTGTGCTGATTGCTCTTAAACCACGAGACTGGAAAAGACCTCTAGAGGTTCTCTAACACACCCTTCCCTAGCCATCCTGGAAGACAGACATGACTATATCAGTTTCATTGCTGATAAATGTTTTTCTAACCTGCTCTTACTAACCAGCAATAAAAAAACTTCATGGCTTCACCAGGCAATCTACTCTACTCCATTACTATTGTTATTTCTGGAGAAGCTTTCCTAGCATCTAATCTGGAATTCTGCTGCTGTGATTTTGGCCCAAACACAAACTTGTAAAACAGGTAATTAACTTAATTTTTTCAAAAGCCTTTAATGTACTGAAAATGATTTATGTCCAAGTGCAGATAGTGTCTCTTAGAAGACAAGAGAACTTTAGTTTTTCCAGTTCCTCCTCATAAGCCATCTTTTCCAGACCTTTGATTTTTCTGAGCGTTATCCTCTGAACCCTTTCCAGCTGACCCACATTCTTTGAAGAACAGTAGCAAACATAGTTGAGACCTTATCAGTGCCGAGTAGTACATTTCGTGTCTTGAGAGGTAGATGCTTATTAATTTCCTAGTAGAAGGACTGCGTTGCTTTGCAATACCATAAGGGGTGGGGTTTTTTGTTGTTTTTTTGTGGTGTGTATATATATGTACATAATTTGCATTCACTTGTGATCCAGTTATAATTCACTAAAACTTTTCTAAAGTGTCATCACCTGCCCAGTATTTATGCATCCCACACTCATGCAGTTGATTACTTCTGAAGTTAGCCCCCAGTTGAATTTTATTCCTTTTTTTTGTTTTGTTTTTTGACCAGTTCCTCAGTTTGGATACACATTTTCTAAATTCCTAATCCTGTCTTCCAGTACATTTGTGGGCCCTTATAGCTTCATGTTGTCTGCAAATTTAATAAGCATACTCTGTACTGCACTGTGCAAGTCATTAATGAGAACATTGAACAGAGCTGGAAGCAGGACAGATAGCTGTGGAATATTACACATCACATTCTTCCAATTGGATAGGGGAATGCTGATAACGATACTCTGGATACAATTAACCAACTAGTTTTGCACTCAGAGGAGTCTCATCTGGTTTAATCTCTTTTCCTTTCTCCATTAAAGTATATGCATTCAGTCTACCTTTCTCCAGTCCATTCTCAGTGGATTCTCAAAAAAAAAGCTAATGAAAAACTAATGGTTCAGGAATGGCTTCAAAAGCTACAATTAATCAGATCATACACAAACAGGGAACATTCATTCTGTCCAGGTACTTTTTCCTCCCCTGCTCTAAGCTGAGATCTAACATCTTCACTGAAGCTCTAGCCAATTTATTTATTAATTAGAATATTTTTATTTTGGCTGCATGTGAATTTTCAAAGATGTCAGGGAATTCAGCTGTGCACCCAGCACTTAAGCCTGGCAATTTAAAAAGAAACTTGAGACCTTACCAATACCTCATGGCCTGACTTGAAATTAGAGCCCTGATTGCTCAAGCAAAAGGTCAGATGTACCTGAAATACAAGTCCTGGCTCCCGTAATGATTTTGGAAGTTAACTGCACAGACTGAATGGGTGGCAAATCTGGATTAGATAATACAAATTCTTTGTTCCCCATCCCAATACCTAGGCTTTAAAGAGGGGGTGCTACAGAAGCACTGTTTTACATGTAGTGTCCTCGCAGAATATGGCAGCATTCTTCACCATGAGAGCTGAGTGCTCCTGTCTCTCTGGGGACAGTCAAGGAAATAATCCAAATTAATATTAAAGCAGGATTAATTAAGTCAGCTAATTAGCTAATTATATCTCAGCAATGAAACAGTGAGACCTAGGGTGGACTACAGCTGTTTTCAAAGCCAAGCCAACTTCAGGCAGCTCTCATTCTGTGCAGGGGTGTCTACACAGCTCATACACTGTGAATTCACACCTAATTCAAATGAACTTCCTGAGTGTCCCTTTTAGGGCAAACTAACACAGAACGGAACAAGTATAATGAATTAAAAAAAAAACACAACAAAACAAACCAGACTTTTTTTTAAGCTTTTTTTTTTTTTTTAATGAAAAGCTCCATGATTCAGACTTGGACCAAAATCTATTTCCTATGTGTTACTTAATCAGACAGATTCATTTGAGCAAGCAAGAAGCCAAAAATAGAGCTGTGTAAAAGTGCTCTGAGCAACACACAGAAGAGTTCCATCCCTGTTCTTGGTCTGCCCTGGTGTCTCACATGGCTTAGGTAGGCTGGGGAGTAGCTGATGAGATCTGCAAGGTTTCAGGGCAGCATGGTGCTAGCAACAAACCCTGCCTCAAATAAGTTTTTTGTTTTGAAATCAGTTATCAAAAAAGGAGAGAAACAAAGAAAAACTACCTTCATGGCATTTTCACAGCAGAGCAGAGGGAGAGTGGTTGGTTTTGAATACGTTTGCTATGAGAAATGCAAAGGACAACCCATTTCTGACTCTTCCCCAACTCCCAAAGTGTTTTGTGTAACTGATGAAGCAGCGCTTTCCACTGACCTTTTGGAAGTAGTTAAGAGGAAGATATTTTTGAACCCATACCTAAAAACAGATTCAATAAAACAGGCAAAGACAGGCCAGCCTTACCCACCAAGCTAGAGCGCTTGCTCTCTTGCAACCAAAAAAGGAATTTTTGATGGTTTTATGGCCTTCAGTGCGATGTGAAAGCTTGTACCAAATTCTCTGGCATCTAGTTGCATGTCAAGGAAAGGATCATTAACAAGTGACATTGGAAAACTGCCATTTTCTATAGGACACAGAGTGGAAAGTCTGCATTTCCCTATAGATCTTTCACACCATTTTCTCAGACAAAACCCAGTTTTATGGGAGAGCACTTAGCCAACCTCTGGGCAAAGCCAGAAGACTTTCTGTCAATCTTTCTGTGTGACCACAGATCCTGGAACCTTCCACAGGCAGCCTAAGACCAACCTCATGGCGAAAGTTTTCCCATTAGCCTGGTAACATAGCCTGGCTTCATGGCACAAAATATACAGTTGTTCCCCAAATTAGTCTGCACTATCACAGCATGGCTCACGCTTAGGGGAGGCAATAAAGTGCTGTCCTCTAGGGAAACTGTATGGACTTCTTGGCCCTTTGACCCTCCTCCACTTCCACAAGGACTTCAGCCCCAGCACATGATGGTCCAAGGCTCATTGACAGACTCCTTTAGCACCTCCTCAATCTTACACTGCTGAACCACATCAACACTTGGTCTGGTTAGGTCTCTACTCAGTGAATTTCAAGAGGAGCAGACAGCATTGGGAAGGTTTAACACCTTCCTTGTTTTAACACAGTGTGACTTCAAGCACATCTGAAGGAGCCCCAAGTCAGCCAGAACTGAACCTGCTCCTTAAACAGCCACTAGCAGCTCAGCAACTCCAAAGGCACTCATTAGCTCTATCACTAGATGCTATCAGGACAGAAACTGGAGTAATTGACTTCTAAAACCAGCTAAAAATCAGTGAGACAAGCAGAGAATAAAGAAGGGCTTTGTAAACCAATTATCCCATCCCAACAGAACAGGTCCTTTCCTGCAAGGCAGCTCTCAACCCAGCCATCCTTCATTAAGTTCTTGGGCTGCAGCATACTCTGGGGCACCAGGACAAGTCTCCTTTTCTGCAAGCCCTGAGGCCAACCTGTGCTGCTGAATTCCTGCTCTCTGAAACACCTACCTTCCTCTGCCCACAGTGAGAATTGCTCTGGGAAGTCCCAGATAAACATGTTCAGTGCTCCCTGGGAATGATGGATATACCTCTCCAGCAAAACCATCCTACCTGACCCAGGAAGGCAAGCAGACAGCAACTTCAGCCTCACCATGTTCCTGCTTGACAAACAGACCCAGAAGTCAGTTCCTGACCTTGTGGAGATTTAAGTCCATCTAACAATGTTACCAGTCAAACGAAAAACATTTTACAAAGTCCTAAGCACCTCCATTGCCCACAGACCTTACTGGAATTTGAGGACATGCAGGCAATTTCTTGCATTTTGCAGAATCAAGTACTGTTTGAGCCTAAATTAAACGAGCATCCCAATCCACAGGGAAAGCTGCTGAGTGGACAGGCTACCGACAAAGCAGATTTCAAAAAAGAAGTCTCTTTAGCCTCTTGAAATGCCTGAACCTTTAGAAATGGGAATTTCAGGATCAGACTTCATTTTTCTGTATTAGCCCCAAAAGTGAAAATGATCTGCCAAGCACACAAAATACCATGTTTTATTTCTGTAATTCCTTAAATCAATGCACATGTCTTTTGCAAGAGTTATTTTCTTCACAGATGTCTGTGAAGATCATCTCGAAGCACATGGAAGATAAGAAGGTTATCAGGAGCAGTCAGCATGGATTTACCAAGGGGAAATCATGCTTGACTAATATGATAGCCTTCTATGATGGTGTGACTAAATGGATAGATGCAGGGAGACCAGTGGATGTAGTCTACCTCAACCTTAGCAAGGCTTTTGACACAGTCTCCCATAACATCCTCATGAGCAAGCTCAGGAAGTGTGGGATAGAAGAGTGGACAGCGAGATGGATTAGGAACTGGCTAAACAATAGAGCCCAAGAGTGGTGATCAATAGCGTAAAGTCCAGCTGGAGACTCGTAACTAGTGGAGTCCCTCAGGGATCAGTGCTGGGTTCAGTCCTGTTCAACATCTTTATCAATGACCTTGATGACAGGACAAAGTGTACCCTCAGCAAGTTTGCTGATGACACAAAGTTGGGCGGATTGGCTGATTCACCTGAAGGCTGTGCAGCCATTCAGCAAGATTTGGACAGGCTGGAGAGCTGGGCAAGGAGGAATAAAATGAGGTTCAACAAGAGCAAATGCAGAGTCCTGCACCTTGAAAGGAACAACAAAATGTACCAATACAGGTTAGGAGATGATCCACTAGACAGCAGCTCCATGGAGAAGAAACTTGGAGTCCTGGTAGACAACAAGTTATCCATGGGACAACAATGTGCCCTTGTGACCAAGAAGGACAATGGTATCCTGGGGTGCATCAGGAGGAGTGTGTCCATCAAATCGAGGGTGGTTCTCCTCCTGCTCTACTCAGCCCTGGTGAGACCTCACTTGGAGTACTGTGTCCAGTTCTGGGCTCCCCAGTTCAAGAGGGACAGGGATCTACTTGAGACAGTCCAACAGAGAGCTACAAGGATGATTAAGGGACTGGAACACCTGCCTTACAAGGATAGGCTAAGAGACCTGGGGCTTTTCAGTCTAGAGAGGAGAAGACTGAGGGGGGATCCAATTAATGTCTATAAATACATGAGGGCTAGGCATCAAGAAGGCAGGGACAACCTCTTTTCACTTGTGCCCTGTGATAGGACAAGGGGCAATGGATTCAAACTCGAGCACAGGAAGTTCCACCTCAACATGAGGAAGAACTTTTTTACTATGAGGGTTACAGAGCACTGGAACAGGCTCCCCAGAGAGGTTGTGGAGTCTCCTTCTCTGGAAACTTTCAAGAACTGTCTAGATGCCTTTCTGAATGATCTGCCCTAATTTTTGGTCCTGCTCTGGCAGAGGGGTTGGACCTGATGATCTTCAGAGGTCCCTTCCAACCCCTAATATTCTGTGATTCTGTGATTTAGAAAGACTCTTTTTTGTTTCCTAGAAAGACAGTAGAGCAAAACAGGAATGTATACAAGCAGATGGGTACAGAGTAGATGGAAAACCTGGCTCTTTACTCCATCATCTGGGTATTTACCTTTGATCAAACTACTGAGACATCAGTAATTGGATCTCTATGACAAGGACGTATTTCTGCTGTAGCATTTGTGTAGCAGCAAGGAGTGATTATCTTGTGATACAGTTCTATTAGACAGTCCTCCCACTGAATTGGTTTTCTTAGTGTTACTGAAGCACTTGAATGATTTTGCTTTCTCATGTCTCAGTACAGAGTGACTGTGTGAATAACTTGAGAATGAAGAGTGGTATTTATCCAAATCAATACTCAGTTGCCTTCTTGCACCTAGGTTGTGTACTTTCATTAGTTTGATTCATAAAAATACAATTGAGAATTTATTCATTTGCCAACAATTAAAAGAGCTAGTTACAAATGAAACATGCTTTAATTTGAGAGGTCTTTCATGCATAAACTCCTTAGAAGTGAACGTATTTGCAGAGCTCACAGGCAAATTCCATAACTTTCCATTGAGGAGTCTCCCCAAACTCATCACCTTGGCAATCACAGCCAGAATGATAAGGCATGGACACAGGTGAGGTGCTTGCTTTACCTGAGGGTAAATCCCAAACTACTCTCTATGTGAAGCTGAAGGAACAACACAGCTGTGCTCTCCTGGGATACAAGACCCCTCCCACAGAGATGATGGCACAATCCCCATCTTGCTATAGTGAGTAGTTCAGCATCGAGCCCTTGGTGACATGTATCACAGAAGAAGCAAGTTATGTTCACTGTAAGTTTCAATGGCCAGTCTGACAAAAGTCTAGCATTGTCAGTATCTTATTTGAGGTGTCAGAGACAGAAATGACATGAGCAAGTCCCAAAAGAAGCGCTACCAGAAGGTCAACTGGTCAGAAGCCAGGGAGAAGGCACCTGGAATGACTGTGGCTCAGTGCTCAGCTGGCAACCCACCAACCCTAAGAGCAGGCTCATCCCCACAGTAAAGCAGACCACCAGTCTTTGTCATCACCACAATGCTGAGCTGATCTGAGGACTCTTTTGACATGGATATTTAAGTCCCTGAGCACTATCAATCGTGGAGCCCTCCGTGTCAGTGAAGTGATGAAATTCCCCAGCTCTCCTCCAGCACATCGATGACCCTGCCTGACTTCCATCCAGGCCTTCACAGTTTGGATCAGAGGGAAATCCTACATGTGGCACAAAACAACGTGGTGGCAATAACTGTGCACATGGTCATGCACACATGCACTGAGCCCTGCAGGAGGATCCTCTGCCTAGGTTTCAATACCAGATGTAAGGTCTTGCCTCCAATTAAGGCACGGGAAGGTGCTTTATTCATCAGCGACACTGATTGCTCTTAAAGGCATTAGAGACTTTTGCCAGCTGTCACCACTGCCTTTCAAGTGTTAAATGTAGTTAAAAGCTTTAGTTCTGGAATTAAATGCAGCTACTTGGTGCACTTCAGCTCACTAATAAAGGACTTGGCCCCTCTTCTCCTCACCCTGTCCTCCTCACAGCCCTCACAGGCATTAACCTCTGTGAATGTCCTGGGACAAAGCTGGTAGCTCTGAAGAAAAAACAGGAGAGCCCCAAATTCATTTTGCAGCATAAGCCCACTCATTTCATAAACTGAAGGAAAATTAAAAAAGCAACACAAAACAAACCCCACAATTTTAATTTTTAACCAAGCTTCAAACTTGTTCATCAGTACCAGCCTAGATACATAATTTTGCCATCCATCCAGCTCAGATACAACAAGAAACCACACCAGGGTGCCCAAATAGAGCAAAAACTAGCTGAAAATAATAATAATAATTAAAAAAAGGCTAACAGAGGAATTGCTGACTCCCCAGGGCCGACGCAGGCACAGCTTCCCACCACTATCTGAATGTGTCAGAGCACCTGCGGTTATTCTGTCCTCAACAATGTTCATTTATCCAGGACTAAATATGAGATTTCTAAGCTGGATTTGTGAATTCCTGCAGAGGCTTTGATTTAGTTCCCAACATGCTGCAGGGAGGCATAGCCGGAGTCAAGAGTTACATGCCATGCTTGCTTAATCTCCTCTGTAAAATGCTACAAAAGGGAGATCCCCTTAAAAAAAAACCACACATGCTAAAGGTAAAGAGCAACAGCAAAACCACATTTTCACACATGTAGGAGACTTGTCCATGGAAGAGGTAGGGCTGGTAGAAGACACTGTTCTGCCATGCAGCTAATTACCTTGGGTCCTCTTATCAAACAAATGGACTGGGATGATACGCCAATAACAGGAGGAAGGATCTAATTGCAGGATACCAGGGGGTAACACAGATCTTCTTGTTAAACTAAATTTGTTAATCTAGTGTATATGAGAAAAGGGCAAATGGGAGGGAGAATTCCTCCTTGTTAAACATTTACCAAATGTTGGGTTATTTGAGCCCTGGGGAGAAGTAAATGTATTCACTACTTAAAGGCTGGAGCATTTGGTCTTCTCAGTTGGAATTTATCCCCGATTTGAAAAGAACATTTTTTCCCACTTGGAAAGGTTAGCAGCCTTTGTCTGTGTGAGTGATTTAATATAATGGACCATGATTATTGTTGGATTATTATAATGGCACATTGGCACAGTTATAGTTAAAGTTTTGGCAGAGTTTGTCTCATAAACTGCTATTTTACAACTCGGCTGTAAAAGTTTACTTCAGTCTGAAACTTGAGATACAAGATCTCGGTCCAGGAGGAGTCTTTTTTACTTTTTTTAAGCCAAATTAAATGAAAAAAAAAGCTTAAAAATTCTCCTGGCTAATGTTTAAGTTATGCAAGTATTAAATACAAATTGAAATCTACTGGCTGAAGACATTTGATGGCATTTGCTTGCTCCTGAACGCCTTTGAGTTAAACAAAAATATTTTCAAACCCTTTTATGTAGAAACATTGCTTTCCCACTTACAGTATTTTGAAGAAAAATGCAGAATAGTAAAACAGCTGGAGTATTAAACAAAAAAATGGAGAGTGTGCCACAAGCACTTTCTTCAACAGGATTACTAGCATATATTTGTTATTAAGAATGCAATTGATTATTTTGTTTTGCATATGTAAATACACAATCATTTGTTTTAAATCAATGCCTGTGAGGTTTTTTTGCAATGTACTAGTATATTGAGGAAAAATTCATCTTGTTTTAAAAGCCCCTCTGGCCATTATAGAGTAAGACTATAGGATGAACTCAGTCCAACACTATAATTCGCACAAAGCAACTGAGTTTCCTCTCAATTTCTTGATTCTTAAAGGCACAGTAGCCAAGTGACCACATCAGTTCTCATTTCTTCTTTGCCAAAGAACTCTGAAGGAACTCGAGTATCAGACTATGAAAGTACCTCTTACTGGTTCTGTATCTCTACCATTCATATCCACCTGGTGCCAAAGACATTGCAGATGGCAAATATACCATACATCCAAGAAGATGGGTTTGCAGGAAAGACAGAAGTAAGTAATTTCTGGACCAAAGCTGTCAAAATTATAATAAAAAAGAGAATTATTCAACTTAAGGCTAAACATGATATGCTGAAGAAAATCCAATCTAATATATTTGTAGAGCAATATCATGCCTTGCAAATATGTTAGAGGGCTCCAAAGGAGTCAGTGGATAAAAGTGACACAAGCAATAAGTGTGTACTTGGATCTTCTAGAAGCTCTCAGCAAAGTCCCTCAGCAAAAGCTTTTACAGAAGCCAGGTTGGAATGCAATAAGGGATTTACTAACTGCATAGAAGACTAGAAACGGAATAGTAATAAGTGGTCATTTCTCACAGTGGAAGGTATGTTTCAAAGAAATCGCCAATCATTATTGCTGTTTGATATATTCATTAATGGCTTGGGAAAGGGGATAAATAGTTTCTCTGCTTCCATAATTTTCTATCAGCAGCCAAACTAAAGATAACCACGAAAAGCTGCAAAAGGACCCTATGCACTCAGTGGCAAAATGATAAATGAAACTCCATGTCAATAAAGACAAAGTAATGCACTTGGAAAAAATAACTGGAGTCATAAATACACAAGGATCAGCTTTGGGCTAGGTACAACTACACAAGGAAGAGATTTGGGGGTCTAAGTGGGCAGTCTGTGGAAAGGAGTGCTCAGTGGAGGTTAAAAGGGAAAAATGAGGATTAGGCATTTCAAAGACAAGACCAGGGACCAAAAGGAAAACCTCATCATTACCTAAACCTGCAGCCTGCCTGTTCAGAAGAACATGGTTCTGCTTACTTATCTTGAAAAAGCATGTACAAGAACACAAAGACATATAGGAAGGCCCAATGAGGATATGTGGAATGGATTTCAAGATATAGGTATATACCTATATCTATATACCCATATAGGTAAGGATTCTTCAGCTTGGGGTAGAGATAATCAAGGGGACATTATCAGCAGAGGTCTGCAAAATCATAAACAGCATGGAGAAAGGTTGTAAAAACAAATATAAAAAAAAAAATCACTACTTATTGTATAAGAGTTAGGGGATATTCAAAACAAAGAGGAAGTCCCTGTGCCATCCTTTGTAATTGAGTAGCAGACTGCAGTACTCCAGAGCCAAAAGCACAAATGTTTTCTAAAAGGGACTACGAAGTTCACAGAAGAATGGTTACAGGCAGGACAGGTCTTCTCTTACTTCACCTTTGCCTCCCAGTAATGCAAAAGGGCATCTGGCTAATCTAGTCCCTCCTCCTGTCCACCACTCACTGCCTTCCTCACTTTCTTAACCAGAGCAGATATAACTCTACCTTCTTGCAGGCATTGTTGCCTGCATCATTTCTCCTGCCAGCACTCTTTACTCACCAGTGCATCCAACCCTATTTGGGGGATGTGAAAAAGGACCAAAAACACCTCTGATGTAAGCCCTGGCCAGTTCCATGTGCCTCTAGCCTACAAACTCACAGCCCAAAGCGACACCACTGAAAAATGTTACTGTTCTGGCACGAATACAAGTTTCCAAGTTAACAACACATGCACAGTTTCTGCCCAATATTTTGAAGTTAACCTTCCAGGTTTCTTTGAAGCCACTGTCTCAATATGGAACATCTCCCTTATGAGGAAAGGCTGAGGGAGCTGGGTCTCCTTAGCTTGGTGAAGAGGAGACTGAGGGGCAACCTCATCAAAGTTTACAAATATCTTAAGGGGGAGTGACAGGATGATGGAGCCAGGCTTTTTTCAGTGACATCCAGTGACAGGACAAGGGACAATGGGTGCAAACTGGAGCATAGGAGGTTCAAGGTGAATATCAGAAAAAACTTCTTTACTGTGAGAGTGACAGAGCACTGGAACAGGCTGCCCAGAGAAGTTGTGGAGTCTCCTTTGCTGGAGACATTCAAAACCCGCCTGGACAAGTTCCTGTGTGATGTGCTCTAGGTGACCCTGCCTGGCAGGAGGGTTGGACTAGATGATCTTTCGAGGTCCGTTCCAACCCCTAGGATTCTGTGATTCTGTAATATTGAGATGTGTATACGGCAGGAGGTTGATGCAAACAGCTCCGGCTCAGGACAACCAGAATCAGAAATCTTTGGACATGTTTTGAAAGCTGTGGGATTATTTTCCCTCTTACTGCATGGTGGGTACTGGAAAATGCTGGCTGCTCACTGGTGAGAACTTACCCATGCAGGTTTCTAGAGTGCAAACAAAAGGTTTTCCCTAAAAAAAAAAAAAAAAATCATTACAGAGAAGGTTTAGCATCCAATCCCTGAGGCTTGCACCCTTGCTGCACAGAAGAGTACCTGAAGTTATCTTTGCCCTGCTTCATCCCGCTCCGTGCTGTGCTACTCTTTAGAAACACAAGCATTAGAGGAGCAGTAAACAGCAACTGGTTCTTGTGCTATTTCAAACAGATCTGGTAGCACATCCCAC
Organism: Hemiprocne comata; assembly: GCA_020745705.1. NCBI lineage: Eukaryota > Metazoa > Chordata > Aves > Apodiformes > Apodidae > Hemiprocne > Hemiprocne comata. Next base: position 67,602,262 of record CM036588.1, on the reverse strand, counting down.
ATGCTCCGCAAAGTGATGGCCAACCTTCACACTGACCCAGCCTGTCTGAACAAGGCCCCTTCTACACACAAATACAAGTACTGGGACTAGTCTAAGAGTACTGAAGGTCAAGGCAAGCCTCAAAATTTAAGCTAATCTGCTGTCTGCTTAATGACAGTTAACATTTTTCACAAGGTAAAAAGCATTACAGGCAGCCTATAGCTTCTAATATTGAGATAAATTTTTTTTTTTACTTTTTAATCCTGCTTGTAGCACAGTTTGTAACATTCCAAGTCATATTTATCTCTTGTGTATTAAAATATGATGCCGTTCTATAAATAGCTACAGGTTTCTCTGGCAATGTTGGTGTGACGGTGGATTAATTAAACTGGAAAGCAGAGAGTGTTGGGGGACTAGATTTATATAATGAAAACAATATATCTGCTAACACCAGAGAAGTGCTGACACTGTAATAATGCTGATATTAATATTTGGTACAGAACATCTTAGAGCACATTAGTAAGACGGTTAAATCTGGTGGGCTGAGAAATGATCAGAACACAAATTCCCAGAAGAAAATAAAACTGTTACTTTACTATTAATACCAGGAGTCTCACTCGCATTCAGAAAGATTCACTGGTATCTTATGTTTCAATACCCAGTGCCTGCAAAGTGCAGCCCACCAATCTCCCATGCAAGTTCTGTAGCAGTTGCGAGAATATTTGGATGCTTGCTGGACTGTGTCCCTAGACAACACTGCACCAATCTGGAGTCAAACGTGGACCACAGAAATCAATAAAAGCCACATAACAGGTTGGCTGCATTAGATAGCTAGTATGCTGAAAGAGGGGATCAATTTTAATATTTTTTTTATGTTAACGTAGCTCTGTTGACTTCAAAATCAACTCACGTTACGATGTGGAGAACAATCATCCAAGCACCACATCAAAACAACCAGTTTGACCTCACAAATATTTTCCAGGATTTCACAGAAAGTCTCAGGTAGAAAACTACCTTCATAGTTCATACAAAACAAAAGCAGGGAAAAAACTGAAAATACACAATGAAGTTAATAATAGTAATAAAAAACCCCCCATAAGCACAAGATGTCCCAGGACATTTAAGTATTCAACAAAGTTAAAACTCATTCAAACTTTACTTCACCCTATTTAGAAAATGAAAGGCATCTACTAATTTCCACTTGATACCTTCTGCATTCCAAGTTCCACCTCATCCCAGGGCGTTGTGTGTGATGGAAACAAATAGCAAAACTAAGTTATTTATTAAAATTATAGAATAAAGAGTCACAGCAAAGACATATATGCATGTCGGTGGTCCAAATAAATTAGGGTAATTTTCATCAGTAGGTGATGACAATTTTTACATTTATTATAATATTTTCCACATAACTATTCTGTCTGGTGACATTTCTGCACATATATTAAATATATGTGACAGTATATTATATATAGCTAGATATCTGACCATTGCTAAATGCAGCAGTAGTTTGAATACATTTACAGACTGTCAAATATTTCAGACTTCCAAGTGATACATTTTAAAATACAGTAAAATGAAGATAATTTACAGAGGAAGAGGAAGATTCTGCTCTTGGCTACTAATAAGTAACCTCAGCCTCCTGATGGGTCTGGGACTACCAGACCACATCTTTATTACCGTTAAAGGCATGAGCCATGTTAGGAAATAACAGAGGTGGAAAGATGCTTCTAGGATCAGGCTATCTTTATAAATCAGTGCAGAGCTACCAATAAAGTTATAACAACTGTCACCGTCTGAGAACCTGGCCAAATATCTTAAATCCTGGTTCCCACAGAATGTACCCTGACATGGTAAGACTAACATGATCCAAGGCAGCAATGTTGGAATTTTTAGGGCAACCTTCATTTTTATTTAACTTGAACACATTTAATCTGGAATGAGCACAGATAAAGTCTATAGTGAAAGGTAGACACTGTCTAGCTTCACCTACTGCAACCCATCGCTTGCCTCTACTCTCCTCCCCAGCTAGCCCTCACCCCTTCGAACCTGTGCTCCTTCATTCACAAACCTGCTCCTCCAGGCCACAGTATCATCTCCTGACCTTATTCCCTTATTCTCCATCTTTCTGGCCAAAGTCCAACACGCAGACCCCTTGCCAAGTCCTTCCCAGGGCTCATCATCACTCCATTTCTTCTCCACTGCCTTCCCAGTACTTCACCTTTCCAACCAAATGCCAGGCTTCTGGTCTCATGTTGCCTGCCCTGCTATTCTTCTCATCAACATCCAAATCGGATAGCCCTGAAGACTGCTTGGAAAAAAACCCTGTATAACACAGAGGTGTAGGCTTCCTAGCACAAGTGTTTGCCACCTTCTAAAAGCCTTGAGGAACTGAGCAGAGCATAGAAAGCCCATCTTCACCTTCCACCCTGCAACACTCCTGCCCTGCAGCCAAGGCAGACTCAGAGAGGCCCTGTGGCTCTTGGAGCAGAGACTTATGCACCACTACAATCCAACTCCTTGATGCTGAATATGCATGAACTAAGTTTGTTAAAAGCCTGACAGCTTTGCCAAATTTGGGTGGATTTTGACATATCCTTGAAACAAAAGCCACTTCGTTGCCAGCTTTCATGCCTCTGTTCCAAAGCATGGGTGTGCCATGCAGTTTTAAAGAAAAGATCACCAGAACTGTTTCTTTGCCTTTTTAATTTTTTTTTTTCTACTATTGCAAAACACTGTTGTTCCAGACTCCCCCCTACCCTATTTTTTGGGATTGCTTTGGCTGAAATTTTGCAGTCTAGAGAAGCTACCTGGAGTGGAAAGCACGTCACTGAAGTGATTTAACTTAGCAAAAACACATACACCTGAAAACAGGATCTCCTAAAGGTCCCATGATTAGAAAGTGCTCTTCCAATCCTAGTTTCTCCAACCTTAGACCATACAGTGTACTCCATCTTTTCTCACAGCTAGGTCCACACCCCACTTGCAAGGTCACTTCCAGCAACCTTGGGATGGAGCACTTTCGGGGAGGTGTAGGTTTCTGCTAGTGTGGCAAGGTGCTTCACATGTTATGGGAAAAAGCCTTTTAATTAATGATCAGTTCCAGGGAAAAGGGATGAACCCAAATAAGAAACGGGTGCATCTAGTATTTGTTAATGGCTCATTTTAAAATTTTGTGAGGTGCTTGAAGTCCAGGATAGGTTCCAGACACACCAAATAAATATAAATAAATACAGTATTCCCATCCCTTCCTCAAATGGGATATAAGTAACAACCGACAAGCTGCCTACAGAGCCTAAGGAAGGAAACAGATGTAGAAACTTTTATAGGCAATATCTTGGATTCATGAGGAACACTGGTTAAGTGTTAAAAGTCATATTTGCATGTCTAAAACTTCTGTTTTGAGCCAAGCCAGCCTCCAAGCTACTGGAGATAACCTGGTTCTCACCTTCTCCAGGGGAATGCTGGCCAGGCAGCACCTGTCCGAGGGCTGTGCTGCATCCCAAAAGGCAGTGCAAAATGCCACAGTGTGCACTTCTAATCTATTTATTATAAGCATCAGAAACTCCAGCTTGTCAGTTGTAGCCACTAGTGGATACCACAAAACTTTGTTCTTCTGATTCTTGCAGCTGACAGGGAGGCCAGGAGCTGCCGAGCCACAGCCACCCTTTACTTTCCCCTTCCTTCATGCATTGCAAGGTGCAGTATGCAGCAGACAATTGTGAAAATCCACTGGCTCTCATCTGCACTGCTAAACACACGCAGAAGAGATCTAAGAAACCCCCCTAGTTTGGCTTTCTGCTCCTGAAATGAGACTTAAAACTATTCCATGTCGTCAACACTTTTCCTCAGACAGTGTCATGAATGTGGTTCAGAAAGAGAGAAAGGCTGCATTACAAAGTAGCTCAGATAATAGAAAACTAGCTATACAAAAATTTCCCTTTATGATATATTGCAGAAAGGTCTGCATGCAGATGTTGCATATAGCCAGGTTGGAAGCTTTATGTCCATTACAGACAACCTGGAGGACACCACACACAAGAGATGTGGAGTTCACTGAAACACTCAACTCCAGTTTTGGAGGTTCTGGGCTCTACTCCAAACTCCCCAGTAAGTGCCTAGCCCCACCAGTCTGAAACAAAACACTCATATTCCTAAAAAGCTGGAGGAACGCTCTGGTCCCCAGCATCTGTACTGAGACATGGGCCTTGTTAGAAGATACTTAGGGGGTGTTGGGACGCACATTTGTTTCAGCATCCCACCTAAATCTTCCCCTGGAGAGTTAATGCAGTCTCAGGTCAGGTATTTACTTTGCCAGAACTTCCCTGCCCCTTATTTCCCTCTGTCAAATTCCTTGCATTGTATACACATTAATTAATTCCTTCTCTTGGGAAACTGCTTAGGTTAGGACACCAAAAATCAAGGCTTTCACTGTAGCACTGTAGGCTCAGCCCTACCAGATGCCTACCTCTTCCTTGCTTGATGACTGCCAACTGATAGCCCCAAAAGCCAAATTCCCATCGCTACCTTGCAGCAAGATGAAAATTAAGAGGAAGCCCAGATTCACCAGCCCTATTTCATATGCAAGCCATTACAAGTCAGTCCGGTTTCACCTGCAGGAAAAGTGTATCAAAGCAGTGTTTCTTGTCAATAGGATACAATCCTGTTATTCGAGAATCAATAGATCAGCATCCCTGTCTTTTTAGGATACTGACTCAGTGTTACTCAATGAAAGGCTTCCTTTAAACATGTCGACTTGAATTCCTCTGCTGACAAACATATGCACACACCTCCCCCATACTAGTAAGAGGAATGGTAATTATTTCCCCAGAGAACAATAATTTTGCAATAAATTTCAGAAGCAGCATGATTTAACAAATTAAGCTGAGCGCCAAGGATACCAAATGCAGTTAACTTCTTTGAAGCTAGTGATATCAAAAATTATTTCCAATATCCCTTTAAACGCTTTCACTTTGAAAGTATGAATACAGAGCTCTTGACAAAACTCCTGACTTGAGTTTTTAAAGGACCAAGAATCTAAAACTGACTCTAGAGAAACATCTTTTGAACTGGTAAATCACATTTCTCTTCCTGGCATTTTTTAGAATTTTCTACAGTTATTCAGTGATAAGCCTATAACAGAAACAATATCAATAGCAGCATCCCATTCAAAGTGGCAGCAGTTTTACTGTCATTATTCAGACTTCCCCCCCATATTAAAATTATATCTTTTACATCTTATTGCTTAGTGCTGTTTTATAATTACCTTATAATTGCTATTTTATAATTACCTTACGGAAGACACCAAACTGCTAAAAAATTGGCTAAAAGTACAGTTTTCCTTCAGAAAGCAGCAGCAGTGTCCTGCCAATGTACAGCATATTGGGACGTTACAACTGTTAAAGGATTTTGATTTAGCTGGGGGGTTCTCAGTTGTAGGTTGTTGGTCTTTTTTTTCCTATGGCACAGGGAGGAAGATGCTAAACTCCTGAAAAGATCTTTCCCGTTCTAAGTTGTTCTTTCTCCCTTTGCTGTGATAAATGCCATCTCAGAGACAGTGATACACACAAAATTTGAGGATTTATAATGCACTTCCAACACTATTATTAAACATATCTTTTCAACACTTTTTCGGGAAGCTTTCAATTTCTTTCCCCCCTTCAGAATCATTTAATAGCCGTTAAGTCACCTTCAAAGAATTTGCAAATCCTTTGAAGTACAGCAAATAGCCTTCAACATCTTCTAACCAGTTGCAGGTAATGCATAATAATTTTTGAAAGCACACAAAGAAATAGCTGCCTAAATCCAAGTTACCACTTCCTACTCTGAGAACTTACTCTTGCTGAAGTAAATTCTACAAACATGCTTTTGTTAAGCTCCTTTACACTACAGCGGTATTGGGTATGAATTACAACGTGGGTTCTTTTCCTTTCCCCCCCCTCCCCCCCTTTCTTTTTGGCTCACTTATATATGTTTCATTTTTAGAGAGAAGATTCTTCTACAACTGGCCAATCCCTTTGCAGCAAGGCTTTGGTTTGCAATGACATCTTGCTTCCCCCCTCCCTGGGGGCAAGATTAGGCACTGCCTAATTTCTTACTTACAGGTCTGATTTAGCAAAGCTGTTGAATAAGAAGGCTTCTGCCTACCTGCAATAGATTTTTTTCCATTTTATGACAATATGCCCATGGATTGTCAATAACAGGTCTTTAAGAACCAAACACTCCTGAGCAGAGTATATCACTCACTTTTAGTCAATTACTAAAAATCTTTAAAAATCTCCTAAAGATCTCAGATTTTAACTTGCTCTAAACTCCTTTAACACGCCGTGTCAGAGCAATGCTATTGCCCAACCAGCTGAAAACAAAGATTTCTAGCGCATGAAAAAAAAACCACAACTGTCCTTTAAAAGTTCAGAGTGCAGAAGTTTTGCACAATTAGAACATTTTCTGAATCTCGCTAGTGGCTCAAAGGTTAAATACTTTTTTTTGCTAGTATAGGCCACATAATTGAGAGGAAGCAAGTGAGTTTATTCTTTGAAAGGCCATTAAAAAAAACCCAGAAGTTTATTTGTGCTTGCAAATCCTTTCAGGTCTAAAGCACCAGCAAGATAATAAATTGTTTTTGCTGAAAACAGGAAGTTTGGCAGAGATGCAAAAGGACAGCTAAACTTTGGCTAGACAACCCAAAACACACTGTTCTACTTTGAAAGTATTTCCAACAACAACACAAAACAGGAAAAAAAAATAAACCAACAACAACAAAACCATACCACAAACAAACAAAAAAACCAGAAGAGACAAAGAGAAGTGCCTCGAATCCATAGAAAGCTAAAGGAACAGCAAAGGCATCTGGCAGTGGTAGTTTGTTGCCAAACTTGTGTTGTGCTGGTTTACAGGTTGGCTTGCCAGTTTGCAGTAACTTGCATCACGAGCAGCTGAAACTCACATTTATAAAGCCTCAAATGGTGTCCAAGCTAGAAAAGTCTCAACGAATCTTTTCTTTCTTCTTTTCATCTGACCCAGACCAAAGGAATAAATAACATTCATTCATAACATTCTGGTATAAAAGGAGACAGCAAAATTTTGAGTCTTGGACTGGGTCTCTACCAGGTTTGATGGAGCAAAGGCAAAACTATGCCCATGTGGTATCCAACGAGGCAAGGCAATACCCCTGGTTCATGTTGTATTCTTGCCACTCCTACCCTGTCATCAGGCCCTCAAGCAGGACCTTCTGGCAGGAGAAGACATCATTCAGAACATGATGCAACTTCAACGCAACAGTTTCTAGAACATCTGTGTAAAATCTTGTTTCTTTAAAAAAAACATATGCTCACAATACATCCATCTCGGACACCACTGGAAACTAAGACACACTTTAGCCTTTCAGGGAGATTTCAAATGGGTTATAGGACATGACCACCTGCTATAGTCTGGGAGCAAAGCCAGTGATTACGCTTGTGGTAGGCTCCAGCACTGTCCTCTTTTTGTTGATATACCGGCAGTTCAGGCACGGTTTTGGCCTGTGTGAATTAGCTCCCTCCTTACCAACAGCCAAGCAGGGTTCAGGGGTTGCCACAGGCCAGGGATTGCTCCTAGGAAGCTGTTCAAGCATTGCTGACTTCTTTTAGGAATGAAAGATGTTAGACCACACAGATACAAGTTGTACCATGACATTTGCCCAAAGGAGCAGAGAACAAATCCCTAACCACCAAGAGAAATCTAGCAAGTGATGCAAAGGGTCCCTTCCAGTACTACACTCCAATGAATGCGCTTTTTAAGTAAGGAAATGTTAAATACATGACCTTTGTTTTTTGGAACAGAAATGACAGTGACTAGTCTGAGAGCTTCCCCTCCCAAAATGTTAGGAATTATTTTTTTTCCTACCTCTTTTTTTCTTTTTTCTCTCCTCCCTCCCCACTCACATTTATTATGAAAATGCAGATATTAAAAATATTTAACAGAAATTACCATTGGATCCTTTGGGCCAACCAAAACATAAATATCAATACCATAAATACTGTCTTCTGAAACATACAACTTTGAAATTAAATTATGATAGACTAATCTTTTTTAAAGATCCATTACTACTGTTGTGCAGAGTTGTAACATCAGCACATATGATTTTGACTGTATCTGCTTATTTTAATCCTGAAAAAGGCCTTATCACAAATTCCTAAAATAGTATATGAAATAAAGTGACCTCAATTCTTTTTCTTATTTCACTTCCTCACTACAATTACTTGCTGAATTTAACTGCAGGACCACTCATTTACACCTGCAGGAGCACAGCCAAGACAAAGGAAACACACTGGTATACTATGAAGATGCAATATGCAGAAAGCTGGAATACAAAGGCCCTGAGAAGTTTTAATGATTAGCAAGGACACCAATAAGGAGAGGGGAAAAAACCCTACCTTTATTTTACAGTATCTACCCTGGGACACTAAAAGATCGAGCTTTTAGATGGACTTCAGCTAGAACCCTAATATTTTCAGCCCCTCTGAAAACCCAGACCAGGTATTTCATAGCTAGCACCCTCAGCATCTACTCTTTAAGAGTAACAAAGATGGTAAAAACACCCACACCTTACAGCATGGCACTTTTCATCTGTCAGAAACAAGACACTTCACAAAAGGCAGAACATCATCATTCCTGGGTTACAAACTGAGAAGTATGGAGAAAGGAAGATACTTACCGAAGACCATTCAGCTGAAGCCGTATCAGAGCCAGGAGAAGAAGCCAGAGTCCCCACACAGATCTCCAACGTGAGCCTTTAATACTCTGCACCTTGAACTTCATTAAAGCAAGTAATATTATGCTTGACTCTCTCATGAATCTGGGTTGAGCCTCAGTTGTAATTTGGAAGTACTTCAAAAGCTGTGGATTAAAAAGCACAGTATAAATGCAAAGTGTGATTATTATTCAACAGATATTGGGAAAAATTACTGCAGTTTGTATTTGTTTTTCTGTATTTGTGGGATTTATGTTGCTTCAACACATGAACAGCTTTTGATAATGACACCATCTGTTAATTCTCACCCCTCACTAAATTAGAACAAGTAGTGGAATTGTTAGAGTGCAGTTTTACAGATCCCAGCTTAGCAAACAAATCTGAACCCAGGGTCAGTGTAAGGCATTACCAGCAGTGGGAGGCAGCAACTGGAGAGGCCCAACTTCCAGCTGAAACAGAAAAAAAAGGATAGGACTATCAGGGACAACACAACCCCCAGCAAACCCTCTGGAAGAGTTCTTTGTTAGGTTGTGCTCCCTTTCCTGACCCTACCAGGTGAACATCCTTAACACGAAGGCAGCTCAGATTGGTAGGGCAAGAGTTGCTGAGGTATTTCAGTCATGATTTTGAGACACCTGCAAGGTGGTAAGGACACCTGGGTTCAAGTTAAAGGATCTCAAATTGCAACAAGCTTCAGGTGGGTAGAGCTCTGAGCGGGTCTGCCTGGAGCAACTGCCCCCTAGCCAGAGCTCTGTTAAAATTGCTAGATTAGGTCCAAGGTGGTACAAATTATTCTAATTTCAAACGAAGAACACATGCACTACCTGCAAAAATGGCAACTGTGGAGCCAGATGAGGATCACTGGTAATACATTTTTAAGTAAAATAAAAGTTCGTAATCAGCCTGCTAGATCTCCCTGTATTTTCCTTAAATACTGGTATCCTTCTCTCTCTGCTTTAAGAGGTGCTCTTCCTCTGTCTTTGTACAGGTTACATGAGAATTTATGTAATGCATTTGTATCCACAAAAGGGTCAGATTGTGCTATGTGCAGATTACATGCTGAAAATACACAGATCCTCCTCATCTTTAAAGCACTCTTCGCATATGTTGTTAGACATGCCTTAGTTTTTCTAAGAACCTTTTAACCCTCTCTTTCTGAATTCATCTTGGTAATTTCATTCTTTTCTTGGGTACTGAACCAAATCCCAAACATTGAAATCTTCTATTTCTAAAAAGCTTTCTATTAAAAGCATGGACTTTTCCTACAGATGCAAGCTGTAATACATACATACATCACTATACAAGGCAACAGGGAGTTTGCTGATCGTATTTATGAATGTTCAGGACATCTAGGAAAACCTCAGCTCTCCATATTCTTGATTATGCAGGAGTCAGACACGATACTGCACTCAAGCTTGTCTAGCAATACCCTGGGTGGAACTCTTCATATTACACTTGTTTGGTATTCATCATTGTTATAACTACCTAATTACCTCATGCCCAGGAATGAAATCCATTTCCCACCTGCTGTTAGCACAATTTCCCATTGGCTTTAGTGTGTTTATAAGAAGGTTCATGTAAAGCAGGGAATTAGCTTCCTCTTCTCTTTACAGACAGGGACCGGAAGGCATGTTCATGGCACAGTTGTATGCTATAATGTTCTGAAAACCCTACCTTTGGTAATGGAAAAAGCATGATGCTTTGTCTGATCTAACACATCAAGCATTTTAGGCTATGTTTCCATCAAGGATATAACATACTGAAGCATAGAGAGAATGTGCCTGACCTAAAGCTGCAAAAAACATCAGCAACAAGCTTAGGCAGAAGGTTCTCCAAACTCTACTTCTATGTCTCAGCTGGAAGGTAAACCCAGCATGAACTCTCCTCTCCATCCTCTAGACTGGACTACGATAGTGAGAATGAGCTTCACAAACAAAATCTACTCTCTTGACTGGTTGTCATCATAGTGGACCACGGCCATTTCCCATGGATGTGTGTTTGAGAGAAGACCCAGAACTGGCAGAAGCTAGACAACAGGCTGTTGCGTGTGGTGCCAGGAGTTTCCCAGAAATAATTAGTTGTTATCTAAGAACAGAAGAGTGACTTTCTCTGCTGCCAAAATGCCATTTCCTCATTAACCAGCAATACATGAGATCGTACTGGAAAATAAAACTTCTGGTAGCCCCGGGAAAGGTTAGTAAAGAACTTAGACCCAAAAGATGCATGCATGCTGCCATGATGGGGTGAGAAAGGTGTCCAATGTGCAAAATCACAGAATGGTTTGGGTTTGAAGGGACCTTAAAGATAATCTAGGTCCAACCCCATGCATGGGCAGAGACACTTCCACTAGACCAGGTTTGCCTAACAAAACCTTCCAGTCCTTATTCCTCAGTCCCACTGGCTGTGACTATTTGAAGCACATTATGGTAAGCTCACAGCACACCCCATGTGACCTAAAGTCACTTGTTGCTGTTATTAAGGGGCAATTATTCCTAAAAAGGAAGAAGAATGAGACATTTACTGGGCATTGTAGGCACATGGTTGACATCACTACAAGCCAATCAGGACCCCTGAATGCAGGCCAGCTTTCTACAGCCCTTTATGTCATTGTCTTACAAAAGGTATTTGATACCATTGCTGCCTTCTCAGATGTGATCTCATTCTTGACCCCAAGTGGCACTTTTAGGAATAGCTCCCTCAGGTTTACTTTTATCAGATCGTAAAATACATCGCATTCCCTTGCCAATGAGATGTGCTGAAACCTGGTATCATTTGTAACTGGAAATCCTATAAAGCTGCCTGACAGTTTCTGTCCACAAAAAATTGAAGTCAAAGTTGGAATGGATGAGAAAGAATCTTCCACGATTAAAAAAAGCATGTGTTTGGTGGAGGAAACAAATCTTGAGCACTTTTCCCATATACAGAAAGAGATAAATTTTTTTTGTAATAACAGCAGGGCTGTATCCCATCTTGGAGTAATACACACATGGTCCCTGACTGACTGGTCTCACTAATATGTCAAATATATTTTATATGCTATATTAAATATTTTCAGTTTTTCCCATCTCTGCCCTAGGTGGACTCATTTTAATACTCCTCACCATCCTTCAAAACAAGTATAATTTCCAAATATAGGCACTTTAACACTCAATATAAGGATTTCACAGTAGGACTATGCTAATCGTAACACTGGGATTCTCTGCAGAGAAACCAGGGTGGTGCACAAACACTCAGCAGCATCCTAGGAGGACTCTTGGAGTTAGCTTTTATTTTGCAGATCTGCAAGCTAAGTATGAGGAATTAAACAACTTGCTCAAGGTCTCAGAGCAAGCCTACTGCATAGTCAGATTTTCACGGCTGAAGATAAGTAACACGCTAGCAAGCAGCGTGAATCTAAACAAGGAGGCGGGTTGGAGGATGTTGAAAAAAAGGGGCCAGGAAGACTTGAGTCACAACTGGCGTGGGTCAGCACATAAGTTGAGGGGGCAGAGAATAAGCTGAAGCTAAATATACTCCAACTCCTTGTAGACTCTGCGCTGGCAGTAGGCCAGGCTGCAGCAGTAATGGCTGGGGTAGGTTTGAAGTGCTCTCCCCTGCCAGCTAGTCAGCCCTGCCTTAAATTAACCCAGCTGACTTTAGACTGAAACAGATGATGGGTCCTCATAAACTCTATTACACCAGTTCAGTCATGAGCAGGGAAGGCCCTAGATGAAGTGTGGTGTTTTATAAATATCTTGAACCTCCACTGTCTTTCCTGCAGTGACTGTTGACAGTGACCTAGATTCTTAAATCCATCTGAAAGACAAAGCTTATGGTTAACCTAAGCAGCATCACTTTCAGGGGCCTTTGCTGAGATCACTGCATAGATGATGAAAGGAGGCTTTCTGAGACCATTTCTCCACTGGATGTCAACATGTAGCAATGAATTCACTCAAGATGTTCCTGTGGATCTCTTTCCTGTTAGGGTCATCCATTTCTCTGGGGTCCTTTTATTACAGTCTCTGATCTTTCCAACTGCAGAAAACCACAATACAGCTTTACTGGAGACTTTTTTAAGCCCCATTATAAAATTATGCTTATATACAGTGTTAACAATTCCACTACAACCCAACCACTTAGTACTAAATCAGTTTAGATAAAATAAAATTTAAAAACTCTGCCTGTAAAAGTATGTGGACGTGGATGGATATAAATACAGTTCAACTGCAAAATTTGCATGCTAAGCCTATATTTTCTGTAATAAAATATTTAAGTGGTTTCAACTCCACAGTGAGATTTAAAAGAAAAAAAATCTAAGATAGAAAAAGACATCAGCACAGGACAGTATTGAGTGGACATAATCAATCACTCAAACTATTATAAAGGTAAGTATCTTCACCGTGGACTGACAAGAGCCAATACAGGTTTTCCCAGAGAGAAATAACCTCAACAACACCACCTCATGCAACCGCAAACTAGGACTTTCATTTTAAACACCATTTCTAATGCCTGGCACTTAAGTATCAGAAACGTCTGATAAAGAATTGCCCAAGGCTGAGCCAAAGCAGAGTAACAGACAGGGCTGTAGTCTGCTCCCATAATGCAGATGAAGCTGGTGGAGGCTTGGGAGAACAATTAGTTAGTTCTGTGGAATCTAGTAAGAGCTAAATACTTTGACTGCCTTTCCACCTCAGATTTTTCTACGCTTCTTCAGAAACTAGGCTTTCCTGAAAAGTCACTTTTGAGGCTGGTCTGTCATAGCCAGGGCTCGACTGGTGGCAGGACTTGCTTGAACTGAGTCCTGGTAGTTCAAGTAGAAGCTCTCCCACTTGTCATCACAGAATATATGACCTTATTACTCCTCCCTCAGTTCTGGCACTGACTGTTAACACTGTCTGCAGCCAGTGAAGTTTCCTCAGTGCTCTCTGCTGCCGTCTCTCCCAGCTCCTTCTGCTTTTGTTTTCCAATTGCAGCAAAAAACATGTGAATCCCATTTTCTGCCAACACTGAGATGAACAAACTCCAGAAAACAACATGAAAGATAGCAAAGCAGGAAGATACATGTTAGAGTTATACCTCTAGCTAAGGATACATAGAAAGCTGTAGGAATGTATCTGTATATTGATGTGAAGATGCCAGTTGCTACTGTAGGATCTGGACAAATTAGTTAACAAACTATGGCCCTCAACAGCTCAGATTTATCTCAGATTTTACTGGCAGGGAGAATGGAGAGTCAGAGAAGCCACAAGACAAGCCCACGATTGTGAAGAAAGTCAGCAGCAGACCTAGATCTGCTGGCTTGCCGCCCTGGGCGTTCAGCTTTCCACGAGCTTCCTGTTAGCGAGGGGTATTGCGGAGAGCCAGAGAATGGGGCGGTTTTGGGCAGAGTGGCCCTTTTTCCATCAGCAGCTAGAAGGTCTCCAGGCAGGACTGGAGAGCTGGGAGGGCTGCAGCAGTCTCCTCTCTGGCTCGGAGCAGTCCCTCTGTCAGAGCACGAGTTCCTCTTGCTCTCACACAGCCCTCTCCAAAAGGCATTGTCTGGAAGCAATTAGAGATATATTATTTTTTTTTTCCATCGTTGCCTGACAACTTCAGCAGACGCACACGTAGACGTCTCCCTCTGCTTCTAAAGAACTTTGCTTACTGTTAACTATTTAAATGTTGAAAGTATTAAAGCTAATTGAACTCACTGCTCAGAGAACTAAGTCTGAGGTCAACTGCCATATACAGTAACACTGTTTGGGTAAAAGGAATTTGGGGTACATTAGAAATCTTCAGAAAAGCATTCATGCCTGTCCACATACTTGTCAGTCCTGCTTGTCATTACTAGTGTTCTTTTTTAAGGTTGGACAAACAGATGGAGCTGCTTTGATGCACTCTTCAAGGAATGGCTGGATGAACTAACTCTGTAGTTAGCGCTGAAAGTGGTGAGACATTACTCAGCTGGCCAAATTTTATGCATCTTGCTTCAGGTGCTTAACCTGGGACAGTCTTTATGGTCCGGGGGGGAGTGGGGGCAGGGGGGGTAAGGGGTAAAAGAGATGGCCTGGAGAGATAGCAAAAAAGATAGACTCTTCCAGAGAGCAATATAGATTCATATTTAGATGCTCTAATTGCCTTCTGGAGGGACTGACTGTCTCCTCATCAACTTTATGGGAAACCTTGAGAAATTATCCTCTAACCATAGATATTGCAAACATCCTTTCAGTGTTACACTGAGGAAGAGTGTCAGATGGTAAGTGAAAAAAGTTCTCTTGACTTCAAAGGTGTTACTGTTTCCTTATATCCTGCTGAAGATTCAGCCCAGTATTTCTAAAATGCTAATGCTCCTTGGCCTGTGGGTGAACAACTTTATTCTGATTGTGTTTTTTGGTTTTGTTTCTTGGTTTTTTTTTGGGGGGGAGGGGGGCGGGGGGGAGCAGAAAAAAAGGAAATAAAAAAGAAGTTTGTGGACTTTAATGGAGCAGCAGCAGAGGATTTGTTCTTAAAGTGACCCTTGGCTGCTGTAAATCCAGAGCAAGTGACACCACATCAGGACCAGACCTGTAGAGAAAAGATGTTCCCAGAGGTGAGATAATCTCCAACATGCACAAATAGCCTATCTTCCATAGCACTGAACAGGTGACTTTGGTGGTACAAGGTCTTCTGTTGCTACCCGAAAAAAGGCAACTTACTAGAAATAAATGTCTGGTGGTGTCCATTTTATAGAAGGGTGAGTTCTCTTTAAGGTGTACTGAGGAATGTGTGAATCCCACACATCCAGACACTCTTTGCAATAAATGACTGAAAAGAAGAAAAAGAGGAAAGAGACCACAGCAAAGAAGGCTCATTCTTTCTCATCTGCCAGGTCTAAGGCCAGTAGCTTGGCACTTCTGTTTCGTAGGAGGAAAGGAAGTCTGTTGGAAGTATGATTCTGGAAGGCAGCAAGGAGACACGCTGCTGTTGGAGAGGTTATCATGGAACCAGCAGCAGCCAGGCTCTAAAGAAGATTGCAGTTATGGTATGTCCAAGCTGTCTTGTTAATCATGTAGACAATCTTCTGGGAGATGACAGGAAACCTCCATATGGCAAAGTCCATGCCTTGGACACACTCATATCCTTTCACATCTGTGACTATGGCTTTGCACAGGCTCTGCTAAGAACATTATTTCAGCTTTCACCACCCTTTGAACTACCCCAGCAATACAGAAAATGGTTATGAATTCCTTGGTCTTACTTATTGGGTCATCAGCCAAACTTCGTAATCTGTATGAACTAGTTAATTACTATCAAAGGGATATGAACAGTCCAAAGCAGCTGCAGGGCTCTTCAGCGGGAAGAGAGGGTCTTGCATTTATCCTCCATGTATATCAGAATGGGAATAACCTGATGACCTAAGAAGGAGAGTCATTTTTAATACCTGCTCCTTTCTTCCAGGACATGGAGGGGTAGAGTCCCGCATGCCTTGTTTCACTGGTTATCATTATTATGTCATCCAGATCAATCATTTCAAGCTCATTGGGTTGTAAATGCAGCTTTGATCATTCGTTACACTTTGTTAGTATTTATCAGAGCCAGGGCTCCTTTAATCTAAAACAGCAGCACTCAAAAAGCGAGGAAACCTGGGCTCCAAGAGCAGTTACGGCAAGTTGGAGGGGTGGTGTTTGGGTTTGTTTGTTTTCTAAATTGCTCACATCCAAAAATTTCCAAACTGCTGTAGGATACAGTTCTGAAGGCAGGAGGAAATTTTCACTCTCTCAAGACAGGCACTGTGTGACTGAAACACAAAGTGCCTGCCAGTTCCTCCTGGAAGCCCATCATTGCTCCAGTGGATCGGAAACAGGCACAGGAGAGGGAGTCCTCCACTGGCAAAACTTCTTTTATGTCAAAGTATGCAAAAGGCTCCTGAGGCTGATCTGCAGCCACTGGAGTCATTGAAACCAGCAGACCTCCTTCTAAAGTGCTCCGGAGCAGATCTTTTGCTGGGTTTAACTCCTTGTATGCACTGGCTGTAGCTTATATTGCATTTAGGACAAAGCAGAAGAGTCACTTTTTCATTCCAAGGCCAGGAACCGAAAAGAGGACTACACTCCAAGTGCTCTCCTGAGCAACGACAAGCAAAAATTCTTTAGCACCATCTAGCTAGCGCTGAAGGTAACCCACATTGACACTTGTTCCTACAAATCTACTCTTCCACCGACACTCCCTGGGCTTGAGCACGCAGACTTTGAAAGCCCAAGAGATAGGATCTTCATGCTGATGAGGAAGAGAAGGAGAGGATGGGTTTAGCAGAGCACCCAAGAACGGAGCGGAGCGTGCATTTTGCCTGGAGCCAGATGGGGCACCCATTATTGGCCACGGGAAGTACAAGCACAACTTTCATTAAACAATTTACGTAGTACCTTGTCCAACAACCTGAGAAAACACAACAGCAAGACATGGGAAGGGACAAGAATACCTTTTTGGGTAGATGGATGAGAAAAACGCTGTGGTAGCAAAATTTAATGCAGGAAGATTTGGTCAAGCTGAATAAAGGGCTACAAAATTCATGGAAGATGCCTAGAAAACTTTGACAGAACTGTCAGAGGCAGTCAATAAAAATCCTTCACAAGTTCATGCAGTATTTGCTGAAATGTTCCTGTAGAAAAAAAAAACACAATAGGGTAAACAGTGCAAAACAGTCCAGTATTTTGGAATGAAAGAGCTGGAATTTTCCTTTCTGAAATAAATTTATTTCTTACGATTTTATAATGTTGTATGATTATATAAAATGTAAAAACAAAAACCCCAGAAAACTGAGTAAGCAATCTACTTTGAAATTTTTCTAAAAGGAAGAGTCCCCTTTATAAACTCATTTTATGGAAAAATTTGAAGCTGATGAATATTGCATTTCAGAATGTAGCCAAATAGTAAAAACTCAAGAAAAGGATTTTCCTCTCCCAAAAATGTAAGGACAAAAATTCCAAAACGCCTTTATGTCTGGAAGTTCTGATAAGAAATCAGTTAAACTGATTTTTGACCTGCCTGCAGGATAAGGCACAGTCCTCTAAAGTACTATTTGACTTGGGAAGCTTCCTTTTCTAAAGAATTACTAGTAAAGTATGAACTTACCTAAATTATTGTAGGATTGAATACTTGTCATAAAAGGATATGTTTTCACCTTTCATGGCTTGGTCAAGGAAAAAGAATTAAAATATACAGGAATAGGAAGCATTTTGTTTTCACACTGGCTTAATTATCTGTTTACATTTGGGCCTTAAAAAAAATTAAACTGAGTTTTATTTTCACAACCATTAAAACAATCGCATAAATTTTCCTCTCCATCTTTTGACCTAAGTTATTTAAAAACACTTACTAGGCATTCTTAAGCCTTCCCTCACAAAGTGTTTGTCTCTTTTTTTGGTTCTTTTTTTTAAGAAATTACCCAAACCAATCACATTCCATGTTTCCACAAGTAAGGACCATGGGCAAATCACTGTGTTTTTATTTAAGCACTTGTACTCTGGTTTTTAGCCTAGACTCAGTTTCAAACCCTAAAATGAGCAGCATCTCCCTAGGCTAACTTGTGGGCCAATATTAAAAGCAGTTTGTTTGTACAACCTTCCACACATGCCTGTGCTCAAAACAAGGAGGTGGAACAAGGCATCGATATCTCTGGGTCTAGTGGCCATTGAAGGCCATGCACACCAACCAGAGTATGCTGATAGCAGCTCTTCGGTCTAAATAAAATACATATCATCCTATAAAGGCTGGCTATAGAGACTATACTCTGAAGAAAGAAGAGGAAGGTCCACATTTTCAGATGGGGCTTGGGTGGGGACAGGAGAAGACTGCAGGGGGGCACAACCCCTTCCAAAGCAATACAACAAACCGCTGCCAAGCCAAGTTACACTCAGTGTCACATCATGTAACATGGTCGAAAACTAAAGGAGAAGGAAATTGCACTGAGTCTGACAAAATCAATACCTACAGAGCACGGTGGTGGAGACACTGAGCTGTGCAGTGCTAAAGGAACAGGAGCCAATGCTCCCACCAGGTCTCCTGCCTACCCAGCACATGGCCTCCTCCCTATCATGGCAATGCTCTCATGACTTTGGAAACGGCATATGTATGGTTGGATTTGCTTACTTAAGGAGAGAATTGAGGAACAGTTGTTGTTTGCTTTCCTTTTTTATTTACCTGTTTGGGGTATTTTGTTCTTTTCTAATTTGGCTTGTACAAAATACTCTGTCAAAATGCACGCAATGGAATTGCCTCTGAGACTCTGAGCATACCTTATTCCCACACCCACTCACACCCTGAAATAAGCTTTTTATTCTCCTATCATTAACACTCAGGGATCAGTCCCTGTTTCCTTAAAATCACAAACAGCCCTACACTTAGTATTTTGCTGCCGCTTTTGCTTTACCTGCTAATAAACCTTTCCCCTCCCTGAATTGCTTTCATGTCACTGTCTTTCCAGCCACTACAAACTGAATTTCGACTTTGTGGTTGCTTAATTTTTACCTAAATACTGTATGTTTCCTACCAAAAGGAATGCCCATGAATTCAAGGCATACTTTGGTCAAACCAGACACGTATATTTTGGGGAGATGGACCATCAGGGTAAATACAGACCTTCGGTCATATCCCCACAATTGCTACTGAACGTGTTGCTGGTCCTCTTCTTAAATTCTTTTATATTTCAGAGTAACTTTTTGACACACAATGCCAGCACAGTTTTATTTCTGTAGAAGAAAGCTGAATATTCCCAGTGCTCCCAAATAAGCAAGGCACTTATATCTTCACTTACAGAACTCATATGGGCAATTAGGAACCTCAGCCTCATTGAAAAATGAATGAAAATAAGCTAAAATTGGGATTTTAAACCTAAGCCACGTAAACCATTTACAGTATTTTAGTTTTTTTATCTGGAAATAAAGGATGCACACAGTACACCTCAGCTTGAATTTATGTCAACTGAACACCCCCACCTTGAAAAAAAGGAGTGGTTCAACAGCAGTAGTTCAAGAGAACCCACTATTAGTGATTTTAAAGAATAAAAAAATGTAGCATTTACACAGGAATAGGATTCAAACCCCTCCACAGCCGGTAGGCTTCCAATTTAATATGACAGACTGATTGTATTGACTGATGGGGGTGACAGAAACCAACTCTTTTGGCTTCATAAAAGGAAATGTCTTTTTATCTGAATAATTATTATTATCGTTAAAACAAAATGTATATTTTCTCAGCTTTTTATTTACAATATAAAGTGCTTTTCACAGTAAATCAACAAATATGAGTATTCATGTCACCAAGTACTGATGATTAAAAATAATTACTTTAATGGTATCTGGCCTGATGCCAAACATGATTAGCTTTCACATTTCAAGCATGATAGTAGATAATTTAGATCTCCTTTCATACTAATACCAAACTACTCCTAATGGATTCTATTTTAGTTTTTATGAATTAATAGAAATTTAGTGTCCCAATTCACTATATTATAGCCACCATTTGCTTTCAAAACCAAATAATTGTTTCAAAAAGGGCAGAAAGTACCCAAATCACGGGATCCATAGCCAATAAACTCAGCTTTCCTGCTGACAGCGTCCTTGCCAGTGCCCTTAGAGCTGTCAGAGGAAGAGTGAGAAGGAAACTTTCTCAAACAGGCCAGAAAATCCTATTAAGTGGGAAAAACCCGTGGAGATACCCAAGGTTTCTCTGCCAGGACATGTGCAGGCTGAAGCCCCTCTCTCCTGCAGCAAAAGCCAAACCTCCCACCCGTTCCAGGGGACAGGATTTTATTCCAGGGATAGTGAAGGAAATTGGACAATTGCCTTTTAAAAACATCCCAAGCTGTTCAAGGACCTGGTGGGTAAAAACAGGAAATACATTTACATTCTTTTAAAGTAGTTTTAAAACCAGTTGCCTTTTACCTAACCATTAGGATGAGTAGAGAGCCCTGAGCTCATCCTGTGGGGATAAACTCCACACAGGATAACAGGATAACACACAGGATCACACTTGCCTGCCTCAGTTGAGCCTCAGGGTGTCAAAAGCATCTGGACAGTCTTCGTGGGAGGAAAGGGAAGAGCAAATGAATTCCTCTTCCATCTGGTTTGGAAAGTTCTGCCCATAGGAAATGTGGAAATGCAACATACAGCAAGAGGACACAGTTGGTGGGTTAATGGGCAAGTGTCAAGGTCAGAAGGACGACCTTAGTTTTTAAGTATGTGTATGGATACAGGTGGGATCACTGCTTCTTAGTTGGAAAGAAGCATACAGAAGGCAAAAAATTACCAGGGATAGTAATATGGAGAAGGACTCACTAGGCATGTGAAGCAGACCTTGGTGATCTGGTTTCCTCTTCATCCCCAGATCTGTCTCCAACAAGCCTAGCAAGGCTTCAAGCTGTGCCTGACTGCCATCAGGAGTGGTGCCCTGGTCTGAAAACTTTAACTGCTTTTGGTGACTACAGGAAGTTGGCACCTGTGTTTTCAAAGAACAAATTTGGGAACAGTTTCCCAAGCTGTTACATAATTACATAGAGGTAGAAAGAAGCAGCCTCCCTTCCCAGCCTATCCCATGTTCCTCAGTGCTCCACGAGATAATCGCTTTTGCCCATGATGCCCTAAGACTGCTTCAGGGCTGCAATAATGAACCCAACACAAGTGACTGGGTTTCACAGGACCTGTAAACATCCATTTTCTTTTTCAGGTCACCGATTAAAAGAAAATATATTTGTCAAATTTAAGCCTTCACCTTTCAGCCTACTGTTGACGTAGAACATAAACACTCCTTATGAAACCCTTCCAATTTACATTGCAATGAACCACAACCCTCATCTACACTGACATTAAAACTTCCCTCACTGGCTGCCTCAGAAGTACAGAGCAAATGGATGTGGTGCTGGCTTCCCAGTGCTGCCTCCTAGGTTTCATTCTTGACCTTCTACAGGCCTCTATAGAAGGCCTACAGACCTTCATGTCATGTCAATGCTTGGATCCACTGGTTTTTAAGGGGTGGACAGCTGGTTCAGTTTTTCTACAAAGGCCACTCACATCACTTCTCAGACGCTGTAGAGCAAATATTTGGAGGAGGAAAGTTGGGGGGAAGTGCAGACAAAACTGGTGGACTCTACCAGTTGGAGCAAGTTTGGAATTGCTTACTTAGAGATAAAATTCAGTATCACAACAGGAAATCCCAAGGCCCAGCCCTGTCCTCTAGACTAATTGCTGTTGGTCTGGCAGTACAGTCCTGTCGCGGAGCCATCCCTCCTCACTAGAAAGAGCTCCCAACACCCTCCTCCCCCCCTTTCACTTTGGCAGAAACCCGAGCGTATCCTCCGCATTTTGATTTAAAGTAAACCGCCATGTCATCGCCCTAGCACAAAAACACACAAATACCCTCCCACCTTCGTAAAGAAGCAAAACATTAAGCTTTATGGGTACAACAACTAACATAAAAAAAAAAGCCCGACTATTTAATGCAATGTTGTGGTTGAGAATTTAACCACACAAAAGGCAGAAAATTCAAACGTACAATTCCCACAGAAACCATAACTTGGCCACGTTTCACAGACACACGTCAAGGCAGAAACTTTAACAGAGCATTCCTCCATCTGAATTATTGCACTTGCAGAAGAGGTACAGCTCTCCTCCTCCCTTCACTTTTTTGCCTCATTTTTTCTTATATACAAATCCCCAGTGGCAACATTTATGAAAAATTAGGGGAGGGGATGGCAGGGGGAAGGGGGAAGGGAGGATGACTTTAGGTAAACACACATGCATTGGAGATGGTTCAAAAGCAGAGCTCAACCTCCAAATCACTTCCAACTTCATCTGTTTTGTGTCCAAGCCCCCAGGTCCAAGTCCTTCCCTGGGGCAAACGTCAAAGTCTGCATCATAGCTCAGCCTGATCACACAGCACCTAGCCCTAGACAGACCCTCTCAAAACCTAACCCTGGAGGGTACTGCCCAAGAGACAACATGCCAAGTCTCAGTTCCTTCCTTGTTCCTTCAGTGTGGATTTGAATTTTGCCAAAGGTCTACTGAAGTCTACTTGGGCCAACATGTGCCTATTTCCTGAATCAATGTTACACGAGGAAAAGAGGTGATTTGCAGCCTGTTCAGTTCATTCATTAGTGTGAACAAACCATTGCTCTTTACAGGCCAGGCTGAGTGAGGTCGGCCTTTGTGCTAATCTGGAGTGAGGACATAAATTACGCATCTGGATCTTCAGTTGATTATCTTCACCCCTCCACATGAAACAAGGCCAATACTGCAGAAAGTCACCAACCCTAAGCTTCTCTAGTCAGCTTTTAGAGCATGTATTTTTTAAGTGGTGGTGCTGTATATGCAGGCAGCTAAACCTTCCTCCATCCACCAACCTTGCTTCTTAATCACTTCCTATCTGGTCCTGGGAAGGAGCCACAGCAAGCAATAAGCTTCTTTCTTCCTGAATTTCCAGACAGAAGGTTAGAGTCAACTTCGCTTGAGTGTCTTTACTCACACAAGCAAATGGTGACTTGTACCCAGAGGGAAGTTGTGGATCTAGCCATTGGTCTGGATTGCATGCTCATTTGGCTCTGACCAGTCACACAGGCCAATATGGAATATGTTACACTTAATGTGCTGCATTGGATTTGTGTCAGCTCCAAGAAGCCCATCCTGAGTGGCCTGAGGAGTTAGAAATCTGAACTTCTTGGCACTAGTGAATTTCAGCTTGTAGAGGGGAGAAAAGCAAGGTAAGTTGTCCATTCATTGTACAAAAATTAAGAAAATAAAAACAGATGAGCTATTTTGAGTCACTGATGGCCCATGCAACCCAGTATCTCATCTCCCCCAGTGATCAGCAGTGGGTGCTTCAGAAGCAAATATAAGCAGCAAATATAAGCAGCAAATATAAGCAGCATGGCAATTACAGTGACCCCTCCTCTGGTATAACCTCTCAGATTCCAGCAATCAGCAGTTTTGGGACTTCCTGAGCCAGAGGTTGCATCTGGACCATCATGTTTAATAGCTCCCAGTAGACTTCTCCTCCACGAATTTGTCTAATCCCTTCTTGAACCCATTTATACTGTTGGCTTCTACAACATCCTGTGACAAGGAGTTTCACACTACAGTCGTGCACTGTGGGTGATGGGAAAGCAGAGGGGGAGGAAAATTTCCTTTTTGCTGATTTAAACTTGCTGCTTAATTATTTCAGGGAGTGCCCTCCAGTTCTAGTGGTATAAGCAGCAGTAAAAGTCACTCCCTAGGAACTTGCTCCCCACCTTTCAGGCTGTTATCAGGTCCACCCAAGCTTCACTTTTATAGGCTAACCAGTATCTCAAACCAACTATTTTTTATCTGTTATAACCAAATCATTCCGTATATTTGCCACCTTTCTTTGTGCTTCTCAGTTTTCCCTGTAACCCTTCTGATCCAGGCAATTTTTCATTGGCAACAGACAGTTCTGATCACCAGCCCGAGTATATTATCCAGAAGAGTTTAAAACCCAAATTATTTACCCTGAAAACCCAGACAGAGTTATAGAAAAACAAAAGAAAATGCTAATTTTGCACTTTGATGGCTTCATTAACTTTAACTGAGCAACTAACCTTTGATCAGATTTATGTCTCATCTTCACTCAGCCATCCACGCTACCTCCTGAGCTCCTATATATAACAATACAATGATATATCATTACAATATAATTATATATTAACTTTTCAATAATTACTATAATTGAATTATCCTGTAACATATAATTGTATAACAAAATAGTATGATGATATAACATACATATATGTACACATATAACATAATCATACATATACATACATGCCTGTATGTAATACATAAACATAAAAAATATATAATACAATTGATACCTGTTTGTAATTTCCTCCAGCTAATTATCACACTTCACCAAAACCAGTGATTAACAACTCACTAGAAGATTAGAGGGCAGACAGCACACTATGAAGTGAGGTCATTTTGGGATACTGGTTTTTGGAGATAGCAAACAAAAGGCCTGTAGTTTCAGCTCAGCACCGGTGCAGAGAACAAGCCCAGAAAGACTTTGCAGAGTGCAAAAATGTGACAGACATAAATTTGGTCACAATCAAGCACAGCAAAGCACACAGGAATGGATACACCTGTATGATGACGTTCTTAGTGCACGCATAATTTTAAGATCTGCAAAAGGACCATTAAGCATTCCCCTGGGCTCATCAGTGAGTTTTTCGTTCTTCATCCCACCTCCTCTGCAGTCAGTTTAGGAGGATCCAGGCCCTGCTCTCATTTCCCACAGGATTCAGCAGAAGCAAGAGAGGTTCTGTTCAATGCTAGCTGATGTGAGCCCCCTCCAATTCTGCAATGCCTGTTCCTGCTCAGGATATCACTATGCAGAGGTCCAGACACTCTAAGGGAACCAAAGCTGCACTGCCAGTCACATTCCCCTACCTTGGACAGTTTTAAGCCTCAGCTTGGCAGGGTGCTGGGCCACCTCATTTAAACTACATTAGTATCTAGAAAGGTTGGACCAGATTATCCTTGAGGTCCCTTCCAACTTGGCATTCTATGATTTTATATGTCCCACTTAGGTGAGGCTTACCAATATATGTCCTTTCCAGGGACAGCGTGCAGGTTAGAGGGGAAAGTGGGCAATCTATGGGAAGAGGGGAGAAAATCCAGAAATTAGGAGTAAGGGTTTCATAAAAGAGTGAGTCAATGTGCCTTCCTCTTGTGTACCAGAGTCACTATCTCCTCCTCGTGTCCAGCACCACCATTTTCACTGGCCTGACAGTGATCATACAGATCCAGACCCAAGTAAACAACATAGCAGGACCCTGGCAATGGTCCCCTCTTCACCAACTTTGCTGAAATCTTGCGACACTGGCAACACCAGCCTTGTATCACTGCTTTTCACGTCACTCCCACTTGTCTTTTCCCTCCTCACCCTACTTCTGCTCTTTTCTGACCTGACTTCTGCTGTCCTTTTCATAAAGAAAGATTTCACTAGGCCAGGCAAGACTCTATCTTTTGCAAGGCTTCTGTGGCCACAGACAAAACACAGGGTAAGAAACAACATCCAAAGCTATTCAGCAGAGCTGAGTTTGTCAGGTCTCAGGGCAGCTGGCAGGACTGTAGCAGCCAGCAAGAGAAAGAAAACAGTTTCTGTCACTGGTGCTGACTATTCTCGGCTCTTCTCTTTCCCCTTCCCTGTGCATTTGCCTTGTCGTCAAAGAAAAAGGCTTGAATGTTAGCTGCAAGAACAGAAATAGAAACTCCAGCTATCTCAACTAACTGCGTTTCTTTTCTTCCCCAAAAAACATTAATCCTATTTATTTAAAGTAATTTTGAAAGACTCCCAAGCTAAAAGGAAGTTTATGAAAATTCCCTGCAGTGAAAAAAAATACACTAAAGTGAAAGCAGGACTTTTTATTTACCATGTTTAATGATTTAACTAATTTTCCTTCTTTCCCCTACCCGTATTTTTAACAAAAGTTTAACAAAAATGGGTTGTAGCAATGGCTGCTGCCACAGGATGAGAGAGGCTGAAACCTGCATTCAGCCTCCTTAAACAGTTTAACTGTTCAGAACAAATGTTCCAACAGGGCCAAGTTACCTCCTTTGATTCGGGGTCCATGTTTTCTATCAGAATGATGACAACAGACAAGCACAGGGGTTTCTGGCAGAGGCTGCCAGAAAGTTGTGTGTGCTGGACTCCGTTCTCCGGTGTGCTCCTGGCAGCACTGTGGGGTTTGCTGGAGGAAGGAGTTGATGTTATATGTAAAAACATGCAGTACTCTGGACCCAGCTTTTACAGAAGGAGATAAATGAAAGGATGCCATGAGGCCAAAATCATATGCCTCTTCGTTTGTAAAGATGACAAGGAGTAGTAGTTCAATATTGGCCAACAGAAGTTTTGAGAACCAGTTACTACCTGCCAGCAATTAAAAAGTTTGAAGATAATAAGATATACTTAACCAAATATCACATCAAATGACAACACCATACACCCACGTTACCATGGATGTATCTACGTGCAAGTGCAGAAATAAATATTTAAGAGCAATTAAATCTTAGTCAGTTGCCTAGAAATAAAGAAATGTGATTTGCTTTGTTGTTCTCACGGATAGAGTCTGACCAAAACTTACGGAGTGTAATGCCAAGCTTCTGGGCTTCTCTTTAACCTTTCACTGCTTCAGTCTTCTCCTTCTTTCTCCAGGACAGATAAGTACAAATGGACCTCTCTCTCTATGTGTGTGTATACTAAATACACACATCCATTTTCCCTAAAAGGATTTTGTGAGAGCTAGTTAATGTCTGCAACCCACGGCAGAGACTGAAAGGCACTATGTATACGCACTGTATCACTCTGATTGCACCCAACAGTCACTTACATGGTATCAAGCAAGGGAAATGCGAAAACAGGAAAACTCCCCACTCACTGTAAAATAAGGGACTGAGGTACACCATGGCCCAGGCAGCTGAGGACCTCTTTGTTGACTCCTGGCCCCTTGCTTGCCCACAGCTTGTGTTTCAGCTGGGCACTGTGGCTCTGAGTAGCTGGAACTCAAGCTGTGCTAAGCACCCAAACCCAGCTCACAGCCCAGCTGCTAATGCCAAGTCAGCTTGTGCTGCTGTGTAAGGCTGCAGGATCTGGGGTCCGTGAGAAGGGCTGCCTGTTTGGCTATGGGGGGTAGTAACACCTGGCAGAGGGTGTGTTGGGCAACAGAGCAGTGCAGCCTTGTCAGATACTTTTTTAAAGGGATTGCAAGCAAAACCTCAACACCTCCGTGGAGAGTTTTCCAGCTGGGCCAGACAAATCAGCAAATTTTGTGCTGTCCTGCCTTGCATATTTGACTTATGGGCATTTTAACTTGTCTGAACCCAGGAGAGCATCAAACTGACAGATGGTAGAAGACAGCAACCATACCCTGTGCCTGGGAGGGACTTCCAGAAACCACCCCACACACCCTGGTCTTTTGAAGCAGGACTAGCCACACTTAGGTCCTCCTTGACACAGATTTGTCTATCGTGTTCTGAACGATGTCCAGTGACAGACACTGGGCTTCCCAGGCAACATGGTCCAGGATTTCACCAACCTGCATAATTAAGGGAATCCCCTCTACTGCCTAACACCAGCTTTTTTCTCGGGGGGGGTGGGGAAGAAAAACAGTCTACCCAGCCTTCATTAGCAGATATGTTCTTCAGTGTCTTCTTGGTTGACCTTGTCTACTTGTCTGCTAAGGCATACTGAGAGATAATAATAATAATTAGTTCTTATACAGCACTTAATCCTCAAAGTAACAAACACTAGCTAATTAACTAAATGGCAGATTATATATGTGTCTGTACATATAAATAAATAAATATAAAAGATCTGGGAAGTCTGCCACGTTCATTCTTGCAGAAGCAAGGTCTTGCAAACCGCCTGTGCTACACAAATTTTACTGCTTTCAGTAACATATCATACCAGTTTGGTTCAAAGCCCACAGTTTAGCTTATAAGTGTGCACTCTGCCATCCATGTAGACCTGCAGAGTAGGGAAATTTCTTTAGGACAGCCCTGAGATGGTATTAATTAAGCAGTCTGGCTTAATTTAATATTCAATAGGCTTATTTTCCAACATGAGGAGTTGCTAATGACTGTAAATACTTGCATTATCCTTGCTAGCCACTTTAAATAATTGCTAGATACCTATTAAACCAGCAGAAACAAGGTCAGGGGAATGGCAGCATTTGCAGTCTCCCACCATCTTATGCAAACCCTATGTATTTTGTTTTCTTTTCCTTCCAACCCAAATATCACACAATCTTAAGGGCAAGCTCATTTTGGGAATGGTTTCTCCTTAAACTCAGCTGCCTCACACGACAAGCTAGGGGCTACTTTTGTCACATCCTTGAAAACTGCAGTGGTGGACCCAGAGGTTGTGGCAAAGGGAAGGTCAAGCTCTGCACAAATATCTTGAGCTGCATGAGCTAACATGGTGACAGGGAGGCTGGGATAAGCCTGAAGGGTGGACTGTATGGAACACTATGTTCAGTATCTCCTCATGTTATTATCTACTTATCTGTATTCCTACACTTAGACAGCTATAGGCTGTCCCAGAGACACGAAGCCCAGCGGCAGCAGGCTCTTGCTGGCACTTTTGGATCCTCCCATACAATCATAGAAGGGTTTGTGTTGGAAGGGACCTTAAAGATCATCTAGTTCAACCCCCCTGCATGAGCAGGGACACCTCCCACTAGACCAGGTTCAAGACCATCCAACCTGGCCTTGAACATTTCCAGGGAGGGGGGCAGCCGCAACTCCTCTGAGCATCCATCTCACAGATGGCCTGAGCAACTCAAAGGAAGGAGTTGGCAACAGCCTTTTCTACTTGCCCTCACCTTTCACTTCACCTCCTCCTCTTTTGTATCTTCTAATATCATGCTTATGACTGAGCTCAAGATTCAGATCCATTCCAGGCTGTGGCAGCAGACTCAGGCAATGAGACCCCACTGAGATAAAAAAACCCCAAAACTTCAGCAAAATAGAGAATGAAAATGTATGAAATGTAAATGAAAGGCCACCTTACTGACTTGTGGGCAAAGTGGTTGTGATACAGTGAGATAAAATTTATGCTTCGCATGCCTCCCTTAGCAAAAAAAAACCCTCTATGCAAATCAAATTTAAAATGCTTTTCTCCTTGTACTTTGTGTACATGAAATGTGCCTTGGCTGCAAATGTAGGCTGTGAAATCTCTCCTTGGTCTCAGCTTTTCCCTTCCACTGGCACATGTACATGCAGTGGACACAAGGTGCCACAAATACCAACACTCATGTCACAGCAAGAAGATTTAAACCTCTGTGAGAGCAAAAAAGCAAAGACCTCTGCCTCTTCTGATGGCCTTTCCAGATCCTGTTGTGGAGTGGCAAAAGGCATGTACAAAAAGTGACTGGCAAAGGCTGAACATGAACCTATTTTTAAGTGATCTACTACTCCTCCTGCAAGAGGGTATTACACATGGTTACATCACTGCAAATTCCTAGTGTCACCCCCACATTCATACCACGACACCTGACAGCAGTAACAGAACTTGTTAAATTGCAAAGGAGAACAAGAACCTGCTTCCAATTGCACAGGTATAACACCCACAGAAGGCAGTGGGAATTGCATCAGGCAGCTGAGAAGAGAATTTAAAGCTTTATATTTTAATTTATTCTCTTTTAAGAAAGGAATCAGACTTGGATAAGAGCCTGTGATGTGCTTCCTGAACACCTTAAATATTCCTACCACCAAAACAAAAGCAGCACTTGTGTCATTTTTTATTTTATTGTATTTATTTTTTGCTGTGGAGTCCTTCCTTCCCTGGATACAACTGGGCCATCTCTGCCAGAGGATATCCCTGGGGCTCAGAAAAACACTTCTAAAGAGCTTTTTTTTTTTTTTTTTTTTTTTGCATTTGGAATGCAGTAGATTATGTCAAGTGTCAGATATTTTCAAAACATTTCCCAAGGGACAGCACTCCCATGAATTCTTCACACATACATTGCTTCACTTTCCACCCACCAAGTGCTGTGCTGTCCACAGACCCACTGCTGTTCTGTCAGAAATTGGTATGAAGATTTGTGGGAAAGTGCACTTGCTGCAAATTGGACCAGTGGCTCCCAGAGCCTTTCAGGACTATGCACAAGAAAGAGCAAGCTGTATTTAAAACCATTAATTCATAGGATACCAACTCTTTCATATCTGTGAATGCATAAGTTAATGGACTGTTATAGTTGTTGAAATTACTAGAGACTGACAGATCTTCCAAAAAACAACACGAAAACATTCCTTTCCTTTCGGCTTGGTGTTCACATAATATAATTTTGATATCTGCATGTTTCCTCAGAATTAACACACTGAACAGATGCCCAGGCAGAAAAGAAATAATTTTCTTCACAAATAAGCACACTTTAGGAATGGCCCACCAATATTACAACACTAAATTCATCTACATGTCATGTACTCAGACTTATTATGGTATATGCACAGATTTGAAAACATCTGTGTATGAGTTTGTGTACTACACAAAACCTTTGAGAAATCACCTGGTATGTCCCCAGGGTCTTCAGATGCATTGTTTGCTATCCAGAGAGCCCATGAAATGAGACTTGCTGATCCACAGGCCTTGCAAAGCAGTATTTCCAACATCTGAAGTGCCTCTCTGAACCTAAGGCAGATGTGGGACTCCAGCAGGCTGAGCGAAGCTGGAAACGGAAGTGCTCAGAGTGGACCTTGAAAGTTTTATCTTGTTTTTGCTTCAATAGGAGAGTGCAGTCTCATTCTGTATGGTGCCCAGAGACACCACACTCCATCATAATCTGGAAATGAGCTGAAAAGATAATCAATAAACAAGAAAAGGAGAGTAAAGCAGAATCAAAGTATTTGAAGAGACCTTATAGCAGGCTTCCAGTATGTGAAGGGGGCCTACAGGAAAGCTGGGGAGGGACTTTTTAGAAGGGTGTGTAGCGATAGGATGAGAGGGAACAGTTTCAAACTGGAAGAGGGGAGATTTATATTGGATATTAGAAAGAAATTATTTACTATGAGGGTGGTGAGACACTGGAACAAGTTGCCCAGAAAAGCTGTGGATGCCCCATCCCTGGAAGTGTTGAAGGCCAGGTTGGATGGGGCTTGGAGCAACCTGGTTTAGTGGGAGGTGATCCTGCCCACACAGGGGGGTTGGACAAGGTGATCTTTAAGTTCACTTCCAACCCAAGCCATTCAATTAATCTTTGAAATGCCAACATGATATCCCTTATTTCTATCATCCACCTAGTTGGAGGGGTGGTTCAGCCCTTGTAGGGAGCAGGGAAGAGCCCTCCCTCGCCCTGGGGCAGTGCACGAGCAGGAGCGGGTGCAGACGCGCCCCCGGCGCGTTCAAGCCCAGGGGAGGGCACACAATAGAGGGAGTCGCTCCTGCAGCCATGCGAGACCTTAGCCTCGGTAGGAAGAGGAACCACCATTGCATTAAACTCCTGCTTTGCATGTTCCCACAAGCCAGAGAAACACCCCACCTGCCCCTGGCAGGGAGATGATGTGTTCCGAGATAAATACTCGCCCTGCCCACAGGCCTTCCAACACCCGCAGGCTCCAGGGCTCTGCCCACACCTAATCCTCCCTTTCTGTAATTCCCTTGAAATGGGGCATTAACTAACTTGCTTTTCCACCTGTCATAATCCCCAGGAAATCCCAGGCAGAATTCACCCCACCCAGCCACCCCTCGCATGAAAAGGTTGCAAATATATGGCAGCCTCATCAGAAGCAACATTGATGAAATACTTGAAAACAGAATTTAGCAACACACACACAGAACAATTTCTCCCAAAAGACACAAGTGTCTCTTTACCATGTGAAGTACTCCATGAAACCAATGTGCTATTTATGTATAAAAATGAAAGGCAATTAAAAAAAAAAGGCTGTTTTATGTTGCTCAGCAAGCAATAGCACATCTACATAACCCAACTCTATGGAGCAAGGGTCTCTGCACACCCGCCTAACATTCCTTTGACTCCGACAAAGTGGAATAAAATCTATTTCAAATATATTATTTGATGAAAGCAGATGTCAGCAGATACTGCCTATGTAATTGATATTTGATTTATTCAAGATTTATGCATGCTGTGCCTTAGATTTATTAATGATAATCCCCTGCTCTTGTGTTTAATATAGTGGAACCAAAACATAATTTGCTGGGATCAGTCAGAAATGCATCAAAGTGATTAACTCTACATGCAAACCATTATCCAGTGACATCCCTACTGTGCATAGTGCAAAAGGAGGCAATAATACAGTAATTGGCTTCACTTAAGCAAGTCAGATATTTGCTGTGATTGCTGGTCAAATTTGGTCCCTTTATTCTCAATGGTGCTACTTCCTCTCATCCTTCATCTTCCCCTGACCCATTCCTGTTCTCAAAAGAGTCAGAAACTTAAAAAATAACAAAACAAAAAACTGAGCCAAACCCCCTGCAACAACCTGGCAATTTAGCATGAGGAATCACATCAAAATCAGAGTCAGCAAAGCAAGGAAATATAGCTCTGCTTCTGAAAACAGCTAAGAGGATCTTTCTCCTCTTCCATCAATATAGTATTCGGCAGTTGTTCATGGCATCCACCTCATTGCAGTAATGTGATAAGGCAGAGGGACTCTACAACCAGCCAGACACACTGTCTGCCCAAGTAGAAAGGAGGAGATTTAAGCCTTCCCTGTGGTCCCCATCATCCTGTACCAGGAGGTGAAGGAAGCGCACCTGGAGCAAAGACAAGCTGGGAGCTGGGTAGAGAGCAGCACAGCCAAACTGCTTGAAGAGAGTTCAAAAAAGAGATTAAGTTAAATGGGGAGGAGTCACTCTACAAGCAGTCACTGAGGCTGGGAGGGCATCTCCTCCTCTCCGCTGGGTGCTTAGTCCAAGGAAGGAGCAGGAGTTCCTTTACTCCTTGAGGCTGGAGACAGAGAATTGAACAAAGAGGCAGAGAGCAAGAAAAGGCACAAAAGGCCAGTGCACATGGCAGGAGGATGAAAGCTGTTAGAAAAAGGCAGCCTGTCTCCTGTGAATTTTCTCACCAGAGTCATGACAGCCAAAGACTGCATTTAGTCTAATTAATTTGTTCCACTCTTGAACAATACAATTTCAGTTACATGTCTTACGAGCTGTTACATTTCCAGGCAGATTCATTGCCACTGCAAGGGCAGCCATGTGTTTCTGTGTTGAGAAGCTAAATCTTTTAGCTCCTGGACCAACACAGTGACCCTACTCTTGATGACTTGTTCATCTACAGGACAGGTGAGATCCTTCCCACAAAACCCAGACACCACCTTTCCCCCTGAGTCACTCAGGCACTGTAGCAACAAACACTACCTGAGAGCAGCTCACAGATGTTAAATCTTATTAGGTCAAGTGCTAATCCTGGGAGAGGGTCAAATAAACTGATACTGAATGAAGTTCAAATTTTTATGCATGCTTTTTCACCCTTACCAAAACAAAGTAACTCCACAAAGAATTCAACCAGTTTACAGCTTGCAGCTTCTCCTCATCCATGCTTGGATTTGCAATAGCTGCAGTGTTCCTCAGAGGTTGTGCTCAAATTAAAGTTTGGGTTGAATAGGATGGCCAGAGTAAGAAATGCAGCCCTCTTGATTCCAAGAGAACTGGAACCCCCCTTCTTATCTCTGTAACCACTGCTTCTGAAGTTGTCGTGGGGGCAGTGCTGCCCTGACAAACAGTAAATGGGGTGCTCTGGCATTCAGCCTAATCAGAAAGTAGTTGCTTCAAGAGAAAACCATAACCAAGGAGAAGTATTTAAATGGGATGTTTAAATTCTGTTATTTGTTGAAGCAAGTCAGAGGAGGGCCACAAAGATGGTCAGAGGACTGGAGCACCTCTCCTGTGAAGACAGGCTGAGAGAGTTGGGGCTGTGCAGCCTGGAGAAGAGAAGGCTCCAGGGAGACCTTACAGCAGGCTTCCAGTACATGAAGGGGGCCTACAGAAAAGCTGGGGAGGGACTTTTTAGAAGGGTGTGTAGCAATAGGATGAGAGGTAATGGTTTTAAGCTGAAAGAGGGTAGATTTATATTGATTATTAGAAAGAAATTCTTTAGTGTGAGGGTGGTGAGACACTGGAACAAGTTGCCCAGAAAAGCTGTGGATGCCCTATCCCTGGAAGTGTTCAAGGCCAAGTTGGATGGGGCTTAGAGCAATCTGGTCTAGTGGGAGGTGTCCCTGCCCATGCAGGGGCATCAGAATTAGATGATCTTTAAGGTGCCTTCCAACCCAAACCATTCTATGATTCTATGACTTTCTCTTTCCTTCTACCTGAAATGACAAAACAAACAAACAAGTCTCCTCTCACTTCTCCTAGATGTAAGGGTGATATGTTGTGACACAGCCTTTCCTCTCTAAGAAAGGTTTTATTTGGGCCAACATCCTGTGTTGAGGGTGCTGGATGAAGAACGCAGTGCATGCAAGCCACAACAAATTCAACAGAAAATAAAGAGCTGCAGCAGTGAGAACTGGGCATGAGGCCTGCCTTGCTTCAAAGAAGCTTTGTGACCTGCCAACTAGAAAAGAAGGATCTCCTGCACAGCTTGTTAGAGCAGATACTGAGAGAAGGCACAAGTGAGAGCTATGCAAGAAAGAGGAAGTGCTCTTCTCTTATTCACCCATCTTTATGCCTTCCAAGAAGACGACAGAGCCAAGAGGCACCAAAATCAAGCCAGCCCTGATCAGAAACAAAAATCCAAAATAAAGAGATTAGAGATGGGCTACTTTATTTATGATTAAAATAAATTTTAGATTTAGAATCATTACTCTTGTTCTTTTTTTTTGGTGCACTCCTACTGAAACAAGCCAGCCTCCTTCCAATAGCTTCGTCTAACTTGATACCAGGTTAGAAGAGAGTCTCAGTGGGCCCACATATGCCCAATGCACCAGTATTCATGGTTTTCTCTTTGCTGCAACCATTTCTATGAAGTACAAAAGAGTCCTTTTCTCATGGGCTGTGTAATTCTCCCAATATAGAGTTTATGCTCTAATCAACTTGAGCAAGTCTCTCTCTTCTCCACCTGGTTATTTAAAGAAAAAGAAGTCATCCTGCATTTCAAAATTATGCAGAAGACAAGCTGAGGAGATTGACATCAATCCTATTTGGCAGGAAGGGTCTACAATTTCCTAGTGAATTTTTCTTTGCACAAAATGAAGAAAATTGATAGCTTCAATTATGAAGGGAATTCAGATCACATGCAATTTTTTTTTAAAAAGCAAAAAAAGTCTTCATTAATGTACTTTTTCCAGATTGTGAATAATCACAGCCATCTGGAGATCAAATTATAAAATGGAGACTTGTGCAGTAAGAAGGAATCTTGTCACTCAAACCTTGTACAACTCTGTCTTTTAAAAATATTGCTTACATCGATTTTATACTGCTCTGTTTCATCCTTCTTCTGGAGTGCTTTATCCGTAAGTAAATTGTTCCAGAACACACTCCTGGTGTGCCCATGGAAAAACCAAGCAGCAGTAGCTCCTGATCATGTCATTTCAGCCCCATCATATGCTGCCAAGATACTAATGAAAGCAAGTGAAAGAATTACCAGGAGCAGCACAAGATACAACAAAGGAAGCGAGTGGAATGTTGGGAGAAAAGGAAATACGAAGACCCAAGCGAGCTGCCCTCCAAACCCAACAAGCTCTAGGTGAGGTCCCCTCCCCCAGGAGGCTAAATCCAGAGAAGAAACCTCACAGAATAGCTATAGACACTGCCAAGACAGAGGCTTCTGGACACACAGAAACATCCTCCACTGTGACCAGCCTTTGCCTCTCCAAAGCTGTTAATTGCAGCCTCTCTTCCCCTCCACTCTATGCCTTCCCTTCTTCTCCCCTCGCCTCTATTTGTTTGTCCCTTGTAGATGTTGTAGATGAACTGACCTCCTTTCCACAAAATCTATATCTTTCCACCACACTGGGGAATTAATAGGTTTGAGACCCTCCCCCTGTTCCACGAGGGCATCTTCTTCCTTACACTGTTCCATGAGGGCATCTTCACCCCACCCTGACTGGTATCCCTTTTCTGTTCCCCCTGGAAGCTCTTTGGGACAAGAGACATCTACCGCTCCATGTTCATGTAGTGACAGACATTCTTGTTAACCTCAATGGCCCTACAGTAATAAAAAATTCATGACAAATCTCACTTCCAAAGCTCAATGAAATAACCCTTTGCATTTTAATGACACTGATTAATCACCTTTAGAACACAAAACCAGAAACCTTCAAACCATTTTGTGTTTAACCCCACTCAAAACGATTGACACTTTAGGCTTCACTGTCCTTTGCTGGACAAGACAACCTACCATGTACTCTGTAGACACTCATGGGCTGCCCTCACCCAAATTTTAGTGAAGGGCTTTACCCAAGGAAAGAAGAAGACCAGCCCCCAGGCCCCTGTACTCTCAGCTGGTGGCAAGTGAAGTAGAAGACTTATTAGGAAGTAGCTGGGAGTCTTCCATACCATTTGCAGTGGTCCTCAAGGCACCCACTTACACACTACAGCTGCACACATTCCCATGGGAGTTGCATGCTTGCTCATGAAAACAACCATGTTTCCTGCCATTTAATGCACACACCCTCCAGATCAAATACCTGGCACAGCCCCTTCCTTGCTTTAAGCTTGGGTTTTAGGGAATCATCAAGCTCAAACAGTTCCTCTCAGTCAACACTGAGGGCTTAACACTCCCCAAGAGCAATTTGATCAGGTTGTAGGAATGACAATTCTGGGCCATGCCACCACTGCTGTCTCTAGTAATAGCTACAAACAGATCTCTTCAGCAAAGCATAAGGAGAGGAAAGAGGAAAGTATATGTGATCACATCCCACAACTCTGCTCTAAACTGCAGCCTAGGCTCAGGACATAAATAAGTGCAAGTCACAGAATCACCCAGAGGTACTGAATCTTCACAGGGACAATGGCTTCACAAAGTTGGGAGCGCTGTGCTCAGAGTCATGGTGAAAAATAGAGAATGACAGACTGTAGAGACTGGATTTTACCTTTGGGTCCAGGCAATGAAGTGAAAACCTCCAGGCTCTGTTGAAGAAATGAAGTATGCAAGCTCTCAGGATGGGTTGTCTTTCCCCTGAAGAAAGAGTATTGTGAGTCAGCCCCTGTCACGGACCAATCAGCCCCTACAAAGTGCCCTGAACTGTCAAGGAAATGAAACAAATTAAGATTAGATTCCAGGAAAAAGAAAAGGGTGCTGACCAAGTTCAAATGAAAGTACCATAACTGAAATGAAAGAGAAAAATAACCCCAAGTAGCAAAAAGAAGAACCTGGCCCCCCAGCATATGCACAAGAAACCAAGATTACCAGACCTCTGCATCTCAGAATCACAGGATAGTCACCCAGAAATCACAAGACAAGCCGAGACAGAGTGATATACTAAAAATAACCTACTTTAAAACCCTTTTATATGCCTTCATGGATGTGACACTCTGTAATGGCCACATTTTCACGGTCTTTTCCACACCCATGAGGACCAGCTCTTTAAGAGAAAGCTGAGAATTTTCTTTGAACACATGACTCCAGGAATTGAGAGATCAAGGGAAATACAAAAGCAAATGCAAAAAAAATCAAGTATCAGAAGTTTCATGGTGAAAAAGAAGGATGAGCTGACAATCAGGACAGAAGATCAGCTCACTAGGGAACTTCTGATATAAAAAGTA
This sequence comes from Hemiprocne comata, assembly GCA_020745705.1. Taxonomy (NCBI): domain Eukaryota; kingdom Metazoa; phylum Chordata; class Aves; order Apodiformes; family Apodidae; genus Hemiprocne; species Hemiprocne comata. The sequence goes on along the minus strand of CM036588.1, from coordinate 67,564,380 downwards.
GGAAGTTTTCTCAAGAAATCCAAGAGAATAACAATTTAAATTAAATTAGATATTAGAGTTTGGTGTTTAAAAAGATATGCCCTTATTTAAGAAGTACTAAAAATCTAAAAATGCCTAATCATATAGGTCTACTCACCCATAAAAGCATTAATTCCTTACCATCACTTCTGCTCTATGACCAACACTGTTACCACTGGGAGAAGTATCACCTTGGCAAAAACCCTTTCTTTTGCTACCTACCACAAGAGGCATGGACACACAGAAATACCTCTCAACTCTGCAGCCATTTAGAACTTGGACCTTTACAAAATCCAGTGCAAATTCAAAGCAAGAAATAGGCTAGTAGAACTTGCACCCCACCAGTAAGACAGCTTTGCACTCTTCAGCTGAAATTTCCATGCTCGTCAAGGCTTTTAGATGACCTGATGCAGGACACTTGGCCAGTGGGAAAGAATTAAAAGTTGGTAGGTGCTAATCTGTTAAATTCACTGCTGAGCTCATTTCTGAGTTACAATTATAACCCTTGGAAAGTTGTCCCGCATTCAAGATAGATCAAGTGAAAAGATTAAATATCATTTTCAGCACTGTCATCATCCAGCGTTGACAACCTTCTAAATAGAGCTTGCCAGAGAAAACCACCTCTCTGTTTACTACTCAGCACACCTACGTTCAGTCTCTATGTCATTTGTACCACTCAGATTCTTAGTGGTTTCCAAGCATGTTTACCCCCTACACTACCCACCTCTCCAAATTCAACAGCAGGCGAGCAGCTCTTCGCTTACAAGACAGCCTACAAACTCTCTACACAAAACACTATTTCTTCCTACGTGAAGGAATGGTGGCTTTGAAACCCTCCTCACATCTTCCTCTCTGGAGGGTGTCCTAGAAAAAGGACTTCTTGGCCTGACCCTACATCTTCTTCCATAAGCAGGCCACTAGCTAAGGGACAGTAGTACGAAGCATGAGCTTTGGGGGAAAGGAAGAGGCCCCATCTCACTGCATGGCTCAGTGCTAGTGAGCAGGACTAGTCCCTGCAATAAATCCGTATCTAAAGATTGCACCTCTGAGTAAGAACATTGTAGGGATATGAGGGTGTTAACAGGATACAATGTTGATGATATAAGACAATAAGCCTCCCCTTCAAGCTAAGTGTCCCTGCCTTGGCAGAGAGATGATGATATGCTAGAAGTACGGAACTAGCAAGCTCTGTGGAGATGCATAGGTACAAGTAAGAACAGAATTGAATCCCCATCTTCACAATAAGTCATTAAACAGATCCACCTAAACAGCAGCCAAATATATATCCACATCTACTGTTGTAGGTGTTAATGGAACAGCTTCCAAATACAAATACTGAAATAACGTCCTGATCTCCTTTAACCAGAGCTAAGAGGATTTGCCATTGATATACCAGCTCTGAGCTGGATTTACCTCAAAATTCTCAAAATCTCCTGCAATGGCATAAAGCATGTTTTTGTGTCAAAGGCTTCCAGATGAGCACTCCACATGGGGCAGTGGGCAATACCTAATGAATTCCACATTCTGGTTTTGTCCCCACAGAAGGCTCCCACAGATTCCGCAATGGAACAAGAGGTTTATTGAATAGGACAATGCGAGAGGAAATCTATTTTACAACTTTAAGCGAGCTTCTGTCTGCAGAGGATGAGCATAATTAGTTGCTGAAAAGAAAACTAATGTAAAGAAAACAGCCTAAATAAAAAAGGAACAAAATTTCATCTTCTATAGTTCTTAAAAAAACCCATGTATTTGTTGTAGGTGTGCATGCAGTCCTACACACATATACATGTAGCATGTATACACAGATATTATGTATAAGCACCCTTCAAATAAACACAAAGGAGCTAAAAACAACATAATCCTGTCTTCTGGAAGTTCTTGGTACAGAAACAGTAATTAGATCATTCTGCATTTGAATGTAGTACAGTTAATCAGAGCTTTCCCAGGGGCATTTTAGAATTAGGAGGAACACTATTAAGGAATACAGATGTTTTATTTCCTAAACTGCCAATAAAAGGACACACTCAACTTTACAAAAAAGCCGCAATGGAAATAGGTTGCTTAAAAAAAAAAACAACTTGAGACCAATTCACTCCAATGTCATGAACCTAAATAGGACGTCATTGTGCCAGGGAATTAATTGGATTGTAAACAAAAGTGAAACCGATCAGTATGTTTTTATTGCTTGCGATGAGTGAAACGTAAGGAGTGTACAAAAAGAATAAATTATAAAAGTTGAATTTGTTCTGAAAAATTCTTTCAGTTTGAATAATCTGCAGGGCATTAATGGGACTGGTAAGAATTTTTATTATAAACACATGAGGACAGTGTGAATCAGGAATAATTCTATTGAAATCAATGGGATTGCACTGAGGGAACATTTTTGAGGGCTTCAGAATGGAAACTAACTGAGTTCTTCATACTCTTTTTTTTGGTGAGAGCAGAATCAGGCCCATGGTTTTCTTTTTCTTTTTTCCTCCTTGCTCTGTAGTTACTTATGTGCTTTTACAGAAAACCCTCTTTTCTTGAGCAGTGGACCCTCTAGATTTACATCTGGGTGTTCATGTCTGACTGTGGTGGCAAGATCCCTTTCAAGCAAAACAAACACAGCTACCAAACAAACCAGCAAACTTGCTGGAATGCAGGACTGACTGAACTGAAGAATACCAAAGAAATGCAAAATAACCCAAATCAAAACCTCTCAAAGAGGGGACCAGGGAGAGATAGAGGCATTCTGAGAAGTAAGGGACTGGAGGCAGTTTCCTGAGGAAGACATGTGAAGTCAAGAACCACAAAATAGCAGAACCAGAGCAAGAAGCTACACCATCATTTTATATTTTGACCAGGATCTTGTGACTCTTTTTTCACTGAGTAGAAGAGAGCAAATGCTCAGGAGAACTATTTGAATGACCAGCATGATGGAGATCGTACCTGATGAATGGAGGTGAAGGCCACACACCCACACTTTTCCTCAGCAGCCTGCCCATACTAACCATGAGAAGGAGAAAGCCCAGCCCACTTCAGATGCTAAAGAATGGAGGGGGAAGCCCTGAGGGATTAGTCTCCTCAGTCATTAGATGATGTAAATACAGTTTCTCTTCTTGCATCTCCCCATTATCTAGAGGCTTAAAAGGGCTTGTGCAACCTTCATGTAGTAGTATGAATACTCAAGGCAGATCAGTTTAAGTTAGCTTGAGTACAGCTACAGAACAACACAGCACAATAAAAGCATAACTGCTATCTGAAACACACTGGGGTAAAACACCAGGGAAAGAGATCTTCTCATATGAATGGATTACAATGGTAGAAAGCTGAGATTTTATTTAGGCTTGTAACAAGCATCATACTTGTAACTAGCAGAGCATTTATATCTTGGGATGGCTCTCTAAGAGGTACAATGGCCAGCTAACTTGAAGATGGTGTTGCATAATATTGAAGCATTTCCAGGATGATAGTGGGGCATGGTGCTTGGTGAGCTCCATGTCCCTTACTGCCCAGTGCTGCTGAGAACATCCTTGATGGGTAACAGCATTGTTTGTCTCCCTTTCTTGCTGGGTTAGTACATACCACAGGACAGCTGCACATGGTCTGTTGTTATAAGGCCTTCCTGTGCAGCCAAAAAAAGGTTTCAGGAGATCAGTAATAAGAGTGTTTCTGCAACTAAAACTTAATTTGTTTATCTCACCTCTCAGAGAGTGAAATAGCTCAAGGAAAAGTAAAGCAGAGACAGAGCAGGAGCACATGCGCGGAGATGGACTCCCGTAGAATAACAGAGCATACTAATTCATTCTGATATTGCTATTTAGTACCTGCAAAATCTACCATTATGCATTATTAAATTCATGTATTATTGAATCACAATCCTTGTTGCTTGGTAAGAAATGTGGATGATTTCTTAGCTTAAATTAAAGCACTGCATCCCTTATTTGAATAAAACTGCATTACTGGCTGCCTTTCATGGTAATCAGAAAACTGCATTAGGCAGGTAGTACTGTATGAATTAAAAAATAATGAAACAAGACTTTTCAGTCAGACATTGTTCCCTTGCCTGCTTTTCACGACAGCAGATTTCCTACTTTGAGTTGATAAGACAACAGCAAATGAAGATAACATGAGAGTAAAATCATTCACTCTAATAGGCTCCACCTGTGCAGACTTCAGCTCATTTACATGACTGCAGAAAAATTAGAAATCATGCAGCAATTAGTCTCTTCTAGATTATGCACTGTGTCAACTGATACCACTCTGGAGAGCACTAGTGCTAAAATGGTTTCAAAAGATAAATCTACTAGCCTGTGCAAACATTTTTAATTACCTGGAAAACTGGATTGCCTGTTTAGAAATCGCTGCTGTAAACCAGGCTGCCCACACACCACTGGAATCAAATGTCACCAGACTCTAATGTTTATATAACTTACTTTTTATAATGTTTGATGGCTTGATGAAACAGAACCATATATCTGCTTTTGCTACTTTGCAGCAGAAGGAACATCTCTTTAGAGGGACGTAATGCAATTGAGCTAAAAGGAATTTCTCTTTCTCTTTTTTGTGTTAGCAGGTATTGATCCCTTTAGTCTCAGATCTCATCATCCACTCTGGTCATCCACTGTAAAATGATGATCATTCACAGCACTGAGCAAGCCCACCAGCAGCTGTTTACAGGATAAAAATTAAGGGCTGCATTGTGAACCCTGTACTCTCACCAGTAAGGAGTTCTTCACCTAAAAGGCCCAGCGAAGTCAATTTAACTGCTCATGAGTAGCTGCTCATCCTTGTGAGTAAGCAGTTTACAATCTGGGCTTAAATTCTTTGCCAGGGGTAGCATATGTTCTGGTGGAAAGGCGAGTCTGCACTCCCAGCTGGTGCAAATCTGCAGTGTCCCAAACTCACAGAAGTTCTGCAGATTTGCATTGAGCAGTGATCTGGACCCCTCACATTAAGCATGTGCTGCCACACCTTTGCCATTGTTAATGAGGGTTTAAAAGCATCTATTGAAATTTGAAAATGGTGCTTCTTTGGTATATTTAAATTTCTCTCAAAGAAAAAAGCCTTAGAGTAATTAAAGGGGAAGAGAGCAATGAAAGCACCATTTTGACTTCAAGAGTTACAAAGTCTAATTCAGAGCCAGAAGCTTTCTGTTTATTTGACTAATTCTCTCAAGAACTTCAGAGCAAGGGAATACCTGACTGTGAAGCTTGCAACCTCCAGGACTGCTCTCAGGTTCATATTCTCTAGCTGACATTTCCACAGAGCATAATAATACAGCTTTTTAATTTGAACTGAATGAACCTACATTAAAAGGCCACCTTTTTCTGTTTGTCCTTCTACCCAATGCACAATTTATGAAGAGAAGTATCCAACAGCCAGGTAAATGGCACACAGATGCGGGGCAATCCTGCTTCGTTCATCCTTTATCCAGGATTACAACCTTCACTGAGGCAATAGCCCAGGTAATTGTGGCACAAACTGTGGGGAAAGCATTTTTATCACTGCAGCCTTTGCCCTGAGCTCTGCACTGGACAGACTCCCACTGCGTATGGCCACTCTTACATTCTAGTTTTGGGTGGCTACTGAGAGCCAGAACATTGTTCTTCCAAGAAGAGTCATCATGCATAGATTTGCTGCTGCTTTTTCATTTTAACGCAAATCCAATATAGCTTAACCATTTTGAGGCAAAGATATATATGCTTTGGAAAGAAGTGCTATCAGCCACACAGCAGCAGTGCACAGGAAAGCGATGGGAGGAGACGGCTCTTTGGATGCACAGGGAAAGCTGGAAAGACAGAAATCCCTTGCAAGAGAGGGGCTTCGGAGGTGCTGCATGGAGATGTGCATACAGGCACCTACCCTACTGCAAACCAGTTCAACCAAGGTTTAATAGGAAGGACTTGCAAGGAGAGCCTCCTAGCAGCCTTAATTTATTCCTTGATGATGCCACAGTTGGTGGTACTGACTAGAATTCAAATATAAAAGGGAATTTATGGAGAAATTTATGAGTTTAATGGAGAAATCTGTTAAGAGCCTTGAAAGCCCTTATATAGCTAATGAGGTGTTTTAAGTCCCATAGCAAATTCTACACTTGCCGGATGAGGTTCAAGTTTCATAGTATAACCAGACAGCAAGGGGAAAGAATGACAGTGTATGTGGCAGACCTGTAACACTGACCATAGGCTGCTCATTTGGAAACAACCTGGAAGATCTGCTATGAGGCATGTTCATCTGTCTTTATTAATGAACGAAGTCAAAGGATTAACTGAGTGAGCCTGATCAAAGACTTGTGGAGCCTGATCTGAGACTTGTGGACTTGGCAATGAGCATGGAAACTCCAAAATAATATGTTGGATTTGCAACTAAACAGTATCTTAAGACTATCAAGGATAAATAGTGAAAGGGGGATTCACACGTAGCCTCAGTTATTGGTTTTGCCTTAAGGATACATGGGCAAATTGAACACTGTAGAATACAAGAGTTGCCACAAGATGGGACATTCAGCTCACAAATATGAAAGTTGCTGGCAGAATACTGAACTTTACATCTAATGAGTAAAGCTGGCTTGATAAACAGTCATTTAAAGGAGTTAATCCTTTGTTCCCTTTGTGAACCACCTGCTAACAGGCTTCTGATAAAAACCCTCTCCTGTTCAAGCCAGAGGAAATTTTGACATTGATGACAGAGTCACTGTTCCATTCTAACTCGTTGTTTGTAACTGACTGGTGAAAACTGAGAATCAGAAATGTCATCCTGAAGAAGGTGTCCAAGATGTCTGTTGTTTGTTTTCCTTTGATTACATCAATGAAGACATGTCTCTGGCTGTAAAGTCAATGGGCCAAGTGATGCCTCCACTGGAGAAACCCTTGAAGCTTCCTCCTTTAAATTCTCTTCTTCCACAAATGAACACATATATTCCAATGCTGCTGCAGCTAAGCTTCCCGAGCTATGATTCTGGCCACACAGAGTGAGCAAACAAGCAAGGAAGCAGGCAGAACAAAATTATTCCCTGCTGCAGACAGCACACATCTAGGCTCAGTCGTAGCAGGACAGCAAAAGTAATTCCCTAAGTAAGGAAAGTAAACCTGCTTTTAGAAGTCAACCTAATAACATTCAAATTATTGTTCTCCTCTTTGCTCTTTGGCCTGTTTTTTTTAGTAGCAGTTGGAGTTCAAGTCCTAAAGGTAATGCAAACTTCTTCTGGATAAAAGGTGATAGATGGAAATGTAGCTTCTGTGATGTGTCTCACAATGAAGGGAAGGAAATTAGTTGAATAACTTGCCTAATGCACCATATGGAGATAGAAGCAAGGAAAGTGCGCTGCTAGAAGTTAATGTAAAAAACACTAACCACAAATCCAGTGTAGGGCCAGGCTCCAAAACATAAGTGGAAGTGGCCTAGAAAACCCACACAAAGACAGTAATTTACAAGCAAAGGTTCTATGCTTCTGGAAAATAAGGGCAAGAATAAAAACTGCCTGTGTTAGTAATCTAGGATCTGGAGCAGAGTAACTCACTCTATTGGGCTTAAACTGCCTGAAGGCATAACATTAAACTGGGGAGAGACATTCAGCTTAATCTCCAGCGTGACAGATGTCCTTAAGGGGATTCTATGTAAATATGCAGTGTATTGTTTTTGTCTTCTTAAAAAAGCAGGGGGAGTTGAACCACCTTGCTCCTATCAGTTGGTATGGATATTTTGTTCTGCCTTGAAGGAGATGTGGTTAAGTTTAAGAGCCTCCTCATTATTCCAGTTTGCCCCTTCCCCTGGGCCTATGTAAATCAGCTGCATTACAGGGATGTTGTAAGCAACCCTCAGCATGATGCGCTTGCTCTATGCTGTCTATGGATATGCCTGCATCCAGGCAACACATGATGTGGTATTAACAGCAGCATCCTCGACTTTTCAGCTACATGTAGGGCAAAAAATATTCTTGGGTGATGAGAGGCAAAGAGGGAGAGAGAGAAGAAAAAACATTGCCTTGAGACCACACAATTCAGGGGCCCTTCTTGCATTCACAGCACCAGCTAATAAACGGAGTTTTGAGGGCCTGATCTGGGAAAGACATGTTCTCCTTGGGCAGAATTTGAACTGCAGCTTAATTAGACAACACCATCCAAGGTCTCACAATAGTCTTAATTCCTGCCTGATACCACAGGATGGGACTGAATGAGTTAAACTTAAGGACAGAGTATTGGGCCAAATGGGTCTGCTAAGAGTTCTTTTTAAAACCACTGCTTTGAAAATAAAAAATGCAGAAAAATACTTAGGGAGATATCTGAGAATATTCCATAATAGCCACTGAAGCAGATAATCATACAAATTCACCTGACAGACAAGAAAAGTTTGTATGTGCCTGTCTGCAACTTTGCAAACATGTGGTGCATGCAACCTCTCGAGTGACTGAAATGCTGAAAGCTTCTCTAATCCAAAACTAAGCTGATTTTACACTACAACCACAATTATTTTCCTTTTAAAATCAAGCATGCCACTGCCAGATCCACAGCAGGTGCAAATCAGCACAGGCTTCAAGGGAGCAGTCTGCCTACAGCAGCTGAGGATCTGGTATAAAATGAAATCATCTGCTGAAAAATTAACAGAAAGGCATTTTCATTTGTCATTTGCTATCCCTTATAATTGCCCAGCAATTTGTTTTGCCCCTAGAAATCCAAGTGATTGACTCCGCTTACTGCTTTGGCTGTTCCCCACCATCAGAAAGTTCTGAGCATTAAAGCTTCCTGGCCACCCACCCACGAGACACTTATTCCTGAAGGATTTTGGCTGGCTTCTCTTCCAGGTAGAAGCCATCAGGCAATATCCTAAGCTCACTTACACTCAAAAACCACCGTATAGCCTGGACCACCAAATCCCAGACTGAAACCATCAAACAAACTCTCCATTTCTCTAGCAAGGATGACATCCTGGACAAACAGCTAGAGGAGCAGATCTGACAGGATCTCTTCCACTGCAATAGGATGTTTTCCACAGCAGCAACTGCATTTCAAACGTAAAACTCCCACTGTGATCTCTGTTTCTGCTATGCTGATTGCCCGGTGCTGTGCTGTCTCCCTGGCACTCCAATAAAAGCTCAGAGTTAGCACAGGGAGGAAATGGAGCGCCAAGGCAACAACACTAAAAACAGCATTAAAGACACCATGGAGGTTTAAACTGCTATAACTGGGTGGATGCCCAGTGTAAGGGAGCTTTATGGATTAGTTAACACTGGCATCTTTCTTCTGTAGAAAGAGGACTGGCAGGAACCATCTATGTCATGGTGTATAGAAGACCACCATGTGACAGACGGCCCAAAGGGTCTACAGAGCATCCACTCTGAGCTCCTTTGTAAACCCTTAGCAAGACAATTCCAGGAGCACAGAACAAACTAAATAGCATTAGGTTTTCCTCATCTAATGCCTCTACGCGTGCCAATGGAAGACAGCAGAAGAGAACAAGGGAATCACCAAAACCCAGTTAGGGGAAATTGTCTAGATGGACCTTGACAGCTTGCAGTCCATGGCATAAAAGCATACAGAGAAAGTAAAAACACAGTCACAGCTTTTCTTAATGCCTTAAACTCCTAAGTAAGACGTATCAACCACCTTTCCCATCTCACTACATGTATTACAAGAACTCATTTTCACCTTTGGCAAATTTCTGCTCCTGTAGAGGAGGAGAAGCTTCCCAGGAGTCAAATTATATTGTAGGAGGGACAAAAGAAAGTATTTCCTGGTCATTTCATTGCTGACAGTACAAAATCCCAATCCCAGCAGCAGTGATTACCCCTTTTAATCCCCACTCATCAAAACTGTCTTTCACAACCTGTCAGTTTTAACTCCTACCTTTTTAACAAAAAGCTATATGACAGTCAGAAGATCACTGTTTTCCACTACCAGTAGAAAAAAAATCATTGCCAAACCATCTAAAGCTCCTCATAGTTCCAGTTCTCTACGATTCACTGGGGCTGAATTTGACCCACCGTTTTTCCTCAGAGACTTCAGCTGTTCACAGTTGCAAGTGGCAGCTCAGTCACACTCAAAACCTTATTTTATAACCACCTTGTTAAATCTCAACAGCAACTACTCCAGATTCTTGAAAGTGAACGCAATGTTTGGGAAATGGGTCCAGTTGGCAAACCCACCCTCTCTTCATTTGCATAATTATAGGCTGTGCTTTAATACTACTTATGGTTGAGGGTGCCTGACATTTTCCATTAAGAAACTCAGCTTTCATTTACTAAAGGCATTGCCAAACTCTCCATGCTTGGTTTTATATTTTCCTAGCCAATGTCTGTCTGTCTTTGGGCTGAATTATTTGGGAAAGTTTCAGTTAGAACAGTTCAGCTCCTTCCCAGAATGAAGTGATGGGGAAAAACAATTTGTCTGCAAAGAAAAGAAAAGAAAAAAAAAAGCAGGAATAACCATTTAATGGAGAAGTTCTCAACCACATGCTCTGGAGCAGGAACTTAAAGTATTGGGAGAGGATTGCCCGTATCAGGTCTGTTGCTGACTCTGATATGCCCCAACCTATCTGCCCACCCCCCCACCCCAATTTGGCCAAGTTATGCTTTGGGCCAATTTCTAACCCTGCAGAGGACTCTCACCTCAGGCACATTCACTGGACACTCATTAGAGCTAAATTCTCTCAAGGTAAATCTTCTTCAAATATGCTTCAGACTCGCATGGCTCTTGCAGGCAAGAACATTATTCCAGGAGCATCCCTGCCAGGCATCTGCCTAACCCAAGCACAACAGTCATTTTCCAGAAGTCCAATTAGTTTGCTTTCTATCTCTCCAAATTGTGCTAATCTAGGAGGGTCAGAAGGGAGGCAGACATGAGGAGTCTCCCCCTCTCCTTCTACATAGTTCCTCCAATCTTTTTCTTGATGTTTCAGAGGCAGAGTATGCCCGCTGACACATATGCTTTGATTCATGGTGGCAAAACGTTAATCCATTCCCAGGGAGAGCAGAAACTGCTCTCCTCTTCTGCATAAGGAGGCCCTAACCCAGGCTGGGCAGTTATACTCCCTGGTTCAGAAATGTCAAGGTGACTTTTTTATCCAGTAACTCAGCAAAAGGAGCCTTCCTAGGAATCTTGTCTCTTCCAGAGGGCATTAACCAAGAAATGGATGAACTGCAAAAATAAAACACCTCTTCTCCAACAGCAAAGAAGCCCCAAACAAGAACCCCAAATTCCACATATTCTGATGCATCACTAAAACCCATTTTCCCTCTGGAAGCATCATGTTTGCTCGCCATGTGAATAAACACAGCGTACAGTGTACTGAGAAGAAGAAACACTGCATAGGAGTTAAACCGCAAAGTCAAGAGATCCAAATTCTCTTCCTGGCAAATACCCAACACCAGCATTTGCAAGCCCAACTGCCTGAAGCAAGGCACCAACTTCCATATTCAGGCACTTAAACACAGAGCCTTGTATCCAGCAGCCTTGGAAGGCAAATATCAGTTACCCATGCTTCAAAAATCTGTGCCTTAACTGTTTGGTGTCTTGGTGTCTCCAAGTCACCAAACTCTAGTTAACAGTGTTCAACCTGTGAAAATATCTGGGGTGCAGAAAACTGGACAAAAACCAATGATGTCTTCTTCCTACCAGCCACAGGTTTCCTTCACAGTTAACATTTGGCCATGGAAACAACCGGCTCTCTGTTTAGCACCTCTGTTGAGGCAGAAACCTGCCACTGTGCAGCACACACCAGTCCTCTAACACACATCCACCTTCATGGCATAGCCAGCAGCAGCTGGAGGAGAATACAGATGTTCCAGGTGTTGTAAGACTCAGGTAGTGGTAGCCCCACTCAGGCAGAAAAGTGTCTCACACTGTGGGAGTCCCACCAGTCGCAGTGGGATTACAAGCAGGAGAAATTGCTATCTGTCATGAGCTGGGAATCACTGGCTGGTCTTGTAGTTTCAGATTCACAAAAAATAACCTGCCATAATATTCTTGTCCTAAATATTCAGAAATAATGTTTTTCTTTTCTTATCATATTAGTTATTTTGCCTGGATTTAACAATGGATGTCAACTGTGAACCTCTGCCTTGGGAGAAAAAAACAAGAAACAAAGCTCCCAGACTGAGCCTTCTCCAAGTGCTACATGCACAGAACTTTTCAATAGTATCAGATTTATTTATTTCTAAAGTGCTGTTCAATAAAACCATTTTACCTGTTGGTAACAGGAGACTGAACTCTGCCCTCAAATTCCTTTGAAATAAATGGATGATGAAGACAGCCACTGCTCTGCAGTGAACAGCCTGACACTCATGAAGCTCAGCCTACCAGACAACTCATCATTGCAATTCTTCTAGCAGATGCTGCTTCTGATAGAGCAACTAAACAGCTCACTTCACAGCCTGGTGAGCACCGTGAACATGGGAGGTGAGGAAGGTAGGGTTCTACTTTGTTGCATGAGATTTGGAAAGGCTAATACCAAATGTGCTGGTTTGGCAGGATTTTTGGTAGTGGGGGAAGGGCCCCAGGAGTGGCTCCTGTAAGAAGCTGAGAAGCTCCCCCTGCTTCAAAAATCAGCCAAGGAGCCATTAGAGGGACAATAGATGTGCCTCTGCAATTAACATACGAAAGAACTCATACAAGACCTGAGCAGAGCAAGCATTTAAAGAGGAAGAGCTGAGCTGGAGAGGCAGATCGGTGCTGGTGGTTGGTGAGGAAGAAGGTGCCCAAACAAGTTTCCCTGCAACCCATGGCGAGATGGCAGGCTGTCTCCCTGCATGCGTGGAGGAACATGGTGGAGCATTCCCTGGGGGCACCAGGAGGGGCAAACTTGGCCAATGGACTTGGATTTTGTGGCCAGTGGACTTGGATTGTGCAGCTGTGGAGGACCCCAGCGCCAGGGGAGGACCCCAGCGCCAGGGGGGTGACAGTTCCCGAAGCAGCCTGTGACTTTGTGGGAAGCCCGCGCTGGAGCAGCTTGCTCCTGACCTCGTGGGCAGGACTCATGAAGGAGAGGTTCATGGAGGACTCTCTCCCATGGGAGGAACTCCATGGGGAAGCAGGGGAGGACTGTAAGGAAACCTTCTTCCTGAGGAGGAAGGAGTGGCAAGAAACACCAGACTGTGAATTGACTCTAAACCTGATCCCCTGTGCGCCTGTGCCACTGGGTGGAAGGAGGTAGAGAAATTGGGAACAAAGTAATTTGGGCCCAGGAAGAAGGGAGGGGTGGGGTAACATATGTAAGCACTGCTCTGTGTTGTCTGTGTCCTGTGTGCATTTGATTAGCGTGAAATTAAATTACTATTTTTTCCCCCAAGTTGAGTCGGTTTTGCCTGGGACCTTAATTGGTGAAGAACCCTCCTTGCCCTTTGTCTCGACGCACGAGCTTCTAGTTGGCCTTTGTCCTGCTCATCCCACAGTGTGTGAGGGGCAGTGGGGAGGGAGTTGAGTGAGTGGCCATGTGGCTGTTTCTTCATTGTTGTGTTAGGCCCAAACCATGACACAAAATAGGTTGTGTCCCAACACGAAATATCTTCATCATAATCCATTACTTGGCAGTCCCAGTCACTCCTGGTACCAATGGCCATTAAAGCCATCCTACCACCCCAGCCAGAGCAGGAACCCAGCCCAGCACACCAGACAGTACCACGCTCGCACTCACACCACAGGCAATCAATCACAAAAGATGGAGTAAAGCCACCTTATCGAGGTCATTTTTTTAGGATGGCTTTTAGGTAGATGCCAAAAGACAAGCCCTGCTCCTAGTGAGCTATGCCTGTGTGTAAACACAGATTTAATTTTTGACATCTTTCATAAATACTTGATCATACTTGTTAACCAGTCATTAGATGCAGCTAAATTCTTTTACATCTTATTAGAAAGCATTCCTTTTTTCCTGAAGAAATAAAGTGAATGCATAGTAAATGCCTAACAGATGAAGCCATAACAAGCTGTTGCAAAGCATATAACACAGAGATATTGTTAAACAATGTGTGTGCCTGTTAAATGCAGAAATATTTAATGTTATTATTAGGTATGCTATAAAATCCACCATAATTTATTAAATAATATTAAAGTATGGACCCTTCTATGCTACATAACTGGTTACTACTGTAACAAACATGCAATGCCAACCCTATCATTTAAGCTTTTTAACTTTCCCGAAGCATTTTTTCCCTCCTATGAAAAAGCAGATGTTCTAAAGCAACAGCAACTGTAAACTCCCAATATATGCTCAAAGGCTGAAATCTAATATTTAAAATGAGCGGTTCTAGTACAAAATGTCTCCATGGTGACCACTGGCAGCCGAGTGGGAACTAGATTTGGCAGCAAGTCCAAGTGGATGCAGCTCCTGTTGGTACCATGGCATTGACCAGGAATTCATTGCATCTGGGCTCCCAACCAGGCCAAGGTGTCAAGTACTGCTCCATGCACTCACCAACACAAACTAAAGAGGGCTTTCAGCAAACTTCCTCCACCAAGCAAATAGATAGCATGTCCAGTTTATTGTGGATTAGTAATTCATGCAACGAGGTCAGGCTTTATAACCAGGTTTAACCCTAACAGTAAATCTGATTGTGATCTGCTACCAGTAACAACTAAAAGCCAGTTTATCTAATGAAGTACCCAGAGAGTTAAGAATATGAAATTTTGCATTCCTAAATTGCATAAATAACCATACTCCTGAATGCTGCTAAAATGAAATAAAAGGTTTGCTTTGCTTTTTAAATTAGGGAGTTCAGATAACTCGAGCCTCAAAAAAGTGTTTGACAGTTTAACAACGAAACATAGTACCAACAAAATAATTAAGCATCACAGTCAATTTTAGAATTGGAAGAAAACAATACCTCTGCTTCATACAAAAAAACCCAAACCCTGAAGTTCCCCAAATTCCTCCTGTTTTTTAGTTCTAACTGTAGAGGAAGAACAAAATCACAAAAACAAAAATTCAGTTCTCCTTCTGAGTCTAGAATATCTCTTCTGAAGAAAGCTGGATTTATGCCAGTGTAGCTGACAGCAGTCTTTGCCTTCTGATGGGGAACACCAGAAAATTGTTACTGAAAATTCAAAATGCTACAACATTTCAGTAAGTAATGTTTTATCTAATAACAGTTTTCATAATGGCACCTTTCTCATATGCCGTATTTTTCATATGAGCAGGATAATATCAGCCAGGGAGTGGGGATGGTTACCAGGAAGCATGAGGTGCTCAACAGCTTCCAAGAGATGATACAGTGCATGTGACTGGTCCTTATATTGTATATAAGCTAGAGAGAAATCTGGGTTTGAAATGAAATTGATCTGAGGGGCTGTCTTGGTTTAGTAGTCAGGGCAAACCAGAAACCAGAGGGCTGAATTGCTCTCTATTACCTCTCCTCCACCCTCCCAAGGGAACATAAAAGGGGAATAAGGAAGAGAGACTTTAAGGTTGGAAATTGAAACTGGAACAGGTTTACTCTAACACAGAAAAGGGAGTAACACGTGGGGTGAGGAACAAATATATACACTTATATACAAATATATACAAAAGCAATCTCGGTGATCAGAGGAATAGGTGGGTGAGAGTCCCTTGCAGCAGGGCCAACTCAGGAGAGGGGTCCATGGCTCCTCACAGCACCCGGTAGAGTTGGATTCTGGAGTGCACGTGGCAAGTTGAAGAACCTCCAAGTAGCACCAGCAGCAAGGAAGAAAGGCAAAGGAAAAAGGGGGCTGAGCTTCCAGTCCTCCTGGCTTTCATAGGGTATGGCAGGAAGTGGGAGGGAATACTGATCCCTCTCTGTTCTAACCCTCCTGGGTCCTTCAGGGTCCTAAAGACCCTCTCTCTCTAGTTCCTCTTACAGGTGCCAACAATTTGTTGGGTCCGCTCAAACTGTAACAGGGGCTAGACTCTAAAGCTGAAGAAGCTTATTAAAACCCACCCAGGGTGGTAAATATGTTTTATAAACCACATTCTCCACCTTCTGATGGTCTGTAAACCCAGGTGGTTTAAACGAAGTCAACTCATTTTTAAAAGTAAACCTTTTCTCCTGGTTCCTATATAGACCTTTACAAATCTCCCAGGGGTGAGAAGCACTAAACAGCAGTGTATTTGACCAAACAAGACAGGCAAACTCTTCCCTGGGACTATGCAACAGTATTTTTATTTTGGTTACAAGGAAATGGATCTGTACTAACCCTGTCGATACAGGGTGTGACAGATTTACCCCTAGAGATCAGACTCTGTTCATCCAGGAAAGGGAAACTCTGCTGCTGAAGTTTTACTTCTCTGTAGGACTTTTCCTTCTCATTTCCTCACAGCACATACACACACACACATAAATCCTGTTTCAAGCAAGGCATGACACAGAGACCTCATCACGAGGGATTTTTTTTCCAGCAGAAATGTTTGATTTTGCACTCAAGAAAATACATGCCCATTTGGGAGCAGTTGAGCATTTTGGTCACCAATGGCCCAGTTTGAGTACTGCTGAGCTCCTCTTCATGAGGGGTCTTCCCTGCAGACTGTGGGCTCGTGCAGAAGCTGGGGAGTTCCGCACCGCAGCTGGTCAAGATGAGCGCATCTCATAATAGAGTTTGGACAGCAACAAATTCGGCTCAAGTAGACAAGCAGGCAAGTCCAAAACAACACTCTGCCAATTTAAACAGACATCTCAGGCTCAAATTCCCATCCCACCATGTGCAAGTTTCTCTCCCCTAGCTCCCATCCCATCACCTTTAAAAGCGATGGCTCAGAGCCACAAACTATTTCAGGACCAGGGAGTGAGTGAACGCTGGAGCTGCGGCTCTTGCCTGGAAAGCCCCAAAGGACAAATGAGGCAGTATCCTTCATAGCAAGAGGCAAGTCTCATTCCATTTATGGCTAAGACTATGACTGGGAGAAAAGAAGAAAAAAAAAAAAAAAAAAAAGAATAAAATAAACTCTGCCCTGAAGCCAGAAATCAGCCAGCACAGGAGCTTTGCCTGTAAGCACTCGAAGGAGAAGCCATGTCTAACAACAAGCAAGCTGCCACATTCTGGACGAGATCCAGTTCCCAAGTGGATTGTAAGACATAGCCCTGTATTTATTTTTACAAAGATCAAGCATGTATGCATTTATATCGCTTGGCCAAAGAAGGTTGACCACAGATAAACAAACAAAAAACGCCTTCCTATTCTCTGCCTCTGGCTCAGGTGGTGCCATTCACACCATGAGCTCTCATCTGAAACTGCAGATACAGGGTGCCAGGAGTTTGTCTGATGCCCATAAAGGAGGTTGCTTAGGCCTGCTTGAGCAAAGCCTCAGCTATCCCAGAGCTCTGTTAGGTGATCCCAGTCTGTT
Organism: Hemiprocne comata; assembly: GCA_020745705.1. NCBI lineage: Eukaryota > Metazoa > Chordata > Aves > Apodiformes > Apodidae > Hemiprocne > Hemiprocne comata. The sequence goes on along the minus strand of CM036588.1, from coordinate 67,547,094 downwards.
CTTGCCCCTTTTTGCTAGAGAACAGTATCTATGACCCAAAAAAGCATGCACAGTGTGAAGGAAGGACTACACCTGACAGCCACAACCTCAGCGTTACAGTCTGCACAGGCCTCCCCAGGTGGGTTTTCCTCAGGCCACCCAAAATGCCTGCCTGCATCCTCAGTCCATGTCAGGGAATACGGAGCCATGTGCAGAGATGGCCAGCATGGTGCTGCTTGATGTAGTTACAACACACAGAGAAGAGCAAGCTGCAAAAACCAAGTTCTGAGACAAAACCATTATAGACCAACAGGCACACATGGTGAAGTACCCTGTCAGGTACATGCACCCTTCTGCAGGTTACAGAAAAAACCTCTGGGTAGTGGCCTAGAGATAAGTCTGTGCACCTGAAAGCTGGGAAGCTGTTAAAGACATTATTGCTACCTACCAACTTTATTTTGTCATGGGTGCAACAACAGTTCCACTTCACTATACAGAAGAGGCGTCTGGGCAGTATTTCAGTATAAAGCTGAAGAGCTGCTTGAACTTGCTCTTCCACTCCAGCTAGCTCTTGGTTGACTTCACTCCTCTGGCTCTGTCTTTCCACCCTCTCAGTATAGAAGCTATACTGCCTTGCTGCTACGTAACTTACCGTGGCATTTATATCACCTCTCAGCCTGTCCAGTTCAGTCCACTGCATCTTAGGTTTTAAACTTTGGTGATGAACCTGTCATGATTTCAGACTTCAGAAGATCTCCAGGTCACCAGAGTGGCAAGTCATGACACAATATTTCTAGTGTAAACAAAGATGTAGATCTTAATTTTTACTTTTCACAAAAAATATCTAAGAATTGATTCCACGCCAGAACATACTTGCCTCTCCAGGTCACTCCTTCCTTCCTTTAAGCACCAGAGCAATCACTGTTGGTTAATCTCTATCACATCTAGATATGCCAAACTAGTAACGAGCATGGAGAAAAAAAACTGAAATGGCTTGGATGGCAAGGGCTCAGACACACAGTTCTGTTGCAACAGTTTAAAAACTTAGCCAAGCTCATTCACATGCATACAGAACTGTGATGAAACTCCGTTTTTCTGCAAACACTGGTGAAAGATAAGGCTTTGCTACCACAGTCTGCTGCAGGCAACCTGACAGAGAAGTTGTCCAGTCAAATAAAGGTGGTGGAGAGTGGGCTCCTCAACTGAATTGCCTTGGAAACAAGGCAAGGAAGGAATGAGCAATTAGTGCAGATATGACAGGTCCCTTATAAAGCAACTGCACATCTGGGCACATTGACCTCCTCATGGACTTCAACTCCTAAGTGCCTGTCATCTCTGAAATGAAGTAGTAGGCTCCCAAGTTAGCTGGAGGCTTTTGGAAATGTTACCAAATCACATCTCATTCCTACCACCAGCCACAAACAGAGCAGCTGAACCAGGAATTGTGTCAGAGAAGGCTTAAAGAGGAAGACTGCCAGTTTGCGGGTGACTCAAATTTGCTGACTTTGGGTATTCTAAGTGAACTATTTAAAGACAAACAAATGAAAGCCGTAGGAGCAGAGGTGGCAGCAGCTGGCCTGTGCTGGATGCACTCCTTGAGGAGAAAGTACAGCGTGCATATTGCACCACTACTGCAGCTCCAATTGCACCATCCCTGCAAGTGATGAATAGTGCTTCCAGGAATACTAAAAATGTGACATTTTTTTGCCTCTCTCTTGTCTTCTTTTTCCTTCTTATTATATATATTAAAAAAATTATATATATATATGTGTGTATGTTTAAGGACAACAAATCCCAGAAAATAGTGGGAAACAAATATATAGAGTAGTTAAGGATATATCAAAATTCAGTGCTACTTACATCTTTAAGGTTGAGGTTCCTATGGTGTGTAATTACTTAAGACATAGAAAGTAATACTGGGTGTATATAGGATAGTGATCAGACTACACTCTTCAATTCTGAATAACAATATCTGGAAATAGTAACAAAGATGTGATACACATTAACTTTTATGGTTGGCTTGGGTGGGTTTTTTCCCCCTGATATGTATCAAAATAAGAGAGGGGGGAAAAAAAGACAATATTGAAAAAACATCATTGGTTTTGACATGTAAGCCAAAATTAAAGCTACAGTATAGAATTTAGGATGTGAATAAATAGAGACTATTTTAGATACAAAAGAAAGTGGTGTTTCAGGAAAAAAAGCTTGAAGTAAGTAACTTGCTATTCCTGTGTATATGCTAATTATAATCTAATTAACACAATATTAAGGACTAAAAATAAAGTTTGGCTTATAACAGACAGCAATTGTAATTGCCAAATGCTGTAACTTTTGACAAAGTAACTTCATTCAAAATATATTAGTTAGCGCAGGCAGAAAGTCTGAAGTGTGGCAATGATAATATCACCTTATATAGTATTCTAAAATTATTTTGCTGTTCCTAAAGAAAAAAAAAACAGTTTATGTACAAGTTTCTCTTCCAAATTTCCTTTTTTTTTTTTTTCCCCACCCCATTTCAGGTCTCAGAAGAAAAACAATACTACAAAGTTTAAACAAAGAGCAACTGAAATAAATTTCAGTGTTTCCCCACTTTGACCTCTTTGTGTTGCCTGATGCAGTATCTGACTCGTTGGAGAGAAAAGCCCTTGAAATCAGTGCAATTTCTTGTGTGGAGTAAGGCAGTCATCAAGATAATCAAGGGCTCAATTTTTAGAGCTGCCATTCTGATTCAGTTAAAGTTATTGTAGCTAAATTGAAGGGCATGATTGGGAGGAATGAAAGGAGTGAGTTTTGCTGCCTTATTCACATTCAGGGAACTGCTGAGAGTTTCATGTTAAACTGGATCCTCACAAGGGCAGGGTTTGGCCCAAAAATGCATTTCAAAACAATCCAAACAGATGGTAGCACTTAATATATCCATGAGAAGTGTTTCTCACTACCATGCAAGCTTTCCGAGCACTCAGCTGGGCAAAACAGCAAAATCTCGCTTTCAAGTCATGTTTGTTTTATATAGGAGCATATAAAGTTCTATAATGTAGGGAAAATTGGTGACAAACTATCCAATATCATTCTGTAATAGGTCAAATAGAAGAGAGGAAAAGAGCTCTTGAAGACCCTGAGTGCATGTCCGTGTGCAGGACTTTTCTCGAAGGTAATTTTAACTGTGCATCTCCTATTAAGCTAAACACCCATATTTTGCACTAGCTATTTATTACAATATTAAACAAATGTGCTTTGTTCAGGGTATTTAATTCCTAAGGATTAATATGAAATAGTTTTGTCAAGTGATGTTTTTCTTAGATAACAATTTGTTTTTGAATGTTAAAATCCCTGCTTGGGCCTTATTCTCACTCAGCCTACAAGTGTGATGAACTTCAAAGCAGGTATTACTTTAATAAACACTTCTGGGGGATGATTTTCTAAGTATTTTTGTTTATTTGTTTCAGGTCTCAAGACAGTTGCTATCCTTGAAGTACAAGATTCTGGATTCAGGAAGATTATGAGATTAACTGCAGGTATTATTTAAACTGCAAGCCAGCTTGTAGCTCAAGTGGTTATGAAGAAAAATAGGAAAACAGCATCTAAAGGTATCACACAGAAACAAGCACCAGTAGTGTGATTTCTAGGGCCTGACTCAAAAGTCATGGCTATTTGGAATCATTAGCCTTTTACCTAGAAACAAACCAAATAAGCTAATTTCTGGAACTTTGCTGAAGACTTCTTTTTTTTGGTGTAAAATACATTCTCATTCTGAAACTTCTTTCCCTAGGAAATGTTTCCCTCTGAAGCAAAGCAGCTGAAGAGATAGCTAAGGGACCCCTCAAAGCTTTAAGGAGATCCCCGCAGTTATAAAACAACCAAAATAAAGTATAGAGCAAACCACAAGTTAACTCTTTCTTAAGTGGTATGAAGATTTACCATGTGTGTAATTTGAAGAGGAAAGTGCACTAATATACTTTGCAATTGCTACCTTTATGGGTGCTCTGCCTCCCTTTGTAGCACTAAAATCTCACGAGGTGCTCTGCCTCATTTCAGAAGATGGGCAGTTCATTGTATTCCTGATTATTTTACCTGGATAAATTAGCAAGGTCACCTTCTGCTGTGACACATTTCTAGCCTGGTGCCTGTCCCATTTTTCACAGATAAAGCTTCAAAAGTTATTTTGATCATTATATCTTTTTAAACCAACACGTCGTTTCTCAGTATGAAATCTCAACTCCGTGAAGTCAGTGACTTTTACCCCTAACTTAATAGGGGCAGATTTTGCTAACTGGAACTCTTTTCCAGACAAGCAAAGAGACCTCATGCAAAAAAGAAATCTCCCTTCTAATTTTTACATCACTAGCAGAAAATAGAATTACTCAGATGAATGCAAAGTGACTTGAATTTCTGTATTTATAATAGATACCAATTAATTATAATCTTGACTGTATGTGTATATATATCCCTTACTGCTTTGTGCTCAGTGCTGCCAAAACAAGATCTTCCTTTAAGTGACAGGGTTAAAAGGTACGTTTCTCTGAACCAAGGTTGAGTCTTTACTGTAAGAACAGGAAAGGGAAAAAAAAAAAAAGAAAACCTTAAGAAACCTCATCTGAAGTTAATCTCTTGTCCTTGAGATAGCTCCTCTCCAGTTTTTTAAAATGGAGAGTGAACCCGCAGTCCCTCCAGAGTGTAAGGATCACACACTGTTCTTCATCTACATATGCCACCAGACATAATGCCCCAAGCAGCCTGGGAACATGGCCATTTGTTAAATCTTGCTGGTGTCAGCTACAAATTGTGCCAGCTCAAGTCTTAATTTTTATTCAAGTGTAACTATTAGCTCTACTGCTAATAAAAAAACCCCAAAAAACCAACTTTGAAGAATCTCATCCTGTAATTGTATTCACTGCTGAATTGAACACCAACCTCAATGTGCATCCAAGAGTGCACCCAACCTCACACCTGGTAGAGACAGTCAAGAAACCTGACTGTTGTGACACTTATTTTTTAAGAGTTTCAACTGTTTCTCTGCATTCTACTACTGTAGAAAAAACTTAGTATAAAAACCAAACAAACAGAATAAGCAGCAAAACTCACCTGCCTGGATTAGATGAAGTTCATTAACCTTCCACCGCCTAAATGAGATTTTGTATTGGATCACAATCCCACCTGAAAAGGGTGCATAGATCCAAAGGCCAAGGTTTAATCAGTTGCTTCATGTGATACCATTCACACACATACCACGTAAGAGAAGAAAAGATCCGCTCAACTAATTGCAGTCCCGAGAAAAGTGAAATGGCTATTTCCACCTGTCACCCCCAGCACCTCCTTTTGGTTAATCTGAGGCTTTGCATCTGCTTCAGTGTTCAGAGAGCCACAATTATTAGATTATTTGGCTGAATGTGAAAGCCTGGCTCCTTCTCCTTAGCAAGATCAGAGCATCATGCTCAGGGCTTCAGGCACAGACCTGCACACAAGACACCATTTCTAAACACAGAGTTAATGTAACCATGTCATCTCATAACCACTCAAGTGGTTATTTACCCCTTCAAGTGTTTCTTGCTCAGCTGCTGAGAATGAGTTCAAAAGGCAGGAGAAGTCCAAACTGAATATGAAAATTTTACCTACCTATTGTGGGGCGTAATCTAAACCACATTGATTTAATGGAAAGGCTCCAACTGGCTTTGAATCAAATCCAGTACGGAGGTCCTTAAGTGTTACTGAGTTTTTGTACCATTAACTGTGGAACAATTATAATAATACTAATATCAGTTCCTCAAAATATGAGAGGACCTTTTGCATTATTTATGTCTTGTGCTAGGGGTTGGTTAAATTTATTGCAGCAAGGATATTAGTCACCGATTATCATCTTTGCCATTTGCAATAATGCTTAGGGTTTCTTTATGTGGCTTGAAAGAACAATATGATGAATAAATAAAAACACAGAAGGGAGAAACAAAGAGAGTTCCCCTCCTTGCCCAGATATATAGGAGGCCAAACGAGCTCTCTACCCTGCCAAAACATATGTGGGAATAATAGCAAAATGTGTATGTTCAGGGTAGTTATCATGCGTGTATTTTGGACAAGCTGCATTTGTTTCTTGAGGGCTCTATCAGACAACGGAGGAAAGCAATGCCAACATTGCAAAAACACAGAAAATCCTGGGGTAAGCCAGCCCCACTCTGCACTTTTGGTGCTAAATTAGGGATAAAATGTTGGAAACCAGCCCTAACATAGCAAAAATAAACAAACTATCCAATAATGGAGGAACTGCAAACAGCTTGGTTCAGAGATAAGGTCTCAACTTCTTCCCTGTTCCAGCCCCACAAGCTCCTCTCAGTAAATAATTCTGGAAATTCTGAAAACACGGGAGAGTAAGGGTGTAAAAAGAGATTAATTTCCCTTGTCTAACAGAGAAATTCCTCTTCAAGAACTTAGTAAAAAATATAAATACCTTCTCTAATTATTTGCTTATCAGCATTAAACATTGTTTTCAAAGATGGAATTAATTACCCCAAAGTGCTACTATATATATATATGTGCATGTGTATGAAGCCAGAAAGTATAAATACTTTACTACGGAATAATGACAAACACACCAAGACATGGAGAGAGAAATGCGTTGCAAGGCACGAGATCTTTTTCTTGCTAGCTGACACCTCTCTAAAATAGGAGGAAAAAACAATGAAAAGAAAAAGTATCAATAGGATTGACTTGTAAGCAAAAAAAAAAAAGGCAAGCTAATAGTGTTGTTACATTCAGAAATCCTGTGTAAGCAGAGATGTACCGTTACGCAAATGCAGAAGAAACTCATTATTCTACAGAAAGTGTCTGGAAAAAATCAACCTGACATGCCTATCTATTTTCTATACAGTGTAGTTAATAGAAAACAACATGAGGATCAATGTGCCTTTGGCATGTGGTACACAGGAACTGTAATTGCAGAAACCTGTAAGTCTGAGAATATGACAAATTCATTTGGAATACCTATTGGCTAAAGAAAGCATTGTGGAGGACTGAAGTGCAGCAGTAATGCTCTTAGCTTTAACACTGCTCTGAAAGTTATTTTGTCGCTCAAAACCAAAATATTTCACATCATTTCTTTCTTTTTTTCTCCCAAACATCCTGCTCTACTGTGTTGTTGCTAAAGTATTCCATGGTGTTCTACACTCCTGATTTCTTTACCCAGACCCTCCCAAAGCCCTTCTTAGAGAGACAAGGGTGACCTACTACCATTCTCCAAAATGAGTAGCTGCATCTTTACTTCCTTAGATCCGACCATCAGGGATCCTTGTCATCCTTATCCCACCTGAATTCTTCTTGTTCTTCATAGCTGGGTACAGTGCTTTCCAGATCAGAGAGTATTTTGAGTTGGAAAATGGGCTTGGATCCATTTTAGCATATCCTATATGTTAATTTTATAATTCTACCCAAAATACTACAGCTAAAACTAAATAATAGATGAGAGCAGCAGGATAATAACATTAGGAGCCATAGGGAAAGAAGAAAAAATATGGTTTTAAAATGAGATTTTTATTGGGAAAGAGCGAAGGACAGAAAAATATGTGAAAACTGTTTCAGATGGCAGGAATAAGGGCGGAAAAGGCTTCTGAGTCAAGATAGCAATTGGTGTGAGGAGACAGAGTTGAGCCCAATACCGGAAATAAGGCAGAATCTTATCTCTGTTGCTTGAATGTAAATCTGCAGTAAATTAATCACTTTTACTCCAAATTAAAGTCCATGCAGCTAAGACCAGCACATAGCCCAGTATATTCAGGATTGTAAACAAGTTTTTCCAGACAGGAATTTTTCAGCCAATAAGGGTACTGCCGGGTGGAACTGGGTATCATAATCAAAAACAAGATATTCACATTCCCACCTCTTTTACACCCTTACTCTCCCGTGTTTTCAGAATTTCCAGAATTATTTACTGAGAGGAGCTTGTGGGGCTGGAACAGGGAAGAAGTTGAGACCTTATCTCTGAACCAAGCTGTTTGCAGTTCCTCCATTATTGGATAGTTTGTTTATTTTTGCTATGTTAGGGCTGGTTTCCAACATTTTGTCTGTAAAAAGAGATTAATTTCCCTTGTCTAACAGAGAAATTCCTCTTCAAGAACTTAGTAAAAAATATAAATACCTTCTCTAATTATTTGCTTATCACCTCTGACATATTAACCTTGGCAGTCGTGACATTACATAAATGAAATATTGCACCTTTGCTATAAAATACATTCCTGGGCTAGAAAGGACGCTCAGGCAAAAGGCCAAGGGATGGGAGGACAGACACACACACACACAAAGCAAAGGTGTGTCTCCAATCAGCTTTAGATGTTTGACAAGTCATTAGCTTGAGGAGGGTGGGGGGGAAACCTGTTGTTCCAAAAGAAAAATCTTTGCTATTGCTGTATAATCAGACTGAATCTGTCTTGTTTAAACCATACTGAGTAGAAAACTTTACATGCACATAGTTTCATTTGTTCTGATCATATCCTCCCTGCTTTAATTCCAGCCCTCGATCTCACAGCTTTTTCCTCACCTAAAGCAAAATTCAACTTAGGTTGATTGACATTTTTTTATGCAAATCATCCCTAAAACAACCTCTGTCAGCTTTGGGATGAAACACCTTCACCAATCCCTGCAGACAGAGAGGCATAGGTGAGAAATGGAAACACAGACCCACCCATCTCTGGCAGGAGGACATGCTGGGTAACTACAGACATGTTCTTTTACATTTGGTAAGTCCTGAGAATTCCTGGATCTCTTCCAATGTCCAGGCCCTAACCACCATCTTACGCCAGAGGAACTTTTATGTCAGAGGACCACAACCACATGTGGTGTCACCAGGCACAAATCAATTGACTTCAGCTATCAGCTTCTGTCCATTCTGACCAAATGGTCCAAACTTCCACCTGAATCCCAAACAGGTTCTATTGAAGTCATTCAAACATAGCTAATTCAAGAAAGTGTTTGTTTGCTGTCCATCACAGAGCACATCTAATTTTTTTTATACCTTTAACAATACCCCTCTGAGGCTTCTATGAAAAAATACTATTTTTTTTATTAAATTTGTTTAGAATGGCTACCTCATTTTATCAAAGTTTTGAATTTAGATTTGTATGAAACTGACTGATTCCTATTAAATTCACAGGTTTTTCAATAAAAGGACAGGAAACCATTTATGCCACTTCTAGTTTGTCACTTCATTTCAAAATAGAGCTGATGATGCCTTCCTGCTGTCTACCTGACCCTGCAAGTATCTTCTAAATGTATTGTCCAGTTTCAAACAGATTTGCTAGAGGGCAACAAACTTAAAAGATTATGAAGTTCCTATAGATTTAATGAAAATCAGTTGGATTGATGAGAAAGTTCTGAACTAGCACCTGCCTTTTGACAGAAAAGCAGGCTCAGCTGTTATGCTGCTTGGCAGCAGTCACGTCACCAGCAGAGTCATGCTTCCTTGCTGGTCTGCATGTACAGAGCTCCAGATAGACCACACACCCAACAGCCATCAGAGGTGAAGCTGCAAACGTTGGTGTCATTGCAGCGCGATGGTGCTGGAGAAGCAGACAACCAGAAAATCCAGTTTCATTAGTTCTGCCACTCATGGCACAAAGCATCCTCTGGAAGACTAAGCCCAAATCAGACAGGTAATCCAACCTAAGAACATCAGACCAAATTTTGTGTTTGCTTTAGCAGAATTTACTAAGGAATAAATGAGAACAGAGATACAAATGCTATTCTCCAGATAGTGACTGGACATGTCCTTTAGCAAACATGAGCCAGAGGCATCACTTCCCAGGCACTGAAGCTGAAAAACTTCGCTTCATTTAAGCCAGAGACACCACTCCCACTGATTTCAAATGGAATAGGAACTCACTCCAAACCTTTAGAGCTACTCAGCTTCAGCTGAATGTTTCCTCACAACTTGTGCTGCCAGTTCAGGATAATTATAGCTCTACAATTCAGAATAAAAGGATGTTTCAAATGTCTTACCCTTCACTAAGAAATAACCAAGATCAGGAGGCCATGTGATTCCATTATTTATGTAATGCCTCAAAACGTCATTTCTTCTAATATGAGATGACAGGTTTCACATGTACAAGGTTTCTATAAGAGTAGCATGCTCATCTTGATCCACTCAATACACACATTGCTAATTTGAGATAAAAGATTTATCACGTAGATCCTGCAGTTAATTGGCTGCAGTAGCCCTGTTTTGGTTTTTTTTTTTCCTCATTTCATAGATTTACTTGGAATTTCTTTATAGATGTGCCAGTTTTCAAGACTGACATATCTGGATTGTAGGTTTATTTTGAGAAGGCTTTTATTTTAATTTTGGATATATGCTCAGCACCTTACAGTATGTGTTTCTGGTACCTACCTGAGGATCCCATGTGTTCCTGCATGCTTGCACAAATAGAATAGAAGAGCTTTTAATACAAAATTTATTGTTCTCTTTAAGTAGCAGTAAGAAAATTTGCCTCTTTGGTTATCAAGCCATACTTGATATACACAATACTGTGTTTGTGACTTGAGTGAATTACACTCTTGTACTGAAACTAACATTTAACTGATGTTTGAAAACAACAAAACAACACAATCTTTCCCATTAGTGATGCTTCTTTTTTACCAACACAAGGAAGCAGTATCCATCAGTAGTTATCATTAGTGTCACAGTATTTGACCACAGCAGATAGTACAGAGACCCTTTTATCAATTCTTCCACCTTAAAAGTAAAAGAAATCAAGCACAGAGGTACTACATAACTACAATGCTGAACTGTTAGAAATGCACAGAAAGAACTGCTGCTTAGATACAACTACAGAAATTCCAACAACAACAAGATTTTTGCTTAACTGAAATAAAGGTTGGACCGAGAGGACATGAAGAGGCATTGCAGGTCATTGCTGACTTTGCTTTCTGACCTCTGAACTCATTGTTAGCCCTACTCCCTTTTCAAATATAACACTTAGTTTCTATATTTATGATACAATCTTGCACCCAGTCTGTGAAGGCACATTTTTAAAAGTGCCCTGACTAAAGACACCTCAAAAGTGCCAAACAGCAAAGGCACACTATACTCCCTTACACTGGCCACTCCCTTGACCCTGTGCAACAGCTATGTTTTGCTTCCTGCAAGATTGTCTGCTTCCTCTCATCTTTATCATTGTCCTTCTCCACCTAGTTGTATACCTCATGCATTCATCCCTGCTCTCTCAGATATGAAGCAGAACCACAACATCATTTCAGATGAGGAGTCCTCCCCTCTCCCCCAGACTGAGGCTCAAGGAGGGTGGCTGGCACTTCATCCACCAGACTCCTTTAATCAGGCATGTTTTGAGTAAACTGTAGTTGGATTCAATAAAAACACAACCATGAGGTTTGGAGAGTTTGATCTGGGATATTTTTGCTGAAGGTCATCTTGCATAGGCTATGTTTTAATGGGATAATAGTCTGATCTCAGTTACAGAATGGGCATATCTCCTATGGATCTGCTGAACAGAAGAAAAATCCAACATCGACATGAACAGAATGTCAGAGGTGATCCTAGACAGGACCACTTTTCTAAGACCTGACACAAGTTCTCAAAATTTGGCAACTAGAGTTAAGTGAATATGGCCTTTCCCCAGAGAGGCAGACAAGTGAGAAAATCGAGTCTTGGAAGAGACACAGACTCCTAACATTATGATAAATAGAAGCCACCCTTCCTGGAAAAGAAACACTTAGGGGCCTGAGGCCAGTATTTGATCTGTGCTAAGAAACATTTGGATATTTTTATGAGCAGCAAGTTCATCAAGAATCTTGCTCAGAGGTTAAACCTCACAGAAAAGACAAAATAAGGTGACTAAGGACTGTTCATATGAGCAAAGATGTACAGGAAGAGGCCCACGCCAGTGTGTTGATCTTGCATTATGGAAATCAATTAAGCATTAATTATAAATGTTCCCAAAGGTTAAGTGAAATGTGCCTTGCCAGAGCCAGCAGCTTGATGGACCCATAGGGCTTCCTGATGCAAACAGCTCCTTGGGCAGACAGAAATGCTGAGCTCCACTGCCTCTCCACAGCTGTGCACCCCAACCCGTAAGCATGGCAGGGGTGTACCATCTGTAGCTGAGGGGATCTTGAGGGACAGCTCTCTGTGATCTGAACCATGCATTAGGGCAGCCCCAAAGAATGGGGAAACCAAGAGCAATCAACACTTCTCTCAGGCATTGTTTGAGTCCTAAAATGGCCTTACCCCTAGTCTTACCAGACTAAATTAGCAAGCCCGTCCAAATTGCTTCCTTGAGTGAAACTTCTCCCTGAGCAAGACCAGAGTGGTGAGATCAAGCTTTGACACATTACCTCCCGTGGCACCATTCCCAGGAGGAGGGCTGCAAGAAAAGGCCCCAATTTAACTTAGGTTTTCTGAGGATGTGTAACATATAATGTTGATGAAGCAGTTTCTACCTTCTCTCCCTTCCCTGTCATTCAGTTACTGAAAAAGGACTTCTCTTGCTCTGCTACATCTGTAGACTAAGATGATTTGTCTCCAGTACTCTGATTATGTACAGCTTAATTATCTACTGACTAATTGCACTTGCCTTCTTGAATGTCTCCAGGTAACAGGAGTACTGCTTTCTTTTTGCTCATCGGGCCGTGAAGGCAACCAGTTTGTCTCATCCTTTCTGGTACTTCCAGACAAAGGGCCTTTCAATAGAAAAAAAATCCTGAACAGAAAATCTAAGTAATCCCTCTTTCCACACCCCAAATAAGACAAATGGGTGTGCATGTGTCCATCCTAAGCTCAGCTGTTAATGCAGTAACTTGAACGTACCACCCTGAGAGATTTACCTGTACCCAGAGGGAGTAGCCGCCTGCCTACAGTTACCTTTTGAGTGATTTACTGAAAAGAATTTGCAGGAATGCAAGGTTGATTCTGACAGTTACACCTGCTAACAACTTGAAACAGCAGCACAAATAAGGGTGTTCTCCCTCACTGCACGCGAGTCAGAGTTACTGCCTATCACTCAGGGATTACCAGCTCCCACCTGAGGTAAGTTCTTGCCTGTTCCTCCTCACAAACAAACATCAGTAAAGTGGATGACACTTCAATTAGATACAGAAGTTTGTGTTGCAGCAAAACAAGAAGCACAGAGTCCGATATTGCATCTTTGAGGAGGAGAAATAATGTGGGATAGATCAGTAAGCAGCTCACCTGCATACCTGTGTGATCGGCCCTTATTCTAGGTTCAGAAGGTATCACTTGGGACAGTCTTTTTTCAACACTTTTCTAACAGGGGAACCAGTCAAGACACTGAGCAGAGGCCCCTGAGCCTGCAGAAGTGCAGGTAATGCAATGCAACAGTCTTAGCTGCACATCTCAGTTTGGGAATATTTGGCATGGCAGTGCACTGGTCCCAGCAGACACTGATGCTGCCATAGATATGCTTCTAGAGTTGAGCACAGCTGGGAAGAGCCACTCTGCAACAACAGGCAGGAAAATACATGCTCTGAGGATCCAAGCAGATTATGAACCCAACAGAGACACAAATTCTGTTGGAAAAATTCTCAGGAAAACCAGGATCTATATGGAAGGGTTGGTAAGTAAAAAAGCAGATTGCCACTCTTGCATATTTTCTGTCCCAGACACTTAACAAAGCCTGACACGCAAACTTTTGCACTATGTCTATCCAACAACCAACATTCATAGGCCAAACCAACAGAAAAAGGTGGAGACTCTGGTGGAGCATCTTCTTCTTTTCAGACCACCAGCAGACGACACCTGCGTGCAACAGGAAACATTCCTTTGTGAGTGAAAGCTGAGCTGACCCACAGGTTGAATAGCACACTATGGGCCAGTCCTGAAAACAAACTTCTGACTAGCCAAGTGGAGCATCAAATATTTATACTTCCTCTTCCACAACTATTACAGCTAAACATGGAGTTTTAAAAGCAATTTAAAAGGCAGTGATGATTGGTAACTCTCTGGCTTGGTCAGTAGATATGAAGGGTGATACAAACTTTTTCTTCAACTGAAAAGATCTCATAATCATCTTCCTAAAAATCTCTTCCAAATGAAGGCTATTCCTCAACTTCTCCTGAAGAGGTTTTGCTAAAATCTCTTTGGGAAAATTGACTCTGGAAGACTGAAATTGGGAGCAAAGCTGCGCTAAAAAGCATCTGAGCATAGTCCAGATCTGGAGACCCTGGGATGGTGATACGAGCTGGTTATTGACTAAAATGTCAACAGGGCTTCAGTTTTATGGCAGCTATCAGCCTGATGCTCCCTGGAAATCAATATTTGCAATTTAAATTTTGTATTTTGCAGGTTATATAAGTTGAAGTTTAATGTCTGTTTCCCTTTCTTGTACTGTTTTTTTTGGGGGGATTTCCTCCCTCCCCAGTCAGCACGGTGATTATACATTATGTCAACACCTGCTTGCAGCTGAGCTAGTGGAATGGAGCACATTCAAGAGCCCACTTTGTCCCGCACCCAAGACAGCAATAAATTGGTATTTCCTTTTATTACACCAGTTTAGCCGTACAGCATGTGTGAGATTTCCCCTTCTGGCTTTCAGGACACCAAAATCCTACTCAGGACCCATAAGAAAATAAACACATCCATGTGTGTGGGACGGCAATTAAAAAACAAGACAGCAAAGCCGAGTATCCATTCCCAGCTCTTCCTGGACTTCTTTGGGGAAGTTGCTGTACTGTGGGGTGGACATGTTTCCCATCTGCCAAATGACAACAATATTTCCCATTCCCTCAGTGAGGTTTGGTGAGTTAATTCATTTAATCCCCTTGATTTCCCTCTCTTGACATTCTTCACCATCCCCCCTTTGCTACAGGTCAAACTCAACCAGTAAGTACATGCAAGCCTCCTTCAGACTGTTACCTTCCTCAGCATTCTTACCACCTTTTATGTGGTCTTTTCTTGTGTTACTCTGGGGCAGGGAGTTCAATCCTGTTTAAGACAAGTGAAGTCTTCTGAGCAGGACTTTGAACACAGCTTCTCCCTTTCTAAGGGAGGATTCACATCTGTCTTGCAAGAATGGGACATTTCTGTCTGGCTCTGGCTCTGTTTTAGACGAAAAAGCCCACAACCAAGTCTTGTGTGGCATCCAAACACAATCTGTGAACAATGCCTGGAGAAGGACCCTATAAAAAGCATAAGTATGCCTTTTCTGTGTGTCACCAGCACTTATAGGGGAAGCAGGGAACCAGTTGCTCAGAGTGGGGCAGTTACAGGCATAGAGAGAAACTAATTTCCAGATCACTGGGGAACTCAAAGCTCAAACTAATGAGAGCTGAAGACCATCCATGTTAAAACAGCAGCTGAGCAGGGACTTAAGAGCCACTGTTTTGCTGGGAGAAAAAAAGGCTCTCCATACATCATCTGCTTTCAGGGACCTAGGGAGTCGTGTACCAAACTGAGGCACCAAGCTCTCTTTTGTAGAGTTCACCTGCAACAACACACTCAGAAGGGTAAGGCTTACAATTAGACAGTGTCTGCCAGGTAGTTTACTCCTGTGAGAGACTAAAACTAAGCCATAGCATCCCTCTGAGATTTATACTGCCAAAATAAAAAACATCTAATTGAGCAACAAATGCCTTATTTGCTCTCATGCCTGAAGCTGACCAGAGCTACTCTCATGAAGAGCCGGTGCTGCAGAAAATAGAAATTACCAGGGAAAAAATTACGACACACATGGGAAGACAATGCCAAGTAGCTGAGAGAAACAGGTAAATAAAGTCAATTATCAAATGCAATATGAAAATACTAATGCTTCCTTTTATAACTTTGGTTTTGCACCCTTCTTATCTAGACACCTCATATGTTGGCATTCAATGAAGCTAGCTGACACGCTCAGCTGTTTTCAGCAATTGGGCACTGATATTTATTTCAGAAATAAAAGGGCCTGGTAATTCATTTGTAAGGCTGTACATTTCTTTATGCCTTGCAAATGCTAATTATGAAAGAAGATGTTAAAGGGTTTCTTAGGAAATCAATACTTTATTATACAATAATTGCATCTGCAAGTTTAATATTCTTCATAAGACTTCAAAAGAATGGGGGAGGTTGGGAGGTCAGATGATGCAAATGGTGGCTACACGACCTGGAAAGTCATGAAGAATTTGAGGCCTAGTAATATGTCCAGATGGCATTAAATATTTTCAAAAATCCAACACTTATTATGAAAAGCAAACTGCTAGTACATCTGTCTAGATGACACCTTGGCCCAGTATAAACCTAGGCACGCTTCTAATTGTTCTGTTACTTGTCCTAGAGCTTTGATTATTCCTTTGCATTAATGATTTGTTTCTCTCAGGAACAGCATTTCAGTTCTATTCCCCCCTCCATCTTCCCCTGGCTCACTCCCCAGTTGTTCCAGCTTTCAACATAGGAGTCTGCAAGGAGCTACTGTTAGGGTTATAAGCCCTGGAGACAGGATATAGCTTAAAAATCATTCTTCCAAGAATTTCTGGGTCACTGTCTAATTGATACTAGCATTAGCATGCTTCATATTCATGTTCCAGCTCCACAGGCAGTACTTACTCTGCACCCAGCCATGTGGGACTGCTCCAGGCAGTGAGTGAGAACCCAAAACAATGCTACTATATCAGCCTAAGGACACACTAGCCCCAAGAGTTTTACGTTAGCAAAACAGAGAAAAAGAATCTTTCTTCCACTGTGGTCAACAGTGCAGCACTACATTCCTCTGTTTTTTTATTACCCACTTTTAAAGAGAAATATTCCATGTTACTTAGCTTATTAATTTGCAAAGAAACCACAAGTTATTTCCTTACCATCATCATGGGTTTTTAATTTTTTAATTTTTTTTTAAATTCCTACAGGCTATAAAAATCCAGGGACTTCAAAGGAAAAGTGTTTAAGACTCAGTATGTTATAAAAGGAGTCTGGACCACGTTCACAAATAAGATAACTTTTGCTAACAGCCAAGTATTTCACAGGTGGTATTGTACTTCATACTTTGTTGAGAAAATGAATGAGAAGAGAGCAGTGATTCATAAAACAATCTGTACATTTAACGCACGATAAAATAAGATAGTATTGCACAGTGTTCTTGAAAAGCCAAAAGGCAGTGCCTTGTGACCACCAAGCTAGTAAAATAAAAACACAGTAGGAGGGGGTGCAATGCTGAATTGCCGCAACCACTCCTACTGATTCATCTTTTCTCCAGTGTCTCACCCAGTCAGCACATGCAAAATGCAATATGAACATTTAACACACACTCCCCAAAAAGTGATGAAAAAAGAACAATATGTGCATATGTTCACATGTGTGGTGTGCATGCAGTATTTCTGTGTGAAAAGACATTCACCTCTGTGCCACTGTGAGAATTTCTGTTTGGCTGCCTACAGACAGGTGAAAGGAAACCTGCCTCAACACATCCCCCATATGCTGATGGAGGTGGTCGCAGGAATTTTGTTTTTCAGGAGGAAGCTTGGTCTTTGCTGAACACAGCAAACTCCCCAACAAATCCCCAAAAGTAGGAATCCTGGTGCACTGAAATATCCTCTGTTCCCATTTTGCCCAACGATACCTTTTCTGGCACTTGACCATGATCAGCAAGATGTAACATTAATTCATTTTTTAAGGAGTGACACATCATTGCTTGACACCCATAAGCAAAACATGCAAAAGAGGTAACCTCATGCATACTGGAGAACTGGCAATGCCAAAAAAAGAATTTTTTTCCCAGCTAAGTAGCCTGAGTGTCAGACATGATCTCACTCAAAACCATTAAGGGTGAAGAGCTCTACCTATATGCTCCATAACCCCTCCTCTTTGCTGCATAGCCTGCCTCTATACAAGATGTTCCATTCAGTATCTTGTACCCTGCAGCTGTAGTCAACACAGGGAGCAGAAGTGAAGCCATCAACTCTATTCCCAAGCTCTCCTGAGGGTATTATTGACACCTGAGATATAAGACAGCTCAGCACCCAGACAGGCACCAAGCTAAGTATTCTATCCAGCTGAGTCCTGTTGAAAACCCAGCCAGGAGTGCTGCCATGGAGAGCTTTGAGAATATTGTTGTGAACCCTATTGCAAACCTAACTCTGAAAGTGAGCTTTAAGAGGACAGCTTTTCCAGATTTGAACACAAGATAAATATCATTTTAGGAGCTCAGGCAATTAAATTAGATGTTTCATTCTAAAAAAAACCCAAAAGAACCCCCCAAAAGATAAACCCAAGAAAACTGACCAAAATTTGATAGGAATAGATAAAGGTGCTTGCCCCCAAATTTTCCTTTCTTTGGAGACAGCATCCACTGGTTATACCCAGCATCTTCACAGCTCTCTGGATGCCTGAGGTCACAATCTAGGCTCATCAATCCCTGCCACAAGCAAAACTCTCCTGCTGAAAAAGCCTGTTAGCTGAGAGAACTGAAAACCCATGAGTGAAAATGTATCCCTCTGACAACAAACATCTGTATTTCAGTCAAACACTGAACACTGTGGATATACTTACTGGAGAGCATGAGAACCCTGTCATTCAGTCAGTTATTGAATAGCAAGAGCTTATCTTTGAGCTAGTCCATAACATGTAACCAGCATTGCTGCCTGAAGAAAGAAAATGGCAAGGTAAACACCTGAATTATTTTTCTATTCTTCTGCACAATGAAAAACACAAGGGGATCTTATCACCCAGCCAAGGTGCAGAAGAAAACAAGATTAGCTTTATAAATACAGCAGCTACCACAAATAGCTAATTCAGCATATTATTTCCTGCTTAACCAAAACATTAGGCAAATTTCAGAGTGTGGAACAGCTACAGACATTTCAAGGATGTAGGCAAAATATGTTTGGTACTTTGGTGTTTGGTCTTAACAGCAAGACTGGAGAGGGAAGGGCGATGGAGACAGTTACTGCTGGAACAGCTGCCCAAGCCCTTCCATAACTGGCCATGTCATCAGAAACTACTTGTTCAGTGATGGAAGCTCTACAGATGCAGCTTAAGAAATGCAACACAACAAAAGCCATGACCCTTCTACAAATCAATTCTCACAATAGCGTTGCTTCCCAAATGGTCTCAGTGATTTCAGGACGTGGCCTCCATCTGCATTTCTCAGGAATGCACATTTTCTTGTCCCCAGACACTGAAGAAGCATCTCCAGTCCCTCCCAGACACATGATGAGGCATCAGTAGCTATAGGTGTAATCTTGGGCATGCTTTGGTCCTGCCAAAGGTGCTATGAGGACATCTCATTTAACCGCATCTCTTTTAGTGGACACAGCTGTTTGGCAGAGGGGGATGCTACAACCAATGGGAAAAAGGAATAAAGCTGAAGAGGGACTGGCCCCAAAACCATTCTGACAATATGCAGGATTTTATCCTGACATCCCCAGGCAGGGCACCTCATATTATCTCCTTAAGACAGGACAGTAAGGACTCTCCCAACCGAACTATACTATTCCTCAAGCTTTTACCAGGAGTACTGTCTGAGAGAATAAAGTCAACAGTTCTGTCTCCAGTGAAGCTGATGATCTACTGCTGGCTAACCAAGATACACTTGAAGAAGCCTAAGTATTAGGAGGAAAACTCCAGTGGGGTTGCTATGGCTTTCCACAGCACCTGATATTGTCACACTGGGATGATCTTCCAGGAACTGGCTATGCCACCTCAAGGGCTACTTTTAAGTGGAAAAGGAGCACAAAAAGGAGCTCTCACCAGGGCCAGTTACTAGTAAGCACTCATATGAAGAGTTATCATTTGCCCAGAAGAGACCTACAATTTGCTCCATGTGAGACCTAATTGCAATGGAGAATAGAAGAGAAGGTTTGCTACAATGGGAATAACCATTCCTGCTTCTGACACATGGAGACATACATCTCAGTGAGAAAATACATACCCATCATCCTTAGCAGGGCTGGATGACTTTCGCCTACACACAGGAAAAAATTAAGAGAGAAGAGAATAAATAATTGCTTTTCAATGAGATGACACATACATGCACACAGATTCCCAAACAGACTGCCCTGAGTGTTAAAAATAATCTTTTGAATTCCTTAAAAGATCAAAGAGTACCTTACTAAACACATAATTTAAATTAGGAACCAAAGCGATGCTTTCTTTTTTTTTTTTTTCCTACTTTCTTGTGGGTTTTTTGAGTCTTTGGGGTTCACAGTTTCAAGTTATTTCCAAAGCCTTGGGACCTCATGATTCAATGAAAAATAAGATTGTCAAGTAACATCTTGGCTTCAGAACATCAAGTTTTAACAAAACACAACTATCGCCAGGCTAACGATGGGATTGTAATAGTTGGCCCCTCTCAAATTTGGTACAAACACCACCTGTTGAGTGATCAGCAGATGCCTCAGACATGAATTTGGGCAGCATTCCTTTGCTATGAAGTCTCTTCCATGCCACTTTGAATAAGAAGAGATCATCAACTTCAACTTACAACCGTCTGGTTTCTGTCATTTTTTGTCGCAACTTTACCACTGGCGCTGTCACCTCAAATTTGGCTGAAATTATAGATTTTTGTCAAATAAGCTTTCCCAGCATGCTGGAAGAGCCAGCACATTCCTCTTACTTTAAAGCAAAAATTCCAGAGGAAACAGTTGTTTTGGAACAAATAGAGACCTCTGCAGTGGTTTCAGCTGAAGCACTGCAGAACTTGGAGGTTGAACTGATTATAGACAAAAGCAAAACCCACTTCAACACCATGTTGAAAAGTAAACACCAGGGGGTGGCGGGGGAAGAAAAGAGCAAAAGAAAAAGTTAACAGCACTCTAATTTTTCCCTGTTGTCTCAATTTAAAGATTTTATAAATAACACGTTTTTAAAGATTCTCTTTTCTCCACTGTTTTCCAAGTTTTAAGTCTCCAGAAAGTTTTCTGCCATACCACAGCGTTGTTCTTTGTGTTAATGTAGTAGTTCAATAATATCTAGCCCTGATGTAATTTTTTTAAGTAGAGTTAAAAGTATCATTATCCTCATTCCATAGGTGAGGAAATAGCTTCTGTAAATTGCTGAAGGTCACCAACCAGTCAACAGTGCAGGCTCAAGGCTCTCTTTCCCCTCCACCACACTTTACGGGAACAGGAATTAAATAAAATTTTCAAATGAAAAATGCTAGCTTTCCTTTTAAGTCCTGTCCTTATACCTGACCCAGAGACCACCAATTCTATGCTCTGAAACATCTGAGAAAGGGAAGAGACATCTAAAGTGAATTAGCTAGCAGGAGCTCATTCAATAAATGAGTGAAAGAAACCATTACAAACACACTTTCCTTCTGGAAGTACTGGTGCTCAGGCTCTACTTGATTTTTATTTCTTTTAATGTAGTTGGGCATGTGTCAACCCATAAACATCCATGTGCATCTTTGTTGAGCAGAAATTTCCTGTCACCAGGTTTCCCCTACCCCTATTCTTAGCAGGGCTGCAAAAATCATGAGAGGGGATGTTCTGCTCCCTGCCTTGACCAGAGTTAAAAGGGATCTCACCCAAGGGATTTGACTGCTGTGATGTGCCTGTTTATCTTCAGGTTTAACATAACGAGCAACATTCAGTACACGGAGATCTGACACCACATCTACCTTGCAGGACTCTTCCTCTTCCACTCTCATCAGCTTTCCAGCTCAATGACTGACAGGAGTGGGAGGTAATAAGTTTGTTGCAGCTGGTGATGCTACCAGCCCCTACATGAACACTGTGTTCTCCCAACAGCTTGGGCTTCCTTGAAAATTAGTTATCCTTTATTCTTTGAAGAAATTAACCTTTAGCTCTTCTCCCTCTAGCCTTTTGAACTAGGCATGTTCCACTACCCTTTCTGACAGCATTTGGAGGAGCTCACAGTATTTACACAGCACTGGCATGAGGAGAACACAGTAGCTTATATATCTAGCTAGCACGTCACCCCCTCAACACAAAGCATGCTATGGAATTCAAACAGGTTCAACTGGCTCTAAAAGACAAGTAAAATCCAGCAAAAAATCTGCTTTTCCCCTAAACATCATACATTTTAACCTGCCAGCCAGGTCTTGTGCAGAATATTTGCAAATACAGTTTTATGTGCCATAAAGTGTTGACTCATCGGAGTAAGAAGAATCATAGAATCGTCAAGGTTGGAGAAGACCTTTAAGATCATCAAGTCCAACCAACCACCCTACTACCCCTAACCACTAAACCATCTTATGAAACACCATGTCTACCCCTTTTTTGAACATCTCCAGGGATGATGCCTCCACCACCTCCCTGGACAGTCTGTTCCAATGCCTCATCACTCTTTCTGTGAAGAAATTTTTTCTAATATGCAGCCTGAACCTCCCCTGGTGTAGCTTTACCCCATTTCCTCTTGTCCTATCACTGGTTACCAGGGAGAAGAGGCCAACACCCACCTCACCACAACCTCCTTTCAGGTAGTTGTAGAGAGCAATGAGGTCTCCCCTCAGCCTCCTCTTCTTCAGGCTGAACAACCCCAGCTTCCTCAGCCCCTCCTCATAAGGCCGGTTCTCCAGACCCCTAATCAGCCTAGTTGCCCTTCTCTGCACCCTCTACAGCACCTCAATGTCCTTCTTACACTGCGGCGCCCAAAACTGCACACAGTACACAAGGTGCAGCCTCACCAAGGCCGAGTATAGGGACAGGACCACCTCCCTGGTTCTTAAAAAATCACAGAGACTAAAATGATTCTAAGATTTCATGCCTTTTAACTCAAGCAAATGCTCCCCAAATTTTATAGTCTTATTCTCTACATAAAACAGTTCAGTGCTTCCTGCATTAATCTCAATCCATGCTTCAATATAGCAGGTTTGATGCTAGCAAGCTTCTTCCACTTTCATCACACTCTGCCTGGGGTTTTTATATCTAACATATTCAGGTTACACCCAAAAAGGTAATTCAATCTGCAGCCAACATTGCTGCGCAGGGAGGAATGGACACTCCCACACTCCACTGCAGGCAGGACCCAAGTGAAGGCAGCAGTTCATGATCTCTTCACTGGGAACATCCCTAGGAAAACACATGACACCTTCCTTGGTGGTTCATGCCAAGATGTGTTTTGTAATCTATGTACACTGACCTAGACACTTCAGCAAATGCATTTGGGTTCCCTGGCACCAGACAGACATGGAACTACTGGAAGGAGTCCAGTGAAGGGCCTCTGAAATGATTAAGGGATTGGAGCATCTGTCATATAGGAAGAGGCTGAGACATCTTGGGCTGCTCAGCCTGGAGAATGTTCAGGGGGATCTTATCCATGTGTATAAACACCTGATGGGGATTGTGGGGGGAGTAAAGAAGGTGGAGCAAAGC
Source organism: Hemiprocne comata (assembly GCA_020745705.1). Classification (NCBI taxonomy): domain Eukaryota; kingdom Metazoa; phylum Chordata; class Aves; order Apodiformes; family Apodidae; genus Hemiprocne; species Hemiprocne comata. The sequence continues at coordinate 67,523,862 of CM036588.1, read as the reverse complement.
TCATCTAAGAGGTGCCCAATGACAGGACTAGAGGCAATGGGCACAATTTGAGATAAAGAAAACTCCATTTAAACATAGAAAAAATATTGCTACTGGAATAGTTGTTAAACAGTGAAACAGGTTGCCCAGAAATGTGTGCCATCATTATCCTTGTAGACATTCCAAGATACATGATACATGGTTCTGACCAACCTGCTCTAGCTGACCTTGCTTTGAGTAGGGGATGTTGGATTAGACAGTCTCCAGAGAGTTCTTCCTACCTCAGCCATTCTGCAACTCTGACTGTTTAACCTTTATAAATTCCGGTAAGTAATTAATTATTAGTGATCCTGACTGTTAACATACACGAAGTACAAATGTTGGCTCATTTAGATCAAAAAACTCATTTCAACCACCTGAATAAAACCCCTCAGCTGACCTATGAAGATCTGCCCTTCATCAGCAATGGGGGATTCCCTTAGCCTCCCCTGCTCCACATGCCTTGCCTAAGCCAAAGGAAGCTGCCTCCTTCCGTAGGGAAGTCATAACTTATGGCTTTTGACATCATGGCACAGAGGTGAGAACTGTGACTCCAGTATGGGGCAGGCAAAAAGGACCAGGACGGGAGTTCATTCAGTGAGTGGCAGGAAGGCTAGGACATAGTGGCCTGAAATTCAGTGACATCCTGTGCTCCAAATGCTACTTCATCAATCCTAAAGTCTGGACTACCCACATCTCCAATGTTTTAACACCCCAGCAGCTAAACTAAACACAGCTCAAGAAAGCTAGTCTATCATATCGTCATAGTGTAGGAACACCTTGAGATAAAATTTCTTCTGTAAGGTTTTTTTTAGGATTTCCCCCCCACCTAAAAACTGAGCCTAAAAAAGTCTCATCTAAGAAGCAAAGCTGTCCTCTTTTCACATTTTTTTCCCAAACATGGCTGTGTTTGAAGGGCTGGCAAAACCAGCTTACTGTATAATCCAACAAAGCAAGTAGGAATTTAAGGTGTAATTTTTAGGTCAGTCCAAGAAAAAATTAGGAATCTAACGTAACATTCCCAAACAGATCAAAGGTCTTCATATAAATTCTGGTCCTGGGTTCATTTACAGCCTGATGATGCACTGAATCCTATTCTAATTTTTCTGGAAGATATAAACAAACATTTTTGGGTAGAAATTCATACCTGATCTTTGGCTACCTCTTGTGGTATAAAAATCCAAAGAGAGGAATTAAATGTTAAAAGCATAGAAGAAAATCATTGCCCAACTGATGAACTTGTGAAATACTTCTAAGGAGAAAACAAGTTCTTAGGTTTTTGTCTGTAAGAAGCATAGAAAATCTTGCATGATAGGATAGAAGCAGGGTGAATATTTTTATAAGTATGTGCCATGGATGGCATCAGTTTTCAAGAGTAGTTCAAAAGGAGTCCAAAGAAGTAGTGTATTTTTATGCTGGTAATCTCTCATATCTGTAGACTCTTTTGAAAGAAAACAACACAGTTACATCCCCTAGACCTTTACCAAATTTGTGTGGGCCACAAATGAAAATCTTCAGCCTATGTGACTGAAGAAAAACGATACATAAATAACAGAAAAATGTTCCTTCCATTTTTAAAGACAAACAAAGAAAACAAAAGATACAAAGATAAAATGACCCAGGATAATTTTTTCCCTTGTCTTTCAGGACAGTTCAAAAAGAACTAGCATCAAGAATCAGCCTGCCTTCATACACAAGAAATTGGAGGACAAATAGAGAATTACAAATAAAAGCCTCACCTCTTCCATTTTCCTAATGTCCACAGTTCTGCAAAAACTTTCAAGCTATTGTATGATTTTATGTTTAGAGAAAAATCTGTGAAGCAGTGCTATTCACATCACTCGAGGAGAAAAAACAGGGAGTTGATATGCGTCTCTGCTATGCAACAAGAGCTCTCCCACATAAAAATCAGACTCAACAGCTACCAGTAACTGCAAGTATAGTAAAGGTACAAAATATACAGTTATGGAGAGGAGAACCATAAATGCAGCTGGCATGCTGAGAGAACATCTGTACACTTATTGTACCACAGTTCATCAACTGTTTATTTCAGCAAGTACCATACGCAAAGCAGAAATGGGAAGAGTGTGAACATGGAACAGGATTTGTTCAGATATAAAGAATCGACAGGAGATCCATGGTCTGAGTTAAACAAGAAAAGCAAAGACATTCTCAAAATTAGAAAGGTCTACCTATCCTTCAACTGGAGTAAATCCATGGGGCCCCTGACAAGGCTCATGGCTCTCATTAGTTCTGATCTACACTGCATTGCATTAACCAGGTGAGAAAAACACACTTCAGTTGAATAGTTTCTTTTTTGAACAACTAACTCAATACTGGGGAGAGACTTCCTTTTTTTTTGCAGATAATTTAGTGTTCTCTATCACTCAAGAAAATGTTCCTATCCATATTGCCAAAGGCACGGCTGGTAGGAATTCTATTCTGTCAAAACAAGAGATACCAGCAGAAATCCAGTTTTACATGTAAAACCATGCCTACATTAGGTGGCCTATCCATCCAGAATCACCCCATGCTGCCGGAGCACCACAGACCCACGTCTGTGGGGTGAACTCCACGGTTAAGTAGATGGTAGGAGAAAGACAGAACACAGGAAACAAGTGAAATCAAGAGGAAATAGTTCAGATGAAAACATCAGAGAGAAAAGAGAGCAACATTTGGTAGTGCTGAAACTGGGGAAAGCAGAGAGCATCATAAAAGCTAAACACTACACAGGTTTATTTTGTGGCCAGTGCCAAGATCACAAAACATTTACTTTCACCCTATGTTCTACACATTGTGCCATGGAAGTAAATTCAAATACCTATGCATTTCTACCACATTCCTCAGCATGGTGTGAGTGGTAGGAAACAATCTTTTCAGAAAAGACTGGAAAGTATCCAGTTGTATATGAGCAGAGAAGCAAACAACAGCATTAACTGCACCACAGCAGAGCCCCAAGGCAGCTAGGAAAGTCACTGACAGACCTACTATGAAAGGAAAAAAAGTAATAGGAAATGGGCAATGCAAACACTACAGCAAAGGAAAGTGAAGACTCTAATGGACAATAGGGAACTGGAGGGAGATGACTTTTGGACAACCAAGAGCAGGCAGCAAAGGAGAACTTCACAAGAGATCTTTCAAGAAAGCAAAGTGGAGAAGAGGGGGTTCTCATAAGAAAGAGTAGACCAGAAGAGTGCAAAAATGTAGCTATGCCTGAGTTGTCCTTTTTACACCAACAACCTAGAGCAAAAGGCACAATCTCTCCTGCTGTGCCAATCTCTGGATGGTCAGCACTTGCATTCATAGAGGTACAGGTAGAGAAATAAGATTTCATCACCAACTCAAAAAGCCATTATAAAATTTGCTGAGGAAATTGCAAACCCAAAATGGAAGCCAGCTGAGACCACAGCCTGCAGGGTCATGTATCATTAGCACCAAGTGAACCAAGTCCAAATGTCCAGCTTACTGTTTAGAAGGAAACAAAAGCACTACTATATATGTGGGCAGAGTATCACCTTTTTCTAATCAAACCTGTCTTAGGCCCAGGTTCAGAAAAGCATTCAGGCATGTGCTTAAGGCTCTCTTTATTCAGAAAACTGCACAAAACATGAATTTACCTGTAAGCACTTGCTAATGGCTGTGAATAACAGTGAAAACTGTAACTAAAATCTTCTGAGAAAGGGTGTTTAAAAAAAAGGCAAAATAGAAGATGTGATTGTCCAATGCATTGCCTTATCTCTCTGCTAGGGATACTGAGGGATGAACAACGAATAATACAAGGCTGCTCCCATAGTAAGATGGCCACAGACATTAGACCATATTCTAGTCACCAAAAACATATAATCAGCACCAGCATATCCTTGGGTTTATTTATGGTATTGCTACAGACCCAGTAAAAAAACTAATGAGAGCAGGTCCAGGTTTGAACCCATTCCCAGCCATACAACTTTCAAAAGGGATCTTTTGCAAGAGTATAAAGTGAAAGTTATGACCCCATTTAGTGCTCTTCACTAATGGCGGTAAGCATGACACAGTTTTCACACCACAGCTCAGCCCCAATGCCCACTTGCAGTACATTAATAATCCTGTCATAGCTGTCAAGGGGACGCAATGCTTGCTGTTCCAATGATGCTCTGTCCCCATCTCCATGCGAAAAATTTGTCATTCACCATCAGCAGAATTGTTTTCTGGCTTCACTGTTTCACTCAGTAACTTTTGATCTCTGGCCTAATACTCCATTTGTCCTTATAAAAAAACCCACAAATTTGAATAATAAGCTAGAAAGTTGCTGGCTAACAAATCTAAAAGGTTGCAAAGGCAAACTCTCACTAATTTTATCGTGTGATTAATACAAGTTGACTTACATCCTGAGGAGGCTACGTTACCTCCCTGGGAAATACCCTTCTGCACCAGTTATTCTTAGGTGTTATTTCTGATTAATTATGCCCTCGCTCAATTAGAAAACTGGTGGCCAACTTTGCAACTGTCTCTTTGCTTTGTATCTTACAAAGACAGTCGCTATAAAAAATTCATAGGGAATGAATGAATAGAAGATGGTCAGTGTGTCCGAGCTGGTGCAGCAGCTCAAGTTTGCTGTCCTGGGAGTATGTGCTGTGTATATAAAAAGGAAGGTCACAGAAGCATCAACTGATACAGCACCTAATCTTCCCAGGTAGAGGTGCAGTTTTTCACTCACAAAACTGCATCTGCAGTTTAACACAGTAGAATTATTAACAATTCCATGAAAAAATACTAGATGCATCCTCAGTTTTATGAATGCAAATAGCCCTATTGCAGCCAAGGGGAATACTCACATGTGTTTAAGTTAGATACATGCATAAGCAAAGGGAGGATCAGAGCCCCAGCTATAAATATTTATGTCTGCAGTACAACACGGCCTCAAAAATGCATTCAAAAAACAGACTATAATGCGAGATCCTGACAATAAAGGTTACGCTATAGAATTTCAATGGGAGACTCTCCTTTCTTTGGTCCTTTTGAAAACCCCACCTTCTATTGTTTTAATAAAGCCACCACTGTATTTTCAGCAACCTTGGCCAACAGGACCCAAAAGAAGTAGAAAGAAAGAAAATATAGTGAAAAAATATAAATAATTTGTTACTACCAATGTCAAAGTCTTCTCAAAATACGTTTTCGCTTATTTTTTCATTATTAAAAAAGGTACTAAAAGGGTCTGACTTTGGAGCCCTAACATACATCTTCAACTAAGATGAGCACAAATCAGGCAAACTCCCACCTCTCTGTTCCTTAGAGATTTAAAATTAGATTTGGGTGACTAATGCAGATAAAAATATTCATTCGCTTCAGCCATACAATCTGGTTTCCTGGCACACACGTTTTCAGAAAACAAATGTCAAAGCAAATGCTGTTATCTACTTTGGGAGAATATTTCTATACATACAGTCACAGAATAGAAACACCAGCAGGTGACTTATGTGGCCATTTAGAAGTAATATCGCTCACATTTGAAACAGTCAATTCAGAAAGGAAGAACATTTGGGAAAAAAATTGTAAGATCCATTTCAACTCAGAATACATAAAACAGAAACCAGAAAAGTACTGAAGGAGAAGAAAAGGTGGACTTAGTCAAAACAAATGCCTCACTCTTAACCCAAGCTGATAAAAGGCTTTTCTCCTTTACTTCAAATAATCTTGGATCAGGCCCTTCCAGCTCAGTTCAGTTTTAATGGCTCATGGGGATGTCATCCTGCAAGCAAATCTCAGGCACTTGGACTGCTATAGCATTGCAGGATCAAGTCCTGTAGAGCATCAAACACAAGTTGTAATTAAAATAATTTACATGCTGCTTGCAAGTCAGCTAAAGCAAGCACATCAGGTTCCCAGCATGGATTTCAATTTGCTTCAAAATTATTCAAGGATAGGAGCTCATATTTTTTCAACAGCATCCTAGTTAGCCTAGGAAAAATGCAAGACCCAACTGACAGCTCTTTGATTGGAAGAAGGTGGGGGTAACAATTATTTGGTAGGTATTTATCTTTACTTGTTGCCTGGATTCATCAGGAAAGCAAACACCCATGCAGTGCATACGCTACCAACAAATGCATCATCTGCTGCAGAAGAAACAGGCCGGGTTGCCTTTCCCGTGCAGAAGTATGCATGATGTTCCACTGAGCAGCTTGGCAATTCATGGCAGGATCCAACCTAACAGGAGACAATCCTGACTCATGGATCCTGTTCTCACCCCACCTTGCACTCCTCAAGTGACCCAGTCCTGGACAGAGCTGTGCTCTGTTGGCTTCTCTCTTTATCTTGATGCTGTTTCCTCACAAGCTGCTATTGCTTAGCCAGCCTTAAAATCCAGCTAGTTGTTCTCTCCAGGACAAACCACCTAGGTGGATCTTTCGCATACTGAAATACTGAGGTTAACTCTGGGCAACTCATCTCCACACAAGCCAGATACCTACATTCCCTGACAGCCAAGTTATGGCATGTTTAACTGCAAACATTTCAGGAGTTAACTACTCACCAGAGGTAACTGCTCACTGCAGAGTCAACAGATCAGAGCATCTCTACTGGTGTCTCCGAGACTCCAACTTGGTGCTTCCTCATACAAGGATGACTGTTAAATTTTAGTATTGAAAGCCAACAGTGACTGGCAGAGACTAAAATTCTAGCTTCCTAGGTCTTTTTCTGGAGCATCTGCTCTTGAATGTTTCTAAACAGGCTATACAAGTCTTGATGGAACTCACAGCTCATCCACTGGGACAACTGTCACACTGGTAACATGGAAGTTTATATTTAAAATTTTGCAGCAGAATGGTTGGCATGTTGAGTTTCATTTGTGCTGTATTACTTATCAAGATGACAAGTCATTTAATTATTGCATTTCTGAGAAAGCAGAAGTTTATATGTTGTCTAGAACATCCTAAGAATATTGTTTAAAAAACTTAATTCATAGGATGGCATCTGAAACCAGCAGATCAGGAGTGAAAGTTATTAGCCTAGATTCAAGGCAGATCTTAGCTGGAATAGTGTGTGTTCTCAATCTCCTCGGATTGTGTAGTCAGGAGGGAGATATCTGGCTAGATAGGATTTTGCACATCTGTCAGTTACATCAGAGACCCAAATGCAAAAGCCAGCATGTAACAACATTATGTGGATTTGTGACCCTCTCCTGAGGATCTGGGGTCCATAAACCAATGAATGGATTATAAAGAAACATAGTTATAGTATTTTCATCGGTGACAGGTAGTGCTGCAACTTCAGAGTGGCTTGCAATATTTAAAGAGAAATGGTACCAATTCTCCACACACAGGCCTTGTGAAAATGTGAAAGGCAAGCACTGCTCAGCATGAAGAAATTGGAAAATGTAGGTTAAAACTTGTTTGCATCTGGCTTGAAAATTCCAGATTTCCTTAGTCAGAACCAGCACAGGACAGGAGTTTTTTCCTCATCCATATTTGTTCTGTGTAAGAATCCATGTAGAAGAGACATTGATTGTATACCCTGAACTACATGTTAGACAGATGTGATGAAGCTCACCAGATGGGCTAGAGCTCCTATTAACCCAGAATCAGATGACATTTAATAAGCTAACTACATGGCCCGGTTGTGGACATTTTCTAGCAATCCATTGCATACCTCTCCAAGCTCTACTTCAAGTACCTTAGCATGACAACTGCTGAACTTTAATTCTATTGGGACTCTTTCAAAGAAAGACCCGAGAAATACCAAGATCAGATGAAACTGACCTGCTAGATATGGTGAAGAGGAGCATTTCAAAATGCTCACCCCCAAATTTAGCAAATTTGCTACTTCCACCAAGGGGAAAAGCTAGGAAATTAAAATTCTAAGGGAATTCAAAAGAACAAACAACGCTCAAACCACACGGGAACAAGTGGGAAACATTTGACTTCTGGTTGACAGAAGATTTAATAAACTAACGCTAACCTGTTCATGCTCATGTTGGCACATGCGTTGGTGGCCAGGTTTCCTCAGGAAGTCCAGCCTCATATCTCTCCAGTGCTTTGTACACCATGTGTAGCTTTTTGTACTCTGCACTTTGGAGACCAGGCTGCTAAGCATCTCATCTTCTCTTGGCTTCTCCAACACCATCAACTTCGTTCATTCAGTCCTCTGTACACATACTGGAAAATCACATTCTCCCCATTGATCACCCTTCTTTTCTTTGCAAAGCCTATTCTTTTTACAGTCATGAAGGTTATATTCTGATCAAATTGCACACTTTAGAGCACTTCCTCACACTGATTTTTCCTTTCAAGCCTAATAGGACACACAGGCTTCTAAGGTAGTACTAGGCATCACACAGGAAGAGCAGATCACTAGACATCTCTGAGGGGTTTACTCACCAGTGTGAGTCGCAGTACAGTTACTTTACACTTGAAAAGCTCAGAAAGCAACACATGAACTTACTTATTTAGTCACACAAAGTAAAAATCTTTACTTCACACAGTGTACTATTCTGTGCATATCCTCAGTCAGAGGGTTCTTTGTTTCTGTGGTCTCAGGGGGGGTGGCACCATTAGAAGGAGTCCTATTTGTTTCCTTCAGATCTTGTTTGGAAAGGCAGCCGTTTTAATTTGAAGCTTGGATTGAAATTATTTGCACCATGACAAGATATGATGCATTTTTTTGCTAAGCTCACCTGTTTATATTTAATAAAAATGCTCTTTTGTAACTCATGATGGGCTAGAGAATTCCCAAACCATTCAAAATACTTTAAAGTTCTTTTGGGACATAGCCAGATACTTAATATTGTATTACATTTTATAGTTGTCACTTAATCAAGCTATTTAATATTATAGTACATTTTAAAACTGTCACTTAATCACATTTTCTTGACCCTTTTATGAGAATTAAAGATCACTGTAGATAAAAAATGGCATGCTTTAGTTTAAATAGATTCAGTATGTCCAGTTTGACAGTTACTTCTGAGACATTAAAAGAATTTTCTGTGATTAATGTGACCCCCACACGTTTCACAGTATAATGTTCCATTTCTTCAACCATTAGAGGAAACAGCATTAGACAGAAGGAGCCAAAACTTATCCAACTGTATGTAAAGCTAAGATAGCCTAAAGATAATGTACAGCTATGCATGGTGCACTATGAGACTGAGTTAAACAAACTGAGTATTTTCTGGTTTCTTACAACTCAAGTCAGAAGAAAAAAATGTTAAGTAATAACATAGTAAGACTACATTCCACAACAAAAGAAAACATCTTACTGCAGCTTGCTCAGAAAGGAATAAATGCACTTTATGCCATGACAGGTGAGCAGGACTATCTGTGCTTAGTATAAATGATTGATAGCCATGCATTCTAATTTTGGAAGAATTCTTACATACGCATTTACTCACAAGAGCAAAAAAGTACACAAGACACATCCATCTTCAGAACCATTTATAATGGCAATCATCATCATTTTATGTGGTTGATCCAGTACTGCGTCATTGAAAGATTTTATGCTTTTAAGTCATACATAGTAAATTACCTTCTCTTATAGGCATGTTTAAAACCACTGACTTTTTCTGTAACCTTGGTTCTCAGATCCTGTTTAATTAATTGAACTCTAATGGTTCGTCCTTTGTATCTTAATCCCAAATCAGATCTACCATGTTTGGTAGCTGCTGTGACTATAAGTGCTGCACGTTCTTAGAGCTTTCTGTGTGCTTTTCTTGAGAGTTTAACTAAAATAAATACTCTTTTTAAGCCAGGAAGTAGGACACACTACAATAACATTGATCTTTTGTTTGACAGCAAATTTGTTAGATAACAGAACAAGACTTAGTGTAACCAAATCAGCAACAGTAATTAATTTTGGATAGTCAATTAAAAATAGTGTGTATACAGTACCTCTGCAAACAATGAACAGTGGACTAAAATAATCAAGACATGAAAAGAGCCTGCACAGAAATCAGGATGTTGATGGAGGAGAAGAATAGTTCAAAATTATTTACAAGAGCTGACAATGAGATACATATGGGTATAAAAGTGTCTCTATCCAAAAATGAGGGCACACTGGGAAAAGATGTCAATTAACACGGTCTACTCAAGAGAACTGCTGCCTCCTACTTATTTACTCCAGAATGATATTTTGTTAACCTGAATTTTGCACACAGGACAGCCTTTGCCTTCTCCTGGGAGAAATGAACCAGCTTTTGCACTGGACTACCAGCAACTTGGGAAGAAGAAACCCAACCCTTCATCTAAGAACAGGCATCGTCCCAACCAGTTCCAGGTGCCCCTTCCTACCAGCCACACTGGTACTGGTACAGTATCTGATAGGAGCAAAGCCTCAACGTGTTGGGCTAGAGCTACCTATGCTCCACTCCTATGATACCGAATATAGCATCTAAAAAGTTAGTTACAATTATGAAGAGCAGCAGAAAGCTAGACGCACACTTTTCCCTCCACCCAAAATAAATTAAAGCCATCTCAATGAATTGAAGAGTTCAGTGAACACAAGGTGCAGAACCTTCAAAGTAATACATCTTGTTGCCATACCATGGATGTCAAGGGTATCAACTCACCAGTGTTGTACAGCGCTTGAACATAAGCACAGCAGTATAGAGGACAGGTATTGTTACTACCAGTAGGTAAATGGATAGTCTCCTTTTCCCTTCATCCATTCTTTCCCTTCCTGTTTATCATCAGCATTCTTGGATCTTTTCTTCAATTAGATTGTAAGCTCCCTGGGACATAAACCAGGTCATTATTGTGTCTTCAAAAAGGGATCATCGCAAGGGGCCAAAACTATGTCAATGCTGCTTGGAGCCTTTGGGCACAATATTACTAAATTGCCCTTCAATTGCAACCCAAAATTATAGGCATGCTGCGTACAGTATTTTGTAAGCCATTGTTTTGCAACGTGGAAATATGCAAGTGAACATGATACTTGAACAACATAATTCATTTTCCATTCATGAGCCACAATGGGTATCTCATGGCACTGTTTGCTCTTCAGTTTCAAATGTGAACTTGCATACAAAGTCAGGCAAATGAGCTTTCCTTCACGTTGTTTTATTAAGCTCTTGGACTACACTCTAAGCCCTAGAAGAAAGAATTACAATTGCTGTTGTCTCACAAAAGCAGTGAAATTCCCAAAGAACTGAAGAACTCAGCCCTAGATTGTGTATAAAAACTGCTGTAAGCTGCCTGCACGACCTCTTGGTACGTCCTCTGTTGCTTTTCTTATCACTCTTCATGCCAGGACTGCATTTGTGTTCAAAAGTGAAAATTGAGTTTTACAGCCACATCCTGTAAAAACCCTCATCTTAACTTTTGGAGAATATCCTTAATGACCTTATTGGTCTGAAAAGTTTAAAGATAGCTTTAATTCCTCTTTAGCTTTTCACTCAAATATCCCATGTATGACATTATTATAATTCTTCTACTGGCTTTATAGTTGCCAACTCCTCTTCTATTCTTTTGTTCTTGGGTTCATTTTTCCTTTTGTATTAATTAAGTCCTTTGAAGTACCTCTTCAAATCTTCAGCTAGATTCCTTTGTGACTCCCTCCGCCCCGCTAAACCTGATAGGGTCTTTTTATCATGAAAATTATGAATACTTCCCCCGCTTCTGGCATTGTAGAGTCAGCTCTAAAATGTTCTATTATTATTTCTGATCTTAAGCTGCTTTCTCCTGACCCAGGAATATTGGCAAATTACCGACCTAGAGCCAAGCTTTTATAGGGAAGGTCTTGCATCAAGTGGTAGCCTTTCAAGCGCTTAACCACCTAGTAATAATCTTTATGACAAACTGCCTCCTGGTTTGCAGTTACGCTCAGCTTGCTATGCATAGTGCTGAGAGTGTCCCTTAGAGCAGTCAATGACTTTTGGTAAAACCATACCTTGGGTATTAATGTCAGCTCTTACCCACCTTGCTATTAGCACATTGCTAGACACTGCAGATCACAGTAATCCTTTCTGACCATACGCCAAGTTATAAAACACAGGGGGCTTCCTTCAATATAAAGACATCAACTTGTCACTCTGCAACATCATTCATCAGCATCGAGCAACATGCATCACCTTCTTGTGATCAAGGCAGAGACCACTGCTCCTGAACATTACTGCAGCTAATCATTTAGACAAATTTAATTGTTAAGAGTACTGACACCCCTTTCATCCACCTTATGAAAAGGATTAATTCCTCTACCTACAATTTGGCATTTTGCTAAAAATCAGTCTTCTTTTTCTCTTTCTGCTGCTTTATCACATTGCCCTAGGTGCAATGCAGTGGTTTAAAATTACACTTTCAGCAACAGGAAGCATTAGTGAGTAGCAATTTTTCAGGATTTTTTTTTTAGGTCACCTTCTTCAATCAACAGCATGGCTAAAATTACTGTAAACTAGAAATCAAGACTATAAGCCATAAAGCAACATGAAGCAAAATGTTCCTGAACAGGTTCCTTTCTGGTCACCCAGCTGAGTAGAAATTCCACAGGCAAACAACTTTTCACCTCCTAACCACAATTCATGGCTTTTAAAAATTGCCTCATCATGACCAGAGATTTTGTCATGGCTTTCATCAGAAAAACAAATCTAGAAACAAACACAGATGACAAGGACTGTGACAGATGCCTTTGTTTGATGCAATGATCCTCCCTATGTGGATAAACAGCCACAGTCAAGAGTGGTGAATATTTTTTGACAAATCTCATTTTGCTGAAATGAGAATATTGAGGGAGGAGACATTTGACAAAACTTGTTCTCTTAATTAGAAAGTCTTCAGCTAGTCCACAGACAATGATATCCTTCTGTTTTTCTCTAACCTGGCCTCCAATTATCAACAAGAATTTTTACCAGAAATATAAAACAATCAAGCCAATAAAATTACTTTTTAATGTTCAGTCTTTTTTATCTCCACGGGGGCTATTTGCAATATTTGCTATGCTTAATCTAAAAGATGAGCCAAACATCACACATGAATGACAAACATATGGCAAATGCCCTGTTCAAATAATCCTGTTCTCTCATATGCCCACAAGCACAAGATCCTTTGCACATCCTCAGCATTCCCTAACACAGCTTAATTCAAGCCAAACAGCCAGTTTTTCTGCTTTCAAATTAACTCCTCCCTAATCTCACAAAAGAATGAATTAAAAGGCAGTCTTCTCTAGGCTTACACAAAAAGACTTGGGCAGAACCAGGAGTGGAATGCAGAAATCTGCTGGCTTCAGCAAAACCAATCTGAGTCAGGTGAAAGCTCCTAAGAGACAACCAAACTTCTAGGTCACTCCACTGCTTTAGTCCATGATGACTGAGCTACATCACAGGTGACAGCTTCATTTGCACACTCAACATTATTCTGAAAGTGCTCACTTGAAGCTGGTGAGGCCTACACGAGTGAAATACACTTAAAAACACACACATGCAATTTTGATGCTCCAAAGATGAACTTTGAACATTAAGTTCATACAACAACGGACTCCAACCAAAACCAACACTTGCTCCTGGCAAAAAGCTATTCACTGCTGAACTCGGGATTTGCCTCTAACCTTGTACACAGTCAATGTTGATGAGGGAGGGGAGCAAGCAGAATATTAAAACCTGCTGCCTCAAGAATAATATCATGTACAGATTTAATCATAATAAAAAATGATCTGCAAGTAATTGTAGTCATTACTACATCTGCTCAGAGCTGTAGGTAATCATTATGTATGAGTGAATTAAATCAAATTCAGTATCATGGGCCCGATCCTATATTTTCTTGAGTAAACTTGCCTCATATTAATAGTCTCCCTGAACGCAGCGAGTCTTATTTGCTTCTACAGGTACTTTTCTTACATGAGGAGGTTTTTGACCCTTCCTCACTTTTCCTTTAAAAGCTAATTAAAACACAACTCTAAAAAATGAAGAAGGTAGAGTGAAACAGATTTTAAAAGGTGGTAAATGGATTTGTTTCAGGCTGCTCTTCTGTCTTTAAAGATGCTGAAGGAGCAGAGAAAAAGATGTCTTGGTCTGGAGCTTGAGTAATGGAAAAGGCAAAGTCTTCCAGGATAAAAATTTGAGCTCAGATTCCTTCCTTTTCTCACTAAACCCCAGGCATTAGCATCATACTGGAGACACAGGTGTATTTTATAGCAGAGTGGGAAAGTCAAACCCTGATTCATGAAGATAAGAAAAAACCTGTTTACAAAAGCTGCTGAAGGGCAGAGCTGTAGCCTAACTCAAACTAGATCAATAGCCAGATTAATTATTAGTAAAATAAATAAATTATTGGCGAAATTTCTTCCCTGTCATCTGTGCCAAATGCTAGAGACTGCATTTTAGCATATTGTCAAGAAAATCTATCCAAGAGCCAAACAGAAAGGTTTTTACTCCAGTAGTCTTGTGCTGACCTCTATATATGTTTGAAATTAAGAGTAAGAACTGAGGTCTCAGTGGGCAAAGGGCAAGTCTTATCCTTCTTATAGGCAAGAGTCCAAGGAAAGCATTATGCTCTTTTAAAGATGCACAAGAGAAAGGGAACTGAAAGGGAAAGGTCTGAAATATTCCTTGCATGCCCTTGGTCAGGTCACAAGAAAACATATTACAATCTGCATTTAGGTGACATTTTTTCCATCTTCTCCATGGTGGATATTCCACTGAAAAGAGTCTTGAGGGCAGCTGGAGCAAGGAGAAGCTGTAGTAGTTTGCCTCTGTGCAGCTGGACTGCCAGAGAGCAAAGATGGAGAGTTGGGCTTGTGGCAGAGCTGTGGGGACACACTTGTGCAGCGAGAGAGCAGCCGATTCCACCCTGTGCAGAGAAAGCTCATCAGGTTTACCTCTTCTTGTCTCCTTTCACAGGAGTGTACCACAACAAAGGATGCTTGGATTTAGGTTTTATAAATAGTTCTGTATTTTTGTCTCCTGTCCAGAGACAGCAATATCTCTGGGTGGGTTGTTCACAGAAGTTACAGTGGAAACTGAGGAATTTAAAAAAGAGGCAATGTAGATATGGGTGCATGCAGCACACACATGAAGGATATATATACACACACACACACAAACCCACACACATCAACTACATCTACACACATATACTCACTACTAACATAGGTAATAGAATGCTGTCACACAAACAATCATTTTTTTCTGAAACAGAGGTGAGCTGGCAAGCATAATCAAAAGATTAGTATCATTTTTTCCAAAGAAGAGTGAGACCAACAACAACAAAAACTCTGGTGAGAATTATGACAACAATGTAAGAAAGCAATCACTAGAGAAATCCTAATAAATGAAGAGCTTACATTTTTAAATGCCTTTAAAAACAGTATAAATAAATCAAAATTTGAACAGAATTCAATGCACAATTGAATTAGAAGGGAAAAATTCAACCAAATTGTTAAACTTCCACTATGGAACTTGCAAGTAGTTTATCTAAATAGAGCTATAAAATGAATAAAACAGCAGCAAAAAGGATTGGACTTTTGCTGTCAGTAGGAAATTCAAATCATGGATAAGAGTATTGTGAATGCTGCGTTAAGAGATCTGCAAAATGCCCTCCAGTGAACAGGAACTAATGATAGATGAATGTGCACATGTAATAGAACACGCAAAAAAGAAACCCAACATCCCAAGAAGGGAAACAGAAAAGCTACCAGGAGTACTGGCTCGTGCTAACATCCACAGGCCTGAGACTCCTACCAGGAGAAAAGGCAAATTACTGACAATGCAGCCTGCTATGTAAAATAAATGTTTGGGTCTACATGTATTCTTCATTAGATTATCAAGGGAGCATGTGTCACACACACAGTCTTGAGGAATGCTGGCAGGAACACTCAACCACATAAAGCTTGCTTGGTTTTGGGTTTCATTACCATACCAACATTGGGCCCCATGTTGTTCCCATCTTAATTGATGGCAAACTTCCCTTCAACTTCACAAAAAAACAAGATCAGGCCCTTGCAATTTGGCTTGCTCAGCAAAGGGTTAAAAATTAACATGTAGTGAAACCCTTCAAGTGCATCTCAGCTCAGAGCCAAGCCACCCCAAAGAACTGACCCCTTTTGCATCCCACACCATAGGAAATAGGATTTTCCTAGCTGTGTTTTGTGTTAAGTTGCTGGGCTCAGCTAAATCAAAACTCAAGCAAAGCAAACCCACACAAACTAAAAATCAAATGAAATTTCACACTCCCCTTGCAAACTGAAGCAGCCCTATGCAAAGGTACATTCACCAGATGAAGCCAGTGCACCTTTAAAGAGTAAGCAGGGAGCAGAGCATATTTGTAACAGACGAATTAGAAGCACATCAAGGTACTGGATGAAAACATTTTTTGAATGTAAGCCAAGTACACAGTAGGAATAGGTTAGAAGGCTAAATAATTTCTAACCACAACTTAAAGAAGACTTCATTGTAAAAATATCCTTTTTTAACTCTTCTTTTCCAAGCACACATCACAACTTCTGTTTCCGCTGGTTTTAGTCCCTTTTTCAAAAGAAGCATTTGCTGTAACAGCTCATTTTTTCATGCAAAATACTGAATCTAATTGCGGAAATATGTCATTCCCTCCTCTCCGCCACATGGCATGAGTTAATGATGATGAATGAAAGTAATAAAACCCAAATCTTTTTCAAACTAAAGCTCCTGTTAAATTACTGGAAATTATATGCATGCGTCTACAATGAGGACACTGCAGAAGGTCAAAGATCTTGCTTCCTGCTTTTGGCCAAACTATTCAACAGGCAGCTTGACTGAACCTGCACAGACATGTTTTTTCAGAGATCAGGGGAGCCACCTAAGGAAAGCAGCTTAGTTTAAAGCTGGTGATTTCATCACAGTGTTTCTCTCCTTCCCCATGGAACACTGCATATCATTCACCAGAGACTAGGACCTGCCCCATATACCCATGCAAGCTATTTTTACATGTTCAACACTAGGGGTTGGAACAGTAATACATCATCAAATGTGATATACACTCTTAGTGAAGGCCCCAATTTCCTTAATACAAAACTTTATTCTGTGGCATTGATAGGAAGCAGAAACAAAACAGCACAAATTTAAATCCAGACGCTGCCTCTCTCATTCGCTTTGAAACACACCTGATTTCTCTGGTTGGTCCACTGAGAAGATAGGCAAACCATTTAGAGATTAAGGTCCTGCTCAAAACAAACACAAATGGAAAAATGCATTCCTTTCCTTTCTGAAAACTCTCCTTCAAGTTCTGCACGCTGCAAACTGCAGCGGCTTATTGCTGTTATCCCCATTCATTCATTTCCTCATTTTTGCTTAACTGGCTGACAGTGCTGCAGCCCCGTCTTTTCCTTCGGGCACTCGGACACTATGTTCTCCCTTCTTCTCCGCCGGCTCCTCTGCAGCTCTCTTCAGAGTCTTTTGGACTCCCTCCCTTTCATCATCCATTCATTGAGGTTTCATTGTTTTTGTCTTCCCACTATGCTGATCTCCCACTTCTTATGTTTCCTTCTCATGGTTCATTTCACAGATGGACCACAGAAGACACGGAAGGAAAACATAAGGAGAGGAATTCCTAAGAACTTCCCTTAATGTACTTCCTTCCCACAGATGAGTATGAATGCTTTGAATCTTGGACTGGTGTAAATCAAGGTGTTACTTTGCACAAGTCAGCATAGGCTATTTTTGCAAAAAACTGCCAGGCTTACCAGCAGCAAAGCAAAACTCACCATCCTTGCAAGTTTTACTTCTCACTCTTTCTATGAAAAACAATTTGAAGAATTGAAATGCATAGAAATAGAAACTTCAGTTTTCAAAACCAAAAGACCTAAACTCTGCCACTCATGTTCACAGTGAGGGACAGCTTACTCCTGACATAGTACTCATTTCATCTCCTTGGAGCATCAAAAAATTATGTGTAATTCAACTCTCCATTCCACTCATTGCTTCAGCACGTAGTGCAGACTGGAGAAGTGCAACACAGCTCCGAGCACATAGCAAAGCAAGACGGCTCCCGTTGTGAGAAGTCAGCGAAGGGGTGGCTGCAGTTAATCACTCTGAATACACATTTACAGCAAAAAAAAGTGAATGAAGGTCCAATAAAGGAGAGGAATTGTTTTTATCTGCATGTTGACACCCATGAGGGATAGCACAAGGATTAAAAACCAAAAAGATCTAATGTTTTTACCTTTCTATGTTGCCGAAATACCTTATGCAATGTCACACTTTAGGATGCACACACACCTCAGTAAATTTTGTGGTAGAGGCAAGAACACATAGAGATGTCATTAGCAGCCAAAGAACATAGGGGTACAAGTCTCACATTTTCCATGGGACTCATGCAACTATGGGAGCAAGTAGCTAAAAACCTTTCATCTGTTTCAGACCTTGCCAGTTCACACAGATACTGGCTTTGGGATGGTTCTCCAGAGCTCCCATGTCACCACTACACTATTGGAAATTACTAACTAAATTCTCACTGTGAGGAAGCTGGTTAATTTTGATCCTGAGCACACACAAAAAGAGAAGGAAATCTCATGGAGCCACTCAGGATGGTATTTCACTGACTATTTTGAATGTAATGGACACCCAGAAGTTTCAACAGTCTCCATCATCTTTGAAAAAGAAAATCTCTAAGGGATGAAAGAAAACAAAACTACATAACACCTCTGCAAGCACAGTCCTGATCTTAATTGTTTAAGACTGGGCTTTTTGGGTCAGCAGTTTTGCTTGGAGCTTACAAATATCATACAGAATACATTGTGGTTTTCTGGCATCCCATGTCCACAAACAGAGCCATGTGTTGGAGTGGGATTAAATCCATTTGTGAGGCTGTGTGTCTGTTTTAAAAGAAGTATACTCTTAAGTAAGCCCTAGTGCTCTGCAGCTTGAGAGAAATACAAAGAGGAACACCTCTTCTGAACACAGACCTTCTAGGGGACAAATGACACCAACATAAAGGAGTAGGTTTCATAATCAAAGCGGGGCCATGTGAGCTTTAACATATTAACTGAATATTTATAAGAACATGTCCTCATTTACTAAGCTTCTGGGAACATTTCCACAATTAAAAAACAAAACAAAACAAATTGAAAATAATTGTCAACATACTGACAACAACTGGCAGCTTTCAAAACAACTGACAATGCCATCTCCAGGCCTTCAAAATCTCCCCCACAGTGACACTCCATTACCATCCTACCCAGATGGTCATGTTAACATTTGGAGGTTCCCTTAATTCCCATGCCCCCTTCTGTCTTCATGAAGTCCTAAGTTAAAGTTGATACACAAACCCTGTGCCATGTGTAAGAGTCACACTGAGGCAGCAAAAGGAGGGCAGTCCAGTTCTTTGCTAAATAACCTGCTTCAGGCACATGGCACAGCTTATAAACATTGTGCAGATGCAACAACTCCTATAAAGATAAAATAGATTTATGGAGAAATCATATTTGTGGCCACTGCTGTGAAAAAGGAACTGCAGTGAAGCTATACCATAAGCATTCCTGACAAAGTTGTTACCATCAAAAAACCCACAGAACCAAGCCAGGAGAAGAGCAGCATAAAACACCAAGACATTTTGAAATTTTATCTCATTTGTACAGATACTGCAGAAAGATGCTGAAGATGAGGAACCTCAAACCCTGAAATCATCTCCTCTAGGATCTCTGAGAAATGAAGAAGGGAAGCTGCCACAGAACCATGATTCAGCCTTGGCAAGTTCCACCATAGCATCTGCTACAAACTAGGATCTTTTGACTGTACTGACTCAAATCTGCCAGCTTGCCCCTCTCTGCTCATACAAGATTACCAGCTGCAGTCACCACATCGTCTTGATACTTGCTGGGCACAGGCATAAATTTAAGATGACCTAGCAGGAAATGCTTCCCAGATTTAAGATCTGCTGCTCTGTGATCTTCCTGGCAGAGAAAGTAGGAAGAGAGTAAAGTGAGAGGCTAAGCACAACATGCAATAATTACAGAGCACATCTAGCTCTTAAGAATGATGCAGTAACACTGAGCAAGAATGAGATGCTTCAAGAAAAGGGGAGACAGTATCTCCTCTGTCCTACATAATATTCAGATGTGGTTCCCTCACCCATTCCTGACTCCAGGCCTGTTTTGGTTTTTTGGTTGTTTTGTGGTTTTTTTTTTCCCTTCCACCTTCTCATTTAATGTTTCTTACTTTGTTTTTATTTTTACCTCAGAATCGACCACTTTTCACCTAAGCATCCTCCCATATTTTCTTCCAATTGCAGAAACCATCAACAGTCTTAATATTGGAGGGAGGAAACTATTAGCACCTTTTCATGGGAAAAGCAGGATGATCATCTGTCCTCTAGCACTACTCAGCACTTCTAGGCTTCCTCCATATGGATGTGTTTACTCTTCAGTCTCTGTGGTTTTATCCTGTCCTTCTTTGTTCCCTTCATTTCATAAACTCCCTCTATGGCTTCTGCTCCTCCTACTGACATCTTTGAAGTACTATGACCCACAGAATACTTGTTCTGCATTTGGGCAAAGCTCATTGACCAGATAAGGTTTTGGGAAACTCACAGACATCTCTTTGTAGGATCAAAGTTACAGCATCTGCAGTCTCAGGCATCTCCTGCTCTGAGTCTGCAGAGAACTCAGAACACCGGCTCAGGGAAGCTGAGATTTAATCTGAGATGACAGGGAAGCTGAGATCTCATTTGAGGCGACAGAGAGGCAGCAAGTCTGACCAACCTATTTTGTGTTCCCCAAAGACAAATGCAGTCCAGCAAACGCTGTGGCCCTCTCACAGCAGAGGCCATTTCTAAAACCACAAGCAGGCAAATTTCACCTTGCTGCACAACATTTACACTTTGTGCAAAAGTTTTGTGTAGCTACAACCTCATGATGTCCATCACATCTCAGGAAAGGAGGGAGAAACGCATGGGGCAGAAAGCTCACTTCTGGCTTCTGCACATCATGAAACTTTTGAAGGCATGAATCATCAGTCGGTTCCAGGGGTGCCAAGTTGTGGAGTCTCCATGACCAGCACTCGCAGAGACAATTTGAGATGAACAGACATCTCTGAGGAGCACTGCAGTGAATGATGTAACACTTATACAGATGGCATAGTTGTAAGTATTGAACAGTTATGACCAGCTTGAGTGAGAGAATGAAGAATGTGTGCTCAGGGTGATAAAATACACCCACAAAGTACAGAAAAATACACATATTCTAATTTAGACGCATGGGTTATCAAAGATAAGTGAGCCCTCACCACATTATGATTTGTTACCAGAAACCTAAGGCAGCTGATTGGTTTCTGAACTTTGACTCACAGATTCCCATATGGACACAGTTTGCTAGAAGGGGGGGAATTCCCATGAGCTTTTTTAACACAGCAAGTCTACTCCAGTCAAATAGTTCCTCCTCCTCTCTATCCTTGACCCCATTTAAAAGCTATCTTAAATATTCCTAAGGACCCACTGGTCTATAAAGAAAAAAAGCTAAAGAAAACATAATCTTTCAAGGGCTGACATGACTTAGTTCCCAGTGCAGCTACAGACTAGTTGCAGTGAAATGCAACAACCTGATGAGAATTAGAAAGCTGTCTTTTAACTGCCATTATTATCTCTAAAGCCTCTCTAATAGCAATCCCAGAATATACATTTAAAGAAAACTCATTTTAATGGAGGTCCCAGTACTACATTTTTATATTGCACCAAGTCAAGCTATTGATTAGCTTTACATTAATTTTAAAAGCACAAAGAATTTGTCAGGATTTTTCTCCCTTTGATATCAGCGTCCAGCAGTGTTTGCACCACTTTTCTGCTGAGCTGCCAAGCAAAGTTAAACGATGATGTGCTTCCTCTCCCTGACTTCTGATTCCAGCTTGGTCCAGCAAACTCCACCAGCCGCTTCCTGTCTCCCCTATTGCACCACCTGGCACTTACTTCAGACAAGTCAATATGTTTAAATTATATCTGTACCAGGCGTAATTAATCATAAAGCTTTCTGCTTTGTAATGTTGTTTGAACTTCTGCTTGGTGTTCGCAAGTAGAAAGCAAAACAAAAGGAGTTGAACTGTGAAAACCGCACTGCTCGCCCCCTACCTCTTCGCTGAGCTGGAGCTCCTTGGATTTCAGAGCAAGAGACGATTACTTGGAAAGTCACTGCTCTTTGATGGTTCACAACTAGGTCATTGAACTCTAGTAGGTCAATAACGGGTGGTGAGAAAACTACAAGGAAATTACACAGCTTTATAATCAGAGATACTTAGTACTGAGCCAGCCTGGAAGAACACAGGTAGTTTTTTTTTTGACATCAGGCAGAGCCTGGTGCTCCATGTGTCAGGGAAAGACCTTAGAGGTGGTGTGCATGGGACCTATCTCTGAGTCACAGCTCTACCTCTACAACTGCTGTTCTCCAGGGCAGGTAGTAATTTATAGCCATTAGAGGCCAGCAGTAAATTACTACCCGCAGCCTGGCTCCAAGTCAAGCTCTCTGACCAGCCACTGGAGACTCGGTGGGAGGGAAGCACAGAGAGGGAGAAGTGGTTTACATCCACCCCTTGTGCACTCCAGCCTTGTCTACTTCTAGAAAGGAAACAAACAGATGTATAATGTTTTCTTTTTTCCAGGGAATCAGCTCAAAAGTTTGGACTACCCTCCCCCAGTGGGGGAACGGGAGCCCTTTCTCCTTGTGCAACAGCACAGTGCAAAGGCAAAAAGGATCGTGTGCAACAACCATCTCCTCAGGTAGAGATATCTCCCTCCCCTGAGCAGGCACAGAAGGAGCTGAGGATGCAATGATGGTGCAGCACCCCAGCAGCTGAAACTGCTCGCAAACCCACCAGCACTGGTTTGTCTCGCATGGGGAGCTCTGCTGAGTTCAGTGCAGTGGCACACTCAAGAGTTCAGCCCACAAAATCCACCTCGAACCGCTGGGATTGTCCTTCAGCTTGTTACAGGGGGCTGAGTAGCACCATTCCCACCTGGCACGTGGCTCCAGCTGCCACCCAGCTCAATCCTTCCACAGTGAATCTGTCCAAAACCAACTGCTCATCCTACGGAGAGGAAATCCTGACCAAGAGCTCAGCCAGCTGCTGAGGTGTTTATTTTAGGGTGTTTTAGGAACAAAGAGGTGTCATTCAGCAGAAATTCATCTTTCACATAATCCACAGCACAGGCGCCTTTAAAACATTTCAAACAAAAATAAAAGCAACAACAAAACCTCTTTTTCTTAAGAGCATCCTAAGCAATTTTACAGAGATTAATTATCCTTACTAATTTTTGCCTTTCCATATATTTCTGCTCTCCCACAGAAACTAATCCACTGGATTTCAAATTATGGCACAATTAGCATGAAATTAATTAGCATCTGACCTATCCCCTAGTTTTCCTCCAGCTGAGACTGCCAACTTTTAATAAAAGCCTAAAGCAAGAACTGTACAACTAATGCAGCATATGGGACAAAGGACTTTTAAATTAAAGAGTTTAAAAATTGCAATTTACAGCCATAAGCATTTCCCTGACAAGAACCCCAAAACTCCAGTCCTCCAACAAAGTGTAGAGAAATACTTCACCTCCCCCTGACACACACAGAGTTCATTTGCAAAGCCTGCAATCATCACTCCCATCTTTTGAAATACTCATGGCCTTTCAAAATCAGAGTCTATAGCTATCAATTAGCAATATATTTTAGTCCCATCGTGTAAAGCTTCTTTTTCACATAACCTTTCCAGATGCCTGTAAGGATTTCTAAGTCCATCGTATCTATATAATCAGTTCCCCAACTGTATCTTAGCCTTCACAATTTCCTGCATCATTTATAGACCTCTGCAGCCTCTCTTTGCCACCGTACATATTTTCCACATTCCTTCAGGCTCCTATTCACTACCTAGTACTCAAATTTCTTCCCCTCCTTTCTCTTCAGAAGATCTCAGCCATCATTAACCGAACACTTCTGTTATTCTTTTTCATAGTTGCTTCCATCACTGCCATCCCTGTCTCCCACATGGAGCCTGTGATTCACAGATGTCCCACGATATTTAACTCTTTTGCTTACTCTAGCTGAAGTGGCACATAGCATCCTGGCAGGATCATGTCCTCTGGTGAAATATAAGTTTTAAATCAGAAAACAAGACCTGTGCTAAAATAATTAGCCAAAAGGAACCTTCCCTCTTGACCTGCCATGATCACAAGTTGTTACTGCCTTTGCAAAATTTAGTAACAGGCTCTCCACTACTTTGAAAGAAGAATCTCTGGTACAAAACCCACCACCTGTGCACTAGAAAGCAATACTATAGACACAGCTTCAACAGGAGGATTTTACAGCTTTGAAAGTGAACCATCCAGATGATACCCACATCACAGCAGCAAAACAAGCAGCTTGGATGAAGTTTGCAGTAGAAATGGGACTTTTAAAAAAGGACACGTGCAGACACTGCAGAGAAAACAAGAAGATTTAAAAAACTGGAAGGTATAGAAGATGCATGCAGCATACAGAGGAGCTCTTAGAGACCCACGTACACCCACATAGATTCAATGTACACAGCACAGAGAGTACACTTCATTCTCTCATTAGTAAAGACTACATTCAGGATCTAGATCTTGGTCAACAGAGCTGCAATACTGTTAGCCTTCAAGAACACAAAAACTCACTCAGAAACCATGGAGAGGAAAAAGCACAGAGAGGAGAAAACATTATATACAAATACAACATATTTTCCAGATTAGATTTCCATTTCACAAGTCTTCAGTTCTCCTGGATATTTACTGTCATTATGGTCTGGCAGCTCTGCTTTTATAGACTGCATTGACCGTTCTTTCATTCTGTGGTTGCCAATATTGTATTTTCATGGTTTTTGGTTTGCTTTTCCTAAAGATGAAAAGAGAGTGCTCTGCTTTATGAGGTGGTAGTGACCAGTGCTCCAATCCACAGCACTCCAAACCATTTTTAACTTCAGTAGACAGCCTTAAACCCTCCTCTCCCGCTATTCTTCCTCTTGCTAAAAAATAATCCAATTAATTTGTTTGTTCCCTTCCAAAATCAGATGAATGATAGGTCCTGGAAAAATCAGAGAAGGAAAACGGCATCGATAGTCACAGCCTGGTCCAACAGTGGGAGAAACCTGCTTCATGCCCACATGTGTTTTGGTCAGGGGAGGTTAAGAGTAGAAGCACAGTCCAGCAGCTGGGCTCTGCACCTGCTGAGGTAACCTCTTATGCACACAGATGTCATCTGAACCAGGTACCAGAAGAGTGAAAACAGCAGGACCTGTTACAAAACACCACTGCCCAAATAGGTATTGCAATTACACATGTAACTACATCTGTCGACAAGGCAAAAGCAGTGGATGTAATCTATCTGGATTTCTGCAAGGCTTTTGACACAGTCCCCCACAACATCCTTCTCTCTAAATTGGAGAGATAAGGTTTGATGGGTGGACTGTTCAGTGGATAAGGAACTTCCTAGATGGTTGCATCCAGAGGGTAGTGTTCTATGGCTCAGTGTCCAGATGGAGACCAGTGACAAGTGGTGTCCCTCAGGGGTCTGTACTGGAACCTGTTGTGTTTAATACCTTCATCAATGACACTGACAGTGGCATTAAGAGCACCCTCAGCAAGTTTGCTGATGACACCAAGCTGGGCGGTGTAGTCAATATGATAGAGGCACAGGATACCATCCAGAGGGACCTGGACAAGTGGGCCCAAGTGAACCTCATGAGGTTCAACAAGGCCAAGTGCAGGGTTCTGCACCCAGGCCAGGGCAACCAGAAACATCAATACAGGCTGGGGGAAGACGCTAGAGAGCAGCCCTGTGGAAAAAGACCTGGGGGTACTAGTGGATCCAAAGCTGGACATGAGCCACCAATGTGCAACCGCAGCCCAGAGGGCCAACCGCATCCTGGGCAGTATCAAAAGAAGTGTGGCCAGCAGATCAAGAGAGGCAATTCTGCCCCTCTACTCTGCCCTGGTGAGACCTCACCTGGAGTACTGTGTCCAGCTCTGGAGCCCCCCATCACAATAAAGATGTGGACCTGCTGGAGTGTGTCCAGAGGAGGGCCACAAAAATGATCCAAGGGCTGGAGCACCTCTCTTATGAAGACAGGCTGAGGGAGTTGGGGTTGTTCAGCCCGAAGAGGAGAAGGCTCTGGGGGGACCTCATAACAGCCTTCCAGTACCTGAAGGGGGCCTACAGGAAATCTGGGGAGGGGCTTTTTACATGAGCACATAGTGACAGGACAAGGGCTAATGGTTTGAAACTGCAGGAGGAGAGATTTAGGTTAGAGATAAGAAGGAAATTCTTTAGTGTGAGGGTGGTGAGACACTGGAACAGGTTGCCCAGGGAAGCTGTGGAGGCTCCATCCCTGGGGCCATTCAAGCTCAGGTTGGATGGGGCTCTGGGCAAGTGGTCTAGTGGGAGGTGTCCCTGCATATGCAGGGGAGTTGGAACTCGATGATCTTTAAGGTCCCTTCCAACTCAAATCATTCTATGATTCTATGATGGCACAACACAGTTCGTCAATGCATTTTCTGCTGTGTGCATTCCCACATTGTTTGCCCAGTTGCCAGCAACAGTAGGCAATTTCACAGACTTCTTTTAGCAGGACGTCAAAACAATGAAGCAAAATGAGGTGTTCTTTAATTTCATTTCTCTTCTCTTACCCCTAAATACTTCTTTCAGAATGGCACAGTTGATGATAACCTGACTCATGCTAACCCTTCACCCCTCCAGAATCCACAGTATTAATTATCATAATCAAGACTATTTTAAAATTTTTTTTTAATCCTCTAAGAAAACCAATTTCATCCTTGAATGTTCCATTGATCTACAGTAAATAAATAGGCATTAGGGAGAAGCATTGTTTATTTATTTGCTTGCCACTTAGAATTTAATCCTGGGATTCTAAAGGGATGATTATAAATGTCTCTAACAGTCCCTGGGGTATCCTTTGAATGCAGCCATCTAGGATAGGACTCTTGCACTCCAGGACACTGGTGCATTACAGCTTTAGAAAGATTGTAGCCAAATAGCACTCATTTATTATAAAGAGGAACGAGTAGCAAATCCAGGACACACACTAGATGAGATTTTACTGCTCTCTAGTCTCTGCACAGTGCAGAATGCATCTGGGAGCTTTCCAAAGCCTGCTTACATACAGCGCAGTCTAACTAAGGGAGCTCCTGACAAAATCTTGTTGGTAAAACAAAGGTTTTGAAGCTTCTTCAATGGAAGAGAAGCTTCCATCATTTATCAAGCCGAGGTTGTAAAGTCACAGATTTGTGGCCATGTGGAAGGATGTGGACCATCTGATCTCTTAACACTGCAAAACCTTAGGTCAGCGGTTACATCATTCAAACTTCCACTCTTCTTGAAAATCAAAGGACAGTTTTTTTGGAAGGTGCAGGTTTAGGGATACTGGGCTGTATAGGACCAGAAAGGTCACAGTAGTCAAGTTATATACAATTAGAAGCATCAAGTCAGCTTGAACATCAGCTCCTATCCCCACAGGCCATAAAATCCTCTCCTCAGTCCAGAAACAAAAAAAGCTTTAAGATTAAAGACTGAAAGGAATGAAGACGTCATCACACATCTAGGAAAGTTGTGGTTAATCATTCCTCCAACTTAAAAAAAAAAAAAAAGCCTAATTTCCTATTTTGCCAGACCTTTTCCTGGGAGAGAAAAAAGCCATCTGCTAATCAGAAAGCTCTTCATTCAAAGCACATCTAGGATATCATTAAGTCATGGTGTTGGATAAACTAACTAGACTGAACTTCTGTGGGTAGGTTTTCCCGATCTCTGATTATTCTCCTAATGCCCTTTTCTAAGCCCTTCCTGATTTGTCACCACAACTTCAGCAAAAATATAGATAGCGAGGAACTGTAACAAAATGAGTAAGCTCTTCAAGCAACATATTTCTACTGTATTTCCAAGAAGTAGGAGGACATAAGTCAGTGTGGAGAAGTGAAAGAAATGTCTGCGCAATGATACAATCTTGCTTAAATGCTTTGGAGACTCCAGGTCCCCAGTGCATGTCAACACACAGCCTGAAAGAGTAGCTGGGCTAGAGCACTAGGTTGCATACGGGCTAACAAAATGCTCGACATAGCAAAGATGAAGTCTGCTTTGTGTCACTGGAGAAAATTAGGCTGATATCTAACAGATGACATTTGCCAGTAAAAACGATTGTTCACATTGTGTTTGTCTTCTGGGAGACGTTACTAATCTGATGTGCATCCACAATACATGCAGGTATTGAGTGTAATCTTGCTGTAGGTGGCCTCCAACCTGCTACACAGGTCCTGCCAGGATATGAAGTCTCGGGATAGCAGTCTTTTTCATTTAATTTATGAATCTCCTTCATGCTCATATTAATTAAAGACTAATCACATTCATTGGAGCCAGGTGCTGAGCAAATTTCTCATTTGTCTTTGCAGTGCAGAGTGCCATGGGCCCTGGCCCTGTGGAAAGCAAGGCGGGAATGGAGACCACCTCTGTTGCTGCCTTGTGTTGTCTCTGAGCTCCCATTGCTCATTTTGAAGTATGGCTCTGGTGCTCAGAGTTAAGACTACAGCCTCATTGCATTAGAAGTCTTGTGAACACCAGACACTAAGGTGGTCTCTGTCCCAAAAGTATTGATTATACCCTGCCATGATGGCAAAATGCAGCCACCCTGCCTGCACTAACAATATTCTTCCACTCATTTGATACAGAGACACTGCACCGCAAATGCTGCCGCAGTAACATAACACTCACCATGTAAACCAGTTCGTATTATCACTTCTGGTTTAATTTTGGGGCAATGAAGACTAGTGACTTGTCCCAAATCACAGTGGTAATTGATAACATAACTGGGAATAGAATCCTCATCTGCGGAGACCTGCAGGGCATCTTCACTATATGGTCAAAATAGCTCAAAATGAGAATTTCGCCACTGACACATCATTGCACACAGGAACATGAGGGCTCAGTTTCCTTTAACTTATTTGCAAGCCAGAATTTTGAGATTAAATTCCTTGTCCCAGGTAAACAGAGATTAGGTTAAAACTTTGAATCACATGGTACGGAGAGGGGAAACTCCCGTCTCTTCTAGATGCTATTTCGGTTAAGTCAGACACAAAGCGTTTAGCCAGGCAGATCATGCACACAACAATTACTTGAAGTCTATGAGGAAACTCTCCAAGGGCTCATCTTGCTTCTTGAAGAGCCAACACAAAGAGGAGTTCCCTGCAATGCCTTTCATGATCTCTATTGTTCACAGAGTACTGAAGTAATGAATAGACTTTATTTTTCCAAGTTTCAGTCACAGAATGCACATGCTAGCATTAAAAAGAAAACAAAAGTGCAGAAATGCCAAGATACTATGTAACACACAGCCCTTCATCACTTGCATTGATGCACAGTGTTACAAATTTTATCTAATCAACTGACATTTTAAGTAGTAGAGAATTTAACAAGAATAACAATGTGGTGACAATTTAGTCTTTCTTCCCCCTCCATAAAAACACTGTCTTCTGTTTGGTCTAGATTCAGGTCAAGACATTTCACTAATTTGCTAGTCATTAAAAAGATATTTTTATACCCAGCCTGTAATATTATACTCTTCAGTGATTATGATAGTTCCCAACAGAATTCCAGACTTGAAAATGAAGGCTGGGAAGCTGAGCTGCAATTATGATACTTTAAATAATTCCACAAAAGTAGAACCACTGTTAAATAATTTATAGTCTTTGATCTTGTCACAGATCTAGTGAAATCTTCACATCACTCAAGCTAAATATTTTCAAACAGAAATGGGATAGGTTACTTCCCTCTACCCTCTTCTGTCACTGCGAGAGTGGAGGAAAATAACAGTGCCAGGGGCCAAATTCTTAGTTACTTTGGTGTAAGCTCCTTCAGAGCAACTTGTGTGAAAATTTTTCCTCTGGGGCTTGAACATATTCAGAAGTAAGTCTTTCATCACAACACCTTGAAAGGTTAAGAAAGTAGAGGTTATTTTTGAAATGGATTTCCCTCCAAAGTGACATTATTTCCAGTGTTTTAGAAAACAGAAAACGTTACTTATCTTGTACAGCTACAGGAAGCAGAGACAAGATGCTCTGCACAGGACACTGGTCCTTGTAGAGCAATGTGGGTCCATGCCAGACAGGCAAGGGAGCCTTGCACAAGAGCTCCAGCCACCCTACCAACCTTCAGCAGATGCCATAGGACACAAAGAGGCACTGAACATGGTCATTCACCTCAAGTGAGGGTCAGCTGCTAAAGGCTGGTTATCAGGGACATGTGGAAATGCAGCCTGTGCTAAACTTTGTAGCTAAAAACAAACCAGCAAAAAACTCCTGTAAAATTGTGGTCTGATCAGTCATAATCCACCTTAACGTCCCAACAGTCAGGGATATGGACTATTCACAATTACGATCAAGAGTGCTGGCCAAAAAACTACTCTCTAGTGAAAACTGTGCTTCCCAGTTAGAAACATTTTGCAAAGTCAGATTCAGAACTTTGGTGGAAATTAGAGGCTCAGGTGGAGGATCAAGATACACTGTTTGAAAAAAAAAAAAAGTTAATTAGCTGAGCCCCAGTAGCTAGCACAAGATAACATAGCTTAAATGCCTTTCACTGAAGGCAAAGCTAAGGCTGCATCATGCTGAAGCCCAGGAAGCCTATGTGCATGCATATGTACAACTACAACAGCTCTGCTGACTGATAACTTGTTAAATTGACATAACTTGACTGTGTCAGAGTCCTAAGACTAATGAAACATGTAAAGGATGGCAGAAGTAAACAGCAGTCTTCCAGGAAACCCTTAATTTGCATTCTAATTAATGCAACGTGGGGCAGAAGTCATAAATAAAGGATTCAATCACAGCTCACTGTATAACAGGCACATTGGGTTTATACACTTGGTATGACAGAC
The DNA here is from genome assembly GCA_020745705.1 of Hemiprocne comata. Classification (NCBI taxonomy): domain Eukaryota; kingdom Metazoa; phylum Chordata; class Aves; order Apodiformes; family Apodidae; genus Hemiprocne; species Hemiprocne comata. Next base: position 67,493,051 of record CM036588.1, on the reverse strand, counting down.
AAGTACTAATGTGGGTTTATGGAAGATGCCAGACCTAAACAAGCTATTCACGTCTGCCAGTGACAAAGAGCTGCATCACCAAAAAAAAAAAAAAAAGGTTTTCATGATGCAATTTATCTTTTAAAACTTTCCCTCCCTAGGAATAAATCATATATTTTTTAGAAGATGACAAGAGCAAAGAAAAATTCATCTAGAGCAGTTTTTGCAGGTATGACAAACAGGATTTGAACACCACACCTTCAGGCTTTTTACCACTGGAGATGAGGAGAGTAGTTCTAATACTCTGGTCAAGATTCAAGTTCCCACTTTTCCAATGGCTTGCATAAGTCTTCCCAGAATAGCTGCCACCACCAATAGTGTGCAAGGACACATCAACAACACTGTGCAAGCACCAGGTCTGAATGTTTTTATATTTGTCAGTCTGTCACACAGAGAACATTACCTGCAATAAGCCTTTGTTTTTTTGATCAGGGAGAGTTTGAGGATGGATTTCTGGTTTGATCTCACCTGTGGCCCTACTGTATCACCGTTACAGTGTTTCAGCCACTCCCTCCTAGGGACTATACTAGACAGTTAACACCATTGGGTAACATCATCGAGGCAGCAGAAAAGGAGCCTGGTAGCATTTAGCCACAATAAACTCATCTACATAAAACCATTCAGAAATTTAATTTTTATGTCCTTTCTGTGTGGGACAGTACATATGGTTGATGTTACTTCGAGAACACTTTGGTAAGCACTCTGTTGTATTTATTAAATGTAATCAAGAAAAGAACAAGTAATTAAGTTACTTGCTTTCTAATTAAAAATAAACAGAATTATTTAAAATGTCCCATTTTTCCTCCCTGCTGAAAGTACAGTAGAAAAACTAGCCTATAGAAGTGACAGAAGACTATTGCAAACCAAGCTGAAGAAATGAAAGGGAACAGTAAATATCTGTATCACCATAAAGGTGAAATCCATTATTGCTTTTCACTTCTTTTCTGCACTTGCTTCACATTTCTCCACAACCCCACCATAAGTGGCAAGTCTTTCCCTGGAATCCTCCAAGCTCATTAATTTCTGTGAAAAATACCTCCTTAGTGGCTATTTGTTTTTGCAACCATACCCATAAAACATATTACTGGCAGAAGTCTTGGGGTTATAAATAGGTATCAGTCTTTGTTTAATTTCAGTAAGCGAGGACAAAATCACAGAGGTTTCCACACACATGACTTTCATTAGGAGACACATACAACTGAAAATACATCAGGCTCATGCCTTTCATTGTTCTTATTTTTATATCTTGTGCATTTGTGTATTTAGAAGGCTGAACGTTTTGGGGGACATCTAGCAAAGGGCCCAGGGAAAAAGCACTGACAACTTTAACTGAATGGGCAAAGTCGTTCACACCAGGACAGTAACTACTGATCTGCTTGGAAAAGTGAAAGTATTTTGTTTTGAGGTTTTTGCTTGTTTCCATTTTGTTAAATTGTTTAAGACGTGTTACTTTGGTAAATACCCATCTAACTCCAAGCGGTAATCAACACTGTGAGGTAAGAAAGCCTCTTCTGAAAATGTAAGACATTATTCCAGAAAGCTGCAACCTCACAGACAGTAATGGGCTGAGAGCCCAGTGTCCCTCACTGAATCTGTTAGAGACCAGAGCTGACACTTCTTACACTTCAAAGACAGACAAGTAGTGCCAAAAATACCAGTAGAAAACAAGTGCAAGCTCTTCTTTGGGTCAAATCTTTCAAGGGTTTTTCTTAACATTTATATAAATGATCTTTATGTAAGACCCAGAGGTTTTGTTCAGGGTTTGCAAACACTTTGTATTAAGAACAAAGAATTAATAAAATAACACAGAATTGATATGATAAAGTCCCCAACACCTTTCTTTATAGATTCAAGGACATAATTATATCCTACAGCCAACAGGTAGATGCAACTATTTAGTCCAGGTGTCAAGTTTAAATCAGCCCCTTGATTTCCCCCTGCAAGCAATGCTGCACCTTGTCCTCAGGGAAGGGCAGGCAGAGGGCAGCCCACTCCTCTGCAGCACCGGCACACAGGAGCCATTTCCTCTCCAGGAGACCCGTTTGGGGCTTTATCCAGACTACTTTTAAGTAACTCCCTCCTGGGGATTGCCTGAGAGCACACGGACAATGTGAAGATGTGCTTAGCCATGGCTCTGGCAAATGCAGCTGGCAGCTACACCCAGCTGGGGCAAGGCTCTGTAGCAGAGGCCAGGCCCGTGAACGCTGGTACTGAACCCCAGGGCAATCCACAAACTGTCTTTCCATCGTGGCTGCAGACAGAGGACCCACTGCCAAGATCGGCAGACCGCAAAGGGTTACCCCAGCTAGCTCAGGCACAGGGGGCATATTCCAGATTAGCAGAGGAGCGTACAGTATTCGCAAGAGGGGAGCTAAAATGATTTGCTGTTTGGGAGCCATTTCATGCCACCCTCAGACAAGTCTCTTGTAGAAGTCAGCAGGATGCTCCTCTGGTTATGGACTGCAGCAGGATTTGGCTTCGGCTCTGAAGAAAAACGATTCATAGGGGAAGCTTCTGGTAGCAGCATGTACACAAGGGAAGTTGGGCACAGCAGCATTTTTCTTTCAAAATCTCCCTGCTCCTGAAAGGCCACCCATGGGACGCAGCCATCTCTTGTGTAGCTATTGTTTTCCATGGATGCACGCCACATATTAACAGCCAGGGTGGAGCAAAGGGAGCTCCCAGGGTTTGCACAGAGAAGACAAAGACTGCCCTCTGCCTTTCTGTCTTCAGAGACCACTTATAGCACAAACAAGGCAAAAAACAGAGGCTGGCAAGGGTGCAAGAATATAGCTACAGTATTACTGTCCCAAAAAAAGGCTCCAACAGCATCCAAGCTAATTCCTACAGCCAGCATGTCGGCAATGGAAGGAGCCTTGCTGAAAGAGCTGGAAGGCACCTGGAGCAGAGCACTCTAGGTGCCTCATTTAGGAACCACATATTTCAATTTAAGAGCCAGAGGCTATACCAGAGTGAAGCAGGAGAAAAAAGGGACAGTTTCACACTCCCAGTGTATTAAGTTCATCACTGCCAGGTTGATCTTCTCTGTTACAGACAGTGGGACCTGAAACAAGGTGTCTTGAGAGACTGGGGAAAGCCACCAGCTGAGGACAGAGGTGCAGCAGAACTTGCTCCCCTTCCTTTAGCATAAAAGACCACAGCACCAATAACAGGACTGACTCCAGCTCTCCCTCTTTCAAAAGGGCAGAGCTCTTTCTGAGTTCCCAAGGCTCAAGCACTCTTTTTGAGAACAGCATTTTAAGGAACACAGTTTAGTTTCTTTGCAAACATCCATTTCCCCCTTGGCTTTCTCTTTGGGGCAGGGTAAGCATTCCCTGCAGAAGGAGGAGGAGGTTTAGCAACAGCAGAGTTATCAGAAGCTTTGTGTGTCGAATAAACACTACATTTCTTACAAATAGAAAACATACAAGTCATAAACCAAGGGCCCAGCTATGAGAGGCTTGTCCCTGGAAAGGTGTCAGTGCACATGCACTTAGACGGCTGCTGCCCTCAGGCTGCCTGAAGGAAGTTTTGACCCAGGATATTAATACAGATTATTTGGTACAGAGCTAGCCAGGCTGGAGCTCAGAGGTCTGTTTACATTACAAGGCTGTGGGCATTTGGGAGATTAACACCTAGAGAAAACGCATCTGTGTTTGTTTTGGGTGAGGCTACAATTTAAATTCTTATGTTATCACACAAACTAGACATGATAGATAATCAATGCCCTGTGATAGCTAGTACTGAGGAACTGAGCTAGCTTTGTTTTCAGGATCATTATTCAGCATATTATTCTTTCCGTGTTCATTTATATTTAAAGTCAGATCAGGCATTTATTTTCCTGAGACTTTTATGAATTCATAACTATATTTTCATCTCTCATCATAAAGCAAAACCGCCTGGATTATGTCAATTCTGTGCTTTTTTGCAGCAATATAAAACACGTTATATTGTTGCAAAACATTATGTCACAAAAATCATACAGATGTCAGACTAAAAGGAATCTTTAGAGGGCATCTAGCCTGTCTTCTTACCCAGAAGTAGTATAAAGTTTGCTTCCAGCCATGACAGATGTCTGTCAAACTTCTTAAAACCTTCAGAAGAGAGCATACAACATCCTCGGGTAACCTGTTCCAGTGATTAACAATCCTATCCAGATATTTTTATTTTTTTTTAAATAACCGAAAGCATTATTTTACTACCAGTGAAGCCGATCTCTGAATTTATTTTCACATCTTTAATCCACTCCTTAGGTAACCCCACTCTCTTGAAAACACCAACAGCTGAATGTAAGCCTAGGGATACATTGCATCTTCATATACTAAATTAAATACAGAGACATGATGATGATCTGGGGAAAGAGAGAGAGAGCAACAAGCACAGATCGGGGCCAGCAGCACTGTTGAGAGGTAGATGTGCAATAGTTTTCACATGCCTGAGCAAGTAGAGCACTAATCTGCTAAATCTGAGTTCAGTTTGTTTTCTACAGAGAGCCTTCTATGAAACGTGTGAAAATACAGTACTTCTGATACTATGCTCAATAGACACGGAAACTGATAGATCTGCATCCTCTTTCTAGCAACACTCACATAGAAGACTTATCCTTCAGACAGATCTTTTCTAGGCAAACACACAAATCTTTCAAACTTTCAGCACAGATCATGTTTTCTAAATCTTGAATCATTCAGGTCATTTGTCTGGAGTAGATCCCATTTTTCTGCATCACTTTCAAAAGAAGTCAAAAACCAGACCCAAAAAATCCAGCTTCTGACTTCTCAGCACTCAACAAAGATGTCTTGCACATAACAGCTTTGCTCACATGCTGCATGCCGAAAGTTGCTCTTTTCGTGCAATTACCACATCTTTCATTCCTGCTCCACTTGCCAGGCACTAAAACCCCATCTTCTCTCCTGCTGCCAAGTCACTGTGTGGTTACAGATGATCTGACACATACTAGTTTGCAGTTTTAGAATCTGAGTGCCATCATGCTGATAACTTTTTTTCCCAACGTATCACTGTTCATTCATTCCTCTATTCCTGTCTTCTGAAGCAATTCTGTACCCTCTCAGGAGAGTGTCCTCCTTAAATTTTACACATTCACTTTCTATTCCATCATTCAAGGCAATAATGAAAATATTTACTGAAACCGGGCCCACAATTAACCCTCTTCTGAGAGCACAAGTGAATTCTCCTTTTAGCAGGGCACCACTGCTGACTACTTTTTCAGTCTGGGGTTTCAAAGAATCAGGTCGCACTCAGACCAAATTGCTCCAGTTTACATATGAGCACATAATATGCCATAGTGTCCAAAGCATGGCTTAAGTCGAGATGCATTGCATTTACCACTTTCACCTTATCCACTAAGCCAGTTTCCTTGTGAAAGAAGGAAATTAGATTGGTTTAAAATGATTTGCTCTTGGCAACTATGCGTTGACTCTTTTTTATCACCTTATTATTTAGGTGGTGTTTACACCCTGACCTCTTAATTATCTGTTCTAGTATCTTTTGAGATATCAAGGTTAGACTGACTGGTGCATCATTCCCAAGACTCCCTTCCCCCTTTTTAAAGATAGACACTACAGTCCATTAAAAATTCAGAGCAGAAGATGATGTGTGCCTTCAAGAGAAGCAAGACTTAGTATTCACTGTGATGGTCACATGCACAAATTTAGACATGAAACATTTAACTGTTTTCTAGAAAGCTTGGGCAAAACCAGTAAGTTGAATTTATCTGTTGCATTATCTTGGGATGAGATAAAAAGAACCAAAGTCTAGGGTACATGACCAGAAATGAATATTATATAAATAGAATCGTTCATTGTCACAGAAATACGATCGCTCTTATGTAACCTATCCCAACCTCCTGCCAGTGGATTATTATTTCCTACAGAGTATTTTCCACTGCTTTGCTCAACAGAGATTTAAGCAAATCAGTAAATAGCTTCCCCCCACTTCCCTTGGGAAACTGTTGCACATAAAATAGTCAGTTTGGTCTCACTAAAAACAATAATGCAATACTGAAATGTATTTAATAGCAACAAATTGTGGCAACAAGTACACAGTAGTAATGCTACCCCTCCTTTCTTTGTCCCACCCAGACAACTATATTCATCTACAGGTATTGTACCTATTTATTTTTCTGTTCTTTCTCCTCTGATTTCTGAATAGTTCATACATTTAATGTTTACCATTGTACACAATCACAAACACACAGCAGCATCTGCAGAGCTATGTGGAGAGGCTAGGCATACCTGACCTTCTGTGTTTTGGGTACAGTTACACCAAGTGCCCCTGATGCCCTTGCTAGTCTCTACCATGGTTCCTGGAGGAGAGACAGGTCTTCCTGAAGGAGATCATCTTGCAAGGAGGAGAAATGAGAACAAGAACACCACTACATCCACTTCCATTGTAATGCCATATATAATGCCTTCACTTCTATATGAAGGAATGCAATATCTTCCCTTACCATCATTAATGTGTATGATACACACACGTGCTCAGACAGAAACACACACATGCATACAAGCACCTGAGTCCAGCAAAGGTAAATCTGAACATTATCTGGATACTGTCTAGATGCTCCAGTGCATCTATGTTGAAACGCCTAAAATACAGACCACAGCCTGTCAGGAGAGGGTGAACCCTTGTTGATTCAAACCTGTCACTTCTTTACTTTTCTCCTGATTTACTAATCTGATCTGATCCAGTTCCATTCAAATAACTCTGGTAAACTGACATGACTCAAGGAGAAAAAGGTTCCCAAGCTGCTAACAAGCCAGCAAATACTCCACATCTACCACTATTCCAGCTATTTCAGATATGCTCACCCATTTCTATTTGTAACATGTTCAGAGACAGAGGTTTGTGACCAGCTGAGAATGCACCAAGTTCTCATCATCACAACGTCTGCTGAGATTTATTTCTTTATACCCTTGTATCTATTGAAATAAAGTGGGATTAGTTTTCATGTTGTCTTTGGATACCCTGTATCCTGCTCTCCCTTTCAGATAGTGGCTGGGAGTGAAGTATAGCTGCAGTATCACATGATAAACCCACTGCATGAATAAATGGTGTTTCCCATTCTCCATGCATTTAAATCAGAGGTAGTTGACCTGTTTAGGATATAATCTATTCAGATAATAAAACCCACATGGCACATAATAAAATGTTTTAATCCATGATCCATGCACGTACTACTCTAGAAACAAAGACGGTTACAGACTGTAGCATATAAAATTTGCCCTGAGCTAGAGAGCCAAAGCCCTTTAGCACAGAGACATTTTTGAATTGCGAACTTTATAAAACCCAACCCATAAGTTCTGCAGATGTAGCTTATTGCTGAGAAAAATCTAAGATGTTAACTGCCAGTGTTAGCTCATATAAGCTGGTATTTGTAAGAAGTGTGCTGTATAATGTGTATTATTTTTCTCACCTTTCCTGTATAGTAAAATGCAGCTATTGTAAATTAAGACTTTTCTTTTTTTTTTTTTTTTTTGCTGTGGATTTGTTTGGGGATTTAATGGGGGCAAGGATGTGGTTTTGTCCTCTGCCACTTCTAGAAATTATACAAACCAAAGTATATTTTGTAAAGGAATTTTACTACCTGTTTAATAACTTTTTAAAAGGTCCTAGTATTGCATCATAGGGCTACATACACAGCAGGTCTTTTCCTTCAAGGATGAACAAAAAACATATCCAAGCAATGCTTAGTAACATTATTGGTAGTTGCCATCAAAAAAAATCCCTTGTTCATTTTAAGCAAAGGGATCCAGAAAAGCTAGTCTACTTGAAACATTATTTAAAGACATGAGGTTTGGACAAAGACCCACACAAGATGTTTAGCAGCAGATTATTCAGACTGTATCAGTTCTCCTTAACCTTATGGCTGCCTACGACTGTAATTTTAAGTTGTTTTTATCCGACAGCAGAAACGGATAGAAAGCAAAATAACATCATGCACAGACGGATGCCTTAGACTGACCACCGCTGGCTCTTTTCTTCACCTGGTTGCAGACAGGCATAACTCAGATCTGAGTATCCATAGCAGGACTTAGCCAGTGGCTTTTCCTTTTGGCATTTCATGCTTTAGAGAAGCTTCTTTGCATGCTAATAAAGATGCCAGGAAGAACAGCTGCTCCTGAACAGTTTGCAGGGAGGCAGATATAATTAATTCACAAGTTGGAAGCACATTTGACAGAGAGAATTGTTTTGTTACCCCCAAACAATCAAGAAGCTCACATGTGAAATGTACGTGCAAGTACATCTGCTCTCACTTAAATCCCATACATTTATGCCACCCTAACCAAAGACACTGTAGTCAACTCTCATAGCTAGCCATGAAGATGATTTGCAGAATAATCTAAATACTGCTGTGCAAGGAAAAGCTTGATCAATAGGCCCCATTACTTAGAAGGTATGAATTTATGTTACTTTAATGGTATGTCCAAGAACATTAAAACCAATCAAAGTCTACCCAGCTGGCCATGTTTACCAGGGCCTTGGCCTTCTTTGGATCATCACAATCATGACTTCCACCGAACTCAATGCCCAAGACTCAAAGCATTTAAGCATTTTTCCCCCTTGCTTTTTCTTTTTTGCAACTATGTTCACATAAACTTGTCACCCATTTGCATACATTTGAACAGTCTGCCTGACTATAAGGCATCTGCACTTTTATGTTCATTTCCCTGACATCTGGAGTGCAATAAATTCAATGCTTGCCTTATTTTATTTTTTTCTTGTCTCTCTGCCCCTGTCTCCCAAAGAAGTATTGGCAGTAGCACAGATCAATCCAGTCACATTCAGATCCAAACTCACTGGAGGTTTCCAAGCTTGAATGACTCACACTGGACTAAGAGAGTGGTGGAAAAAAAACACCAGAGGTGTCTCTGTATGGAAAAAACTGTAATCATTCCACCACAACAAGATTCAAAGGGAAGTACTAAAAACAAACAACTCAAGAGCTTAGATAAACGGCCAAAGTTGCCTCAGGGCACTCTGGAGGAGAACACTAGGGCACGCAGGACCACCTCCAATCCACTTCTGCTACCTCCTTGCTGGGTAAGCAGAAGTTGATACCAGCACCCCAGGGAAAAACATGCCTCAGGACGGTGCTGGGCTGATCAATGGAGCGATTCAGCCTCCCTCCCTTCAGACTACTAGACAGGTAAGGGACCACTATGCCAGTAAGCAAGGGAGTACCAGACATTGTACAGTGAACATGAAAGCTGCATTGTTCGTTTAATGGGAATGTTTGGAGTAGCCGAGCACCCAAAAGAGATACATGAGAATCACTTTGCAAACCTCCAAGGTATTGCAACATACTGTGCAAACATACAATTAAGTTTTGCAAAACTGGCCAGATACCAAAGGCTTTGTAAGTTGGCTGAACACAAAGTTCCCTGATCCCTGCCCTGACTCTCAGCACTTTCCCTGCAGACTGCATCCAAAAATACTGATAATACTAGGCTGCTCATTCTTCTGTTGCCCATACTCTGATATATTTTTCTTGCTCCACTGGGACAGATGAAATAAGAGAAACGAAAACAGGACCAGTCTGGTGTCTGTTGAGGGATCACCTCTTACTCACCAAGAAATGGCAAAGTCCTCCTAAAGGTTATTTGGGGAATATTTATTTTGTCTTGTGCTTTTACTGCAATTGTGTTAATCCAATAGGTTTGCTAAGCAGTAAAGCGTTAACTGGCATGTCTGAGGAATGCCTGTTGGGTAATGTGTCTGCATGGGAAGAGGGCAGAAAACCCAGTTTACATAAGGGCGTGGACTATATGTGACAAAGAATACATTACAGCATATGTTTCCTTCATGGTAAAATATGAGGTAATGGGGAGCAGGGTTAAAAGCTGAAGAGACTGTATTTATGCATCAAGTTCAAGGGGTTGTTTTAATTTCTAGACCAAATCAATGATTACAAACTTCAACTCTGCTTCTGTACGTGCCTCAGTAGCCTGGGAGGGGTAACTACCGTGTGTCCAGCTAGCATACATTTCTGTGCTAGACTACTTTTATGCTCTTAAAATGGCACTTCAAGTGGAAAGCGTGGTACCAAGCATGACAGAAAAAGCAAGTGGAAAAGGGAAAAGAATGAAATTAAATTGTGTGGAATTGACCATAAGGCAAATTTGGGCAGCTAAATGAAACCTACAGCTATTTTGCCTATCACTCACCTACACATCTTCCCTTCACCTAAGAAATTGCTCATTTGATCCGATGATTGCCTTTACAAGCTGCAGGGTGCATCAGGGGAGCATTTTACCAGTCCTATTTTCTCTCCTGCCGAGTTACACTACCCACAGCCTCAAGGATCACACAGGATACCAGAGCCCACAGCTTTTTTTTTTTTTTCTTTTTTGCTGTTGTTGGCTGCTTTCACTGCTAGGGCTCAAGTCCTGTCAGCAGAAGCTTTGCAGCGTATGCACAGGGAACCTGCCTAACATGTTAGAAACTGACACAATTCCAGCAGTAGCCAATGGTCTCACATAATGCAGTTATTTTTTCCAGGCCTGTTTTCTTCTTCCAGCTGAGTTCCCAAAAGGCAGCAACGCTTTAATGGACCCACACAGTGAAAAAATGAGCAACAGCAGCATCCAAAAGGCTTTTGATCGTTATTGCATCCAGTGTTTTGGAATGCTCAGACGAACTAGAGGGTAAGCTTGGCTAATATTTCCTGACTGAAGTACTGAGAGCACCTAATTCAAAGATTTCACATGTCAGAGCTACTTCACTTTCCACTTCACCACTTAAAATCTAATGATAAATGAGCAAAGTATGCGAGGTCTCTCAGATACCTGTCCCTTTCCTTTGCTTGAGGACACTTGGTCACCTCCACAGATGAGAGGATGTGTCTCTAGAGTGTCACATACACAAGTGCTTTTGTAAAGCATGAGAAAAATTTGGGGCAGTAATACAAAACTATGTAGTTTGCCACTCTAACAGAGGAGGTAATCCAGGGCTCAGGACTGGTTGTTTGGTTTGGTTTTTCTGGAACAACCTGAGAATATCTTCCTTTTCAAGAGGATCTAAGCTTCTCAAAGCCCTAGCTGACTCTGGAAGTCTTTCAAATCCATGTTGACCAACATTACAATAACCAATTTCCACTACCTATAGAGCTCTGGCTTATAGCAGAGACAGCAGCTCAGAACAAGGCCTTGTCCATGCTAGATACGAGAAGCAATCTGAGACACTGCAAGAGCTCAGGCAAGAGCTTGCTTGATCCACACGAAGCCTCACCAAATGCAAAGCCAGTAATGGAAATGCCAAAGGTTCACACAGGCACAGCTATGCTGAAAGGCCACTCATCCCATGCCTCTTTCCTTCTCACCATAGAAACAACCCTGAAAAAAAAAAATCTCTTAATTCTTCTGAGGGTCCATACATGCAGTCACCCACACACCATGCGTACAATTGCTTCTGCCTTCCCCAGCTATGGCACAAAGCTCCAGATGAGCAGTCTCAATTACTTGAACAATGATCTTGGAAGTAAAATATTTCTCTCCTTGCCACAAATCTTTATAAGTAGCGAAATAAACACCACAACGTGCCTTCTTCCAACAGCTGGAAAATTATGGTCTGATTGAAATGACATCATTCTGTTTTCCTATGGAATTTCTGTGCTGTGAGATTTCAGGGAGAAACTGTGTGGTGGTTTGACACGGGGTGGGAGATAGCACTGTGATGAAGTGGGCTTACAAAAAAAAAGGTGAAACTGTCTTAAATAGGCACTACTGAGAGATAAATGTTTACACTAAACCCAGAAAGATTTCTTAAAAACCAGATCAGACAGGCTTTTCTTTGGCTTATAGCCATTCCTCCTTTTCAGCCTTTAAACAGTGTTGCCCTAGCTCTAGCATATGATTATGTTTCTCAACTTCTTATATTGTTCTTCCCCCCTCTGTCTGAAAAAAGATATGGAAGATACACCCCAGCGAGAAAATACCTCTGCCAGAACAACACTGCAATTCTAGCAGCTTTTGAAAGGAGATAGCACTAAATCTACACCCTTAATTACATGCTCAGTTGTGGATGTCATCAGAAGGCATGTGACCACACAGGTATACTGCAGTCCTCTTTACTACACAGAAGTCATTTGGAAAAGAAAGGTTTGGCTCTAGCAAGTTAAAAGTCAAGTCCCAGATTGTGACTCTGGACCAGAAAGAGACTGCAAAACACTTGATGGCAAGAGTCAAAAGTTGAATTGGGCCAGTTGCTGAGAAGAGAGACAACTAAACTTGTATCAAGAACTGCCAAGTTCAGTTTTCCACTGTGGTATTTACAGCTGCAAGCTTTGGTCAATTTCTCCACTCAGCTTTGGTCAACATTGTGTAAATAAGTTAAAAAAAAAACACACACACAAAATTTATTTAAAAACCCACTTCCGCCCCCCCCCCAATTTGATTTTCAATTCCTTACCATGCCAGGGCCTAGTGCACAGTAAGACAGCCAGAGCTGATTTTCACTCCCTGGCCCAACAGGCCCCATTATTGTTAAAGGCTTGGTCACCTTCACCAAAAGTTTCTCAAACACAATTCTCAGTAGCACTCAGTGCAATTCAGATGTGGAATTTGGTACTCCACAGATTTATCAAAGAAAATAAATAATCCCTGAAACCAAAGAGAAATTTTGAATTTTCCTTAGTGGTCCTTAACTCCTAGAGAAGGCCTTGAAAAATCTTCTCAGTTCTCGAAAACTATCACAGACATTTTCAATAGCATTGGTTTCTATACATGTTCTCTTACTTCCTCCCCCTGCCCCTCCAGAATTTTCCTCTTCTGTTGAATAATTGCATAAACAACCCAAGACAGCACAAATAAGAAGTCAAGCTGTGCATTAAAACTTCCCCCAAACCAGGGATAACACTCACTCACCTTACAAAGTTTTTTTACTTTTTATTATGCAACTGAGAGAGCACCATATATTCGAACCTGAAATTGCACACTTCATTTGGTAACTTTTCTTGCTGCTGTTTTTTATAAGCAAGTTGACAAATTATTAACTTTCAATCACTGTATTTGGTGAGGTCAAGAAGAAAGAGCAGTGAAGGTCTATCTTCAATATTTCGACATTGAAGAACAAAGTTGATGTATAAATGCGCATATCACTTTAATGTATCCAGCCCTGTATATAAACACAATTTTCTGTGATTTATATCCCTAATTAGATTCCCATGGCAACATTCTTCAGCTAACAATGTGTATCATAATCACCTTTTCTTCATACAAATTATTTCCTTAACTTCGCATGCATAACTTAGCAGCTTTTATTTTTAAAACTCACGTTAACAGTTTCTCTCTTGTTACCAGTAGGGGTGCTATGATAAGAAACTAATTTGCTGTAAAAATTACTCATTTGTCAAACAGGCATTAAAATAATTGTTCCCCTTTTGACTGTTACCCTGCTGTTTCCAGTCATTTTCAAAAACTAAATTATTTACTCATTTGAAAGTTCAGCTGTGCATATTTTAATTGATATTCCCTCACAGGACTCATATTGTTAATGACAATAATTAACCCAAAATGGCTGCTAAATAATTATGCTGAAAAGATATGAAGTATTTGTGCAGAAAGTAAAATCAGCATTTGAGAAACCATCAAAATGTTACAACTTACCTATTTTATGGCAAAGCAGTGTAATAGTTCATAATCAAATTAGGGAAGAAAAGGAAAAATGTAGATTACATGCTTTGATGCAGAATACTTTATGTTTCCAATATAGTATGGTATTCTAGCCAACAATGAGTACTCAGTCATTTTAATAAATCCCTAGTATTGCTATTCCAGATAGTAATATAAAGTATTCTCATGAAGTCAGTGCAGTTAGGAATGTGGCAAACTATCCATTAGTAATATTTCACTGTCATCTATCTATTGCACTTCATTCCAAGGAATCAGACCTTTGTAATAATTTATAGCTTATGGAATTAATACTGAAGGTTTTATTCTGGCAAGTGTTGTTTACGTCAATTATGATAGCTAAAAGCTATTCAGGCCCAGCTTCTTTCTCTGGACACGTCACAAGGCAGATGCATTACTGACCTATTGTTTGTGTATTCATTTATATTAGCACAAAAAACAATATATTTTTTGATTTAGCTCCTTTGCTTGTCAATAGTGCGAGCTATGGGTGAAGCCAGCTCCGTATGCACAGCTAAATAAAGAGTCAGGACAGGTTTGTCTACACGGGAAACAATCTGAGTTAACTACGGATGTGATTTTAATGTGGGTTTCTATACACAACTATATTAAGCCCATGTGGACTCACTCATTCAGAATGAAAATAGCCCTAATTCACTTTAATCTAATTCACTTCCAAAGACCACAGAGGGGTTTAAAGTTGTTTAATCTGTTTGAACAGCTCATTTGAATCCACATGCCTGAGCGTCCCCACAGACACCCACACAAACAAACAAAAACCCAATAAAGCAGCAGTGAGGTTAAGAGCACTTTGGCAGAAAGTTTTACTTCATGGCTTTTTGATGGAAAATTTGGTTTTCAGCTACATAGTCTCTTTGAAGAAGGTGTTGACATCAAGTGCTTCTACATTTCAGCTTGAAACTGAATTTCCTTTCTAAAAGGTGCCCTGAAATGTTGCTGCAGTGCTCCTTGGTTGAACGTCACATATCCCTGTAATCTGCAGTCCAAGCAGTGGCCCTACACACTGTGGTTAGGGGCAACCAGGGTGGCAGATAAACCCACATACATCAGATTACATATCCTGGCTCCAAATCAATGTTACTATTTTAGACCAACACTTTTGGTCTTTGATCTTTTATTGAAAACTCAAGATTTTGAATGGGGGAATAACATTCTCGTCTTGTCCTCTGCCTCAGATCAGTCCTACATGAAAAGACTTAATAGCTCACACTAACAGAACATCCCCAAATCGAAAAGTTAGGTGGTACTTAAAATAAAACCAAACACTTGTAATCTATTTGGAGAACATCCACTGTATCATCTGTGTGCTAAGGTCTTTGAAGACTAAGGATGCACCTGAACTCACAGTTTAAAAGTCACCATTTTGCTCTTGTTGAAGGATAGTGTAATCTTGAAGGAGCCACAGGGTCTCTGCTCATAGTCCTACGTGGTTGTTGGCAACAAGTAGAGCTCTCTAGCTGATACACAGGAGTGAAGGTTGGTCATATTCCTGCTTCTAGAAAAGGGTTGGATTTTAAAAAAGTAATCAATTTTCTACAGGTGTTAAAGACTTGAGAAACAAGCAGTCAGGCCATCTCACAGGAATGTAATGGATTAAGCGTGGACGTGTTGCCAACCCTCGAGATTTTAAGTGCGTTCACTCTAAAGCCCCCTTTTAGAATCAAATGAATACAGGAGACTTTTGAAGGAAGTGAATTTCTATTCTTTGCTGTAAAGGAAAGCAGAAAATCATCACCTAGGTGAACTCCAAAGGTTAAAAAAAAGCCTGTTTTTTTACAGTCTGGTGCTTTTGAAGAAGTAATTCCTAATTTTTGAATGCCTTCTGCTAGTAAAATGCTTCATTACAGCAATTTAAATACTCCTGGTCAGAGAATGTTAATATGAACGCATCTGTCTTATTCACTTAAATTGCCTCTGCAATTCTTGGACATTTTCACATGCACCTCTGGGGGTTTGCATGTGTAATCAGCAGCATTCAGAACTTAAGCATGCCTCTGAAAGTTTGTCTCATTTAGAGCTACCTTCCACATCCACTAAGTTACATTTTTGAATTTTGAAATTTAAGACAAATAGCCAACAGATGAAGAGCATATTTATGAAAAAAAAAAAAAAAAAGAAGTCTTTTAATTGCTCAACCTATTGCTGTCTGAAAAATAAGTGCACGCTATTACTGGCACCAGATAACTCCCAGTTTTCACTGGCCAGCAAAGCCACATCTGCAAGTTCAATGAGATCAGTAAACAATGTAGGTTAAGTAACTGGTTACTAATATTTTCCTTGAGCTACAAAACTTTTAAACAAACAACAACTGTGATCACAGTAACCTTCCAGAGGTTAACAGCAAGCAGGTGGTCAATTTGAATTAAATGCAAAACAGACGGCTGCAGCATTATAAACTTAAGTTCTTGGTTAAGTTTGCTTCAGGAATTGGGTCTTCTTTCTCAAAAGCCTCAATGATACAACACATAAATGTCAAAACGACAAAAATAAGGAAGTATGTCATAGACTAAGCATTTTAATGCCTTTTCTGGCTCACTTTTACAGGCTGAACTGTGTTGACCACATTTGATGGCATCAGTACTTAGAGTGGCTGTGTGCAGGAGTTTTTAATAGCCAAAATAAATGGAGATGGCCCATCAACTAACTGAACTGTGCTGTGGGCTTGTATTTTAAACCACTGGTATGACATTTTATACTTCATTTCTTTGCTGAGCTTGAGAGATATGTCTAAGTATTGGCAATCAGATATTGAACTGGAAACAGGTTCAAATCCAGCTAGTGATGGTATGAGCAGTGATCAAAAAGGATTATTCACATCCTTCCACAGACTTTTTTTAAAGCAAGTTTCTCAATCTATTCCTAAGCACATAGGTATACCTAAAACTATTAGGTGACTATGAAGAAATCTATTTGGAAGGTCCCCCAAAATAAGAACAGATTAAAGAGCGATAAGAGCTGAGAACTCTCTGGCCCAGGAAAAATGTTTTCTCCTACGGTATCGAGAGGGGCTGTGATGGGAATTTGGGTACATCAGCGCTGCTAGAGACACTGAACAGAAGTTCCCAGTGTTGTTCCCAAATACATTTAAACTGAGGACCTGTGAAACATAAGTTTGGCTCACAGAAAACTTATCGCTGGAATGGAAAATAAAAACAGAGGAGGAACACTGAAAAGTTCTACTTCCCACATCAAGCTTTGAGTAGTCCAATGCACAAAGCATTTTAGAGCTTTTGGCAAAATGTTTTTCAAAGCCAAGCACTCCCTTTTGGGATCTCCTGCTCACTCACCAGCCTATCCAACCAACACAGTAGTGAGCGAGCTGATGGCCAAAAGGCACAGGGGCACACAATAGATGCCAAAAAGAGTGAGGGACTCAAGCAGAAAATGTAGGACCGTGACTTGCCATGTATATGTACACCACCCAGCACTTGGACTCTATTAAAAAGCACCAGCAGTTCTGAAACCTGACACTACTACATTCAAACTGCATGGCTGCCAGTAAACAAACACAAATCTGTTGTCAGGGTGTTTCATAATGACTAGCTCCTTAAAGCTAGTAATACTCATCCCCTAATGAAGCAACATCCCTCTAGGAACAATTGCTTCTCAGCCTGCAATATCACCTCCCAATCTACTGTACTACATCTTAACTGACAGGCTGAGTCACAGGCAGCTCCGGCGCCCTCATGTACAGCAGCACAGTGCCAGTGAGGTCAGGGCATGCGGCACCCAGACATCTTCCAGTGGCTACTTCAAACAAGCCCATGAAACAGTGTGGTTAGAGAGATCTCTTAAGCGTATCATCACATTGTCATTTATGCAAGATTCACTCTGTTAAAACACAAAGTTGCTCCTTAGTTGTGCTACTTACGAAAGACACGTTTCCTCTGCACATGTCCTACACACTCACAGGTGATCCCTCCTTCATGCCCCCCTGCACAGGCAGGTACATGCTGGTGCTAGATCAGAGCTGCACATGTGCATGTCACCTAGATGTGTTTTTTCCCAGCCAACCAAGCTGGGTGGCCAACCTAAGCAGGGAACAGCCAAGCTCCAGCCGTAGCCTTTCCATTACTGGTTGCACCAGTTCTCTCTTCTTTCCTTTCAGCCAAAATTTTTCAGAAAACTTACAGGAATTTCATTACCTCAATAAAATCTAGTTTAAGTTGGCCATTTCAGAAGTTATTAGGGAAAACAAGTCTACTTCAGCAGACAGCCAACTGAGTGAACAATTCAACACTTAAAATTTTTAACCTTTTCAACTGTAGATAAACCTGTGCTGCAATGAATACCCAGCATCATCCCCTTCTAAAAACACTTCTGTTCTCTTTGCCATTTATTTGCTCTGTGTGCCTTTAATTTCTGCTGGTAAAAAAGAGGGACTGAGAAGTTCCTCCAAAAGTCAACAATGCTCCTGTGACCAAGAAATTGAAGGAATAAGGTTTTGTATCTCACCTGAAGCAATGGACCCTCAATTCCTTAACAATATGATGATTCTGTTACAAACAGCAACTTAGGCTTCAGCTCCAAGGCAAGAACATGTAGCAACAGACTACACAACAGAAAGGAGTATTTTTCAGCCTCTTCAGCCTCACCCTGCATTACCTGCAAGTGATACATTACAGCATTGAATGCCAGAAAAGCACATTTTAGAATAAAAAGTATAGTGTTTCATAATTTGATTTAAATCAATTATACCATCTCTCACTGGAATGCTCATGAGCTTCAGAAATAAAATATATAAATGAAACCAGCTGCTCTGGATAGTCTTTCCTTGGGATAGATTTCACTTGAACTCAATCAGCTTTCTTCTGCAGCACATTATTGTCATGCAACATCAGAGTGGAGAGCACACAATTCTGTATGAATTTTGCAAGGTAACCAGTTATGGTTAAAAAATGCAGAAGATTAAAATTCTTTCCTGCAATGGCTGGCTAAACTCTGAGGAATTAATTAATTCCTCTGGGACTGACAGGGAAACTGAGGTAGTTATTGGCATCCCAGCAAAATCCATTAATTTATAGCTATTTACTACATTGCATAATCTTTCTGATTTGTCTCAGTCTGGAGCCTCTCTGTGCCCAACAGCATGGAGGTCTGCAGTGTTTGAGATGAAGAATAATTACTACTGGAGAAGCACATGGAACCAAAGCTCTGTGTTCTTTAATCTCCAAGTATAATGCATGTGTAGATGTTGGCATCACTCTTAAAATGACTGTTTGTAACTAAATACCCGTATCTCAGTGCTTAGATACAATGATGACTGATCTTTCCATAAATCAGAATAAATATATAAGGCAAAATCCTGTCTGTACTCAGTACGGGAGCACTCCCAGCCATTCTAATGGGACCAGCATTTCACGCACAAAGTCCTCAGCAGTCCAAGCTGTCCAGTGCTTTGGTTGCAGTATTTTTTACTCCCTTTCTCACCAAGCCCTCTTTTTCCATCCAGCATCTGTGGTAGCACTGTGCTGAGATGCAGTTGCACACTGAACTCCCAGCCACAGAAAAGTAATATGAAAATATCCTCATTAAAATAAGGTACAATTCCAGCTTCAGTTGACAAAAGCAACCTTTGTCATTGATCACTCTGCTGGGCTGCCCATAGCCTTCACTCATGAGACATTGGCTTGTTTTAAGGCTGGTAAAGGACTGTTCATTTCTGAAGGGTGAAAGATGAGCTGAGGACATTTCCAGCCCACAACAGAGTCAGAGACAGCTTTTACTCTTCATTTCCCTGCTTTTGTCAATTTGAACCAAACCAAGTTTTCCTCACTTTTCTCTCCCCTCACTGGAAAACCATTCTCCCCCAACATCTTTAAAAAGGCTCAGAATAAATCACAGCCAATTCCTTTCTCAGGCACTTCTCCATTAAGTCATGCCAGGGTTCTGTGAGTGCTTCTCTGCAACACCTCACGCTTCTGGGCCCTCTCTGACACAACTTCCTGCATTAGCCGCTCAGCTTCTTGGAAGTGGCAAAATGATAGTAACTCTGCTACACTCCTCCTCATGCAAATCTGTTCACCATCACGTAACGAAACAAAACTTTAGGGGATACCCACATCCTCTGAATTGGTGTATTTCTGTACCCTGTGGGATGAGACAGACTCTTGCAGAGAGAAGAGAGCACTTAGATTGGGTTTCAGCTGTGAAGCATCCCCAGGAGGAGTCCTCCAACACACTTCTTGCAAAGGTAAATGGTCATTAAAGTAAGCAAGGACATATTGCCTAACAGCAGGCAGAGAAGGCAGAGGACATTAAGTACCATCACCACAAACTCTCATTTTACTTTTAGGGTTTATATTATTTTAGGGTTCATTTTGAAAATACACAGAGACAAAACAAAGGAAAACTCCACCTCTGCCCCTTTTGGTCTTTCTTTAAAGAAAGAATTTTCTGATACAGCTACTCGTGTATCTTCTCTTATCACATTATACAAGTGTCCTACATTCTTCTGTAGACTTACACATGTGAATTCCCTTCATAGTTAGCAAAACAGCTCATTTTACAGCTAGAGTACTCAGATGAAGAGAGGCAAAGAATCTGCCTTCTTAAAGATATGATGGCACCTGTAGCTGGAAATAAGAATTTTCATAGCTATCATGTGCTTAACCTTTCACTGACTCAAATAATTTAGAACACAAAAGTGGGTATTCATATGTAATAAGAATAAGTAGTGACTAAGGAGAGTCAAGTGAAATAATGACCTACTCACTAACAGAGTAACAAACTCTATTTGCAATAATATACTTAAAGACTTGTATTCCTGAGTAGTCAGGAGCAGAAATGCTTTTGCATAGGATTAACAATGTCAAATTAATATGTATGACAAAACAGCAGCTTCTATAACTTGACAAGAAAAAGACAAATCCAAATGTTGTGGTGAAGGAAGAGAGAAAAGGAAAAGGGAACAGAAAAAGACAGAATAATAGAGAGAAAAAAAGGAACTAATGGTTTCTTTAACAAGAGGCATAAGTTAAAAAGGTGATTCTCATCCTTTGACTGAAAAGATTGAAAATGCAGATCCCATTGCTAGAACATTCAAAGTAATCACTAATGAACAAAATTATTTTGGATGACAACAGATTACTACTACATGTCCTGACTAAAGAGACTTTTTTTTAAAGACTTAAAAAATGTTTGAGGAATTCGAGGACAATTGTAAATTGAAATCTTAACACAAGAAAACTACTCACCTGTAGGTAGACTCACTTTCACATTCTTTGGCACATTCACATGATGTCCCACATGGCACAGTGACCTCAGCATCCCTCATTTCTTTACCACTATTAAAAAAAAAAATTATAAAAAGGGCTTAAGGCAAGGTGGATCAAGGAAGCAAGTCTCACGGTATATTTTAAGTAACATTTTCTTCAATGAAAAATGGAAGCGTGACGCTGACACCCAACAACAACATCACAGAGAGAGGATGGGAAGGTTTTTAAGTTTGAAGAATGACTCTCCTGAAATGCACATCTGATCTGGTAATGCCTGTATGACAAAGAAGTGTTAGTTAGAGTGGAAAGAGCATTCCAAGAAACAAGCTTCAGATTTTCAGAAACAAAGGCATAAGTCAAATGTATTCTGGAAACTACCTTAAATTTAACTGCAGGAATCTACAAACTCTCCATTGTTAAAACAACACTTTGAACAGCTGGAAGCACTACTCCATCTAATGCATAGAAAAAAAACCAAACATCTTTTGATAGATATAGATAGATCTCTCTTTAGTATTAGACAGACACTTTGCCTTTCACAGTGTTGTCCCAAATGGGGCATGATAGCAGACGAGATACATATGCCCAAACCAAGATTTATTGCAAACAGGGGTCTTAACGACCAAATCAAAAAAGAAACACAACCGGATTGCATGAGTGTTGGGATATTAAGGTAGCAGAACAGAATGTGCAAGAAATAATGCAAAAAGGTATCTTAACAATAAAATGCACAACTAATACTCAGTTATTTGGCAGAGGTTAACCATTTAAATGCTAGCAACTTACTTATTAGTAGGCCTCATATGAGATCTAAAACAATTATTAACATAATACCTAAGCAAGGGGATAATGGTATAATTACAATTATCTAAAAGTATCCTAAGGTCTTCAAATTATAGAATTGAACAGTGAAAGATTTCTTTATATTTAAAGCTGGCTAGTAAAGGCATATAGGGAATTGATATCTCTAACCCTCTTACAGCAACAGCCAGGTGTCCCTTGTCTTGTTTCTCAACTTCTGAGGAGTAACCCCTCAAGCAGGCAACCCCGCTGGAGAGAAGGTCCAGCACACCTCCTGGAAAAGTGTACAGGAGTCTCTCCGATATAAGATGGGACCTGGCTTTTATAGAATAAAGTGGATTGACTGCTGACATTTAACTACTTAGCTGTACCTCCAAAATGTGTCATTGGAGAATAGAAGGAAAACAGTGGAAATACCCAAGAAGGCCCTTTTCGCACCAAGCAATCTCTGTTGTTTATCTCTTTGTACTTGTTTTGTCTCTGTTTTGGCCTAGCTGTGGCTAGGCTTAGCTCGGTGCTCTTCAACACCAGAGAGCAGCTGGTATTACAGACATTGGACTTCTGTTTCTATTTTCAAGGTTGTTACCAACTCAGAGCTTGCTGGGCCCTTGATATCAGCTCACAACACCTTCCCATGGAAATATTCCCATTCCAGAGGTGGGGCTGTAAAACTGAGCAACAGAGAGCAAGTCAATCACAACAGGAAACAGAGGGAGGCACAGTGAGATGGAGCATCCTGCTACAAGTATGTTAAGTTAAATATCCTTCTGGCTTGACTGAGCTGTCTCTTAAAAAACATCCTTACTTTCAGTGGTGGACATGGTATTCAAGGACTACACAGCAGCAGGTGATGGCCAGTGAAAAATTGTATTTCCTTAGAAAAATGCCAGCAGAGAACTGAGGAATATGGGCAAGAGCCAACTTGTGGACGAATAACCACGACTAAAACCACCACATGGGGAGCAATGCAAATTAAGTTTTCACCTATTTTGCTTAAGGACCTGCAAGGCTGTTTATCTACCTGTAAAAGCAAACCCCATCTCTCTCAGAAAACAGAGAGCTACAGAAATTAAATAAGGTCAAGAGTGCTTTCACTGTGCATCTTCAGAACCTACTGTAGAACTAACAGGTGAAGATTTGCCAGATTAGACAGAAACAAAGTTATGTTGATTGTACTACTCTCCCAAAGAAGGGACTAAAGCTAATGCCTAAAGATGACATGGGACCTATTGGAAAGGCCATGAAATACCTACAGATTTAAGAATCCAGCGTTCCTCCCTTCTCTCACTATTTTTTTCCATTACTCTTTCCTCTTCTCAGCCTCCAAGATTCAGAGATGCTGATGCACTCCTGTGAACCACACACTTCAGTATTCACCGACCACCATGGAAAGCTGTGCAAAACATTTTTTGTGCCCTCAGGAAGCTGATGAAATTTGAAAAGAGAAAAGGCACACAACTTTATTGAGGTCGGCACAAGCCCAGAGATTTGCAAGTTGCATGTCGCTGTTAATCAAAGTGACTGTGCCAACATGATTAGAATACCCACAAAGCCAAGCCAATCAAGCAGCTAACTGAGGGAGACCATGGAGCAGATAGCAAATACCACTGGAGTTGTACATTGTCTCAAAAGATTATCACTGCAGTTGTTCAAACTCTTGTGACCAACAAGGGATTGCAGTGACTCATTGCTATTGTGTTTCTGCAGCTCAACATTATGCCCCATGCATACTCTGGAGCTCCATAGCACCACATGTGTATAACAATGTGCCACACTTAATAAAATATCTTTGCGGTAAAAGAAGTACCAAAAATATTTGCACAATAGCAGAATGCCAACCAAATACTGGACTACATTAGAACAACTCATTGGGTGCCATTCCAAAACAGCATCTGCCATGGCCCCAGGAAGTAGCTTAAAAAAAAATTTAAACAAGACATTTTTCTGAAAGATCACAGCTTTTAACATACCAAGGAAACTTCAAGAACAAATTAACATATGACTCACCTCCCTGAGGTCTATCCCATGGTTTCATTATCAGTCAAGCAGAATCCATTGTTGCAAAAGCAGTTCAAAGTGGCCACTCCATCCATGTGCCACAGTGAATACACAGCAAATTTTCACTTATACACAGCTCTGTTAAAAAAAGGAGGAAAGCAGGATAATATTTAAAAATAATTAAATTAATTTAAAAAGAATGAATAAAACAATTTAAAAATAATTCCAACTCCACACTGGAGTTGGAAAGGCCAGGAAAAGCCCATATGCATCAGTAAGGGCTAGGAAAGAAGATGGTCACTTTTCTGATGCTCTTAAAACTTTCCCAAGAAAATTACAGCCTGCAGCTGGGGCACACCAATCAGCTGCTCTGGCAAAGGTCACAGGAGGAAAGATCCCCTGCTAGTTCAATAGCGGCGGTTTCTTAAATGATCTTGAAACAACGAATAGCATCTGAACACTTCCTCCCCTGCTGGATTCAGGGGCCCGCATCTTAACTGCTGCTGTCCTCCTGAAAGCATTGCTTCAGAGCAGAGTATCCTCTCCCAGATCAGAGGTACCAGGCATGCTGAAATGAAAACAACTGCCTTAATTGACTACCTGGAAAGGAATCATGGAGGAGTCCTATCCAAGAGACATGGTTTGGGCTCCTGCCACAACTAAACAGGCAGATGTAACTTCTGACACTGACAAGTGCTCAGTGTAATATCAGATGAAGTTAAGAGATAACAGGGAAACCCTCTGTACATCAATCATGTCACAGAAGGCAGCAGGCACAACAAGAATCTAGGCTGAATTAAAGGTTAAAAAACCTAGTTTCATTATTCCTTTTTTCCTTGGATAACTGGGGGGGGAGGGAGGGGATCTGTATTTTTTAATTAAACAAAGTCCTGACAAAAAAACTGCATGCACAAACAGAGGGTGCACTAAGGTTAGATTTGGTCAGCTGAAGGGTGGATGAGCAGCAGGTGGGAGCCCTGCAGACCAAGGACAAAATTCTAAGGATGCTGGTCCTTCCTCACTTTTCTCCCAGCTGATGGCCTCTCCATGCCAGATAGAGACTGTACTGAAAATACTCACCCTTTTCTCCCCCCTGTTTTCTTTTTTTCTTTTCAGAGTCCTACACTGGGATAAGCAAACAAGATATGAGGAGCCTTATGGACAAGATGCACAGCCAAGCCATGGCAGAGTGCCATTGTACACGTGGGCCTTCCCCTCAACAACCAGTCCTTTCTCTGCTGGCATGCCAAGCACTGACAGAGGACAGTGGTTTATAACTGGCACTCTCTTGCAGACATTCATGCCCCTGGTGTGGTAACTACTTGCCTTCACTGCACTATCAAAAAGCTTAAAATCTGGCATACATTTTATGGTGAGAATCCTGTTCTCCATGGTAGGTCTTGAAAAAAACTACACAGCTAAAAGGATGGATATAATAGAGTGGAACTTCACAGCCTCTTTGTGGTCCCCCACTACTACAGAGACAGAGCATGCTGCTCACAATACTCCACAAAAGCATCCAAAATATAAAAAGCTTAAAGTGAACTTTTCAAACCTTACAGCATCACTGGAGTTTACCATGAGAGGTGCACTGTGCATACATATAGAAGAGAAACCCTGCAACACACAAAGCTTTCTACAGATATTCAAGGAACCCTTTCAACTTTTATTCACTTAAGCAAAACATCACTGAAGCAATGTTAATCCTCTCGTTTACAGTTACACCCACGAAAGAAAGGGAATTCACAACTCAAGATCAAACAGATACACTAAAGGGAGCCGTTTAACATCACTAAGGATAGCACCCTATAATTACCATGTATCAGAGAGACTGAATCTTTCAACACAAGTTTTGCTTGAAGAAAAAATAGAAATAAGGAATTTCATTCAGCTCTGTTTCTGCCACAGCCTCATATTGAATTAAAACTTAACAGCAACACCAAGTACAAATTTACCAACCATTGTTTCAGGAGCTCAGATCATCAGAAAAATGAAATATGAAAGCGGCAACACAGCTAAAGCAACATCAAAAATCTAGAGCAACCAAATGCAGCCACACACTCAAATACATATATTTTTACCTTTACACCTGCAAAGCAGAACTGTTATCAAGGAAATGTTAAAAATTAGAGGAGAATTCTTGAGGAGCTCAGTGGAAACATAAAGCTTGACGGCAAGACCCTGAACATCCTCCAGTCTGTGTGAGGCCTTACTAATCCCTACAGAGCATTTTTTGGGCATTATGGGTGCCTTTCCTGAAACTGCATTCACAATACCATCAGGAGGTAAAATGTCTTTGCTATATCAAGCAGATGTCCAGAAATGCAAGCAATCCAAATTTGGGACCTTTCATAACATTGATGGCATTTGAACAGAAGTTAGGCTTGGTACTAGGTTCAAAGGGAATGCCAGACTACTGTAAATCCTCTAATTAAAAAGGAGAAAGTCTCTGACTCGTAACTTAGTTAAAATCCCCACCAAAGTTTGCAGTTAATCAATTGCTTTACCAGAAGTCTTCACAAAGTCCACAAGACATGGAAGCCTCGGGAATGCCTTCAATATCAACAGTTTAAACACAACTGTAGGGTTCATAGTAATAGATGATCTCTTCACATTTTAATAATCTCCACCAGGAACAAGAACAAAATAGAAGGAAGCCTGGTCCTCTGAAAACCAATGGCTTTTACTAGCAACTTCATTAGTTCCCTGTTTGATTAAAATCCCACGGATGGAACTCCTCTGTGCCCTTGAGAAACCCCATTCACTTTTAGCAGCTGAAGCACTCAAGATCTACAACATAAAGCAATTGGCTTTCAAATGCAGGTTGCTTCATTTTAAAACATTACTGCTCTTTGATGTTTATCTGTTTAAGAGAGTTTATTGCAGCTAATTCACAGCAGGAGTGCCCTGTGGCATCCTCAAAAATTATATTAAAAATATAAAAGATAAGAAAGGAAAACATAATAATTATATAATCTAATTTTTTATGGCTACACAACAAAAATTAAATCCTAATTTTGTAATGTATATGCATAGAACTATTTCTGACACATACCAAAAGCATGAAGCCATCATTCACAGGCCTTTTTATTGGAAAGTCTGACAAACTGAAACAGCAAGAGGCCAAATACCATATTAGTAAGTTTCAACTTTATTTAGAAAATGAGCTGCAAGGATAAGCCAGAAACATATGGATGGAAGGTTGTTATCAGCAAACAGAGCCTATGTGCAAATGGCATTTTTTGATTTACTAGAAATAATACTACAACAACTGCTGCAGTCACTCCTCCGCACCCCTTACATTAAATTCATTATTACTAAAAATGGCACTTTTTTGTAATCTCATGTTGTTCCATTGCCTTATGCCACCTGATGGATATCAGCTGCAACTGCGTGCTCAGGCCAAAAGTGCCATATCACAGAATCACAGAATCACCAAGGCTGGAAAAGACCTTTAAGATCATCAAGTCCAGCCTATGACCAACACCACCACACCATCTAGACTATGGCACTAAGTGCCACATCCAGCCTTTCCTTGAACACATCCAGGGACGGTGCCTCCACCACTTCCCTGGGAAGTCTATTCCAGTGTCTAACCACCCTCTCCGTGAGGAAGTGCTTCCTAATATCCAACCTAAACCTCCCTTGGAGCAACTTCAGGCTATGCCCTCTTGTCCTGTCACTGGTTGCCTGGGAGAAGAGACCAACCCCCACCTGACTACAACCTCCCTTCAGGTAGTTGAAGAGAGTGATGAGGTCCCGGAGTCTCCTTCTCCAGGCTAAACAACCCCAACATCCTCAACCTCTCCCTATAAGACTTTCCCTCTAGTCCTTTCACCAGCCTTGTTGCTCTCCTCTGGACCCGCTCCAGCACCTCAACGTCCTTCTTGAAGTGAGGGGCCCAGAACTGGACACAGTACTCGAGGTGAGGCCTCACCAGCGCTGAGTACAGGGGGAGAATTACATCCCTACTCCTGCTGGCCACACTATTCCTGATACAAGCCAGGATGCCATTGGCCTTCCAGGCCACCTGGGCACACTGCTGGCTCATGTTCAACCAGTTGTCAACCAGTACTCCCAGGTCCCTCTCTGCCAGGCTGCTCTCCAGCCACTCTTCCCCCAGCCTGTAGCGCTGCCTGGGGTTATTGTGGCCAAAGTGCAGGACCCTGCACTTGGTCTTGTTGAATTTCATGCTGTTGGCCTCGGCCCATCGATCCAGCCTGTCCAGGTCCTCCTGCAGCCTCTTCCTACCCTCTGGCAGATCGACACTCCCCCCCAGCTTGGTGTCATCTGCGAATTTACTGAGGGTGGACTCAATCTCCACATCCAGGTCATCAATAAAGATATTGAACAGGACTGGGCCCAGTACTGATCCCTGGGGGACACCGCTGGTCACCGGACGCCAGCTGGATGCAGCTCCATTCACCATCACTCTCTGGGCCTGGTCATCCAACCAGTTTTTGACCCAGCGAAGGGTGCACCTGTCGAAGCCATGGATCGCTCTTACAGGACCCATTGAGCCATGGCAGTAACATGCTTCACCCCAAGGGTAGCATTTGGAAGAACTCCCTCTTAACAACTTGATCTGACAGTGCACGGACCGCTCCTGTGCATGCCCTGATTTGTTGAAGGCATTAGTAGCCATAATATCCCTGCCAGCCTATTCAGAATCAAACCAAGCCATTAAGAGCTGAAAACGACATTGTGCCAAGCTCCAGGTAACATACACTCAATAAACCACAATGTCAGTACCGTGCTTTTATCTTTAACTGTACCTTTTGAAGGTAGAATCTCAAGAGCTACATCTTGAGTTTCTTCCTAAGTAGCGAGTTTCATCCAGCTTCACTACAGATCAATTATGACCAAGCAATTTGTGATTTCAATTGCAAGTGCCAAAGAAAAGGTTGCAGATAGCAAAACTCAACTGAGAGCTGCTGTAAAAATCTAATACTTCTCTGAGTCATAGAATCATAGGGGTTGGAAGGGATCTCTGAAGATCATCAAGTCCAACACCACTCCTGCAGCAGGAACACCTAAGGCAGATCACCCAGGAACACATCTAGATGGGTCTTGAAAGTCTCCAGAGGAGACTCCACAACCTCTCTGGGCAGCCTGTTCCAGTGCTCTGAACTTTGCCTTCCACAGTAGCAGCAAACAGCAGAATCAGAGAGAGTTAATGCTATAGCACCTAACATTGCAAGCACAATCAGATTTGTGGAATCACATTGCAAAGAAGCTATCATAAAGGAAAGCCTCAACTGACAAATCTTTCACTGAGTCACTCTTCTCAAAACAACCCCTCAAAAGAGTCCTTCTGAGATGTTGTCCAGAAGTCTGTGGATTAGGCTGAGTTTTCTTAAAGCCTTGAAGTTCCCCTGGTGTTGCTGCCTTTATAATGAATCCCTAACTCAGTCCACATCCAACTGGAAAATCTACATTCATGCTATTCCACAGGGCCGGCAAACCTGGAGAAGGGAAGTTCTTCCACTAAAGGGAAGAGTTTTAACATTATCTATCCCAGAAGCAGTGGCTGGGGAAAAATGACAATTCCAAAGGATAAATTAGAACAAGACATCAGAGGCCCTGTTCGTGCTAAAACAAATGAAGATGGATTCACCAGCTGTTTAAAGGTCAGCTCTGAGCCTCCTAAATTTCACAGTCTGAGATCCACATGTTAGGACCAATACAAAAGTCTTCCCAGCTCAAGGAGGGCTAAGAATGAAGACTAACATTGAGAAAAGACAAAGAAAATAAAAAATACTCTCCCAAAATGACTGACATTTCAGATAGTAAGGTAGCTCAACAGAAAAAGGTGGTATGTATCAACATCCCTGAATGTGCTGAAGTATGACCAACAACCTTGATTTAAACAGCTTAAGAACACCGGAGCCCATCTGAGAATCTGGTATTTTCTTGTGTGATAAACAGCCTAAAAAGACCCCAAAACATGTGAGTACTACTTCATTTGGTGAGAAACTGTGCCACGGACTTCACTGCATTCTCAGCATGGCCTCTTCTTCCAGCACTGAAGACATTTGATACAGTATATCCCACTGCCTAAACAGAAAAAGCCAATACAGACAGGAGATGTACAGGTTGAAGACCCTTCAAAGAACGAAGCTACTCCAGCTACTGCAGTCAACCCACTTACCTCATTTTGCTGTTAATATCTAGTTTATCTCCAGATCGAGCAAAACTTAAATATTTTTCCAACGTAAATGTCCCAGATGTAAATTCTCTTTGTTTTCATGGCCATCAAGCAAAAATGAGACACTCCACATTTCTAGCCACACTGAAAACATCACTTTCAGGCAAAAATTATCCCATGAATACTGAATTTTATGCCCAAATACTCCCTTCTCCAAAATTATGCATGCTGGAACAAAACAAAGCAGCCTAAATGCTGTCTAAAACTCCGAGTAGTTTTTCCTACAGAATAGGCACCTCTGAAGGCCTGGAGCCAGCAAGAGGCAGGTGGTAGGCTTTAAGCTGGCTGACTACAGACCTAACTGCACATTTAGCTCAACGAATTGACAAAAATACATTCTTGCTCTGCAGTTGGGATCTGCAAAGGCAATTGCATTTCCCTTCTAGTCTTTGCATCTGAGATACAGAAGCCTTTAATTGTCCTCTGTCACCATTTTACTAACACCACATATATATATTGGCTTCACCAGCTAGGGCTGCTTCTGCACAGCCATGTTGCCGACCAGAAATTTCTGCAGAAAATGAGAATAAGGGAATTAACACAAAAACCCAGGTTGTATGTACATATATCCTCCACTAAAGGCTGATCCAGACTTGAAAGGGAGAAACAAGTAAAATTGCAGGTCTGCTACATTTGATATAGTCTCCTTAAAGTCTCCTTAAGCAAAGGGGGGAATAAAAAAGCCCAAACCTGTATTTGCCATTTTTAAATCCAGCTTCTATTGAATTACCATCACTGAGGTACTCCTGACACATGAGAGAGGGAGGGAGTAGAGAGGAAAGAAAAGATTTAATAAATAACAGAGAGGAAAATCGTGATGACGTTAATCTCAACCACAGTAAAACAATAGTTTGAAAGCACGCCAGGTCTCTCTCTCTAGTGTCTCAGGCTGAAGCTCAGCATCTAGTTCATTAAAGTAAATAAAATATAACGGTGAATGAAAACAAAAAATCATAAGAAAGATTGCATGAATAATAAAAAGAATCTGAGCACAAGTCCAACCAAATGCTGTCAACTATTATTTAATTTTTACTTTGCTCTCTCAGAGAAAACACCAGAGAGCAGGGAGAGGGGGAACCAGGGAAGTAGTGTGTTAAGGAGAAAGAGGCAAGGATATTCCAGAGGGTTTTTGATAACATAATCACCGAAATAATATATATATAATGTATTTAAAAGCCTTCCAACATTATTAATTGTCTCCCAGAGATAATACAATGGAGAGGTAGTGAAAAAAAAAAAAAGTAATTATAAGAATCGCAGGAACATTTACACTGAGCAGATCTGGGCCTTTATATCCCAAACGCCTCCAGTCAGGGATGGAATTCGGCCCAGTGTAGACACTTGTTTGTATAATTATTACATCTGATTAAATCTGCTCTTGACAAAATAAAGAAGATTGACATTAGCAGGTTGAGTTATTCTTATCTAAAATTAATAGCATTCCACTAGGGATTCAAATTTGGATGTAAAAATGGTGATACACCTTTTCTTATGGTTTAGTAGGAAGCTAATCAGAACCCCTATGAGAAGTCTTACATACTCATCCACACTGAGATCTTTTCCAGACAGCTGTGACAATTTTTCATACACCTCCTCTTCATACCAAATCTCAGAAAAGCATTCCGGCTTCTTATCAAAACCACTAGAACTGAGATTTGTTTTGGAGACATTCAAAGACCCAGGAGATTTGCCTGTCATAGACAGAGGAAATTCTTCCCCAAAAGCTCAGAATGACAAAGTTTTGCCAGATACTGGCAGTAAGCACACATTTTAAAAAACTGTATTAATCAGTATTTGAGTAAAACATTTTGGATTTTCATAATCCAGATTGCTCAGGTTACGTAAATGTAATTATTACACTACCTTGATAAGCAGTCATTATTCTTAAACTCAAAAGAAAACAAAAAAGCCTGATAATTGCTATTATCTTCAATGATGCCAGATTTTCATTTCCAGACACATAAGGGTCACTACAAACCCAAAATTTCTCATTATTACCATATATGTCCAGTCCTGGGCAGCGATAAAAACCTCGGTCACCTTCGCTATCATCCTGTGAATGAAAGACAAAGACTTTTACACTGACCTGAGGAGGATTCTCGTAGAGCTGAATGGACAGTGGCAGATGGGGGGAACCTGTCCATGACTATGCATTTAAATGCAGCAAGGACGATTTTTGGGGGTTTTTTTGGCTGCCTTTGCTGTCACTTTAGGTTTTGATTTGACTGACCTTTGGTATCATCCATCCTCGATGTAATATACAAATGGAAATTAGATTTGAATGTCTACTCATACACTCAAACTTTGATCCTTGGACATGGATAGCACAAAGAAAAAATATGTCAATTTTTCACCTGAAAATAGAATTGCAATATTCAGAAGTTACATTTATTAGTTAGGAGAGCTGATTATTCAACCAGGCAGCAGGCTGAAAAAGACCAAAGATAAAAAACGAATTGCAAATCATGAGCGCAGAAAAACAAGTATTTATGAACAACCTTCAAACAATGAATTATTAATTGAAGAACTTTGTTAGAAACTTCCTTTAGCAAATAAATCAGAGAATTCTGCAATCTGCACAAACAATTTATTGAATAAATTATTCATTGTGAATCAACTATTCACTTAGATCCGGATCTTCCACTTTAGGTTTCTGTTTTGGTTAAATCACTATGAAGATTACACTCTGCCTAATTTTATTGCCATGGTGTAAATTAAAATGTATCAGTTAATTCTAGTTTTATTAGAAGTAGTCAAGCACAGGACATGAAGTGATTGAGGTCATTGAAACCACAAACTAATCCAAATTTGTTTTACCATAAATTGAAATTTGAGGTACTTCAGAAGCTCAGTGATATGCAAGGGGGATTCTGGATACCTACAATTAATGGACTGCCTCAGAAAATCTAATTAGAATGTGTACATTTCCAATACAAAATCAGCTTTTTATTACCTTTAAAATCTGGGATAAGAAAGAGCATGCCCTACAAGTCATGCCCTCCCCTCCAAGACTTTCTGTATGAGTTTGGCAACTAAGAGCTCATTTGTTCCATTTTGCCTCAGTTGCCCAGGTATGTAGTAAAGATAACTTCTCTGGACTGGAGAATAAACACAGTGGGCTTATCTGGGCTTCAGTTGAACAGCAAGAAGTAAGATGGAAAGCCAGAGTAAGGGACTCTGACTTCTAGGAATGTGCAACAGGTTTATAAAACAAGATCACAAAGAGCAGCAAAAGGACTTTTTTCTCCTCTTCTTGATAAACCAACACCTTCTGTCTTTGCAGCTAATATTTATGATTACTACACCAGTTTAGAAAAGCCGCGTTAAGCTACAGTCAACTCTCTATATGTTGGATAACAACATAATTAAATAATCCAGGAAAAAAAGGACAATAGGGTTTACTGCAGGATCCATTATTTGGGACATCCAGCAAGTACGCAACAGAGAAAGAACATCTGTGATGTTGCTGACTATGAAGCACAGGGATCCCTGAACACACACCAAACCCACACCAGGGAGCACAGCAACCCACAAAACATGGCTCTGCTGCTTCTAGACCACAGGCAGAGAAAGAATCTGTATCTCTGCTTGTAACATAACTGGCATTCCCAATAATCAAGGGTTGACTCATTTTTTTAACTTATTCTTTTTTTTAATGAAAACCTGGTCTAATTAGTGCAGTTGCTTCCCAATACAGCCATTTCTCACTGAGCAAGAAAATGTTTTACAAATATTTGCAGAGCTTTGCCACTCTGTTAGAATTCCTCTATAAAGGAACATTTTTCTTTTTCTAACCTAAAGAATACTTTCTGATGAGCATCATCCGAACAACTCAGTACCATTTTAAATGCCACAGAAAGCCAGTAAAGTGTATCAGACTGAAGATGGGTGATTAAATTAAACTGATATAGAAGAAGGATGTGATAGAAACATGGAACGGTTAGAGTTGGAACAGATCCTAAAGATCATTGAGTTCCAGCCCCCCTGCATGGGCAGAGACACCTCCCACTAGAACAGGCTGCTCAGAGCCCCATCCAACCTGACCTTGAACGCTTCCAGGGATAGAGCTTCCACAACTTCTCTGGGCAGCCTGTTCCAGTGTCTCACTATCTTCACACTGAAGAATTTCCTCCTGATCTCTAACCTAAATCTCTCTTCTCACTACAAGCCCTTGTAAAAAGTCCCTCCCCATCCTTCCTGTAGGCCCCCTTCAGGTACTGGAAAGCCGCTATGAGGTCCCCCCAGAGCCTTCTCTTCTTCAGGCTGAAGAACCCCAACTCCCTCAGCCTGTCAATATTCAGATACTCTGATATTCAGATACTCTGAACAGAAGGCAGTAAACAATCCAGCCATTCAGTAAAAAGTCAGTAGTAAGTGTGGAATCACTACGCTCTCAACTCTAGTTAAAATTTACAGACTAGATATTTGAAGATAGTATTTTCTTACAATTCAAATCCAGAGGCTCCACACACACATCTTACCCTAAGTTGGTAAAATTTAACATCTTTTTCCAGCTATAGTGAAGTTCATGCAACAAACATCAGGTTTTCAAAGCTCTCTTTTCAGTAAACTAGCAGATTTTTGGGTGTGTATTTTCACCCCAATGGGTTTTTCCAATCCCCCTCCTATTTTTCTGCTCTCCTCCTCTCTCCCCCTTCTCCCTTCACCCTTTTTAGCCCCCCCTTTGGTTCTGGCATCATTGAATCCTCTCTGCTTTTTCCCTCCCTACCTTCTCCTTAATATCCAAAGCTGAATATGAAGGCAATACCATTCATATGGAAATCAGACTTGCTAATATACAGCATTTGCCCAAAAAGCATTTGTCCATTTCTAGCTGCTCCAGAAGAAAACAATCCACGTCTACCCTGCTCAGAGCAGCCAGAGAAAAGCCTGCAGTCAGGAGTTGCATTTTTCCCACAGGTATATAGTGCAAAACTTCTAACCAAGACTAACATTTTTGGAAGTGCTGTTGGCAGTCAGCTACTAATAAGTGATATTTCTGACACCAGCAAGATAGGAATCGATTAAAAGTAATTTCCTTTATACTTTCAGATTTAGTAATCAGAGGAAGGAGTTTAATGATGTTGATAATTTATTATTTATTGAACAACCACATGCTCAGCCATGTACAAAAGAGAGCATGTGCTTTCAATGTCAACTAGATGGGTCACGTAATTTAGACACGTAACACCAAATACCATTCATATTTAATATGGTAACATTCAAACAAACAACACCTGAATGTGAAATTCAGCTGGGTACCCCCCTTCCATTTAAGGACAAAACCTTTCCCATTCCTCTCCCCGAAACTCCTGTACCAGGTGGCAGCACAAATTTTTATTTCAAATCCTCAGTTTCCCTCCCCATAAAGTAAGCTTGAGAAAGGGAAAAAACCCTTATTATTACCCTGATGCCATCATACTTTTTCTGGATGTAACATTTATATTGGCCCATTGGTTGAGTTGGGGAGAACAACAGTACTCTTTCTTCTGTTGGATTATCTTTAAATACAGCATCAGGAAGTGCCTTAGCTTCCCTTGAGGCTGGAGGATTATTTTGGTCCTTGAGGTCTCCAAGCATGGTAGGGTTTAATGACATAATTACCTGTCTGCAATACAGACAAACACATCCAAAAGGGGTTCAGGGAAAGCAGGAAATTAGGTAGGCACAGACAGTGCCATGAGATTGCTCTTTTTGCTACATATAGCAAGACAGACCCTCTCTGAATCATCCCCTTTCACACAAAGGGGCACCTTGAGGTAGAGATACGAAAAAGGCACACAGGTAATGAAGCAAAGGCTATGCCAGGGCTGAAGTCACACCTACAGGGTGGTCATGGCCCAGCCAGGGGAAAGCAGGAGGTAGGGGTGCCCATCTGGGGCTTGGCTTTCCCCTCCCTACCTCCAACTGCACATCTGCAGAGTGGTAAGTGGTGATACATCCCCACAGTGCCTGCATTTAGCTCCAACTCTCAGGGCTGAGCATCTTCCCTGAAGCTCTGGACACGCATCCCTTGTCAGCTGATATAGAGCAGCAGTGGAGGGAAGCTTGAAGTTACAACTTACAGAAATGCTAAAACTTTACAGACAGGTGGCACACAACAAGAGCTCTCCAGCAGACTATTTCTTAATCTCACTTCATAAAAAACAAAACCAAAACACCACCAAACAAAATAATACCTACAAGCCAAACCTAATTACTTAGATTCCACCTCTGTATTCATGAACTCCTGGGGCTAGCAATGCTGTTCCTGCACAAAGCACCTTCCAGTCCCAGTACAGAGACACTACTGCTGCTCTCCATTTTCATTAATCAGCGATGTCTATTCTAGTAAGTCTCTGTTTCCAGCAAAAGCTTTCTTGACCACCTAAGCAAATGATATTTAAAACATTATCTGCCCAAAATATCTTAAATATTCTATAGGGCAGATGTAAGGCAAACTGCAAACTCGGTTTGATAGCAAAAAACAGAAAGCAAAGTTTTAACTATACTGCTGCTACTTCTATGTGGCCCTTACAACACATTACTCAGTAACCCATGATTTTCAACTAAGGCTTTTAAAAGTAGTATTTACATTATATCACATTATGATCTTGCTGCAAGTTTCCCCAAGAATTATTAATTTTACTGCAGTTACTAAAGGTAACTCTGGATTTAGACTAGTACAATTGTAGTAAGAGTCTGCTCACTGGCTCTTTGGGTTTTGCTTTGGTTTACACAGGAGAGTATGAATGTTTTCACCAGCCATCATGAGGGAATGAGATGACATGAGTGTCATCTAAGAGTGAGTACACACAGAAGTAAGTATGCTATAAAACTGGAAAATGCAGTACAACATATTTGAGAATATATAAGAAAAACCTTCCAGCATTGATTTGTAAACACTCATAAGGTCCTTACTGTATGCCTCAATTTCACTATCTTCATACACAAATCATGTGTTGCTATGTATCTATAGCGCTGTGAAGACATGAGGAATCCAGCAATTTAAGGTTCACTGTAATTGCTGGCACCTCAGAACAATCCACTCAGTCACGTCATGCTAAGGATGCAAGGAATAGAGATGGCCCATGAAACCCATTCAGCCACACTTGCCATACAGCTCCACAAAGCAGCTAGTACCCCCCTCACAAGGCTTCTCCGCTGGCTGAGGCAAAGCCCCCCGCTACGGTCTCAGCACCAGCACCAGCACTGCCTCTTCTGCAGCTGACAGCCAAACTCCAGGGCTCCAGCATTACACGAGAGCAGCACTGGGCACGAACGTGTATTTGCTATCGTCCTGTTTAAAGCTTTTGTGTTGCTGGGTGCCCTTCATTGCTGTATTGGGAAGAAGGGTAATTCACAGCACAGGGGTCATTCTCCCCCTCTACTCTGCCCTGATGAGGCCACATCTGGAATACTGCATCCCGTTCTGGGCTTCTCAATTCAAGAGAGACAGGAAACTACTAGAGAGAGTCCAGCGGAGGGCAACAAAGATGACTGGGGGATTGGAAAGGTTGAGAGAGCTGGGACTCTTTAGCCTGGAGAAGAGAAGGCTGAGGGGAGACCTTATTAATGCCTACAAGTATCTAAAGGGTGGGTGCAAGGAGGATGGAGCCAGACTCTTTTCCATAGTTCCCAGTGACAGGACAAGGGACAACAGGCACAAGCTGGAACAAAGGATGTTCCATTTAATTATGAGAAAAAACTTCTTTACTATGAGGGTGACAAAACACTGGAACAAGCTGCCCAGGAAGGTTGGGGAGTCTCCTTATCTGGGGATATTCAAGACACACCTGGATGCAGTCCTGAGTGATGTGCTCTAGGGGCTCCTGCTTTAGAAGGGCAAGTTGGACTAGATGATGTTTAGAGGTACCTTCAAACTCTGACAATTCCATGATTCCATGATTATTTTATTTTTTAAAAAATAAAAAGCATAATTCAATATTTTATTCACCTCTATTCAACACTTCCTATCTAACCAATTTTAATCTCAGAGTCCTGCATACAGAATACATTTCATTTATTCTTTCAGTGCTTACCACGTCGCTGCTACATCTGTCCAATGTTTTAGCAAGTGGCTAAGGAGAAACAAGGGAAGGACAACCTTTAGAGCCACCTTCCCCCAAACCCAAGTGCCTTGCTGAATGTCCTCTTACCTCACATCTCTTCATTATAGCTATAAATGGTTTTATGCTTATGTTGCTCATAGAACAGCACAAAGAATACTTGACATGGCAACACTACATGGATTAATTTTTTTTCAGCTCAGTAAGTTTTTTTAAATCTGATTTGTCCTTTCAGATTTTTGCAGGAATTTAAAACTAGTAAAGCCAGACTTAGAATAAATAGCTTGAATCTGCTCTCCAGATTTAATTTCTGCTTGATTCATAGGATGAGTTAATTTGCAATAAAACTTTAACCACTGCTGATACTGGATTCCAGCACACACAGTTCTCAACAGAATTTTACCGCCCTTAATATAATAAAATGTAGTTTAACCATTGCTACTAATTTCAGAGTTAACTACTACAAACCTGACTAAACAGCGTTTTTTTTATCCCGTACACATTATCTGGTCATTATCTGTCTTCCCAGAGCTAAAAGTTCAGCAAGGGGTTCAATGAAAGTTTTTAGAGCAAACACAATTCAGTGCTGGCTACAAAGGGTACTCTGCACAGCAAAACTTTGAGAGGAAGGATATCTCAAAGATTCCTGCAGGAGGAGTGTTGCAAATTCAACACTGCTACAGTGTAAAATAACCACAAATTCTTGCTGAAGAGGGGTTAACTATGTAGACTAAGTTTAATCTTGCTAATAATCAGTTTTCAGTTATAATATATTAACACAACAGTCAATGCTACAAACTGTACCTCTGTGAGAGGGAGAAAACACACAACCTCTGGCACTGATGGCACTTAAGAAAGTGATACCCACTAGTCTACAAATATGTCTTTCGAAAGCCAGGTGAGACGCAGCAACAAATCTTTTCATGCCTTCCCACGGATTTCTTTTTGGCAGCAACAAAACCGAGCAATCCATCAGCATTCTCTTACTCTGGATAGGCACATAAAAAGGAGTATGTTGTTTATTGAAAAGGAGATATCACAATATTACAGTAGATTTATCTACTTGCAGTATTAAAGAGAAGAAAGAAAAGTATAATTAAAAATTACCAAACATTTTTTATCATTGTCTGTCTCCAGAATCAATCTGCATCAAACTTAAAATCACATTAATTCACACTTTCTGCTGCCAGTGCCATGTTGCGTTGAATGCCACAGGCACTGAAAGAGGCACTCAGTGTGGATGTGGTGACCAAGAAAACTGAGGTTTAATCTCACTATCTAAATAGATGGCTTTATCTTGAGGCAGATATTTAGCAATGAAACCTCCTAAAAATTAGCAGATACTCTTAAAACCCACCAGCTTTAATAATCCACCATCACATCCAATTTTGCTTTATCTGGACTGTAGCAAGACTAGATTACAAAGATGAAGCAGAGATCAAATGACAAATCCTAACACAACCTTAAACCTTGTGCCCCTCCTTCAAGTCCCAGAAGTTAGTTCAGAGAGAGTCACTTAGTGGATGGGAAACGAAGATGGACTGGTGGTCCATTCAACTGCCACACAATTCTTTTGTATTCAACAGACATGCCAAATAACTCTCTTTGGAGGCTGTGGCTGGGCTGCACGGGCAACTTGCACTGATAACTTGAACTGACACCCACAGCAAGAAGGTTGCTCTGATGTGCGACATCTTCTCTGACCTCAGTTTGCCTTGGTTTCTCACCATAAAACATTTCAAGCCTGCCTTGACTCCCCAAAGCACATCTCTCTTCCCCAGTTCTAACCTGAGAAACACCATCAAGTTGTTTGAACAACCTTCCACCAAGCCTCTTTTGTTTTCCCCATCCCTCATTCTGCTCAATAAAGCTGACTTTTGGCATATTAAAGCTTAATTTGTTTAAGAACAAACAGTTGGGGGCCTGCATCTCACAGATGAGAGTGACAGATCACATGAGGAGACCAAAGACTTCAGGGGCTAAAGATTTGGCAGGTTTGTGTCTCAGCGGAGATACAGAGCTCATTGTCATGTTTCCAAAAGGCATTATGCTGGGCTCCAAGGTGGAGCTGTTTACCAATACTGTGATCTCTCCCCAGATGCAGTTGCTACTGCAGCTAATTAAGAGAACAATTAAGACTAAGGCAATCAGTCAAGTACACAGATCCGAGTCATTTTCTCCACTCTCCGATGCTGCACTGGATCCCAGAGGGCTAAACCTTATTCACTCATTCAGAAAATGACAGGAAGAAGCTATTAAATATCTGAAAACCATAAAAATGCAATCATACTGCTCCTGAGCTAAGCCACTCACCAGAGACCAATGCCAGGCAACTTAAGAAACTTGCTGGCCCCCAGAATTCACATACTTACAAATAAGAAAATTAATCAAAAGCAGTTCAGATCAAAATTTAATTAAAAAGAAAAGGATTGCAGAAGACTTCCTGAGATTTCTCTGTTTTATGTTTATGGCTGATCAATATTATGTGTTATCAGCTCAGTCTATGACAAATTCCACTGGGCATCTTTAAAGAGGAAGTAACAGATTAAATATTGAGCTAAACAATTTAATCTCCGCTTTAAAAGGTTTTCAGATATTTGTAAAGGTAAATCCTATTAGAGTATAAATGTCTCCATGTGCTAGTGCTGTAGGCTTGTCACGGAGGAATTTGTAAACACCAGGAGACAGGCGCTCATTAAATATAAATTTCCTTCTTTTATAGAGCTATTGATGAAAAAAGCAAAAGCGTTTATGTCTTCAACAAAGCGGGGGGAGGAAGTCTTAGGAGTGAGATTTAAATGCATCTATAGGTGCAAGTAAATATGTATCACACTTCAAGAATAGGCAATGCCAACTGGCTTCCTAAATCCATTGAATCACAACCCAGAGACACTGATCCTTGATACCTCACTGGGGTGGTGAAAGAGACTTATCTACCTGAAATAAAAATACGGTCAACTGTGCCAAGCACATACAAGAACAGAGAGTTACCTATGAAAAAGAAACATATTAAGGAAAAGGCTAAATCAAAAACATGTTATATGTCTAGCTATTATATACATACACTACAAATGTATATACACGTGCATGGATAAATATGGTACATCATACACACATCAGTCATATTGTCAATACAGATGTTAAAACCAAGCAACATGAAGAAAGGACACCAAAGAGATGCACTCTCAGCTGCAGTGCAGAGGTGTAGAAGGTGCACAAGGCCTTCAGAAGTACTGTGGCACTCCATCCCCTCTTCACTGGGGAAATGGCTTACCTCCAGCACCACAGGCTCTTTGCAGTGCACTGACCAACTTCTATTCCTCAACGTCTGCACAGATGTATCATCACTGGGACTTATGGCACTCAGGCAGCAGCAGAAAGTGTTGTTTCATCCATTGCTGCAGCTTCTCAGGCAACCTTCAACCTAGGATGAAGCACAGAACCCGTGCTTATCTGTCTGTATTTCCCTGTCCCAAGTATCAAACCCATCTCTAACAAATAAATGTCAATCAGTAGGCGACCAGCAGGAACACCATCAACCCCCCAAAAGAGCTTATTCATGTATTTAGTCACCTGGGACCACCACACTACACCACTGGGGGAGCAGCAGGACAAGCCAGCCTACTGCATCCATCCACCCAGAGCCCCAAAGGCAGTTTTTCTGTTTCTAAGCCAGCAGCTTTCTTCATTTTACATTTGGGAATTAGTTTAATTTTTTCCAATTTTATGTGAAAAAGGATTAAAGTAATTAGAAGCTTCACACGGTCCCATCTCCTCCCCCCTCCTCCCCCCCAGGCCATTAATCAACTCTATTCAATTCCTACCCAAGCCAGATAAAGAGAGAGAGGCGGAGAATAAATGTTTTGAACATTTAGAGGAATTTGACATTTGTTATGGAAGGCTGGGTGACCTAAGAAACAGAAATACAAAACAGAAACAAACAATTCTATTGTATATAATGTCACTGTGACAAATAAGAACATTAATAAAACAGGATAATCTATCAGATGAGAACAAAATGACAGTAATAAGGCACCTACAGTTCCTCAGTCAAAACTAAATGAAGTCCAAGGGCTAAATTTCAAAAACAAATGTGCTTTAAGTTACAGGAAACTTCTTTAGTACGAAAGTACAAGTTAATGCTACACAGGTACTGCTGATTTTTGTAAATAGAATCACTGATATTTCTAAATAATGCCTTTGTTTCAGAACAAGCCTACATACACATGTAGAAGTGTTCATGATCATGCTTCCCACTTTCCTGACATGCAGATTTGAAAGACAGATGAAATTTTGTAATGAAGATGGTGACTGGGATAGTCAGTGTTTTCCAAGCCTGAATTGAGGGATGCCAGATGCACTTCAAAACGAGTGGTATAAGATGAAAGGGAAATGCTCACCTTGGTGGTCCTGCCCCAGGACAGCATCAACACTAACAGCCAAAAAAGAAATGGAATAGTTATGGGAGGGGACACAAAGGGACAAAAACTCCCCGCTGACAAGTTTTAAGTAAAAAGCAAAGCTAGTACTTCATGGAGCGCCTTCACAAGAAACTTCTGTAGTCTAAGGGAACATTTATAGGAAATACTTGCTCACCCAGTGTTTATGCACTGCCCTGCCATACACTGTCACCCACTGCCTGAGACAAGAGACTGCTCTACGTGGAGCTGAATTATGGCCTATCTTGACTATTATGTTTATATAGTTGATTTCTAGAAAATTATTACTATTAAGCCTTTGCCTTCTAACTACCATTCAGCCTTAGGTTCCCCTATCACCTCAACATCAGGATCCAGAGGTTTGGGGGCCTTCATTGCACGTTTTCATCAGTAGTGAAAGAGGGAAAACTCCATGTCCCTATATGACTGCGTTTCATTACCACTCAACTAGCCTAGAGAGCCACAAGAGTTTTTTAACCCTGCATTGGATGAAATCATCACTGTGCCTAACTAATTATAGTGTTACTACCAACAGCATCCCAGCCAAAAAAATGCATTTAACATCTGGGATAGGATGCAAGTAGACATTAAGATGTGCTCTGCCCTCAGCTACATAACTGGTGCTAAACCTGAGCAACACCTACAAGGCAAAAGTCAAGGAGGCTCCCTACAAGCACAGAGATCTGGCTATATGCACCTGGCAAACCTCTGCAGCCAGCTGCTCCATGCAGACCCCATCAAGGCTGAGATTTGCCCTGATAAAAATGTGCATGGGAGCTGCTAAGAAGAGAATGGGCCCAAGCATCTTTGTCAAGTTTGAAGTTGAGTCCAAG
Source organism: Hemiprocne comata (assembly GCA_020745705.1). Lineage (NCBI taxonomy): Eukaryota > Metazoa > Chordata > Aves > Apodiformes > Apodidae > Hemiprocne > Hemiprocne comata. Next base: position 67,449,801 of record CM036588.1, on the reverse strand, counting down.
TTAGGATTTTTACCTTAATACCCTCTAAGTGTACACATGGACTGCCTGTCCTTACAAACCTACCTTAACATAGTTATTTAAATATTGAACATATAAGCAGTGGTATAGACATGAAATCAGAGTGACAGAGGACTTTCATGCCACTAGACACTGCAAAAGTGTAGAACTGGAAGAAGCAGTTACTATACAGGACCCTCACCTTCCTCAATTTGCTTCCCCAAGAGCATCTTGTTTCTAACTTTTGCAAGATTTCTCACTTGACAAGCTGCTGAGCAGTGCACCATTACGCTTCACAAAGCAAATTTACAAGAACCTGCAACTTGACTGCCACATTTACAAAGGCAGGTGCTCCATGTGTTGCTTTTGCAAAGAGAACAGAAAGTATCAGTAATACATTCAGTACAGCATTCTGTGAGGACATACCAGGGCTAATCTGCCTGGAATCCCAAGAATAAAGGGGAGTTCGGCCTTTAAATGAAAACCATCTCGTCGCCTTTGTTGCTTTAAAAGTGTTTGTTAAAAAGCCAATTCCTTGATATAGTGCCATATTGTGCTATTGATTATTAGGCGGAACCTCCCACCCCCTTCCAGCTGAAATTTTGAAGGAGTTCTGCTTTATAATCAATAGCATGCTCAGCACTGTATGGACTTGACAGTGCTGCAGCTCTCCTCCAATGCCCCCAAGGACAGCTGCAAAAAATGAGAAGGCTACCTCCCGGAGCTATCTAAGGACCAGATCCAAACTTCATTGAATTCTATGGAAAAATTCCCACTGACTTCAATGGGCTTTGGATCAACCCCCTACAGAGGAACACTTTTTAAAACAAACATTAGAAAAAAAAAATCGTTAGGACTAGAAAGCCTTTCATATTATCTACTGGATACATTTTAAAGCAAGAGGGTGGGAATGTGCTCTTTTCTCCTTATGAATGTGTAACTCCTGTTAATGTCAGGGAGAAGTCACGCAATTATGAGGTTGCAAAGGTTGAAAGAGAAAAAGAAATACGGCCCAATATCTACAAAACCAACCTCTGTCTAGACCTGTATTTCATTAGGAAGTTCAAAATTATACGAGTTAGCCACACAAATTTTTTTAAATCTCTTTAGGAAAAAAAAATTAAAATGCCTAGATTTGTAAAGCATTTTGGTAGTAAGTATAATCATATAAGTGTCTCAAATGCAAAGGAGAAAAGGAAGAAGTTCTAATAAAATAAATTACATTCTATGTGCGCTTTTGATGAACATGTAATATTATGCAGGTTTTAAATATGATTAAAAGAAACAATCAGTTTGTTTCTTCTTCTCTGTGCAAAGCATGCATGGGGGTACTGCAGGAATAATTATTTTCCTTTGCCTCTCCAAATATACTTCTGCCTGGGACAAGATCAGGTGAAGCTCACAGGCAGGTACATATACTATACTGTTTAAAAGTGTGCAACCAGAATCCTTCCAAAATGCAATGTTTCCCTCTGCTCTCAGAGGGATGACAGCCAGGGCTGAGCCTGTGTGGGTATTCATCTGAAACCAGTAAGCCTCTGACAGGCTATTATTTCTAGGACCAGGATCTGAGATTTACTATACCTCTTTGCCAGTTCCTGGCCAGTTGCTCTGCAGCAAGACAGATTCTCCCATTGGTAACCCCTCTACAAAAGTACCACTCGGCTGAAAGGATGCAAATGCATTTCCTGGGCTCAGGTTATTCTTTTAATCTCAGCTTTCAAGTTGCCCTGCAAATTGAACACAGGAAGGTTCTCAAGCTTGGTCATGAATGTTGACTCCAGCTTGAAGAGAACACCCACAGAGAAGTGACACTGCCAGGACTATGGGGTGGATGGGCTTCAAGGTAGATTTGGCTCAAGATCCAACTGGGCGTAGGTGTGAATTATCTTGCTTATCTGAAGCAAGCTCCATGCTGTGAGAAGCTTCTGCAGAGGCAATGTCCTCTGATACTCCCCTTCATTCAATTATCTACATGATCTAACCTTGTAGATTTACTTACAGCTACATAAATATGAAAGGAAGTTTTAAAATACATAGGTTCAGGATCACCAGAAATGAAATCTCCTTTCTCAGCAAAAATGAATAAACAAGAAAAATCCTTTTTTTGGGGGGTATATGACTGTGTCATATTGTGTCAAAAGTATTTATTAAAGCAACCAATTATTTAAGAATGAAAAATGTTATTAGATTTTTAAATAAATAATTTGTAAATATGGTTTATAAAATAAATATTAAATAATTTCCTCTAAAGTTCCCTGAGATTTCGTCCTTCTGCTTAGACCAAACTACCATCTGTATTTCATCCAGACTTGCAAATAATTTCAATAGCCACAAACCCAGATTGCCATTTCTCTTTTGGGATAGTGAGAATAACATTGTCTGAAAAAAAAAAAAAAAAAAAAAAAAAAAAACCAAACCAAACAAAACCCAACAAAAATAAAACCCCAACACCAAGAAAGAATAAGTCACGCTAAGGACTGAAGTCACTGCATGGGGCATTTCAGTTGCATTTGTGAGTATGTATTTGTACTTACAAGTATGTTTTTGGTTCTGGGAATTCAGACAGAATCCTTTCAACTCTCTAGCTTCCAACAATTTGTGACAAACATAGGAATATTTAAGAACATTTCTTTTAATATAATTACTTAATGACACTAGCGAAATGATCAAAGAAATTTCAGAGTTTCAGAAGCTGGAAAATCATTCCAATGCAGACATATAAATAATTGGGCTAAAGAGTCATGTTTTAGCACTTTCTTCTCAGTTATGCCCCAGAGATTTGCTCACCGCCCACAACAATTTCAAAACCCTGCTCCTGGGGAATAGTATGATATAACCATAAAATTACACTTGAGATAAGATTTAATTATCATTCTCACCTTTCCAACACCTTTCAAGAAGTAATGCCTAAAAGCTTTGCAAGAAAGAATATTACAATTAAAATGATAGTATGTAGCAATGATATTAAAAGAAAGACAAACTGCTATATATGTTTTACAGGAGCTTAAGTTCAACAGCTTTATTCAAAAGTATTACAAGTGATACGGTCCGATGGATTTTAGATACTCACTTTGGACCAAAGGATGTTAGAGCAAAATAAAACAAACTGACATTGCACCTTAAAAGGTCTTTTCATTTGCATGAGACATGAGACTGGATAAATCTACTGTAACTACAGTTGGTAGACCATCACAGAGGAAGAACCATGTTCTTGTGTGGTTTCATTTCAGTGCTGTTGAATCCTAAACAAAACCAAACACCACTGGAGAACAGCACTACTCCATAGTACTAACTCCCACCTTCTCCCTTTCTTCCTTCTCCTTCCCCTCTTCTCCATGCTTCCAAGTTTATTGACAGTACAATAGGAAACGGGAGGCTGAAAGACTCTTCACTGCAAGATCAACTCCACCAGCAGCTGACCTGACCTTACAGTCTTAGTTAGGGTAGCACTTGTCACCCCTGAAAGATATTTCTTTGTAATTTGTACCTGGAGCAGAGCCAACCAACCTGTGCTTGGGAGATTTCAGGCACAAGAGGAGAAAGCCTGGGAGGACAGCCAGTCCTACAAGGCTGCCAGCATCTCAGGAGAGTTGAAATCTTATGCTGTGGCTGCCATTTTCCTCTTACTCTCTCAGAAAAATGTATAAGCCATGTTTCTCCCACTGTGCATGCAGTGCCTGTAGGCAAGAAGCACCTCAGCAGAGGGGAAAGGGAAGCATAGCCTTAGGCACATACCCTGCAGCGCACATTACTTCCCCAGCATATACAAATAAATGGTCATCTGGACCTTCCAGACAAAGGGTGGGTGTGCCCTACAGACACCCAGCTAGCTGGAGAACTGAAATTATTTTAATTGCAACAGCAGGAAGGTCTAATTTATGTTCCTAAGAAGCTGGTACTTCTTACAGTGGGTATTTTACTTCTGGCAGCTGACTGCCTGAAGCATGCAGGGACCATCTCACCTTATTATGGGCAGATTTAGAAAGACAACACTGAGGTTGCTGGGGAATCCCTTAAAACAAATGTACTCAGATTCCCAGGACCAAAGGCTAAACGACAATTTTCATTGAACTGGAACCAAACAGGGGCAGTGGGAGAGAAAGTAACAGGCAGGTCTTGCTTTTTTAACCAAAGGACACAATCTCCATAAGTATTTCCAGAAATTCTCCTAAAAAAGAAAGGCTGATCCTTCATTAATGCTTAGGTATGGGAAGGAAGAATGGGTTGCCTAGACCTCCAGTAGGAGGGAAAGAGCATCTTCCAATTAGATGAGTAATGAGAAAAAAGTGTACTTCACTGTATATTGCCAATGGAATCAACAGGGTCAGTCAAACCAGGATTTCTCTCACTTTCCAGAGCAAAGAAAAAGCCAAACCAGGCCCATTAGGTTTTTTATATACTTCCAAATAGAAACTTTCCTTTTATTGTTTCTGAAGCCCAAATCCAGCTAGTACTGTTTTTAAAACTCCTATGAAGAAGGTGAGACTGTTTATTGAATTCAGAAGTCAAATCACTGCAAAGAATATTTTGCATTAAAGCCAATCACCACATCCTTCTGAGGCAGCATGAATGCCTTCGAGGGAAGATGGAAAATGTAAATCACTGGAAACCCCAAATACCCAATAAATCACTGGCAAGCTGGCCTGGGTTTCAGCACTGAACAGAAGTAAAGCAAAAGAGTTCCAGAGTCCAGCAAAGACAGAAAGAAAGCGCTCATTGTATTGGGAATGTTACATGATCCGTATCAGACCTTTGTGCACCATGCTGGGACGAAGAATTTACACGGATGCAAGGAAGAGGGAGGTGTTAAGAAGGGAACGGCACTAGAGTTTATACAAGTGTTACCAATGTAAGAATAATGTTTATCAGTTTACAGTATTTGACTTGGCATAGCTCAAGGGAGGAGTGAGAGATAACAACAGTCCAAACCACGTTCCTTTACCTGAAAAGCCGGAAAGAGGTCTAAATTCTCCAGTTGAAAGGGAACCCAATTAACTTTATCTTGTATATCTGAGCTCCAGCTGGGGAGACGAGTTCACTGGGGGTTATAATAATACTAACGCATGTGTAAACATTTTGACTACTGCATATACGGAAATGTCGGAGAAGGAATATTGTGTGTGGATAAGGTTTATTGCATCAACTCCCAATCAGCACAATTCTTTGGAAGATGCTTGAAGTCAGGCACACAAAACACTTGTGATAGGAAACGAAGCAGTTCCCATACACATCAAAAGACTTGGCTAAACAAGCTGTACTGCTTTTCTGAAATCAACAGGGCTGTGTTGATTTATATCAACCCAAGAGCTAACTGGCCATTCATTCTACACCAGCATGAACACAGCAGAAAACAAAATATTCAGCTTCTGTGCTGGAGAACTGGCCAGCAACAACCTCTGTGATCAAGTTAAGGGAAAGAACAGCAAACACTTGACTAATTCCAGAAATTAATTAGTTGCTTTCAGTGGACACACATGAGGACGATCAAAACTTGGATTCAGCCACCTCCTTTGCAACAGCAAGGTCACACGTATTCATACAAGACTCAATCATCTGCCATTCATCACAGCCAGAAAGCTAGATTTCATCCACATATACTTGCAGATGGAACAATATTTCTGTGTAAAATAGAACAGGCTGTGCCTTCAGCCCAGCAAGGAAAATTACCTTGGATGCAGTAAGAGCCTAAAAAACTGCACGGACCCTCAGGAGGACAGAAGGCAGGGACTGTTAACCACATCTTCCAGTACTAGAGCAAAGGGTCATCAAATGAAGCTTGTAGGAGCAATATTCAAAACAAATCAAATTAATTTTAACACCTCTACTGTATGAAGAGCCACCTGGAGAACTCCTCAGCAAAGGATGCTCAGACTACAAAATATTTACAAAGGTTCAGGGTGAAAGCTATGTAAGTACCTGGAGGAGAGATCTGCTGGGGGTTTACTAGACATACCACACAAGGTTCAGGAACTCCTTTGGCTGGAAAGTACCAGAGGACTGGGAGAGTATTGGAAAGGAAGTATCATACAAACTTCATCTTCTTCAAGCATCCATTCACAGCTGTCATCAAGAATGGGATGCTGGATTTGCTGAACTTTTGGTCTGAAGAAGTACAGTGGGTTAATTCTGTTTGTATTTCTGATGAGATTGAGTTTCTCATGGTTACTTAGTTTCTTTCAATATGAAAATAGAGACAGAAAGCTGAAAAGTGGAGAAAGATAATAGATGGTGAACAACACCAAATAATGAGGAGCAGAGGACATTAACATTTAATATGGAGCCATTACAGATAAGTAATTTAATTGAAAAGATGGTGAGGGTCCCAGATGTAATTTTAACGTGTGCTATGCACTGCTGAGGTTAACAGGAATTGCAAATATTCACAAAGGACTGTTGGCCCTGAGCCTATTTTAATCACTGAATGTTAGCAGTGACTCCACAGAAATCAGAATTTAGGTCTTTGGTCATCAGGGCTGCTGCAGGGAAGCTTGGGAGCTACTGAATCTACAAATCTAGGAGAGGCATTAATGTGAGAATTATCATATTGTCATGCGCTCTAGATCACCCACACTCCACAAAAAGAAGTACTCACCTTCGGGTTAAACCAGCTATGGGGAAACAGAGGCAATAGGACTATTCTGAGAAAGGTGCTCTGAAATAAACACCTCCGTGCCAAACAGATCATTTATATGGCCCACAAAACTTCAGAATCAAAGTTCAGAAGTTTTGTTTTCAGATAATCTTTCGATTATGCATGTGAAAATATGGTGTAATATCTACCTGACAGGTAAATTCATCCCTGCTGTAAATGGATTCAAAATAATCAAGGATTATTTTCCACCCTGCTACAGACATAATTTTATGGCCAGAAAACAGATCTGACAGAGGTTCTCTTGCCAACTGATCTTTAAAAGTTCCATTTCTTTGATTAAACACATCTATTTCTGCAGAGTTCAGTAATGCATGAATGGAACATGTGACAAGCTGTTGGCAGTGTATTTATTTCTACAGCACTCTGTAAATCTTCTTGTCTAGGCTGCCTCTATCCTCTCATTTTCTTGTCTCTATTACTGTTCTTCATGGCAAGTCTGTGCCCTTCTCAGGCACTCAGACACTTGGTGGCTGCTTACAGACCTTTGGCTGATGCCCTTTACTGCTACGTGAGATGTGCAATGACTGCTCAGAAAAGCACTGCCTGTTGTGTCATATTGCTTAAATATTTTTAGTTGCTCAACTAGGAACTTTCAAGGAGTACCTCTGATGTGTAGATACCTCATGAAGTATTGACATTGCTAGAAAGGAGGACAGGAGGGGAGTGGAGGTGAAGTAAATCTCTAAACTAAAAAATGTCTGAGGAAGTCAGTCGAGGGTACAGATGAAGTTTTCTAGGGAGCCACTTTTCACTGTCACCTGAATTTCCTGACAAAAAGATACACCCTTAATGAAAAATGCCACACTGTCATTACGATCTTACTTAGAAACAAATAAAACAGCAAATTAAGCAGGACAGCTTAAATGTGAAAAATTGCCCTCTGGCCCTAAAATTCCAGCAGGAAGAAGTAAAGTCACCAACAAAGGAGAAAAAAACCTTTCCTTTAAGGTTACATGAACAATGGGATTTACACAGCAATCTATGTCAGCTACTCATGGTGTAAGAAGAGGGGTTACGATTTGACAGGCTAATTTAAAATCAAGGAAGAGCAAAACCATAACTCACTGATGGTACAAAGTTTAGCACATTTCGCAGAATCAGAGACCTGAAGAAACATGGTTCAAATGCTCTTGACAAATACGAAAAACAGACAGAAAAGAATGGGCCAAAATTAAACCAGGGCAAGTCTAAAGTGATGTTGGAGCATTTAACTGCTCAAACACAGGAAGCATGTGGCTAAACAGCAGTTCTCCATAAACACATTTAGGGGTTACTGGATCAGAGTCAACATGGGTCTGCTTTCAAGAAAAAAGAAAATGTAATGCTGGAATAAATAAACAGGGTGTACAGCCTGAAAAACACCCAGAATAACTCCTCTGTTCTCTGCAGTGTCAATAAGGCTTCAAATGAGCACTGTATCCATTTCAAGAGAGAAGTGGAGCTAGCAAGAAGAAACACAGAGAGCAACAAACATGATCAGTCTAGAAGACACAGGCTATGAGGAAAGAATAAAATAATGAGATTTGTTCAGTGTAAGGAAGAAAAGACAGACCAAAAAGAAAAAATACCACATTCTTGTGGTATGCATCTATGGCATGGCAGAAGAAAAGCATTTATTCTTGTCCAGAGTGGATGCAACTGAGAAACAACAGGATGAAGTTCCTGGGAGGCTCGAGGCTCCCAGGACTAAAAGGTAAGAACTACAGCAATTACCATGAAAGATCAGAAAGAACTGCCATGAAGAACTATGTAACCTCCATCCCTGATTGCCCCTCAGAATGTGTTGGGCAAACATGCTACAGGAATCATCCATTCTACCTGGATTACTGTAACTCGGGAGCAACACCTTCCAGCCCAATTTTTAATGGCTCCTGTATTCAATAGAATGAGAAAGGAATCCATTGGGAATAAGGGGAGAGGTTTTACTGTTTTGTCTTAAACATAATTCACACTTCCCCTTCTTTCATGTAATCCTCAGCTTCACATTCAAGGAACCTTTTGGGTTGGAAAGGGTCACTAACATCTACTGAATATTCTTTTCCTTAGTACAGAGCCTGGCCTGGCACACATATAGAAGGTGTGCACACATTTTACACCTGGATGTTTCATGCATCCTGAGGCTGCATCCCTTTTGCTATTATCTATATCATCAATACGATTTTGAGGCCCTTCCTTAACCACTTGAGAAACGGCAGAGTAATTAAGGACTGCACCAGCTTTGTGCTAACATGCATTCACAGGCACACACAAGCATCTCTGCCTTGTGTTGCACCATTCTTCATCCTGTTGGAATTAGCATGGGCATGACCCCACACCACTGCACTGAGCTTCTCACAAACACCTCTCTGGTCATGAGCTTTTCTCTTCATAGCTGAGGGAGACACAATGTTAAAAAGGATCTCTGCTGCCCTCTTTCACCAATTAATCCACTGAATGCAACTGAGCGAAGTGAGAGAAGCCAGCACTTCAGGGAGAGAAGAGAGGCAGTAACAATGTTGGAGAGACATCAGGCACTCAAATGGAGGTGGCTAGACAGGACTGATCAGAGACTCAGGGCTTACAGTGTTTATCCCTGCCAAAGAACCAAACTTGAACTGAAAATAAGCTCAGAACAGGATGTATTCTATTCTACTGGTCTAAATCTTGGTAAAGGTCCTACTGAATTCAAATTGGAGCAGAGCTAGCTTCAGCCAGAGCTAGACCCAAACCCAAAAAAGAAACAGGAGCAATTATTGTTTCACTTCCTTCGGGATTTGATCGGTGATGTGCAAGGTGAATACTAGAGTTGATCCCAGAACCAGGATCTCAACTGGAAAACAGAGAAGTCAGGAAAATTATTAAGATCACCCAGTTTGAATTAAAAAAAAAGTATTGACCATGACAGCTTAACATGCCCCTGTTGTGGGTAAGTAATTCAACTGACAGGATTGTGCCTGGGGCATAAGTTAAGACCCTTACTGTAGCAACCTTAGCATCAATTAACAGGAGTAACAAACACAAGAAGGAACTTTTGCATTCAATTTATTGCTTTCACTGTCAATTTAGCAGGAGTAACAGAAGAATCATTGTCTGCAGATGAGAGCAAATATTAGGACTACCTCATTCAAAGCCCACAAGGACTTGTTCAATGCTAGGTAACTGGGCAATAAAATATCAATAAATGCAAGATAATGTGATTCTGACAAACTCACAACACATCCATGGCTGAAATACTGCAGGTAGTTCTGATCACCCCACCTGGAAAAGAAAACAACAGAAGTGGGAAGGAACAAAAGAAGGGAGATGAGCTTCCCATCACAGGAGGAGATGCTTGCAATAGGGGGGTAGTGATCTTCAGGGTGAGGCATAGCTAGCTAAAGCAGACACAGCAATGAGACTTAAAATTATTCAGGGGACACAGTAGATAAATATGCAAGACACTTTTTCACAACAGAGCTCCAGAACACCTGAAAAGAGTAGGCAGATTAAACTCCTAGCAAAAGGAGTAAAATATGAACAGCCCTCAACTAAATTGAGGAAGGCATTGCAAAGGGATGCTATGGAGACAATGGAGTGGGCTGGGAGAAAAAAAAAGATCAGATTATTCAAGAATAATGTGTTAGTGGTTATTCAACATGACAGTCCAAATGTAAACTATGAGGTCAAATTGTCCATTACACTGGGTTTCTGAGCATTAAAGAGAACACATAGGCTGGAAGGAAAAAAAAAAAATCATGACTACCCAGTCTGTTTGCCTTTCTGCAGGGACTACTCTAGCATCTTGTCAGTTTTCCCAGCCTCAACATCTAGCATTTGGAGATAATCAAAGTCCTGACTGCTCCATATAAGTCATCTTCTGTTGGTTGCACTATGGGCTGAGACAATAGGCAACACTGCAGCTCCACAGGGAATTGGTTGATGGGAGTCTCAAGCAGTTTCAGTAGCCAGCACAAAGTGGACTGAGCAGACCAGAGAATTCAGATCCAGTAATCTAACTAACCCACCTTTGTTCTTTCTGTCACTAGTTCCAAGCACAAACCACCAGCTGGACTCAGCCACTGGTTTTAATTTAAAGCATATACAGATTTTGCTGAATATTATCAAGCAGGGCTTTGAAAGAGAGACCAAAAAAACACCTTCTATTAGTCACACTTCAGAAGTTATTTGTTTCTCTTGGAATAGGGCTGGAACACTGTCAGCTCCAAGGCCTAAACAACTCTGCTAGGCTAGGGCAGGTTACTTGCCAACTCAAGAAAGTACAGTAACTTCTAGAGTTACCAAGTCCTTCTAATTTTGTATGTTACTAAATATGATCTACCACTACAGATAGGGTACCAAAATTCATGAGGTAGCTTAGCAGACACAGTCCAACAATTCTTTAGCCTAAAGAACATAAAAAAAAAAATACCTAAGGGTCTCAGGACAGCCTTCAACACACCTCAGGACTAGCTGCACTGCAGCCATTGCAATGTCTGAAAGTAAGACAGCAAAGACTGATTAAAAAAACCCACCAAATCAACAAAAAAACAAAGTGATTTATATTCCTGTTGGCATGGAATAGCCAAAGACATTCTGATCCAGTACCTTGAGTAAACTCAGGGTAGCCCTGCATCTGCTGGTTGGTGATGCAAGGTCAATACCTCCTCGCTGGCTCCTTCCCTCTGGCATTGCAGAAGCTAAGCACAGTTGTTGCAGAGCTAGCTTTGTGCCACCCGAGGACTTCCCTGAAAAGGAGGTACATGCAAAGTCACGTCTGCAGCAGTCTTTTATCTCTGACCCTCCACAGCCCAAAGTTTGAGCAAGAGCTTGCTTGGCTTGGGGCTGGAAGGCAGGAGGACATGATCATGTCAATTAGGAAAATCTAACCTACCAGGGAAGAACAAAAAATGCTGCAGTCCAGCCTTCAAAACAGATTTTTCAAGGGAGGAGAAGAAAAACAGCCATGAATCAGTAGGAGAAATACGACTTTAAACTTCTAACAAAGGGGAACAGATGGGAGCAGAACAAAGTGCTCACAAACTTGAACTGGAATAGCTGTCTCTTAATAAAACCCCTCCAAATACAAGCGATTCTCAGATATCTGCAATTAAATTCCCTATTAACCCCAACTATATTTTAAAGACAGTTGAGCCAGGCTACTAATCGTGCTATTGACAGACTGAAAACTATACCAGGAGGACAGAGATGGTGAAACAGAAACGAGAAAGAGACAAAATACAAACTTGAAACCCAGGGCGATGGGGCTGTTTTTTCTACTTCCGTCTACACATAATTAAGATCCTCTGGTAGGTTTTTATCTCTAAGTGCTGGAGGGGGTTAGGACTTCAGTGTTTCTGACTCACCCTGATTTCTTGCATGCTCACAGGAATGAAAATAGGGAAAATATCTCCACTTCTGTATTATGGAAACCTTACAATTAATAATTGAGAATCTTTTTATCTCTCTCTCCCTTTTTCTTTCAGAACTAGAGTGCTCTCTTCAGCTTGTTAAGCTTAGTTCACTCCCACTGATAATTCACTAGAGATCATAATTTATGGACAATTGAAGCTGCAGAAACATCTCTTAGAAGGAATAGAGCAGATCCATAGCAACAATTCTTCAGGGGAATATTAATCCCCAGCTTTATGTAGTGCTAAGTGTACAATAGTAATCAGAACTTGAGTAGAAGCTGCTAATCATTGAGGGAAAAGGCTGTATAAAGAATTCATAATGGAATTAGCCTGCGGCAAACAAAGAAAGACAAAATTAAATCAGCCATCAAATTGCACCAAGGAATTTTAATTTACAGGTTAATGTAGGATTATGTAACTAATCACAGCTAACATTTTCAATGAACAACCAATAAAATCCTGCTCTTTTTTTTATTCCTGCTAATGGTATTCCAATAACACACTTTTATCACTGTATAATGTGTTAAGAATGATTTTCAAAAATTCTAAAAATCTTCCAAAAAGCATTATGACTGAGCAATCAATGCAAAATGCTGGCTTTAAGTTAATTAGCATAAATATACATCTAGATGATCTACTGTTTGGTTCAATCCAATACAATAAAGTTCCTTTGAGTCTGCATAGGACAGATTTACATAACCAAATGTGCATAACTGTAGCTTTAAAATATATGCAGGACTTCCAAAGAGGGAGATTTAGCAATACAAAAAGCCTCCAAATTAAATAAGTCAAACAACTTTTGAGTACTAAAGTGCATCAGCTAATTCTAAATAAAACCCTTATTAAAGATTTTTATATCAATACAGCATATATATCCTATGACATCCGCACAAAGGATTGCTCTAACAGAGTTTACACTGTTTATAATACGAACATCATAAAAAAGAATAAGGTTTCTGGGATAAAAAGTTGATTTGCTTCCCCTTGAGAAAAAAAGAGAGACCTTTGTACTTGACCCAGTTATATTTTGATATTGGCCAACACAGGGAAATTTTTTAAAAAGGCAGAAAGAGAAAGGAAAACCTCTCTGTTCTAAAAACGTATTTAAGGATCACTAGTTAACGTATGCAAATACATAGAAAAGACTCACATAAGTCTTTGCACATTTTTGAAGGGAAACTCCAAAATTACACTGTATGCTTCAAAACACATCAGCTTAATCAAAAAGATCTTTTTTTTGCAACATATGGCAGCATGAAAATTTTTATAAATGGAGTAAAAAGCACTTTCATAAGCTTTACTTCACTTAAGAAGAATGCTGGGAAGAAAGGCAACAACATTCTTCCTGCATATGTTTTTCTTGTTCTGAACAATGTGGGAAAACCTCATTTTACTTTAATCTAACAGTTCATTTTATGGAAGCAGCAATATTCTGCCCATTTATTAGCATAGAGGGTTTGGGGTTGCGGCTGCTTTTTTTTTTTCCCCTTCCTTTTATAAAGTCTAATTTTAAGATGCACACTTCCAAAAAACATTATGGTGTCAATTGCACTACCCTTCAGCAATCCTGTAATAACTTTATTCAACCATTTCTAATTATAATTATATTTTCAATTCCTTTTAGCTATAGAAACTCTTTATCAATCAGAGCACAAGACAGAAAATTACTTTATTACAGCTACAGCTCGTTAGTCTGAGTGCTCTTAATGAAGCAGCCTCATAATCAGATGAAAATCATGCTGAAGAAAACTTGCATCATTAGTCTGGGCCTTAATTACCAAGAAATATAGTCACTAACAATGATACTCCATTTCATGATACGGTGCATGCACCTTCTACAGTACTTGCAATTAATAATTCCGCAGACTGCTACAGAATCTTTCTATTTATTCATAACAATGGAGGGGAAAAAATTCTAAATTTAATTGAGCGGCTCTGAATGCACTCTCTCACTCTCTCGTGCTCAGATTAAAATGTCAAAAGGCTAATATTCTATCTTACAATAATTCATCATTTTAATTACAGATTTTATGTATGTGAAATGTCCTTTTTTTTTTCCATCTCCCGATCATTTAGGGCAACATTTTGGGGGGACATGAACATGGGAAAAATCTTTCCGTGTATGTAGGTGGCCCATGCCACACAGAGCAGCAATGAACAGAAGAAAAAAGCATTTATTTTCATTGTCATTGAACAAGGTCCGTGTTGGATGAGCTTCAGACATGAGCGCGAGACATTAATTTACATTAATGATGGCCTTCATCCAATACACTTATCAGTAAGGATGAAAAGATTCCTGAGCAAGGAATATGTTGATCCCTAAAATCCTTTATGAACATGATCCATCATGGGGTTAGTAACTTCTACACACAAGCCTCTTCTAATCCACTGCATTGTCTCTACACTTTCCCGTTGAATATGCTCCTTTTAACTCTCCAGCAAGCTTCGTGCACACGAAAGCATCAGGAAATGCAGTTACTGAGTAAGAGCTCCCTTCAGCCGGCTAATGAATCTGCTAGAAGATCAGATCACAATTCTGAACACTGAACACCTGGAGTATATTTCACCCTAATTTGCAGCATGGAAAATGATTCCACAGACATCAGTGGGAACGTTCACAACTTGCAGAGGTGCCCCTGAGATCTGTACCTGCTCCAGCTTTCTCCCTGTTGTGCCTTGTCCTCACTGAGCCAGGATGGGCCCCCAAGGGCGATAACGAATCCAGCCTTCCAGCAGGATGACCGGTGCAGCAAGGGGGTACTGCTGCTCCACTGGCTGCAAAGCTGCACATTGTAAACTGGATTCCACTCCACACCAAAATAGTTTGACATCAAAATACTTGACATCATGAATTCTGCAAACTGCTCAGTCCTTGGCTGCTCAGCTGCCATCTGAGTAAGTCACATTACAGCAGACAGATATTAGTCTGGAGTTAAGTTACCGAGCCTGTGATTAATCTCAAGGGCATAAGCTAAATAACTCCTTTGTACCATTGAATATTTTAGCGCTCACACGGTGCTGTGCTTTCATGCAAGCATTTCCAACAATAACTAGCCATTAGACAGGCTAGATGAACTTGCTGTAAGGATATTCAGCATATACTGCTGTCCAACACTGCGCTCCACAAGGCATCCTCACTGTTGCCTCTGCTAAATGATCTACTGCATCTTCCCATGATCTTTGGCAAATAATGTTCACCTTTTATAGCCCTTTATGTCCTCTCCCGAAACAGAAAGCAAGAAGCTCCCTTCTCTCTTTTTGCTGCTTCCCTTATGTGGCACAGTTGAGGGCTACTCAGCAAAAGAAGGAAAAAATGGGGGGCTGGGGGGGGGAATCAGTCCTAAGCTCTATAAAACAAATCTGTAAGTAGCTGGAATAAATAAAATAAAAAGGCTTTTTGCCCAGTTTCTCCTTTCCAGCCACTCTTATTTTCCTTCCCTCCTGCCACGCCTCAGTATTTCTTTTAGAAGAACTTCTTTTACGTAGTCGCCTCAAGAATTTGCATCTGGCACCAGCAGCCGACGGAGACAGAAGACTGACAAGATGGACTGTTGTGGCAATTCCTGTGTTCCTACTACATTCCTAAGCTGTGCTTTTTGGCTTTGGATATGGCAAGAAAAGAGCATATTTAGAAACGTGACAACTGGAAAAAATATTCTTAAACCTTACAGTGCCTTCTAAAGTTGCAGAATAAAATTAATTTATAGTATGACTATAGCTGGCCAAAAACCATGGGCTCACAGTAAACCAAATGGGGTAAAAACCTGGCTTGAAAGCGATTCTGAGGTTTTGGCTCTGTACAAAAAGTACTCTTATAAACTTATTGTATAACTTACTGGCAAGAGAGCAGCATCAGACTGACCTCCACTTGCATCACAGAAATTACACATTCATTGTCTTTGAGGGGAAAACGTTCTTATGGTACCATATTAATATCCTTTGTGGGTTGGGTCATGAATCAGCATTGGCAGCTGCCTCTGAACCCTTCTGCCTGACAGCCTTCCCAGCTGGAAAACTGGTAACACAGGAGAGATGTATACATAAGGGAAGCAATGGTTTCCCAATTCCAAATCGATTTGTACATGAATCCGCTCAAGTTTAAACTGCCCCGACTTGCCAAAAATCTGGTCCAACAAATATATATAATCGTGAGTGCCTACTGCGTGTTCTTCCATTTAACGGCAGTGAGGATGGTTTTTATGCGCCTCCGGCCCATGCAGCCAGCTCTGCAGTCACAAACCCTCGCGCTGGAGCCCTCCCCACGCCACTCTTCACAGGGGGTGAAGCTTCCTCGGAGAAAAGACAGTTCAGTCTGGCTAAAATATGGATTTCCCCACACACACTTTTGCTTTTTTGTAGCGTGCTGATATGCTTACACAGAGCAAGGAGGAGGGATGGCGTCCCCTCACCGGGCAGCCCTAGGGCCCTACTGTTTGCCCGAAGGGAGGGGGGACCCCCCGAGGCCGCCCCTGCTGCCCCCACTCTGTGTTGGGGACCCGCCGGTCTGCCCCTGCTATGGGCCCCTAGGGCTGGGGAGCCCTTTGAGCAGCCGCTGCTGCCTCCCTCAGGGCGACCCGCGAGGGGTCGGTGCGGCCGCCCCGCCCCGCCGTGCCTGGGGGCTCGGCGCCCTCTGCTGGCCACCTGCCGCAGCCGGCTGCAGGGAGGGACATGGGTTCGAGCCCCAGCCCCGCTGCCCACCGACGGGAAGGAGGCCGCGCCCGCTGCCCCGTCTTCCTGCGCTCTCGACCCCGCCAAGTAGCCGGCCCTTCAGCTCCAAAGCCTAACCAAAAAGCATCGAGAGATCGGGGCATGCAATAATTTACATCTGCCAACACCAATAATTCAAATTAAGAAATCAGCTTGATGGGTGCAGGAGGCTGAGTGTCCCCAGCCTTCCTCCCCTTGCAGGAAGGGCATCACAGCTGATATCCAGCCCGGCTGGCAGGGCTGGCGCTTGGGAACCCTCCAGCCCTTCCCAGAGTCCTGGTGGCTCAGAGCAACAGTGCCACAGCAGCCAGGAATTGCATTTGTGGTAACCTCAGTCATCATCCATCAACCTTCAGCCAGGCCTTAACCCAGGAGGACAACACTATTCACTGGCACAGAGAGGACAAACTGTGTTTTATTTTACCTGTCCATGCATTTCTGCAGTCCAGATTCAGCTCCATAGCCCACATCCCTGAACTACAGTTTGATGATTAGCTCAGGGTATTTCAGCTCTTCTTTGCTTATCTTCTTAGTTCTTGTTCCAAATGACAGGCGTATTTGCTTACTCCTCCTCTTCTTCCCCCAGAAGGATTTGTTCCAATCTTAGAAACTAAGGCTTCAACCAGAAAAATGGGATTAGCCTGGCAAAGCCCTGGGTTTGTTGTAAGTGGAATAGCTGTGGTTTCCCAAAGGCACATAAATCCAACCCATAGGTGTGAGCCACTTGTCTGAGCTGCCATCCAACTGTTCCAAATGAGCACCACACTCTGCCCATGTTAATTGGCCATGCACCCTCCTCAGCTGCAGTCTCATGTCAGCAGCCAGGAGAGAAGCTCCAGCGAAAAGCCAGGAAGCTCCAGACATGGAGCCAGCAGCCTGCTGCAGCAGCATGAAAGACAATTTTTCCTCAAGTAAAGACACGCCAACTCTCCTGGTTCCCTGTGCCTCTTGCTGAAATTGCCTGCTATAAAATCCAGGTGGAATGTAAAACAGAGTATATAAAAAAAATACACAGACTAAACCAAGACAAATAGGATTTCCTGACTTTCCTTGAGGAACCAGATCAATACTGAGTTAGGCTGCACATAGGACCCTTGTTAAGCAGAGACTGCAGGCAAGGGGCAGCTCCACCTTGATGGGGAACAATGGGCAGCTGAGCTAAGAGACCACACAATGGTGCCATTTCACTTGGTGAAGGGGCCAGGCACAAGACATCGTGCAGGAACTGGAGCATTGCTACACTACGCGATAGGCTTCAGTCACCATATACATACAACCCACTTCCTTAATTTGTTACATCTTTAATGAACGTATAAAAGTACTCCCTCGTGAGATGATGGCACTTCCCACACAAAGATGGTTTTCATCCCCATGCTGGTTTTGCACCTTAACCTCAAGACACCCCTGCCGCCTCTGATGCTGCAGGCAATCCCACAAGCAGAAGGCCAGGAGGGGCCTCTAGGTTTGCCCAGCTCTGGGCAAACTCTCAGCAGCCTTCTCAGGGCAGAGGGCACAGCTGCACTCCTCTGCCTGTGGCCTCTGCCTCTGCCTCTGCCTCCTCACAGCTGTGGCCATGATCACTGAGGCCATCAATTTTAACAGGGTCTCAAGAGAGACATGCAAACCCCAACTCTCCTGCACTGATCAACAACCTGGCTGTCACCAAGACACCCAAATCTCTCTGCTGTCCAGCCTGCAAGAGGCATTTCACCAAGGTGCTCCCACCTGGCCAAAAAGCCCATCCATCACCCACAAGATACACATTTTTTCCTCCTACGCCAGCATTTCCCCATCTCCTTCTCCTCCCGCACATGGATACGATTTTACGATTGTTTTTATTTATTTTTTTTTGGGGGGGGGGGGGGGGGGGGGGAGTAGTATATTTGGTTTTGTTTTTCACAAAACCAATGGGTCCAGGATGATGCAGGCCTATGCAAGTGTGCAGCAATACCTCTGCGAGCTCCTGTCAGCCCAAGGGGTGTGTTGCACAGAGACACTGACGAAATACTCAGGCTTCTGCTTGACTGCACAAAATGCCCTTGAAATTGCCAGGTTGCAAAGGTGCAGTGCAGGAGGCAGCATGTGACAGACAGACAACAAAACCCTAAAAGACCAGCCAAAAGTCACGACCCTTTCTGTTCCTACTCCCATGCCCCTGATCCGGCAAGGCTGCCTCACACCCCCCCAGCAGCCTGGGACAGAGGTATCAGATACTGCAAGTTTATCAGCTGTTCCTCCACAAGCACCTGCAGAATTACCCCCCAACCTTTATCTTCAACGGATTTTCAAGACTCTTCCCATGTGAAAGCAGTCAGGAGCATGGTTTTTTTGTTGCTGTTGAATCATTTTTTTTTCCCCGCCTTTTTTTGTACAATGACGTGGTTTATATTATTTGCTCAATGGGATCACTGCTTTTCCACTGAAGAGTCTATTTTAAATATCAACATAGGTTGGCATTTTAAGAGTTATTTGAAATGTCACCAGTCACAGAATGTTTAATTATCGCAAACATCTTTCAAAAAATTCTACAGTGGGTTTCTTGTGCCAAGTGATTTATTTCGGATATAATTTCTGTTTAATTAATAGGGGATTTAGCTCTGACCTGGAGGGTGTGAGAACCAGCAGAGGAGCTGTAGTTGAGTTACGTTAACATTAAACCTGCCCCTGCCTGTTGGAGGTTGAAGAAAAAAAAAAAAAAACCACAAAACCGGGCTGGCACTTACTCAGCTGCTGCTACCCAGCATATTCTCATGTTGGTTGCAGTGGAAAAATTGTAAAGGCAAACAGAACTAGAGGGGGGGGAAATTAATCACCAGAATATGAACATTGTACTTTGTTATTTATTTTAACTATGGATATAATTTGCTGTAGAGTCTAATTATACCTAATTTCAGTTCAAGATAATATCTGGGCCATGCTTTGTATATTCTCAGAGAGCAGTTTTTCAATTGTCTGGCCTGAATTCCCTTACACCTTGAGAACAATTGGAATCAAACACTAAAAGGCTGTTGGCGGGGGGCGGGGGGGGGGGGAGAGAGAAAGAAAAAAGCACCTACTTTTAACAAAAATTTACAAATGTGGAAAATGCCTAATCTATGCTTCTCAAAACTCCAGGTTACATCAGAACCAATTTTAATATCCTGTAAAAATCTCTTAGTATGACGCATATACAGCTGTCTAATATTGCTGCTTAAAATGCCCCCGCATTAAATAAGATTCTATGCTGTAAAATTTTGCAAGGTGATAAAACAAAAAAATGATATAATAAATACAAACCATCTGCATTTTTTAACAAGCCATTTGGAAATGGATTTCATTTATATTTAGAATTGTTTTGAAGTGTTCTCTTTTTTGAAAGTGTCCCAGTTACAGTATATTAGGTTTTCAGTAGAAAGATTAAAAGAGCTGACGCAGAAATAAACACGCATGCACACCCAGAGCAATTTTCAGAACTATGAGAGCATTTGATTCTTCAAGGATACTACAGCTGGCTTTTAGTCACATAAAAAGGGTTAGTGTGTGCAATCGGCAGCTCTGGAAAATGGATTCACACACACAAAAATGCATTAAAATGACATTAAGATTTTGGCAACAACCAACATAAGCCACGAAACTGAGCTTCAGGCTGAACTTGCATCCTTAACTCCTTCCATGGCGCTCACTAAAAAGGTCTGTCACATTCTGCAGGAGCAGAAAGTCCATGGCTGGGGCTTCTAAGGGTCAGAGCAGAGACACCAAGGGGAACCAGGGCACAGGCAAAAGAGGGAACCATGCTTTTTGGTATGACCCAGCTGCCATGCCACTATCTCCTTAAACAGAATCACACCACCTCATGTCAGAGGTCTGTTCAGCCTAGCATCTCCACCTAAAAAGCTTTTTGCTTAACTGCCCTGTATTACTTCTACTGCTTTGCACTCCTACCTCTGCTGGCACAGGACACTCCTAAGTACTTTCTGAGCATTTGTTTCTAGCAAACTTCCCAACACCAGTGAAACAGCAAGGATACAGCACTGTGCTGAGCATCTTGACAAGAGCAAAAGAGTTGAAAGGGTCACAAGATTGTAATGAGCTCCGTATGATCTTGCACCACTGCCTAGCACCTTGGGCCCCCTGTCCTCTCAAGCTTGCCATCAGCTGCACCATTAACCCCCCAAAGCTTATCTCAGTATATAGGTGACTGTTGTTTAACTTTTTGAACTCACTTCAGTTCAGCATTCCCAGAAGCCATGTGAATTTTAATTCTTCTGAATCCCACACCTGGAAGAACTAATGGTTTTGGCTATGTTTGCTTCCTACTCACTTGCTCTCTACAAACACCTTCCCAAGATTCAAAATGGGGCTCTCTCTCCTCAATACAGGCCGGTGGTATGGTACAAGAAGAAAAGAGCATTTCGTGCCAAACCAAGCAGGCAATGCATAAGGGGGATAGGGCTGTGACCCCTTTTCTTCCATTGCCATTCCTTCTCCCAGTAAGACAACTGCCAGGAACTATTAAAAAGTAGGAGAAAGTTACTTTTTAAAATAAATTAAGCACCATATTAGAGCTACAGGCATTCTCATGCCTACAGAGAAATATTTGGGGGGTTCATTTGTTCAATTTTAAATAATTCATTCTATTAATAAGCAAATGCACTATTGACCAGATACCAAATGTAATTCTTCTCCCTGAAAACAGCCACCGAGAAAGTTGAGTTCATCATCATTAACAAAAAAGGAGCTTTTATTGGACTTTCCCTTTCTATTTCATCATTTAATTACCTGATGCTAACATCTGATCAATGAGATCAAAGTTTGAACAAGCCAGGGATTTTTCAAAGATGCACCTCTGGACAGAAAACTCTTCATTTACCAGCCCAACATTTTGCCTTTTTTTGGCACCTAATTGCATTGCTGGACCAATCAATGCACAGCTGACATCTCTCTTTGCTGTAGGATATGCAATCCAAATTCTCTGTGCCCTCCCTGGTGTGCTCCTTCACATCCTCTGTTAGTATTATCACAGCTTGCTCTCTGCCACTTGGGATCTCAGATCTTCCAGCAGCCAAACATTTTGGTTCTCCAGGCAAGGTGGGATACAGGCATAAAAATAAAGTGAGCATTAATATAAGTGCTTAACCAGACTAGTCTGCTGAATCAGACCCAAGACATCTATGCCTTAAAGCATGTCTGAACTTGTCAGTAGAAATATATACAAATCCATACCAACACCAGATGTACATGTACATGCAAATTGAAGGACTTCCTCTTAAAAAGTTATTTAAGCCCCTTGGTTATTACTGATTTCAGCAAAATTTGCAAAGGACAAAAGAAATCAGGAGGGAACATTACCAGAACAGGACTCAGACAGTGTAGCAGAGCTCATCCGGCTCAGCCATCAACCTTGCCATCAGTGACAAGTCACTGGTCTCCTTTTGGTACCCATCATAAACAGCACCTTCACCATCCTCTGGCACAGGACACACAGCAGAGACAAGACAGAAGAGACAAATATAACTAGAGAACCATAGGACAAGACCCAGGCAGGCATTTACCTGCAAAGTATTGTGCCTTTCCCTTTGTAGTGCTGACACTGAAACTCCAGGATGAATGCCCAGCAGTGATGTGAACATGTATCTAGTTATTGAGACCTTACTGAGATGGAAGTTTTAGGGAAAGATTTCTTCATGCCATGAGACCCTCCACCTTGAAGTACTCTAGCTTCTTAGCTGTTCATTTTTCCTTTGCTTTAAGGAAACCCTTCACTGCCTGAAAAAACAGTCTGAGGAATTTCAGGATTGAGAGGAAAATTTTTTTAAAAACCCAACTAAATTTTAATATGTATTTTCAGCCTTGTGGTTTTTAAGCTAACTTTGAGGCAGAGGAATAATTCCTTGTTATCTCCGAAATGGGGAGTTTCAGCCAAAAAAATGACACAGCTAGCATCTCATCCCCAGTATGTAAGGTGTGGCAGTCATCTCTAAGCAACTCCTTTTCTTCCCTTCCTAGGGAACTTGCCCTATTCCATTTTCTTCTGAGGACACTGAGTTTGGGTTTTCTTTCCTGAAAAAAAAAAAAAAAAGACCCACACTAGAAAGAGACAGGGAACCTATGTCTTGTTTGTACCAGCTTCTCTGGCAGTCTTCATTCACTCAGCCAAGGATAAAGGGAAGCTATGGAGAATGTGTATTTCAGGAAGAGAAGAAGGATTTAAGAGGGAAAAACATCAACCTAGGTGTGTTTTCTGGATTACTTTTTTTTTCTTTTAGATGTACAGGCACACATAGAGAGTACATTCCAAATAACAAGCAAAAATAGAGGACTTTAAAAATGAAAAAATGTTATCAGGGCACAAAGCAGGCTCAGAGGTGTGCAATGCCAAAAGGAAATTGCTGAACAGGACAAGGTAGAACATAGTCTGAGTAAAACAAGATAAATCATAGAATCATAGAATCCTAGGGGTTGGAAGGGACCTCGAAAGATCATCTAGTCCAACCCCCCTGCCAGAGCAGGGTCACCTAGAGCACATCACACAGGAACGCATCCAGGCGGGTTTTGAATGTCTCCAGTGAAGGAGACTCCACAACCTCCCTGGCAGCCTGTTCCAGTGCTCTGTCACTCTCACAGTAAAGAAGTTTTTTCTGATATTCACCTTGAACCTCCTATGCTCCAATTTACACCCATTACCCCTTGTCCTATCACTGGTCATCACTGAGAAGAGCCTAACTCCATCTCCCTGACACTCACCCCTTACATATTTGTAAACATTGATGAGGTCACCCCTCAGTCTCCTTTTTTCCAAGCTAAAGAGACCCAGCTCCCTCAGCCTTTCCTCATAAAGGAGATGTTCCACTCCCTTAATCATCTTTGTAGCTCTGCGCTGGACTCTTTCAAGCAGTTCCCTGTCCTTCTTGAACTGAGGGGCCCAGAACTGGACACAATACTCCAGGTGCGGCCTCACCAATGCAGAATAGAGGGGGAGGAGAACCTCTCTTGACCTACTAACCACACCCTTTCTAATGCACCCCAGGATGCCATTGGCCTTCTTGGCCACAAGGGCACATTGCTGGCTCATGGTCATCCTCCTGTCTACCAGGACCCCCAGGTCTCTTTCACCTACACTACTCTCCAGCAGGTCAGCCCCCAACCTATACTGGGACATCGTGTTGTTCTTCCCCAAATGCAAAACTCTACACTTCCCCTTGTTGAATTTCATCATGTTTCTCCCCGCCCAACTCTCCAGCCTGTCTAAGTCTCTCTGAATGGCAGCACAGCCTTCTGGTGTGTCAGCCACTCCTCCCAGCTTAGTGTCATCAGCAAACTTGCTGAGGGTACATTCTATACCCTCATCCAGGTCGTTGATGAAGATGTTGAACAACATCGGTCCCAGTACCGACCCCTGAGGGACTCCACTAGTCACACACTTCCAACCAGATTCTTCCCCATTGACTACAACTCTCTGACTCCTTCCCATCAACCAGTTCCTGATCCACCTCACTACCTGATCACCAAACCCATACCTGATCAACTTATCTACAAGGATGCTGTGGGAGACGGTGTCAAATGCCTTACTGAAATCCAGATAAACCACATCTACCGCTCTACCATCATCTATCCACCTAGTAATTTCCTCATAGAAGGCTATGAGGTTAGTCAAACATGATTTACCCTTGATAAAACCATGCTGACTGCTCTTGATGACCCCCATGTCCTTGATATGCCTAGAGATAGAGATAAGAACAAGTTGTTCCATCACCTTTCCAGGGATGGAGGTGAGGCTGACCGGTCTATAGTTACCCGGGTCCTCCTTCCTGCCCTTCTTGTAGACTGTTGTGACATTTGCTGTCCTCCAGTCCTCAGGCACCTCTCCTGTTACCCATGACTTACCGAAGATGATGGAGAGTGGCCTAGCAATGACCTCCGCCAGCTCCCTCAGCACCCTTGGATGCATTCCATCTGGACCCATCGATTTATGGATGTCCAGATTACTCAACTGATCCCTAACCCAATCCTCATCTACTATGTCAAACTCCTCATCTATCTTGACTACTTCTGGGGCTATATGAGTCTGGAGCTCATGGGGAAATCCTGCAGGAGTAAAGACAGAGGCAAAGAAGGCGTTCAGCACCTCTGCCTTCTTTATATCCTCTGTCACCAGGGCTCCCCCCTCATTCAACAGTGGGCCAATATTGCCTCTAGTGTTAGTTTTGTTAGCTATGTATTTGAAAAAGCCCTTTCTATTATCCTTAACCTGACTTGCAAGCACAATACTTCTTTCAAAGTGGCATTGACATTTAAGCAGGAAATTTTTTTTTTTTCTTTAAAAAAACCAAAAAAACTCCACAAAGCCAAAAAACACTCAAAGGAATTGACCTGAAGGTTCAGCAAAAAAACATTCAGCACAGGACAGTTATCCCCAGTGTAGAAAAAACAGACCAAAAGTAATTCTCATGTTGCCTAGAGTTTCTCCAAAATCCCAGACCTCCTCTTTGCTCACAAGTATTTGCACTCACACATGCATGTTCTCACTCTGGCTGCTCCAGCAACACACTTTCATAACCTCCCCATCCTAAGGATGCTACAGACACCATTCTGGTAGCCTTGGCTCATGTATTGAATATGGACTGGGTGAAGATCTGGGTCTCTTTCAAAGCCCACGGGAGGGACTCCAGTTGGACTCACAGCAGATGGCACATCTATGAATGCACATCACCTATCAGTGATCTTCCTGAACAAACTTTGCTGGTTTGCTCATGAAGGCTGAAATGTTTACATGCTCAGCTCTAAATGTATTTTAAGTTGGGAGCCTGGAAGAAGCCCAAGCCTGCATCCATCAACAGCAACACCTCAATAATACAGGAACTGGTTTTTCCCTTGCTGTCCAAAAACCTCAATTCTAGAATATGTACTGCGTGTCAGTCAAGCATGGCCTGTAATGCTCAGGCAAGACTGAATCAGTCTTCTGTAGCCCAGCTCCAGCACAGTACCACTCCTGAAGGGCTGCTCATACTCTACTGGTCATGACACAGTCCCCCAGATTCTCATAGATTCAGGTAGTATTCTGCCCAGGGGCAAGTGGAGAAGCTGAGGTTCATTGTTAAACAGAGCAGGGGAAGGCTGCTTAATTACCTTTTTAATTTATAGGGGATTGTCTTTTCAGGCTTTGTAGCATATCTTAAAATCTGTTGAGGGACTGCTGCGCAGGCCAGAGCAAAAAGCACTTCAGGACTTCCTCCCTCCTTCACCAGAAGCACCTCCACCCTTTCCTCCCCTGGGCTCAGCTCCAATAACACGGTATTCCTCTCAGTTCTTCCCTTTCTTCTCCTCTACATCTTCTATTGGGGTTTTTCTCCTTCATGTTACAGTAGAGACAGTGAATGTTGATGAGGCAATAGTTGGTGTGATTCTAGCAAGGCAGCCTTTCAGATAATTTCTCATGACCTTAATATCTAAACCGTTCCTTTCAGCACAGAATACAGATCTAGATGCTCATATACCAGCAGGCATTTTGGTTGCTGGAAAAGTCTGAAAGATGGAATATTTTAGAGGAGCCCAGATTTCCTCATCTCTCACCCTTTCTCTCTACACAAGTTACTTGCAATCATTATCTTTGCTCTAAGGGTGCACACATCTAATGGGTAGCCAAGACTGCAGCAGAAAAAACAAAAGGTAAATTTCAGAAAAAGCATTATTACAAAATCTAGTCAAGCATCGTAAATAGAACTGCCATACTATTATTGAGAAAAGGTGTAGTGCCCATGCAAACTACATATTTGATTAGGATCTGAACTCTTTGCTGAACCATGAATCTGAAATAATTTAGGTGATACATATAAATTTAATTTCTTTGTTCAACATTCCACATCTGAAACGATGCACTGCAAATGTGCAGCTCTCACTGAAGTCTGCAAAATGAGTCTTCTTATAACTCGCCTATACTGTGTGGAAATAATCTGAAATAATCTTAAAGGAAAAGGAATAAACCTATTTTAAAAACAGCTGAGTCCTTTAGATCGTATACCATAACCAATTTATGGAGATAAATGGAATTCAATATTAAAGAAATACTGAGGGTTTTTTTCCCCTTCTGTAGAAAATTTAAATGCAGAAAAAGGAAAGAAAAGGAAAGAAATAAAAAGAGAAAGAAAGAGGTAGCATGAAAACACACAAGCAACACTTGGCTATTGTTTCTCTTGCAGTGCCTGCTAGAAGCAGAGCACCTTGTTTTCCTCAGTCCAAGCCAGAGGAGGCAAGTTGATTGTGGAAATGACTCATTCAGTCTCTATAATGGAGACATACCAGCTATTGGACATCTTTATTTCTCATTCATTAAATGAATCCAGTGCCTACTGCTATGATAGCCATCAACAAAGACAGACGAGGAAATAAAAAAGGAGAAAAGCACAAGAAGGGGAATACAAATGAATATTATAGACCACTGTATGGGCCCTATTACTAAAAATGAATACAAAATACTTTAAAAAAATACATTAAGCAGGTATCGGCTTACAGTGGGGTCAATATTGTGATTCATTTAACTCAAGGGACAATAAATCTTGATATTGACTGAAAGCATAAGTCAATATGCATACTGTTGTGCGCATTCCATTATAAAAATGAGGGGAGGTAAGTTTAATGGACACTTTTAGAAGAAAATTAGTTTTGCCAAAAGATTTTTTTTTTTCTGCCTTTTAAACTCACCATTGCAGACTACTGTAGCTGAATGCTTGGTCCTCACCTTTAAGGTTGTAAGGTGGGCTGGTGACCATCTCATTCCAGACACATCACAAAGCTCCAACACAAGCGGCAGCCTGAGGGGACCAGAAAAGGCGACAAGCTACAGAAGACAGTGACCTTTAAATGGCTGCTCTCCATATGGGTCAAGCCCATTCCTGCCTTCTCCAGGGATAACTTCCATGAGCATAAGTCAAATATAACAAACATTTTCATACTAGTATGGAATAAGGGAGAAGGGAGTCAGAGTCTCCATCAAGATTCCTTGAGTTGTAGGATTCCCACACCTCACCCCTAATAAGAGGGCAGAAAAGACCAGATTTTGGTAGACATCATGCAGAATTATCTCTGTCTACCTCTGCTCACATGGTTACTAGCGAGAGCTTTGTCTCTAATTTCATCTGAAACAGAATCAGGCAAGCAGCAAACAACTAACTCAGGAAAAACGATCCACGATCCCACAAACAATGGTAGCATCTTCTTTACAGGGACCAGGGACAGAAGAACTAACAGACAGCAGACCATCTAGCTGCTATTCAAGCAGGCTGAGACAGCAGTTCTCAGGTGAGACTGAAGTCTCCTTAAAAGCAAGGCAATACCCCTTTTCTTCCTGCTTAAGTCATTATTTCCTGCTCCTTAGAGATATATCAACAGTTGGAGTGATTTTACGGCCACTCTGGACAAAATATAGATTACTTGCAATGCTTCACATGATCTGAAAAAAGTTTATTAAAACAAACAACTGTCACATTTTTTAAACATCAGTTAAAAAGAGAGACTGTGTGTGCCTCACATCTGAGCTCCCAGGGCCGCTCAGCTCCCACCAGGAACTCTGCAAACACAACATGGTACTTGCGGGAGACCAAACCAGGAATCAGGCAGAACAACCAAGGAGGCCTCACAGCCCTGTAGCATTGGAAAGTCATTAAAAAAACTCCCAACTACTCCTTAACTGGAGACACTGCACTTGCCTGCCTGCACTGAGTATGGTTATCATTCTCATTTGCTATAAGATCTTCCAACACATTTCTGGAAGACCAGATGGACCGTGTGCCCACATGCAGCTTCATCTGGCCCCATTAGCACCCAGCCCCCTGAAACACTGCGTTCACATACAGGCCAACCTACTCTGCAATCACTGAGCCTGCACAGTGGCCACTTCCTAAAAATATTTTTTTAAAATGCTACACTGCTTTAAAAAGCCCTTCTCTTGTAAAAGCACCCTGTTTTACTGAAAAAAGTTGTACTATTACCTATGAAATGTTTCAACTGTCAAATTAAGTTTTCCAGGAGCTAGGGGAACAGCATGAGACATCCCAGGCAATTGCACAGCCCCAAGTTACTGACCTCTGAAGTCCATCAGGGTGAACAGCAAAACTGACTCAGCATGTGACTGGCTAGAACCATCTAGCTGCTGCCAGGGAGATTCACTTTTTGACCTTATAACAAGAGATGCTGAACCCTCATCATCACCACTGAACTCCCCTGGAAAAGGGATGGGCAGCGAGCACAAATAGGAAAAAAGCTGCTGCCCACCTGTGGCACTGCAGAGGAAAAATCACAGACCCAAACCCAAGCACACAAGTTCAGCTCTTATGCAGGACAGGAAACACCTTCCCCTATATGTGTACACGGATCATAGAATCACAGAATGGTATGAGTTCGAAGGGACTTTAAAGATGATCTAGTTCCACTCCCCCTGCCATGGCCAGGGACACCTCTCACTAGACCAAGTTTCTCCAAGTCCCATCCAACTTGGCCTTGAACACTTCCCAGGAAGCGGCATCCACAACTTCTCTGGGCAACAGTGTCTCACCACCCTCACAAGAAAGAGCTTCTCCCGAATATCTCATCTAAATCTACACTCTTTCAGTTTGAAACCATTCCCTCTCATCCTATCCCTACATAAAAGTCCCCCTCCTACAGGTTTCCTGTAGGCCCCTGATACACATATGCGTACCTATATACACACACACATCTGCAAGTGACAGTACTTCAGTGCATGATCAAACAGGGAGAAAGGAACACAAAAAGAGATACTCGTAGTCACAATTTTCTGCATAAAAGTAATGTGGCAACACTCATGAAGTCATACCAAAAAAGAGGAGAAGATGACTTTTCACAAGACAATCTTGATGTCCTGGGTATCACCTACTGCCACAGAGTCAGACTCTACCCACACATTTGCAGACCAACACCGCCCTCTTCAACCAGCTTTTATCCAGACTAGCTCAGGGACAGGCAGCAGTGATCAATACCCACATGCTGAGCTGTAACAACTGAGAGCATTCCTGGGTTAATTTATCTCAGAGAGACGCCAAGAAGCACCATGCCTCTTGCATGCACAAAATGCAGAGGTTACAGAAACAGAGACTCTGCACAAGTGAGTGAGAAATGGCTGCAGTTGTTCAAGTATTTCTGTATCCAGGCAGGCTTAGAGGCAGCACACTGAGGCCAGGTACTACAAGCCATCTATCTTCATCATTCCACTTAAACATCAAGGAAAGAGCAGTAAAGTTATTGCTAATTTCTCCCAGCACTCTTCTTTCTGGGGATGGATGCAGTAATGCCTCTCCCCCTCCCAGTCCAACAAATGTTTAAAGGAAAGCAAAGTGGCACGGAGGCAATGACCCGATGAGGTTTCTAGATTTCTGTGACATCCTTCTTGATACGCAGCACTGATTTGCCTTCCCCTATAGTGCTTGTGATGAAGACAGTACACAAGGATCAGGTCAGCAGCAAAAGCAGAAGGAAGGAAGGACCTCTCACTAATTTTAATGGACATGTCAGTACCCTTGCCAACCTGGTGTAATAAGCTTTTTCTCAAAGAAGGAGAGAATTTCCCAGTGACAATTCTCCTCATCAGCAAGCACTAGTCAGAGCCTTGGCTAAGGTCCATTTCAAACCTTAAGTCTTGCTATAAAAAGTGCTTAACTCCAACAAGGCTAGATTCAGATCTTGGTCATGCTTACACATTCCTCACCAGTGTGACAGCAATTTACAGACGTGCTACTACAATCAGAGCCTCCCCTGAAACCCCCTGAGATGAAAATCAGGACATGCTTATGTTTGTGTCTGTACAAAGATTAGCTGGGCTGGTTGCTTGCAAACAAACCTTGTGCCCTTCTATGCTGAGAGTAAAGAGTCTGGTGTCTTGCACACAAGGTGACTTTCAGGTGAGAAAAGCTTAGCATGGCTTCAGCTTCCCTGGGCCATGGCTGGCTGGCTGGCTTTTCACAGTGGCTGTGAATCACAGTGGGCTGGAACTCCAACTACACTGTGTCAGAGTGCTTATGTGTCACACACAACACAGCTCACATAGTGACAGGAGCTCTCATAATTGCATCATGGACCCTGTAGAACCTGCTCACAGTGGGTAAGGAGGCAGGCATCACAGCTTAGCTGCAGCCCAGCCAAAGGACAACACTGGGATATGGAGGATGAGGATAGGCACTTCCAGCTTAAAACGGACTCTGCTGGTCTTAGCCAGTGGTGGGTCAGAGAAAGCTGGCTGCTCCCCTTCACTTCAGAAAACAAAACAAACCCAAAAAAGCTCTAGTATTGAACAACGGCATAACATGCCATTGCTTTCCAAATTAAAAACACTAGAATTTATTCGCATGGGAAAACTTCAGAAGCCCTTACTCTTGCCCTGAGTAAGAATAAATATCTTTTTATATTTTTAAAAGGCACTTATTCTTTTGGTCCAAAAGATGCAGAGCGACTCCTCTTGGTATGCTCAGCTGTCCCCTCCCCAAGCCCAGGATGCCTCTGCAGTGAGCTAAGAGGCAGAGCACCAGCACCTGCAGCCAGCCCATCAGCTGGCTTTGAAGTCACTCTCATTAGATGCCAAGAGTAGTAGGCTAGTTACAGGAACACTGACTGTATGGCTCTTCCTGCTGCCCAGGTGTAAATCCACTTCTACACCATCACCATCCCCCTGTCTCCCACAACTGCATCACTAGCTGCTTCCATGCAGCAAGGTTACAGCAAGCCCAGGCAACCATGGGAAGCCAAAAGTGAGTTAAGAGCCTGCAGGCAGAGTCCCAGCTATTAACAAATTATTTATAGGGACATACACACACCTTCATTCACACCCATGTCCAGGCTGGAACCTCAATTCTTCTCCCTGGGTGAGGCCTCCCTGCTCATACCTCCATCTCACACACCACACCACTCCTTCCTCCCTCCCTTGGGGCACCCCATAAGCCCAGATCCCAGGCAACCTTGCACAGAACAGAACACTCACTACTCAAAGTGGGGGAGGTTTGGGTCTGTATGGGTACTTCAGAGCTCAGGCCCAGCTCAGCCTAAAACACTGTTTCTCTCTTTTTTTTTTTCTTTTCTGAAAGATTCCTCCAGAGATAGACAAGGAGGAAGCATTTTTGCCTTCAAGAAAGAATGAAAATTACAACCCTATCTACATAGCAAAGGATACTTTACCCCTGGGTGCAGAACAAGAAGGCTGAAAGAAATGTAAGCTAACACAAAAATTATGAGCAACTTTGGATGTGGTTAGGTCTCCGGTGTGAGACCAGGATGTAATCCTTTCTTATTTCTTCCTCCTTTCTATTGCTAAGATGCAGATAGATATTCAGATCATATAATGGGTAAGGCAGATAAATAAATAAAGTTTTCAAGATTTCAGAATACATACAGCTCTGTGGTAGGGAGCCTCACCACATGGGCAATGACGAAGAGTAAGTCCTGCAGAACTAGTAAGAATCGGAAGACTAAATTAATTCACTGTTATGATAACAAATTAAACTACTTCAGTCAGGTACACAGGTTAGTGCCATTTCTTGTGCACTGTATTTACAGGCATAGCAGTTCAACAGTGATGGAAATACTGCTCTTCAACAGCCAGATAAACATGCCAGAAAAGCTCTCATACACGTAAGCCAGCTCTTCTCCAGCCCTCAGTTACTCTCTGCCAGTTGTTTAGTCTTCCATAAAGAATACATACATTTTTTCCTGCATTCAAACATTTTATCAAACTGCCATATAAAAGTCAATGGATATTAAAACAGTAGTACTGTATATTCTTGCTACAGCCTCAAATTCAATTATAATCCTTCAACACCCCAGGGAAAAGTTACAAGTGAAAACACTGTGTGCTCAAAAAATGAGAAATGATCGTATTTGGCATCTGTAAGTTTATTTCTAATGCCTTTCCTCAGGAAAGCAGGTACAAATAATTTGCAGTCATGATGTTGCTTTTGTTTGCAATGTCTCCTTTGCTGTGCTGCTAACTGCAGTAATCTTTAGTTTAAGTTGTCTTGCTTAAAAGGATATCAAAAAATTCCCCCTCTACCTAGAAAATTCCAAAAAACCAGGCTCAAGGAAATAAATGCAAAACAAGTTCTATTAGTTCCCCATATCAGTTACCAGCAACTGCATTAAAAAAAAAAAAAAGCTTTTTTTTCTTTTTTGCCCCCCCTTTTTTTTTTGCACAGATACCTTTAAAGACTTTTACTTTGAGCAAATATGGGACTCGTCACTTGATGATTAATTTGCATGTTGATAGGCAGTCAGTGTAGCAGCTTTCAGATTAGGGACATTCCGCTGCACACTAAAAGGCACAAAGAACAAAAAGTGAATTTCAATCTTGCCCTTCTTTTCCAGTCAGTGCATTCCCAGCCCATGTCTATTGATGAGCAGTTGGAACAATACCAAAATGCAGTGTAAGATCAATCCTGCTGTTTACTTCGCTGAGCTGAAGGAACAAAGGACAGAAGAAAGGACTTAAACCCAGCTATAGTAAAAGAGTGGGGATGAAGGATGAAAAATGTGCCTGATGGGCAGTAGCACAGAGTAAACTCATTTAGAAAATAGGCAGCTCCAGCTGAGATAAAACCAATGATGATTTGTATTTTGTACTGTATCTTCAGGGGATAAAAGCACTTCTATCAGATACCATTGGAGGCAAACTTGAAACACTGCAGTAAAATGCTATGTTCCCTACTAGGGAGAGAATAAAAATTCCCATAATTGCAAAGGAGTGTTAAATATCTGATTGTGCATGCCTTTTTCCTCCCATGGCGAGATAACTCAACCCGGTCCTCTTTTTAACTTCACAGGACCTGTCTAAGAGAATATTCAGCTGGATGCTTTTGTATCAAATGCAGCATGACACCGTGTTTTACTTTGATAAATACTGATAATTGTAATTTGGGGGATTATTAGCCTTTAAGCTTTTTTTTTTTTTTTAAAAGCTATTTCAAATGAGAAGGATGCAACTTTATTGCCTGAACAGGCAGGAGGTGGTGAAGAAAGAGGAAAAAGTTCTTGTTCAAATGCAAATATCTTAACAAACTATAACTAATGGGAAGAAGAAAATAAAACAGTCCCTTCTATCACTAAACAGAAATCATCCTAAATAAAAAATCTATTTAGTTTTACTGAAAAGGAAGAATATCTGACACAATGAGCTACCACCTTCTCAGGCGAGGATAGCACAACACAGAATAATAGAGATGGTAAAAATGAACAGCAGGAGAATTGATGATATCCTTGTTGACATTCAAGTACAGAGGAATTTGGTTGTTTACTGATCACCCTTTACAGAGTTTGTTCACTTATTTGGTTAAAAAAAAAAATACTTCCCAGAGGCAATTACTTGCTGACAGGGATGTGTGAGCTCTTCACTTATACTGATCAGCGTACATTCTTCCAGTAAGGACAAAATTTTAAGTAATTTATTTTACTTTCTATGATGCTTCAAAAGACTCTCCAATTGTCACCAAGCAGCAGATAAAAAATGTTCCTGTTCACAGGAGTAAGCACTTAGAGACAATTATAAATTGACCTGCTTAGACACCAGCACAGCAGAGCATGAATGCTGTTCTTTCACATAGGGGGCTGGCTTATTTATATATATAACCAAAATATATTTGGTTTGGGAATGTTATTGTTTAAGGGAATCACAGGCAGCAAGAGAAGAAAGTAGGCAGAAAAATCCAAGACTTGCATAAACCTCACATTTGAGAAAAGCCTCCATAGTACATCCAAATACATCTGTGCCAGCACAGCAGGAAGGATAAAAGGGCTAAAGTTTGGTACAAACATCTCTACTGCTGACTCAACAGCTGAAGTGTTTCTGTGGGTTGAGGAAGATCCAAAACATTTTCTCCATTTCACCTCACTTTCCAACCTCCCTGTTTAAAGTGGCCTGACGTGTCTCTTTTGTCCCAGGATACAATAGCTAAGAAATTCAAGCCCTGATTCTGCAACTCTCTTCTTTCAGTGTTATTCAGCAGGAGACATCAAACCACTGCTGATTAAAAGTAAGCATATTAGGTTTACAAAGGATGTACACTCCACCTTGTGTTAACATAGCTTCTAACAGCCTACTTCTGTGCTAGAAATTGAAACCTTTTTTTACTAAAATATTACACCTGCAGGGGCATTCCTGCAGTCCCACAGCCTGCCATAAATTTGTCCAGTTGGGAAATAATGCATCCACCTTGCCCTGGTGAGAGAGAATAGTGCTGCACATGGACCAGTTCCCAGAAGAAGGAAGGGGGTTTTGCCTATTTACGGTAACTTTCTCTGAATGTAGAAGTATTTCTGTTTAGTTGTGTGCACCCTCTCTCTCCTTACATAACGAATAGCATAATCAGATAAACTGCTGTTAATTTTAACTCTCCCTTCAGAACATTCATACAAGTACACCCATCCGCATTTGGGAAGAGTCCTCTATTTTTAGCCATAAGCATAAATATTTGGTACTCTGATGGATCTTAAATTTTTAACTACGTTCCTCCAAGCTCAAGAGTTCATGTTGCTTCAGAGACAACACGAGCCAGTTTATAACTCTCTAGAAACATGCAGACTCTGATAAAGGTTCACAGCTGAAATAACCCTTACTACAGTGGTAAAAATACAATGCCATCGGTATAAAATAAGGCAGCATTATTCTAAGCAATTCTGTGTCCATAAATGGTGCAAGATTAAAGTGCCTATAAATTGCAGTCTTACTTACTTCTAGGTACAATTACATTTACAACAGATAAACGTCCAGAGTGTTTGAAATCTTAAATCCCTGTTGTCATTTTCTGGATGCAGAACTATACTGTATGTTGTCAGTAATACACATTCCTCTCAAGAATGCAATTCATAGGAAGTGTGAGAAAAAGATTCCTTCCTTTTTCTAGCCCCCCCCCACCGCCCCCCCAGCCCTTGGCCCTCTGATGAAAACCCTGACAGTTATCTTGAATTTCTACAGTGCTGCAATTAAAAAAAACCCTGTCATATGCCTTTCCCTTTAAATTAAATAGTATTAGCAGGTGATACTCAGGTCTATAAGGCTCTATGTGCCCACACCTCCGCACTCTTTTTCGAGATGAGAGAGAGTTCTGTTCATCCGTTCTCCTTTTGGGGGCAGCCTGCTCACTGAAGATCCACAACTCAGACACCATGTCAAATTTTCAGAAGCTGCTGGGCATCTGAAATTCCCCAACTCCTCAACTGGATTCCCTAGGTCAAGGAAGTTGAGTCTTTTTGATTTTGAAAGAAATTGTCCGTTTGCAAGATGAGGCAAAGGGCAGGAAAGTGATGTAGGCACGGTTTACCCTTTCTATGAAAGGAGAGAACAGTCTTAAAAGGGTGTTTTTCAAGCGGAAGCACATCATGTGAAACAAGAGCACACAGATCCACCAGCTAGTGCTGGTGGGGAATACATTCAGCACAACTAGGACAAGCCCTCTGCCCATATCACAAGCACACACCTAAACAGGCACTAGTAACATTTGACCTATGTGCTGTAAGACAGAAAAGTAGCAAACAAAATACACAGAAATACTAACTCAACCTCCCAAAAGAGTTTTTGAAATCTCACAATGTTACTTAATTCCTTACTCACTAATTACTTATAGCCTAATTACTTGAATCTCACAAGCAAGATCTTTTTATGTAGCTGTCACATATTTAGGGATTATCCAAAATTTCACACACCTTGCCAATTCACAGACATATAGTTGGTTCCCTGAACAACTTTATCAGGAAAAAAAAGTAGGCAGCCAACTAGACTTTGAAATGGCACTAATGTCTTTATAGATTCCTCTTCTTCCTCACTTCACTCCTTTTTAAAATTAATTACCAAGAGAATACAAAGACAGAATGTAAATTGAAGTCTATTTTTGAGGCTGGGCATGCTGGTATCCTTAAAGGGAGCAAAAATTCCCAAAGCTTTACAGAGATCTTAAGGCACTAAATCCAAGTTAGGTGACATATCTCAGCCCATGAACCATCTGCTCAGCTTCTCTCTAAAACAAGTACAGTTTGGGGCAATTACTGGGAGAAATTCTCCAGCAGTCTCTGCATGGACTTTGCTGATGCCAGCAACTGAGTGGGAAAGTCAAGACACAAAGGCAATGCCCAGATATCTAGGGAGATACACCATGAAATCTTATCTTTCTTATCTAGCTCTAGTCTAGATTTTCTGGACCTTCCTTTACATGCCAGCTGACTTGGGCCCAAGCCTATTTATTCCCAAAGACTCCTACTAGAATTGTCCTACCATTGTGCTCCAGAAACAACCCAAGAGTCTTGGAGCATATACATTTCTGTGATTTTGGAAAGCCTAGATCAAGAGCTGGCCTACTCACAGCATCCTACTCAGAAGCATTTTGCCATCAGGTCAAAGCAGTGGGCAACATCTTCTCTGAGCTTCTTCTCTGTGACTCTGGTTCGTCAAGACAGAATAGTAGACATACCCTGAGCAGACAGCTGAACATGTAATTGTTTGTTTTAAAAGGCACACCATAAGAGGGAGTGTCCACAGCAAACGAAGAATGAAGAAGAAGGGGGGAGGACTAAGCACAGTTTCATACATAAGTTTCTCTAACTTGTGTTAGAAAAGAATTTCACTGCTTGAGCTTTGACATGAAACCAACTCCACAGGCTCTGTGAGGTAATTACAGCAGTTTCCAAAAGAGGTTCTGGAGCACACCAGATGATGAACAGAACATAAGCTAAGAGGTGAGGAATGGAAACAGCAAGTAACAACAGGTCAGAGTGCAAGGCTTGGACCTCTGCTTTTAAGGGGTTAGCATGTAAATAAAATAAATAAATGAAAGAAACCTGAAAGCCAGCGCTGACTTTTATCAGGGACGAGGGTCAAGGCTGTGAATGACAGCTCTAAAAGGCTGGACTCCATCAGCATTTGATCTGCTGACATCTGTGGGGCTTACAGATGATGGCACTAGACCTGAGGCTGATGAATTACAGCAACAAAGCTCTGATCTGCAGGGACTACTCACATTTCCAGAACTTTTCTGAAGGCCAGTTGCCTTTCCCAAGACAAAATTACAACTATTCTAGGCTCCAAACATCATTCACCAGCCCTCTCCATGCTCCATACCTTAAGCAAATCACTAGAACAAGCAACAGTGGATTTCAGAGTTAAAACAAATGCAGTGGGTCAGACTCCTGTTTCAGGTTGCCTGCAGACTTAAGCATCCATTACATTTCAGTGACATCCACAGTGTCTGGTAGCTATAAAGGCTGGAAGTTTTTCACCACATAAACATTTCACTACCACCACCAAATGCTATTCTGATTCCCATTTCTTGATATCCCCTCACTTTCTCAACTTTCACAAATTTCTGTTTATATGTTCCACCCCAATCCAGCCTTTCTCAGAAATATGGGGAAGAGAACAGAAAGGAGGTACTAACAGAAGTTTAAAGAGTGGCAAATTTTCTGAAAGGCTACAACCACTTCACATGGCATGTCTGCTGTGCAGGAATGAAATGTTACCACCATCTGACTCATGTGCAGTGATTAAATGAAACATGTCGATCGTGTGTCTGGCTCCGCATTTTCAAATGTCGAAACTTCTTTCCATCCTCCTGAAAACCCAAGCCAAGGAACTTCTCCAACACACGTTTCACTCCTCCCAGCAATCAGGGCAAAGGCTCAACAGACAAGGAGGAGGAATAATTCCTCATGCTACAAGAGGTCTAGTAGGCCCGATTCTGTATTTTCCATTTAAGCAAAAACTCATACAGATGACAAATCAAGGTCTTCATCTGAAGACTGCCAGGAAGACCAGCCCAAGTCTCTAAGAGGAGGTAGCATGGTTAAGTCTGCTCAGATGCAGTCATACAGACAGCAGCAGTAGGAAGACCAAAACAGTCTCTAGGACATCCTGCTTATGTCTCCAGATATTTACACATTTTCTTGCAGAAAAATGATGCAAATGGCTCAAGCATAGGGAAGAATTTAATCTCCTCAAAGAACCAAGCATCTCTGCCCAGCCCTCAGGCTGCAAGCAGAAAAGGTCTTTGGCCTCAACAAGCCCAATCAGATACATGTACTTGATTTAGAAAGTTTCACATCAAGTTAACACTGTCGTCAAAAAATAAAATCCCTGGGAAATTATACATATGCAGCTATAGCAATAGCAAATTTACACCAAATTATTATTTCACTTTGTAACGAGATCAGCCAGGGCCAAGGGGAGATGATTAGCAGGAGGGGATAAAAAAAAAAAAAAAGGACAGAATAAAGCAAGGAAGAAAAGATGTCTGAGCTCTTCCCCTTTTGTACTTGAGGTCACTAACTTAATTTTCTCTAACATTTGAGTTGTTTTTAATTTCCAGGAAGTCTTCTCAGAGATCTTGAAACTTGGCCAAATTATCATTAAGCCAATATTTTATCTCCCCATAAAAATGCTACAGTATCTCCCCCGTGCCATACATACTGCAGGAATAGATCTTAAATCAGGGAGGATGGGAATTTGTTTTTAAAATGACTTAACTATTTCATCCATTTCAGAAAGAAGGAAAAGCTTTAAGGGGGAAAAAAATCCCTTTAGTGCTGCCCTCCCCAAATATAGTAATTATTTTCCTGTGGCTCTGTTTGAATAACCAGCACTGCATATCAACATTATGATTGCTCTTCACCTTGCACAGCTGACCACAAATGAAGTTTCACAAGAAAAATAGCTATTAAACTTCCATATGTGAGGCACTTAGAGATGGGATCTACAGGGATCTACATAGAAGCTTCACAAATTCATCATTAGTCATGGTCTCCAGAAGTCCTGTAGGGAGGAAGCAAGAAAACCAACAGCACAGTGAAGTACAAACACTCCTTTGCGGATCATAACAACATGAAAGAGTTAAGGGATGCTCAGACAGTTAACAAGTATGAGTCCAGCCCAATATGGATGTTTGACAGTCCTTCCCTTTAATAAAACAGTGCATTTTCAGAGTGGACATTTTTTGCTCCTGTTATCACTACTTCAAAAAAAACCAGTAAATAAGCCTAAATTCAGCCCAGTGGAATACCTGCACCATTTAGTACATATGGCCATTTGGTCAGATCCCTTGTCATCACAGAAGAACCTAGTAGAGAGCACAATTCCAGGTAAATGATGTATAGGAAACACAGGGAACTCATCTAGCCCATCATTAACCTCATTCTGAGACAGCCCCAGAGGCAGTTCTTTAGCCACCAGCACAGCCAGCTGTCAATTGTGTCAAACCAGTAACGTATTAGTTAGCAGGGGAGCAATCTAAAAAGCCAGCCATAGATCCAAATGCCTAAAAGATATTCTCAAATGTGATAATTATGTCCTGCAGCTGCCAAGAATGTCCTCGGAGACTTCAGATATTGGTTGTACCAGTGAATCAGAGCAGATAGGCACAGCAGCCTCATCAGGAGCGTTCACAACAGACAAGGCTCCTTCAAACTTGGAGGGAGAGATTTGGAACCATGAGCAACAACTGGCACGAAAATTGGATACAAGAGGCACTTCGCTGGCTTGAAAGGCATTCCGTTGTGTGTGGGTAAAACTAGTCCATTCCCCACACCGTGCTACTTAAACAGTCTGTTCTTATTTTCTAAAAGCTTGCTGACCAAAGATCTTGATTGCTTAATACATTATTATTTTTAAACACAGTGTCAGACAAGACCTAACAGAGATGAGTTTCAGAGAGGGATCCACAGAGATGGATTAGTTGGGCAACTAAATGTGGATGCAGGTAACAGAGAAATGAACATAAACTTTTAAAAACAGAAATTTTTACTGGGGACTGAAGGAACAGTCTGTGTGTATCCTCCTGTGAAGGGTCCAAAGGGATTTACTAACCAGTTTGACATTGCCAGGTGTTTCATGTCCATCTTGCAATAGAAAAAATCCTTGCAAATGATAGTTGGCAGCTAGCAGACGACAGAGCAAACTTATGGTTATTTCAGTGATAAGAAGCTAGCTAGGGGGAATGCTAAGGTGTGGCAATAGCGACAGAACAACTAACTACTACCTCTGAGCAATTTCCAAGGGCAGAGACCAGAATAACTAGGGCAGACGGAGACACACCACAGGGCAGCTCCAAGCAAACCAAATGCCAAAGTCCAGTGCCCACTGACAAAGTGCAAT
Source organism: Hemiprocne comata (assembly GCA_020745705.1). Classification (NCBI taxonomy): domain Eukaryota; kingdom Metazoa; phylum Chordata; class Aves; order Apodiformes; family Apodidae; genus Hemiprocne; species Hemiprocne comata. Next base: position 67,408,976 of record CM036588.1, on the reverse strand, counting down.
TTTGTCAACTTTTTAACACTACTGTGCAAAGCTGTTGACTTTGATTATGCTTTCAATGGGGGGGAAAAAAAATAATCTGCAATTCTTTTAAAATTTTTCTGTGATGTCAAAATGCTGGATTTTACTCATTTAAAAATGTTTTGATTCAACTTACTTTTAAGAAATTATTCAAAACAAAACAATCCAAATTTTTCCAATAAATCTCCTCTCTTTTGAACTGTGTTTTCATTCAGATGCAGAATGAAAATCATAATTTCGAAGACTTTGATTTTCAGGTTTTATGAGCTCTAAGTTGCAGCTTCATTCACCACAAATCAAACAGAAAAAAATAAGACACAAACCGTCCAGAGTTCTCACATTCCTGAAGAGCCATTATAGTATCATACCACAAACTAGCCATGACTTTCCTTCAAAAAGCTAACCAGCTATAATAGTAGAGAGAAACAGAACGTAGGCAGATCTCAGATATATGACAAAGAAAACATTAGGCCATTAGGAAATAAGGGATTGTGAAAACTAGAACAACTTCTGGGGAACACTCCAGTTTAAGATAAAGTCTGTTCTGAGCATTTCAGAGACCAAGTGCTGATTGGAACAGTGTCAGAACTGCTTGGTCCTAACAGTGGGATGTAATGCTGAAAGGCAGTTGCAACAAACCTCAAAACTAACAATTGTAAAGACAGTTAGGATACCTGGAAGTTCAACTACAAGCAATTAACATCAGATATATCAGGTTTGCTTTTTTTTGTATTTCAGTATTTAGCATCAGTTTAATTCAGAAGAGCCAGACAAAGATTTATCAAAAACACGCACAAAGCATTTCTTGATGACCAAATGCCAACCTTGCAGCATTCTTCAGAACCCAAAGGCCAAGACATATCCAACTTTAACTGAAAGACAAAAAAACTCAACCAAAAAACCCACACCCACAAGAACCCACACACACAACTTGAGAAAACCAGGTGTGTTCAAGCAGGAAGTTTCTGACTTCCCACAGGATTTGCAAAACACGTGGCACATTTTCAAATGGGATCTTCTACAGCTTGCCAGTGTGACCACCCCAAATGAGTGAGGACCAACATCCATGTACAGAGGGGCAACAATCCCCTGCACCAGCTCTGACCTTTGGGGAAGGCAGATGGGCATTCATATCCTTTGAGGCATTCTTCATTTCTTCCTGCAATTATTTATTTTCCGTATCTTAAATTAGGAGAAATTAAGCAGGAAGGATGCTAATCTAAAAAAGGAAGGAAAGATGGATACAGGTAACAGAGCACTGGAACAGGCTGCCCAGAGAGGCTGTGGAGTCTTCTCTCTGAAGACATTCAGAACCCATCTGGACATGTTCCTGCGTGATGTACTGTAGGTGATCTTGCTCTAGCAGAGGCATTGGACTACATAATCACATTGGTTGGAAAAGACCTTAAAGATCATTGAGTCCAACCATCAATCTAACACTGACAAGTCCTTAACTTAATGACAAGTCCATATCCCTTAGTATGACTCTTAAATATCTCCAGAAATGGTGACTCCACCACTGTCCTGGGCAGCCTGTTCCAATGCCTGAGAACCCTCTCAGTAAAGAAATTCTACCTAACACCCAAACTAAACCTCCCGTGGTGCAACTTGAGGCCATTACCTCTTGCCCTATCACTTGTAACTTCATTGAACAGAGCAAGCCCCACCTCTTCACAACCTCCTTTAAGGTAGCTGTAGAGAGTGATACGGTCTCAGCTTCCTTTTCTCTAGGCCAAAGAACCCCAGCTCCCTTAGCCGCTCCTCGAAAGACATACGCTTTAAACCCTTCATCAGCTTCCTTGTCCTTCTTTGAACATGCTCCAATAGCTCAGTGTCCTTTCTGTAGTGAGGGGCCCAAAACTGCACACAGTACTCAAGGTGCAGCCTCACCAAGGCCGAGTATAGGGGTAAAATCACCTCCCTGGTCCTGCTGGCCACACTATTCCTGATGCAGGCCAGGATGGTGTTGGCCTTCCGGGCCACCTGGGCACACTGCTGGCTCATGTTCAGCCAGCTGTCAGTCAACACTCTCCCGGTCCCTCTCTGCTGGGCAGCTCTCCAGCCACTCCTCCCCAAGCCTGTAGCGCTGCTGGGGGTTGTTGTGGCTGAAGTGCAGTGCCCAACATTTGGCCTTACTGAAACTCATGCAGTTGGCCTTGGCTAATGATCTCCAAACTAGATGATCTTCAGAGGTCCCTTCCAACCCCAGCCACTCTGTGACCCTGTGACTGAGCATGATGACCTCAGGTAAAAGAGACCACTGCTTTTTGGTCCCTTTCTCCTCAGTTCTTTCCAGACTCTCTCTCCTCTGTAGTATTCTTTTCTCTGACTTAATCTCAGTTCCATCACCATTACAACAGCCACAATATCTACAAGCCTGTAGATATTTCCAAAAAGTGGAACAGCACTTCCACAGAGTAAACCAGCAATATTTAATTGAAATTGAATAATTAAATCATGATATACCTGATGGTCAAAATAGATTTTGCAATAGGCTCTAGGTTGTGGTGTATGGTTTTTTTTTGCACAGTGGAAGCAGTTGATAACAACATCTAGCTGTTTAAAAATTCTGAATGCTTTTGTTAGGTCAAATAAACCAGCTGGTACTCCTGATCCATTTTTAACAACATGGATGTCCAAAAGGTTTGAGAAGATAAGGTAGCATTTTCAAGCCCAGGTGACAGTAGGAATTCAACACCTGTATTCAGAAATTACTTAGAACTTTTCAGCCTATCCAAACTAAAACTGAGAATTCTATCTAATATTTTTTTTCCCCTCTGTCCAGCTTTCACCAAGTTGGATAGTTAGCAGAACTCTTTAATCCACTGAAAATGGAAAGCTCTTCAAATACAGAAAATGCCTACAAGTCTCATTGTGAAGAGGTCCCTAGAGAAGAATACATATGGCCCCAGCTTCTCATTCCAGAAACTTAGAACCTTGAAGATGACAACATATTTTAAAATTTCAATTTTAACTATTCCATTGCTGATGATTTTAGCAGAAATTTCCTGCTACCTCAAGCCTCAAGAATTCTTCCTGCTCACATAGGTGGGACATCAGTTGTCTCATCTAACATTTGAACACATCTTCCCTCAACAATTGCTGAAAAACTATAGCTGCATGCTAGCCAGAGAAAAATAATGAGCACACGCACTAAGTGAGGTGCCACAAAAGGGAATGCTAAAGTGAAATAAATAACAAATTCCACTCTTCAATTCTCTAATCAGAATTAATTCCTGAGGCAGATTTGTTTCCTGGGAAATGGATTTTTTTCTGTGATTTCTTAAATCCTACTACTATATTTTTTAAATACATTTTGCTGTGTAGAAAAATGTAAATATTTTAAGTCCGCAGTAGTCCTCTGATTACTTTGGAACCTTCAGGTTCATGCAAACTCATCAGAAATGCAAAAAAAGGTTACAAACCAAGAATTTTGTGTATGTGTGAAGTCCATATGAACCTCAGTGTAGCCTGTGAATAGTGCAAAACTAACCTGTTCAGCTCCCATCTTTTAAAAGACAAACACTCCCTAGAGCATTGTGATTAAGCGTTGTTAATGACAAACAGAGAAGCAGCATGACAAAGGGACAACACAAACCCCTGCAAATCTTTCAGCAACCCCTCCCCCAACATTTATTAATTTACTTATCATTTGCAAGACTCACTACGCTTTCTAGGTTATGGTTTCTTCTCAGTCTCCCCCAGTAACACCCACAAAGCCCACACAGCCAAGGGCTCCCTGGAGGGAGCAATTTAGCTCTTTGCTAACACAGCAACCAGACAAATCTCCTCTTGTTCACCAGGATATCAGAGATCTGAGCTTGGTACATGGCTGCATTGCTTAGGTGAAGATGATCTACAAAAACTTGGATCAATTTATTTTCCCAAGTACCTGGCTGCAAGCACCAGGCATCTCTTCTTGACTCTCCAGTATTTCACCAGACACTAATTGGAGGCACAAGTTTGGCTTCTACACCTGTTCCCACTCCTCCTTTCTCCTGCATCCCCCTTGCTGGACTTCTTGATCACTCATAAGAGAAAGCATCTACTGATTTCTCAACCTTCTCTGAATTGATTACCCTATGGATCTGTCAAAAAGTAGTCAGCCAAAAAAACATCTCCTTCCCATCCATGCCTCAGGTATGAAACGTATCATATATAACTTGGTGATGACCTCTTTTGGCTCTGCAAGGAAATGGCCTGTTTGCAGGAGGTTTCAACACTCAGTTTTAGCATCTGATGAATTATGTTTCTTTTCAGCACGCTCTGCATTCCTCATGGCTGGACCTGCCAGGCTGATTATCATATTTGAGAACTGGGGAAAATTGTTCCTAAATATCAGAATAACTTAAAAATTGCCAACAAACACAAATCTTTTGAAGTCCAGGATATTTCATGGTTTATTTTCATTCATGAGATAAGTATTCTGCAGGTAACACTGCCATCCCCAGCGCTGGGGCCCAGACTGCATCCCACCATGCATGGTATCTTCAGACCAGCTCTGCTGTCCTGCTTGGGTACAGGGAGGCTGTGCCCAGGTTGACATGGTGCTCACCTACCCCACAGTCATGACCAGTTCCCTGCCAGCAGATAACGGCCTATTTATACAATGTGCCTTGTAAAGCACGTGTTTTGACACAAAGGGAGTAATCACATGCTTGAATGTGTGCTTTTAGCTCTTTACACAATTTAATTTTAAAACAACAAAACAAAAAAAAAGTGCCGAGACAGCAAGGACTCCTCTACCAAAGACATCAGGAAGCCAAAAGAGAACTATTTTTTCACCAGCAGAACGCACTGAATATGTATCTATAAGATATTTCACATACAGGTACAAGCAGTCACTGCAAAGCTGTAACACTGCTGGAAATACTTTCATTTACAGGCCTACCTCTCACAGCCAAATATTTAAGATTATAAAATACCTGGCCCTACACCAAGTAGATTTGGCAGTGGCTGCGCTAAGAATTTCTCTTTTCAGTCATAGTCCCCCTTCCCAAATGCTACTAGAACTCACTATTAGTTTTCCCAAACTGAATCCATCTCTCTCTATTTCTTCACTGGATTTCTAACCTTATCCCAGCCACTGCTTGTGAGAATTCAACTTCCAAGAAAAGTTAAACTCCTAAACATCAAATTACATTTTGTATCTGGTACTCACAATGAAAGCAACTGGCACTTCTTCAAGAGTCTCAAATTGGAATCTTTGAAATCACTGAAACCTTTTACCTGGTGCAAGCACCAAATCCCAGTTTCTAGCCCCATCTCTGATGCAAAAATGGAGCTGTGCATCAAGCTGCCATTGCAGCTTCTGTAAAGCCTCTCTTTTCCCAAAGAGACAGAATAATTACCTTAAACACTCATTCAGATGGTGCAGACCAGAATTCACCTTGAGACTGAAGCAGATGACACCATGTAGGTGAAAGGAAACATGACAGAGGCCATGGCTACTCAGCACTTCACAAAGACAGAAAAGGCCTCAGGGTACACAGCCAAACAAGAAACTTTTTTTTTCCCCTTACCACTGATGTTTATTGATTTGTCCAGTTCATAGGGAGCATCCCTTAATGTTCTGCTTTCATGTTTCTGCTTTGTTGCATGGGTATAGAAAAGAATATTGCAAATTGATCTTTCTTCCCTGCCTTTGTTGGGAGTGAACTCCTATTACGTTAGCTCCTCTGGCCCGTCATCTCATGCTCACTTTGCCAGTATATAATCAGCATGGCTAAACACTGAGGGCTGAGCTGATTAATTTCCAGCCCTGGCCACTGAGCCCATTGATGCACTCCCTGTTTGATGATCTATGCAAGAGAAGACCACTTTTGATTGCTTGACCCCTGCCCTTAAACCTCGAGCTGTCGACTCTAGCACCTGTCCAAGTTAACAGCACACACATTGTGTTTGTTTTCGGTTTAAAAGGAAACCATAACAATGGATTAGCAATCTCAAAACACAAAGAGCCTGATTTTCTGCTTGGCACTGAACTCTTGCAGCTCCCACAGATGTCAGATGATTTCAGGGTGCTTGGTACCTCCCAGGACATGCCCAGAATACAAGTTTAAACAGAACATATCTCACTCTATATCTGGATACAAATTTATGAGTCATATCCATAAAGTAAAAGCAAGATGGGGGAAAAAACCACCAATTAACATATCTTTGTGCCTTAATTATTTACCTGGTTTGGGTTTAGGTAGGCAGCAACAGTACATTTTCACTCACTACATTTAAAATAAAGTGTGGACAGTTCATTTTTTCAGTGGTGCCAGAGATGTTACTGCTGTTTGTTTCAGATTAATAAACAGATTTAGTTTATATTCCAGGAAGGACCAATGAAAGACTACTGTTAAGGCTGGAAGAGTCACAGTATTATTCCTTGCACAGAGAAGAAGTTTTAAATAAAAGCCCAAATGTTTATTTTAAAATGCTATCCTGGACTCCTGAGGATGTTTGGAATGAAGGAAAAGAGAGGATAGAAGTGCCAAAACAGGTAGAAGGTAAGTAGTTTGCTTTTTTTTTAATGTATATACATGTGTAATTAGGGATATAGTTATTAGAAGAGAACATTTGCAGATATGAATAAGTATTATAGATCTTGTATAATATAGAAATAAAATTTAACTGTAAAACTTATCTTGGCAGCCACATCTTCACAGCAGTCTGAAATAATATGCCTGGTGCAGCAGGGGTGCACCTGTGCATCAAGAAGGAAAAAAAAAATCTGTATTCATGAGTGCAAATTGGGTAAAATTGACTGACTAGCAGTAGTCAGCTACAAACCTGTAATTTGAAACACTCTTTTTGCTTCCCTTAAATTCCATCTTGACTGCTCATCCTGCAAATGCTTTAGGTTGTGGCTCTTGGAAGAGGATTTGAGGGTGCTGTTCTAGTGGTCATCATGGTGACCAGGTTAGACTATGTGTCCTCATGCAAGGCTGGGGGGGGCAGGCGGGGACACTTCCCTGTTATAATTCCAGATTCAATTCCAGGTGCTGCTTTCAGTTATATGTGTGAATTAATCCCTTTGCAGGTGTTTCTGCAGAGGGTGTGGATTCCAAGTGGACCCTGCCATCCACAAGTCTAGTCCCTAGAAATGGGTGCAAAGGACTGTGCTGACTCCTCACAGCAGCTCTGAGGAGCCAGGAAATTTCAGAAGACGTTTCACCTGTCAAAGCCCCATGGAGCAAATGTGTCAGGAAGACTTTATGGAGGATGATGGAGGCAAAACAATACTCCTGGCCTATTTATCGCTATTTATTCTTAATACTTACTGTCCTTTATTGTAAATAGGTCTTTTCCTATCCTAAGAAAATAGAATAGGATGAGTTCTCCTGAGGGGAGACCTCATTGCTCTCTCCAACTACCTGAAAGGAGGTTGTAGTGAGATTGGTGTTGGCCTCTTCTCCCAGGTGAATAACAACAGGACTAGAGGAAATGACCTGAAGTTGCACCATGGGAAGTTTAGATATTAGGAAGAATTTCTTCACTGAAATAGTAGTCAGATGCCGGAACAGGCTGCCTAGGGAGGTGGTGGAGTCACCATCCCTGGAGGTATTCAGGAAATGTATAGACATGGCACTTCAGGGCATGCTTTAGTGGTCATGGTGGGTGTTGTTCTGTTGTTGTTCGGTCAGTTTTGCTGGTTTGGGGTTTTTTGTTTTGTTTCTTTTTTCCATCCTTGGTGGATGGTTGGACTCTGATCTTAGAGGTCTTTTCCAACCGTGACGATTCTGTGATTCAAAGAATCTCTTCCTTATTTGTTATGAAAAGGCCAGATGTCCTTGATTTTATGTGGACTAAATATGTAGGCTGTTGAAGCCTTCCCTTGTAAAAGGAAGCTTCTACTTCTCCTCCTTCATTTCTCTTCATGTTCTTGTCTGAATTCTTCCTTCTTGAACACGGATAAACAAAATAATGAACAGCACTCACATATGTATTCACTCATGTTTTTTCTACTGCAAAAATTTCACATGACATATCCCAGGCTTGTGTTAACCCCAGTCATTAATAATGGTCATAAATCTGTGATCAAAACACTTAATACATGTAGGTCTGATTCCACCAATATGTCCAAATGCAGGATTTTCTGCTTCTGGCAGAAATTTTTACTTCTTAGACTCATGACCTAAAGTATAGTGCAACAGCATTATCCCAATTCTCTCTCTCTTCAATGAGAAGATTGTCCAGTTCTTTATGAAGAGATGTAGATCTTCTACCTTCACATCATTTGCAAATTTCAAGAATGAGTTTCAAGAGTTTGTGCCCCATAATTTCAGACAAAAACATTAAATATGACCAAGTCTAAAATTCCATCCCTGAGGACTACTTCTCACCAGCTCCCTCTAGCCAAACAGCACATTTTCAACCTGGCCTTTTCACCCTTCTCTTCGGCCAAGTTACAGTTCTAACCCCCTTTCATGTCACTTGAGTAAATTCTCTTGCAGCCATAACATCATGAGCTTTGATGGAACCAGGAAATATGCCTCATGCATTTCCTTCTTTAAAATAAAAGTTACCAACCTCAGATATGAGGTTACTCTTGTGCAAACCTAAGTAATATTCATAGTTATAATCTAATAAGCCAAAGGGAGAGTAATCTGAGGTCTCACAAGCAACGCCTATGACTGAAGAGCAGACTCTGAAGGAATCATCTCTTCTCCACAGCTACTGGCCTTAGGACAGAGAAACAGCGGTCTTAAATGAGACATAAAAACTTATAATAGTATTGGGAATTAGTGTGGAAAAGACAGTCTAGCAACCTCATTTTCATGTAATCATACAGCTGAAGACCATGGCTTTCACAGACTCTTGAAAGGCCAAAATGGACTTCATTTCTTGTAAATTTTGTATTTGTTCCTAAACTTTCTGTTGCCATAATGCTAATATCTATGATGAACAATGTTTCCCCCACATATGTGCTTTCTTGATTCTCCTGTTATTCTTGCTAACTTTTTGGACACGGCAAGGTAGCCACTTTCTACAAGCTCTCTCCCTTTTTGAGAGGTGGGTGTAAGTTCCAGATGCTGTTTGAACATTTCAGAGTCTTCTTGAAATCTATTCTACCTTCTAGACCTTGAGCTTTTCTGTTCATCCAATTCCTTACATTTGCAAAAAGCCAAAACACAGACCTTTAGGACACATTGAGGCAAAGTAACAACACTTGCATCAAAACTACAGCCAACCTTGCCAGCACCTTCAAAACCTCTTGGATGCTTAAAGTTAAGACCAAACACAGCATCACTTCAATGGACAAGAAATGAAGACCCAAACATGAGCAGAATCCAGAGGTCTGTATTTCAGGATTCCTATTTACCAGAATAATTACTTATTTGAATAATCAGCAGGGTTTTTCTTTCCCCTTCCCCCCTCTATTATTAATGTGCTGCAGACTATCCATATGACTTCAGAATAGCAATAGTTTTGTCAAATTACCATACAATTGGCTTTAATCCTATTTACTGGTGTTTTTAATTAAAATATAATAAATAAGAAATTATATCGCTGTCAAAACCTAAAACTACCTTGTTTTTTAAAAATCAGTAGATACTTTAAATACAGTAATTGTCTTAATGCAGCTTAATTACATCCTTACAAGAAGACAATTTGAAGAGTGACCTATTTTCTTCCCTAGATTTACATAATACAGCAAGCAATCAACGGTGTCCTGGATACCTGAAGCAAATATTTTAAAGATTAAAATGACTGATGAAATAGGTACTTTTCACAGGGCTTGTTTTAATACCTTGATGGGTTTTAACCTGCAAACTATTCAGGGTGAATAGCACTCTATAGTGATAATGCTTCTAAGGAAATGTGAATTTAAAAGCTGTGGAGGAAAAATCAACAAGAAATAGTGAGAGTGTGCTGAGAGCCACTGCAGTGACTACAAGTCCTGCTTGTGACACCAAACGAAGCTTTTGAGCATGTGGGGTGAATGCTGGGGGATCAATCATCCCAACACTTTCTCACATTTCCCCCCCCCCCGCCCCCCCCCCCCCCAAAGTCAGTGCAAGACTGTTCTGACACAAAAGCAGCCATGACTTAGGGATACACTCTTTTCCATGAGCCAGACTCCTTGGCAGTGCTCACATGCATGAAGGCAAACAGGGCTTTAACTGCTTATTGGGATGGGAACTTTATTCCCACATAGCATCCCACTGCCAAAAGCAACAGGAGCTAAATGCTCATCTCCTCATTGATCCCTGGATCCCAGTTCAGGAAGGAATCTCCTTCATCAGAGCACTTATATATGTACCCAGTTCCTTTGGCTTGGATAGCATATTATAGGCTGCTGAAGTGCTCTGCCAAACAAGGACAGCCTTGGCTACATGCTGACTGCTGTGGTAAGTCTTAGCATCGGTGAATACACCTGTGCAATACGGAGCCCTAAAGGTCACCTGCTGCCATTAGAGAAACATTTCAGATAAACAAAACTCTTAAAGTAACACTGCTTTCTGAACAGTTCAGCCCTCAAGTATTTTCTGAGGGACACATATACTTTTGTATCAGAACTGGAAAAAACAGTTTCACCTACACCCTATAGAACCAAAGTCATGGCCATTTCAAGTGTCTTTTAATACAGTAAATACAGGCTCCAAACCTAAATTTAAATTGAACCCAGAACAAAATTATAATAGTGCCCCAAACTCTCACAACCTGCAGAAATCAACAGGCAGACCAGCCAATATGACCATAACTATCCAGTACATCATATGTAATTGCTCAATCTCTGGAAGTGTTCGAGGCCAGGTTGGATGGGGCTCAGAGCAATGTGGCCTAGTAGGAGGTGTCCGTGCCCATGGCAGGGGCGCGGGAACTAGATGATCTTTAAGGTTCCTTCCAACCAAAACCATTCTATGATTCTATGATCAGGCAAAATTACATTTAAGCAGCACACCAGAAGAGCAATGTGCATCACTCAAAGAGAATTTGCATCCCACATCAAATGATATTTGAGGCATGTTTACCAGTTTTGACTTAGCAAAGGAGTAACCTCATTTGACCAAAATCTGGACTGTACAGGGCTCCTGGAAGATGCAGAATACAACACGAAGGAACTACCGGGCATCCTTTATGCACTGAAAAGGAGAAGTTACATTTCTTCCTGTTCTTTTCCAGGAAGAAAATCCATAAAACCAAAAGAATGGATACCACTACTCAATCTTTGAGCTGATCACTGGACCAAGGTCTATATTCTGTCTAGATGCAGAAAATGGCTTTCTAGACTGACAACTGATTAGTATACAAGCATGATTATATGCAAATCTCCAATTTCTATTGACTTAATTGTGATCTGATGTAACATGTATAATTAACACATGCATTTAAAATAAATGTATATTTAATTAACATGCATATTTATAAAATGAGTATTTATATTTAGCATATAATTTTGGGTGAATTTAGGTGGCACAAAATTGAGGGGTTATCATTACTGATGAGAGCTAGTCACAGCAAAACAGCTTTCACACCTCAGGCTCTCCCAGGGGATTTCAATGCCAATTTATCTCACCTCTGGCAGGGCAGCCTTGGACCTTCCTCCAGTAAGCCAAGGCTGCAAGTCACACCACACAGATTGAGCTCAGGTAAACATCTTCATTAAAGGCTGGGGGAGGGGAGTTGCTCAAATCATAGTTTGAACTGAAAACTACAACTGTATGACAAGCTGAGTAGAATTGAATTTGAAGCCAAAAGGTCAGGAAGTTAAGCATCAAACTGCTGAAAATTGTTTTGTATTTCCATTACAGATACAAACTGCTCTGTGACTCCAGCAATTCAGATAAATTTATCCCCAGGAAATTCTCTTCTGAAAAACAGAAAATGCAAAGCTTCCTTATATCCCTTGGGCAGGACAGAGGTAGTAGGAATTAGAGCAAATTTATAAATAGCTCAGACACTGTTTTCAGAGCAACACAAAGACAAGATGCCTTAAAAATCCTGGAAAGGCCAGTCAGTGCAACAAACTGCAACACTGAGTCAGAAATGCTGATCTGGGGAGTCCATCCAAGCTGTCTTGCTTCTTGCTACTCCCACAGACCATTGGCTTTTTAGAGGTCATTGTGTTTATCACCAAGGCACTCACTGCTGTAAGTGCAGGCACCAAAGGCACAGGACAAGACAAAATATTTCTGTAGGACAAAATATCAATGATTACTTCTTTAGGTAAGAGCTTATCTGGTGCAAGCAAGATTTTCTACAGTAACTACAAGATTCTCATTCGCTGTGCTCCCCTACAAACACCCTCAAAAAGAAACAGCAAATTTCACTGCTTTCCACAAACAAAAAAATCCCAAACCAGAAGTGAACCACACTCATCTGACTCTGACTATTTTTCATATCATCTGTACTCTCCCTGAGGGAGAAATGCTGAACATGTTGCTTAGTACACTGCTGGGAGGAGCTCGGTTGTGCTGGTGATGAGCATCAAATGGGAATTCATGTGAAACTCAACCCAGAAATTCAGTCACGGGCTAAAGCAGCATGCTGAGGCAGGGCTCACGTAACCATTTGTTTCCTACCTACCAGCATCAGTGCCTGTATGAAGACAATTATTAAATACCCAGTCTCCTTGGGAAAAACAGGAGGAAGGTAATAGCACTTCTTCAACTGAATACCCACCCATTTCTCCTCCCTGGGGAGAACTGAAATACATTTTCTCCTTCACTTCCCAGGGAAGGCAGGAATACCAGCTGCATTTGCAAGGTTTCAAAATACCCTAGTCTGCTCTGCTCGTGCAATATGATGGAGCTTATACTATTATAAAGGCCTAGAACATAAACAGTTCACCCTTGCTACTCCTGCAGTATTTTGATCAAATGTCTTCGAATTGTAAACACATATTCCTTCTCAGTATATTTAAAAATCAAGTTCAACAGTTCTTCCACAGCTGATGCAATCACATTAGCCATTCAGAAGCATACTAAAAAAAGGAAACATTATTACTAGAAAGACACTGTGCCTTCCAGCACCATGGAGAAGCAAGGATCCCATATCTAAAATGACCTATTCCTGTGAACACTGGGTTTGGCAGTGATGTATTTAGACAAAAATCAAAACTTACCAGGGGGGGAAGGATTAATCAAACCATGCATTGCCTCATTAGAAGGACGTCATCTTTCTTGTATCGCACCAGATCTATCAAATCACAGATTTTGCAGTTAATCATTTAGACTGCACATCTCCAGGAAGCCAAGGAATCAATTTACGGTCGCCTTTGTCCATTTTGTCTTCTGCCCCATTCCCCACACCTTTCTGACGTGGTTTTATTGCCTGTCCCCTCAGACAAATCTCTTCCCTGATGCCGTGAGTCTTCCATTCTGCAGCTTCCATTCCCCAGAATGGCTTTCATTTCACTCCCTGAATGCTCAACTCTCCCTTCTATTCTTTTCATCTTTGCCTATGTCTCTTAACTCAAAGCAATAAAGAAGAACAGATCTGAGATTTAACAACTGTCAGGATGCCTTTGATGGGAGAGCGTGTACACAAAATGAGCCTGCATTGTGCTATAGAAGGAAGAGCCACCAAATAGTGCTAATATTTCTATTGGTATCAACAGGTGAATTAAAGCTTTGTAACATACAGGGCAATGTCATTCCATCATTGCCATGTTTAGTAAATGAAACTGAACTTGGATGCTTTAGGAATGAGCACTTTTGCTCTCCTGGATATAATTTCAAGTCATGGTAAAGCCTATTTTCATTTTCAAAGATTTCCTGAATTTTCATTTAAAATAAACACATGAATTGGTAATGCATATTTATAATAAACATATTTTTCTTCAAATAGATCTCAGTAGTTTGTATAATATTATGCAGAGAACTAGGTTGCTTCAGAGCAAATTCTGTACAGATTTAATTTTTTTTTTCCCATCATTAGAAGAATTAAACATTCAAATAGGTTGCCCAGAGAGGTGGTGAAACCTCCCTCACCGGAAACAGTCAAGACTCAGTTTGACAGGGGCCTGGAAAACCTAATCCATGGCATTCAACAGGTGGTTGGGCCAGATAATTGACAGAATTCCCTTCCAGCATCTTTGTCACGCAGTATTCCACTTCTGCCATGAAGATGCAGCTCACTTTCTGAGGCACACACAAAATGGCATTAAGATACTAGAGCCAAATACCATAGAAGAAGTAGAGTTTAAACTGACAAGGCCAAAGACCTTCTACAGATGGCAGTATCCATCTTAGCCACCATTCATGCCTCCTGTATGGCCTGGCTGCCTGCTACATCATAACACACTGCACTGGTCTTTGTATATTTTCACAACAAAATTATTTTTGAGCCATCTGGGAAAGGAAAAAACCCACAACAAATATGCACAGGTTGGAAGTCTCTCTAACAAGAATATGTTCTCTGTCCCATATAACACAGAAAAATGCTGTATTTACAGGAAATCACCATTTACTATTTTATATGCATCCCAGAAGGTGTTCCCAGGGAACACCTACAAAGGCTTCAAAGGATCACAGCAAGACACATCAGGTGGTATACTGTGCCAACAAGATGCTTCCAAGGGGGCTGGAGATGCAGAGTTTTTCCTTGTGTGTATCAGACCCCTCAGAACATCTGCTGATCCAGCAGAATACTTATTTTGCTATTTCAAATTGATTATACAGATGTTACAATAACTGTTCCTCTAAAGCAGCACTATATGCTCATGTGAAATTGCAGGTTACAAATTCCCATGCTTCATTTTCTAATTAACTAAGTCTTCCTTTTCTTTTCTCTCCTCTGTGCCTCCTCAAAAAAACTTACATCTGATATATGAAATAACCTGAGATCATCAGCAGTATCTAACACTGTTGTTAGAAAACTCCATTTTACCTTGAATCAGTTGGTACCTCTCCCAGTGTTCAATACCACGTTGGAAAACACTTTACTAATGTCCCAGTACATTTGCCTCCACTCAGGCAACAGTGTTCATAACACACACGCAGCCTCTGAGACAGTGTGTATCTGTGCTTGGATCATTTTTTTGTTTGTACATAGATTACTAGATTTTACTGCAGTTGGGTACTTTCTCAGCACAGAAAATACATAAGGGATGAGTAAATGAAACTACACATGGTAATTAGTTGTCACGCTTCAAAAACCGAGTTATAAATAAAGGGAATGAGAAGGGAAATATTTATAAATAAAGGGAAGGGTAGAGAAGAAGAACCATTTGATTTCAGATGTGGTACAGCATTCAGTGCTAGCATCTGTGTCAATATCCTGTGAATCATTTTCCCCTCTCCCTTCTTCATTGGTATCACTGCTGGCGGTGAATATAGCAAGAACCTTGCCTCATTTGTTGCTTGTGAGAAGAAATGGACAGGACAAATGACCCGATAATGATTGAGAAGGCTCGTCTAATTACAGACGACAGGAGATGGATGTTCCTGGGTTTTTCTTTAGTGAAGAAATCACAGATATGGAGGAGGAAAGTGAAAATGCAGACCAACACCTTCTAAAGCAATTGCCTAACAGCATGAAGGAGAGTTTAGGAAGCTAAGTAACTGATGCCGTGTTCAGGAAAGTGTGGGCACAGCAATCTCCCACTGAAGCCCTTTGACTTCTTCCGAGTACCCATGCTCAGAAGGCAGACCTGCACACTTTGAAAATTTAACCACTACACAAAGTGCCAAAGATTTGCTAGGAACAAACACAAGCGTGCTTACAGCACAGGAAGATGAAAGTCAGAGTTACCATTGCTGAGAAAAAACCCGCAATCTCACACAAAACCTTTATTTACAAAATGTGATTCTATGATTTCTAATGTAATCACATTTTCCAAGACCACAAGCAGGACTCCACTGCAGCACCCTAAACCCAGGCTGCTGGTCCATGGGAACAAGGTCCTGAGCAGTCTGCAGGGCAAGAGGTGACTGAGTGTTTAAGCATGTCAGCTCTGTCTTGGGAATTTCAGGTGTTAGCACAAGACTTTTTAGCTCTATACATGTGCTTCGTGTTATGTCAAGCATCAGAAAAATCCAGATTCAGCCCAAATGGTAAAAAGTACCAAAAAATGCTTCTATAATATAAAGTGGCAGCTGAAAAATGCATTAATAATTCAAAAAGGAGGTGCAGAACTATGGCGTAATCTTGCAACACATCACAGACTGTAACACTGATTTAGACACTAAAACCTAGTGCAGGTTATTTTTTTTATACATTTTTGTTTTATTTATCCTTACTCCTTCCATGTTCTTGGCCTTATTTTCTGATGGTGTTCCTTCCTGAGTGGAGAGATCAAGTCCATATTAAAATAGCAGGATAAGTATTCCACTTACTACTGTACATGTTTGGGGCCTTTTAGGCACAACGGACATTTATTCCCCATACAAATATATTTGTATACATTAACATCCTCTACTTTCAGAAACACCTTGTTTAATTATTAAATCTAAGACCATCTTAGATTGAAATTTGTTTTTTAGGGAATCAAACGGAGCAGCATTAATTATTGCTACCCTCAGCGAAACACACTAGGGGAAACCTTCTCCATGTCTATTAGCTTGATCTCTTCTGTTTTAAGGTGACACACAGCTTTACCTATCTGGATGGTTTTACACATATTGCTAGGAATGCGTTGCAGAGAAAGTAACACCTTAGATTTTATCTGTGTTCCAGTCCTGTAGCCAGGTCTAATTATAGGGAATATGGACAAGCAATAAGCAATGAGCACCTGGTCTCTGGGGAAAGCATTAACAGCAGCAAGATCGTATCAACAGTAACAGGAGGCATGAGGAGAGCAAATCAATGAAGGATCATGCATCTGGAAGCCTCTTCTTCAGGCAACCTTCTCCCTTGCCATCAGTCATTAGCCAAGCCAAAGGTCAGCAGCTCGTCACTAGTGTGAGGCAGGTTTCAAACACCTTGCCAAGAGACCCAGAGCTGGGAGCAGGATTAGAGCAGGATGAGAACCGTGAAGAGGCAGCTCCTGCCACCCTGAGGCTCCTGCTTCTGAACTCCAGGGTGCTGCTGCTTTCCCCAAAGGCAAGATACTGCTGTGAGGCCTAGGTAACCCCTTGTGGCAAACACGCCTCTCAGTGAAGCGCCGTTTCTTAGCCTGCCCTGAGGTCCAAACTGCAGGCCTCATCTCAAAACAGAGAAAAACACGACCTGTCACAATGCCCTTCCCAAAGGCTACACATCCTTGGACTATGGGACCTCATTATAATACCTCTATACAAGATACAAAGAGTATGCTTCTGAGCAGTCCCTTTCCCAGACTGAAACAGGACATCAAGGTCTGAAGACTGAACAACTGCAGTGAATGACCCAGACAGGATAAGCAGGAAAGTCTCATTTACCAAAGCTATCTCTCCCATTTCTGAGAGTCCCACCTCTTCTTCTGATTAGTATCTTGCATTACAGGTGACATGCATCCTTCGCAGGCCTGGAAAGGGAGCAGACTGTCCTTGCTCAACATAAACAGAACCAATTCAATTTTGCAGCTCACATTTAAAATCCTTGGTTTAAAAAAAAAAAACACCAACAACACAAAACAATCCAGCCTGTTCCCTTCAAGAAAGGCAGGAGTGCCCCACAGCCTGGTTTGAAGGAACACCATAATTTTCCTTGTTATTATGCTAATCTGGCAATCATTTAGTCCTTTGTTTTGGAAAAAAAAAAACCAACAACAAAAAAACTAGGAGAAATTTTGGAATTTCAATCCTGAATTAGCAGGGCACTGGGGGGCTGGTAGGAGTCAGCCTATGTTAGGTTGGAAAGGACATATTTTACAACATGCAAAGACACAGTGAAATTTCAGCCTTTCGAAAGTCAGCAGCAAAATTCCCATCAACGACACTGAGGCTAGAATGTCAGCCAGCTTCTATTCCACAACCAAAGGTTTATTGCATCAATTATTTTCTACTCATTTTTTTCAGTCTAAATTTATAGATGACCTTCTATACCAAACTATGCCAACTTCCAGAGCTGAACTACACCTGTTTATCTGATAACAACCATCATATTTAAGCAATAGGAATTTTGCTGAGAGAAACAGCTGCCTCAGGCTTTACTCTGTTTCAAGAAACTCAAACAAAAATCATGTGCTTCTATTTTTTCCCTTTTTTGCCTCAGTCTAAAGCCATACAACAGGACTGTTAATAACCATTCCTTCTCTCTCACACACACCCATTGACAGGCTGGCTGCACAATCTTCTTTCATCCCCTTTTTCTCCAGGGTAGCTGCAGGAAACAGACCATACGTAATAGTTGCCAGTGTTCACTTTTAAGCATAGGTATAGATACAAGTGGATCTGCTAGGTTCCTAGACAGACATGAATATGCCCTTGTTTTTTAAATATTTTTAACAACTTGATAGAAAGTGTGTTAAAATGCCAAGGAAACTTTGTGGTTTTCTAATGGTTGTACCACAAAAACACTGTTTTTCCAATAGATGTGTCTCATTTGTAAATGCTGCTGTTAAAGATAGGTATGAGTCAAGTCTTTTTAATATTCTAAAGGCAGTGGTTTACTGCAACATTTCTTTAACAGAGATTTTTTTTAAATCATTTGCAGATCCCTCTTCCCGAGAAGAATTTTACACTCTGCTTTCACATGAGCAAATCAGATAAAAACTGAAGCCTGTAGAAGATTGACCAAAACTCAAGCAGACAGTAAGAGGGAAAAGTACTTCCCAAAACTGTGATCCCAGTGAAGCTGTTAATCCATCTAAACTTTACTTCGTTCTGCTTATTTGACCCAAACAGGTCAGGTTTTTGGTGCACAACTCCATGGCTAAGGTGGTTTCAGTACTCCCTAAAGCCAGTGGGTTGGGTCAGCCCTCCACACAAATTAACCAATTTAAGATCTGCAGTCAGCAGAAGCTGCAACAGACAAGGCAGGAATTCATCCAGGCACTAGGCCCAGACAGACTGTTTCCTAGAACAATATGACTTATCTGTCCTTCTTATTGCTCTGAATTCAAAATTTCTGGTTGTTTTTTTTTTCCTAGCAAAAATGATGCCACAACACAGTTTCAATCGATGCTTGACATAGTATCAGATTCCTTGCAGTAAAAAATACTGGCTTAACATCTCGCACATGCTTTCTCCAAGAAGCCTATGGTAGCATGCCTTGCCTCAGCAAACCATCAATTTAAATGATTGGGAAAAAAACAACACATAATAAGTGACAGATTTTTCAAATCAGATAAAGATAGGAACCAGATTATCTGTCTGTGGGTGATAGATTGCAGCAATAATAAATTCACTTTAAGACACTGGATCAATTTTTAATCAAGCCAAGAATTATTATTGCAGAAAGATAAAATGACCCATGAGGAGATGCCTTAATTTTCCACCAATCAAATTATAGCCTTTCTAAATAAGATGTAATGAGATCCATGGAATATCCAGGTTACACAGCCTACCTAATTACCCATGTTCCCTGTCATGTTGTGATATAGTAGTGGTAAACTGACCTCTGAATTTACCAAGATGAAAAGGTAATTAGTTTTTCCACAAGGCTGTAGTGAAAACAACAGCAATGACACACGTCACCCCCTTCCACCAAGTCACAATCTCAGAGGTGGTTGTTCTTAAAATATACAGGATATGACCTACTGGGTAATAAACTACAGTCATTAAGTGAAGCATACATGTGACAGAAAAACAGCCACTATCTTCAAGTTGAGAATACAAGGTCTGAAGGTAAAGCAAATTAACCCATATTCCACATGAAACTTTATCAGCATATTACCACAGAGGGGCTCAGGAGATGGCATGTGTCTTCTGATTAAAAGAAGCCACAGTGCCATATATAAAGGGAGCTTTCCTGAGTCACAGGCACATTTTCTCTCCTATTGTCCTTAGGCACATGGGCCCTTTTTTCTGCAACTTGCAGCGTGGTGTCTTTGGAAAGCATTCCTGAACACGTCCTGAGAACCTGAAGGCACACCAAGGTCAAACACTAAAATTGTTGTCATCATCAAGAGTTGGTAATTATTTCAGAGAGAATATCACAGTTTTGTCAACACCCAACAAGATTAATCATCTCTCCACCCCAGTCTCTGTAGCTAGGATTAAGATCCACATTGTGACAACTTTTGGGGCCATCAAAGCTATTGGTGAGAACTGAGACTGAATTTTATCTGACCATCTCAGAAAGCAGGAAATCCCCAGGATGATTTGTCCCTGTCTGTGTGCCCTTTCCCTTGGGCACCACTGCAGCTTAGAGATACAATGACAGACATAATTGGCTCATGCAAAGAAAGCCATCATAAAATTAATGAACTACAACAATTCATTCCATCTGCTGCCTCTTTCTTGCTAATTTATTAATAACAATTACACAAAAAATGGTATGGATTATAAATTTCAATTTCTCCTCTTTACCTGCAAATTTGGTCTAAGAGTCTTAAAAAATGATCTCATATTATACCAAATAGATTTATTGCTTATTACTAATAATGTGGCAGTACCCAATTGACCATAAAAGCTAACTCTTTTAAAGTAACTCAAATTACCCCTTCTGAGCAAATTGGATACTTGGTTTACATAGCTTGCACTGCATTTACAACAAGTGCCCCCCTTTGGTCACCAATCCTATTGCTCCACTTGGGTATTCCTCAGCCTGTCATGGTCATCACATGGTGCAACAACCTTGCAAGCCACAAGCCCAACTATCAGAACACAACTTTTCCTGCAATGGCAAAAATGACATGATACATGCAGAACAGGAAATATGGGACTGGTGTTTCATAGGTTCAGCTTAATTCTACTCCTGTATAAGGCTGTAAGGCACAGACTCTAGAGGAATAAAGTTACAGGAAGACCAAGTATTACAGAATGCCTCTTTCCTCCCGTAAGTGAACGTGGAGGTAGAAGTCAATGAACAGATGCCATTAGCACTCATGCTAGGGGAAGCACGAGCTTCACAGAAGTCTGTTAAGTTCTCCTGCTGGGCATCTCTCAAGTAAGAGTGTCCCTGTGCTAAGCAGGAGTCCGCCACTGCTGCCTCTCCATTTTGCACTGAACCATGTGAAATACCCTGCAAAGTCCCTGGTCAGGGCAGGCTAGGACACACAGTAAAGCCTGACTCTACTGTGTCGAGGCAGAACTCCTGCTTTGTTCAACTGGATTACAGCTTTCCCTGAGGTCTGATCCGCACACACTGACACTGCAGGAATATAACTGCTTAGCCAGTAAGTTTTCTACTTACTTCGTCAGTATGTCCTGTACTATTAATGCAGCTCTATTGATACAAAAAACAATACACAGAAATGTCATCCCTTTCACTGCAGAGAAACAGCCATATCAATACAACATAACTGTGCACCAATGCAAAGACCCTGTGCAGTAGGCAAATTGTGTGGCTGTGCTGGTACCAGGCATCACAGCAGCCAAACTTGAAGGGAGTTAAACATTCTAGACGATTTGCAAACATTACAGGAAGTTTCTTCTAAGTGGAATCACTGTGTATTACCTAATACATGATGACATAATGCTAAAATACAAAAAAAAATTCAAAACCCTCAACACTTTCCAGTAGAGATTACAGATGCTATGAAGGGAACCTATTACCCAGAAGGAGCTCAACTATATCAGAAGGCTTATCTAACAAAGAGAGTTATACTTTGCATCAATGTTCCTATTTAAATGTTTTGATCAAAACACATCCGTAAATTAAATGCAAAGGCTACGTGTTGATTAGAACAAAAAGATACATTACATTAAGATTAAAGTCTTGGTATTAAGTAAATATCTAAGCGCTAATTTCCAGTTCTATAATATTTCCACCAATACTATTATCTCCATTTAATTAAGACATAAAAGTAAGTAAAGTTAATTTAAAGGGAAATTTCAAACAGCATTCCCATTTGATTTTCTAGTAAATTAACACTTTAAAACCTCTAATGGGCATCTTCAAAAGAAAATGTTATTAACAAAATATGTGATAATTAACATAATTAAAACCCTCTAAAGTATACATTTTTTTAATGGCAATTGTTCTGTTAAAAACATGCAAGAGGAGTGAATAAAAAAATCCCATTCCCCTCATAACATAGACATGCGTTAGATAGCATAAACATCGGACAATTCCTCGTGGATATCCACTAACCCAGAAATTGCTAGCATTAACTCATAACAAGATTACTTTAGTGGAACTGGATTAACTTTTACACATTCCCTTACCCCCAAAAGGAACTCAGTAAACGGCTGCAAGTGCTCAAATATCTAAAATTATACAGTTATTATTTTAAAGTAGGAGTATTTTCTCTCATCTTATCCCAAATGTATTCTAGTCCCCTCTTATTCCCTCCGTTTTCTAACACCTACTCTGGCACAATAAAAATCATCAGAGTTATCTCACACATAAGATCAAACTGTTAAAACAGGACAATTCTTACCCTATTGTAGTATCTAAATGAAAAGATTTTGTGATTTTCAACAGTTATGACATTAAGTTCCATGACAAGCAAATATTTTGGTCATCCTTGAGCTACATGGATGTACCTCCCACCTGGGGAAACTGTCACACCTTTTAGGGGACAAGCCTGATGACCTCAAGTAAGTCTTTTCTGCCTTCTGTGCTCCCAAGAGATTTACACTTTCCAGTCAGCCAGGACATAAGTATGAAGAAGTTGAGCTACTTATCTGAGCTGTTTAAGCCTCCGAAGGCTGCCCGAGGAGTTGAGAGATCTGACAAGAGGGCCTGTGCTTCCTGCTCCCAGTCTGCCCAGAGCTACCTCATGAACAAGCCCTCATGTAACTTTAGGCAGGATGCAGCAATATCCCTTCACATGTGAAGCTGAACACCAGGTGCAACAGCACTGCTGATAATAGTGAATAAAGGCAACTTTCTTCACATTTAGCTTCCTCCCACGTTTCTTGGAAGGGTGGGGTGGAAGACAGAGGAAAACACGTGAAGCTATGCCATTCATATTTGCTTATTTCATGTTCACTCTATGCATGTGGAATGAATATACAGATGTATGACATTTTTAATAAGCAGGACAAGTTGGACCAACATCAAAGCACCACATGGTCAGCTTCTCCCTGAGAGCCAGGATCTGAGAAAGATGCCATAGCTGGGGCCTTCCCAGCAAAGGCCCAGCCCCATCATACCTGAGTGAGGTGAGCAGGGCAGGCCCAGGATGGCAACCAGGATCATCCAAGGTAGGTTCAAGGTCAGACTGGGAGCACAGGATTGAACCTTCTGAGGGGAACCAGGTCAGACACAGCCCAGTAATCACCAGGGAGATCCATGGCACCAAAACAGGTCCAAGTCCAAGCTGGCAAGTCAGCTCATAGGACAGGATCTGGATCAAGAGTACCCACAGCCAGGATAGAACCATAGCTGTAACTGAGCTGGAGACCAGCACTCCTCCAACAAAGCTTAAATAACACACCTGGGCCAGGGGTGTGGTGGAGGCCCCAGGTGAAGCTGATCAGGGCCATTAAGGCCTCCTAGTGTCCTTAGGGCCCTGGCAACCCGAGTGCAACTTCTTCTGAGACTACAGAGATGAGTCTCCCACAAAACAATAATTTACTCAGTCCCAGAGGGCAAAGCCACTTCCCTGTCCCTTCTATCTCAAATCCATTTATATAGAGTTCTAATGTGCAGGTATCTGAATCGCCTACCTCACATTGCTGTTGAAGAAGAAAGAGAAAAAAAGTCTCTCGTCGCCCAGTCTCACAAGCATACCCAGTGTTCCTGTGCTGGACAGACCCACAGAGGTAGCCTGTCAGGTGCAGAAGGCTGCATTTGTTTCAGTGAGGCTCTTGTTAAATGGCACACCTTAGATCTATCCCTCTGATGAGGATCCCAATGATCACACCTTAACGGTCCTGCTGATGCTGAGGCATTACTTCTAGGGAGGTGGGAGGCCTGTGGAGCTAAAGCAGTTTTCACCATCAGGTAGGGAAGGTGGACATGAGAGAGTTAACAACAAAAACAAAAATCTTGTTTCTCCAAAGGAAAAACTACTAATTTGCTTCAAGAGCAAGAACTGGTAGAGTATTTGGCTTATTTGCTGTTTCACTTGATCTTTGCCAGCCACAGCTAATAGATATTACCACCTCAATCATGAACTGATTTACTAAGTAACAGTCATGACACTAGAGTAGTGTAACCCTATAATAAGACAAATATTTGCCGCTATCTGCAGTAAATTCAAAGCATCTGCTGTAACTTTTTTTATGAAAGTGAAGTAGCATACCCCACCGTAAATTCTTTTGATATTATTATTACAGTATTCTGTGATAAATAAAACAAACGCACAAATACAGCTCAGACTAACATAAATAAATCAGTAAAACTTAGCAACTGCTTTAATTATTATTAGAAGCACTTTGGCATTTTTCTTACTGTCAGTTTACATGGAGGGCAAAGCTCTTCCTACTCTTTCAATATCTCAGAAAAAAATGTTGAAAAAAATCTCAGGTTTTCTTTCAACCTGGGCTGGAATTTTTCAAAATAACTCAGAAGTTACTCAGTCTCTCCTGTCACTGAAATCTACACAGCTTCTCCCATTGCCTGGAAAAGTAGAAGGCAGAGTGACATGCTTTATACCCAGCTCCAGGTATCAATGCTGTGTTTATCACCACATTATCCAGGAAACTGTCACTCGCACTAAGCGTAAGAGTTTCTCTGTCCACCCATGAATGGCAGTATGGCTGATTGTGGGAAAGCCAGCAAATCTTGCTCTTTTGCTCTGTGGATGGACAAATTCCTGGGCATTTTTATCTCTTGTGGAGGGGCTCAGTTACAGCCAGCTGGCCTTCATCCAGGTACTGATCTTTCCCAGGCAAGGCAGAAAGCTGGAGATGAAGTGAGTTGCCTCTGGTATAAAGACAATGTGCAACAGCATGTTGCTACAGTCCAAGCTGCCACACAAACTCCACCAGCTGTTTTAGAAAGATTTTAAGAAAGATGCTGAGCAAGATGACATGAGACACTCCCTACATCCCCCAAAAAAATAATAATAAAAAAGCAGTGTTACCCACTGCAACAGTTCCAGAGCTGCTTTTTTCCTGAAAGGAATGAAAAGCACCATCTCAAAACATTTTTACAACTCTACAGTAAAAAGGCACTTTCAAAACCAGCAGTTTTAATAACAGGAGTTGACCCAGCCACAGGACAATAACTGTTAGCCAATATCCAAGAAAAGACGAGACCCACTCATGACTATAAATGTCATCATTTTTTATTACATTATTTCAGAAGCAGGATACAAGACACCTGCAATAACCAGGCAAAGTCGGAGTTATCTATTTATCAGCTTTTCAGCTAAAGAAAAAGATAAAAGCACTACACTATTTTCAAAGAGTGGGATATATGGACATACGAATTTCATCCTTAAATATGATATTGGAGGCCTTGAAGTAGGCATAGGGCCCAGAAAGCACATCCTGCTCTCATCAAAGCTGTTTCAGGGATGAACCTTTTTCATTACTAGTAACCACCTTCTAGCTTCCAGACTAAATGTATTATGTGTCTGTTCACCTTCCTTTGGGCATTTAAACCCATATTTTTAAGGTCTTCCAGGTTTGTTTCATGGTGGTGGTTTTTTAGCTCTCACTTTATACATAGCATTTTCCTGCCTTTTACTCAGGATTTTAGGGCAATTTCATACCCTTTCAGCTTTGTTTTCACTAGGCTAAACAAACTATACTTCCACAGGAGATAAACCCTGAGAATCCCAGGAACCCTTCTCCAAATTCATTTTCTTGAACACGGTTGGCTAGAATTAGCAGAAGGGGGTAATCTACAGAGGGTGGATCACCTTTCTCTCCTGCAAGAACACCATTTACAGATACTTCACATTTTTCAATCATCCCATAGCAAATCCTGCATTCCACATTCTACACTCCCACTTATCTGCTTCTAAATTATGACTTTACCATGGAAATAGGATATCTATGAGTGTAACTTCACATTTTTCTCTAGTACATTTGATTCCTTTTCTTTCACTTACTTTCTCACAGTTAGCTTAATTTTCTCCTGGGAGACTTAAGGCCTCCTCTGTATTGCCAGTGCAGCTCATTTTTCCCTATCAATATAAACATGCTCCAATTTTCATGCCAGAAAAATCTTTAACCAAATCCAGTGCCAAAACTCACTCATGACATCTTCCTCTAATAACCTGCTCTCAGCATGGTACTATCTCTTTTAGTATAACTGCCTTCTCTTTTACCAGTTCTGACTCACATTATGGTTCTAGTAGCTCCCTCCTTAACAATTTAAATTAAGAATTGCCTATGTAGCACCACAGAGACCTCTAAAGAGGCAATATCACAGATCTAACTAATTTCGTTAGTTTGAAAAATTAGTTATCCTACAAAGAGGAATTGATCCAAAGAGCCTTACATGAAATACTTCTGGTAAAGTTATATTTATCTTTTCCCAGTCTTCCTTCTTACCTAAATATCCTTTCTTTGCTTATGACTGAGTTTGGAATTTGGGATACTCAGAACCATTTCTTGTCAAACAAAAAAAGCAACTATAAACATATTTGTATGTCCCCAACTCCTGCTCATCTCAAAGGTTAATCCTGAGTCGCTCATCTTCAGCCATTCTTCTTGAGCCAACTGACAGTTTTTTTGAGATACCATGACACTGCCATTCCTGGAGTCTAAAACATGCTCCAAAACTACAAGGTCCCCTCAGAAATAATTCTCCATTACTGAGCAGTCAGGATTTGAAGAAAGGCATTCTGGGTTGCCAGCAAGATTTACAGCTCAAACTGCTATTGAGGGAAGTGATTTCGTGGCTCATATCAGATCAATGATGCAAAGTGTTCAGGTCCACCCTACAGCTGGGCTTATACAACTTTTGCACCAAAACCTTTCTGTTCATGTTTCTTCACCTCTCATGTTTCAGTTTCCCTTTTTTCTCCCTCATCTGTTGCAGTCTGCCCTCAGATTACAATGACAAATAAAAGCTGGGTACTTTCACAACATAAAGGTTCCAAGCACTCTGCATGCCTACAGGGACCATAGCAACAACCACCCTGAGCATTTGTTAAATTACCAAGAATTCACTCTAATGAAAGTGATGAGTCCTTAGCTTTTGGAAGCACTAGGCTTTACAGCTACATAAGAGAAAAGCCAAAGCTTTGGAAAAGCTTCCTAAACAGAAAGACAAACACTTAACTGGATTATTTTCTCTTCCAAATTTCATCTGTCTCTAAAGCCCAAACTTCTTCAAACTATTTTCATCACATTGTTATCTTCAGATATTTAATTAATTTGCACCAAAGTCCCTAGTATTTTCATTCCTTAGCATCCTGCTCAGCACAGCCCCAGAGTACAGAATACATATTCAGTCTCTTAGAAGCTAGAGGTCTTACCATATTTAACAAGAAGCATCTCTGACAGTAATTGGAGTTTCGTATCAAGGTAAATAAATTGTAAGATCATAAGAACATACTCTAGTGGCCACATGCCTCCTGCAAACACTAACATCAGAGAGTGAATTTAACATACAGTCTCAGTGGATATGAATTTTCTGTAAACAAACAAGCTGAAGAAAGCCTCACTTTTGTCATCTGTTATTCCCACTGAAGAAAAATGAATATTCTGCTTCATACTTTTCCTACCAGGTGGCTTTATTATTTACCGCTACTCTTTCCCCTCATCATATGTGCAATACTGCAATATCCTCAATGACAATGGATTAACTTACTTTCCTCAATAGTAGTATTCAATGCAATTTACCCAAATTATTCAATATGCTAGAATGATGGTACTTCACAAGGGTACATTCAAAGACCTGTTACTCACACAGCTTGAAACAACCACTCGCTTCTATCAAGATATGAAATTCCCCCTTCACAGTATTTATTCCCACAAGCACAGGGCACAGAGTGGAGCAGCAGACACAGATGGGCATAGTCACAGTTTGATATCAGAGGCTCCACTCTTCCCAGTCACCAAGCAATGTGAGGAACCTTGGGCAAGTCACTTACTCTCTCTGAAGACGGGCTATCCTGCTGTAATATGGAGATAACAGTGCTTCCTCCCTTCAAACAAAGTGCTGGAGGCATAAAAATTCCCAGACTGAGAGGTGTAAAATCTCTTGATGATGAGGTAAGTGCCTTGAGCAAATAGTGGCTGGATAACTCAGACTGAAGTCTGAGCACTGTGTTTAAAGAGTTAAGTTCAGAGAAGGCAAAGGCAGGCATGAAGGGCTCCCTTCTACGCACCTAGAAATCAGCGGCCTCAGCAGATACAGAACTGGCCTCTAAATGCTGAAGCTGTGCTAAGATGTCTGCTAAAGAGAAAGAAATACTTAATTCTGACCTGGAAAAAAAAGGAGGCAAATGCCGTGGCTTTGAATTAAAAGAGCAAAAAGAAAGAATAGGCTCAGGAGGGTTTATAAATCCTCTTAGGCAGCCTCTCAATATTCCCTTCCATATAACTTTAGAGCAGGGCTTTACCAAATTTCAAGGACAGTCAGACACTATGACAATAGTGGCTTCATACCATTTAGAATGGCAGTCAAGTTTCATGGGGTTAACTCATCAGGTCCAAACAAATCTCAGCATAAATACAGCCTCATTGTAGTACCTCTCCTTAGGAACAGCCTTAGTGTGTTTTAAGCTTATTCAGTTATGGCTTTGCTAGATACCCAAAAAAACCTAAAAATAGATCTATAGCAACATCAGGAAAGGTGCTAGGTTTGGGTCAAGGTGCAAAGTTCAGATGACTCTCCTAGTCAAGATGAAATGTCTAAAAATTTTTCCAAGAGACATTGTTGCTATAAAATACCCTAGTGTAAGACAAGGAAATTAAACATTTTGCAAGGACTGAACCAGCAGAGCAAAACCTAGTACTGGGGACAGCCCCTTTGTACAGCTCGGGAAAATAAAAGGGTCAGAAGCACTCCTTCATGGAAAAAGACAGTTGTGAAGGCAAAGAACAAGCTTGAATTGTTCAAGCAGCTCCACCTTGTTGTAGGGGGCTGACACAATCCCCAGGCAGCTGTCAGGAATTAAACAGGGCAAAGACAGATCACAGCTACATTTGCCACCTTCCGTCCTCAGACCTTTAACACTGCATGCATAACCCCAAGCCTCCTCCGCAGCACCACCTCTAACTTGCAGCAAAATACTCCATGCTTGTAAGATTCCAACAGCTTCCCAGCTGGGGAGTGCTCTTTCCCTCCAACTCCACAGCACAGTTTGCAGTAGCTGCATTATCATCTGCTTACCACAGTTGCAAAATCCACTCAACCTCTTGGCAGCCATGTCAGAAAGACAGGAGACACTTTTGTATGACCAGATGCAACAGTGCCCTGGGCTGTATTTCCCCATTCAAACACCCACCACAGAACCATGGCAGAGTGATGGCCAGGCCTTGTAGCCCCTAGGTACTCCCAGCAGGGCAGGCAATCCTATTTATTAACTCAATGTTTAAGAGATGGACAACAATGAAGAGGGGAGAGTAATCCGATAATTGGAAATGCTAGAGTCCTGCCAAGTTGTCCATGCTGTGCTATACCCCGCTACATTAGCTACAAGTTGCTACCATCTGCAGTTGATTAAGCAAAGAGAGAGGTGAGACTTCTACTTCCCTGCTCAGTTGTATTCATTTTGTTGACTCAGACGCTCTCTCACCCCTTCTCCACTGGTTTGCTGCATGGCATTTGACACTGAGGTCCTTCTCCCCTACTGACACAGGAACCAACTCCCTCAGAATTGGCATGCCCAACAGGCCCTACTCCTGATCATCAGTAAGGACAGAGCAGGACCATTTCCACCGTGACCTCCCTGCTTGCATCTGCTCAGAGTGGTATATTCTCTTATGATACGCTTCTCTGGAGCTCAAGAAAATGAAGACACTGTCATCATGCAGGAGGAATTCTAGTGTGAAACTCTGTTCCCGTCTACTCCCCTCCATTTTAAGGTCCTATCTCCTTACAGTCCCAACAGCTGGAGTCTCTAAACTCCAGTTTACACAGAGTGAAAAATCAGGAATCCCTAGTTCCTTTTCCAAGTGTTGCAATATTTCTCAGAAGCTGACAAATAACTCTGTTCAGCTAGCTTTGAGATTACGTTGTTGTCATTACTGGTGATGTCCAAGGGCTTTCCATATATACCACCAGAAAAGTCACTGGTGAACATCTCTGCATCTCAGGCTAAGACAGGATTGTGGCGGATGTACATTTTAGAAAGCAGAGCATGCAACAGCCTCCTCATAGAGCCCTGTCAGAATATTTGATTAACTGTGACGTGCTGGAAATCCTAAGCAAAAAACACGGCCCCTCACAACTGTTCTACCAGATCAAAGCCATGTGGTCACAGATACTCTGCACCAAATGTCATTTCTGAAGCTCATCAGCTACACTGAATGTTTCAAACCAAAAAGATTTCAGGCTCACAGAAGGTTTGGGAGTCATGTTTTCATAGCCCCTAAAGTATGAGAGAAAAAAGATTCACATTAGACTCCAGTGATTTAAAAAACCCCAAATACATAACAAACACTATATGTAAATTACTTGGGGTAGAAGGCAGAACAAGCTTTCTGCTTCTGCTCCATGGCCCACAGGTTAATGGACTAATGCAATAAATAGGAGTCTCAACACAATCAAAATCATAAAACTAATTCTGATGTTTCAGATTAAGCCACTGACGAAAATAAAGCATTAAATATTTTTCCACATTTATTTAAGCACATTGAAGACTTCAGCCATGTAGAAGTGTGATTTTACATGTATGGACTTGCATGCACACAGACAAACGTATGTAAAGAGATCCATTTAAAGTCTAAAATCTTGTACTATCAGATTTTACCTACTCATACCAAGGAATCATACTAATTTCTACACCAAGAGGATTATTTTTGAAGCAGGTTAATATAGGCATCTAACAGAAGAAAATACTTGCTGAAACAGACTGTGGTATTCTACAGAGGGGGGGAAAAAAACCCCCACAGATGTGCTTTGGGGTAGAGAAAGCAATAAAAACACCCACCAGCTATCTTCCCTCCTATTCAGAGCTCCTTAAGGAAAAACAAGTTAAACCTATAGTCTGTGCTTCAGTTTGCTTTTTGGAAGAAACATGAAAGAGGGGTCAGACATCCTCAGTGACACAGTGTAAAATCTCCAAGTCACTGCCAACCCTTCAACAAGCCACAGGCCAGCACAAACCTAAGACTTGATAATTCAAATTCACTCCGCTAATGGCATACAGGGGCACACTAGTAGCAAACCCATTGTCCATGGACTTAGGTGGGTGTGTGCTCTAGAAGCACCGGTGCTCCACAGGGTCAGGTCAGGAGTGGACAGGCAAGGATTTGTTGTGTAATTATCTCCCAGTGTGGAAGAGAGACCAGCATGAGATACGGGAATAAAATTAACTTCAGCCATAAAGGAATAAGAGAAGGAAAAAGACCAAATAAGTAAATTACACACTACTGAGAAATGCTATTTGTTTCCGATCTCACTAGACCTCAGTAAGGCCAGCAACACAAATGTGTGCAATTGGGCATTTCCAGCTAGGCTTCCTACCCATCTCGGTCCGCGACACTGTTTTTGGAAATAAGCTTTAATTAAAGTTTGGAAGTCGATGGCGTTACCTCCCATGGATCCTCATGATCCCCTCATGAGTCCTATTTTACCTCTAAAATGAAATAATATGAAGAATTTGCCCTGTGACAAGACACATTCTAGTCTATCTTGCCATTTTGATTTGAATGTATTTCTCCTCTATCTAACACAGCAAAACTTCATCTGCTGTTACGCGAAACAGTGTGATCTCAAAGGACAGATTTGAAGAGAGGGAAGGAGACCAGGTTTCAGCCAGAATTTATATTTAGGAAGACACTTACTGTTAAGGTGAAACAAACACAAGAAGAAAAGCATTTCAAAGGTCTCTATTAATCTGCCCATTTGTTGCTATATCCTTGCCTGTCAAAAGCCTACCCATATGCAAGAAAAGCAGGTGACCCACAAACACGATGGCCCCTTCACCTTTTTCACTGCATTGGACCAGCATCGAGGCAGCCACAAACCAATTCAGGATTAGAAAAGTTGCAAGACAGGTCCAACACAGAAGTACCCGTTACAAAGGCTGTTCCTGCATTTCACATTATAACTGACCCTCAGTAATTTACATTAATGATTTATATGACAGCTGGAGAGCCATTGGGCCTGACACTTTGTGGAGGAAAAAAAGAGCTTGCAATCTAAGTAACAGAGCAGGAGAAAAGGCTTTACCTTCACACTGCAGATGGAGAAGCACACCACAGCCAGAATGAAGTGACTTGTTGAAGAGGAACTAAACCAAGAACTGAACACAGATTTCTCACATCTTAGTCCATTCCCTGAACTCCAGCTGATCATTTCCCACACAGCCTTGGAAGACTTTCACTACTAAGTTCCTTTGAGGTTGCTGCACTTTGGCTCCATCCCACACAGCCCTGTGTGCTTCTCACTTCCCTTCATCTGAGCTGACTGTAACAAACACTCTCTCCTTGGCCTCTCTGAAGCACTCTATGGACAGGCATCTGTTATCCGGTCAAAGAAATAGGGTCCTAGAGTTCAGCTATTTTCTGCACCCCACACCAGTGCTGACACCTCTGTTGTCCCATTAGTGGAGAAATGCTCTTTTCCAACCTCACGGATGCTCCAGCTGAACAGCTGTCCTCCCAAGGAATGTGCACTTGAAGTGAGTTAGACACACTCATTTGTAATGGCTGCAAAAGCCACGTGCCTCTTTTAATCTAGAGACACAGGCAAAGCAATTCACACTCATATATATTCCTGTGCCCCTACGACTTTTCAGGCATAGGTCAAAGTCAGCTTAGTAGTTTAAGAACCTTCTTCCCTTACATACATTGTCTTCCTAACTCATACAGTCTGACTCCATCTCCCTCTCTTCAGCTGGTTCCCTTTGTGCTTAGCCAGTCCTACAGCTACATCCAAACTGTTACCAAAGCATACCCCTCCAACCCTCCTCCCCATCCACCATCTCTTCACCTCTGCAACTGCCTCTGAGATCCCTTTCACTTCTCCCACAACCTTTGAAGCTTATAACTCATCATTAGCCCTCAATGTCTTTGCTCTGCTTTTGGGGAAGTTTCAGGGCTCCAAACACCTTCTCCGCCAGCAGACTCAGCTGGACTGATTTCCCTTGCCTTCAACTCTCCCACTGTCCACAAGGGATCCCACTTGAATGGAAGCCAGAACCCCTGCTCAGGGAGCTGCATTGGCCATATGCTTTCAGGCCTGTGTGTTTTGCTCAAAGTGCAACATTCAGCCATGCACTGAGACTTCAGAGTCACAGTCAGAATTAATAAGGTACACAGGGACACCTTCTTCCTTCCCACCTTTGATTATCACACCTATATTATGTATGTTTATGCAGCTATTTTCTTGATGCTGGCTAAGATATACGCAGTCTAATAACACTGCAGTATATTATTTTTCACTATTTGTTTTCAGGCTGGAAAAATGCCATAAAAACTGTGAAGAAAATTGAGAACAGATCCTTTCAGCTGGTGTAAATCTAGATACCTCCACTGATTTTGGTGGATTTATGCCAATTTCAACAAAATGAAGATTCAAGCCTTTAAATATCAAGTCATATGTTTTGCACATCTTCCATATTCCTAATAAATCATTTAATATGATTTTTATTTCATTAAAACTTCAGCAACAAGATATTTTTCTACAGAAGGAAATTAACTCAAATCTTACTAATCCTGGACAAGTTTCTTTGCATTTGACACTGGCACCACACTTGGAAATTAGTGTGGAAAAGTAGTATGGTCTCATTCAAGTATCTGCCCCACTAACCTTAGCCTTACCCCATAAATGGGTGGATGAGGTCACAGGTGAGGGATTTCACAATACCTTTATTAAATTACTACGTGCTGATTCCCTGC
Organism: Hemiprocne comata; assembly: GCA_020745705.1. NCBI lineage: Eukaryota > Metazoa > Chordata > Aves > Apodiformes > Apodidae > Hemiprocne > Hemiprocne comata. Next base: position 67,375,131 of record CM036588.1, on the reverse strand, counting down.
CTTGCTTTTTAAATGCAAGGTGACAAAGATCACTGTAATATACTTTTAATGAAACTTCCTATCTCTTGTGTCTCATTGATCGTATCTTTTCTTATCATTTTTAAGAGAATATTGTGCTTTTGAAATGACAGAAGCTCTTTTCCTTGAAGAAACTTCTGCTGTCTGCCAGTGATCTTCTTGTTATATGCTTTTAGAGTCTGCTACATTTGTAATTAGAGTCAAACTATCAGGGACTTCTTGAGCCAGAAAATAGCTGCCCAGCAGCTAAATTTAGTCAACACAATGCACCTTGCACTGCCTTCTTTTTAAGTGTCAGACTGCTGGGATTGGCTTTTTGCTGGAAATTCACTTTAAGAACTGAGAAGAAAAGATTAATAAAGTGAATGATTTCTTAAAAAAAATAAAGAGGGGGAAAGGGGGGAAGAAATTACACAAAAATAAACTTTGTGAGAACCTGACAAAAACTGGCCAGATGGCCAGAATTGCAGTCAAGCTGAACCACCCCAGGTAGCACTCCTGAGTAATGCAAGTACATTTATTGCAAGCAGGTATTCCAAGTGCTGATCACAGGATATCAATTCAAGCCAGGCTTTTGCCCAAGTCCTCTTCTGAACAAGAGCAGCACTAGAATGTCTCAAAGCTTTCCTCTCCTCTAAAGCCTCAGGAGAAGAGGGATAGCCTTCAACCAGTGCTACTCACTCCAGCCTTCAATCTGTCCTGAGAACTGTGAGACTAACTTATAATCATCACTGTATTTGTTTGGAATTCTTTACTTTCTTTTTTTTTTTTTTTTAAATGCTTATTAGTAAACAGTTTCCTCCAAGTTTCCTGCACTTCTCCCCTAAATCAGTGGAAACCAAAATCCTCCCCCTTTTTTTGAATACACTTGACTTCAGGAGCTAGGGCTCTATAGAAAATATTACACAGCAGATTTTGCAGCCCTTTTTATCATTAGACAAATACAACCAGCCTAAAAAGTGACCTTAGCAGTCACATCAAAACAACAGGAGGTCTTCCTTTCTACACATAGACAAAGAAGGACTAGTGACCACTGAAATAAAATCCCTCATCTCAGTAAAGAATCATTGACCTTCTTCACTGCTTTTGGGAGGAGGAAATATAGCAAGAACCAGTTATGTTAATTCTGGTATTTGCCAAGCACTTGGGATCAAGTGGTCCAGTGGCCTTCTTGACCAAAGTTCTTGTCTACCTTCTCTCAGCCAGGGAGAACACATCAGCAACCACCAGAGACTATTTTCCACGCTGTTTTTGACTTGTAGGTCAGTTTCTTCTGGAAGGCCTGTGTAGGTGTTCCCAGGAGTTTGAGCGCTGGGTCCCTCTAGGCCAACATCTACAGAGAGAGAAAAGGAAAGAGTAGCCTCAGGGCTGACTGGACAAGAGGGATCTTTCATTCTCTGTAACAAGCCCAAGGCAAATGATCTGTGCTTCTGTATCTAGCAATGGAGTCTTCCCCTACAGCACACCATGGTGCTCCCATCTTATGGACCCACATGATGGAGCCAAACCCAACCTTTTGCTTCTCTTTTCTTATGAGTACCAGGTACTACAAAGACCATTTTGCCTTCACTGTACTCACACCTGACCTTTCAGAAATGATCCAGTGCGTAACTTCAACAAGCAAAGTTATTAATTATAAAGCAGAGCCTCTACAGAGATTTTCAATCTCAAAAAACTTCAAAATCGTAAGTATACACAATGCCTGTAACATTTAAACATTCACACCCATATCTTCACCCAGAAGGCTCCCAAAGCATTTTCTCAAGGTAGCTTTTTTTTTTTCTTGGTAACTACATCTTGTCAGAGATATGAAATGAAATATTGGTGTCTTCCATTTGTGAGTTGATTATAACTAATGGACTTGACATAATCGTAGGATTTTTTTCTTCTTTCTTACTTCATATTATCCAACCATGGAATGCAGCAGCACAAAATACAGTCTTTATTCTTTATTTCATTCAATATAGTAAGTATTCCAAGTAGTCCTTACTGACAATTTGATTTCTCACAAAGGAGTATTTGCAAGGTGAAAGATGGATATTCTGTGAAATATTTTACTTGGCATCAGGTTTGTGTTCTTATATCTCAGACTGAGACATCCCCTGACAGATAAGTTCAGTCATCAGAGGGAAGATTAGCAGTGCCTTTCTCAAAGGCTAGACCACACTGCTCCCGTGTGGCTTCTGCAGAAAATAGAATGGGCTGAAACAATGCTGTTCTACAGAGAAACTCTTGGTCCCCCACTTGTATAAATCAGGAACTTCATATGTTTCTTAGATAGCACTATGCATTCTCTTGACACTTGAGAAAACAAAAATGACAGTGGCAATTTTCAAGCAGAGACTTTTTTTAATCCACTGGAATATCAGAGCTAGTACAAAGTTGCCTTGACTAGTGAGGCATTCAACCGCTCAGCACTTGGCAATTAGCACGTGGCTAACTGTTTCACACCAGAGGTAAAGAAACAATCCTGCACCTGCTGAGATCTCTTCTCAGACACCAAAATCAGAGGGCTGCTCTGCTTCACACACAGGGTAGAGATTGGTATCACACCTGCTGCAGTAAGGCAGCACCAGTTTCCACCAGAAATGCTGCACATCAGCATCCCAAGATGTAGTTTGTGTCAGGGAGTGTTTGCCATTTGGCTGCTGTTCTCACGCATCCCAGACAGTGGGAACAATTCCTGCAAGGATTCAATCCCAAATGCTGCAAACGTTTTTAGTAAGAGTGCAAATATTTTCCTCCTGAGAGAGAAGTCTGAGAAGTCAAAGGTTATTGATGACCAAATACCACCCCAGCAGAAAGCACTTCCAGGTTCAGGTCCTTAATTTGCCAAGTATTTAATCCATAATATACACTTACATCAACTGAGGTGACAGATACAGGTATTATGGAATCAGAGCATTAATGCCAACTACAAATAGAAAAATTACTGGAAAACAATTTTATGCTGGATAGACTTGTTCTTCAAATATGTGTTAAGATCAATAGTATTTCCTGTAAATATGACATTTAACTCCTTTAAGTTATACACAGCTAATTTTACATTTATTCAGTGGATTCTTTTCAGAATTATCTAAATTGTTCTCATTGTCAACTATATCTGGAAACAGATGGTGAAAATAGCTGTTATTTTTCAGAGTAAGAGTATTTTTTAATCTATTCCATCAGAAAGGCCTGCCTTCCTTAAAAACTGAATTCAAATGCTATTTGCCCTTAGCTGGTGAACACGCAGACAGACGGGATGAGACAGGGGGAGTGAAAGAGACCTAAAAGAGAAATCATTCCATATAGAAACAAGCTTTGCAGAAGAAACCTCAAACAAAACCCCAAAAGCTAGCTCTGCCCAACTCCTTCCCTTCCCCTTTCTATGGAAAACCAGCAGACTGACAGCTCATATAAATAGAACAGACAAGTTCAGCATGAAGAAGATGAGAGGAAACAGAAATTCCTATTGGATTGTGGAAGCAATAGCTATCCCAAAGCCTGTTACTGCATCATCTCAGATTGCTTGCAGGCCTCATTTCTATCAAAAAATATATTTGTGAATCAGACAGAAAGGTGGTATCTTAGAACTGAATCAAGAGGCTCTGTCAGTGCACTGGGGAGTTTACTTTTAATGCTTACCAGGTCTTAACCACAAGCACACAGAGGACAGAGCATAATGAACACAGACTTAAAGTTCAAATGGTTCATAGGCCCTCAAAAGGGATGAATGGCTCTGAAGGAGACGTTATGGTGCATCAAGCAAATCCTCCTTAGTTCACACAATTATTGACCCGAGACATCACAATTATTCCTTCAGAGCCATTAAGGGTCAAATGTGTTAATCCCATTGCCTCCACAGATTATTTGTTACACAGTTTAGCTAGTAGGATAAGGAGGATGTTATATGGGAGCTGCACACAACCATCACAGGGAGACTACCTCTCTTCCCTGTGCCAAATTTCAGTCTGGATACCCAGGGGCTTACACTAATGACAGCAGAGAGAAGAGAGAAGAGTGGGGAGAGGTATGCAGCCACCAGAAGGCAACGTGTCCTGTTGGGACAACACAGCTGCTCTCCTCCCCTGGCTCAGCTGCGCGCTGACTGGCATGGAGCTGGAGAAGAGTAGCTTTCCATCTAAGTGCAATATGCTCCTGAAGCACAAGGGAACAGCTGCACGCCTTCATTCCCTCTGCTACAGGGAATTGCTGTCACCAAACTTCTCACCTGAACGCAGGGAAGCGTTTTTGTAGCCTTCTACATCTGCAACAGCCAGTGGCAAGCAGAGGTTTGAGCGGACACAAGCCAACTACCTGCCAGCTGTACCAGGTAATGGAAGACAACTCCCCTGGCATACTCTGCAGCCCTTACTACGGCACTGTCAAGTAGCCAAATCCACAAGAGCTAGCACATAACTGCAGGACATCACCAGTCAGACCTCCTGGATGAACATACAAATCTCTCAGCTGCCTACTCCAAAGAGCTTTGCGTACATTTTTCCTTGAGAGAGACACTTGCACCTTCTTTTGTGGGCAGCGTCTTAAGGAAGCAACTTGTCCCAACTCAAAGACCAAAATCCACAGTGAAGAAATAAAGCCTTCATCAGCCTTTCTCTGATGAAAAACTGCTTACACAAATCAACGGAAATCAGCATTTCTGAAGTTACTACTTTCTACCCTATGCTAAAATTGACATAATTAGTCGATCCATACCTACTTAATGTCAACACTTCACCTTCTCTATAAAAAGAGAGCAAGGGTGGCCAAGGTAGGAATTGCTTGGAATACCTAAAAATAATTTAAAACTATTCTTTAGGTCTCTCAAGTTCACCCGCCATAAATAATATTGTGAAAAGCTAAGCTGAAACTAAACAACTTTAGGCTAGTTTGGGTTTGCTGGTTTTGGCTGAATTTATCATCATATTCTTCCCGAAAACAATGGCACAAAATTACCTCAGTAAAGGTAAACAGGAGCTGTGCCTAATCCCACAATCCACCAGCTGTGGAACGATTCTGCCATTGGATACAATATGCAAAATATTTGAGCCAGTATAAGAAAGGATCCTTTAATACCCGAACAATTTACCCAGTAGCACTCCAAACCACCTCATAACTCACTCTGCCATGACTGCAGTCTTTCTGCATTACTCCTGTAGAACACAGATACACTTTTAGTCATGATATAAGCAGAGAGGATATATTTTAAAAAACCCACACAACACAAGGATTAATATAAACCATTTACTGCATCATCTCTCACTGCAGAACTACTACCCTGTGGTTCCTGCTTTGCTCTGCTACTTGTAAGCTATATAATTGCTCGTCTCATGACAATGCTATTTCTGTTCACTCCATTCACACTGTACATAACTCTCCATCCTGTAGGATATAAACATATATGCTAATATATTATTAATATTATAACACAGGGCCTCATTTTCTTGCAATTTGTTTGATACTGGATCGGTAACAGCTGCACTGCAGGTTCTGTTAAACTATTTTTCAGTAGCAGAAAATTTGCAGGGGAGCAGGAGAAGAAAAAAAATATATCTTAATTTGAGGCTTCAATTTGCCTCCAAAATGTCATTAAAATATTGCTTAAAAGCTGTGTTTTTGTGAAGTGTGGGAAAACTCTTCAGTGATGTTTGGCTTATTCACTTGGGGAAAAGAAAGCAAATTTTGGCTATGTGCACATCTCAAACTGCATGCAAGTCAAACATTTATAACTTCCTTATCGATACCTGAATGTTAAAGGGAAGTTGAATGAAGACAGAAATACACAGAGGCAATAATCTTGGCATGCACCAGACAAAATTTTACATTTGCTCTTCCCTTAGAGATAGGCAAAACTTCATCAAGTGAGCACTGCAAGCTCATAACTAGGATATCTGACCTGCGAAGTCAAACTTTATACTGGCACCGAAGCATTTCACAGCTCCTAAATAGTGTAAGGGGAGAAACTGGATTTTTCTTTTCAATTCTTTTTATAAAGGCAATGAAGTCCAGATTCAGCAAAGTGCTTGAACAGGTTCTTAAATGTTAAGCAAGAGTGGTATCTCAACTAACATGTATGCAAAAAGTCAGAAGATTCAAGCTAGGCATGCCTTGAAAAATATTTTTTGAATTGGTATCACTCACCCGACTGAAAGCAGATGTGAAAAATTAGTAAATACTAATACGGGAACTATAATCCATTTTCCTTCTTTACTCAAACCCACAACCATGTTGAGCAAACAAAGATTTTCCACTGACTTGTTTTTACGAACAACAATTTCAAAGTAATCTTTTTCTTATAACTGCTCTCCTGTGATGGGAGGAAAACTCTTGTTATGCTTTTATCTTGAATTCAGTAAGTCCTGTGAGAGCTGTTTGTTTACACTTGGCCAAATGTTTTCACATTTGTGCCAAATTTAAAACCACAGATTTGCTCTTTGCAGTGATTATCAATGCTGAGATAATGACCATGTTCTGTGTTGTTCTCATCTATTTACATGCATAGCTAAGCTTTCCACCAAAAAATTTCCTTTTAAACCTGCAAGTAAGACAACATCTTTTATATGCAGGCCAAACTGAACATAAACAAAGATACTTGCTAAAAACCATTATTCACAATAAATGTTTTCAGATTACCCTAGATGTCAAAAACAAAAAAAATAACATCTGTCTATTCAAAAGCTAGTCAGAATCTCATGTCATTATTCATAATTTATTATGAGTATCAGTCCCAGATACACGCTGTTGGAAATGCTCAATAAAGATTGAGGCTATGGACATGATTTCCCACCACTTACATCAGTATAAAACAGGTCTATTTTATAAAAACAGAAGAAGGGAAAGGTTTGGCCCAGAACTTCAGATGCATTTTTAGTTGGAGAAATTACAGTAGGGACAGGAAAAGCAGAAAGGGCTGCTGTATGCCTCTCATTCCTTATTTCCTCTTGGGTAACCTTGAAGAGTCACCCCATTTTTTCCTTCCCTCCACTTTCCAGCTATTTCAGGTTCTGGGACATGGGCTGATTCACAGTGAAGCCCAGATCTCATCTTAGCATCACTGTTAATACCAACTACAACAGCTGAAGTATCCCAGCAGTTATAAAAGCACCAGGAGAGCAGGTACTTCAGCAAATGCAGAACTTCAAGCATGTAAGTAGCCCCCTTTACCTCAAATGGAAGTGGTCTGATGGAACAGGACTATGAGAGTGATAGCTGTCTTTGGGATACACGTAAAACTACAACACACATACATAAAAATTACTAGTGTAAAGGATCCTTCGGACACCTTTCAGTCATTTTTCATTCCTAGGAAGTGTTTCTCACTGCTCTCATCTACGTAACTGTTTCTTAGACATGAACCTTTGTTATGATATAGCTCATTTAATGCTGTTGGTCACTGAAATTACCTTTTGGGTGATTCTTAATTAAAAAACCTGGACAGTAACTTCACTTTTCAGATACTAACATCTAGCCTCATCACCAGCATTATACATCCTCATTCCTGCCCATCAAATTCCTATTCAGCATTCCTGCTGTCACAATGATACAGAAGTTGCAAGACTCTCTTCTTCAGAGCTTCTATAGCACAAGATGTCTCTTTATTTTTGTTAGATATTATGGGCAGGATGGTGAAACTGTTCCCCAGGGCACTCACTTCTCTGAGGTGAGAATCAAATAGCTTGATTTGAGAGCCTCTGCTGCTTTCTCAGCCGATCAGGAGTTTGAAACAACACTACTTTGTCTTCCTTCTTAGTCTTCAAGGTGTCCCAAAAAAAAAAGAAAAATTTGCCAAGAAAGCAGAAATGGAACCGTGTCTCTAGAAAGTAATTCCATTGAAAGACTTCTGCTACATGCAAGTCAGCACAGAAAACCACTGTGTATAAAGCATTGTAAGTGCAAGGCTGTAGAATAAATGTTTCTTTATAAAAGGCCCACAAAGAAGAAAGCAGGCTACTCAAATAACCTCTGCATTGAGATTGTCTGCGTGAAGATCATTAAGCACAACAGCTTCTCACCCATTTTGCAGACCAGCCGAAGTAGTTATAATCCCCCTTTTCTTGTATCACCAGATATAAAGTTTTCAGTGCAAGTTCTGAGACTTCAGTCTCACTCTGAGCTGCACTGAGATGCACAGAGCAGATGCTAAACTGACAAGCTCACTGAAATTTCTACCAAATTTCTGTGAAATGCACCCATAAATAAAGTCTGTCAGCACTTGCTGTTCTACGCTGATTGCCAACATCTCACTGTTCTCAAAATAAATACCTCCTACAGCTACTTTTAGTTGCCTAGAGTACTAGATGTTTAAATATAAGTTTAAAAATACAATTTCCAAGGTGGATTAATGATCTTTGCTCACCATTAAAGAGCTGAAGTCCATCCAACAGATCTGAAAGATCAAATCAAAGCCAGGTGCTATTTGTACATGGAACTGCTGGGCCTTAGAGGATTTAAAATGGCCACCCATTCTGCCTCAAGTGATCTATGACAGCTGCTTCATCACAGTTTTGCACACAGTGGTCAGTAGTGGATTTCTAGGTTTTCTTAAATCCTGGGCAGAGGATAGCTCTTCCATTGTTTCATTATTTCCTGTTTCTAAATGTCTGAAAATCAGAAGCATTCAAAAACTGAACTCAGGTTCATAAAAGAAGGAACACATTCAACTGTAATAATCACTGCTTGAGCAAAGATCAAGCATCTAGAACAGAACATATATCCCATTTCAGAGCACTCTCTCTTTACAGTTTGGTTTTGTGTTGTGTTTTTTTTTTAATGAACAGAAAGTTTTAAGGAACAGCAGTACTCACTGTTAGTTATAAACCCGCTGGCAGGCTGTAAAATACTAGGGGAAAGCAAACACACACCCCCAAATATAAGCTCATGTCTCAAACTAGATACCAAGCATTCTGGCACTATGTTACAACAGAGGATACACCAATACTGAGTTATCACTACGAAGAGTAATACTTCATTACAGGTGAGTAACTCTGCAGTGCAAGACTACTTCTACCCAACTATCACACATTCAACCGTACCCGTGTTACTAATCACCTGAAGAACTTACCCCTAGGTTTTTAATGAAGTATATTAAGCACCCAAGGTGAGATTAACAAAACATTAGCAGCAAAGAAAAAAAGAAAAAGGTAACAGTACTTTTGAAGAGGATCAATACATGTGGGTGCAGCTAGCAAATTCCATCCCAAAGACCCAGCCAAATATGAGGCCATCAAGCTGTAAGAAAATGCTGCTGTTCAATCACATCCTTCTTCCCTCAACAAAGAAACACCAGACTAATCCAGAGTTTACATTTTCTCTGTCTGTGGGCTCATCACAAATAGTAAAGTCCATCTCCTTCCTATTACTGCAGCTGTAAGGAGCTAAGCACTTGCAAAAATCACTTACGACAGCAGGTCTGTATAGAAAGAGATAATTTCTGCCAACCAACTCTTTAAAAGTATTAAAAGCTTTAAACTGGGCTCACGTCATGCCTCTGTTGATGGGACTTGGACTATCAAACAGCTTAAGAAGCCACATTACCATTTCAGATAGACTCATCAGTATAAGAAGAAACAGCATTTCACAGTGTCATCCCACTTCATAAACTCAACTACAAAAAAGCAAAAAAACACAGTTCCAGTTCAGCTGCTGATAGATGAATAGTTCATTTCAGGTTAGTAAGTCTCACTCAGTTGCCCCAGTATTACTTATAAAGCCTAACTGAGCACTGGCACAAGCAAATGAAATGGTGTTACAGATCACACTGTTCCCAGCCCTTAACCAGCAGCTCAGAGGCCAAAATCCCATCTCCAGCAAGAGAGAGGCATGTAAGCACTTCTGATCCAAATTCTTATCCTCCCATTTGATAAAGCACAGCACATCATTACAGACATCTTTTCAATGAAAGGGAACATTTCTTTTAGACATGCAAAACCAGGCAACTTAATTACGACCTTTCTGATGAGACAGTTCCTAGGTTTTCTATCAACATGTTCCCAGGCCCATTCCCAGGGGAATTCAGTGGTAACATGAAGAGCGTGACCGTTTATTTGGCTTAAGGAACACATTAATTTATCTGGCTTATAGAATTTAAACATCTGACGACTGACAGTGTGGTTGATTTTATTCATCAGCTAATTGCTTTGCCACCTGGAGCTGCAGCTTTATATATTCAGCTTATAAAAGATCTGAAAAGGATCTCAATTATTCTTTAATTTGTTCCTTGAATATAAAGTAGGAAAATCTGGCTTAATCAAACATTGTCTCAATTCTATTGGGATATGTCTAGTTACCTTATAACAAGGTAAGCTTTCATTTAATCATATGATATGATAATTCCCCACTTTCAAGCCAAGTATCCTCTTAGTTACAATCAATTTTCCACTGAAAAAATAAACATTGTCTCTTTACTGGAATCCCTGCAGAGAAAAATAGTCCTTTTAGTGCAACTTGCTGTTAGTGCAACCACCCTAGGAATTTTTGTGTTGGAATTCATTAAACCCCCTCATTTGGCACTCACGGGTAAATTGTGATATCCTGAGTTTTTAGAAATGACTCTTCATACACAGGGCAATTTTTGGCATAGTTGTAAAAGTCTGATAACAAGCATTTCGGCAGAATGGTGGGATCAGCAAAATCTGGGGGGGTTATCTTTTATTTTACTATATAAAGCAATTTTATTTTATATAGCATCCTCTGTGAAAATTGACTGCCCAATAGTCTTTGTACTGATTTGACAACAAATAACAAAGGGTAGAGTAGATGTATCAAGCACAAAGTAGCTTTTCTCCAAAGATTCTGTGTTTTAAAATTTTACGTTTTCATAAGAAGATAGTACTAAAAAAAGACATAACTGGATCATGGAGTCCTGCATAGTCACATAATAGGTATTTACCCACAACTGCACACCACAACAAAACATTCCCCAACACCAGAGCATTTTCACCCTTTACCAGAAAAAACCTAGATCTACAATGAGACATAGAAAGTGTGCAGGAGAGATCAAGAGAAGACTGTGTCCCTAGGTGAGAGTGCACTAGTGCACTAGTACAGAGTTTGCTACCTGGAAATAGCAGGTTAAATTAAGATACCACCACATTGATTGTGAAGCAAACGTAAGTGCCTGCATAGGAATAATTGAGAAGAAAACAAACAAACAAACCAGCCAAAACCAACAACAACAAAATGAAACATGCAGAGAAATCCAAATGAATTTGAACTGATTTGAACTGGGAAAACCCTTTTTTTAACCCAAACCTGCTGCCTGGTGCAGTCACAAACTAGACACACCACTTGAAACTGCAGAGTCCCAAGGCTAGCCTGGCTGAAAGAAACATCCTTCTGATGAAAATGGCATGACAGGCACTGGAGAAGTAAGTAGATAAGAAGGTGATGTGAAGAGAAGCAATGAAACAAGTTAAAAGCAGAACCATTTGTACTAAGCCCTGAAACACTGTGGAGCCAGAGGCAGGAAGGGATAAACTGAACCTGATAGTGCTTCTACAGACAGAACAACCCACCTTGTAGCCAGAGCACTGAGGACTTGTAACACCTGGCCACAGAAAAGGCAGTGGCAATAGCAGTATAGAAAGAGGAGAGTTTAAATGAGAGAATGAAGCAGCTGACACAGCCACATCAGGGCCACTGTGGAATGGTTTGGTGAGATAAACATGCCTATACAAGAAACATGCTTATGTGAGTTCTCAGATGAGGAAGACAAGGAAAAAAATCACCCAATAAAGGAAGCAAGTGAAGATCTACCTAATGATACCTATTTTGCATCTCTGGCTTTGGTAATATATGGCCTAGCTCAATTGCCTTTCTTCATTTGCACGGGAAGCTCCTAATTTTGCATATCTGGAATTTCATAGCACTGCAATGTGCATGAATGGCATTAACAGTAGTGTTTTGTAGCATTAAAATCATACTTTATATTAATTTTTGTTAATAAATTATATATATTTTTTTAAATTGTACTTAGATTTGAGCAATATGAGCAACTGTGAGTTGTGTTAAGGGGGAGCAGGCACTGGCAAGGGATTTGGAGGAAAGAATGAACTTCCCCTGAAATTAAGTTCTCCAGAAATTCAGATTTTCACTCTCCCTAGAAGTCTCTACATGAAGCTGGGGAGCAACAGAAGAAATACAAACACACAATGGCACTTTGGATTCTAAGACCATTGACTTGAGTAAATACTCCACAAGAAACTTGGCATTCTCATCACAAAATGAGAAAAGTGTTTCTGTATCCATATTTTATATTCTGGATTCATAAGGCAGAGTGGAAGCTTTCAGCAAAGGAGTCTGGCATTTGGCAATACTTGCTTGAGATCTCCCTGGAGCTCACTTCTGTGGGAATGTTAACTTTGTTCCCCTCTAGCATCTGATACACATATGAGGTTGAAACAACAGCTGACTTCTCAATTAGCTTTGTTCACTGAATTCAGGCAATAATGCCTATATTTTTAGCACTGACTGAAAAATCTCTAAATCAGACTAACTATTACTTCAAAGAAAGCTGGATCTTGGATGCATTCAAGCTATTGTGAATTCTCAGTCTGTAAAGTGGCCATGTTTCTAAAAAAAAACACCAAAAAAATCTCCAAAACACACAGACACATTTTCTGCCTTACAAATATCAAAGACCCAAATACATTTCTTCAATGCCACCTGTGGTTTGTGTGTTGCACAACCCATAAACCAACCCAGAATATGGTAAATTCTGAATTCAAACAGGTTGAAGAGACACAAGCAGAATTTAGACCTAGACAGTCTACAAAGGCTACACTTCAGGGCAGTATTTGAATAATACAAAAATTCTAGCATGGGCATACCACCAGCTAAATACTCATTCTTGCTTCCTGATTAACTTGCCTTTTCTGCCAAGGGGAATAATGTAATGCCATCTACAAAGCATCACAGAGCACAGGAAGTGATAAGGTCTGTCTTGAGTTTTATACAGTGCTAGCACAAGAACAGAGAGCACTTGAAGTTTTGTAAGAGTGTAAAAGCACTATGTCCAACAGAACGACTCCTGGCAGAAATCAGAAATACTTACACATACTTAAAACTGGAGTCACTATAAATAACAGAAATGGAGTATCCTCTGCCACAGCTTTTAGATCATCTACTAGTGCTCACTCTACATTTCAAAAAACTACTAGAAGCCAATCTTGATAGCCACATCTGTGCCATTAGGGTTCATATGTTCGTACATATTTAGCAAACACAGTTATGTGGAACTTGAGTGTGCCCTTTTAGTCTATTCCCATTCTCTGGTTATGAAAATAGCAAGAGACAACGGTAGCCCCATTAGGTTTTGGCTAGCATCAGAGAGCTTGTCCTAGCCAACAAGGAGAGCATACTTCATTCTCCCAAACATATGGCAGCTATCAAGTGGAGTACTCAATTAAGAGTTCTTCAGTGCTCTCCCAACTTAATCTTTTTTCAATGAGTAATCTTTTGTTTTCTTAAAGAAATATCTATCCATGAAAAACACATGTTCAATGGGAATTTAGGACAGTGTTTTCGTTATTAAAAAAGCTATTATTTTCATCTTCTAGCCTGTGTTCCTTTTTTTTATTTCCTCCTCCTCCTTCATCTCTTTTGCTTCCAACAGCTAATAGAGAAAGTTAAGCAGTCCCATCCTCCCCGATTTTTAGAAACTGAAAAGCCTTGGAAGAGTTTCATTAAAGAAAAAAAAAAAGAAAAAGAAAAAGAAAAAAAGAGAGGGGGGGAAGGGAGAGAGATCTGAAACAAAAATAACTTGCGGAACGGATCAGATCTTTTTCCCAAGTTTCCAAGCTCCAAACGTTGCCAGAGCAAGCAATATTTCCCAGGCTCAAATGAAACACCATTGCCAATGGTCACCTCTTTTCACACTGATGTCCTTGCCAGCTTGCAGCCAGATCAGCCTTAGAGATCCTGACAGCACTGGCAAGAGATACTGTGATCTGAAAGCCCATGTAGCTTGAGCATTTCTTTAAAACCATCACTCCACATAAGAGCAGAAACTGAGGAGAGGAATGCAACTGTAGCTCCCATCGCTTTGGCTGTTGTCTGAGTGAATAAATTGTACTCTTAAGCAGGTCACTTAATTAGTATAGCCCAATAATACTAATAGTCTAATTGTCAGGGATAATAATAAACTACAGGAATGAGAAAGACATCATCAGTTTCCGTTTAAGCTCAGAGTTCCTATTTTTTCACCTTCTTGTCACACAGAGGACAGGAGAAAAAACAAGGAGGGAGGAAGCAAAAAAAAAACAAACCTGGGAAAACAACATACAGATTTTTTTCTGCCAACCTCCTACCAGAGCATGAAGAGACAGCTTTCCTACCAGCACTGGCACTTAACTTCAATTCATTACAGGGCAGTCTCATTAAAATGGATATGCTCTGAATGGACACCATAGCTAGAAATTATTCACAAATGCAGGTTTGCGGAGCTCAGTACCAGATTCAGCTGGGCTGATTAGATGAATGTGTAATTCTCTCAGCTGCCTCACTTTCTATGGATGCTGTTATTCCAAGCTCTAGCAAACCTGTCTTCCACAAGAATTTAGTACCTCCCCACTTTTACTGAGAATCAGATTTACCCCTAAAATAAAGAAACAGAAAAAAAACACTTTATAGAAAGAGTTGTTTCCAGTAGAGGAGCACAGTCCAGTTCATTCCAAATCTCTTGAAATAGCAAATGCTTCTTTTATGTCTTCATCACTGTGGCCCTTTGTCAGAAACCTTGTTACATCTTGAAAAGGTATGGCTGAAGACTTTGGAGGGAACACAATCTAAAATTTACTTGTACTGTGGAGGGAAAAAACCCAAGAAATACTAATACTAAGAAGACCATCTGAGGAAAAGCAATAGATGGCACAGAGCTTGAAAGGCAATATTATTGCATGCACATAAACCAAGCCAACATTTTGTAGCAGACAATTTCCCTGCAGAGAGCACAAAGATGGTAATCCTCACACTACATAGCTCAGATTCAGGATCACTACATTAATTTGTGGGGTATAAGATTTTGAGGTTAGTTATTAATTAAAAGGAGGAACAGAGAAGTGGTCAGGGAACTTAGGAAGCTGTCTTGCTGAAAGATGGAGTGTCTTCAGCTTGGATAGGTGACAACTGGGAAACTCCTAACAAGTCACTTATGCTTAAAGGCTGGAAATCCAAGACAGAGAACTTGTTATTACAGTCGGTGAGCAAGAGGGGGTACACAACCATGGTCAGCTGAGAGGAACAGCCTTAGTCAGCATCTGGCAGAATGGAGCTTTCACCATTCTCCTCTCAACTAGTCAAAGAGGGTTGAGGCGATGGAGCACATGGAGGCTAGACTCAATGTGCTGCAAAGAGAGCACTTAGGATGCACTCAGGGAGAATTAACAAAAAATGAAAGCCACATCAGCACTGAAGTTAAAATAATAAGACTACAGCCCCTACAGGCTACAAATAGATAAAATGGATAAAAATAATTCCATGTCTGATTTACACTCAACAACAAACCACATTTTTAAGATAACTGAAATGAGGCAATTTCTACCTTAAGCTTAAAATGCAAAAAAGGAAAAGCCAAGGAAAGAAGGAGTTGTGACCAATTCTTAAAAAATAACACCAAAAATGGGATACTGCCACATGCTCAAAGTGTTCAAATAGCTTCCTTTACGTGAGGTGATGTGAAGTTCAGCTTCCTACCTCTCAAAACAAAGCCTTCAGAGTCTTCTGGGGTACCTCCACCTCTCCTGTTGACCATGTTCGATTTTATAGACTCTGCCTGAATACTCTAAATCAATAAAAATATTACATTAAAAACCAGTGTTTACAGAAGACTAGTGAAGGCTGGATACCTGGTTTAATCTTTTTTCTGCCAAAGAGGATATCTCCGTGAAAGAATTCCAACTCCTTTCCACCATGGCCCAAGCTCACCTTGATTTCCTCTCCCAAACTCGGGTAACAAAAGCTATCATTTCAGCAGTCCACACAGGCCTGCTGCTGCCAGATAGAGCTCCATGAGATCTGTCTTCCCCTAACTCTGCTCAGAATGGTACTCACACTATCTTTAACCTTGCTTTGTATACTAGTACTGTAATCCCCTTTCCTAAAACTCAGGTTAAAATACCTCCAGGCATGAGAGTAGTCAACTGTGTAGCTCCCCATCACAGCAAACAGCAACAGTCATACTGCTTGAAGCTTTTAATATAAGACTGGACAAAATACTGAAAAGCTACTGTAGGGGAAAATCTTGCCTCTAGAAGAGATAAGTATGTTTAACATCCCTCAAATACACTGCTGAAGATGGTTGTTGTGAGACCTTAATGTTCTTTCATTTCAATAATGAATTTAACACAAATCCTCTGGTTTCCTCAGTTGTGGATCTACTCATCAAATTATCTGTTGATTAAGCTAAGATGAAAACTATTATTTCTTCTTAATCTCTTTACATGCATAAAACATTAAGAGAAATGTCATGTTTCAGCCCTTACTTTAATTTCTACAGACTTTAACCCAAGCAAGAAGGCCTAATCTTCCACCACATAGGGGTAAAAAAAAAAAGCTAAGTGGTCACACTTAAATTAATGGAATCGTACCTCAAGCTGGGCAACTTTCAAACACCACTTGCTCCAAGCTCAAAACCGGTGCATCCCAATGAGAAAGAAATCAAGCAGAGAAGGTAGGAGACCTGCGTGGATGAGTAGGGGTCTCCTGGAAAAAATGAAAGGAAAGAAGGAAATTTACAGAATGTGGAAAACAGGTCTGGCCACTTGGGAGGAAGACAAGAACATTGTCAGAGAATGCAGGGATGCAACAAGGAAAGCTAAGCCCCACCTGCAACTAAAGCTGGTGAAGAGTATCAAGGACAACAGGAAAAGTTTCTTCCAGTACATCAATAAAAAAAGGAAGACTAGGTCAAATGTAGGCCCACTGACAAATGAGACAGGTGCCCTTGTGACTGAAGACACAGGGAAGGTGGAGTTATTTAATACCTTCTTTGCTTCTGTCTTCACTGCAAAAGCCAGCCCTCTTAAATCCCAGACCCCAGAGATAAGAGAGAAGGTCTGGAGAAAATAAGGCTTTCCCTCAGTAGAGGAGGACCAGGTTAGAGGCCACTTAGTAAAACTCGACATCCATAAAACTCTGGGCCCTGATGGGATGCATCCACAAGTTCTGAGAGAGCTGGCAGATGTTGTTGCTAGGCCACTCTCCATCATCTTTGAGAGGTAACAGAGAACAGAAGAGGTGCCAAAGAACTGGAGGAGAGCCAATGTCACTCCAGTCTTTGAAAAGGGCAAGAAGGAGGACCCAGGGAACTACAGGCCAGTTAGTCTCACCTCTGTCCCTGGTAAGGTGTTAGAAAAAAATATTCTGGACATCATCACAAAATATGTGAAAGCAAAGAATGTCATTCGGAGAAGTCAGCATGGATTCACCCAAGGGAAATCATGCTTGACCAGCCTGATTGCCTTCTATGACACCATTACTGGCTGGCTAGATAACGGGAGAGCAGTGGATGTTATCTAACTTGACTTCAGCAAGGCTTTTGGCACTGTCTCCCATAACATCCTCATTAGGCAACCCAGGAAGAGTGGGCTTGATGAGTGGACAGTGAGGTGGATTGAGAGCTGGCTGAGTGACCGAACTCAGAGGCTGGTGATCAATTGATCAGGGTCAAGTTGGAGGCCAGTAACCAGTGGTGTCCCCCAGGGATCAATACTCGGTCCAGTTTTGTCCAATGTCTTCATCAATGACCTGGACAAGGGGACAGAGTGTATCGTCAGCGTTTGCTCATGATACCAAGCTGGGAGGGGTGGCTGACACTCCAGAGGGCTGTGCTGCCATGCAGCATGACTTGGACAGGCTGGAGAGTTGGGCAGAGAAGAACCTCATGAGGTTCAATAAGAGCAAGTGTAGGGTCCTGCACCTGGGAAGGAAGAACCCCAAGCACCAATATAGGTTAGGGGGGGAACTGCTGGAAAGTAGTTCTGAGGGGAAGGATCTGCGAGTCTGAGTAGATAGTAAATTATCCATGAGCCAGCAATGTGCCCTTGTCGCCAAGAAGGCCAATGGAATTCTGGAGTGCATAAAGAAGAGTGTGGCCAGTAGGTTGAGGGAGATCATTCTCCCCCTCTACTCTGCCCTGGTGAGGCCACAGCTGGAATACTGCATCCAGTTCTGGGCTTCCCACTTCAAGAGAGACAGGAAACTACTGGAGAGAGTCCAGAGGAGGGTGACAAAGATGACTGGGGGATTGGAGCATCTCTCTTATGAGGAAAGGCTGAGAGAGCTGGGACTCTTTAGCCTGGAGAAGAGAAGGCTGAGAGGAGACCTTATTAATGTATACAAGTATCTAAAGGGTAGGTGCAAGGAAGATGGAGACACGCTCTTCTCAGTAGTTCCCAGTGACAGAACGAGGGGCAATGGGTACAAACTGGAACATAGGAAGTTCCATTTAAACATAAGAAAAACCTTATGTACCATGAGAGTGACAAGGCACTGGAACAGGTTGCCCAGAGATGTTGCGGAATCTCCATCTTTGGAGATATTCAAAACCCGCCTGGATGCAGTCCTGAGTAATGTGCTCTAGGGGATCCTGCTTTAGCAGAGGAGTTGAACTAGATGATCTCTAGAGGTCCCTTCCAACTCTGACAATTCTGTGATTCTGTGATATAAAACCATTAAAGGTAAACGGAGCCCTGAATCAGATTGTCAGGATTAAAAGAACTAGCAAAAGGCTTCTGAGAATGACAGTATATGGAATGCATGCAATAGCTGCCTCATCAAACCGGGACACTGTGTAGAGATAACATGATACTACAACCATATACTTGGCTACAACAATATAGGCAGCACTGTAATTACAATAATGACCTCCCAGAGCTATTGTGTCTTTAATTAAGTCTTTAACACTAGGCATTTGCCACTTAATCCTAACTCACTGTAACTACTGCAGCGTATCATCTACATTTTCACAAAGAATTACTGTGTCATATTTCTGTCAGAAAGATGAAAGGGAATATTTTAGTTCAAGTGGCATTTACAGAATGAAACCATATGAAGTAAGAGGCCCATAGATGTCCTTTTAACAGCACTTCAGACCAAGTAAATGCTTCTGTTCCCTTTCTTTCTCCTATTACTCTGCCTCCTTCCAGCGTAAAGTGGGAGAAAGCAGGCAGGAGGGGCTACACAGAGCCAATATCACACCTGATTACACGGATGATAAAGCTGTGACAACAGATTTTAACTAGAATACAGTGCACAACAGCAGTGCCACAAACTAACGGTTTTCAAGTTTCACTTAACTCTTTTACCACTCACCAGAAACAAACAAGCAAATTGTCCTTATTGGTGCCCACCAACCCTTACCCAACTGTTTCTGCATGGGAGAGCTTTCCTGAGATCCCTTTCCATTCTAAAGTGTTTCGAGCTAAATCAGTATTCAGTCATATTATTTTCACCATCATTAACAAACTGATATTTTTCTATAATGGTTCTGCAAAAGTGAGGAATTCTTTCCAAAAATACGTGTGTGTCTGTGTGTCTGTGTGTGCCTGTGTGTGCCTGTGTCTGTGTGTCTGTGTGTGTGTCTGTGTGTGTCTGTGTGTGTCTGTGTGTGTGTAGAAGAGGTTGTCTGAATGGCACCACTGTTAACCCAAACATAGAGACTCTGAGTAGCTCTGTCAGTTCTACTTTACTTTAACAGACTCACAGGCACCAGAGACGAGAACAATTTTCTGCTTGTTTATTTCAGGGATTCTTATTCTAACTATGGAAACCTGACTTGGCCCAATTTCCACATCTTTTCAGTGTCCTCTTTGATGCAAGTATTTTCAATCAACTTTACTACTCACCTTCATCAATTCAAATACCACATACAAACAGTTTGCTTAATGAGAAGAATTAGATCAAACTAAAAACTATGGAAGTAGTAGGGGAATTCAAAAGTGACCAGTCTCTCGTGCGTTTCTGTATCATCACGAAAGACTCTTGACACGTCTGCTTGACATTGCAGACCAGAGAAGAAACACATACATGACAATCTTAACTTCTCCCTATAAATAAGGCAGGGACTTTTAGTCAACAGTCAGCACTGGTTTAACTCAAGTGCTCCTATTGCTGTAATCTTTCCAAAAGCACCTGCATCCCAGTACCCTATCAGATGGACGTCTTCTCTGAGCTTTCTATTATTTCTCCAAGATGTATTCAGTTACTTCCCTGTCTGGTCTATAAAATACTGAAAAAAATGTGTTGCTTGAATTAATATACCACTTGAATGACTCCAGGAAAAACAAAACAAAACAAAAACAAAAAAACCCACCAGCAGTAAAAATCCTCTCCCTTGTTATCAGAAACACTAATGTATCTTCTGCAAAGCCCTATTATTGCCTTTCTGACCTTTGTCATGCTTGTTCTTTCCTTTTACAAGATTTTTCATGAGCCTGGAAAATAACACACCATTGACATCATGAGATAGATGTCACCAGCTGTCTGAAGCCTCTTCCTTTCTCCGTTCCCTTTCTTTCCCACCATTTGCTAGAGACTACCTTCCCAAGCTTATCTCAACAGTAACCCCCAGCCTCCAGAATGTGAGAGAAACTGATGTTGAGTGGTTCTTTCTGCTACTTCAGGTGTAAGTAATTCTACTGTATCAAGTACACAGATGTAACCTCTTAGCAAATTCTAATTGCCTGCCCACATACCATGCAAGTCTATGAGGGAATCAAGGCTGACACTGAGTGGGAAAAAAATTTAACATAGTTATTTTGCATTATAACACCCAATGTTTTATTCATACTACAATCCAAATTTAGCACACACAAATGGAAAGACTTACTGATAGATACCTGTTACATCATGAATAAACTACCTGTAGAAAGATAGTTAAAAGAAAGATGTTAGAAATTGTTGAAGAGAAGCACTTTCTTTGTAAGTAATTTGAGCTCTTCTAACACATCAGGAAGGGCCTAGAGGATTGGCCTACAACCAGCACTGCCTGGTGGAGTACCACACAGACATACAAAAGTAGTTTATTGATAACTTACTTCCTACTAGCAATGTTGTAAATGAGGTATTTTCCCTTGTAACTGAATTGACGATGAGGAGGAAAATAACAATATGTTTTTTAATTCTTCAGCATTACTTATTGGCAGCTAATTGTGAAATTTAAACACTTTCCTAAAAGATTCAAAAGCTGGAAAAATACTCTAACTTCTGAAATGAATGGCATCACTCCAACCTTTCAGAATGCTTCTCCTTGTCTTTCTGCTTTTAAAAAATAATCCAACATTCCCATGAGGATACAGCAATGTGATAGACACACCTTTTAAATTACTTCCCTTAGGTGAGAGAAAGGAATTCAGCGTTAATGAACCAGCCCTCTTGCCAACACTTTTGCATACCAACTTTAACCAGACCCTTCTCTGGCTTGATGTGAAAAGGTCACTGGCCTTTTATCTGGAGAAGATAGCCCCTGCAAAGTCCAACCATCTTTTCATTTCATTTGACACCAGATCAACAGCCTCTGCTCTGCTGTTACAAGACAAGCCCCTCTGAATGCCTGATCACATATCTCTCTACTACAACTTGACAGGCTCACAGTGTGAAGGATGTGTTAGAGTTAATTCCATTTGGAAAATAACATCTTTAACTGCTGAAATCCTATCTCTCTTTCTCTATATAGAAGATGTGCTAAGTAATTGCAAGTTCTTCTTGACAATTAGAATCACATCCCAAGACTTGCCATTGATTTCAGTGAGCTTTAGATCAAGCACACATTTACCAAATGAGACTCTTTTGGTTTGATTTCTTCAAAGAATTTAGGTTGAATCCATAAATGCTACAAGAGTCTCAGATAGCACCACAACATGACCTATGAACTCTGATAATTTCACACCTTAAGCGAGACAGGTTTCCTCACACATACATATTTGCCCTCTTTTTAAAAACTTATTTTATTAATATGAAATAATATAATTAATATAATAACTATTTTATTAATAGAATTCTTATTTCTACACAAGACAGATTGTTTTAATTCCACTAGGCTGAACCATTCTCTCAGATACTACTTCTAGTCAAGTTCTGAAACAGTTTCTTTTAAAGTGATCCCAGGAGTGTGAGACAGGTATCTTTAAAGAGATTTCTGAAACTATTCTCTCAGTGTCTGTATCGCAACAAATAAGTCCCTATTCCCTAGCAACAGGAGTCAACGAACTCTTTTTTTTTTCTTTTTTTTTTTTTAAAATACCTTTTTTCTCTTATTTTAGACAGAAATCCTTTCATGCCCTGAAAATTAGGTCAGCTTTAGGCACTTTAGGCATGCAAAATACTGACAGGGATTCAGTAGGTCAAACCTTTCTGACCACAGAAGCACCAATCTCAAAGACAAAAGCAGAGCAAAAATCCAGATTAAGTAGATGACTAGGAACAAGAAATTACCAGATACATTCAGGTTCAAGCTCAGAGTCTACAAAAAAGAAGATTTAAGAAAAGGTAGAAAGAACTGTGGACAGGCAAGCATTAAAAGCAGACTGAAGGGGATGGGATAACATTTTGCCAATGCAATCAAGGCTGTTGCCAACAGGAAGGGGCTAATCTGGGGCTAATCCTCCTCTGTGGCAAATAGGTCAAGAAGTTACATGCTTAGCTTGTCGCAGAAAAGATTGAGGGAAAGACAGCAAGGGTAGAGAACCCGAAGCCTTGCAATGGTTAGGAAACTAAACAGATTGCTGCAGCATGGAATGGCAGAGGCTCCACCAGTGGTGGCTTTCCAGGACATTGCTTTCACCAGAGCAGCACCAGCAGAGTTGATGCTACCTCAGGGGAGAATAGCACATATAACATCTGGATTCTTCCCAACTACTTCAGGTGGGAGCAGGATTCCACCTGCCAGAGATTTTTGCTATTGATTTTAAATGCATGAGGATTTATTTCTTGTTTAAATATTTTTCTATTGATGGGTAAATATGGCCTAAGAAGGTGCATTTCTGCTGAAGGGAAGGCAAAACCTGTGGTTGCAGTGCCTTCTGAAAGCTATGCAGCTCACTAGTGACAGCAGAAAAGGTGGGGAACGGTTCCCCACCCTCAGCATTGGAAGTTATACATTGTTATATACAGAACTACTCTTGCTGAGTCTGAAGTGAGCCAACTGGAAAGCAGACAGAAGCAGGTACTGATATTACACCAGAACATATTGTCACTGCTAGAGCCAACTTACCATCACCGAAGCTGCCAATTATTCCCAAATCACTGATTCTTTTTTTTTAATCCCAGAGAATGATCTTCTGCTGGAGGCTTTTTCACACCCATGACTCTGAAGTATCCCTGGTGGCATGCTGGCTAATTAAGAGCAAAATCCATCTCTTGATGAAATAACACTGCCCCTGAAAAAGATTTCTACAGTTAGAAAAAATGCTTAATCAGGCTGGAAGGAGCAGCATCCTAACACTTGCACTAAGCACAGGAAAGAGGTCTACAGCTAGCAATTAACAATGATGAAAAGGACAGTGATTTAAAGCATATTGCCATGACATTTTTATCAAACTAAATGAGTTTGCTAGGCCCAGCGGCTGCATATGCTTATTGTCATTTAATGTTTGGATAACAACACATCAGGCACTGAGTATCAGGAGGTGCTGAATTTAATAAGTCATTTTGACACTGGTGTGAAACGAGCAAATCAGCATTCTGAGGAATGTGTTCACACTCTGAGCAGACAGGCAGACATCCTAAGCATGTGAGGTGACACCAATCAACAAAAAAAAAAAGGGCGGTGGGAAAGAGAGGGAGAGAGAGATGAAAGCCAGGAGAAGAAACAGGCAGCAATACTCCGACGAAAAACTAGTTCTGTCCTGTCTCCTGGTTTGGCTGGTTGGTGTCAACAAGGCAGATTTCTTTTCACTAAGGCTGGTATACACTGCCTATCTTCGACAGCGTAAATCTCATGTATTATTTAAGCCCTACATGGATTATCTCAAATGAACTAAAATTAATGTCATGAAAACCTTTCAGGATGTTTTATTGCTTTAGCAGCAATGCAAAATTCCTGCCACGTGCACAGTTAATCAGAACTTGTTTTTTAGCACAACAAGGCTGGCTCTGCACACGTACTTTGAGAGACACTCAGCTGCATTTCTCCCCGAAGCCCAGAGGAGTTGTGCCTGTGTGAGCAAACTAAGGCTCTGGCTTTTCATTACTTTCAAAGAACCAGCAGCAGTTTTGATCCTAGCTCCTCTGCCCTCTGCAGATTGGCCGCTCACTCCATCCCTTGCCTTCCAACCCTCTTTATATTCTCTTTACCTCAGGGTATGTCTGTAGTGCAGCTGTACCTGAGTTAGCTATAAAACTTGCCAGCTCAGGTGCTGCTGTAGATGAGGTTGTGTGGAGCTCCGTGCAGACTGATTTATCCCTGCTGTCACCAACTCATTTAAAGCTAGTTTAACTATGTCTACCTGACAGACTCACCCTCACATTCATCCTTACCAGCATGCCCCATCCTCGCCCCTTCACTTCCAAATACTCCCATCTTTCACCATCAATCTTTTCAGTGGGCTGATCCCCTTCTAAATTTGTCCTTTTTCCTCTCCCAAAAAATCAATGGTACTATTTCAACAATCCTTTTGCATTTTGAGATTTATCTCACACTGTGCTGTAACTACAAGGCTCACAAATTAAATTTTCTCCCAGTCCTGAATGCCCAAAAATGCAAAGAGCAAAGTCCCAGAACCAAAATTTCAACTCCTTGTCTTGCAGGGCGTCAGTAGGTACATTAGGATCTGACAACTGTTACAAAGAAGAAAAATGAGACACTTAGGAACATAGCGTAGAGTACAAGCAGAAGTAGGGAGATACAATCAAAAGGGATGAAAAAAGAGGTTTCTGCTCTGGTGAGACCCCCTCCTGGAGTATTGTGTCCAGTTCTGGAGCCCCCAACATAAGAAGGACATGGAGTTGTTGAAGTGAGGACAGAGAAGGGTCACAAAGATGATCAGAGGGGCTGGACCACCTCTCCTGTGAAGACATGCTGAGGGATTTGGGGATGTTCAGCCTGGAGAAGAGAAGGCTCCAGGGAGACCTTGTAGCAGCCTTCCAGTGCCTGAAGGGGATACAGGAAAGCTGGGGAGGGACTTTTTACAGAGACTTGTAGTGATAGGACAAGGGGGAATGGCTTTAAACTGGAAGAGAGTAGATTTGGGTTAGACATTTGGAAGAAATTCTTCACTGTGAGGCGGCTGGTGAGACACAGGTTGCCCAGAAAAGTTGTGTATGTCACCTCCCTGGAAGTGTTCAAGGCCAGGTTGGATGGAGCTTTGAGCAACCTGGTGTAGTGGCAGCTGTCCCAGCCCATGGCAGAGGAGTCAGAACTAGACTATCTATAAGGTCCCTTCCAACCCAAACCATTCTATGATTCTATGATTCGGTGATTGTTGTAGTTATTTGTCAAAGCATCCTCTTCGTAGGTGCTATAGATGTCCCATCAACAAAAGTCAGAATAAATTTACTTTCCTCACATACACTGTTTGGACTTACTCCCTATGTCCCACCCCCCACATCCCTAACATCACCACCCCTCCCTCCCAATTTGGACTTGCACTCTTCCCCACAAAACATCAAAACTTCGAGCTATCTGTCAGGTAAATACATCAACAAAACAAAAAAGGAGAAATGAGGCACCATTGATACCGGAACCAAGTAATTCTATCAACACGCATAACCTACATTTGATGGGGTATCCACTAAAAAATAAGACAGTTACTATTTTGCTGGACTGATGGGAGGGCTCAAGAGAATGGTGTTAGGTTTGCAACACCAAATAAAAACAGGCTGAGATTATCTCCACACTTGTCACAGGAACGCCCCATCCCCGGACACTGCTGCACCTGGTCCAGTCACAGATTACATCAAAAAGCTGGCAGCTCTGTCTCTCCCCTCCAGCCCCCAAAACCAGTGACCAAAACAAACACTGTCTTCAGTACTGCTGCAGCAATGAAGCAGAACATAAACATTTCAGCCACAAGCCTCCTGCAAGAGGTGCTACTTCATGACTTAGGGAGATTGAGGCGCCAGCATCTTCCACTTCAGCAGGGAAACATGCTCACCCGATTTCCCCAGCCCTCACACAAAATTGGGGCACAGGCTGGGGGGCATTTTACAGGCTCAAAGGTTTGGAATTCCGTGAGATCTCTCTGGCAGTACATGATGACTCTGGGTTATTAAAGTTAAAAGTGTGTTATATTGGTTGTTAAACTTTTCAATAAGGACTGAAATAAGAGCAAGAGGGGCTCTGGGACTGCAAAAATCCTAGTAACAGGAAGAGCTGTATACAGTGCTGACATGGAGCAAGGGACATGCAGCTGTGAAAGACTGAGTGACCAGGAGGAGGAATATTGAGCTTGCAGACTTGCAAGAGCATCAGAGCCAGAAAGTCCTGGGAGAAGACAGGGGTGAGCGCTGGTGCTTAGTCAGGTATATTACTCTTTTCAAGGCCCAGAGTACATCCCTCTTCTAGGAGTTAGTTGGCTAAGCTGAAGAGTTCAGCTGGCTGAATCTAAGGTCAGGTCGTCCACTGATAAGAGCTGTTGTGAAGAAAGCCAGAAGCAAGGACCTGCCCCTCATTTCCCTTGGGAACTGCTTTTCAGCTGTGGCTTTACCACTGGCCCCCACCTTTGGTATCTGTAAGGGAGCAATGAGGGCTGGCTGCTCTGCCAGGGATGGGAAGCCAGGAACAGAGCAGGACAATAAAGCTGGAGCAAGCACTGACTTCACCAACATGGAGTTGGGATAGAAACTGGCAGGTCCAGGTCAGGATCAGGGCGAGAGATGGTGATCAGGGTCCAGTGATCACCCAGCAAGCCTGCAGTGGTGGGGCAGGTCTGATGTCAGGCCAGGAACCCCAGTCAGCAGGACCAGGTCAGGGTCAGAGTTGTGGCAGTCAAAGACTGCCAGGCACAGCTTGCTGCAAGGCTGAGAGAAGCACAGGAAAGCCCCAGCTTAAAAGCAGTTCCCAAAGGAAAGGAGGGGCCGCCATCTCTTCTAGCTTCCTTCACAACTCTTTGCAGTGAAGGAGCTGACCTTGGACTCTGCCACTAAACTCTCTAACTTAGCTAGCTAAAATCCCAGAAAGGAGCTGTGCCCTGGGCCTTACAGCTCTTATTCCTCAGGCCCCACACCAGTCATCTCTCACTGCCACTCACAGGAAAGAGCATGAGAGACCAAAGAGAGTTTGATGGACCAGGTTGTTCACTCCATTATTGCTCATTGTAAACTCTGGCAAGATTGAGGTAGAAGAAAAGAAAAATTGCTGAAGGCAAAACCAGTGCCTGTTAACAGCAAGGTTCAAAGGCCACCAGTCAGCTGAGGAAAGTTCTCAGCCCTCTGAAATTCAGTCTCTTCTCTGTGACCACAGGCTGCAAATATTTATTTAATTTTCTTTAGTGTTGAGGAGCCAGCTCATCTACATCCTAAGTCCCTGCAAGGACAGGAGCTAGTTCAAAAGGCAGAGAGGGAGGACTTCCAAGATCTACACACCCTCTATCCTTGTTTAACTTGGGAAGTGGGAAGGAGGGAAGAGAACTAACTATGGACCCAAACTGAACATCACTTTGTTCTTTCATCCTTCATGGAAAAGACATATCCAAACATCACACCAAAGCTGCACTCTGTCTTCATGCTGCAGCAGTTTACATTGCCCAATTTAAAATGCCCTGTATCTCCTGGAACATGTAAAAGGTGCAATAAAACTTTTACTAGCTGAAATTATAATAGACTTTTCCTTCTTTGGTCTTTCTTCCCACACTCTCTCCTAAGACCTCACAGTTCAATCTGTGGGCAGCAGAGACTTTTCCCATCCAGTTGCTACACTGCAGCATTAATACTAGGGAGCCAACTCGTATCAGCCCAAAATGCAAAGGCTTTTTGAGTCCCTCATCATTAGTTAATATCTTTTCCTTCCATGTAGTTACAGTGGCACTAGCTTAATGCCCAAGAGAGCCGTGCAACTCTCGCTGATGGGAAAGATGGTGCTAATGCATCTTCTTGATTAGCTGCCAGATGCAGCTTGAACAGTGCACAAAGTCCTCATGTCCCTGAAGGAGGGTAAGAGCTTTTCCTCCCTGTTGTCTGAGCTGCTAGCATGCACAACGCTGCAGAGCATGAAATCCAACACTGTCCCTAAGCTTGCATCAACAGAGGTACAATTAGGTCATGTTGTGAGTAAATGTTTCAAAGAGACCTAAGACAACTTAAGTCAGGACCTTCCACTTGGGAAGGAGCATGAATGCACAAATATATCCCTCTGCTTCCAGCTTAAAATGAAATAGAAGTGATACCAGAAACACTTTCCAAAAGAATTGCAGAGTCTGCAAATGCCTCTACTTTGTTCTGTGCGCAGTAACCCATTTTGTGCCTGCTTTTTAAAACACTGACTCCTTTCTACTGCTACATAGTTTGTTGTTATGTTGCCTAATTCCAGTTGGGTTGCACCTGCTAAGTATGCTCTACATCAGGGACACCACCCAGACAGTAAAGTACTGTTCAAGCTAAATAGGAACAGCAGAACATAAGCCTCAAGGGAGATTTGCTCTTCACATCTTCAAGCCCAAACAGCTCTAACTTGTCATTATTTCATTTTGAGGTGAAGAAACCAGAATATTGAATCCCCATCAGGAGATGCCCAAGCGTGTCCAATATTTTTGCTTTCCCCCCCCCCCCCCCCTTCACCTACCATAAAAATCACAGTTTCTCCATGGTTGCAAAAAACAACCAAAAAAACCCCACCTGACACAAATCCAAATGTTGAAATCAGTGACAAATGAGCCACATACTGGATTTTGTTTTACTACAGCAGGTACCACAGGCAGAGCAGAGAGTGGTTTCCACTTTAAATAAGAATGGCTTAAAATCGGTAACAAAGCCACTGAATTATGCAGCCCAACTATATAACTCCCTGTGTGCATCAGGTATATAGTTGAAAGCATGTGAAAAAGTGGCAGATGGACAAGCTTAGGGCCTCCTGCTCATTTTCCAGTCAAGTTACAAAGATAGCTGCTTGGTTTACCTCCCACACTGGCAGCTTTTGGAGTGACAAGCTACAGTGTAGCCATATGTGACACAGCAAGGTTTTACCCACTGCTAATGAAGGACAGATCCTAAAGGTGGTGTGAGCTGGTGAAACACTCACCGCACGTTCTGGCTACAGGCAGCCTGCAGACATTAGTTAAAGCTTCCAGGACACTACAGAGATAAGGAACGTCAATTTAGAAGCATCAACAGGTTGAGTCTAAAAACAGAAAAAACACCCTCTTGAGTGCCTCCTGACTCCCCTGACTCCCTGACTAAACATCTGCTGGCAGAAGGGACAGCACTGTTATCAGCTGCTACTTTGACCTCCGAAGGAAATTTCCCAGCTCTGACATTAGTGGAGGAACTATACTGGCCAGCAGAGAGGAGCCAATGCTGGAAGGCTGGAGACCTCCTCCAACAAATGGAAATTAGATTTATGAACCTGCTATCGTCATGAATGTCATGAAAGATGCAAAGCAAAAGGAAAACACAGCCTAAGTAAGAATACAAAAGATTTTTCTATTCTCTACTTCCAGGTCTTCACTAATAAAAAGTAATTTTGCTTTCTGAAGACCAAACCCACGCATTGCTAACGCACAATCTTTTACAGCATCTATTGGAAGTAAGAACATAGCACTGCTGCTTCCTACTGAAACAGCCTGGGAACTGAACTAGGAAATTCTTTACTTTCTCTACAGGTTTAACTTTGCTCTTTCAGTTAAAATATCTTTGTTTCCATGGGTATTAGGTATAGACAATTCATGTTCGCTGTGGAAGCTATATGATGGGAAATTGCATTTCATGATCAGTGCACAAAACAAAACGCCCATATGCAACAAAAAGGCTGGATTAGCTAGAACTCTAAGTAGAGAAAGCCAGCATCCCACACAGCTGCTTTCTGGGTCCTAAAAAAGGATCCAGGTTAAAGTTGTACTAATTATACCCACGTGTAGAATGAGAGCTGGTTTTCATGTCTTTTCAATCTGAACCAAAGGACTGTTTTTCAGCCTACATTGATTTGTCCAGAGGGACTTTAAGAGGTGCAGCTTTTATTTGCATCTGGCTTCGGTTTCTGGGTTCCTAGCAGTGGAAGTTTTCTGAACTCTTACCAAATTAATTGAGCCCTCATATGTAACTCAGTTGGGCAGTCATGTGTAAATTAATTGCGTGTGCAAGTGTGAAGCAATTGGGTTCTCATGCATGACTCCATTGGGCACCCATGCATGAATTAACTGCGCATGCAGGCATGAGTTAATTGGGCACTCAAGGCTGAACTGATTGGGCACTCAAGCATGAAGCCACCAGGCACTCATGCATGAACAAGTTGGGTGCTCACGTGTGACTGCAGCAAACCCTGCAATTTACACCCAAAACATTCTACCCTCTGCCTCTTTGAAAAACACATAGGAACTGTTTCAACGTCAGCCCATTACAAACTCTACTTTCAACATCACCACAATCGTAATAGACAACAATTAGGAACTGCACTCTTATCCCTGTGGATCAGGCAGTGGGGACAAGCACTGTATCATGCACATTTTGACCTGTGCAGAACTACAAGCTGCTCATTCCAACCAAGGGCCTCCCTTTTGCACAGAGCACTTGGTAACACCTCTTTCAGCAGGCCCCTACTCTAAAATGGACACTCTCTGCCTGGCTCCCCAGCTCTGCCAATTGCCCCTGTGCTCTGTGGAGACCCACTTGAAAGACACAATTAGACACTCTGTGCCCCACAGTGCAGCAGCATGCAGCTCTTCTGGACTTTCCTAGCCACAGTGATCCTCCATGGAATGTGCTCTGAGATCTCCAGTGTGGAGACAGCCCAGGATGAAGGCCACTGGGGCTGGGACTAGAAGCAGAATCCACACCATTTCTTCCCAGACACCTTCCCATCCCATTGCTCCACTAGCCTCAAACTCTCTATTTCCCACCTGTTTACACACCGTCTGCACCCATCTCCTCTCCAGACATGCTGGACCCACTCCAGTTCCTTAAATTCCTAATACCAGAATCAATACTCCTTCCTCAGCCTCAAAATCATTAAAATTATTCCTGTTCCAGGCAATGCCAGACCTAGGTGCTGCCTGGATTCTCTGCTGTTTCCTGTAGTGCACAGAGTGTCTCTGCTGGGAGAAAATTTTACTTATTGCCAATTTACACAAATTTCTGAATACTGGTTCAGGTATCGAAAAAGAAGAAAACATAAGCAATTAAGCACTTAAAAAAGCACATTTTCTCCTCTTTTCCTCGGCCCCACTTAAGCCGAATATACCTTCCTAATCTCAGCTTCTCTTGTTTGCGCTACAGGTTACGCTCTGTTTGTCCCAATCACCTCAGTGAGCCAAGGGGCAATGCAGGAGGGGACTGTGTACACAACAGTTTATTCTGTCTCCTACTGCTTCATGTATCTTACTAGGTGTCTTCCACTGCCCTGGCTTCCCAGTGTCACTGGCATAGGTCACCTGTGGCCACAGTCATTCAAAGTGTCACTGCCCTGGTGTGGGTTGTCCAAAGGCTGCCATGGTTCAGGCATGCATCCCTTGGGCATGGAGCATCCTCGTCCATGCATGTTATCTCTGCCATCTTCCTGTCTGCATGTCTCCTCCAGCAACTCCCCACACTGTTTTTGCTGGGCACTGCAGGGTCCTCTGAGGGCCTGGCATTTTGGGACATCATGTCAACTTCAGAGCCAACTGCCACCTGCACAAGGCAGTTCATGGCCACTTCCCACACTGACAATGCTGCAGCCCCTGGATGCCAAACGCTGCCACATGTGTCCAGGGTGGCACTGGTGTGAACTCATGATGCACTTGGGGGGCAAACTAATCAGGTGTTCATGCATGTACTAATTGAGCATTCATGCATGTGTAAATTGGGTGCTCATCCAGAACTAATTGGACTCTCAAGTGTGAATTGATTGGGCTCTCAAGCATGAACTAATTGGGTGCTCATGCGTGAACTATTTGAGCAATAAAGCGTGCACTAATTGGGCACCCATGCATTAAGTAATTGAGCGATCAGGCATGAATTAATAGAGTGATCATGCGTGAGCTAATTGGGCACCCATCCCATGCATGCATGGACTAAATTGGCATTCATGCATGAGCTAATTAGGTACCCATGCACAAATGTAGTAAACCTTGCAATTTAATCTCAGTACCTTCCACCCCTTACCTCTACAAACCACATATTTCTTAAGTATGCTGTTTCATACATTACAAGCTCTACTTTCAACATCCTCACAATCCTAATACCCAGCAATTACAAACTTCATGCTTCCTCCCTGCAGAACAGACAGTAGGGATTAAGATCATAGCAATGTGTACACATGCTCTCTATTTTTTTTCGTTCCCTGCCCCACAAACCACACTAGTGTCTAACATCATAGAACCACTTAGGTTGGAAAAGACCTTTAAGATCATTGAGTCCAACTGTTAACCAAACACTACCAAGTCCACCACTAAACCATGTCTCTAAGTGCCATATCTACAGTCAGAACATCTTACCCATCAAAAACTCTACCCTTTGTCTTGGTAGACCAAACTGTATGGGGTTAATATCATAACAAAGTGCACACGCACTTACTAAAATTCCACCCTTCCCCCAGGAAGCCAGATTACAAGGGTTATCACCATCACCACAGTCTGAACTTTTACCTTTTACAAGCTTCACCCCTTGCCCTTGCAGACTGGATTATTGGGGTCAACCGTATCACAGTCTGACTACACATTCTCTCACAAATTTCAACCCTCATCCCCATGGATCAGACTGTAGGGGTTAACACTGTCAACAACCTGAATGCATACATATTGTTATGCCCCTCAGGGCACAAATTGCAGGGTTTACTGCATTCATGCATGACTGTCCAATAAAGTCATCCAGGGAAGCCCAACTCATTCATGCCTGAATGTTCAGTATGTTCATGCATGAGCACCCAACCAATATGCGCATGAGTTCCCAATTAGTTGATGCATGGGCATACAAATAATTCACACCTGAATGGCCTATCAGTTCATGCATGAGGGTCCAATCAGTTCATCATTGAGTGCCCAAAGAATTCAAACATGGACGCACAATTAATTCACATCCAAGTGCCAAATTAATTTATGCCAGACCGCCCAAGTAGTTCATGCATAAGTGCCCAGTTTGTTCATGCCAGAGTGTCCTGCAAACTTACACTTGATTATCCAATTAATCCCTGCATGAAGGCACAATTAATTCACGTTTGAGCACCCAATTAGTTCACACATGGGCATCCAATAGGTTCAAGATGCTCCAATAGCTCACGCATCACTGCACAATCAGGTCACACATGATCACTGCACTCATGCATGAGAACCTGACCACTTCATGCATGGTTGGACAGTTCATTTGAGAGGAGCACCCAATTTTCTCATGCATGAATACTCAATTAGTACATGCATGAGCATCTGATGATCTCATAAGTGCCACACTGGGTACACGTGGCAGGCCTCAACATTCAGGGGCTGCAGAAGGTCCAGTGTGGGAGGCAGCCATGAACTGCACTTGTGGTGGTGGCAGCTGGCTTTGAAGCTGATCTAACTGCCTATGGCATTCCAAAATGCCATGCTCTCAAAGGAGCCCACAGTGACCCACCACAGAGATATTTAAAACAGAGCAGTGAGCACAAGAGGAAGAGACACATGGGGAGATGGTAAAGGAGTCTCATGGAGGAAAAGAAGACAGTGATGATGTACATGGGTAGACCAGCTCATGGAAGGACACATTCTATGCCTGAGCGGTGTCCCTAAGGGGCTGTGGCCCTTGGGAGACCCACACCAGCATAGGGACACCCTTGAGGAACTGTGGCCTGCAAGCAACCCACTGCCTGAAAGCTCCCACAGCTATTCATAGTTACTAATTCCCTTCTGCTATGAGGTGGTGCAAAGTCCTGTTGATCCAGCAGTGATCTATACGTATCTCAATGCAAGGGGAGCATGCCAGAAGACGAGTGTGAGATTAGCAGCAAGGATAGTGCTGGAAGGCCAGTAGTATGGTTGACTTGGGAAATAGTGCCAAAAATGTCTGAAAATTCTCCTTGCTGCCACCCTACATATTGAGACTGTTCCTGAAAGAAAAAGAACAGAATAGGGTGAAATGGGGCAGAAAGCCCTTTAGAGATCAGAGCTGTGAATTAAGGAATTGCAGATGCAGGGGAAAACAGAAAGCTCAGTGAATGTTGTTCAGGATGTGAAGCAAGGTCCAGAACACTTGAGCTATTTGGCGGACTATTTTACTCCCCAGGCTGGGAAATGCCCATGTTGCATCAAGAGAACACCCTTCACCACCCTTATTAGGCCTGCACAAAGCCCTACAGTTATTTGACTCATTAACCTATCCATACCTCCAATGGTTCTGTTAATCTTCACTTGTACTATCGTCACCATCTGTTTTGTATGCTGAAATATAGCAAAAAAATGGTTTGTGTTTTAAAGGAATGAGGTATGAAATGTGCAGTAAGGGCTCAGATTATGTTAACCCCAATAATGCAGTCCACAGGGGCCAGGGATGGCATTTGTCTGTTTTCTTAGCAATTATTCAGAAAGCCTTCAAAATGTTCACAGTATTCACAGAAATATAAAAGGTCAAGCCATAAGGCTCAAGAACATGCACAATACTGAATAATAATGTTTTATCCCTAAGCAAAACCAAAATTGGTTTCATGCAATATTCTACACATCGCATGAAAACAAAACACCTAGGGCCTCTGATGGTCAAGCACATCTCAGAACCTCCTGACCTACCCCCTTACACCATTCTAGCCACACAAAGCATTCAGCAGTGCAACACAATTGCCTGTACCAGAAGGGTAACTCCTTTGCAACAGGCAGCCTGGACTGTGTTGGCAGCCTGGCCCATCTACTGCATGTTTCTGCCAAGATACAGCTTAACTTGCAGCTGACTTTGAAATGCAAACCACTTAGCAACCCATAATACGATGCTTTCTAATCTCTAAAATCCCACACTACCTACTAAAGGCAGGAGGCTTAGGCCTTGAAATGCAGAAGTGTTAATGGATTTGCATTGACAGAAACAGCATTTGTTTTGAAAACTCTTCAAGTGTATTGATACCAGATCAGGGCCCATAAGAGTCTGTCAGCTGAAAGTCACTTCTCATGTTCCTCTCTGTGTTGACTGGTATACTTGCTAAGATCTATCTCAAGTCTCTATACAAGTCAGGAGGGAAAAGGCTGTAAACTGATCAGAGTGAAAAATAAGCCTACTCTGTGACTAAGACATACTAGTGCAGAACATCTGGAATTTGTGGCAGTACCAGTTGTAAAAGTACTATTTCAGTGTCAGCTTACAACGGTCACATTCCCAGAGCCTTTCTACCTGCAAAGGGCCGAGTATTTCCTGACAGACAAGAAGAGAACATCTACTCCATGCAACAGCACCAGCCAAAGGTTTACCCAAAAGCATATTCTGAATCAGAGAGGAATGACACCTCATGCTGCTGAGATTTAAACCCTGTGAGCACTGTTTCCCCTTCAAATATGTACATATCACTTTAACATGGCTGTCTACAATGGCAGATAAACATAATTTATCTCACTTGGCATGCCCTGGTTAAAGGGAGTCTCAAGCAGGCATTTACACAGGCAAGTAAAAGAACCAAAACTGAAGGGCTGAAAATTGGGAACCATTCTTCATGTACTACTGTCTATTGTTTGTGTTAAAACATAACCAGGATTGGCAGAGAAGACGGCTGGACAGTCTGAGCATATACTTAGAGCCATGCTGCATCAGTGGCCCCATGAAAGAGAGACCACCTCTTCTTCCATCAGGCAAAAGCATGCTCCCACCCTGCCTCTCATGGCTGTCAAACTACCTGAAAATGCTCGCACTGGCAGCTCCACTCCTGGGCACCAGGGAAATACAGTAGTGCACTGCAGGAATCCTGTCCCTGCTTCTACAGCATGCTGAGGTACATGGAGGTTTTACATGGCCAACCAGTCTCCTGTGTTCTGGACAGCCATTCTGAGCCATTTAGCTTAACCACACACATTCACCTCATTAGCCAGCCCCAAAATTAGCATGGAAAATAAATAAACGCTGTATCACATGAGGCCAGCGTTTAAATGCTCTCTCATCCCTTACCTCAATGTGCATTTTGCATTCTGCTACAAGCTGACAAGATAATTGTTAGGTAATTACACTGTCTTCATTTCCAAGTGCAGCAAAGATGCAGCAGCAAGAGAATGTACTAGCATGATAAAAATTACATGTTTGTCTGCTTTTCAAAAATTACCCAGCTGGCCTGTATATTACCAAATAAGTAGTGGGCTGAAAAGAAAAACGGCTGGAGAATGCTTCAGAGCTCTGTTTGCTGATCTTGTTGATGTTATTAGCACTGGTGTATTTCTACACTACAGTTATTGCAGACACAGGAGGTATACCTGAATCAACTTTAAAAGCAGCTCAACATAGGAGTCCAAACTGCCCTGGAAGAATGATTTGGCCACCAAAAATCCTGCTGAGAAAGGCTGGACAAGCTGTTGTGGGTCTCCTCTGCCAGCATTCAAGTGAGCCAGTTTGACACTAGTTGTGGGGTGCCCACAAGAGAAGAGGTGCTCTAGAAGGGCTTTTCTTGCACTGAGGTGTTGTTAGGATCACTGATGCCATGACTGTATCATAAGTGGGTATTTCATCACTATAGCTCTTCCAAGTACAAACTGCAAGATGGACCAGTAAGTCCCATTCCTGGTTAAGATTTCAGCAAACAGTTATGAAGGACAGCCTTCTCTGCTGTTTATTATAAGACACAGTTTTATTGCTCCCACAAGGCAATTCAGCAAGGAGATACCAACCCACCATGAAGCCTAGCCCATGGAAGAGCATAGTTTTAGCTGCATCCAGGCAGTACAGATGCTCAGGCAGACACAACTTAAAATGAGACTGACTAGAAATGGAATTTCTATTTGGTTCAGACACCAAAAATGTTTCCATTTGATAAAACAAACAAACAAACAAACAAAAACCATTTCTGATCTTCAAAAAAACCTACGTGGAAATGTAATTTTCCTCCCCAAAGACCTCATAAGAGAGAACATTATCAATAGACAAATCTCAGCACTTCCAACCACCTTGTGTAATTAATTCTGTGACTGTTCAGTGAAATATGAACAGCCAAAGAGGAAGGCACAGAAAGGCCCAAGTCTCCTGGGTCTATTTGCATGCCCTATAAAATCCAACACTTTCATCATAATCAAGTGATTTTTCTTCTTTTATATTTTAATTGTTGTGTATCTTATTCGGTCATGAGAGTTTCATCTCAAGCTGGCAAGCAGCCTGAAGCCCGGAACAGCAACACCTGAGCCACCAGCATTTGATTTGATGGTATCACTAAGTGCTAAGTACAGTTGTTCAGTTCCTTGTTCAGAGTCAGAGCTTGATGTCACAATACAATGAAGAGAATACCAAAAATACAAACCCAAAATACACAATACAAAATGCAATACATACACTGCCATGCAAAATGCAACGCAAAACATACAATAAAGAATACAAAAAACCCACAAAATATAAAACAATACAATATTATACAAACAATACAATACAAATTATACATGACAATAAATAATACACCATACAATACATATAGTATGCAATACAAAGCTGATGCCACAGGGACTTGGTAGTGCACAGCAGTGCAGCAGGTCCTGAATTCTCTGCAACAAATGATTTGCAGGCTTCTTTTGCTTTTTATCAGAAAGGTTTATTTTGCTCACCAACATCTAAATTTTTCAAAGTGTGCCATTTTCAACGAAGTATTAGCCAGGGACATTTTTACTCTCCAAGGTGAATTTTTAGTTCAAGGTAGAGGGAGGTGTTCAGAGAAGAGACCCTAAGTTTTCCTTCTTCAACAGGAGTGCTGCAATACAAGGCTATTTGGTCTTAGAAAGCCTGAATGTTTGTTAACCTGTGTGCCTCTCCCCAGCTCTTCCCCATTCCTCAGCTTTCATGAGCAACTTGCCTAAATCTAAAACAAGAAATAATTCTACGTTTCATATCCACCTCTGCCCAGCACATTGAAAGAGCAAGTCCTTAATTCATGGGGACCACATCCTAAAGCACTCTAAAGGAATCCAAAGCAAACTTTTTTTTTTTTCTTGGAGTTTTCCCACATATTTCAGTTACTAACACTTTCAGCTAGGGCTAGTAGCTGATGACTGCTTTTGCTAATCATTGGTTTCATTATGTCCTCTCCTTGGGGGACTCAAAAGTTATCCCTGCAGGCACAGGAGGGGCTCAGAAAGCACACAGGCAGTGGAAAGTTTGATCTTTTGTGCTCCCCATTTCACAAAATAATTTCACATCACATTTTCTCGCACATTTGTCTGTACCAGGGATGGATTTGGATATTACAGATGGGGAGACCTGAGGAGTGGTGGAAGGCGGGAAGAATGGAAGAGTGTAGATGGAAATGGGCTGGTAGAGAGGAACAGTTTCGAGCCACCCGCTTCAGTTGCAAGCAGTGTGTTCCTTTCACTGTATTCCTGTCAGTGTATTCCTTCTCAGTGATGGTCTGTTTCCCCCTGAGCTAGGCCTGTTAGGAAATCTGCACAGTAGCGTCATTAGAATAATGACCTAGATTCAGCTCAAGCAGACATTCAAAACAGGTCGTTTAAATCACTCTCCAATAGCATCTGTTTCCTCCCAGTGAATAGGCAGGGTCACAGGTGACAAGTGCATCTGCAGACACTAGAAATGTCCACACTAAGTGAAATAAATCTCTGCTTAAACATCTCAAAATCATCACTGTATTTATCTGAGCATTCCTGAGAGATACAGCACTACTATTCTTGATGAAGTCAGACAAGAGAAATCACAATACATTTAACTTCAGGCCTAAAATTTGGTCTTAAAAGTAGGAGTCTTGGTTTCCTGTTCCATCACCAAACCTGAATAGAATGAAATACTGAGACATTTCCTAATTAAAATAACTTAAGTCAACTCACTCCGGAAGTAGATAGCAGGAAATGTTAAAGAAATGTTTCAACTTACCCAATAAACTACATTTGCAATTTATTTATTTTTTTGCAAGTCAGTATTGTGAGGGTCATAAATAAGACCAGAAGCATACATGAAAACAATGAAAGCCCTGAAAATAGTCAGAGAAATTGATTCTGTAGTCTATCCAAAAGGATAAATGCTTTTCCATAAGTGCTTCTTGATTTAGATGGAGTCATTGTACTGGTTCCCCAACAAGGAGCCTAAAAGCCCAAAGTCTGAGCTGATTAAACACATTTCAGCTGTTTCCCTAGTTTCCTGCACTTTCCCTGTATAGGAAATCAGGCACCTTCCCCAGGAATCCTGGATTTATTCCTTCAAGAGCATTCCCACCAAGACATGCTGGCTTGTACAACTGACAGTTCAGTGGGAAACCCTTAATGACTACACTCCTAAGGTCATAGATGGCACCATACTGCTTGCTGTTCAAAAAGTCTAGGAAACAACAGGATTTATTTCTTGAGACTAATCTCAGCATTAAAATAGTATGTATCGGAAGCTATGAGGAGCTATTGGTTACAGGAAGGTCCATAGCGTCTTGATTGGGGGAGGAAAAAAGGAGCTGCTTCCTGCAAGGGAACCAGCCTGAAAATCAGATCATCCCAGAAAGTTTGTGCAGCTTGAGACAAATTAGTCAGCCCATGCACCCAATTCTCTATTGTTGTTCTGCTGTTAAAAATACATGCTTTCTTCTGGAGGAGGCTGGGCTGACTCATGCTGTGTACAACCCAGAGTGGAAGTCAAAGTTCCCAGTGATAGCACTGCTACAGGCTATAATATAAAGGACTAGCTCTGTCCTGCCCAATCTTTAGCACCTAATTTTTTACTCAAGTTTGGAGCCCGAGGTTCTCCACCTGGACCACCAAGAGGCGTTCTGACACTCATGGCAGGATATTCATTTGCATACCAACTAAACAGGGTGTGTGTGAGTGTTTTAGTTTGAAGAAATGTATTTGCCTCAGCTTTGGTAGCCACCACAGAGGTAGACATAGAGTAAGTCTAGGTCATCCTTCAGCTTTTCTGCAAACCAACTCTTTCTAGAGATGAAGACACCACATCAGTATACCTGACTGAAGAGCTTTCATTTAATTCTTTTAAGAGAGCATCTGAATATTGATGCTTTGAGGACCTACCAATGTATATGCGACGCTACAACTTACAGGCTTAAATATATGAGAAGTAACAGGAGCATAATATATGGCATTCCTTGGGTTAAGCTTTAAATTGTCTCAGCTTATGAATTGACCAGCACCACCTCAGGGATATCTGGGGAACGCTACAGCTCCATCATTTGAGATGTTCTGCAGCTTCTTTTATTTTGTACTGGGATGCTTGCAGCTTTTCACTCATTTATGATGCTTCCTCCATCAGAACTACAGTACCAGAAGAGAAATATTTGGAGAATCTTTTCAGCTAAAGGGATAAAAAGAGCGTTATGAGCAGACAAGACAATTTCAGAACACCTTTCTTTCAAACAATGTACTGTTCATATAGGACTCTAACCAAACCCCATCATCATGGAGATGTGTATTTCAGCACCTGAATTTACAGTTCATTGGCTTTGAAAACCAAACTAAGATTCTTGGAGGAAATAGATGCAAAGGTGCAGGTTTTTAACAGCTCCAGGATTTTTTTACTGGAAGAGGAAGTACTCTTGAGACACCTGCCCACAACTATGAAGAACATAGCATGGCACCGTAGCATGTTTAAACCAAAGAACCTTGTCTCATCTGCTTAAGGGTGCTCCTGTTTTCTCAGCCTCCTTGGTACCACAGTCCAAGAGCACCTTTGAATATTGTTGACACAGGCAAACTGCTCTTTTGTCCAGATAACCCAGGGAAAAGGAAAGTCGAAGTAAGCCAGCTCCCCCAGAGTCTGTAGCGTTCTTTCAGATGAAGACTGGGGCATGTTTATATATTGTTTTCTTCCTCAGAGGAGTAAGTAAAGTTGCCTTGCTAAAGCAACCTTGATGAACCTTTCTATCCATCACAGAAGGACATTTGAGCACTGCAGTCTCCAATAAATCAAAACATGCCAGGATGTGTGTCATTTTTAATCAACATTTTTGAGTTTCCATTCTCCCCAAACACCATCATTAGAAAAAAGAAAACAGACTGGATGCCAGTATCCCTGCTGGTGCAAATGAATATACTGCCACTGAAATTGAGAAGCTTCAGCCAATTTAAACAAGCTACAAAGTTTGGATCTGGTGCTGTTTCTGCTCCTGCTTAGAGTAGTTTTTAGATCCTGCAGAGTTCTTGCAGGATGAGTAACAATGAAACAGTTATCTCCTAAAGCAGCTTTCATGCAAAGGTTTGCAATCCTTGACAGAGGAGATCTCATTATCCACAAGTTTTAGTTCAGGCAAAGGAAGAACTGACTTGTCCAAGTCTTAACTAAACAGCCAAACAAGGATATGCCCAAACCCTGGAGACCAGGTTTCAGGGTGCCTGTTTCACAGTAATGTTTAACCAAATATATTTGCAATAAGGGACTTTAAAATGAGGAACCTTTCCTTTTTTTTTTTTTTATTTCCTCAAAACCACAGCTACTACAGTGAGACACATTTCTAAGCTTTAAAAAGGGCTGCTTTCAACATTCCTAATTTTCACTGTTTATAAGCCATGACTTTACGGAAAGATTTCTATTTTTTTTTCTGTGTAGTTGAATATGCCCTGTATCTAGAGGAGAATTTCAGCTTTAATCTGCTCTAAACGCTAGAATGTTGGACAAGTGAAGCATTTGATGGTGATGATAATGAGTAGCCCATTAAAGGCAATTTTAAAAAAGTTAATGAGCTCTCACTAAGGGACCAACACGTACTGTAATGAAAAATGTTTGCATAAAGAATATAACTTTCATGCTATTTATTTTATGTTACAGAAAATCTATAAAACTTTTTAATAGGCCTTCAATTAATTCAACAGTTTAGACAATGCTTGAGTTTTATTTTCATTCTTGCTTTCCCATAGTAGGTTACAGAAATCCAGTTTTCTAATGAAAGCAACTGATATTTCAATCACTCTCTTTACCACCCTTTATTGAATGTCCAGGGATTCAATTTTTTTCCCCCCTGCTTGATTAAGGGAACTCACCAACCAAGTGATTTAGTGCTAGTGACTCTTGCCATTTCTTTAGCTGTGTGGTCACTGTTAGCCACCACTTGAATTTACCAGCATAAAGCCCGTCAGTGACTAAACAAAGTTAAAGTAGCAATAAATTAAGCCTGCCATGTACACTTGGTTAAACCTTTAGCCAACATAAATACAAGCGGCCTTTTGCTGTGATTTGCTTGGTACAATGACATCATACATTTCCAAATAGAACATCAAGAGCACAGCCAAAAACTTAACACAATTCCCTTAGGTGAATCAAATTGCAACAATCTAGAGTTTGTTGCACTGACTGTTCAGTTCCTGGCTTCCATACCATCTGCTCTCGTGTGACCACATTATAAAATAATCTATATGGTGATCTCGATTTTGCATTTTCTGCATGATTACATTTTGGCAAGGGGACTCCCTATGACATGTCTCTCCGCAGGAATGCTTTGAAAGTTACTGAAAAGTCAGAATTTGCCAGCTCAGAGTCAAATCCAACCTTCTCCTTCTGAAACAGATCCTATGAGGAACAGAGGCTACAAAGGCCAGTGTCCAGAAACAGAAAGGCAGAAACAGGCACCAAGAGTCCCAAGCAGAGGTTTTGCTAACCAGAGCTAAACCTAACCAGGGTTGATGAAAGGGGGCTCTGGCTGTTCGGATGGCAAGATTTTTAGGTGGTGGAGAGGAAAACAAAAGGGTGCAAGAGACAGAAAACTGTCATGCTATCTTAGATTTTCTCAAAGCAGGCCTAGACTGTAATTCTGCTCACCTTTTGATCCATTAGAGCCCTCCCAGGGAACATGTCTGCACTGCAGGACAGTGCAGAGCCCAGAGATCTGAGCTACCTTTACAGAAAGCAGCTTCATTACTGAGAACAGTCACACCATGGAGCACCAACCTCAGGAAGTGTTCACTTTGTCCAAAGTGAGCCTGGGTCAGAGGTACAAACCTCCACAACAAGCCAATACCTGAAACCTCCTTCCAGAAACAGGGCTGCTCCCTCTCAGGGTTTTTATTCCCTACAGGGTGGACCCTGGCCAACTGAAACTGGGCAGGAGCAACTGATTAGCATCAGAGCATTGGGCTCTTTTTTCCACAAAAAAGTAAGGTACTCGGGTCCTCAACTGGCTTCTGTCAGGCACTGCAAGCCATCCTATTCACAGCAGAGGAAGCATCACTTCTCCTGCTACACCTGCAAAGAGCAATTCCTAAAGCACAGCAGGAAGCTCTACTAGGCTGTGGCACAGCTAATTTTGCACTACTAGTGCTGCTTCAAAAAAAAAACAAAACTAGAAGTGTTGGTGGATGTTGACCCTGCCTCTGAGTTGACAAACCCCATCCCCAGGTATCTGTGAGGTAGTAACTGTGAGTTTCTGTGTCACAGTGAGTTAGCAAGAGAAGTCTGGAGTCCTTGTGAGCTACTGGAATGGAAGGTAAAATATTCTGCACTTTCTTCTCTTTTCCCTCGTATTTCCACCTTGGCAGCAGCCAGGTTTAATGTAGAACTACAATTTACTTCTAAAGAATCATGCTGTTGTATTAGTTTGCTACTAACAATTTCTTCACCAAGTAAAGCAAAACAATTAAACTTCTTAATGCAAGAAGGAATCAAATGCAAAATTGCATCATAGGCATATTATTGATCCAGAAATGACCAAAGGATGGAAGAGAGAATATCTCTCCGAGTCCATGTGCCCAACACAGAATTAAAAAAGGAGAAAACTTAATAACTAATTGGTTATAACTTAATGGTGAAGCCATAAAAACAGTAATAAGAACATTTTGCCTGACCCAGTTTTGTGCTGAGCTGTATAATTTTGTGTCACTTTCTATTTATATTTTCATCATAGTTGTTATGTTGAAAGAGAAGCACTAGAAAAATATGGTGGGGCTAGACTTCACAACAGATTATACTTTTATAGTATTTTAAAAACAAAGAGATAGAGCTAAGTCCTTAATACATCAGCTTTTTCTCTACTCTCTCTTTATTTGCCTAAGCCTGTGTTGAGTAATAACTCTTGCCTTCTAAATCATTACATTTCATTAAGGATGAAAAAGACTTCACATTCTTTTTTTTCCTCCCTTTCTTTTTATTATTCCTTTTGAAAGATCTGCAAAAGGCTGAAATACTATCTAGGCCTCTGTAAAGCCAATCAGCACAATGCTTATTAAGCACAAAACAGAAGACGTGATCTATTTTTAATTAAGCCATCTTTGAACAATGCAATGCAAGGAACCTGGCTTTTGAACTGCAAGGCAATCAGTGAATGGATGGTGAGTGAATTAAAAGTAAACAGGAGGAAGAATTCCAAATACAGGGAGGGCTCAGAGGGGATTTCCAAAAACCATAGTTTTCTCAAGGAAAGAAAAAAGTAAGATTTTTCTTATCATAATTTTGAGGATGCATTTTATTCCCTATTTTGACTCACTTTTCAAAACCACATCAGGTTGCTTGTAGAAACAATTTGTTAGCAAATACATGGCTCTCCTCTGCCCAGAACATCAGAAACTGCAACATATATACAACACTTACTGATGTTTAAGTATCAATCAGATTGTGTATTATTTGAGCAGAGTACACATTCAAGTCCACTTTACACCATTATGGAACAGACTAAACAAACCCGACCTCAGGGGTGACCCTCATAGGATCCCTAAAGATTGCAAATGTATAGTAGGCAGTCACCACGAGACT
Source organism: Hemiprocne comata (assembly GCA_020745705.1). Classification (NCBI taxonomy): domain Eukaryota; kingdom Metazoa; phylum Chordata; class Aves; order Apodiformes; family Apodidae; genus Hemiprocne; species Hemiprocne comata. The sequence continues at coordinate 67,330,251 of CM036588.1, read as the reverse complement.
TTTACAGCCTGGTAATGGCATGCAAATGACACTCTGTCTCTGTAACGCAGCCAAATTCTGGGGTTGTATATGAGAGTAATTTCCTGAAGAATTTGGGGAAAATGTGATACTTTTCCTTTTATGTATGAAATTCACAACATCTCGTCCTTTTACTAGAGGACTACAGGGAAAGTACTGACAAACTTATCCCCAAGCCATACTGTTCCCTGTAGCAGCACCTCTCCAAAAAGTGGAGTGGACATGTTTCCCCAATACACAGAGAGAGTGCAGTATGCTCAGCACCTCACTGAGCCAGAGCCCAGCTTCAGGCAGGAGATGAGGGGGAGATCATCTGAACTGGCCTATGGAGGATCCAGTCTCCCTCTCCAGCATTTATACAGGGTGCAAGGAAACTGGATGTGGTTGGCTCCTGAAAATCAGTCAATGGGAATTCTACTCATTCCCCTCAGGGTTGTGGTTTTTTTAACAGAATGTATGCTGTGATACAGATCGTTCAGCATGAGTGAAGCTGTCTAGTGGGTCTCGTGCCAGTGCAATGGGTGAAGGCTTAGCTTTAGTTGCTCCATCACTGAGGATTAGGCCAGTTTCCACAGTGGCAGCCCCACCTACACATCACAGGTGTAACTTCTTGTCCACACAGCTCGTACCCTTCTTGGCATAGCTGTGTTATTCCAGTTTTGCTTCAAAGCTTTCACTGCAGCTGTGTATACACTTGCCATAAATCAGCTTATCTGTTCCCACTGGAGCTCTTAGCAGAGGAAAAGAGACAGGGAGGCAAAGGTAAATGCATCTTCCACAAGCCTTTGTACTTCTATGTACGCTGGCTAGTAAAGGATGAGGATCATCCTGGTGTAACACAGAGAAACCCACTTGTGCCTGCACCCTGGGCTTTGAGGAAACAATTCACTCTAGTCATGCTGAGTAGCAGCTCCCAAAGGACAGCATGCCATGACCATGCTCCCTCACTCAGTTTTTACATGAGCTCACAGATGGGACATCTGTTTTAAGACATTCTTATGACCACAGGGACTCAGGAGGGCTTTTTTCCTCCCAGCCTGGCCATAAGACTTCCACTATCCATTGGGGACTTACTAACATTGCCTGTGCTTTTATCAGATGGCTGACGTGTTGCTGCAGGGTACTCCATGCACAAACAGATAATGGATTACTAAAACCAAACTCCCAAGAAGAGTACAGAAGCCCCACTTTTTTGCACCACTTTTCAAGGGGTGTACCTGATACTTGTCTTTCACAATTTCTTTCACCTGACCTCCTCTGTTATGAGACACTGGTTACCACCAGGAGACAGGACTGTACAACAAGCAGTTATGCCAATGAATTATTTGGCCCGATAGCTTAGGATTTTTCTGTTGTAGTGATTGCATTAAATGGAGACGCTGGGAAACGCTGCCAAATGTAATAAAGCAGTGTTAATTTAGCATATCTGCTGTGTGGAGCACTTAGGCAGACATGGGGTTTAATCTGGAACACGCATCTATCTTCCTCAAGGTACTGCTGTTTGAGGTTAACCTCACTTAAGGTCTACACAAGAGCGTGGAGAGAAAGAGTGTTGGGCTCCTATGCTCTTTAACAAAATGAGAGAGAGATTTTGTCACTTTCAAGACCCCCTCTAGCCATTTCTTCCTTTTCCCAGTGCCCTCCTTTCTTTCCTCTTCCCAAAACCACACTGTTGGTAAACTGTTTTCTTCCAATATATAACATTACAAACCTATGGGCATTTTTCTTTCCTCTGCAGTTCCAGCCTCTTCTGGGGAATTAAGTTATGCATACTGCATGAAAATAGGACCACAGGCTGGGCCTCTACAAGCTGCTAATTGAAAACCTTGTCAGAAGTAGGAGGAAGTGGCAAGAAACTTGGCAAGCCCTCATGCTTTTCATGCTGTACTTAGCTCTGGGTACTTATGAATGGCAGCTCTGCAGTACTTCACAGAGGTTTACAAGTTGTGCCAGTGCTGTCTTTGCAATTATAGAACAAGACGTTCTTCTCTATGTGCTGAAAAAAAAGAAAAGATCATTTATATCCAGGAAGCCACATCCTGTGTTTTTCATCCAGGTAATACTGCCACTGAAATGAAAGTGAAGAAGACAGAAGACAAGACCTCACATCAAACATATTAGACATGCAGGGCTATCATCTACAGAAGAAAGTTTATGAGGCAATGTTATTCTTTGGAAAGAAAAAAAAATCTGTCTGCTAGATTCCTGGCAAAGATCATCTTAGGCGGTAGTAGGTAAGAAAGTGAAAGAAGGCACAGGGGAGGTGTCTGGACCTGATCCTGCAGTTCTCAATTGAATCCTGCTTCAAAACACCAACTCACATGTGAGCTGAAGAATCCAGCCCCATTAAAAATTACCACAAATTACCTGATATGAAATGCTTACATTATGAAAACAGGGATGATTTTGCATCTGTTAATGAGGATAATGACTAATATATTCAGGCAGTAGATGTGACAGCTGTCTGTATGTTTTTAGGGGCATGTATTTTTAGATGCCATTTACCTCCAAACGTATTAACTACTACATTCTTCCGAAGTGCTCCAAACCTCCAAAGCTTAAGAATGCAGGTTAAATTTCTTCCTGCTTCTGCATCACTCAGTTACAACACTCTGTCTCATTATTTGAAAGCTCTCATAAATCTGCCACTCAGATCCTCAGCTAAGTGCTATGGTAAAGGGAAATGGCTAATGCCAACGTGAAACAAAACAAAATTGAAATCACAGTCGACAGAAACACTACTTAAACACAATTGCACTGCCTGCTGCTCCATTTTAACTAGTTTAATCACTTGCTGACCAAGCAGGGCTTAAAACTGTTAAGGAATACATGTTTGTATTTTTGTGCTATTTTTCAAAACCAAAGATTTGCTAGACAAACTCCAATTTTAAGACAAAAGTCACCCCATTAAATCTTAACAGATGTTTCTCAAGTTTAGAAGATTAAGAAAGATTTCAGCATCAAAAATCAAAGAAAATATTCTATGACCCTAAAAAAGGATAAATTGCAAAGCTCTAAACAAACCAAAAGTCCACTTTGACAGCTGCATCTGACTGAATTGATGAGGTGTTATTGATGTTTGGATTAAACCATGCCTCTGTGATCAAGTACTCAAACATGGGATAAAAGAGGAATATATTCTTTAATCCCACCAACTAATTTTGTGTAGGCAGCAGTTGCAGAAAGCAGTGGTTACAGAACAAACATTGGAAGTGGCTTCACTTTTGCTTATTGACAAAGCTATTTTTATTTCATTAATTCACCAAGTATACTGTCAGCGTTTAAACTAACATGGGGAAATCTATATCAGGCACAGTATTCTGCACAAACAAATCACTGAAAATTTCAAAGTCATTAAAGATAGAATCAATAGTATATGATTCTGAAGGCCTAGGAAGATGCAGTGCTAAAATGTAATAGAAAAATTAGATATTGATTTTTTTAATATAATCTTGATAAACAAAGTAAACAACACAGGAGATTCCAGTTCTGTTTGTATAGCATCTGTTCTCCAAAAAAGGAAAGGGTTAAGAGACGGTTAAGTCACTTGTTAATTACTGTCTTCATCTGTCAGTCTGTCACCCTAGAAACTTGCCACCTCTAGGAGAAGACTACATGATGTGGACTTTCCAAAACTCCCAGCAAGGGAAGAACTGAAGCCCAGCTAGGCTCCAAATGCTACATTACCAGGAATCCAGATGGGACAAACTCTACAACAAAACTAGCCACCTGGAAGCCTGGATCCTCATCTGACTACAGCTGGGAAAGGACCTTGGCGTAAATGAGAACCAGACCTGTAATGTTTAAAGAGTGGCACTTTGTCCACTGCTGTGTGCTGGGATACCTTCTGGAGTTCAGATCCATCATGAGATAGATACTATATCACAGAATCACAGAATGAAGGAATGAGAAAGATTCTGGCTCCTTGCAGAAAGTCTAGCCCCAGGCTGAAACTGGGACTGTCAACATATGAAGCCCTGCAACCTTAGCAAAGAGCTGGACACATCATTTTCTGGAGTAGAAAGTTCAGTGTTGAAAAAAATAGATTTTTGGGACATAGGGATTCCAGATCTGCAGAAGGCAGGCACAGAGAGAGGGAAAACCCACATACAGTATATTTGTATTCCAAGTAAAACTTCCCCGCTCAAGCACACAAATAAATAACTTTTTTTTCACTTGAGGCACTTAAGACTCTGCCTCTGAAGTAATATTCTGCAGAATTTTGTCATTTAGGTGGAATAACTCCTATCAGTAAATATTTAGCATGAGCATCCTTTCATTAAAATAAAGGAGCAAAATGTACCCTGAAGAGATCAAAGGATACAGTAAAAGTAGGCAGCTATTCACTGAGTAAATAGCTCTGTGCGGGGGGAAGGTGAATCCACTGAAGCTAGTGGCAAACTTCGTGTTGGTTTCAAAAAGGCTAGAACTTCAACTCTAATTCTTCACTCTTCTGCCTCTTTTTGTTACTTCTGTTTCTCTTAATAGCAGCTCTTTCCATGCAGGTAAGGAACACCTACTTTCAGATCCAGATTTGCACACACCATTATTTTATTCTGCATAAATAAGAAAAGAAGAAAGCTTTATAATTCTGGGAACAGCTTCTGAGAAGAGCCAAACACTCCCCAGCTGAACTGAACTAACCCATACAGTTTGCAGGATTAGGCCCAAATTAACCAAAAGCAGCTGTCTAGCATTCAAGAGAAGCAGCAAAAGTGACAAATGATACCATGAACCTTCAAAGAGATGAATGAAAATAATGGATGGTCTCCTCACCTGACTTAGAAACCTAAAAAAGGTATATTCTCAGCTTTGGGATAATTTAAACACTTTATCATTTCTTCAAGCACAGTTATATGCACATTTTCAGGAAGAGACTGGACATAAAAAGAACTTTTTATTGCTATCAGTTTCGTCTGTCTTTACAGTCACTTGTTCTTTAAGGATGCAAAAATACACAATAACGTCACTAGAAAACACCAGATGGAAAAAAGTATATGGTAATATATCCATGAGTTAATGGTTATTTATATAAAATCATTGTGTTTCTGTGTTGTAGAAAAATACACAGAATATTGACAAAAAAAATTAAGCATATTGCTGTTGTGGTTTTGTTATGTTGGTTTTTTTTTTAATTTTCAGCTGGATAAGATAAATCTTTGCAATTTTTTTTCTAACTGTTTTTAACTCACAAATAGATCTGCTTACACTTCCAGAATCATCAATATGAAACCAAACAACACCATTGGTTATGATTTATATAGCTGGTCTGTGGCTATTATGCAACGACAGGCTTTACCGTTACAATTATACTTATGTAATTCTGGCAGTTTTCTTTGTGTTGCTAGGGAATTCTGTAAACAAACCAAATAAAACCACAGAGTACTTCAAGAGCAGTGACAAAATTTCATAGCCACAATACTGAGAATATGGTCTAATTATTCTATAAACACACTTTGATTTGTTTACTTCAGTGTCAAATTAACTTCAAATATGTAACAACAGTCACTGATTTGATATGGTATACAATACTGCCAGTGACTGCTTTCATTGTAGTGTGTGTAAATCTATCTCTTTTTAAAATTAGTTCATTTCTGAAAGCGTCTCTGCCGTACACTCTGAATACTAAACAGGGAAACACATATGCAACTTATTTAAAAGCAAATATTTTCCAATGAATTTTGCTATGATCCAGCATATTTTATTTTGCCTTTTGCACAGTAGAAGGAATAATTTTTAGGAAGATTAATAACTCATGACTTAGGGAAACAAATTGTAATCTCACTGGGGAAAAATGAGCCAAACTAACCTCATCTCCATCCTTGCAGTTGCCCTGAATCAGTAGATTGTGCTACTTCAAAAGAAACACAGAACCTTGACCACTATAACCAATATTTAAAACTGGGACAAAATCAAATTTTATTAGCAGTTGCAGAGAATATATCCTGGAGAGATGCAGTGAAGAAACAAATGATTACACTGTGTCTTTAACTTCATACTATATTTAACTGAACTGCAATCTAGGAAAAACATCAGTGGCTTACAAAAAGATTCGGATGTGCGATTTTGGTGCTTTTTAAGGAGCTCTTTTCTGAAGGGTGATACAGAGGTTGCTGCATACTATGACCATCACTGGTGGCAAGTAACAGATTTGGTAATGGCAGCTGCTGCTCTTGCACAAGTGACTTTGAAGTGGCTTGTGATATGCACACTACAGCTTGGAAAATCCTGGCTTGTATCATAAAGTGCCTTTCACAGAGAAGGATCTCCGAATGGTTTACAGGTTGCACACACTACAGACAGGTCAGAAGCCCACCCACTGAAACAAGGCCAGCCCAGGACAGAATGAGGCCACCAAATGGTATCTGTAAAACTAAAAAAGATAATTAAGCAGAAAAAAGAAAGCACATTAGTCCTATATTCTGCCAGTGCCAGCTGTTTCTGCCCATTTGCCCACATAGGAGGGGTGACAATATCCAGTGGACCAATTTCCCTTTGTACATGCAAGGGTCATGTGTATAAAACAGAGAAAAGGAGGCAAAAGCCTCCTTGGGACCTGTCCTAGAGACCAGAAAGCATTAAAAATGTTAGTAATGGGAGATATAATTCATGTCCAGGCCTCTCTGGACTGGACTGGCAATCTTTAAGTTCTGTGATTTCGGTAGGCAGGCAGAATGCAGTAATTCCTGCTGGAATTTCTTCAGAAGACCAAACACCCCATCCTCCTTCTCTGGAACTAGCAAGACCTGCAATGAGGTGGAAAAGATGAATCTCCATTTTCTCATCTTCAAAATACGGGCCTTCAGCAGGTCTGTGTGAGACACTGACTCAAAGAGAGGGGTATGTATCCCTTTAACTTCCTGCCACGTGGCTTTTCTACCACAGAGGGTGTGACTACATCCCAACCTGTTCATGCACGCTGTCTGCTATGACAAAGAGCAAAACATTTCTGTTGCAACAACTGAAGCATCAAAATCGTGATCAATGGAGCAGGATCGAGTTGAAAGCCTGTAACCAATGGTGACCCCTAGGGGTCAATACTTGGTCCGGTCTTGTTCAACATATTGATCAACTTGGACGAGGGGACAGAGTGTATCCTCAGCAAGTTTGCTCATGATACCAAACTGGGAGGGGTGGCTGACACTCCAGAGGGCTGTGCTGGCATCCAGTGTGACCTGGAGAGGCTGGAAAGCTGGGCAGAGAAGAACCTCATGAGGTTCAATAAGAGCAAGTGTAGGGTCCTGCACCTGGGAAGGAAGAACCCCAAGCACCAATATAGGTTAGGGGGGGAACTGCTGGAAAGTAGTTCTGAGGAGAAGGATCTGCGAGTCTGAGTAGATAGTAAATTATCCATGAGCCAGCAATGTGCCCTTGTCGCCAAGAAGGCCAATGGAATTCTGGAGTGCATAAAGAAGAGTGTGGCCAGTAGGTTGAGGGAGATCATTCTCCCCCTCTACTCTGCCCTGGTGAGGCCACAGCTGGAATACTGCATCCAGTTCTGGGCTTCCCACTTCAAGAGAGACAGGAAACTACTGGAGAGAGTCCAGAGGAGGGTGACAAAGATGACTGGGGGATTGGAGCATCTCTCTTATGAGGAAAGGCTGAGAGAGCTGGGACTCTTTAGCCTGGAGAAGAGAAGGCTGAGGGGAGACCTTATTAATGTATACAAGTATCTAAAGGGTGGGTGCAAGGAAGATGGAGACAGACTCTTTTCAGTAGTTCCCAGTGACAGGACAAGAGGCAATGGGCACAAGCTGGAGCACAGGAAGTTCCACTTAAATATGAGAAAAAGCTTCTTCACTATGAGGGTGACAAGGCACTGGAACAGGCTGCCCAGGGAGGCTGTGGAGTCCCCTTCTCTGGAGATATTCAAGACCTGCCTGTTTGCGGTCCTCTGTCATGTGCTCTAGGGGATCCTGCTTTAGCAGGGGAGTTGGACCAGATGATCTCTAGAGGTCCTTTCCAACTCCGATGATTCTGTGAAAATATTGCAGAAAAACACTGGTGGTTTTGGGAGCTCTGCAGGCATTTCACCTACCTTACCTTGTAAGGGAACTTCCTGGGGCTTCTCAGAACAAACAAGACAGGCACTACCATCTCAGAAGTATTTAGAGATAGACAGAACAACCTCCAATGGGTGGTTCAGAAAAAGAAAACTGGTTTTACCAGCTGATGACAGTATTGGACTGGCATCCTTTCTAGCTCTGGCATGAAAAGTGATAATAAATGGATTCTAGGGTAAAACAATACTAGAGACAAGATGTGAAAAAAACACATAAAGAAGTGTTGTATTTCCTCTGGGACATAAAAACCAGCTCTGCAAAAGCTCCCTATTTACCTTTATCCTCAAAGTCTGATGAAGAAACTAATTGAGGAAACAAACTAGGAGAAGGCAGAGGATGTGCCACTGCAAAGGGTCAGTCTGCCAGCACATATAGACACCAGTCCTGCTCAGAACCTTCAGCCCTCTGGTCTTCACATAAACACTTGCTGAGTCCTTTTGCTCCTGTTCTGCTATGGGACACCTAAGGACCTCCCAGAGCTCCCAGTCATTGGGTATTGTGGGAAGGATTTGGTCCCAGAACACTACGTATGCAGTGTAACCTTCAGCATAACTCCACAGCAGACTCCAGTGTTCCCAGCAGTGCACCTCAAATGGCACTGAGCAGAGATGCCACAAGGTCTCATGCCTTTTAAAGGACTAAAATCTCCCGGAAGAAAATACTGGATTTACTGTGATTAAGCCGAAACAATCAGGGACTCAGGGAGAGCTTAGAGCTTTAACACTTGTAAGGCAGAAATTGTGGAAATTAACAATGAAGTTGTGGAAATCAGAGGTTATTATTACAAAGCCTCTATTTAAGGGATAATGTTCTTGGCAAAGAAATATACGAGGCAATAAATTGCATTAGTAGGTGATTATATTCCCAAAGCAAAAACTGCAGTGATGGCTGAATAAGTAACCACAAACGCCATTGTACAACAAGAGAAAGGATAAAAGCCATGAGATTGTGCCTTCTAAAAATATTTCATACACACACATTATTTTCCTCCATTATTAGTTCATTTAAGAGTTTTGTGCTTCATCCTTAGCATTTCCATATTTACCCAACTAGTCCAGATGAAGTTTCAAGGAATTAAATTCAGAGGTGGGCCTTGGACACCTGACCCACCTGATATCCACTGGCAAGGATATACAGATGGTTTGTAGATCAAGTTCATGGGTAGAAAAACGTTTTTAGCTTCTCAGAGGCCCTCCACTATAGTTCTGCACTTCCACAAGCACCAAAGTACAGTAAGAAATGAAAGGAAAAGGACCATCTTCCCATAAATCTGTGCTCCAACTCCCTGGGGGCACTTCCACTTGTACTACCTCTAAGACAATGCCCTAGGTTAGCTCCTCAGGCTGACTGGAGTATAGAGAGCAAATCCCTTCTCCCTACTCCTAGCTCTTAGTTCTCAAAAAAAACCCTTCTTTCTTCCAAAAGAAATAACTCTTCTAACACATGCCCCATATGGTTAGCTGAAGCAAAGCAAACTAAGAAATACAGCAAGTGTTGTATCTTCATCTTACCTCTACTTAATACTTTGCAGCTTGGGGCTCTGATGGCTCTTCAGCTATTCCAAGACTGGTAACAAGGATTCCCTTTTTTCCCCTCATTATGTATCAGCAGCTGCCATTATTCCTGCCTCCGTCATGTCACTATAAGCTTGCTCTTCTTTGGAAAAAGGCAGCAACTCCAGGCTACACTTAAATTTGCTTGGAAATGGGAGCAGAATGCAACATGCCATTGTTATGCACAAGTTCCCAAGAAAATAATTCCTCTTCTACAATTTGCACTGACTGCCGGTAAGTTTTCATGAGGAGGAAGTGTAATGGAGCTGATTTTGCCCTATCAACTGCTGCTTAGCTTGCAGTCCATCTACCTGGCTATTACTCAGTTTCCAGAAAAGGAGGGAGTGCTGGAGCCTCTAGAAAGACCAATTTCAAGGGCAGGAAGACCAAGTTCTCCGGCCAGCTCCTACAGGCAATAGAACGAGACTGATTCGTCCAATGAATTGGTGAAAACTTGTTATTTTCTGCAGTTAGGTGACTAAGGATCTATCCCTGTCTCCAGAGTTCAGGTTCCCTGCACTAGGGTTAGAATCTGTGAACACAATTCCCACTCCTCCAACTCTGAAACAGGGGCAGGGTTGTGTACACAGAAGTTCCCTGGCTCTCTCATCAGCCCCTCTCTAGCCCATGCAGCATGAACACATCAAGTTTGTGAGAAGGCTCCGAAGTCTCTTCTGGTTTGGTTTTATGGACACAAAGAGGTTCTGGCAGTCTGGCACTTTTTAGCTCAGCTGGCTTGGCTGAGGGGAGGCCTGTTGGATCTTTTATAAACAGACCTACAGACTTAGCTTTGCAAGAAGCTTCAGAGCTGGCCCCCTGCTTTAGCAAGTGGAAGCTGCTACACTGACTGCAGGGATGGAAGAAATACCCATCAGTTGATGTGGCTACCTGTACCAACTAAGGACAGGATTTGAGGGCCTAGACATTCCTCCTCATACTCATGAGCCAGGATTTTCAGATTTGTGGGGTTTTAGGTGATCTGAAATGTCTTTTAGAGTCCAATTTAGCTAGAGTGCAATTCATTTTAAAGGGCCTGATTCTGCAGTTTTATTGACTCTGCTGTAAATATTCTGGTATTTGCACTCTTTTTGAAAACGTGCCCTTGAAAAGCCCAATTTTTCACCTTTAATTTATCAGGCTGATTTCTCCTTTCTGAAGGTAAGACAGAAACAACACTGGGTTCTTTTAGCAGACCAGAACAATTCTTTGCACCCAAGCACACCATAGTAACTGTTGCACAAGAACAACAGGCTCTGCTGCTAGCTTGGGCTTTATAACTCCTAGTGGTACCTCCAAAAAACCCTACACCAAACCAGCAAAGCTATTGCTCCAAAAGGTAAATTGAAACTTTACCATGTGTTCTTCTAGGAGCCTTTCATTCTTTGACCATTCTACTTATCAAAGAACTAACATTAACCTAACATTAAATTCACCCTGCCATGGACAGGAAATCCCAACAGAAGGCAGCTACCCAGGAGAGATGAGGGCTAGCTAGAGGTTGAGGTTGAGATCAGCATTTATTTCCTCACACTGCACAGATTTCCTGTGCAATCCTGGACCAGTCGCTCTCCCTATGACCTGGCTCTGCGTCTGTTACAGCCAGGTTCACATGGCTATATTCTTCCACTTGAGATTGCTGGGGGTGGGGAGGTCAGGGATCAGCAGGTGTTTCATGACAACACAAACTCTACCAGTTTGCAGCAAGCACCCTCTTTCAAAGCTGGCTGTGCCATCTGGGGACATTCTCACCACCCCGGTGTCTGTCACTCGGTTGTTGGAAGTGAGTCCCACCTCTATACACCCACTGACAAAAAGGCTCACCATGTAAATCCTCCCCAAATCTGTGTCTAGCAAGGTCAAATTGCTCAGCTCAAGTTCCAGCTAGTGTTATTAATTTTTGCTTCCAGTAATGACCTGTGACCATCCCTGAGCCTTGCCTTCCTGTTCCATTGTGGGCATGAAACAACTATATCCATCTCTATTCTCCTCTGTTTCCCTAATAGCAGTTCCTCATATCTGATGCCAAACCCACCTCACCTCCAGACCCTACCCCCAGTATTATTAGCACACAAACAAATACACATTCAGCCTACCCTACTAGCTAGCTATCTCAGTTCAGCAGTACTCCAAGCCTGAAAACAGGCAAGCTTTAAAAATTCACCTCACTAGCCCTTTGCCAATCCAAGCAGCTTCTGGGCAGAAACAGCCATGAAACTCCCCTGGGCACAAAAGAAGGAAAGACATTAACTGCAGACTGTCTCCTTCCCCAAGGTGTTTTCTGTGTGTCCTCAAGGGATGATATCACCTTGCCTGAAAGTACCCCCCTCACACACTTTCAGAGGGGTTCAATTTCTTTTCAACCATTGTTTGCTAACCAAATAATCAATAAACTGGTCATCGGTTAACAATCTCAGTTTAAACCAATCCATCTGGCTCTACCTTTAGTGGATTAGGGACAATGCATATGATCCCTTTCACAGGCAGAGTTAGAACACCGGGGAAAAAGATCCGGATTGTTTCCAGCTCTCACAGCTGCTTGCATAGCCTTGGACTTGTCAGCAGCAGTATTAAGTGAGCAACTCTTACTACAAGGGCTGGAGTTGGTCCCTTTGCAGTAAGCATGCATTTTTACCTATAAATGGGTTTCCTTAACATCCAAATCAGTATGCCTCTGTTATCTGAGGGCTGAAAAGAAGCAAAGCCACATCCAGAGCAGACCTTTTCAGAGGAACACCTACAGAAGTATCTGAAATCAATATAAGGCTTTAAGACAGTTGTTTTACATCTTTTTCTTTGTATTTCCTACTTACCATAAGAGCCTACAAAAAGTAATATGCCCTTGTGAATAAGTCTAACTGAAGACATTTTTTCCCCTCTCTTTTTTAATATCCAACACAAGGATAATAATTTTTTTCCAAAGCCTTTTTTTTTGTCCCTCAGTGGAGTCCTCTCTCTCTACCTCCTCACACTTCTACAGGTGTAAGACAAATACCAGCTGCATTGCCAGCCATGCTGCCAGGATTGTGTGCAAGAACTAAAGTCTGGGGATTTCTAGCACGTGCATTTGGTGTGTCAGACACTTCATACAGTGCTGCAAATCCCCAGTGAAGGCTTTGGATTTGTGTGTATTTGCCATAAGGAAATTTTTCTTCTGGATTCCTCCATGCTCACAAGGGCCTTGTGCCACTCACTTCTCCATGTGAGCTGACCAAACTGGCTTTCATGCATCTGCTACACCAGGTTATATCTTGGCTGAAAGTCACCCCAAGGAAAAATAAATTAATAGACATCACAGTTCTTTCTCTCTCTTTTTTTTTTTTCCTAAGACCAGATAAATTTGGGACAAAGAATAAGCAGGGGAAAAAAAAGACATTTAGAAAACCCAGTATGGTAAATCACCCTGAGAGTTGTTGGGAGAATTGCTGCAAATGTTTGTCCAGAGATTCTGAGAGGAAAAAAGCCCACTACCACGACTAACAGGTAAGGATTTCTGTTTCTGCACCTTCAGTAGAGCAATTTGTAGCTGACAGGATCTGACAAGCATCCCACTAGAAAAAAATTACTTCCACAGATGAGCTTCAAACCCATGGGATCATCAAGGCAGAGGATGGGGAGAAGTGTGTGGGAGTAAGGGAATAGCAGGAAGTTCTCTGCTCATTGAAATGCAGTCAGATGCAATAAGTATCAACAGCAACAGTGCATTGACAAACCATCCTGCCAAGGTCTACAGCTAAGACAAAACAGGGATTAAAGTATGTTCTTAATATAGCATATTCTTAATTTCTGCAAGAGCACTGCAAACTGTCCTGTTCCATTGCTGATACACCCTGGGCATACAGCAGAACTACCAGATCCTTCCATTGGTGCAAACTGAGATCTGGTGTAAAACTGAGATCTTGAACTCCCTCTAACAGAAGAAAAGTCATCTTTCTCAAATCAAAAAGATCCTGGCTTAGTTCTAGACAGGGAACTTTCCAAAATTTCCCCAAGATCTTTTTCTTCTGTGTCTGCTCCTGTGTGAGAACCAAAGCTTAGGAAGGTGAGGTCCTCATAGCCAAGAGCTAGGAGAATGGTCATTCAATGGGAAGGAAGGCAAAACATAAAGGGCAGTTGGGAAGTTATAGTGGATACATGCTAATTAAAGGCCCTCAAGAACCCTGTGGCTGAGGTGATTCATTGATGCCTCATACAAGGATCACAAAACTATCCATAACTCTAACAAAACTACCCGTAATGCTGAAGGAAGCATCTCCCTGAGCACTTCTGTGGATCCAGGCAAATTCAGACTGGCTTTCCTCACTCCTGGCTCTGCACTAATTTGGAGCTACCCAAAAATCTGAAGCGCATGGCACATAACTAACATCTCTGAGATGCCCAGTCTTCTGACAAACTTCCTTGCCAATATGTAAGTGAAATACAAGTCTGAAGTCTCAGTTAAGAGATGGAACTCAGTACCTAAGCACTGTTCAGCAAACTTCATTGCAAATTGAAAGGATCAGTAGCCCAAAGTCAGCTATAAAATTGACCCAATAGGTCGTGCTATATCTGCCTGTAAAGATTATAGCTTCTCCTTTGTTGGGTTTACAGATTAGCAAGTCAGAAGAGAGGCAGGACCCTTTTCTTCTATTGCATGACAGGACATGGCCTTCCATACTCAGTTCAGGAGCAATTTTTTAGCTGTAGAGCTTTTGTGGGATGAGCTGCCCCTGAAGAGACACAGAGATAAGAAGCCAAGCACCAAGCACAGGAGAAACAGAAACTGATCTTGCCAGAAAATCCTGTTATGGATTGCTTCAGACAAAGAGCTGACCTTTTGGGTAGCCTACATTTGTACTAAGGCTCAATGAATCATTTAGTCACTACTACTCGCTTAGTCACTATTAGATCTCACTACATCCAATTCAACAACTAACTGCTAGAACATTACATAGTACATCCAAAATAAAATATTCTAAAGCTACCTGAGAGAGGGACAACAGCAAATAAAAAGAGGTTTATTAATTCCAGTTTCCTTTCTCCTATGCCCTCCTTTTCTGGCTGTATATCACACATTAACTCTGTCTTGTGAAACAGAGGCCACAGGAAAGGACTCTTGCTATTGTCTCCTTCAGAGGCTTGGTGGGAAATGGAACCCAGAGTATCACAGCAGAGAAGGAAGGAGACAAATGGGCATAACCAAAACAGGGGGTAAGGAGTGGGGAGAAAATGCAAAGAAAAATCTTTCTGCCCTTCAGTTACAAGAAAGAAGAAGCACAATTTATGTGCTCCTCTCTGACAACATTTACCTAGATACCTTCAAGGCAGATATGGAAATAACAACAAAAAGGTGTCTCCAAGGTGTAGTACCTGTTTTTAAACAGTTCCTTAATGGACAGCCGATACGTAAGAGAGGAGTTGGCTCAGCTGCCTACAGTAGAAACGTTAATAGTTTAGCAACACAGTAAAACACACATGGAGCTGAAAGTAAGTTGGAAGACAGAAACCAAATTTTGGGTCAGAAAATAAAAGGGCCTCTGTACCTGGCAGGAAGAAGGGAGCATTAAACTCAGCCAGAGCTTAGGAACACCATGAGAGAGCCCACACTAGAACCAGGCTGTTTTGCTGGTGAAATTCTCTCAGTTGTGAGCTACCTGCCGAGTCTGCAAATGCATTAATAAAAGCAGACCCAGACAATTTAATAAGCTCACTCCTGCTGCCAATTCGTTTTCCTCCTTTAAAAGAAATAACCTATCCCTCTGGTTCCAGTCTGCTAACCATCTGGCATAAAGCCCAAGTGGGGCTCGGCTCTCCAGCCCTGAAAGGCAAGAGGTGAAATACAGTCCTCACTTAATACTAACAGTGTAAAGCCAATTTAAAAGTCTTTTAAAATCTATCTTTGATCGAAAGGAAGATGTTGTTTAATTGAAAAGTCTCCTTTTCTGGAACAGCTGGATTTTCCTCAAGCTGCAGCCACTTCAAAAGGATTCCCAGTAATGTCAGAGCTTCTTAGGTTTAAACTGTCAGCATTGGAAGGGCTGCTACAGGCTTTCGTCTCCTGCAGGTTTCCTAAAGACCTCTAGTGTATAAAGATCCATTTTAAATATTATAAGTGCTTTAAAAATACAGAAGGGAGGGAAAAGGCTAAGAAAAAAATTCCCTCCAAATATAAAGTTATCATAGTTTCTGCTGAGGACTGATTTTTGCAGCATTTGAGTATTTTTTCAATAGTCATACTTTTGCTTCTTATTCCTTAATTTGCATAACATGTAAACAGTAATGAGGTACCTATTGCTGTATACACACAAAAACATGTTTTGGAATTGCTGCTTTACTTCAAATGCATTCCATTTAAATGCAGATGGAAAATGCACTTAGGCAGGCATTATTATTCAATAAAGTGTGCCCTGTCATGTCTCATCATGCTTGACTAAAACTTTGTAACTCTGGCATAGCTGGCATAAAAATAGGGATGTGCCAGTATCTGGATGGAGACATAACATTCTCCTGCAGGCAGAGCAGACAGCAGCTTCACTAAACTGATGTCATACCCAAACTCCACTGAGCCTTCAAAATAAGAGAGACTGGCTTTTTTTAAATTTCAGAACTGCCCTCTGCACCTTAACTTTCATGACCTATGTGAGGATTTACCATTTCTGTATATAGAGCCTTAAATGCCTGGCACACGCTGTCTTTATATATCAGCAAAAACCATAGGCAACTGGCTTTAAAAACAATTCCTCCACACAGACAATGCTGAGGTCTGTTCAAAATTAAAAGCAGATGAACATAGACTCACCTGTCTTCTCAAATCCACAGCCAGCTCAGGTTTAAGGACAAAAGATTTGAGATCACTTCACTGTTGGGTTGGGGGAAGCTGTGCTCTGGAGTCAGCAAACCACCAGGCAGGATGAGTCCCCCTGTTCCCTGAGCTCTCTTCCTGCATTCACACAGACCATATTCAGCTGACCCGGATTCTACTGCATCTCCATGCCTTGCTTTTCCTGTACATGGGCTCTAAGAGACTTTCCGTTCAGCAGCTCATGTAAAGGTTTGGGACTTTCACTTCTTCATCTTACATCTTTAGGGTGAGGTCCTCTGTGAATCTCATCCTCTTGTTTCTATGTGTTTAAATTCCTCACTCAGCACAATAAGAACCACAGGACTTCAAAGGGTATTGGTGGGGGCAAACAGGGCTGCTCAGAGACTCTAAGAATGGAAGTCAAAGTGGGACACTGAAAAACATGTGACAGGGAAATCTTCTAGAACATATGCACATATTTAATAACAACTGATTTTTGGGTTCCCCATGCATGAGGACCCGTAAGGAATCTTCTGTCACGTCACATTGTACTAGTCATAGTCATACCAGTGTATTCCCTTTACAGCAACTGGGGTGGCTGGTTTCCTGAATACTCATGTTTGCTGTGAGTAAATTTGGGAGTGAGGGGCAAGGGGTTAGATTAGGACAATTAAAAGCTTATTCCATTACCAATTACTTATATTGCTATGCTACCCCTATGCTATCCCCGGTGTAATTCTATTAAGTTTTTAGAATTGCAACAGGGACAAGTTTGGCTCAACGTGCTTAAATATTTTTTTGTGTTCGATACTCGTGGCTGCATTTATAGCCAAAGCAATATGTCTCTTATTACAAACATCAGTCTTTGTAATGGCATAAGCACTGAATGCATAGAACATTTAGCCCATAAAAATAACCAAGGTCTGATCCACTCTCCATTGAAATAATCTACAAAACTCCCATAATTTCTACTGGGAACAGAATCAGGCCCCAGCTTTTCTGCCGTCAGAGGGGAGAGTTGCCTTAAGAGTTAGTGGTAATATCCCCATATTGATGAGTCACTCACTTTGCAGTACATAACATTTTATGAAGTCGAGAATCACTTTCCCTAAGCAATTACAATTTTGAGACAGGATCTCAGGCACTGGCAAGTTCCTTTGTTTCACAGTCCACTCTTGTGTGGCACTACAGCCATTCTTAACGTGCCTGCCTGGTTATTTGCTAGGGTAAATAGTTTTTAAAATGTGGTTTCTGTGATAAGAAGAGATCCCAGCTGGATGTTGAAGTGTGGGTTAAGATTTCAATGAGTGAGGATTTCCCTTAAACTTCTCACCCCATTTCTTCAGCTTCTTGATTAGAGGCCTGTCACTAAGGACAAGAACGTCCATCTCTGAAGCCCATTAGCCCTACTGAAAAGAGTCCCCTTTAACCTTTGTCCAGTATTGAGTGTGAACAGCAGAAGCTTATCACATACGTAATAACACAAACAAGTGCAACTACTACAGAAATCTTTTAAAACCTCTGCATGTTATCCCAGCACTGACAGAAATGTAGACATAAATTCCACCACATTTTGGGAAATATTGCTGGCCACTAGCAAAATCCTCGCATTTCTCCATCAAGACTGGTAAGATCTAATGTGAGCTCTGCCCACAGGAACAATAAGCTGTACTAAAAGCATTACAACAACTGAAATTTACTGCTCCATCAGAGGGAAAAGTATGTATGGGTACCAAGTGCTCAGTTTTGGTCAGTGGAATTGGAAGATGTAATTATTTGGGATGAAGCCTCCAAGCCACGCCTCCGTATTAAGAAACAGAAAAGATGTATAAATATACAGGATATCAAATGGCATTTGATAGATTGGGCCGAGGGGTGGCTGTGCTCTTTCCAACTCAGAAACATTTTACAGTACTTAGGCAAAGCATTTCCTTGGCCACTTGCTCTCTCTAGTGGCCAGTATGAAGAACAACCTAAGCCTTCAAAAGAATGTTCAAGGTTTCAAATGTTACTAAAGAATAAACACTTCTAGAAAAAAAAAAAAAAAGAAAAAAAAAAAACAAAAACAAAAACAAAAAAAAAAAACACAAGCTATAAACTGAGATCATTAAACACTTGATCTGCTACTCAGAGCTTTGTCATCTTGCCATCACGCTGGGGAGAACGTGGGAAACAGGACTGAAATACCTGATTTTTCTCCAACAGACTTCCTTGAGCTGCTAGCTGAACTCCCTGCCTCAGTTTTTGACATGGTCGAAGTGTCCTTGAGGTACACTGCTAATGCACAGAATTACTTTAGACAGGAGAGGGGTTTGACTCCAAAAGTGAAGATCCTGGTTAGCTTTTACATGGTATGTTACAATATGGAATAGAATCTGCTCAAAGTCCAAGAGCAGCAAAAGTGATGCTCGTAGAAATTAAACTACTATGGACTCTGCAAAAATACCCAATTCTTTTCTGAAAGGTAAACACAATTATTATAACCCAACACAGACTTATCAGCCAGGCCTTCTGCCAAAGTATCTACTTCCTCTTCCACTACAGCTTCTGCTCTCACAAACTTCAGATTGCCTAGCAGCACTGTAAATCCACTTGTAACATTTCCCATAGAAAGGCTGTGGATATTTGAATTATGTCCTACCAGAACTGGACAAGAAAACTGTTAAAATGTAAGTGAGAAATAAAAGTTACAGATGAGACCCTAAAACAAGTGGAAAATAGATGTAAATTAAACAACAGCTTACTGCTTAACAGCAAGGAAAAGGACTGTGCCAAGGCTTTGGATTTAAATAGAATACCTTCATTCCAATGTAATATTTTTAATCCAGAGATTGAAGTTACAAGGCACTACCTCAGTCTATTGTTTAATGACATTTATGACTCTGTAATAGTATTTTGCAAAAATTACTGCTCAGGCTTAACATTTCTGATTATGGAATAGACAATACAGTGATGTCATTAATATAAAGTTAGTAAATTATAATCTGTCATTTAGCTTTAAATAAGTGTATTTCTTCAGACAATAGGCATGATGAATATAAGCACAAATGAACCATGAATCTCTTCAATTATTCTTATTTAGATTCATTTTCCTATGAATTTTCATTTAATTCCAACCACAATCTCTTTACCATAAATCAAAGGCAGCCCTGTCTTGCAGCAACATGTCTACTTAATATAATGAAAAAACACCTACAGTCATTAAAAATAGCATTTCTGTGATCCAAGGTTCTTTTATAGCAGTACGGTCCTGCATTTCAGGCCATGTTCTGGAGTTTGCAACAATTGCTGGGAACCCTTCAACATTGGAGAAAGCACATCCCAGACTTCTCTGTTATAGCACGGCCTCTTTATGATCTATTGAAAAAGAATCATCACTGGGAATGGAATAAATCTCATGATGAGGCCCTTGAACTGCTAATACTGGAAGCACAGACCTTCCAGACCCTGGGACCTCTTCACCCAGAGGATCCGGTAACAACAGAATGGGGATTCTCTAGCTTCAGACTGTTACTATCAACAACAGCAATTACATGGAAACTACATTAAAAGCCTTGTGATGCTAAACACAGGTAACCTATGGTAACTGGGGGTATGATTCTCCTGCTGCTAGAACCTCAGCTGATCTACCAATCACCATTCACCTCTTGCCCTGACAGTGTGGAAATGAGCTGGTATTACCAAAATAGCCCATGTTGCCTCACTTGGACTCAAGCCCAAGCTGTGAGAGATCCCAGATCCAGCTTTCCAGTTCAGGCAGATCCTCAGGGAGGACAGCATGGGCCCTAATAGCATCAGTACTAATAAAGATGCTTAGCTTTAGCTGCCCCACTCAAGTCTACAGCCTCCTTGAACATGGCAAGCAGTTGGTCCAAAGTCTCCCAGCCTGAATCCTTGTGCTCCATCTGGCTCACGCTGTCTTTTGAGTTGCAAACCACACATCTGCAATGAGATTCCCATGCTGCTCATGACACCCTGAAACCCTCTCCTTCTGGATGTCATGGCCTCAGCTGAGGTCATGACCCCTCATGAGAGTAAGCAAATGCATCCTAACTTTCCAAGAGGCTGCAAAAGACTCCTGTCGTGCCCTCTGTTGGGAACCACTGATTTAAAGCCCCACACAAAGCCCTAGGGTCGTAGGGTACAAAAACTGTGCCACAATTCCTTTATATTGCTTCTCCTTCACCTGTTTGCCTCCTAGTACCATACCAGGTTTTAATCTTCTGTTTTCCTAACCTTTGTGGCATACAGTTGATCAACTTCAGCCCACTTCCCAAGGTGATTCTGTTCACCCGTGGAGCCTCCTGCTCCTCTCTCCTGATACTCTCTCCTATTGTAAGCTAGCAGAATAGGCAGAAGGCAAGGAGATAATCAGGCAGTCGATGTGGTCTGAATACAAGTCTCGTTATCTCTTTATGCATTCTCTCCTCAAATTGTATGACCTGCATTTCAGGCACCCTTGGGCTTGGGATTTACATTTTTAATATTGGGGGCTTGTGACGCTGTCCTCTTGTTGGTTAATTGGTATCAGAGAGCAAGTGTTTTCCCTTCCACTGAAATAAATCTCCCCTAAAGCTGCAATTGCTCATTCTTTTGTTCCATCCTCATTTGAAATGGGTTCTGCAAAGCCTCCACACCATGCTAAATAATCTTCAACTCTCACTTTTTAAAATCTGTTGGTTTATGCCTTAATGGCTTTGATGGGCTTTGCTATTCAGTCTTGTTACTTAAACCACTTTCCTCATATTCCTAAACTCTGTGTTTTCATTCATCCTTACCACAGTGGACTCTTTGAAGCTGAAAGGATTTATTTATTATCCAGAACACTTTTCCCCCCTGATTTTGGAAACATACCTTTTTAAAAGACAATGTGACACAGTTCAGGGTATTTTCTTGGTCTAGAATATTGACCCTAAAACAAACGCATTTTGTGTTCCGATTTGCTGAAAAATCCATCTGTACCTTGCAGGGAATAATTTTTCCAGTGGATCTGTGTCAGCTCCAAACAATAGAAATGTTGCACTCATCATCAGTTTAATGTGATCTGAAATAACATTCTGTTAGAATTCAGTTGTTAGTGGTGTTAATAAAAGCTAATCAGTAGCAATGGTGAATTTCTGGAAGATTACTGTATATGAGCTGTAATTCCCTGTCTTCAATATGCATTGCAATTTTAAATTAAACTAATTTGGACACACATAGGAAATGTCAGTCTGGGTAACGCTGTGTAAACAGACTGAAGTATCACAGAGGAGGACCAGGAACAAATAAAATCGTTTGTGTGACTTCGTTCTTAAATCAGTGTTGACACTTTTGCTGTTCCTACAACAATAATGTAACTTTCAGCTCTTTCTTCATGTGCTGTTCTTATTGTGCAACCATGGAAATACTGAAAAGTGTTATCATAATTTTGTCAGTCATTTGTTTTAATATTGTTCTCCAAATATTCGAAAATATCTAAAAATAAGGGCAGAATTTTGAAAGCTCATCTATCAGTCAGAGGCTGTCAGCCCTCCTTCCAACCCACACACAGCTTCTTTGAAAACTGGAAAGATGTCCACGTATTTGAAGTATCACCAGTTCCTTCCAGGCCAGACAGCTGATGTGCCCAGATTCCTCTATTCGCTGGGGGGGGCAGGGGGAACCGCAACCAGAATCTCTGACATTTTTACACTGATTCCAGACCTGGAGCCAACCTTAAGCCAGAGATTTCACTTCAACTGTCTTCTATGGGAAGAGAATTGAATCCACACTGAGCCCAAATTTCCAGGCTGATACAGAGTCCAGATGGAGGCTTATCGTATAGCAGGATACAGTGTTTTGTTGCTTCTTCAAAGCAGTTAGTTATGTACACAGGCTTGGCTGGAGACCGTTGCTTTCTGTGACCTAGCCAGGACCTGATGGCATTTGATGGGACTGGGACTCTTTTTGTATTGCAACATGGCCTCTGCAGAGCTTTGACTTTCCCTGTATGGCCTCTCAGGTGCGGCACTTAAATGATCCAAGCTGCAGGCTGAAACACCAGTTTTAAGGGTGTGGCCAAATACAGAGGCAAGAGCCAAGGTTTGTATCTGCATTGGGTGGCCTGGGCTTAACCCACTTAACTACATCGAGGTCATCTCAGTTTCAAGTTGAGAATACCACCTACTTTAGTATCTCACAACAGGGAGGGCACTACCAGGATTAGTTGGTGGTTGCAAAGGGCTTTTGAGGTTGTAAAGCGCCATTTTGTAAAATTGCGTGCAGAACATGACAACACAGGCCACTCTTTACCAGGTCTGTTGGTCAAGATGGATTTCTTCAGCATCAGATTTCCAAGTGATAGAGTTCCCTGCTCATATTGTGGGTTAGGTTTCACCAGTGGAGAATTTGGAGGGCTCTTGCTCTCAGGCAAAAGGGAAAATTGAAATCCCATTTCCAGCAGTCCTTCCAGGTTGGAAGCAGGTATCTGCATTATTGGATACTCCGGTGCGGGGGGTGGGAGGTAGTCACCAGGACTCTCTATCTCCTTGCATGGTGAAGTGTTCAACAAGGACAAGAAGAAATACACCCTTGCTCCGCAAAATGCACCATGGACTAGATATCATTCATGGCCATGGTTCCCCATGCTTCCAGGAGGACTGTAAATGGAACTTCAAAGGGATGTAGCATACTATCTCCATACTCCAGTGATGCCAACCAGTATCCATTAGGACTGAGGCCTGCTATGAAGCACACCTTGTCTGCCACAGATTCTTCCCTATTTTTATATTAAGAGAGAGTCTCAGGCCTCAGACACACTTTCAAGACATGGAGCATCAACTAAGTTGTGGTAATTGCCCATGCATGGACACAAAGTCTAAAGGAGTGTTTTCACTCATCTGAATTAACTTTCAACAACAAAAATAAGTTATGTTCAAAGTACGTTACCAGCTCAGGGACTAAGTGCTCATGCATGCATATTTACCACAGGTCAGACAAAATGACGAAAAAATTTCCAAGACTGGTTGTCTCTCTTTGTCCTGATTTCATTATTTTAGATGTGTCATTTATTTAATAAACTAACACAAATCCATACACACCCTTAATGCTGACAATTTTATGGAAGAGCAATCTTATAACTTCTACTGCTTTCATATATTCTCTTCCAATCACAGAGGACCTACCTCAGCCACTGCCCAGCCTTCCACAACTGCTAGAAGATTGGGTGGGGGGTGAGGGGGGACAACAGGTCATGCAACTACTCCCAGTTAAGTTCTGGTCTAAACAAACCAGGCTAAATAAACCAACAGCAAGTCCTAGTACAAATTACCTGAGTTACAAAAGCAAGGCTTGTTAACAATTGCTGAACTGAACTGTGAAGACTAGATAACTTCAGTAGGCTTGTTTAAACTTACTGCAGTTCAGGCAGGGACAACACATACAGTTTAGACAGCAGATCGGAAGGGAAGGAATTAGACTCCTATCATTTGGCCCACAGGTATTAAATTGGTGGGAAGCTAAGAGGGGAGAGTCCTTCAGCCAGCATAACTATCTACCTTGGAAAGGGACATCTGGGTTAGCACCTGTTTTAACTGAGAGTAGCAGTAGCTCTACCTGGAATCTCCACAGGTCACACAGTCCTTGCCCCACAACTCCTGCAGTCACCTCCCTGAAGTGTTTACAGGCCAGTTATGGGTAGCTGGCTCCTGCTCTGTGGCACTTCAGCTGCTGGCTCCAATTTTGCTTGCGTGCCTCTTCTGCCCTGGCAGTATCAGCACAGAATTTGATTCAGGAAGTCTGAACTCAGAAACAAAAAGTACCACCTAAGAGAGACATCTCTCTCTCTTTGCTCGCTGATTAGTACTTTTTATCTGCCTCTACTCAGCCTTAAAACTTACAGTTCAAGAAGTGGAGAAAAATAACTCTTCTCATTAGCAATAACTATCATGTGAAAAACATACTTGTCTCACTAATTACAGGCATTGTGTTCGCAGTCCATTTGCTCTTGATCACCACTTCTTTTCAGTTACTCCTTTTACTGCTGCTTCATCTTGCTCAGTGAGTAGGACAGTAGCACAAGGGGATCCAGCACCTCTTACTGATCAGCTATTTCTTTTTTTGCACAACCTTGGTGAGGCCTTTTCACCTCTCTCCCAGAAGATAATTAGGTATAGTGAGGGATAATATGGCATGTCCTGTGTAATACTGTTCTTTACAGACATAGCATAGCCTAAAACAGGTGAGCCAGCAGTATTTTTCTGTGAAGCTTTCTCTGTCCCAAAGAAAGAAAGAAACCAATAAGCTGAATCTAGCAAGCCACTTAAACTGATATTATTTCCCCGGTCATCCAAAGGAGTGAGTGAAGACAAGATACCTCTGTGCTTAAGAAATGAAGTTAGAATATGAGATGAGCTCAGCATCCCAAACTGAAAAGAAAAAATAAATTTGGCAATTCCAAACTGCTTTCTGTTCATCTTGTTTGCAACCAGACAAACCTCATTAGAGCTGAATTTCTGCAGAGCATCATAGTGACATTCAGTGGACCACTTGCAAAGTATGCATTTCCTTCCAGTGTCCAGAACAAACTATTTGGACGTGGAGTTGGGGCCAGCTGTTTGTTAGAAAGCCAAGCTTCAGGCAAAACAGCTTTCCAAGCTTCCACACTTGCTCCAATTTGCCACTTAAACATACAAAGCAAATAATGGGGAAGGGGAAGAAAAGGGGGGGGCAATCACAGTGTTGCCTTGCCAGAAAATGTCAAAATAAGCCAGAGATAGGAGCCAGTAGAGTTACTTACACCACATTATAATATGCAGAGCATGCCTGCCTCCTGATCCTGATAGTAATTTGTTATTATGCTGAAGCCTCATTGCATTTATTTCCTTTAAGGGAGCCAGAAGTCTCATACGCCACCCCCCATCTTTGAGTGAATGTGGTCAGGCTGCCTATCAAGACATTTCAAGGAAAGGCCTTGGAAAGCTGACAGTTTCTCTGTCTGTACGGAAACCTAATGGACTCAACATAAAGTGGAACAATCTGTCCCAGCAAAGGGCTGAACTACTAATCTTCTCTGGTACTGGCTAAAAGGAGCTAATGCTGTGGAAGCACAGTGAGGTATAGCTCTCAGCCAACTCAAGCAAGCAGCGAGTGCTGCAAAGGATGCCTTGGGATGCCTTTCCAAGTATCAGTACCTGTCTTCTACCTGCACCCAGAGGCAGGTAGCCACACACCAGGCAGACTAAAGACAGGCTTGTGTAAGGCCTTCTATATTAGGTGCACATTGACCTCCAATTTTATTTGTGCACCAAGAACAGAGCAACTGGACACCACTTAAAAAGAATAACACCAAAATCCTCTAATTTAATCCATCTGCCTGACACTCTGAGAGAAGTTTCCAGCTGGGGACTGTGGCTTAACCAGGCTGAGTGTTAAAGCATACTTGTCATGATAGCTCAGGTCTCTGTGCAAGCTAATCTAACCTTAAGGAGAAGCCAGCTCAGTATCTCCACCAGCACTGGCCTCAAACAAGGTTGCCTTCCCAAACTCTGACTCCCGCTCCACTTCTAACAAATAACCAACCTACCTTGAGCCAGGATCCCAGCAATGTGTGGGTTATGTCTGTACCCTGTGATTTAAAAATGCAGAACTCGACTCTATGTGCAGCCTTGTCCTTCCTTTTCTAAGTTCTCTTCCTTTCCAAATGTCCAAGCCTGAGGGTAAGATCCCACAGTAGCTCAAGCTCAAGCCTGTTTTGGTCCTATCTTCACCTCGATAACATAAGTCATATAATTCAGCCTCCTTCCTTGCACTGTTATTGGTGGTCATACATGTGGACCAGTTTAAGGAGTGAGCACAGCTGAAAATAAACCCACACCAAACAGAGAAAGAAAGAAGTGATTAAATTTCAGACAGATCCATCTCCTGAACAGATTCAGTGCACATGAATGGAAAAGGAGTGAAACATCTTTCCAGGGGAAAGATGTCACAAAGCAGTATGGACCTAGTACAGACCTAGAACTGTCCCTATACACAGTGGCCAGGAAAAAAGTGAACCTAATTCTTGCTAAGCCCAGGAAGTTTGCCGGTGTCCGCTGACGGGTCGTAGCTTAACAAGATGGGGCAAATGGACAGAAAGAAAGGAGGAGAGTCAGTTCTGAGCTCTGTACTTCACTGTAGCTCTGCAGTACTGACATACATATTTATCGATCTCAGAGATGGCAAGCAAAACCATCAGCAGTGACTCTGAATCATCTGTAATTTCCCTTTCTAGCTCCAAATGTGCGCTGTGAAACTGTTCAAGAGTCTTTCTTTGTATGAATTACAAAATGCACATACTCTGCTTCATTCATATATTTATTCAATTATCAGGTGTCCATCTCATAGTTAGAAAGCTCTGATTGCCCTTAAAATACAGTTCATATCCACCATTTACTATAAGAAAAGCAGCAATCCTTACAAAAGACAGATGATTCCAAACTACCATTCTGTTTTAGACTACAGCAATGAAAAAATGCCACTGGTAATTTAGACTATTGTTGAATATGCCAATAGGTTTGTTTTGTACTCTAAAAGGGAAATTAGATAATAGCTTTGGCAAGACTGCACACTGCTTATGGTACATGGTTATTGCAAAACCTCCAGCAAAGACATCCCCCAGCACCCTCTTTTTTTCCCACCTCAAAATCTCACACTGTTACTTTATCCCTGACTGAAAAATCAGCCTAAAAAGTGAAAGCTGACAGGAAATGGGGGAGCAAGGTTTAAGTAAAAATGAAAAAAATCTTAAAGGGATTTTGATAATTTTTAAATATTTAGAAACTACAACCACAAAATGAAAGTTTTGTGTTTCAGATACTTTTATGTACCAGTCTAACCAAAACCAGCTTTGTATAAAAATACAGTTTTGCAAGTCAGCCCACTTCCATAAAGAGAACTATCCCCTTAAGCTACTGCTAAAAGGTCATTTGGCCTGCAGGGACTTGCCCCCTTCCCTTGTACATTCCCGTTAGCAGAATGGGAATTACCCAGCATCCCATAAACCTCTAAGCCCTTGAAATACCAGAGGCATCCAAGTCAAAGAGTAAGAAAAGCCATTAATTTGCCATTCGTTTCCCTTTTTAGATGCTTGGTGTGAGCTGTTTCTGGACCTGGATCCTGCAAAGGCTCAAACACAGGTTTAGCTTTACACACTGCACGGGGATTCTTTTACTTAAACAATTGCAAACACTGGGAGGCCCAGGAACTTACAGACAAACTGGAAATCAGCCTCCACTATCTCTTTAAAAAGGATCCCATCTATCTGGAAAGCCCATTTGCATCTGGGGGGATTGGGGTTGTTAACCTATTACAGTTACATTACTCCATGATTAGTCCAACTGAAAGAAAACAGCAGGAAGAAAAAAAAAAATAGCTTCTACTTCCTCTCCACTCCCAAGTTAGTTTATTATGTGTATTTGATGGCCCTTCATGAAAAGGCAGTAAGACCCTGAACCTGCAATGACCCCTGTTTCCACACAGAACATATGGACTTCAAGTGCAGACAGGGCTTATTGTCAACTGAGATTCAAACATCGCTGAGCAAGCAGAGAAATAAAAACATATTTTTATATTCCCCTTAAAAAACATCCAGCAGATTTTGAATATTTTGTTTCTATGAGACACAGAGACACTTCCTATCCTGTTGTTTTACAACTGGACCCCGTGGGTGCTGGATGCTCTGCAGGGTCTGCACCATTTAAGTGTAAGGCACAGTTCTGCAGCATCTTGAGCAGTTACTCAGCACCTTCAACTCTTTCTGAACTCTGCTAGAGTTAAGGGCACTCAGCCCCTCTCCGGATGGGACACAAAACTAGTTTACTTTGATCTTACATGCTGGAAATGTTTGTGATTAAATCTAATTTCATCAAATCCTCAAATTTATCCATTCCCCTAACATTTGCAACTTCATTGAAAACCATACATTTAGAAATCACTAGCATCACACATCCTACTGAAGATGAAGTTAATTTACAGAAACTAGACTTTAAAATACAAGGATTTCACAACAAGTGTGTTGCTATAGCAACAGAGTAAGCTTATGTGAACTTCAGGCATTCATATTCATAGAAACTCCTGAAGCAAGACTGACTGTTGGCCATAAGATCCCTACTCTTGCCAAGTTTCAAATAGTGCATGAATGATGCCAAAAATAAATGGGTGCGACTAATACAAACACACAGAACACCGAGGGGAAAAAGAAACATCCAAGCTTTTGCCTCTAAGGCAACATTTGTTGATAGAAAAGATGGGCATTTGGAAAGCACGCCTTTTCCTTCTATCTTTTTGCTTTACTTGCACTTCATAAAAGCCCCACATGAACATTTGCCTCCCATAAATTCTACGACTGCTAGTAATCGCACATCTTTGCATTCTATAGAACAAATCTTTTTTTAAAGACTTGCTCCCTTTGTACTCCCCTGGTATTTAAGGAGCACGTGTGTGCTGGAGGAGGAAAGTCAGTCTGATTTAACTCATACCCTTCTCCCTCACAGAGCTGCAAGCAATTCTTTTTGCAGCCTCTACAAAAAGCATGCCCAGCCTTAGCCTGTGACAAGCTCTGCAACATCAAATCCATTTCTCGCACATTGTTTCCTTCCCACCTCATCTCTGCACCCCATCCCAGCCTGCCCACTCTCATTTACCAAGGTCAGACATTTTTAATGCCTAGCCCTGCATTTAATGTGCTGTATCCAGATCCAGAAGCTTCCTGCTAATTACTGTGGTCACACTTCCTAATCCAACAAGCATCAAACTGCACAGTAGTCTCTCAAGTTGAATAGGTCACCTAGCTATCTGCTGCAGGTCATTCAGTTGGCAGATTTCTCTTGATGAAAGATAGTTCTGCAAGGTAGCTGTTCCAACATGAACAGCAATCTAGACTAATTACATGTGATACACCCACTCTGACTCATGACATAGGAGAGAAGGAAAGGGGGGGAGGAAGGGAAAGGTGCTGAAGAGAAATGGGAAGAGTAAGCACAGTAACACCCTAACTCATCTAAGGAACAGAGGAAAGTTTCACACTTTCCACTGTTGCTTATGGAATAGAAAGGTTCTGCAAATTTTGGATTCCAATAATTTACTGAAATCAAGATGTCACCCCTCTTTCTACACCTGCCCCAGCTCCTCTTCCTAGGCTGTACACCAGCTCCATTTCCCATTACTATTCAACCAAAACCAACACTTCCTTCTCAGAAGTCAGTAACTGCTCTTGGGTCTGATGAATTCTATAAATGCTGAACAATAAATTATTCAAAACATGTATGAAGGCAGCAGAAGCCTCTCTCTGGCTGTCATTTCACCCCGTGTTCCCACAAATGATTTTACAGTCTTTCATTGTGCCCAAATCCTGATTTTTGCTTAATGATGGAATTATCCCAAACACATGTTGAGAGAAGAATGTGAAGACATGGAAGGGTTCAGAAGACCAAGGAGGTCTTGGAGCAGGAAAACATAAGGCCTATGGGATTAACTTTACAGTTGCTCTTGAAATTCAGTGTAGGGATACGGAAGAAGGATTACTACTTTGCATGCACTGCCCCAACATTCAATCCACCTTCTCAGATCAAGGTTTAGACCCTGAACCCACAATCTTTCACAGGTTGTTTTGGACAGAATGGTGGCCTCTGACATGCCTGCTGTAAGGCATTATATCAATGTGCCTTCCCTGCTTTCAAGAGTGATGATATCCACAAAACTTCAGCTCAGCAATTAAGTTCCACGTAGACAGAATTTTATCCAGGCTTTAAGATGGTAACCTCATATCCCACATGAGTTTATTAGCATAGTTATTTTTCATTTATCTTGAGAGTAAATCGATTTCAAGTTATTTACATAGTTGTTCATTCCTGATTCTGTAGAGCAACTGTTTGATATAAGTCAGCCAGGTCAACAACTGAATGCAGGAACATGCCATCTCCTCCCGAACAAAGGAGTTGGCCCAATGGCATAGATTAACTAAGATGCAACTTGTTGCAACATGGTTGCCTCAAGACTGTTGCCACTTGCCTGGGTTCCCTTGCACGTGTCCTCTTTTTGGCAGAGGTTGTACTGATCTAGACACTAGGTTGCATTTCTTGTTCACCAAAAAAAAAAAAAAAAAAAAAAAAAAAAGAGAAGCCACCAAGCCACCTGGAAGCTTGTTGCTTACTAATTATAGTACCTTCCACTAGGGTGGCTCCAAACATTCAAGAACAAAAAGCTGTGAAATTGTGAAATAAAGTAGGTCTTTATGAATAAGGAAGACAAGAATACAACTTTCTGATCCATTTTGACAGTCAATTGACAAGTTCACTTGTGCATGATAAAGACAGCTGTTTCCAGTTTCCAGGAGCTAGGCCTGGAAGCTGTGAGAACTTGTGTGAAGTATCAAAACAACAGAAAAATAAGGGGGAGGGGAAGAAGGTGAGAAATCACAAAAGCTACTCATGGATTTAAGAGTACTTGTGTTACCTGAACACTTGACCTTGCTTTGCCCTGGATAATCCATAATGCTGGCATTGAGTTGCCAATTGCCAGGAAAATCATACTGGGTTACTCACTATCATATGAGATGGGCCTGCCTCCAAACCATACGGATTCAACCAATGCTGAAAATTGCACGTATTCACAAGCCTTTGACAGCTGACTACCTGTTTCCCTGGTCATGAGGGTTTTGGTAGCTTGCTAACAGGACTCAACTGAACAGAACATTGCTTCTGAGCATGCAGGGGTACCAGCAGACACACTGCAAAGCCAGGTCTGCCCCCAAGGGCTTGCTCAGAGCTCGTAGAAAGGCTCACCTTGGTTAACATGCCTCTTGGGTCAAATTCCACTCCCTCATATCAGGTCACAACTGCCTGCAGTGGGGCAAGGAACCAAGATGGGGACTCAGTCACTAGATTTTACACCACCAATCACAGCCAGTTTACCCTTAATTTTTGTTAGGCATCACTCCAATCTAACTAAGCCCTGTCATCTCATTCTGAATTGTTGGCTATGGATCTTGTCCTCTTGTTTCACAATCACATTTTGGTCTCAATTGATTGGTTCTTGAACTTCATGGAGCGCTTTCACTCCTGTCTCGTCACAGCAGAGCACAATACCAACTGAATACATTTTCCTCTCAGAGTTTTTGTAAAGGGCTTCCACAGAATGCAAAGCTGCATTCCCTCAGGCTTTAAACCACCCATTCCTTCAGCACTATAATGCCAGCACCCTGGCCGCAATATGGACAGTCAGTCCCTGGAAAGGACTAGCAAGAGGATCTGGAACTTGCTTTTATTCCTTTTTTTACACCTTTTCGGGGCCCCCTACCTTTTGGCAGAAATGCTGAACTACCAGAAGGCAGAAGCAAAATCCCACAGCTTCATTCTAATAGCAGCCAAGGCTGTGTTGGCAGGCCAAGTAGTGCCCATTGCCTTTAAATCAATTAATTCTGCTGTTTGGAAAAGCATGAGCTTTGGCAGAACAGGAATTAAGATTTCAGAGAAGTTGTCCTATAATAGTAGTTTAGCTTAAAGAACTACAAGTGTTCCAGATGTGGGCCACCATGTTCAAACTGTTATTTTCAATACCAGTTCCCAGAACTGCTCAGGACCTGTAGCTCTGCCTTTCTTCAAGAGTTGTGATTAGTTGACTTCACTGGAAACCTGAGCTTTTGTCCCAGTCAAGCTCTCTTTTCTATTTCTTCCCTCAAGAACATATAAATTTATTTCTACCTATTTTAATCTATTGTACTTCTTACTCTTTTCTCCCAGAAAAATGTTGGCTGTTTCTAGCCTGTAGGTTTTTGGAGGAAAAGAAATTGAGGAGTCCTCTGCAAATTTGGAATGTCAGAAGTACGAGTGACAAAGGACATTGTATTGCTCAGGGCTTCCTGTTTTCCACCTCACAGGATCCAAAAGGCCAGGTACTTCTAGTAGAGACCACACTGACCTCACCATTAACTACTTGGGGTCAATGGAAAAGACTCCCACAAATATTCATGGATGTGAAACAGAGCCACTGACAAGTGCTTGTAGATGAGTCCTATTACTCGCACTAAAGGAGCTAAGCTACTTCTAAAAGAGAGGAAAGAAACTACATTCCTATGTATTATTTTAAATAACACCAGTGATTTAAAGAAGTGCACTAAATATCTATTGAAGTGTCAGATTCAGAATGACTCTGCTCTTGGTAAATGAAGGCTTCAGTTTTCCTGGTAGCAAGATGGAGAACTGGTGCACAGAGATGAAAAACATTTCTCTCATTAATTTCAATGGGTCTGCCTGGAGACTCAAATCTTAAGCACATGCTTATGTACTTGATTGAACACAGAAAGGACTTAAGCACATGTTTAAGTGTTTTGATGAGTGTTACCATATGAATTTCAACGTGGATTTACAGATCTATGGCTTGACTGACAGACTCAACCCTTTCAAACATAGATTATCTAATTAATGCCTGAAGGGAAAGACCTAGATACAGAACATTTGTCTTTTAGCACACAACTCACACAGCATTTCATGATGTCTTGACACTTATTAATTGCATTCAGTTTGAATATAAACACTGTCACATGATCCTTGATCGAGAATTGCCTGAAATACCATAAACAGGATTACAAGCAGAGAGTGGGGAGGAGGTGTCTCAGGGGATGCCATGGGGAATTTTGGTTGTGTCCAGTCTTGTCCTCAAATGATAAGGAAAATAGAATTAAAAACAAGCCAGAGTTTGTAGAAGGTAGAAAAAAAAAAACATGAGTGGAGCTAGAAAAACCGAGCACCTAGAAATGTTTGAAACTTGGTGGAAAGAAAGGGTTATAATGGAGAGGAAGAAAGAAATTTCTATCTTCTTCATCTCAGCTGAAACAGAGACAATATTCTTGACATCTTCTGTCCAAAGAGTTTAAAAGAAAACATATATGATCTAAAATATGCAGAAAGCAACAGTAGAGACAGTATGATACGGAGCAGTGAGAGTGAGACACTGTCTCCAGGAAGAAAAGCAGAGGAAGAAGGCATCTGTAAAACTACCATGTCTTCTAAAAAAACCCTAGCAGCAGGAATGGTACCAGAATAAATCCCCTTCCTGACTCCTCTCTGACTGCCAACCATGAGGTTGTTCCAGCTTTGCCATTTCCAGGTCTATGGACTGCAGACTTCAGTCATTCCAACTCTTGTTACAGACTGGGATTTGTGACAAAGTCAAGATAAACTACTTCTCCTAGCTCATGTCATGACATGAGAAATTCCTTCCTTACTCAAGCAATCAGAGTCTGGGACCAGGATGTGACTGCCACAGTCAGCAGTGCAAGCAGTGGATGACATATAAGCAGTCCTGGGCTTTAGAGTCTCCTACAGGAATGTATGACTTTGCATGTGTTCACAAGAGCATGGAAGCTCCTATGGAAGCAGGACAAGAGCCTACACTTGCACTGGAAACTAAGAGAAGGACTGCAAACTCTGGTACCTGCTTTCTGGATTAGATGCACTCTACCCTTTAGCTAAGAGGAAGCAAAACGCTGGAACCTGCATTCTGTATTTGTAGAGCTGCAAGAAGTTAGCCCAAAGACATTTTTTCACATTAGCTTGGCACTTGCTAAAAGCCACTACAGTTGCATTTATAGCATATCATTTTTCAGATGACCAGAAGACTTATTTTCATCTGCCTGTCAATTAATTCATTTATCATTCAGACCTTTCCTTTAAGTAAAAGTGTTCTCTTATAACTTTCATACCATTGTAAATTTTTACCATGTGGCAGAATCAAGTAAAATTCATCATTGCTCTCAATCAATGTGAGATATATATATGGATACACAGAGAGAGATATATGAAGGAAGTGCAGCAATGGTATTCAATTTCAGAGCAAAATAATTTATTCTGCCTAACAATGAAGCTGCTATCTAGAAACAAGACTGGTTATTCCTAACACTACCCACTGCTATTACCAGAACTCTTTACAGCCCCTGATAAGCTTTTATCCAACACATTTAACACGTCAAAGTCAATTTGCCTTTTCACATGTATATTTCATAACATTACTTAAGTATACAACCAGACATCCAAGTATTAAATAGAGTATACATTTGTTTGTGTATTGCGCTAGCTCTTAACAACTTTAAAAGGACACTACTAAGAAATAAGTGAGGTTTCCTTAGAAAAAGATCTGCCATGAAAATTTATGTTTTTTCTAAGAAGCTTAATGGTAGAGGGTTACAATTTTAAAGTAGGAAAACTGTGTAATTATATATCTCTATAGTTACATATTGCAATGTTCAGTACAATTTACATAGCTAGAGTAACAATAGACAAGGATATTTCCCTAACAAACAGCCAGCAATGGCAAATTCCAGGTAAGGAAATAAGGAATACACCGGGGAGCACACAGCAGACAAACTGACCACGTAGATTCAGCTGAGATCCAGCAGGGTTCCTGACCCCTAAAACAGCACCAGACCCAAGCCTGGGTGCACTGGAAGCCTGGAAGCACTGACAGTGCACTGTCCAGGTGGGGCTACAATAGCTCCAGTAAAACGACAGTACATAGGCATAGGTCAGGTCCAGTATAGTCAATGCTGAATCTGACTGAAAAGCTCTAGTGACACAGGGGCAGGCTGTCTCTGCCTGTGCTCCCACCTCTAGAGGCACCAGAACTATCAACTGCCTGCTCGAGGGCTGCTTAAGAGCAAATGCCACCACCACTGGCATCAAGCTGCTCTGGAAAGGCATAACTATTCTGACTTACTCCTGCACCTGAGTCAACACAGCCTGTGCCTCTGCATAGAGCAAGCTCAGGTCACCTGCACCGGTGAGCTCTGAAGCTGATTTCCACACAGTATTAGCAGGGCTGCTGTTTGGATGAAGCACCTTCACAGACAAAATGAAAGCCTAAGGAAAGCTTATCATCCACAAAATGCAGACTCACAAAAAAAAGTACAAAACCAGCATTTTTAATTTAGCTTACCATGGAGCAGTTTAATGGAAAGACAAATAAGCATGCAAACACTGAAGTACAGGTTAAGAACAGATAGCTGAAAGCTAGGGCCCAGTTTTCTTCCTGTTTCCATTTCTGAAATAAGCTCATTGGGGCCCAGGATATTCCTCTGCTTTCATATCACCAAGATAATGAGCAAAATCTAAACTATTCCTGATAAAATACTTCTGGAACGTTCAGCCTTAAAATGCATTCATTCCTCCTTCACACTGTGCACTGCTTGTACCTGACTTCACAAGAGAGTGACAAAATGTTTTTCTGCGTTCACTCGAGTTCTTCTGAGCAAATACAGAAAATACTGAAGATTTTACCCTAAGTTACTTTGGAAAAACCTCCTCCAGTTATTCTTGCAGTCTAGTGAGCAATTCCTCTAATAAATGCAACACCCAGAAAGACTGATTTCGTGTCACACAGACACATCCTTACAGCTGAGAATCATTTTCAGGCTTTGAATCCAGCTAAAAAGAGATGCATTAACAAATGCAGATGACACATTACTATTTCCTTTTAAAGGAGGTCTGACTAGCACACATTATGAATTTTGAGACCCTTGCATGATATTAAAAAAGCCATCATAATCATAATAATCACATAATCATTAATATTATTAGGCAAGCTTTTTCAGTTTGAGATTTAAACAAAAGAGGCCACATTTTTCCCCATGTATACTGCATACCTTGGACAGCGCTGACAACAGTTAAAATGGGGTAAAAAGACTTCTCAAATACCTTGGCATTGTCTGGATGACCATTGAATTTTAATAACAATTTCAATTAATTAAGACAGGAAAATACCAGAATCATAAAACCAGCAGTATTGGCAAGCTATTGAGGGGTAAAAGAGGATTCATCTGTTGGCCAGCAATAAAAATCAAAATAACTGCAGGTAGCCTCAGGGCTAGATTCTGCTCTTATTTACACCATCCAGGTAATTCCATTTATTGCAGTGGGATTACTCCAGGCAGATATTGTGGTCATGCAGCTGTTGAACACCTCATGCAGAATAGAGCCCTCCAAGGAGAATTTGGCTCCATGCATTTACGCTTTCTATCAGGCACATACCCCTAAGGGGCTATAATGAAATGTTAAATAAATAAAGTAAAATTTTTTAAAAAGGGACTTCTGGCTCAGGTTTTAACTCTGCCCTCCTGCACAAGGTTCCAACTGATTTAGCAAGTTAGTATTGCGCCTGGGAGGCACAGGAAAGTATGAGGGGTAAAGAGCTCATTTCTCCATTACTAATTCCTATTATTGTTAGTTGCAGTCAAGAATAAGGTGATTCAGAGTGAAGATGTCAGAAAAAAAGATCAAATAACTTGAACAGGCAATAACAGCATATTGACTAGCTATAGCAGCTGGATTACAGGTGGTAGTTCTTCCTCCCAAAGAATGGCTAGCACAGGAAACAATTTTCAGGGTGAAACACAGGACGCTGCTCAGGAGAGCAAGAGAAGATACAGTGTTCAAATGAATTCTCCATCGCAGCAGCCCTAAAGTCCTCCTAGAAGGAAGAAGATAGACTTTGTATTTTCACATGTCCTTACGTTTCCTTATGCTCTCTTATGTTTCACAGTCACTGTGGAGAAGTGTCAGTTGAGGATGATGTATCAGTGGCAGGTGAGTGAGTGATATGGCTGGGGATCTATCCCCTGCAAAGGGCCCGGTGCACCAGGAAATGTTTGTACACATCAGTAGTTCAAAATAGTGTGACCAGGAATTGCAATAGAAATTCACCCACTACCACTAGGTCAGGCAGCAGAGTCTTTGTCTAGGTGGCTGTTTTTTTCCTGACCTGTCTCAGTTGTGGACCACTGGTGGAGCATATTAAAAGATGTGTTGCCTCCATCAGATCCCATCAGCTTCTAAGTAGGTTCTTGTAACCTCGCCACAGTAAACTATGAAACAAATCATCTGCAATAGAAAATTACTTCCAACCAAACTGATTCAATTTCACAGGTCTTTAAGGACAAAATGTTTAAGGACATGATTTCAAAGAATGTATGCAGATGCTTTTAATTAGATGCAAAAAGGAATGCTTTGCTGAACGAGAAACTAATGTGCAGCTGTGAAAGGTTGTTTTTTTAAGTGTAAGATTTCTCACATACCTGAAATAATACACCTGCTTAAGTTTAAGAGCAATAACTGTTTTGTACCTACAGTTCCCACTGAAGCCCAGGCAAGCAAGTACGTCTTTTGTCTGCACTGAAGTTGCAGAAAAGTCTCAGGCAAACAACTTAGCAGAGAGAAACAAGTGTGTTCCACTGCACAATATGGATGACACTTTTCTTTACAAAATACTGCAGGTTTCAATGGCAGTGTATCAGCACAGAGAAGTTATCTGTACTTGGTGACTAATTCACATTTGGAAGATATTGCTCCTACAGCTGATAACAGACTCAGACAGGAGCCCTGCCCCTGAAATCATTTCCCATCAATCTCAATCGCTCTGAAAGGCTCAGCTACCAAAGGTTTCCAAGTCAGCTGGCACACAAATGTCCAGACCCTGCCAATATTTTGTGATCCACTTACTGTAAACACACAGCTAATGAATGTTCATTCCCTTGATGATTCTTCTGGAAAGTGGAGACAAGTCTAAGAGTGTTTAAGAGGTATGTAGTACTCAAAAATTGATAAATATTCTGACACATCTTAAAACAGAGGCACCAATGCCTTCAGCCAAATAAATAATGCTAATCTTGTATAAAGACGAGTTATCTCAGGAGCCTCAATGTATTAATTTCATTATCACTGAACTTTGCAGTTGTTAAATATTCTGACCCCATAGCTTGGTGAAGGACAGGAACAAGACTAGTCCAGACAAAAATTATTCGCTGTTATGGAAACCTTTCATAATTGTGATGGTGGTTTTGTGTCAGTCTATGGATTACGTATTTCCACTATCAGCAATGGTCATTATTAACACGTCCACTTAGCAGGATCTGAGACTGTGCAGCTCTTCCAGTAAACGGGATGCCCCGATTCTGGGTCAAATGCTGATGTGCAAGCGAAAATGAGATGTGCCAGGGCTGCTGTCCACCTTCCCACTGAGCCAAGATAGAATTCTGCAATGCAGTACCAATAGCCTATAGAGGAACTTGAATCCTATTTGTCTGGATGCCCAGAGGGACTGCTCTATCTAAATAGCTGGGCACAAGATAAAAATTGTTGCATAAATGTACTGATGTGCACATAGACATGCACACACTCAAACGGAAAGTTGAAAATCATGTTTTAACAATATTGTGCTGAGAACTACCACCAAAAATAATTATTTTACTTGAGTCACACTACAAATCCCTGAAGGCTAATGATGGCACCCTCTGAACACAGTAAGAATTTGGCAATATGAAGTAACTTGCAGATGCTGGTACAGATGCAGCATATCTCCTACAAGGCTGTATTCGTTGACTGCCATCTTAGAAAGCTTCAAAGCATCAAGGAAGTTGAATGCAATCTTCCGGTCCTCTTGGTCCTTCCACAGAGAGTGTCTTCCGAGAAAGGGAATACGAAACCTGACTCAGTGTGTGATCATGTTGCCATCTAGTGACCGCAACTTAAAGAGTACTCAAGCCCTAACACTCCTACACAAGCACAACGCTGTGCGTGAAACAGGGTCTGTCTAACTGAGACCTCGGGGAAGTCTAAGCTGTTGCCAAGATATACAGGATTATTTCTCCTACAGTTACAAGTCTCACTTAAGCAGAAACAGCAAGTTCCTTGAGTAGGGTGATAAGGAACTAAAAGCTTATAGATGTTGCAGCTCTTGCAGTATCACTTTTGTGCCACCCTTCAGCTCTAGGGCCGACACGCTGGTTCCCCTTCCTGAATTCACACGGACAGCTGGCAAGACCAACGGCAGTCAGTCGTGGCCAGCTGGTCTCTGCCATTCCTGTGAGATTTGCCCAACTTTCCTGTTAAGCGCAAAGAATACAAAATATCTCAGGATAGGTACTGAACAGCCTCTTCTACTGCTCATTGCACCTGGTTTCAATGGCAGATTTTCTGGGACAGGGGGAATAATCAGTTATTTTCTACAGCCCTAAGGATGCAGACACCCAGCACTCTTTTTTTAAATGACCAAGATACATAGGCAAATAAAAGCTGGGCATCTTTTACCAATCCTGGCCCAAGACACTCAATCTTCATCACAGTTGTCTGAGTTTTTTTAAAACTTACAATTATGGTGGCACACTTCTTTTTTGGCAATTTGAGAAGGTAAACTTTATTTTATAAATGTGTATGTGCTCAGCCCATTTATATGTGGATAACTGTGTGTGCATGTGTGTGCGTGCGCGTGTGTAAATACGTACATATACATAGAGCATCCTCTCCTGGGTCCAATCTTCTTTTTTTTCCTTATGTACACATGGCTACAAAGTTAGTTGTAGATAACTGGCCAAAAGATACAGAGATGCACTTATATGTGACTTACTGCAGTATCTCTTGCAAGTTTTTCACCCTGCCTAAGCACCAGACATTACCACCCCGAAGTCTTGGTATCTTAAAAGGACTTCTCCCCGTTGTATCACATTTTGTGGAATTTGTCTTTGTTTTTCCCCCCGTTGGAAGAAGGCCTTCTGTTTCTGCCTTAACAGAGTCGCACATCAATCTGGATCAGTATCATCTTGTTTGTTCTGTCTATGGACAAACAGAGTAACAGAAACAGCTCATGTATTGTCTTACTGTTATTCTCTGCGTTGTCTCTTTCTTTTGCTTTGGGCTGTTAAAAGCCACTGATTTGTTTTTACTAAAATATAAATAAATTTTAGGCCATATATTCCCTGATCAAATAAAATGAAAGGCTAATTTCAGCATACTTTTCTCCTCAAACTGTTGTAGAAGTCTCAGTGAGGTTTCCTGAGAGATATGATACACACAAGAATTGCTAGCAGATATAATTTACTGGCTCCAATTTATTAGAGATCAAAGAATGGGGGAAATAGGCATCATCTTTCTTGTTCTTCTTGGCAGTGGAACTTTTAGATCACTTAGAAAACCAAAAGGCAAGAGGAAAAGAAACAACATGAGGATACACTATTGCAGTAGGGAAGAAATCATGATCACACTGAAATACCTAAGGGACCTCAGGATGGCTTCCAAAAGCCTCCATAATAATTAAATGCATAAACCACGTCAGATGCAGATTATCAAGCACCATGGCCCTTATCCTCAACAGGCATAAATCAATCTTGATGTAGCTGTGCTAGTGTGAAGTAGCTGAAGAGCTTCTTCCACTGTGGCAATGCTCTAGGGTTTGGGATGGGATATTTTCAGTGGAATATGGAGAACATACAGCTACATACATTCCTGTCTGAGAAATAAGGGAATAACATTTCTTAAAGCCTTTTCCATCAAAATGCACTAGCTGATGAAGCTAACCTCTGCCACTCCTGTGAGATTTGCTCAGCTTTTCCTGCTAAGCGCAAAAAGGAAAATAAAAAAAAAAAACAAACATGAAGCAGAATGAAGGATGGCCATGTGCAGGATTGCTATTTTTACTCTATTATGCTATATATGTTTATTCATGTAGTCAGTTAATTTTTCCCCAAAGTAACTCACTAGCTGAGACTAGAGACTGAAATTCTGTTCTGTTCTCTCCTATGGGACTTACATTCCTCAGGCAATTCCTTCAAATCAGGTTTTCTTTTAGTCTTTAGCAAAGTGCTTCCTTTCCAGAGACCACCCAGAAGAAAATAGGAAGTTCCATAGTTTCATATTCTCTGAGGAGCAGAATGCTGAGTTCAAGCCCCATACATACCCAGCCACCAAGGAGTTAATGTGTTGAGCAGCTACTTCATGTTCTGCAGCTATGTATGTACTGATTAGCAGTGGTTAGAATGAAAGACTACAGCCCAAGGAAGGCGGAGCATTCTCAGAAACAGCAGTCTGGCAAGAAGCTGTCAAGGGAATAGATCCAGAACCCCCAAGAAGAGTAAGACGGACTGACTGGGAACAATTAAGGAAAATTATTCTGTTCTCTGTAACATCTTTCTGAAGTTGTGAGGTCCCTCGAAATCCCCATTAACATAGGTCACAGAAGGGACTAAAAGACCATCAGACCAGAGGATAACAGCAAAACCCCTTGCAAGGAGAGTGGAAAGTCTTCCCCAGCATTACCTCCCCATCAAATGTGCTAGTGATGGCAACAGTGCTTCTAGAGCAAGTTTCACCCCCATGCAAAACAGACAGCCACTGGCTCCTTCTTTTGAGGGGTCTTTCACAGTAATTGTCTATTACTGCCTAGCTATGCAAAACTTCAAACAGCAAAGCAAAATGCTCTAATGCTAGTGGCCAGTCACTCCCCTCAACCCTTACCTGATCAGAAGCTGCACTCTGCTGCTGCTAGAGAAAGCTATCCAAAAGGCAAGAGGTTAAGAGTTCATCCCCAAGCCCATTAGTTCTTTGATTACTCTATTAACAGTGCTAACAATTAGCAGTGACTATTGAAAGGTGTAGAATGAACTGGCTGATTGACTGACATTACCAGTTTCTTTAAAGCAGACACCTGAACAACCTCCAGTCCCACCTAGGAACTTCCTTACTGTATCAAATTCCAGCTCAGAAAGAAGACAGCAGCAGTC
Source organism: Hemiprocne comata (assembly GCA_020745705.1). Taxonomy (NCBI): domain Eukaryota; kingdom Metazoa; phylum Chordata; class Aves; order Apodiformes; family Apodidae; genus Hemiprocne; species Hemiprocne comata. The sequence continues at coordinate 67,288,302 of CM036588.1, read as the reverse complement.
ATCTTGGAGAAAGATTCAGGATCAACAATCTGTTCCCCATCCCTGTATTTGGACTCCGCCTTGATTCCATCAGGTTTTGTATCTTTTTCAAAAAAAGCATGTTTATCATAAACTATTATGAAACTGGTTATCTTAATCAGACAAAGAGGATTTCTTCTCTGTGTCTCTTGCTGAGTTTCAGTCTCAATGTAATCTAGCGGCAATGAGTTTTGCAGACTAATTCCAGGTTATGAGAAGATGCGTTCCCCACAGGGGCAGCTGCGATCCCTTCTAGGAATCAGCAGCTTTGAAGCTTTTATGTTACAGTGAGCATGGCCTCTGTGGCCATCTCTGCTTCTTTCTTTCTTCTATGGGACCTCCAGAAGTCAAGGGCATGTTCCTGGCTGGACCTGTGCCACAGGATCATAATACAAAAACAGTCCCCCTGCAAATCAGTCTATTAAAACTATTAAATGATCAGCAAGGATCAGGTCTCCTTAAAGATCACAGACCCAGCTGGACCCACATTTCAAGCTGGAGTGAGGGCAGGTTACAGATCAGGCTAATCAGCACTCTCTCTTACAAAACAGGAGTGAATGGGGGACTGAGTCATGAAAGTGTTGGAGAGAGATATATGAAAATAGGGTGAAATGTGCAGGGACTCATATATTTGAGTCCCATTGCTACTTGCAGAGGATGTGCCAGCCACTTACATTCCACAGATGATGGAACAAGGAGAAATTTCCTTCATCATTCCTACACTATTCCTTATTTGGGGAACTTTATCACATCCCATCTCTATGATCCTTGTAAGGCAAACAGATCTGTTCTATAGCAGTGACTTCCTTCTGGTACACGGAGAATAGAAAAGTTGAATGTATTGCATGACCTTAGCAATTGTGTCAAGTATTTATGTGCCTAAATTCCTCTTTTGGTGATGAAGACAGGAGCAAAGCTTGTGACTTCCATCTTATCAGTCAACTGGTATTCTCGAATTCCTCTGCGTGTAATATGTCTGAGTAGAGCAAAAATTATTGTCCTGTTCTCCCAGACTAATATTCTCAGCCCTGGTGTGGCATAGCCAGGCAAATCCACAGCCTGAGTTTCAGAGTTGTCACAGAATTGTGTAAATAGTTGAGGTTGGAAGAGACCTATGGAGGTCTTCTTGTCCAGCCCCACTGCGCAAGTAGGGTCACCTACAGCAGGCTGTCCAGGACCATCAGCCTTGCTCCTATTGTTTCCAGTGGGAAGTATTGGTGCTTACAGTGCCTGTGCAGGACAGATCTCCCTCCTTTAAGCATGCACTTTATTAAATACTAATATGTAGATGAGGAAAGCAAGTGATAATATTCCACCAGAAGTAGTGCTATTTGGAATGGAGATGGACTCTTGATACAAAAAACTGTTTGTAAAGCACAAAAAAAAGCAAAATTGTTTAAAATATTTATGTGCAGGATTAATGCACAGCCTGTAAAACTCTGATTGCAATCTTACATCAGAATGAGCCATCTGCTTATTTATCTTAGTAAACCAAAAATGCATAGAATAGCAAAATTCCACACACCACCCCCTCCTCTGAAAGAAAACACGTGTTGCTACCTCAACACCAAAACAAAAAGAAAAGCAATCATCTTTGCAAATTAATTAATTTATTGACATTCTTAAAGAACCAATCAGAAAAAGTTGTTAAAAATATAAGGCTTCTTAGGCTGAAAGTAATTCAGTAATAAGAAATCCTACTATTCTGTTTGAAAGGTCTTGAAGTGTTTTGTAAGGGACCACTATTAACTTTACAAATAAAAAAGCCAAGGGGGGTTACAGGGTGATATGATTTCTCCAAGGTCATTTTACCACTCGGTAGTGGAAAAAGGAATATAAACAAAACTTCCTAATCCACAGCCCACTGCCAGCTTCCTTTAGCCTTACTTCTATTACAGCTGATAACTAATGTTTACTTGTGGGCTCTCACACTGTTGTTTCATCAGTATACATGTGGAGACTTGGTGGGATGTAACAATACTGGACAACACTCTGCCAACAAATAATTTCTTCCTAATGCAGCAATGGACACTAAGATGCAACAGGGACCCACTTCCGCAGGAAGAATGGCTAGTGGAGTTTCATACGAGGCTTGACTGAAGTGACCTCCTTCCCTAAAGACAGACAAAACTCACCTGATGGGAACCTGTGCAACCTGCTCTAGGTGAACCTGCTTTAGCAGGAAAGTTGAACTAGATGATCTCCAGAGGCCCCTTCCAACACCTAACATTCTGTGTGATCTTGTGTAGGATAAGCTGGGGGAAGGCTTTGACCAACCTGCCCCTATTTGAGTAACTTCAGAGAGCTGCTTCTCCCCCCCCTTACAGGAGCCTCATTACTGCCACTCATTAATTTGACACCTCTTTCTTGTCTCCTACTGCATCACAAGTGGAACGACCATGTCAAAGCCCCCTCTCTTGTCAGTGTAGTTCTGCATACCCACACTGCTGTGCCAACCCCTGCCAGATTCCCTTTACAGGTACTTTTATCTTCAGAACCATGAAACCATGTGGCAGACCCAGCACAAGCCCCAGCGACACACAGCAGATGCCTGGGCCCCACCTGCAGGCCGGCACAGACGGCCCCAGCTGTACTGCAGCCATTCTCACGGTGAGTATGACCCGGCTGAGGAAACAATTCCCACTCAGAATTACCTCTTCCAGCAGAGCGGGAAGCCACCGCAGAAAGCCCTTCAGGAAGGCGCAGGGACGGCTGCCGTGACGAACAACAACGTGAATCAAAGGAACAAACGCACCCCAACCCTCAACACTTGCCCTCAGGGGCCTCATTTTAAACGCTGCCCCGACGGCCGCGCCACGCGTCTCCGCCCGACGCACACCTCGCCACAAGATGTCGCTCTCCCCTCAGGCAGGGCTGGGGGCGGCGGGGCCGCTGGGCTCCCCTCGCCGGGGCCAGCTCCTCCTCCACTCAGACGGGAAGAGGCGGCGGCAGTGGGGGGTGGTGGATCCGTACCGGAGCCGCCCGAGACCTGCTGGCCTCCACCAGACGGCGGCGGCGGCGCCGCAGTGGCGCGGAGATGCGCCGCCGGGCGAGCGGCTGCCATGTCGCGAAGCCACTCTAGGGCTGCCCCGTCGCCCCCTTCCAAGGCCTAGGGGTCAAGCTTTCGTGGTCGGCTGGCAGTCCGCCCTCTGCCCCGCAGTACTGCGGACGCTTTCCTGGCGTCCCCCGCGCAGATCCAAGACTTCAGTCCCGCTCGCTGAAAAAGGGCGAGTTTAAGCATTTAGTTTGGGGACTAAAAGGGCCTCCTGGGACGCAGGCTGCCTCCCCTCTGCAGCGCTGTGTCCTCCTGCAGAGCCTCCCGGCTGCAAACTAGCTGCTCTCTTTGCACCAAGGGCATGGGAGGCTCCAGCTCTGGGAGGCTGTTCAGGGCCTTCACTCCTCTGCTTTACAGAACTTCTCCTTTCCATGGCCACTTCGTTCTGCTCTGGTGGTGTAACACCACTGTTCTTTAGCCCAACTCATTTTTCACTGAGCACTGAATTCCCCCCAAATCCAGAAGTCTTAAGTGGCTGCTATGTACTGTTGCTAGGAGAGTGCTGCAGCATCTTACGGGGGTGTTAAGATAAAGCTGCCATCTTTACTAAATCTCCCCATCTGGATGGAGCATCCCTCCAAAAATAACTGCATTCAACAACTTGATCCTAAAATGGGTCTCTTGCAAGGATCAACAGCCTTTGCTCCTGTTCAGTTGACTCTTGGAAGGCAGTTACAAGTTAGGACTAAAAGACCTGACCAGGGTCCAAATAGCTGCTCTGCTGGAAAATGCATCCATCTCCCACTTATCTGTCAGCTCCTGCCTGCTAGTGGGTTACAACCTTCCTGACTCTGTAGGTGGGATCACCTTATCTAAGTGCTGCCTAATCCACTTCAAGCACAATCAGGCTGGCTCAAACAGTCTGAATTGGTGGGCTGATCTCAGCCCAGGTTTTCCTTGAAGCCCGTAGTGGATGCTAGGTGGACAGGTCTATCGAAGTGTATCTACCAAAGCTATCTTTCTGTAGGTCCAGCCAAATGGAGAAGAGAATGAGTGTCCTTCTGGGCTGTCACTCTCTGGTGGCTTCCCAAGCTGAATGGCCCTTTTCAAACATACCACCTTTCTCTAAATCTGTTTTGAGGATCCTGGAGGAGGCCTCCTATCCCTGCCACAAGTAACATCTACATCGAGCCCAGACCACAGGCATTAGTAGTCCAGTTCTGAGTCTGAGAGCTCACACACATGTGCGGGGGAGATGGGAAGAAAGAGGTCATCCACAGCAGCCTCTGAGCAATCCTGTAACGATGGCGTGTATGTAAATGACGTAGGAGGGTTCAGAACAGGAATCTGCTCTCAGAAAATATTTGCCCTTTGTGACACAAGGAGTCCTGCTGATGTCAATGAAACAGGAGTGGCAAGCCCTGGTCCTCACTAAGGAGTCAGATTTCCTTTTTTTTTTCTAATATTCACAGGGTTATTATGAACATCTGGAAAACAAGTTCTTAACAATTGACAAGATTTTGACCATTTGCTTTCAGACAGCTGGCTTAGAGTAGTAAGACACAGACTCTAGAGTTTAGATTCACTCTTTTTTCATGTGTAGCTTCTTCCACACAAAAAACGAGCAAAGTTTCTGTTTACACATAATTGTATTCACCATCAAACCATAACTGCTGGGGGGAAAAGTTCTCCCTAAATCCAAGCATTCTCCTTCCTTTTCGAGACCGTGCTCATTATTACAAGACAGACACAATGGTACTAGCTTTTCTCAATTCAGTGTTTGTTTGCTATCTCTGGAAAAGAAGATTTAACAATCCTAAACTGTGTGCAGGAAGTTAGAAGATTTATACAGTGATTCAATGCACAAGGAGATAATTAAACCTGGAGTACAAGAGAATCCTTTCTAATTGACTCCTAGGATCAGATTTTGCTGGCAACCATCAGAAGTGAAGATTAGAAGAGTCTAACAGCTTCCATTTTCAAAAAGTGATTTTAAGAGGAAAATATCACACTTGATTAAAAATTTCATTGGAGCTGCCATGAAGTATGTTCTAAAGAAGACATACTTCATTGCTGTCTTTTTCTTACAATTGTTCTGTAGATTCAAGTGCATTCTAGGGGAGATTATTTTTTGTTACCATGGTAAAAATTATTTTAACTGTATACGATCAGCATTGCCCCCTCTGTTTGTTCTAATCTCTTCTGCTTCTCCACCTTCCCCTTCCAAATATGTATGCATCACAAAGTTCTCCTTCTTCTTTTAATTCATATAGGTAACAGAAAAACAATCTCTCAAACATATCCAGTGATGACACCTGTTTATTAACAGGTCTGGATAAAAAACAGCTCTCTTGGTACAGCTACGTATTCAAGACAAATCCAAATATTTTAATAGCTAGAAGTTAAACTCTCTTTTTTTAGCCTGGCTTCCTAAAGTAATGAGGGTTAGGTGATCCTGCTGTCTGTTTTCTTCTCCTTTCCCACCCTCCTCCCCCATTTAAATGCTTTTAAACCTGTTGGCCAATTCTAGCTAAATTTGGCAGAGAGGTAGGAAAATAATATCTTTGCAACCTCACTGAGCTTAATGAAAATGAACAGTGGGCTGAAATGTGTTACCCAGATGAAAGCCCTTGTTTCAGGAAAGACCATGTAGTTCCAGTCACCCGTTGGGCTCATGCGGTGACCCAGCAGCGTGCACACCCCGGACAGCCTGTCTAGATAATGATTACTTGAGCTCCCATACCAAGTGTCTGCTGCTTGGCTTGCTGTTACAATGGTACAGGAAAGCAGGTGAGACCGATATGATATGCAGGGGAGCACCTGGAGCGCACCATAAAGAAATCCCAGCCCCTCCAGCTGGTCAGTTACCTTCACTGGAGGCCCAGCTTAAATGTCTCTATGCAAATGCACACCGCATGAGGAATAAACAGGAGGAGTTAGAGATGTGTGTGTGCCTGCAGGGCTATGATCTGAGTGGCATCACGGAGACCTGGTGGGATGACTCCTGTGACTGCAGCATCAGAATGGAGGGTTATAGACTCTTTAGGAAGGACAGGCAGGGGACATGAGGAGGGAGTGTTGCCCTCTATGTCAAAGACCAACTGGAGTGCATGGAGCTCTCCCTGGGGATGGATGAGGAGCCAACTGACAGCTTATGGGTTAAGATTAAAGGAAAGGCAGGAACAGGTGATACTACAGTGGGGGTCTGCCACAGGCTGCCTGACCAGGAGGACAGTATAGATGAGGGACTCTACAGGCAGACAGGAGCAGGGGAACTTCAACCATCCTGATATCTGTTGGAGGGGCAACTGTGCAAAGCACAAACAATCCAGGAGGTTCCTAGAATGTATGGATGACAGGCTTCCTTCTACAAGTAACTGAGGAACCTACAAGGAGGGATGCTATGCTGGACCTTGTTCTCACCAACAAGGAAGGGCTGGTGAGGGATGCTAAGCTCAAGAGCAGCCTTGGTTGTAGCGACCATGAAATGGTAGAGTTCAAGATCCTTAGGGCAGCAAGGAGGGCTCATGGTAAGCTTACTAACCTTGACTTCAGGAGGGCAGATTTCAGCCTCTTCATGGATTTGCTCAAGAGGGTGTCATGAGACAACATCCTGGAGGGTAGAGGGGCCCATGAAAGCTGGCTAATATTTAGGAATCACCTCCTCCCAGCCCAAGAGCAACGCATCCCAACTAAGAGGAAGTCGGGTAAAAACTCCAGGAAGCCAGTGTGGATGATCAAGCAGCTCCTTGAAAAGCTCAGACTTGAGAAGGACGCATACAGAGGGTGGAAGCAAGGGCAGGTACTCTGGGAGGACTACAGAGAGGTTGTCCGAACAGTTAGGGATCAGGTAAGGAGAGCCAAATCCCAGATAGAATTAAATCTTGCCAGGGATGTAAAGAAGAATAAGAAAAGCTTTTATAGGTATGTTGGGGAAAAAAGGACAACCAAGGAAAATACAGACCCTCTCCCGAAGGAAACTGGAGACCTAGCTACAAAGGATTTTGAGAAGGCTGAGGTTCTCAATGACTTCTTTGCATCAGTCTTCTCTGGCAAGTGTTCCAGCCTAATCGTGAAGGCCACAGCAGGTGAAACCAAGGACTGGGAGAATGAAGTACCCCTCACTGTAGGAGAAGAACAAGTTCATGACCACCTAAAGGACCTGAGGCTTTACAAGTCTGTGGGACCTGATGAGATCCATCCACAGGTCCTGAGGGAGCTGGCAGATGCAGTTGCTAAGCCTCTGTCCATCATATTTGAGAGGTCATGGCCATCTGGTGAGGTTCTTGCTGATTGGAAAAAAGGTAACATAGCCCCCATTTTTAAAAAAGGGGAAAAAGGAAGACCTGGGGAACCACAGGCCAGTCAGTCTCACCTCTGTGCCTGGCAAGATCATGGAACAGATCCTCCTGGAAGATCTGCTAAGGCACATGGAAAATAAGGAGGTGATTGGTGACAGCCAATGGTTTCACATGCCTGACTGATTTGGTGGCCTTCTACGATGGGGCTATAGAGATGGTGGATAGTGGAAGAGCAACTGATGTAATCTACCTGGATTTGTGCAAGGCATTTGACACTGTGCCACATGACATCCTGGTCTCCAAACTGACAAGACATGGATTTGACAGATGGACCACTCGGTGGATAAGTAATTGGCTGGATGGCCACACCCAGGGAGTTGTGGTCAATGGTTCAGTGTCCCAGTGGAGGCGAGTGATGAGTTCTGTTCCTCAGGGGTCAGTACTGGGACCACTGCTGTTCAACATATTTGTTGGTGACATGGACAGAGGGACTGAGCGTATCCTCAGCAAGTTTGCTGACGATACCAAGCTGTGTGGAGTAGCTGACACGCTAGGGGGAAGGGATGCCATCCAGAAGGACCTTGACAGCCATGAGAGGTGGGTCAATGCCAACCTTATGAAGTTCAACAGGGCCAAGTGCAAGGTCATTCACTTGGGTTGGCACAATCCCAGGCACAAATACAGGGTGGGTAGAGAATGAATAGAGAGCAGCCCTGAGGAGAAGGACCTTGGGGTGGTAGTAGATGAGAAGCTCAACAGGAGCCGCCAGTGTATGCTCACAGCCCAAAAAGCAAATCGCATCCTGGGCTGCATCAAAAGAAGTGTGGCCAGCAGGTCGAGAGAGGTAATTCTGTCCCTCTGCTCTGGTGAGCCTGCACCTGGAATACTGTGTACAGCTCTGGAGCCCTCAGCACAAGAAAGACATGGACCTGCTGGAAAGGGTCCAGAGGAGGGCCACAAAGATGACCAAAGGGCTGGAGCACCTCTGCTGTGAAAACGGGCTGAGATAGTTGAGGCTATTCTTCCTGGAGAAGAGAAGGCTCCAGGGACACCTTGCAGCAGCCTTCCAGTACCTGAAGGAGGGGGCCTACAGGAGAGATGGGGAGAAACTGTTCTCCAGGAAGTGTAGTGATAGGACAAGGGGTAATGGTTTTAAACGGAAAGAGGGGAGATTTAGGTTAGACATCAGGAAGAAATTCTTCACCATGAGGGTAGTAAGGCACTGGAATAGGTTGCCCAGGGAGGTTGCAGAAGCCCCCTCCCTGGAGGTATTTAAGGCCAGGTTGGATGAGCCTTGTTTACTGTGAGGTGTCCCTGCTCATAGCAGGGAGGTCAGAACCTGATGATCTTTAAGGTCCCTTCCAACCTTAACCATTCTATGATTCTATGATTGCTGAATGAAACTGGAGGTGGTGCAGGGCTGTGCAAGTCACTGGGTGAAGCTGTAGTTACAGGCTTATGTATACATAGACATGGGATGAAGGCAGATAGGAAGCAGCTTTCACTGCATCAGCTGCTACCAGAACAACTACTCACAGTAACTGCTATTACCCACTTGGTAGCAGCCACCTTCAAATAGCACAGTAATCCAAACCAGCACGATTCTTTCCCCATGATACATTTTACAGTTCTACATAAGCCATTTGGGTAGGACACATACGAGAAGATTTCTTGTAAAAAATACTGAACAGGAACAGTCCTTATCTTCTATAGCCATTGCCTCCAGACAACCTGTATTACACCCTTTGCATCCTGGGTGTGAGCCAGGACTGCTAGAGTGATGAATCAGTAACATCCATAAGGAAAATGAAATGGAGGAGGCTCTTATTCAGTACATTTATCTTTTGTTAATTGTTGCTATATTTCATTCCAGCCCCCCATCCTTCCAAACAGCTGAGATTGTGACTCAGCTTCAGCAGTTTACATTCTCAGAAGAGAGAGGAGTCACCCTCCTGGGGCTGATTTCACTATTGCTTCATAAGCTCCATTGCTTGGCAAGCTTGTCCATCTCACAGATCCTTCTGCAGGTCTCACCCATCCCACATCCTGGATGCCTGTCTTGCCACAGGCAGCAGGCCGCAATGAACAAGGACAAGGACAGCTACAGCATCAGAGTCCAGCAAGATAATCCTGCTAGCAGGACAGCATAAGGAAATGCTAGCTTTGCTCACCTGGTGTCATTGTCCTGTCCTCATCAGATGCATAATCTAAATGACAGAGCATGAACTGGGCTTAAAGACAAAGAGAAACAAGCCGCACTCTCCAGCTCTGCTGCAAAAATGCCAGCACCTGATGGAGACTAAGACGGGCAATTATTTCTTCGGCTGTGTCACTTAAATCCAGTAGATTTGGTTTGTCAGTCATGAGTCAGCTCTGAAGCAAGCTTGTGCCTTTAAGGTATGGTATAGATACTTCACAGTTGACACCTAATAAATCACACTGTATGTATGGAAAGCTTAACATCGCAGTTCCTAGGTTGCAATTACACTAGATGGCAGGTTGGAAGGAGGGGTTTGCATAACTGGTAACCAGAAAGAAGCAGTCAAAGTTTGAGATTGCTTTTCGAGATAACTGCTATGTCCTCCTCAAAATAGATCAAAGCCTCTTAGGTGGAAACTGAGGGAAAAGCATTGTGAAAGCAAAATAAAAATGCAATTAATAGCAACAGGAAAATAAACTGGAAACATATGTAAAACAAAGACAGAGGCAAAATAGACAGGCCTTTGCAAGCCTCACCCTTTAAGCCCCAGCTCTTGGAGCCAGGAGATTGCACACAGTCCACAGTGTCATTACAGAAATTCTCCTTCTTGCTATCCTCTTCAAAGACAACTTCAAAAACATAATATAGATGTGCTTTAAAGAAAAAACAGAAAAGACACCCAGATCTGGCTACCAAATACTGAGTCTTAAAACCAGAGTCACCTGGTAATTCTTTGACATTTGCCCCACAACAGTGAGGAAGTGTTCAAAATGCTGGTAATACTGCATGGGTTGGATAATTTAATAGTTGGGGCCCTGGAAACACTTTACAACTATGCTGTTTTCTGGACATCATGAGACTGTTTTCATAGGAAAGGTGCAAATGTGTAGCTTTCAGGTCAAAGTGAAACCTGGTATCAGAAAGTAAACAACACAGACAGAGATGGCAAGAGACATGCTGAAGCCTGTGAGCTCTGTATTACAAGGCTAATATTTCCAAATGCATCTGGAGATGGCACATTTATATCCCTAAAAGACCCAGCTCACACCACAATTACAATAGAACACTATAAAGATATTGGCAGCTGGCTGCAAGTCTTCTACTACTAATATTTTAGAATAGGTCATACACCACAGCCCATGTTTAAAGCATGCTTTTCAGAGGCACTGGCCACCCACAATTCCTACAGGGCTGGGCAGACATCAAGCCAACAGCTGTAAAGCTCTTCTTTCCAATGTTGTGTTTCCAGTCAACACACAAAGCTTAGGTAGGGAACATATTGTCAGGAATGTCTTCTGGGTTTGTCTTTTTTTTTTTTTCAGCCTGTTTCCCAGCTACTCTTACTGAGGAACAAGAAAATCGAATGACTTGCATGGAGGTCACAGAGTGAGTCATCAGTTCAGCCCAGTGACGGTCAAATAATGCTTATTTGTAAAACTATAATTTTATAGTGCTCTACTGCATAGCTTTAAAAATGAATGTATGGGAAAAATACACCCACATATGACAAACGTACTTATACTCTCTCTGCTTTGGGTGGACGTTCTGTTAGTCACAGGCAAGCATCTGTGCAAAGGTTTTTTTTGTTGCTGCTTTTTGCTTCTCTAGACATTTCATCAAATGGTCCCTGAGTCAGAAGAAGTGGGTTTTGCTATTAAAGTCTGTGTGGAGGCTGCATTCCAAAGCTGTTGGAAGATTAAAAGATAAATATTCCTACTTTGGGGAAAAAGAAAAAAAAAATCAAACATCTTTAATTTAAAAAACAAAAACAACAACAACAAGCCAAACTGAATGTAATGTTTACAAAGACAACAAATAACTAATGATCCTGCCTGGTAGTCACTTTGGAACTGAAACCCAAGAGGACTTTCATTAAAGTGCAAGTTCCTTTAAAATTGCTTTCAATTGTATAGCGTATGCGCCTACCACACTAAAAAAAATTGTATTGATTCATATTGAAACTAATTCCAACAGCAACAAACTATTAGCCAGCAACCTCATACAGCCACTGTGCGATGAACAAAGCTTTTTGGAGCAGGAGCCATCTCTGTTCTGTGATTTGTATTTTGTGTGGTAAGGGTGGAATGCAAGCCTGTAATAATCTGTCTCAAGAAAATATCCATAGCATATAGGCCACAGCTTCTTTGCGTTGGTGTTTCGAAAGCCTCATGTATCTCTCAGATACGCGGCTTCCATCAACAAAATGAGGGAGAGCTGTGTGGTGGAGGATGGTAGAGTCACCCCAGCCAGGGAAAACGTTTCCCATATACATATAAAAGCAGCAGCTGCAGAACGCGCAGGAGGTGTAATACAAGGAGGTTGGACCATGGTCACCTTTGACTTAAATCTAGGTACATTGCATCAAAGTAGCATCCCTGCCTTAGTTCAGAGCAGCTGCTGAGCAGTACCTCCAAGCCCCCAGTCCTCCCTGCTGTGGTCTGACACATACAGCAGAAATAACAAAGTCAGTGTGTGCTCTCCTTACATAGTCATCATCCCTTTCATGGGCATACCTAAGCCTAGATGAGCTCAGAAGGATTCTACCCTCAAGCATGAGGCAAAAATAGTGATTTCTCCCTTTTACCCGGGGTGTGTTGATGTGCAGAATGGAGACACTGACTTGCTGAAGGACAGGGAAGCCCACAGTATAGCTGGGCCCAAAGGTTGAGTGCAAAGTTGAGTCCTTACCCCATCCCACTTTTCCCACATCCAGCAATATCCCATGGCTGGGATGATCTAGTTCATACTAAAACAGCGTCCTGGACGAGCAGTGGGAGTTTAATAAATTGATCTAGCCTCCTCTAGCTTTCACTCCTTCTTGCCTCGCTTAGCAATGAACAGCTGAAGAGCTCTACCTCATCGGCTGTTCAAGGTGGAAATAGACACAAGGGGAGGCAATGAGCCTCTAAAAGCAGAGCTTTGTAGAAGGAAAGCTGTTGAGTGAGACTGCACAGTAAAAGGGGACAATTTTGTTTGAGTTGGCCTGGTCCCAGCCTCCATTGCCATTGTGATCATGACCTAGGGAAAAGTAGTCCTTAAGTAACATTGATGAGCCTGGTGCACCCCATCTCCAATTGTCAGATCAGCAAGGCAATTATAGCTTATGTCTAAGAAAAGCTAAGAAGATGAATGAATAAAAATGTTGAAATATTAGATCATCAGTAGAACAATGAAAACCCCAAACAGATACAATGTTATTGCCTTTTTGCTTTTTTTTTTTTTTGCTTTTTTTTTTTAACTTCAAGCTGAAAACCTGTTTGGGCCAGAATTCTTTGGAATCGTGCTACTGAGTGTGCCTATAGTTAGGAGATTAAAAAAAAGAGGCGTTAAAGCTGCTAGGAGATGTGATCATCACAATGAGGGACTGGTTGCAGCCTGCAGGAACCTGAAAAGAAACTGGTGAGTGCAGGAGTTAGAAGGCATTGCTATGACAACAAAGCAAACCACCCCTGAAGAGAACAGAAAATATGTACAGCCATGCCAAGATCATAAGCAAAGAAATGTATATTCTAAGAGGAGGCAAATGAAACATTGACTTGGAAAACAAAATTACGCCTTTAGTATGATTTCTTTATACATGGCACCTCTTCAGGAAAAGCATGCATTTAGCAGAGGGAAAGAAACTTTCATCAAAGCACCTCTTTGCCCAGTCCTTACGCTTTGAGGAGGTAGCAGAAGGATCTGTGCTCTGTGTTTGCATTCTCAGATTTTGGTGAGCCATGGTTGCTTAAGCTATCCATAAGGTGGTCTCTGTGCTTTTTTCCAACCAACACTTAACTGTACTGGTGAACAAGCTTAATGCTAACTTTCTTGCATTTTCCCTCCTAATAAAATTAATCTCATTTACCAGAAGAGGCCTTTTTATTCACATTCAAAGCCTAGGATATTCCATGGAGGGTTAAAACTAGAAACTCCTTTAGAATTCTGGCAGAGAAGGTTTCCATGTTCTTCTACAGCTGCACGTAAGTCATTAACAAGATCAGTCCAAGCAGTTGTCTGGACCATACCTAGCAGAAATCTCCCTGGTGACACTGATGCTTGATGACAGTTAACTCTTGAAATCAGAGCCAGCATGGATGTTGACATAACGGTCCCCACTTTGTGTGCTCAGCCAGGAGGGGGAAAATCCTCTAGTTCTCAAAGTGAAGGAGCAAATGAGCAGTCTGGAGGTATACACCATAGCAGAGTGTGCTGAAGAGGTGGTGAGCAGCATCTAGGGTTTGTTGCAGGCAGCAGAGCTGGGCAGCTTTGTGCCATGGGATTGCTCTATATAGAGGATATCCTGCACTGAGAGAACTGAACAGATACTGCTGGAGACAGAGCAGTACCAGTCTCTACTTCAACAGTCTTATAAGAGCTTTTGAGATTTATCTTTAGATTTAGCTCTAGAAATGTAAGAGAGAGGGTGTCACATACACAGGCTCAAGTGGGTTGTCCTCTGTCTCTACAAGGTCCTCCTGATGCAGGCCCCCTCCTCCCTCCAGCAGACCTGAACAGTTGTGCATCCCTTTCTGGCATAGATACTTTCCTGCTTCTGCCTCAGAGATTTTGTTCCCCTATGGCACTCTTCAGCCAGAGACTGAAACACAGAGTTCAGCTGTTACAAACATACACTGTACCCCATAATACATCTGGAACATCAACAAACTAACACATGAAAAATGTCGTCTCAGGCTAGGAGGTATCATGCAGTAACAACAACAACAAAGAAAGTGTCATTGTCCTTACCTGTCCTGCGAGAGCTACTGCCATGGAGCAGCATGGGTTGAACCCCCCAAGCAGAGACCTGGCCTGTGCCACCAAAAGGAATTTCAGCCTACAGCAACGCCACCTACATACCCAGACACGCTAAACTGTCAGAAACACTCATCTGTCAGCATAGCTCTGTCTACACCAGTGCCTTGCCAGCAGTGGGGGAGCTGATTTCTTTCCACACCCTAGAATTACACTGGCAAACTCTGTAGGTTTACACTAAGCCACAGAGTGCAGGCCACATGTGCATATACTTTATTTGCCTTCATTTGATCCTGTGCATTAAAGGCAGCTGGGCTTCCTCTCTTTGCAACTAAATAATAATTACACCTATTGTTCCCAGTGGGCAAAGAGACCCTGTTCGCACATATCCAGAAAGACAAGGCATATAATTAACACCTTGCTGGGATAGAGAGCTTTTGTTCAGGTTAGTTGTTACATGTGTTGCAGCCTAGAAAACAGTGCTTCTTACATTCATCTCAGCTTGTTTCCTCCCTGCCTCAGAGCTCAACTCTCTGCTTCTTCCCAGGTCTCTGTGCATGAGTCTCTGTGTCTAGCAGCAGTGGTTGGTAGGTTCAGGCCAACAGCTTAATCGAGATGTCCAGAGCAGGGGGTCCCAAACCATTGTGTGCATCCCACATTCCTGCACGCAAGCAGGTGCTGGGGCTGCCATTGCTGCTGCCAGACCTGTTTGGAAACAAATGACAAAAATCTCTACCAAAGATGCAAGGCAGAGGACAGTTCTCACCATAAGACTTGGGCTACAGGAAGAAGGCGGAGTTCCACAAAATGACTGGTCTTAAATAACAGCTCATTGCTCTCCTCTTCCTCATTCCATTCCCATCTTCACTGCAGTTCTCATTTTCACTGTGTTCTGTCCCTTCCCTTCCCACGTGCTGGACTCCACCCTCTGCTGGCCAGTGTGGTCAAAAAATCTTTTTTGTGTGTGTGGATTTAGGATTTTACTTTTTCACTTAAGGTTTCATTTTTCAAGCCTCTGGTTCAGTGCATTCAACTGAAGGATCCTAAACAGGATGAAGGCTGGCATGAAGGAGGAAGCAGAATAGTTACTTTTAAGGGCAGAAGGGGGCTGGACAGGGAAACGGGAGATATGCTCCCCTCTCCTAGCAGCAATCTGTCACTAGATCAGCTCGAGCTTTCTTCTGTAACTTTGTCCTTTGTTTTACCAACATAGCGACTTGGATTACAGTGCTATGAGGAGGTAGGGAAGGTTGCACTACATCATTGTATCAGCAGTAATGTTGCCTAGGTACAATTATAGCAGCAAAGAATCACTTTATTTCAGGGACAAAATCCCATCAGCAAAAGCATTATAATGCCAGAGTAAAGTCTGTCTTTATGAGATGAGCTTCCCAGGAACAAGACCCTCAAAAACTCTTTTGGACATGGTGCTCCCGAGAGCACTGAAAGGCCCCATGACCCATCCCCAATACCCCCGTATCGCAGCCTCTGTACATCAACTGTAGACAAGACTACCACTTGCACTGAGAGGCACCAGCACTCCAGAATACAAAGCAGAGAGCAGGAGCTGAAGAGCAAAAGCTACACTCGAGACCTGAGGAACCAGAGCAGGAACAGAAACCAAATGGTTTGGCGCAATCAATGCAGGTTTTGGCCATTGACTGAAAAAGGAGCAGCTGCAGCTACTGCCTTACAGCAATAGGTCCTGCCAAGCAGCAGGGTTACCAGTGCCCAACCAAACAGTCCTGCCAAGCAGCAGGGTTACCAACACCCAACCAACAGGCCTTTACATAGCCAACATTTTGTCACTTCGTTCCAAACTCAGTCCAGCTGGTACTACCTGATTTGACAAGGTCCCTGCAACCACAGGGCAGTGTTTTGCCCACTGACAGCTTTAACTATAAATATCCAAAGCATGGTATCAATACAACCTGAGTAAGAAGGAGCACTTATATCAGCTTAAAGACACCCAAGTACTGAGTTCCTGTGATGGAACCACTCTCTGCTGCCTGTCATCAACATGAAGCTAGAGGTCAGCTCTGTATCGGAACACTCCCAAATCAGCTGGATTAACTTAAAACCCCTTTGTCAGCTCCATAGACTAACATGGTGCACAGCTGGGTTGGTAGCATATAACGTTTTCACTGCCTCAATACAGATAGAACAGCACCAGTGCTTTGAGGAGAAAAGGTCCAAAAAAGACCACTTCACACCTGTACTAACTTAATAAAAACAGTAATAGCTATGTTTTGTAAATGGAAAGTGCAGCCACACTCATGTGCTCCTGGCAGACCAAAAACTCCTGTAGCGCACAGTTCTGTCTTTTGGAGCCTTTAATCACAATGGCATCTGGTGCCTTGGGGTTTCAGCCCTTCCAATTAACTAACAAGCTTTATCTCCCAGTAGTGTAACTGAGAGGTGATTCTGTGATCTCAGGAAACACTAATTGCTCTTTCCCCCCCCCATTCTAGTTTAAATAACATCCAGTCCCACCCTACCAAACAGCCACTGAAAGGAGCTTGAAAAAGGTCTGCAGTTAGCACAAGGAGGTTGCAGCAGACAGGTAAGCAATTAGGCAAAAAAAGCAGCGAGTTCTTCTAATACAACAGCCATGCAAAGGTTAATTTCCTGTGACAACTGCTGTACCTAAAAGATATAGGATGTTTAAATGGATTTAACACATAACATTTTGCTAATGATCTCTGGTTTCAGACCTCAGTGTCATGAGGCAGCATGAAAGTCCCTTATGTACACACCCCACCACAACTGGTAGGACTCAGACAAGCATCTAAAACCACTATGAGAGCAATGTCTCTAGAACACATGGTGGTATTATTGGACTATGATTTGAAATGTTATTGTCAGAATTAGCAGTTTAAAGCCTGATGTAGCAAAAAACCCCAAAGCAAATCAAAGCAAAACAAAAAACCCAGCCCCTGTTTTATTTATCCTTATTTTCCAGTTCTGTGCTCAACAATATTTCAGCAGCTGCCTCTGGAGAGGCTAAAATATCCCTGCAAGAGTTAGGCACTGCCAGAAGGACACAGAGCACTGGAGATGGGCACTGATTCCCACATCCCATGAAGCTAGCCTAGGGCAGCTGCCAAAGGAGTGTTATTTCAGATCCTTTTGCAACAGCAAGTCGGGAGAGTTCAGCAGTGCCCAACAGGCCAGGCAGAGACAAAACCGATTTGTCCCAGCTGCCCGGGACACTCATTTCCTACTTTCCATAGGAGGTCTCTAATCTGCTTTTGCTGCTGGTGGCTGGAGATAATAGTAGCTGTACTGCCTTGGGCATTTTTCTCCAGGATCTCATGCAGTCCCCTGAATGGGAACAGCAGATGTTCTTCCCTAGGTTCCCAGTCCATTCCCTGGATGAAAAGTTATCTACCATCTCGGTTATCTCAAAAGGATGGATCTGGGAAACATGGCTTAGCCCTGAAAAAGGCCCTTTTGTGAGGAGACAGGGCAAGTAAGATTAAAGAGAAAAGCAGCAGCAAAGTCACTACATCTGATTGAAATCTCAGGTTTTACTCACAGTTTACTGAAACTCCCCCCACTTCCAAATTTTCTCATGGCAGATTGAATTGCTCTATCAACAAGTGTAAAAGGAAATGATTAATTTACCCCTCCCATCCAAACTGATTACCAAGACTTCCATATCTTCAGGACTTGAGTAATGAATGAGCTTCCTGTGATTATAGCCAGGCACACCAAGAGAGCTCTGGTGTTAGCATTCACGCCTCTGGGTCAAAAGCTGTAAGGACCACACAGCGTATCTGTGCTCATCGGAGACAGCAGAAACGTTTTAGCATGGCAGAGAGTAACTCCTGCAGTCTTTGACCTTGTGCACAGTAGAAATCTTGTTTAAAAAATAAAAAAAGAAGAAGAAAAAAAAAAGGCAGCTCTGTTTCACACCACACGAGACAGCACATAGAGCACTGGGCTAATGGGAAAATGCAGGAGTCCTGGTTTCCCTGCCAGACCAGAGCAAGGGTAGCATGCCATCCTGGCATGCTTTCTCTTTCTGGACTTACTTTCTGAAATGCAAGGCTCAGCTTGCTGGGAGAAACACAAGAGGAATCAGAAGCTCCTATCTTGCAGAAAGACAAAATGCTGCCAACAATGAATGGATGGTATCTTGCTTTTGTACATGACAAGCCTCACTCCTGGTGAGACAGGAATTCCGAGTGAGCCAGAAGCTGCAAATTCTTACAGCTCCTTCTCTTGTGGTGGCATGGTTCCCAGTTGCTGATCTTACCATGTGCCAGGCAAAAATCTGTCCTCCTGCTATCTTTGGCCTCCATGCTATCAAATGCTGACCCTGATTCAGAGCTGCACTGGTCTGAGTTAAATGGCATAGCAGCGAGACAGCGGGGCTGCTCTGCACTAATGCACTCCCCATTGCTAACCGTGACGGGAAAGCCAGGCTGGAGATGCAAGCAGGGATGTGATGGTCACCCTCCTCTATTCTGTCCTTCAGATCAGATGTTGAGCCAAAGCCTCTTCTCCAGCTGCTTTCAAGGTAGAAATTACAAACTGTCACCATCATTCTCAGAAAGAATAAAAAGCTAAACTCAGCCGTAGCGCACAGGCCAGCATCCCCCCAAAGGAAAATAGTTTCTGTTTTAAAATTTCACAACTAAACCTGAAACCCAGTGATGTTTGTTTTAGGTTTTGTTTCAAACCTAGAACACAGGCCAAGTTTGGGGAAGAAAAAAAAAAAAAAGAAACAAAAAAAACCCCAACAACAACAAAAAACCCCCAACAAAAAAAAAAACCAAACCTGGGCAAAGTTTCAAGCAAAATCAAGACCGATTTATGGTTTTGAGTGAAAACCATACTCAATTCACTACTTTCACAGGGGCTTGATCTGAAACCAGGCACAATCTGGCAGCCTTAAGCTGACTTTTGCTTCAGGTTAAATTGAAAGACAAACCCAGCACATCTCCCCAAGTATCCAGGGGATATGAGGTCCTTGCAGGAAGGAAGGATTCACAATTACAGATGCTCTAGAGATCCTATAATTGCACCACAGAACCTACACACTGGTGTAAGTCACTCCAGTATCACATGGGCAACAGATCTGCCTTCAAGACAGTACTGTAATATACAGTGAGAGTTTTCAGTATGAAATACATCATATAATTCTAATTTCAGACTGTACATTTTAATTTGTTGTTGTCGTGGGTTTTTTTCCCATTTCCTTTAATCGTTTGTTTTGCTTTTAATCTCTTTGCTGCTTTGGTACAGTTGTTTTTTTATCAGATTGCAGACAAAAATTCTGGTGGTCTTGTAGCAAAGGTCGTAAGTTGTTGCAGTAATTGAGACTGCTGTTGCAGCACTGATAGTAATTCACCATTTTTACTGAGAGATAAGGCACATGCTTTACTACGTGCATATACTGCATTATCTCTGAGCTTTCTCTCCCTCTGCCTGACACTGATACTTGTGTACGTTTTAGGCCTGCTTTCTAAATACTAAGCAAGAGTGTCCATTTGAAAAAAGTTATGGCAACTGTGCCATTGCTAGACAGACGGCACAGGAGTCAGCATTTCACAGAGGCGGAAGGAAGGCTGAAGTAACTAATGGACAACCAAAGCCATTATTTAATGATCCTGTGCCTGGCTTTTACGATTATTTCACATTGTTAAATGTAACGTCTTGCTTCTCCCTGCCAGCCCTCCATTTTGTAAGTCCTACTTAATACCTTGTAGATCCAGACAGTGAGGGTTTATGCATCCTTGACTCCGATGAGATGCCCCAGACATGCAAACATTCACAACGCAACAGTCCTAAGTCAGCACATCAGTATTAGGGCTGTGCAGTCCGTGTCTTATACAGATGTACGTGTGTGCTTGACTAGATGCTGGGAATAGACTTTCGTGGGATTAGCCACTGGGAACATTAAGTGCATGCTTAAGTTTTTGTGGACTGGCAGGCCCATCTATTAACAAAAGAAACAGATACATAAATACTGCTTTGCACGTATCCAGTCCCCCATCCTAATTCTTTGTATTTTAATCAGATTAAACTTTGCAGAAACATATTATTTCATGACAAAAACACCACGAGGAACAATCCTTTGTATAGGATATCAAAGAACCATCTTGAGACATGGCTCCAGTCGAGTTGGCACGGAAGAAGTAAATCATCCCCAGCCACGAATCCTCCCCAAGCCAGCAGGAAGCCACAGGGAAGTTTGCTTGCTGGAGCCAGGCTCCTGGAAACGTGCTACTCTCTGTAGTGGTTTCAACAACAACAACAACAAAAAATCCAATAGCAATATGATGGGCTTAACATATGAACCATTCCCCACGCAGCCTGCTTGATGTGCTTCAATGGGTGCAGGGGAATCGTTTCGTCACCACCTATTTCCCCAGGTCCCTGCTGAGATGGGCTTTGCTTCCCAGGCAGTCCTTTCCCAGCAAGGGGATATGGGTGGAGATATATGTCCTCCCCCAGCTGCAGCTGTGCTTGCAGCCACTCCCACTGCCACTGTCCACACAGGTCCCTTCCCTTAAAAATCTTCTCTTTAAGCTCTTTCACCTTGTTGTGACAAGCAGCTGGAGACAGGCTGTGAGCAGCAAACATCCGCCTGCACCTTTACAGGCACAACTCCTGCAGGCTGGCAGGCGTCTGCCAGATGCTTTGGCTTCCTTCTCCCCAACACCTTGAAAACCAGCAAGCCATAACAGCCACCTCCAGCTACTCCTCTGAGCTGGGGGACCAGCCAGCAAGTTTTGCCATAGTTCTTCACCTCTACATGGACTCTACAGGGAGTTAAACCAAAGTAGTGAATACCCCAGCACTGCCAAAAAACCTGAGTAACCCTACTCCTTGCCAGACAGAAGGCAGTTTGGGTTGGTATTCCTTTACTTAGCCTTCCCAAACTTACCAGGCTATGCGATCTTTTCAAGCATAAATCACCTGAAGTAACTAAGGTTAGGAATTAATTTCTAGATGTTAGTAACAACTGCCAAGGATGCCACCATTCTGCTTGTGCACAGAGCTGCCAAGTAGCAGACTAAATTCCTCTCTAACATAATCTCAACTAAAGGAAGGTTATTCCAGCAGTGGTAATACCTATTCCTTCATGGTAGACACACACCACTTCTGAAATCCAGTTTTCTATTTACATGTTAAGTGTCCTCCTCAGAAGGTAAGGGAACTAGGCAGCTGTCTACTAAGGCTGACTGCAAAAAATGAAAAGAAAAAACTATTCCAGCTGAAGCACAGCTGGACAGCTTTTCTTGTTTTTATTATTTGATGCCCTTCAGGATATAAAGAAAGTCCGTGCTCCATTGTTCCAGTGACAGAATAAGGCCTGCTGAGACCCCACCACTTCATTACAAAACATCGCATGCTGGAGCAACCACAGAAGGCCACAGCTGGCCAGCTCTGGGAAAATCAGAAAAAGAGTTTGCTAACTTAAAATGGCTTGAAATCAGAATTTCTGTCCCCTGCTAGTTAGAGCACACAGCATTATTTGTTGGTCTGGAAGGAAATGCCCATCACCTAAGCTGACAGTTACCATACATCTGGTTTTAAAGGGCTACTGCCTTCAAATTAGATGTTGTGGCTGGAAAGAGAAGCTCTAGGACTTGATAGTCCACTGGACATTGCAGTGCAGCCACAGTCACCCTGGACCAGCTCCTGCCTGCCCCCACCCGAGAGTGCCAATGAGTCGGACAAACACTCCAGATGCAAACCACATTTCTGCTTCAGTCAGTTGCTTGGGATGTTTCTCTCATGCCTATCAGCATCACCTCTCTTATCTGAAGTGAGCACAAGGCATTTTGCTTCTCCATACGTCCCTAGCCTTCCTGCTGGTAAGCAAGCAAGCTTCCAGCTCGAGCAGGGAAGTAGCTCTGGGTGCACCTCCTCACCCGTAGCCCTAACAGGGTGAACCCACCAAAGGAGAGAGCCCTGCAGAGCCCTACAGGGGATGGGGTGCATGCTAATAAAACGAGTCCCCAATACCTCTTGCGTGACCCTACACATCTACTTCTATATGACCTGCCAGCAAACTGAGAAAACCTGGAGCTTACTGGGATGAAAGGCTGGTGCCAGCCATCTGGTGGATAGAAAATCAACCATCCAGCAGCAGAGCCATTTCAAACCAAGCGCTGTAAAACTGCACACATCCATCCCGTTGCTTCAACTCTTTCCTCACTGCTGCTTCTTCAATAGCTTTGCTGGGAAATAAGAGGGCACTGGTAATGCTCTTTTCTTCAGCCATAGCCTTGGCTTTGCCCCAGGAGCTGTTGTGAGGCTTATCCCATACCCTGAAGACAAAACCAGGAGTTTCAGGCAGTCCCAGGGCCTTTTGCTAACAGAAGCTGTGACACCTCCCCCCCTCCCAATTTCCCAGGTTATATGCCTCTCTTTTCTTGTTTCTGCAGAAGAAATTGCTCAGCAGGAATTGAATGAGGCCAAAAAAAACCCCAAAAAATGTCGAGGGGAAAAAAGACAAACCCTAAACATGCAATTTTGAAGCTTCCAAAATGAATGAAACACGGCAAACATTTTCAGCTGTACCCAAAATATAGGGGGAAAGGACATACATATCTACACTTCTTGAAATAAATTCTTTGTTTTGAAAATGCCACAGCATTTTATTTCAATGCCTTTTAAACATAACCCTTTGATTTGCTATTTCGAAGTGGCATTTTCCACTCAAAAGAGACCTGAAATAAAAGTATGAGAAACAAGAGGGGTAACTAACCTCAAAACAAAACATTACATTCAAAATCTGATTCGGGTTGACCCAAAATAACATGTTGGGGTTTTTCTCATTTCCCCCAAACAAACAAAACTAAAACAAAACAAAACAAAACAAACAAAAAAAAAAAAAAAAAAAAAAAAGAAAAAGGAAAACTGACAATTTCTTTCACTTTCACCCAATCCAGGAGTTCTTTTTTCCTCTGTTTCTCAGCTTAGCCCCTGAACTGAGGCAGCTATTATTTTCCCAGGTCTTTCCATATTCTCTGCTTTGTGCCTCCCTGCCATGCAATGCATGGGGAAACACAAAGCAAGCAAACCAAACACTCAGGTACTGCATTTTTACTCCATCTTAACTTCTATATAAGAAGTGTGTCGGCATTATCCAGGCTGCCTGACTCATTACTTTCCCAAGCCTCTGAAACACCCAGTGCAGATATAATCTTTGCATGAGTGCATGAAGCAGGCAGGGTAAGGGGAATCTGTTCGTATTTAATCTTCTTTCTAACTCAGTCACACTTACTGTGTGGCTTTGGCAGGTCAATTTGCTTCCATGGCTCTGTTTCCCTGGCTCCAGAGAAGAAATGAGCGTTAACAGAACAGCAAGCAGATGTGCCTGCTTGTGGGTGCACTCTCCTGAAAACAGCATGTTAACCACTGCACTGGTGTGTAGCACACTTTCTTTCCCTCTGCTGCAGCATCTACAGAATACAGAAAGGTTGTAGTAGTCTAAACCTGCCTAACACGTGTGTCTCTCTGGGGATGTTACTCTGCTTACAAGGGCAGCCAAGCTTTGAGAAAAACAGCTTCTTCCCTCCCCCCCTTTCCCTTTTTCACTTTTTTTTTGTTTTAAGTCTTCCTCTGTGGGTTTCCGGCGGTTCCTTACAGCCCCACAACAGACAGCTGTGCTCACTGTACCTGTGTGTGTGTTTGACTTTTCCTCCCCTTGAGATTTGTCTAGAAGATAAGCGCAAGCTTGCGGAAATCCTGTGACACCAACCTTAGGGCAGCTCTTTGTAGCAGAGATCCCACTGACATTTTGTCCTTCTGGAGGTCCTGCTGATGGACACATCCATGCATTTTACACCCCTGAAAATCTGAAGTAAAGCTTTGGGCACCTTACACCATGTTCCCGAACACACAAGGCTCCACCACTCTTCTGTGGTTTTGCTGTGGCCAAGCTGACTTTCATTTTCACGTGGTGAAGGGGAACGTGGTGTCTGGGTTTCAGCCAGGGGATCCTGCATCAAGGTCCTGCATGCTGCACCCTGAAGACACTGCACACAGAGAATGCACCTTCTGTGTGGGATCAACAGGGAGTTTACCCCTCGAGATCTGGGAGAGCAGGGGTATAAATGCACCAGACTTATGAGGTGCTTAGTTGAGTGATGACTCTGAAGATAGAAGGGAGCAGAGAAGAGAGGAAGAGTTGGGGAGGCTGTTGAGACTGGCCAGGCACGTGCCTCCTGCACAGGAGAATCTTATCTTCTTGGCATGGAATAAGGGCCATTCATTGCATATTAAGAAGGGCTTGTTGGCAGAAAAAAACGATCCAGAAAAGAAAATCAGGACAAAACAATATCCCAAATACGCTTGTTAGGACACCAGGATGGACCCAAGCCTTGGACATCTGGTTGCACTGAGTCAGAGAGAAGTGAGGTGCAAGGTGCAGAGCCCCTGCAGTTTGACTGAGGTTACAGAGGAGTTTAGGGGCACCCAAGGGCCGGCAGCCAGATATCAACCTTTCCAAGGGATCCCTCGTGCCTGAGACAGTCACCTTCTCCTCCACATTGCCACAAAACTTCCCAAGACAGACCCTACAATATTCATCACAAAGACACACAAATACACATAAAAAGCCAAAGCCAGGCTCTCATTTCCCTGAAGCTGGCACTGAGTACAATGTATCAGATTTTTCCAGTTCCACACCAACTAAAAGGGTGTACACATGCATTTGTTTTCCTAGTTTAGAAAAGCAGAAAATATTTCTTGGGCTTTTGTTTCAAAAATCATTATGCTGTGACATTCTTTAGCAAAATATTTCAATTAGGGTTTTATCCTTCTTTTTTTTTGGTAAAACAGATATAGTATCTGGTTCCACAGACTCAGCAAGAGAGTAAATCAGAATTTAGAGGAAACTGGGAAGTCCCAAGTGGACCTACCCGAGTACAGAGCAAAGATGTAAGATTTATTTGAGGACATGGAAGAAAAAAGGAACAACAACATTTCCTTTGGGAGGAACAGCTTTTGTTTTCATGGCTTCCAGTTTAAACATAAATGTCTTTTCTCAGGAATTTTGCATTACAAAGAACTTGGGAGATGTAGCACAACTGGAAGAGGACAGGGAGGGGAATCCCTAAGACTCGATGACAGTGTTAAGTAATTCCAGAGACCCTCCCACAGGAAACAAAAGTCAAAGAAGGAAAAGGAAAAAGGTCAACAACACCTTCCAGTTCAAAATTCTCTTTAAGCCATTGTTTTGCAGATGAAAATGTCAGGAGAGGCAATGTCTTCTGGTGGTGAATATTCCTGTATTTCCTTTTCCTTTTGAGCTTGGCTAGCACGTTTGTGTCAAGCCTGGTAACCCCACCAGCAACTGAATAACATTTACTGCGATGTCTAGACACAGGAGATCACTGCGCCTCCTAAATTTGCCCAGGATACTCTCCAACTGAGATGGTTTAGAAGAAGGATTGCCAATATCTGATACTTGAAACAGACTGTGAAATCTTTCCCCCCAACAGTAAGTTACGAGTAAAGACTGCCATTGAATAGAGGCAGAAGAGGAAGTCTCATTCCTGCTGGAGTTTGGGGGATCCTTCTATATACCCACAGGCTGATGGACCTGATGGGTCTCAGAAGCTACCCAGGAGCTATGGAGGTGGAGAACAAATTTGGCATCAATCCCATACGAACTCAGAAAAGAGGACCCTGTTTCTGCAGGGATGCACGGCCTGTGGCCAAGTTCCACCATAGTGTACCTTCAGGGAGCTATGTTAAAGGGCAGCTGTTGATCTCTGCCATGGTGTATATATATCCAAAATGAAGGCACCAGTGGTATTTCTCCTGGTCTATACTGGAGAGGAAAAAAATCCTCCAATAGTTTTAATTAAGAGAGCTAAACAAATCATTCTTTACACTGGGCATGACCAGCCCTCCTTAGCCTGCAAACCGCTGAGCAAAATTGTTACACCATGGGGAACCAGCAGACCCTGACCACTACGCCTGAAAACCATGTGGATGAGGAGCTGGGAAGCAGAAAGGGTGAGTCACCCCATCCCTGAGCTCTGCAGCTCCCTGGGTTGCAGCGAGTGCCTGCCACAGAGGTTCCAGCACAGGTTCCCATCCTCTGAGCAGTCAGCCACCCCCTGTTCAGCACTGGGTTCAATTTTTACAGTTGCACACGTCTTCAAACCAGTGGGAATTAGAGGCTTTATGATCTGACTTCCATGATTCAGAAGCTTGCAATTTTGCAGGATGTGGGTGCTTCCCTTGTGTGGGACATCTGAAAGGCCAAGCCTTGCTCATCTTCAAAATTACATATAGTGTTTGGATATCTTTCATGTCACAGTGCAATTTCCAGGATGAATGCATATGCTGCACCCCTTTATGGTAAGTGTGTTTTAATTTAGGCCTCTGTGATGTAAGACCCTGAGAAGTGCATTTAAAGTTGAAAAGGCAGCTGGTCCTCAACACTAAAGGCACAAATACGATACCACAAAACATTTTCTGAAGGGCGTGCCTTCTTCAAACACACTTCATTAGAAAGATTAAAATTCAGAAGAGAGACAGCACATGGCTTACAGTCATTATTTAAAAAAAAGGAAAAAAAAAAAAAAAGTTGAGGGAAGAATTATAACGAAGAATCCAAGATTAATTCTTTATCCAGGTTACATGTTGGCACAAGTGCAAAGGAAAGGGCTCTTGTTTAGTCAGCAAAAAGTATTTGTAGGTCAAAACACTTCTTTGGAGGGTGAAAAATATGCTTCATCTGTAGAGAGTTGTTTTCAAACTTGGAAATCGGGGTGTGAAGGATTTTGCTAGGGTGGAAATGCACACTGGCGCTACTCAGGCTACGCTGGGCAAACGATTACAACTGTATTCAGTTTGATGGAGCAGCTTCATAGCAGCATTTCATTTAAATCCATGGTGATTCAAACTATCAGAACAGAATAAGCAGTGTGATATTTAGGCTTGAAGCACGTAACTTTACTCCAAAATTCTTGTAAGTTTGGAGTAATTCTGGTGTGGCTCACAAACATTTCAGAATTTATTTCTGTCCTTTCTGATAGTAAATTACAGGGGAACAGAGGGGCTTGGGTGATTTAAATACCACTTACAGCCAAGCAATTAGACACATGTAAATAAGCATGGGGAATTAAAGTCAAATGGATGTTGTTTTCCTGGCCTAGATGCCTTCCAAGTGCTCCTGAGTCTGAGTTCTCCCTCTCACACCTGGGTATCTCCTCAGGCTGTGATTTCTTTTGCTGTAGGGATTGAGCAATGCTCTTCTCTGCCCTTACAAATGACTGTGAAGAATAGTAGTGAAAACTAGTATATAAGACCAGACCTGATTCCACAGATGCACTAACTATATAAAAAGTCACATTATATCATTTATTACCTGGGTGATTATCTTTTTTTCAAGATCTCATGTGATTATCTCCCCCTGATACTTGGAAAATCAATATGAGGACATTCTGTATAATGAAGTGCCACTGTTAAAAGGTCAAAGCCCCTGTTGGGGTAATTGTGTGCAGCAAAGTAAGTTACTGCAAAGCCTCCACTGCTTTCTGGTATAGCAGATTTTTTGGTCAAGTAAAGCTCTGGCCATGGTTTTGGTGACAGCTGCATAATAGTGGCACAAAGTCCTTTCCACTGTGAGTATTCTTCAGAAAGCAGAAGGCAGCAGGCTCTGGTGCCCATTCTCAAAGGATGCCTTGCTCATCCCATTACTTGTGGAGATAAAGTCCATCTGCAGAGGGAATGGAATCTACCTTGACTTGCTACAGCAAAGTGAAAATCACCTCTGCTTTCCACCCTCCCAGGATTTAAAGCAAGACAGCTATCCATCTTTCTTTCATGAAGACAAAGACTTCTCTTGGTTTGCCTGTGACCCCAAGAGAGAAGTAGGGCCAAAATTTGGACTGCCATCTCCCAGGCCTTTGATCAAGTCTTGTACGAAAGCTTTTATGTTTGTTACTTCCTTAGACTCAGAAACATCAGAGAAGACCCAAATCTCTTTAGAGCTGAGCAGGAACAAATTTATAAGCAGCTTTTCAATGTCACAGTTATCCAGAGTGTTTTATTCAGTAATAAATTAAATACTGGTAGTGCAGCGATGGCTTTGGTACAAGGAGCAGCAGTTATATGCAAGGTAATGCATACAGGCCATGCATTTAGGGTAATTCTGTCCCCCCTCAGTGAGTGTTGGACTACATTGTATGAGAGGAACAGATCTGGTGGGAGAGAAGACGCAGAAATAGAAAAATAAAGGAAGAGCCCAGATGCTGTGATAGGTCTGATGAAGACAAAACCAATGGCATTAAAAAAAATATCATCAGTCACCAAAATGTCTTCCTTACAAGCTCTCTAGCTCTCAGTTTAAAAAAAAGCCAGGCAGCGCTGCTGAGTTGGAAGATAGGTGTCTCGATACTGCTGAGGATCTTGTTCTTTGTTCCCCCAAAAATGCAGGGCAATTGAAAACCTTTCTGAAGCAAGGCCCAGAATTTTTTAAGAGATTCATGCCCACGTTGAACACGTGTGACAGTGAAACTGCGCAACATCCAAGCACTCATGTGTGTTCTCCATGTCATCAATAGGACATCTCTGATGTGTGAAATCAGGAGGCAGGAATTTGCTGTAAGCCACTGAAGATATATTATGGCTATATAAAAGAAAACATATATTCTGGATGGTCTGATCCTGCTGCCACTGCCTTCAGTGGAGCCGAGTCAGGCAGTTAACATCAGTGCTACATAACTCCTCCCGTAAAAACCACCCCTCCAGCCATACTTTGTAAAGCTGCAGTCAAACAAACAATTATCACGTGTTAAAAGAACGTGCAGGAGGGGATGAGATTCTCTTCCTAAACACAGCTTTCAGCACATCCATTTAAGTGTAAATGCTGGGGTTTATGAAGAGAAAAACAGAATCAAAGGCAAATGTTTACCTGCCATGGATCTAGGAGGTTTCCTTCGCAGTCCCTACCCCAAGTACTCCTGACTATGGAGATGAAGCCTATTTTACAGAATGTCTTCCATCTGCTGTTTTCCAGCACTTTCTAAATAATTCTTCTTTGTCACAATAAACTTTAAATGACCCCCCCATTCCACCCCGCTTGCAATTTTAGCACCTTCAGCAGCTACTTCAGTACGCCTGTAATCTTGCATTGTTTTTACTTCCAGTTATAAGGTCAGCCCATGCACCCCAGCCATAGCCAGACTGGAGAGGCTCTTATCTGAAACAGGGGAGTTTTGTGAGCAGGCTGTGAGCTCTGGGGAGGAAGCCCATGCTTTAGCTCTGCAGGTATAACCTAGGCTTGCAATTCTGGGCTTCAATAATCCTGGCAGCAAACGCTGCTGGAGATGCAGCTGGCATGAAAGGCCTTGCACCCAGTTTCTGCAAATGGCAGCATCTGTTAATAACCATGCAAAGAGCAGAGCAGTGCATCTTCATTCCCTTGTAAGACGGAGCTGGAATACATACCAGGGTGTATGTGCAGTCCCAAAAGATTTGTGTGGGGTGACTAATTACTTTTCTCCTTAGAAGTGGGCAGGGAAGCATAATATGTTCGTGATTACAAGGACATAAAAGGAGCATGTGATTATTTTCCATGGGAATCCTTGCGAACAGCAATGCAAGCGTCTTGGAGGATGGCTGTCTAAGGTGCTCTCTGCAGGACCATTAAACTCTCCTCCCAGCTTCTTCAACTTGTGCTGCAACTTATCCCTGGCAAAGCTATCCAGTGGTGCATGGGGTTAACCATGAACTTCCTTTAGTTCTAACTCTCCACCTCTGAGTCCTTCCAGGACACTCATAAACCACGTGCTATATTTGCCTAGCTGGAGTTATTACAAGGACATTGACACAAGACAAAGTATCTGCCTGGAGAAGAAGATGGACTGCTACCCTTTGAAATCACAGAATCACAGAATCCTAGGGGTTGGAAGGGACCTCGAAAGATCACCTAGTCCAACCCCCCTGCCAGGCAGGGTCACCTAGAGTACATCACAAAGGAACTTGTCCAGGCAGGTTTTGAATGTCTCCAGCAAAAGAGACTCCACAACCTCTCTGGGCAGCCTGTTCCAGTGCTCTGTCACTCTCACAGTAAAGAAGTTTTTTCTGATATTTACATGGAACCTCCTATGCTCCAGTTTGCACCCATTGCCCCTTGTCCTGTCACTGGATGTCACTGAAAAAAGCCTGGCTATTAAATATTGTTGGAAATTAAATATTGTTGAGTGTCTGTAAAGAACTACACGGGTCAGCATCACTGGGCAGCCCTGAAGCCAATGGCTTGGTTAAGGAGGATACAGGCAGGGTACGTACAACACTCGTTCCACTTGTTTCCTCTGCGTACCATATGCCACTAAACATGTAACCCAGCTATGTCTGCATTTCCATATTTCAAAAGCTTAACTCCAGAAACCTTTCCTAATCAATACCTGTGGGGATGTTTCTGCCTGGACTGGGTAAACCTGCGATTATAACTGCTCAGATACTGAACTAGCACCCTCAACTCACAGCAAGATGCAAGGTGAGAAAAGCAGGTCAAGCCACAAAAACTGGTTTTGCCAAAGGAAGTAGTCAACAGTTCATCCTGTCACTTGATGACGCTGACCAAAGAGCTTTGCCATAAAGGAGACAGGGTTGTTCAGATGGGATGGTCTCTCATTAGGTGTGTGAGAAAGGGAGGAACACCAGTTATTGAGTGAAGTTTGGGTATCAGAAGGCAACTTTCTTAAAATACACTTAAGTGTTCAAGCTAATTCAATTAATCCCCAAGAAGGGGAGGAAAAGGTGTGCACAGCTCCAGTGTTTTTCCCAGATTCATCAATGTTTGTGCTCCCTGAAGTAAAAACAGATTATTTGGCCATCGGTTTATTCAGCTCCCATGAGGCCCTGGAAACAGCTGTATCATAAATGCAGAAACCTCTCAAGGGTGGAAAGGCATCTTAAGAGGAGAGCAGCCCTTCCCTCATGCCAAAACTAGCCCAGTTTAGGACTTAATCCAGAGGTTGCCAGTGTCACACAGGCAGAGTTCATGCCCACTTACTTTTTGATCTGATGGGCCAGGGCACACGCTGAGCCGGGAATGCACAGAAGCAAAGCATTGCTGGGGAACCAACGGTAATATGTGGAGGTTTTGTAGCAGGTCTTCCTTGCAAGCATTCAGCACAAAAAGGTATGCAAAAACTTCAAGCAGCAGCTGTGCACCCATCTCTTTTTGAGACCATGCTGGGGACTCAACTCTAGTGGGACTCCCACAGAATGTCACTCTGCATCACTACATCTGAAAGAATCACCCCCACCAATGTTGCTCTCTCACTAAACCTGCTAATGCCACCCTGTCACCAGGGTGAAAATTGGGGGGAAGGGGGGAGGCTGAAGCACTGAACTCATGAGAGCATTTTCCTACTATCTGCACCACAAAGACTGTGTCATGTGCTTGTGAGATTACGATTTGGGTTTGTTATCATCTCTTTATATCAAAAGGAAGTTATGCACACAACGGAAACACCAAACCATCGTGTCAGGAGGGCTATAAATCACTTACTGCTGAATATTAAGAGGACATCAGAGTGCCCATAGGAAAGTAAGAGTTTTGAAATGCCTGCTTTTCCTCACAATCCTTTTCTTTCAATAAACCTTTCTTTTCTTTTGAGAGAGAGTGAAGGAGAGCACATGGTTTCATGAATACAGCTATGAATGAAACCAGGTTTGTCCTATATATGTGATTCATGGCTGATTGCAAGGGCTTGTCAATGCTTTCCTGGCCATTGGGACATTGCTGTTGCCCAGATGGATCCTGTGGTGTCCAGAAAAGGGTTGAGCTCCTGCTCCTCCTCTGCTTTCAGCTGAAAGTATTGAGCTGTTCCTGTCGCTAGCCATTTATTTTATCTGAACCAGCAAGCACTGGGTTATTTTGGAGATCTCTACTCTTCTTCCCTGTTCTCCCTTCCCCTTCCCCCAGTCACCAGCCCCAGCATCTCGAAGTTGTACAGAGGTGCACGCATGTAGTAGTGAAGAGATCGCCTAAGCTTTGTTGCCATTTTGTCTTAGTAAAACACATGGTTACAAGAACCAAGAAATGGAGAAAACAGAGGGATAGTCAGATCTTGGGCAAAACAGCCCCTCTGGCAGTGAGAGTCCCTTTCTGCTTTCCTGCTCTAGTCTTACCGCCCTTCAAAAAGACATCCTGGTATGACTGTGAGGAGTCCTCCCCTCCTTTTCCCCTGGCAGGTGCCCAAAATCCTCCTGACAATTCTCCAAATGGCATGCTGAAATCCCATTCCTGTTGAAAAAATAGCTTTGTATTTCCAAACTCTGTGACCTCCCAAAATGTGTCAACTCTGAAAGCTTTCAAGCTGGCTGCAAATGTTGCAGCTCGTTTCTGTAGCTCTTAAATTCTGAGTGATCATAATGGGGGAAAACACAGATGTAATAATCGCTTTTAAAATATGATTGCTGTTCCAAAGAATTATTGGGGAGGGGGGTAATTGTCTGGAGGATGGTGTGATTCAGGACTGCTGACTTCTGCTCCCTTTTCATTCAAAGTCACTGTGTGAGTCAGTGGAAAAGTCATTGAAACTAGCACAGGCAATAAGGTACTGACATTCATATTTAGGTTCCTAAATCAACAGTGGGGAAGATTTCAGCTCAAAGGTTTGGGTTTTAAAAGCACGAGTGGATGAAGGGAGCAGGCTATATTGCAAGCCTGCGGTAAATGCCATTCTAAACTGTGCTGCTTCAAATGCTGGTGCTTCTCACCCCAAAGAAGTGACAGCTAAAAAGTGTAACAGCACTTTCAGGAAGTCCATTTTCATCCAAGCAGAAATAAGGTCCATTTACCAGGTTCTCTACAATGACTAAAATATTACGCCGCAAAAGAACCATTCCTTTTGAACTTAGAACGCAGGATAGTCATAGCACGGAAATCATTAGCATGCAGAAGCTGCTGTCTTGAAGCTCTGCCACCAATGGCTAATTAATTCTAGGTACCGTAACGATCACATCACGGGGAAGCGCTATTCTGTGTGCAAGCAGAAGCTCTGTATACAAACAGTACAATGCACAAACAGAAATAGCACCTCTGAGAGCCTTTTCATTCAGAAAAGTCAGTCATCTTGAAAGCACTACTCGCAAGAACTGGCACGGTAACCTGAATATTAGAAAAATAAAATTCAATATTTATCGGTATGGAAGTAACAGTAAGAAGGTTGTGCAGTGAGAGAAAACACTTGGAGAATAAATAGCATAGCAGCCTCCAAATTAGCAGGGCAGTGAAAGCAGAGATCAAATGCGAGATCTTGCAAATCCACAGGAAATGACTCAAGAAACTAGATCAAGTAAAACTTCAGCTTCCAAGCCTCAGACACGTTTGCTTCTCACCACTGGGGCAAATGTACACATACAAAACACAAGTACATAAAAATATATCCAGATCATACAGTCAAGTGCTCAAGCATTAATCAGACAGTGATTAATACCCAGTCCTCCTCAGTGGTATATGCATTATAATGGCCTTTTAATTACATGATTGCACCCTGGGTTTTTAACGTGGCCATAACTCTCCCGATGGTGGTTCTGTAGTAGCCAACTGCTAAATTCCATGATCCCCACTTCTTGTGCATCCATGCTCCTGCTGACCACAGAAATTTTTGGCATGGTAGATTTTAAGGATGTTAGATGTCTGTGCAATCTCAGCATCATTTGGGGGAAGGGAGAGGCAGAAAGGCACAGGATGGGTGGAAGTGTGTCAAATAATTACATTTGGTCTTTTATGTAAAAAAAAGCAGCTGAAGACGTTTCTGCCATTTCCTTGCCCCCAACTGCTTATTCCTGCCCTGACACTTCCTTTCGCTGCCAGCTCAGCTTTGCCAAGATGTTTATCATGCCATTCTGCAAGCTGGATCCTTGAATAACTTTCCAAAACAAAGAGGTATTGGGGAGTATTATTAGCTGGGACCATTTACCAGATCCAGCAGTGTAACTCCCCAACAGGGGGATGCATTAGCACAGCCGAGGGGGTGTCAGAATGCATTGCAGAGGAATGAATGGGTGGGAAGGGGATGGGAAGAGGCAGCATTGCCACTCAAATAAGCATGCCACAGGCTGCCAAGGGGAGTAAAGCGGGCTTGCACTCTCACATATTATCTGGTGCTACAGCCGATCCTCTAGCAATGACAAGTGCGTTACTATAATGTTGGAATGCCACCAAAGCTGTGGATTCTGGTACCATCTCCAAAGGACATGCTTCTTCTCCTTGGGGGTAACCTCCTATAAAGAAGACATCAAAGCTTTCAGCAGCTCTTGCCTCCATTGCATTACTAGCAGTCCAGAGATTGCTCTCCAAGTTTCCACTTGAAAAGTTCCTGAAAAGAAAATTTACAGCACTTAGAAACTAGAGCAGAAAACAATTTCCACCCCAAAATCTGAACACTCCTTCAAGACTAAATCCCATAGATTAGAGTTGAAAGATAAATTAAGTGGCTTCCTTAGGAACTGCAGCCATACAGGGTCTGAATATCCATAAGTGGTGTAAGCAGAGACAGGACATCTCCCTGCCCACAATAGGAAATTGATGCTGCAGCTGAGGAGCCTGTGGAGGCCAGAAGGGCAAGTTGATGTGCTTGAATTGGACAGAGTCCTTCTCCCAGGATTGTCTGGTCACAGAGGACCTGATGGAGAAAACAAAACGAAAACTCACTGCTAGTTATTCATCTTCACAGGCCAAACTTTAAAAAGTCGGGTCCTGCCACCCCCTCCTCTGTGAACCAAGCAAGTTTACAGGGCAGGAGATGTAACGTTGTAGCTGTAGACATGCAAGCTGTGAGAGTGTTTACGGTTATGTC
The DNA here is from genome assembly GCA_020745705.1 of Hemiprocne comata. Classification (NCBI taxonomy): domain Eukaryota; kingdom Metazoa; phylum Chordata; class Aves; order Apodiformes; family Apodidae; genus Hemiprocne; species Hemiprocne comata. The sequence continues at coordinate 67,253,253 of CM036588.1, read as the reverse complement.
ACTGTTCATTATAGCAAAAACCTTTTCAATTGACGAACAAAAAAAGCTGTGCGATGCTGCCACCATGCCTGCGCTCCCCCATAGTGTCACTGAGCATGGCTCCAAGGGCAAATTTGAGCTCTAGTACAGGGCAAGATGGGGTGGGAAGAATGCAGAGGTTGTTAGAAACCCAGAGGAGCCTCATCACCTCAGGATGCAACTCCGTGGGGGCAACGCTGTCTCTCTGAGCTCTTCCTCTACCAACAGGCTGTTACCTGCCTCACCGTACACATTGCACCGATCGCCTACAGGAACGTGAATCCTTCCTATAGGCCTTGTCAGCCACAAGGAGCTGTACCGAGCCAGGCTGGCTTGGGCCGAACTGAACCGAGCTGGGCTAGGTGGGGTTGGGCTGAACCCAGCCGAACTGAGCAAGGCCAGGCTGAGGCGAGCTAGGCCTGGTAGGGCTAGATCGGGCTGAGCCGGGCCTGACTCGATCAGGCTGAACAGGGCAGAGAGAGGCTGGGTGAGGGTGAACACAGCCGGGTAAGCTGAGGTGGGCCCAGGACTGAGCCGAGCAGCGTCGAACTGACCCGGACCGAGCAGAAGCGAGTAGGACCGAGCCGAGCCAGACCGAGCCGAACTGAGCTGCGAGCGCGGAGCGGGGGTTGCAGCGCGGGGGGCGGCGCCGGCGGGCGGAGGCGAGCGCAGCGGCGGCCGCACCCCGGGCGCTGCGCCGCGGGGGCTCGGTGGGCCGGGCCGGGGCGGGCCGCGCCGCCGCGGGGGAGGTGCCACTGGCAGGCGCGTCTCCTCCTTCCTCGCCGCCACCGCTGCGGCTCCCTCCCTCCCGGGTCCGGCGCTGCCCTGCCCGCTCCCGGCGGCCGCGGCCGCTCGGCAGCGCCGCCGCTTCCTGCCGGGGCTCTCCCCCCCTCCTTCCTTCCCTCCCCTCGCTTTCGCCGCCACCCGCGGCGTCTCGCCATGGCGTGAGCGCGGCCATGGGGCTGGCCCGGCGCCGCCGCCTGCCCCCGGGCGCTGCGCCGCTCCCCCGGGCCCGGACCCCGCGCCGCCGCCGCCGCCGCCGCGCCCCGCCGCGCCCCCGCGGCGCGCTGACCGCCGCCTCTACTCCTCCTCCTCCGCGCCCGGCCGCCGCCGCCCGGCGACGAGCGCGGCCGTAGCCCCCCCCTTCCCACCCCCTCTCCCTCCCTCCCCGCCGTCGCCCGCGCTCCCGCGCCGTCGGGCCCGGCGCGGCCGCAAGCCCCGGCCCGCCGCGACGCGGCCTCCCCCGCCATGTGAAGCGCAGGAAGATGCGGAGGCGCAGCCCGGCCGCCCGCGGCGAGGGATGAGCCTAGACGGGGAGAAGATGACCGAGGAAGCCTACCCTGACGAGTGAGCGGGGCTGGGGCCAGGCGGGGGCGGCGGGCGGGTGGGGGCCACCCTTTGTTGCCCCGGGGGTAGCCGGTGCGGGTCCCTCACAGCTACACCCGCCCTCCCCCCCCCAAGACACACAGACCGCGGGCGGACTGAGGGACACGGACGCGCGCGTACGTGTGCGCGCTGACCGCCCGCGCATCCGCCATTTCGCGCTCCCCCCCCGGGCCGCGCTCATTTGCATACCGCCTTTTCATTCATAAAAACCCCCGGGAGGCTCGGGGACGCCGGGGTGCTGGGGTGTGGGGGGGGCAGCACGACCCACCCGGACACCCTCCACTATCCCCTCTCCCCGCCCTGGCTGGGGGTGCCGGAGCGCCCGGCGGGGGCGGCCTGCGGCGGAAGCCGAGGGCGAAGGGGGGGGGAGGGGGTGGCGGCACGGCGGTGTGTTCCCCTTCCTCCGCCCCGCACCCCGGGGTTGGGGAGGGGGGGGTCGGGAAGCGCGGGGGGGAACGTCGCCGATCCCCGCCCCGGCCGCCGCCGCCGTTTTGTGAATAGGAGGGCGGCCGCCGCCGCCGTCACATGACTCTGCATTCATAAACCCGGTCACCGGCGGCCTCGCCATTCACCGCCACCCCCCGTACCCCCTAGCCGCGCCTCGGGGCGCTGCGGGTGCCTGCTGCACACCCCCCGCAGAGGCTCCCCCCGCTTGGCAACACTCGCGCAACCTCCCCACAAATAAACCCCCCAGAGGCCGCACCTAAGCTTCCAAAATGCATGACGGTGTTGTTTCATTTTATTTTTAATTTCATTTTTATTTTTCCTCCCCAAAATAAAACTTAAAATATTTTACAGCGAAATTGCAGGAAAGTCTTTTTTACAAGCTGCGCTGCCCCAAACGTTGTTCCTGGCTATCTCTTTCTGGGTTTTGACAGTCGAGCAAAATGACTCACTTGCGTGCAGGACTGGTTTCGTGCCAAGCGCCATAGGATGTACCGCGCTTTAAAATGACTTCTCTCAGGGCTTATAAAGCGGCTTCAAAATTGTGCAACTTTTTTCGACTCGGTTTTTGGAGTCTGAAAAAAATCATAATTGGCGGCATAATTGTGCTGCGCTTATACCTTCTGAGCGTCAAAACTTATTTTAAGGCAATTTAGTGGAGAAATGTAAGCGGCGAAGGAAATGGCTTCTGCCTGCAGTGTGTGTGTGTGTGTGTTAAGAGGAATTTTTATTTTGGCACTTCTTAATGAAGAGACTATAAATACATGTGCATATGTAGCTTCTGAAAGTGTGGTTATTTTGAAGTTGGTATGGTTCTTACACACACACCCCCACCAAAAAACAAGCTGAGTTTCTTTCTCACAGATTGCCATGACCTAGCAGGCTGGAAAAATGTGGCCAACTCATTTCCAATAAAATCCAGCTGGTTCTCGGTTTATTGTTTATTTTTTTGTTTAATTTCTCAAATTGGACAAGAGGAGGAGAGGTGGGTCCCTGTCTTTGGGTTTGAGAGCACAGAGGCAAGCTTTGCCCAATTCAGTGGATTAAAGCTGATGCTCGCCAACCTTCATTTTGTGGGAAGACATGGCTCCCAACCTGTTTTCCTGCAGGGCTCGGCGTGGAGGTGAGTGTCAGTATAAAACAGCGAGCACTTGGCTCTGATGGTTGTTGGTTTTTTTCCTTAATTGTAGGCTGCAGTTTGTTTTGGAGTAAATTCTTCCTCCACGTGCTGCCATGCTGAAGGAGACCTTGGCTAATGGGTTTCATCTGAGTCCTACCTGTGCTGGGGGAGGGAAGCTCTCAGGTCATGCCACAGCTCCTGGAGTCACACCAGTCATCCCAGCAGTGTTCTGCTTTGGTCCCCAGGAGATGGGAAGTGCTGGTGGCCATGGGGAGCTGGTACCCAGCCCACTTCCCAGGCCAGCGTTAGGCATTTCCTTGGCAGCTGGATGTGTTGGCTTTCAGGGTGAATAATGCACCGTAGTCCTTACCCCTGTGCACATCCCAAGCAGCTGGTTTGGAAGCTGCAATTGGGCTTCTTGCAGTTTAGTCCGGGCATTTGCCTTGCAGGGCACAGTGAGGGGTTTTAGGTAAGCCATGATTTCCTCCATAAGCTCCTTGCTTTCAGCCTTGCATTGATTGATAGCGTCGCTGAAGCTGGTGACTCATGGGTTGTTTTTCATTTCGGTGGTGGGTGAAGTGATTTAATTTATTTTTTTTTCTTCTTCCCAATATATATGGTGTTAAAAGAAATAAGGACAGGCTCTCCTGATAAGTTTTCTCAAGCTGTCAGAACAATGGTAGTATAGCGTGCTATTTGCCCTAGATATCTGGCTTTAATTTGCATAGCTATTCTCATTTCACTGAGTGCACTGTGAGCAAATGTTAACAGCCAGATTACAAAAAAGGACCACTGTCAGGATGCATTTTAAAATAACCCTCTTCAAGTAAATGATGAAGATTTCCCACCCCCTGTGTTGGGGTTGTTTGTTTTTTTTAATTCCTTGAGAACAGCTCAATAAGATTTTGAGTTTTGAAACAATTTATAAAACCGAGGAGGGAAAAAATAGGGCTTAGGGTGCTGGAAACTCATTGGTCCCTTCATGACTGCACCATTTCAGATCGATACTTAGAGGTCAATTTGTCATTGCAAAGCGAGCGCCTCTTTCTGCGTCTCAGCCTACATTTCTGCTTTCCTCCTTTCCCCTCATCAATGCTGTGCTTCTCCTTTGCACGTTTCAGGGTGGGGGGAAACACGGATGCTCAGTAATAATTTGGAAGCATGCAGCTGTGGTGTTGAGTGTAAGTGATGGGAGAGTTTTGGGCAGCGCTGCCTGCAGCCGGGAGAGGGGCAGCTGCCTGCTGTGAGCGGTGATACTCCCCACAGCCAGCAGCTCCCGGATGGGCTGCTGGCATCTTTCCACTTCTAAGTAGGAGGATGGAGCTGAATCCTTGAAGCGATTCGGTTACGCCCGGAGGCTGCCGCCTTGCTCGTTCCGATGCACAGTTCCAAGAAAGTCACAGGAAGTAATTAAATGGAAAAGGTCAGAGAACGAGGAAGTGTTGGTCCGCAGCTTTTCGCTGCTTGGGATGGAGCCGCGACGCCTGCCCGAGCCAGGCAGCGGCTGCGTCCCAGGCAGTCCTGGCTGCTTGGCCAACACGCACTTGATTTATTCCAGTGAGCCCCGAGCGCCTGTGCCAAGTGTTTGCAAGTGGGACTGGTCCCTCGGAGGTTTTTAACGAGCTGGGTTCAGTGGGATATCTGTTGGATGGTGCAAGGGGTTGCTGTGGTGTTGTCTGGGACAGCAAAATGTGGCATGAGATCGCGCTTCAGGGTGATGCATTTTTCCCAGTCCAGGGAAAGAAAATTTAACTTGTTTCTTGCTCATTTGTCCTTTTGCTGGTCCCCAAATCCCGCTTCCTTCTGTTGTTGAGCAGGGACCAGTGATGCTTGCTCTGAATACTGAGTATATCAATATTGCTGTTTGCCCTTTCCACTGAAAAAAAAATTATTTTTTTTTCTTCATTTTGACTACACTTGTGCCCAATCCTGATTATTTTTCTCTAGGTGTCATAAGTGGCTCATTCAGCTGAGTTTTTTTCCTGCAAGTTTAGGCTGGGGAGGAAGGCATGGGACACACTGTGTATCATGACATTATTGCTCGTAAATAGGACAGGAAATGAAGGATTGCCAAAATATAACTGTTTACTTCTTGGCCTGAAAACATGCCTGTTTAAAATATGACATGTAAGTAGCTGCCTTGTTCAGTTACTGGGAGAAGTTGCTGTTTACAAGAGAATAATAGCTCTATGGGATTAAGGATGAAAAAAAGGGAGCTACCCTTTCTACTTATGTCCTGGAAGTGCCTTGGAAAGGAGCTGTAGGTGGCAGATGTACAGAGAGGATGTTTCGTCAAACAGCTGGAAGGGGGGGGGACCTGTGGGAAGAGAGTTGCCACAAGCAGGAGGGAGCTGGACTTGAATTTCTCAGCATGTTAGTCTGCATTACAGACACAGGCAGCCCTTTGGTGACCCCAGTTCTGTACTGAAGAGGAAAGACCTAAACAACCTGACTCCGGGCCAGAAAGAGGTTTTCTAGTACAGCTCCTCTCAGCAAGAAGTGTGGTGGGGTGGTGGTGGTCGATGGCATCTGAACATGGCACAAATGCCATGCCAGTGATAGGAGCATCTTTGACCTGTTTTTGCAGCCTGTTTTTATCTTTATGGGGCGCACCCTCGAGCGTGGGTTAAAAGGTAGGCTTTATCTGCCTATTTAATTAAATCCTGAGGCTGCAAACAAAGGAACGTTGTGCAGCAAGACTTGCTCTTAATGTGGACTCAGTTTGCTGGTAGCTGGATTTAAACCACAAAATTGTTTCCTGTTGGCCACCGTACCACAGGGACCAGACTGGAAAATAGGAACTGAGGACCAAGACTCAACTTAACTATTGGTTGCAATCCTTCCTTTTGCTTTCTTATGCATTCTGGCATGCTTGAGGAATGGGTACATTTAATTTACTTCCCTCCTGCAGAATAACAATAAACGATATTCCAGAGGTATTAAACTTGGGACAGACATACTTGGAAAGTTTGAATACTGAAAGGGTGCAGGCAGTCAGCTGCATCCCAACACAAGCAGGGTTGCACATTGATCCAGCCCCTTGAATGGCAGCATCCTTTTACTGCAGAAGTTGAGATCTTGTGGCTCATCGGCAAAGATGCGTGTCTTGCTTTCTGTGCTGTTAGAATCAGCTTTGGCCATAGGAACTTCTCCCTTCAACAAATGAATTGGAAAGTGTTTTTTGTTTTATTTTCCTATTTTTCTTCCCCCTCCCCCCACTTGTTTTTAGCAGTAGAAGGTGATCCTTCTTGCAAGAAATGTGCAGGACTGGAGAGGGCACAGACATCAGTAAAACTAAAAGTACAGCTGTGCAACTGCATTTTTGAGATACACCCTGTTTGCTGAAAGCGGAGCATTAGATTTTTGGAGGACTTACACTTCTGAAGCACTGCAGAAATTTAAAAAGAAACCAAATTAAAAAGGTCAGTTGACTAAAAAAGGCGCAAATAGACTGTGGAGTTGATTGACAGCAGATACAAGCCATAGCAGTCCCTGTTTCTGTGGACTGCAGAACACAGGTGAGAAGCTGTTGTCATGTAAATCCTGGCACTGGAAAGAAAGGTCTTCTCCAAGCCTGCCAGCAAGCAGAGCAGCACAGCATCTCCCAGCATCATGCTTGAACTGACCTTTTCTTTCCACCTTGGCCTTGGGTAAACTCAGCTGATGGTTTCTAATGCTTTTTTTTTTTCTTTTCTGCTTTTCTTACCTATTGATTTTCTGCCAAGATTTTGAGTTTTCTTTTCCTTCCTTTCCTTTTCCCTGCCCACGTCCACCCCCTTTCCTTGTCAAATTTCCTTTAATCATTTATTCTTCTGGTGTTTGCTCAATATTGAAAACCTGACCCTTTGTAGCTGCAGAGAAATGCAGCTGAGCTGCACCAGCCAACTCCTTGGTGCCTTCCCTTTGCACCTAACGCTGACCTTTGGTTTTGCATCAGCTTTTTAGAGCAAAGGTTGGCTTTGCCTGTGTAGATTCTCATGCTTTGTTTCCTTATGTGGCGAGGCTGTCTGCCTGTTGGTCCCCTCCATTTGGTGAGTTGAGGGTGCTGGGCTGCAGAAACACATCTGGGGCATGGGGGCAAGCCCTGCTAATTCATCAAGAATGGCAAAGCAGTGCCCAGATGCTGCACTTCTGCCTGCTGGCACAGCCAGTTTTGGGGCTTTTAACGTATCGATGTGACCATTGGTGTTGGTACCAGGAGATAGCACAGCGATGCTCCTCACCTCTTTCCCTGGTCCAGCTCAATGTCAAGCATATGTTGGGTGGGCAGAAGAAGTTCATCTCCTTTTAAGTCCAAGAGGATGTCTGCATTCCATCTTGTTGCTTTCTCTCCTGTGGCAAAGTCACCAGTGGTTCTTCCTTCCCCTGCCTTGTACCCATTGCACCCAGGGCAGCGGGCTTGCTTGACCCGCAACCCAGCACAAGAAGTGTAGCTTTGCCTCCACCCGAGGCTGAAGTAGCTCTCTGTGCAGAGCCAACGTGGGGCTGTTCCCGCCTTCTGCTGAGTTTCAGCGCTTTCCTGCCCGCTTTCTCCCTTTCGCTTCTTGTTTTGTGCTCTTTCGCTTCCTTTCCCCTGTGCTCTTGGGGTTTGGTCAGTTGTTTGTTTTTTGTCTCTTACCTTTTTTATTTCTATTCTTTCATTTGTTAGTCTTGTCTGGAAGCAGGACTTCTGCCATCGCCACAGCTCCTGCTGTGAACCAAACCCATCTGGCAATATTTTTCTCCCTACCATTGGGGGAAGGTGGTCTCCTGCAGTGTGCACCTGATGTAGCCATTGGAGCAAAACACTGAATGCTTCATGCAGTAGAAGTAAATGCTTCACCTTAAAAGTAAGCTGTGTTTGACCAAAAGCAGCATTACAAAAAATGCTTTCAAGGCTGTTACCAACAGCTGTTGCCAACAGCTGGCAGGTTCTACCTGTTGCAGTAGGTCTAAGTGAGATTTAACCCAAATTATTATTTTTGTCTTTGGTCTCCTTGTTCTTAGGTTCTTTGAATAATTTTCTTCTTTGACTTTCTTTGCTTACAACTCACATTTCAAGGACTATGTTTTGGTTTTTTATTTTGTTTTTCCTCCCCTTTGTTCTCAACTCTTACATCTGCTGTAATCAGAGGAGCGATCTTGAGTCTATCATCTGAGCCCTAATAGCTGATGGCTATTCCAGCTAGGAAGGAAACTTCTTACTGGCAGGTGTGGGGATGAGGAGTTACAGGGATTTCTAACAAAATTACTTAATTTTCCCATCTGTGGTGGTGTCAAAAGTTGGACTATGGAGTTGCCCACCTCCACAAGGTACCTGGACTTGGACGGTGGTGCCTAGCAAGGAGAAAAGCATTTTGTGGCCTGAAGACTACTGTGGTGGTGGAGGTAATTCTGTGCTAGCTAGTGCTTTTTGCCTAAGATGCTACAGAAACTAGGCAAAATGAAAGCCAGAAATAGTGTCTTTAGTGAACTACCTAAACAAATTGTTTTTGTTTGCACATGTATTAAATGGCCTTTCAGAAGTAACACTAGGACTTACCTGTGTCCATCTCTCTAGGAACAAAAGTGTGTCTCTTGTTGAGAACAACCACTTCCCCCCCCTCTTTTTTTCCAGTAGGAAAGTTGAGTTGGTTGCTGTTACACCTCTGCTGTTGCTGTTTGTGAGACTCACAGTGATGGTGTTGGGAGATGCGTTGTAAAACCTGGTAGTGTCTTTTGATCTAGCATATGCGAAACATGTCTCTCTGCTTGTAAGGACCTGTGCTACCATGCAAGGACAGGAGTGTGTTCTGCACATGCACTCAAGTCCTGAGGAGGTCTGGAAACACTTAGATAATTTTTTTTTTTTAATTGCATTATCCATACATCCTGTTTGGATAGTCCCATTACTTCTTTTTTTTTTGCTAGTTAAAAGTGGGTCTGGAGATTAGGCAGCTTTCCTCCCTGCACTATACATTAAAATGCTAAGCATTGCTTGCCTGTTTGATGAGTAGTTAGGAGCAAGATTATGTTCCTTTGCCGTAGCTGAAATGCACTGAAGGTTGTTCGCACAGCAGTCAGAGTTTCAAAACACTGTGAGAAATCACTCTTCCCTGAACACTGGAGCCTGTTGCAGCACCATGGTCTCGCCTGCCAGCTCCTTCCTCATCCTCCCGTCACCTGTGGAAGGACAACATTTCTTAAATTATGTGGTTTTATAGGAATTAAGTCTATGCTCAGGATTAGTTGATGCCACTAGTAGCAATTAGCATTTGAGCTAAAGCAGATCTTTGTAATAGTTGTATTTTTTTTCTTCTTTTTGAGCCTCTAGACCATTTTTCCCTTTTGTTTATTTATTAATTAACATACTGGTGGTGGAAAGCATTTGGGGTGCAGAGAGAACTTGAGGTGAAAGAAGGCTTTCTCATAGCCTTGGGTTTCTGGGTGGGGACTTCCTCCCTTTAAAAATGAGCAACACTTATTCTTCTGCAGCCAAAATGACTCCTCACCCATCGCACCTTGAGCAGGTCCCTGCGGTGAGGGGGATGCTGCCCGAAAAGATCCCCGTCATGCTCGCCCTCCCCTCTGTCCTGCGCTTGCATGCGCTGAAAGCTGAGAGCTCAGCTCACCTCCCCTCGCTCCATTTCTTCTGCTGACATGTCCAAACACTCCTGCCTGGGTTTTTAAGCGCTTGGAAGGCAAGCTGGCTGTTTACGTGGTTTTATGGGTGGAAAGGTATGCCCCCAAGCTGATAAAAGGTTACTAATGCTTCAAGTTGCAGCATATAAAGAAGCGTGTGCTTTGCTTGGAGTTGGGACAAAATGAGGCAAGGGCGGTGTGTGAATAGCTGGGTTCATGCCCCAGTAGCAAGCAGCAGCCTGGGCAGTTCATCATGGACATCCCTTCTCCCATGTAGCCCATCACCCTGCCTCTGGGCTGTGGTGCCAGGAGGGTACACTGGGATGGATGTTCGTGGGGTCTTCATATAAGATCTCTGAGGGCTGAGAAAAGTAGTATCCAGGTGTTACTACTGGAGAGCTAATTTTTTTGTTGTTTTACAGAAATCAAAGGGGTGCCGTAAAGGGCTGCTGGAAGGCATCAGCAGAACTGGCAAGTAGAGTCAGCCTCTGCTGCAGGGCTTCTGGGTGTGGGGTTGTAGATTATTTACAAACAGTCTGGTTCTTAAAAATTACATAGAGATCTGAAAGTATCAGCCAGGCTAATTCAAAGCAAGTTTAAGAGTTTTTTCAGCTGTTGAACTGGGTTTTTGTTTAATAGCACGATTCCTGTGATGCTTGGACTTCTGCATCCCTGCATTGGTCATCTGTACTGCATGGATAGGGGTGCGAGGACAGAAGTCCAGTGGTACAATGGGGAGATGAATGCCTAATTTTGCCTTTGGTGCCCAGTGCAGTGGGTCCTCACAATGCCAGCAGGCTGACAAATTCACCCTCTGCTTGGCAGATGAAGAGCTGCATGGGAGAGCATGTTGCTGAAAGTAGGGGCTAGACCTGCCTTCTACCATCTTCTCCATGGTTTTGGCAATGCAGCCATGTTGTTTGATCACATTTCCTAAAAGCTAAAGTGCCTGATTCCTTAGCACTGCTTTTTTTTTTTCTAAGCTTTAGTTTAATTTTTAACTTTTATTAAAACCTCTGCTGCCTCAGTGGGGATGGAGAGCCAGGGTACAGTCATCCCTGTTAAGCCGCAGTGTAAATCCTTATATTTTCAGACCTTGTTACACTCCATGTATATAAAATGTATGTGTATAAATTACAGAAAAGCCACTGACACTTCAGTGGACCACGTGTGTGCTTTTTTTTTTTAAATACTGATGAATTACAGCAAAAACTTTATTGCTGGAGATTTATAGTGCTGCCAATGTAATTCATCCTTGACTGAAACTTGGCATGGGAGGTATTAAGCCGGTTGCAGCCTGTCATTGCTTTACATGTTGTTGTTACTGATGTATGTAGTTTGGTGGCTCTGAAGATAGAAGGGTTAGGAAATGCTATAGAGTTTTGTGAAACTGTAATTCCAGTACTTGCATTGCTTGAATGACCTTGTGTTTTTAAAAAGGCAGCTGATGTGTAGTTGATCTAGGGGAAAAAATTTGTGCAGAGCTTGTTTTCTGCATTTAAAAACAAGAATAAAAGGCTGCAGTACAATTAAACTACTAGAGCTGCTTAAGAGAAAAAAAATCCTCTTCTGTTTTTTGTGTTTTGTTTTGGTTGTTTTTTTTTTTCCTCTGCAAGTATTTAGCATTTTGGTATTATAACACTGCATGAGAGCCCAAATGTTGAATGGCTGGAAAGCTATTAAGCAATGCTGGAGATGAGCTTCTGCTTTTTGTCCAAAGGAAGTTAAATGTTGAGAGTTAGCTAGCTAGCTTGGTTAAAAACAATGCATAAAATAAAACATAAAAGAGACAGTGATAGGAGTGGGGGAGAAAGGGGACTAAAGGCATTTTAAAGGTGCAGTTTAAATCCCAAACAGCATTATATTTTATGTAGACAAGGATAATGTGCAGATTTGTCTAGGAAAAAAACTCATTAAGAACAAGTGTAATTTTCCTGTATCTTGTCCACCTTAGTAACTTTGAGCTTGGTCCTGCTGAACAGCAGGACTTCTTGTGGAGCATCTACAGCCTCTGTACTCCTAAGGTGTTGGGTATAAATACTGTGGATAGTCAGGCTGGTGTGGAGTGGAGCTGGAGGCGTACGGAGAGCACGGTCTAGCAAATGCAGTCAGGAAGTTCTAGAAATACCCTTTATAAACACTGCATCATACAGGAAGAGCCTTAAAGCCCAAATAAACCATTTCCCCCTATGCCTAAGTATACAGAAACTCTTTGGAAGAAGATCTCACAAGGTCAGTGATGCATGTTTTTACAATAGCTCCTAAAACAAGTTATATGATAAATATCGGCCCCTTTTTTTTAATGAGCTGTTCATCCTATCTGTCTGTGCTTTCATCAGTTATTAAAAAGGCTGTGTCTCCCTTGCCCAGAAGTCTTAAAGCTTCCCAGGTCAGTTTGTCTGGATAAGTGACCATTTTTGGTTAAAATCCTTCGCAGAGCTGCATGGCTTGGTGGGGATAGTCAGAGGCAGAAGGTGGGTGGGTGATTTTATCCATTTGACTTGATGTGTGCATGGGGGCGGTGGTCCTTCCCCACCTAAAAGTTGTGCTTGTATGTGTAGAAATTATTAACAGACAAGCAGATAAAGGGGAGGCAGGAACAGGCTTATGTTGATGCCTTGGATTGAACTCCAAGAGTTTTTTGGTTCTGGGGTTGCCACGGCTGACTTGCATGATGCGGGGCTGGACAGTGTTAAAATGTGTGCTTGGGGTACATTGATGTTTTTACCCAAATTCTGTCATGTGTTTGCACATTAAAAATCATCTTGCTTCTGTCCCAGTTTTTACTATTAGGTCCCAGAAATGCTCATGTACCCAGAGGCCAAGATCTAGCTGGGGTCTCCCAGTTTTTGGGTGTGGAACTAGTGGTTGGAGTGCCTGTTTGACCTCAGCTGTGCAGTTTCTCTCCCAGCAAGAGGTTAAGGAGCCCTTCAAAATCACAGCCTTTGAATGAAAAAAATTACAGCTTAATGAGGTCTGCCACCAACCGCTCATTTGGTTTGGTTCTGCATGCATGCCTTTAAACAAGATCCCTGAAATAAATTTCCAGGGCATGCAGAAAAAGCTCCCCCCTTCCACCCCAAACCCCCATAAACAACAAAAAGACTATTCCCTAAAGATTGCAGCTGCATGGATTATTTTAGAAATGGTGATCAGAAAGATCTATAAATTGAAATGCAGAAAGCTCTGTGTGAGGCGTTTTTATCTTGGGACATGAGGCTTTGGTTACAGAGCGCCAAAATTCTGCCTCTGCGTGCATGTACCTCTGTATTTTCTTGCTCAGGAAAGCTCTAGGTGAATTGTAACCAGGGTTAATTTATTGATGCAATCTGCCATTCTGTAAAAAAGTAATTAAAAATATTTCTAGCAGCTTTGTTGCTGGTGAGGGTGTTTGGGTGGGGCTTTTTCCCTCCTCCTTCCCTTTACTATATCTCTAGGGAAGTGTGGGCTACCTTTATCAGAGTATTAGTGGAATAGCTTCCCCAGCCTTTCATAAGGTCAAATAAAAAAACAAACACTCCTCCTTATGGGAAGGAAGGGATGGGGAAAGAAGGATGTTTGTGTACACTCTTCCATTCATGTTTTTAAAAGAAAATACATCAACTTCTGGAGTTGGTGCCATGTAATTCATGCGATTATAGGACTTGAGAGCCAGAAGCTTAATGTGCTTTGTCAGTGCTGACTTAATGAAACAAAACCGAAGGCGGATAGCAGTGAGCAGGAGAGCACTGGCTGCTTTGATTTTGCCTCTGTTGGACTAAATGAACTCCCAGTTCTACAGTGATTTAAACAATAAAATCACTAGATGCTTTTGTAAATCAGTTCTTTTTGGATTACAAATGTGTCTAAGGTTTGTGTGATGATTTGGGGTGAGATGATTCAGGGGAAAATGTGTCCTTTGTTCCGGTACTTAAATTTTGATTTTTCAGTAAAACTTGTACCTTTTGTGCAAACTTTGTATCAAGAAAAAGCAGTTAAATATTACTAGACTGTTTCCCTCTTCTGCTTCCTCTCTGCAGCAGGAATAGGAAGAATAATTTTTCACAAGGCCATTTGTCAGGTGATGGTTCTACAAGAGTCTGATACACTTCTGAAGATACTTGACTGCAAGTAGTACTTCACTATATGTGTTCTAAGAAGGAAAAAGTTATTAAAAAATACATATTAAAATATACTCTTGATTTCTGCGCTTGGGGTATTAATAGTAGGGGTGGGACTAAAAATGAGCATTCCCAGTTGGACTCTCTCCAGATGTTCATCCAACTTGGGTCACCAGTGGTGAGCCCTGCCTATCTCATGGTGCGGGTGTTTAAAGCAGCCAGCTGCCATGGCTGTCCAGCAGGAAAGCAACCCCTTACGAGGAAAGGCTGAGAGACCTGGTGCTGCTTAGTCTGGAGAAGAGAAGACTGAGAGGGGATCTTATTAATGTATAGAAATATCTGAAGGGTGGATGTCAAGAAGGAGGGGCCAGTCTCTTTTCAGTCATGCCCTGTGAGAGGACAAGGGGTAGTGGATGTAAACTAGAGCACAGGAACTTCCACCTCAACATGGGGAAAAACTTCTTTACTGTAAGGGTTACAGAGCTCTGAAACAGGCTGCCCAGAGAGGTTGTGGCATCTCCTTCTCTGGAGACTTTCAGGACCCATCTGGATGCGTTCCTGTGTGACCTGTCCTAGGTGATCCTGCTCTGGCAAGGGGGGTTAGACTCGATGATCTCCAGAGGCCCCTTCCAACCCCTAACATTCTGTGATTCTATGGGTGGAAAACTCAGCTGCTTCGCAAGGGGCTTCTGAATCTGTTGTCTGACCAGCCCTCTGGGGAACAATTTGAGACAATATGTAACATATGCTGTTTGTTGCAATTAATGCTATAAAGTACTCATTCTGTGGACTTTCAGGGTACAGTGCTGCTGGTGGGTGCAGGGAACATGCCTGTGCCTGGAAGAGGTTGTCTTTTCAAATGGTTAATGTTACTGGGCCTTCAGCTATGAACCGAGCATCAAAGAGAGATCCTTCACATCCTCTCCCATCTTTTTGTGAAAGTGACAGTCCAAAAATGAGGATGCATTAAAAAACACTTGGTAAATAGCTACCAGCATTGCTTTTGATCATGATTAGTACTTAGGATAGTACTAATAATACTAGGATAGTACTTAAGATTTTTTTGCAGCATATATGGAAGTTAACATCCATGCATGCAATGGTAGCAGTGGGGAAAGAAAGGAAGGATGGGATGGGGAAAGAAAGGAAGGATAGGATGGATGGCAGAGAAATTTCTTGACTTAGTTGGTGATGGGTCAGGAGCAAAAGTAATAATGTTTTTTGTACTGATTTGTTCCAGTTTGGGGTTTTATAAATTGCCATGATGTGGACCTGGGCCAGTTGGGTCACCCCTTGCTACAAGGGGCATAAGAAAGTCGTAACTAAATATTTCTTTGACCAGTAGAAGTGAATAATCTTTGTATCTGCAGACAGTGTCTTCCTTGGCTTATCATTCTGAGGTGTGTTTCTTTTCAGGTACAGAGCGCCTGGCTTTTTTCTTACCCATTAAGCATAGAACCATGTCTTACTTTCTGGATTCTGGCAGAGTGCAGATACCCGGCAGGGTAGCAGGGAATGGCCTTTTGGCTTCAACCCCAACCACTGGTTCAGGCGTACGTGCCATAAGCTCATCCTCATTGCGTTGCTCGTTTAATGTCACCCAGATGCATGAGGTCAGTGCAGCTTCAGGTGACTCCAGAGCTACCATGACAGCAGCTGTACGGATTTGCTTAGCAGCCCTGAGTTGCTGTGATGTTTGCAGAGGAAAACCCAGTTCCGCTTTCTCCTGTGAAGCGGTGGGAAGCACAAGGTCTTACTGAGCCCCTGTTTGGAAAATAGCCCAAGAAACTGGGATGCTTTGGGTTTTGCAAGCTCTTTAATGGAAAGAGACTCAACAACTAATAGCCAACCTCTCTTGAGCTGTTGTTTCCTTAGGTGGAAGGAATAAATGCTCAGCCCCTTTCCTCTACTTCTGCATATGACTTTTTCCAGCAAGAAACTTCTGCTGCTCCCTGAACTTCTGAATAAAACCAGCTTCTCGGCATGGAAGAGGGAAACTCCTTGAGAGCCCTCTCCAGTGTCGAAATGCACTGTACAAAAGCACATTTGTACATTTTGTTACATGAAGGAATTCCTGGCTGTACCCAGCCTTAAGTAAATAGCCAGGGAGAGGCAACTGAAGCATGACAGATGGCTGTGGTTGGCGTGGAAGTCCACGGTGCAAAGCAAACGATAAAGGGAAACGTGACATGTTTTACAGAAGTGGTGTTGTGTTAGGAGAAAACTATCCAGTGCCTAAAACTGTGCTCAAGGTCTCTTGCAACAAGTATGGAAAATGCAGAAAGGTTCTCTTCAATCCATAGGTAAATTTTCCTGTTATGTCATGCATTTCAAGACACCTGAAAATTCTGAGTTTTCATTAATGAAAGGAAGTAATACATTGGAGTGTTTTGCTGCTTTGATGTTTAGCCTCAAATTCTGGACAGAAAAAACCTCCGTAAGTTTAAAATCCCTTTATACAGGATGCATAACATAAGGTTCAGAAAGGTCCTACCTATAGATTTCTTGAGCTGCTCTTGTAGCTCCTTAGGTTGGTTGAGATGGCAAAAACTAAACAGGATTTGCCTTGAATGGCTCCAGTAGGAATGTGCTTGATTGAGCACCTGATTCAGGCATCTCTTGCTGTGTAATTCATAAAGGGAGTTTAGAAACTCTCTTGACAGCAAAGATGCATTTTTAAAATCAAGAGAAAACTGAAGACTGGAGAGAGGGGAGAATGTGGCTCGTTGGAAGGTGCTGCATTTCAGGGAACGTAAACTCAGCTGTGCAAGAGTTTCTTTCCTTAATTGAGTAAAAGAAGTTGAAAGGGTTGTGCAGGTTCACAGCTTGTGCATGTTCTTCCTATTTTATATTTAACTTCTGAAAGCTGTGGACCTTAAATATAGGGAAGGAAATACCTAAAAGTCTAAATTCTAGTCTCTGTATATTCATTTTATTTTGGAACATCTCAAATACAGGAACTTTTTTAACAGGAATGTGGTTTTGTCATTCATGATCTAATTAAGATACTAAATATTCTAACCTCTTTTGTGCTTAAGGAAGATATTTACTTCTGTATGTGGTAATGCCTCTCTGATGGATAGCCTTAATTTTGTCAAGCCTGCCCTGTTGTAAAGGTCAGAAGACTGTTACCATCTTCCCTCCAATCAAGTATGTGCAGGCAGATATGGAAAAATTCTCTCTGATATTGGTCATTGTGGTTTTTAGTACAAAAACACACAACAACCTGGCACAGGGATATGTAAGCTTGCAAGAGACTTCTTCATAGAAGAAGGTATGGGGTTTTTTTCTGTGTTTCCTTGTATTTCTGTGTTAGGTGTCCAGAGGGTAGCTTTAAGATACTGTCTCCTGTCTGAGTGTGGCCAGCAGCCTCTGCAAGGCCATGCCTTTGGCTGTGATGGCTCAAGGGTGAGATTGGCAGTGGGCTCTCTCAGTGTGTCAGTGCAGATACGCATGGTGGCTTCAGGGCTTAGGTAGCTTCAGGGGTTGTGAAGGCTCTATCCCCATGTTGGGCAGCACAGCACTCTTGGCTTACAGTGTCTATGGCTGTGGCTCTACTTTTGTGAACGCTTTTTGCCAGTTGGCACTCCCATGCATTATGGATCACGCATACATTAGTTTGCCCATGTGACAGAGCAGGATTGTGGCAGAGTGGATTTTTATTTTATTTTTATTTCTTTAGCTAGGCAGTGTGCTGAATGTGTTCTTTCTTTTTGCTAAAATTAAACCTTCTCCCCACCCCAAGCTGCTCTCCCACCCTTGGATTTCCACCACGCGAAGCATGAGACACATGCAGAGCACACCGTAGGCTGGTGTGATGTTTCAGTTAACTATGAAATTCTTTAGCCTGGGATATGACCTAATTAAACTTGAAGAGCATGCTTGCCCCAGGTGAATAGAAAGCTTGTCTGAACAAGCACTGGGACACCAAGCAAAAATTACTCCATATGAAAGGAAAAGCTTAATCTTAGCCTTACAAATGGGATGTAAATGGGATGTAGCACCTTCAGCAGCCCATGGAGGCAGGTTATGGCATTGCCAGCTGTTAGCAGGTTTAAGTTAATAAAATCTGCCATGGCAGCTCGTAAGACCTGTCCGTGCCCATTTCACAGCAGCGTTTCAGGAAAGCAGACAAGGAGCCACTTTGAGCTCTTGCTTGGCAGAGGGTCATGGGGAAGTCCCGAGCACTGTCCAGGAGTGGAAATTTTGAAATAGTGCCCATACCATCTTCCAGCAACAGCTGGTCATCATAGGCATGATGGGCATCTGGGGTCCCTGGCACCAGCACCCAGACCTCCTTGTTTCTACCTTGGTTGGCCGGAGAGTCCACAGTCTCTAAGTGCCATGGAAATTTTTTAAGCTGCTTGATTTTTTAATTATTATTCTCTATTTTATTTCTGATGTCATTGGCATGCATCTCTGACTTGCTGAAGTGCCCACGCACCTCAAACACTGGTTGATTTAATGGATAATGCAAAAATGCCCCGTGCAGCCAGGGCTGTGGAAAGCCAAGACGCTATGAGGTGTCCCAGAAGAAGAGGTGTCCAATCCTTTCAGCATCATCTAGTTTACAGCTGTCCTTGTGTACTGGCGTGCTTTGTAACCAGTTCTGCCAAAGCTTGGAAAGCTGCTTTGGACAAGGCACCCATCATTTTAGTGTGCTTTTTTGTTGCTTTATACTATTTTTACATCCTTTGAAGGGACTTGAAGAGTCAATCTGTGACTTCTGAAAGTATCTCTTGGGCATTGGCAGACAACGAAGAAAAACAGACTGATATTTTGCTAATTGGCTCACACCTGATGAACTACCTTAATGTCAGGAGTAAAAGTTTGGTATTTTTGTGTAAGTATTGTCCAGTGTGTGGTGTTGGGTTTTTTTGTATCTCATCTCTTCATCTAGTGCACAGAAAGTGTGAAGCCAGAATATCTGGGTGTAATTTCAGGGCTAAAATGGCATTTCTGGCTGACATTTCAGGGTGTGAAGCACAGGGAGTCTTGGCAAGTGCCGAATATGGGTGCAGCTTCTCATTGCTGCCTCGAATACTTCATTAGCTGGAGAGTGTCAACTTTAGCAGCGCTCCTGATAGTGATTTCCTAGAAGCCAATGCTCAGGGGCTCTGTCTGTGTCTGTTATTATTATTCCAATTTCTGCTTGTATTTGATGTGAGTTGTTTAATTACCAATGCCATCAGTTAACATGAGGAGCTATGAGGTGACTTCTAAAACCTTCCATCACGCAAAACCCTGGTACGCTAGCACACATGGGAGACAAAACCAAGAAATAGAAAATATTAACAGCTGGTCTGCTTGAGTGTGCAGCAGTTCGGCAGGATTTTGATGTTGATAATGACTTGAAAAGGGAATGTGAATTGGCATAAGGCAGGAACCCACTAGCTGGTCTGGCTTTTGAGCACAGATCTTTGCTTATCCCTCATCGTCGGGGAGCATGTTGATTGGCTCTCTGCCACCGCAGCAGCATTGGTGTTTCTCTAGACAGGCATAATTTGTGTGAACTGAAATTTTAAATTGTTTTAAAGTCAGAGCTTCGCTTGTCTGATTTTACTGCAGTTTAATTGACCGTACTGTTGTTACAGTCAGTCCTGTCCTAGTTGATATGTACTAAACCAGAAAACGTGGCTTCTGTGTCAGACAAATGGCAAATGCTTATATTTAATACAATATATAGATATTTATATATTTATACAAATGTTCCATGAAGCAAGCATGCAAACAGCATCTAGGTCTTCATTGCAGTTGTCTAGAGGTCAAATCCAAATGGAAAGCTGGGTTGATAGTATTGCACTTGCTTTTTTTTTTTAATGTCATTTTCCCCGCAGAGTTAGCTAACATCTGCTAAGTAACATGGGAATGTAATTCTTATTTCCTAAGCGATGAATGCCCTAGTTCAAAGGGATCACTTCCAGTGGACAAGAATAATTCAACTATATATGGTACTAAAGAGCAAAGTGACGAGAACTTTATTAGAAGCATAAATATTTAAACTTTTTTTCAGGTTAAGTTAAACTTAATTTCTGTACTGGTGGCTTTCTGTGCTCTGGGATTTCTGCAGACAGATATGAGCTTAATTGAGCTCTTAGGGTGGTATTCAGTACATGTGCATAGAATCGGTTGCAGTGGAAACTATCTAAATTCCGTGAAGGCTTTTGCAAGAAGAAGGTGGAGAAGTTGCTTCAAAAGGTTCTTAAATGAGGACAAATTAATGTGGTGTCCCTGTTCCCTACTCTCGTCACCTCCTTTGATAGCAGAAGACCTCTGGGCAGCCTCAGCAGCACTCACTTAAGTAAGATAACTTACATATAAGATGTGACACAAGTCATGAAATGTTTGAGATGGAAGAAAAGGTTAGTGCCTGTGGACAAAGTGGCTCTATCAGCTCAGCTTCGGTGACTTGTGATGGTCTGGAAATGAGTTGTGCCACCAAGTCATTGCAGAAGCAGTGGTTGGCCTCAGCACATCCCCAGTGCATCCTTGGGGGAATGTAATTCATAGTGGTGGGAGTTCTGTTTTCATTTGAACAAAAAGCAAGACAGGAAAGTCTAGGACAGCTTTTCCTGGTAGTTTCTCTTTGTGGCAAATGCCTTCATTTCCAACAAGTACTACCTTAATAGCAAGTACTACAGTAAATACACCAAAATACATATCTGGAGGGAGGGCCTTCATCCTGTGGCTGTGTGAGGGAAATGCAACAGCAAAATAACTTGATTTATTGGTATTACCTACAGAAAAATTGCCCACACAGCGACAGACCTTTCAGTGACTTGTAATGACTTTAAATGAGGTGAAAACCAAATAACAATGTTGGCTAGGGAGGCAGCTTATCCGTAATGTGCAGGATGGCCTCCCTGGACTGACAGCTCTAGGGACCTGGATGAGGAAACTCTCTGCAGCTGCTTTTGTGTAGAGAATAGAGTGACCTGCAGATGGGGGATTTTGTTGGTATCTTAAGCTTCAGAAAAACAAATATTCCCTCAAAATAACATAAAAAATAAACTTCCACTTCTTCCTGTTTTTATAGTTTGCTTATTTCCTCAGTGTCATGGTTTTGTCTCCAGTACTGTAGATTATTAATCTTCAGAGGATCAGGACCTTCATAGAAGTATTTCCTGTACATGTTTATCTGTCTTTTTAACAAATTGGTATCTACTTGTTCTGTTCTGAATTTTCCTGCGAATAATAGGAAAACCTCCCTCAGAAATTAGGCTTTTTGCTAGAAAAAAATATCAAGATTAATCACTGCCAGGGGTTAAAGTACCTTTTGTATTACTTTAGTTGATGGCATCCTTTAGGACATCTGCAAGTAGCCCCAAATGCCAGAGGTCACTGTCTTTGTGTTGGTTTTGGCGAAGCATTGTTACAGCTAAACTTCATTTACATGTTTGTAAGTACATCTGGAGGTCTCCTGTTCAGGGTACCTAGACTTCTGCAAGAGGGATGATGCTGCTACATCTAAAGTTTGTTTTGAGATGGCCATGGATTTCCATCTAATTTATTAGCAAGGTGAGCATTTGCTGTTAGTCAACAGGGAAGTGCCCATTTTCTCTGTCCAGCTGTTGTGTTGCCTTGTTACAATGGGATGGAGGCAATATTTTCAGCCACTATGCTACTAACTTGTTACTTTAGCTAATCTCAGCTCAGTTTTTAAATACATGCATTGATATGTGCTTTGAAATATATTCGTCCTAAAACGTGCATGCATACATGTGGTGGCTGGGGACTCAACTCTCAGTTCTCTGTGGACTTGTTACAGCCCAAGCACATCTGGACAGGCTGAAGCAAGGATGTGGTTTCTACCTCAGAATTGATGGTATGCATCGGCCATGCATCTCTGAGGCAGAGCATTGAATTAGGATGAGTAGCCGGCTTTCCACGTCAGCTTTTAATCTCAAATGAAGCGTTCACCATCCAGCTATGTCACAGAATCTGCTGAAGCTGGGTCTGTTACACCACCCCATAACTCAGTGCTTGTGCTGGCACCGTGTCGAGTTTCCACAGCATGTGCAGGATTGCATAGATAAGCACAGCATCTTCACAGCCTCAGCCTGGTGGCTCTTTAAGGGCTGTCCCATGGTGGGGAAAACATGGATTGGGCTCCTGCCTCATCATGGTGCTGTTGTTAATAAAACAGGCATCCCTGGATGAAGAGGCAGCTTGTGGGTCCTTCAAGGCATAACCTTTTTAATTGCCACTTGCCTCACGTCGCAGGTTAATACTGGAAATAGTACTTGATCAGACTCAGAAAGGCTTGGGGGGGTGTTGTGTTTGAACAACGTGATTTCACAGAATCATCAGAGTTGGAAAGGACTTCTTGAGATTGTCTAGTCCAACTCCCCTGTGAAAGCAGGATTGTGTTAAGCACATGACACAGGACTGCATCTGGGCAGGTCTCAAACATCTCCAGAGGAGACTCCGCAACACCCTTGGGCAAGCCTGTTCCAGTGCCTTGTCACCCTCACTGTAAAGAACTTTTCCTTTGTGTTCAGATGGAACTTCCTATGTTTCAGTTTATGCCAATTGCCCCATGTCTTATTGCTGGGAATTACTGAAAAGAATCTGGCTCCATCCTCCTTGCACCCACCCTTTAGATACTTAGAGGCATTAATAAGGTCTCTGCTCAGCCTCCTCTTGGCCTGGCTAAAGAGTCGCAGCTCTCTCAGCCTTTCCTCATGAGAGGTGCTCCAGTCCCCCAGTCATCTTTGTTGCCCTCTGCTGAGCTCTCTTCAGCAGTTCATTGTCTCTCTTGAACTGGGTAGCCCAGAATTGAATACAGTATTCCAGATGTGGCCTCACTAGGGCAGAATAAAGGAAGAGGATGACTTCCCTTGACCTACTGGCCACACTCTTCCTAATACATCCCAAGATACCATTGGCCTTCTTCCCATCACAGGGCAAATTGTTTCACAAAGCTCACAATTTAACTTGCTTTTGGGCAACCTGTGCATATTTCTCTCCCTTTGCGTGCTGAAACGCCATTAATGTGTTCTCTGAATATTAATTTCTAGTGGACAACAAGGCCTTGCAGGGCAGTCTTGGCACATCATACTTCCACCGCCATCTTGTCTGGGAGCCAAAACATCCCACTGGAGTGCTGGATGTGGAGTTGCTCTCCCTTTGCATGAATGCAGCAAAGACCTGTCTTCAGCCTGAGCTCTTTCTTTCTAAAATTCTACTTACTTCAAGGTATTGGTGGACATAGTGGCAGCGGCAGGTATATCCTAAGCAAGGAAGCCAGAGACTTATAACTGAATGAAACAGCGTTAAGGAAAAAGAAAACCAATTTTGTAGATGGGGTGTTGAAGGATAAGCATGCACCTCCTGTTGATTTTTGCGTCCTTGGTAAACAAGAGTTAAAACCCTAGTTAAATCTGAGTTTAAGGGGAGAAAAAGATATAAGCCCTTTTGGATTGAGATAAATGCTCGCGGTTCCATTATCATCTGCTAAACATGCCTAGAGTGGTTTTAACAGCTTGAGACAGTGACAAACAAGTGGGAAGTTGGGGAAAAAATATAGGGTGAATCTTCTTCTCTTCTAGACGTTACCTTAATATTTATTGAGAGTGGAAGAGATATAGAAGGGGTTTTATCCAAAGTTAAAAGGTAAATATTTTCTTCTTGCAGATCTTTAGCAAGAAGATGACGTTGCTTTTCTTCAGTATTAATTTTTTTATGTTTTTAAAGTGTTGGGGCCTCTTAAATGAGTAGACTTACATATGCCATTACTAGATATTTTCTAAGTTTAGCAGGTTTTTTGGTCTCCTGTGGGCCACTGATGTTCTCATATTCCCTGATTAAACCTAGAAGATTTGAGATTGCAGCTCCCAGCTGATATTGAGTGCAACAAAAACCCTGATGGGAACAGGATGAGAAGCTCCTTTGCTCCTATGCTGCTCAAAAAGACGAAAGACCATGGGAGGCCTCAGTCACCTTCAGATATGCCAGATGACACACACTGCCCCTAGGCAGACATATCTAAAACTTAAACGTTTTTGGAAAAGGAATTGGCTTGAAAACACCGACGTGTAGCACATTGAACAACTTGTCCTTACCTGTCAGAATGAGAATATGGGATGACCTCGAAGTGATCTCCACTGATTGACTTCTCTGGTGTATACACACAAAGCTGCTCTTGCCACTGACGTGTTCAGTGGGCACTTCACACAGCCGTATCTTCTAGCATTTAAAGGTTCTGCCTATTAAAAGAGACCACAGGAAATATAAGCCGTTAAATATGAGTGACATTTGTTGACCGGGTGAAGGATGGTGGTAGGAGGAGAGGCACGCAACTGCCTGCAGCTTGAGGAAATGCTTGTTTGTTTGTGCTTTTTCCAAAGCCTTTCTGCTTTGCAAGGGAAGTGGTGGCAGAGATGTAAACAGGAAAGCGAGCTGCAGGGAGAGCTAAGTAGATGTTGGGAGATGCACACAGTTGGTTGCAGGAAACTGAAGGTATTGGTGAGAAATCTGTTTGCTATAGGATTTAAATAATTACATCAGAAACCTGGGCAATAGTTAATGCCAGGTGTCCCAACACAGGGCAGGCATACTCTGTGCAGGAGGGGAAACCTGCCTCATGTCATTTCTGTGTTCCAGAAGAGGCAGACTGCAAGTATCAGTACCCAAAATTAACACTAAAATAATTACCACCCTACTAAAAATCAAGGCAGAGTTATAAGCACTAAACATCTTTGTTTAAGGCTATAAAAGGCTCATTCCCAAGAGCAATACAAAGAGCTGGACAAGGTACGTTTCAAGAGCAAGATAATGTTTTACTAACAGAGGACTCTGAAGCAGAATGGTCTTGTAAATTTAAACTGGTCAGATTAAGTCTGTCCCCAGCAAAACAGGGAGCTGGCTGAGAGGAGGTGCTGTCAACATCAGCTTGTGTGTGAGAGCTTGGAGCTGGTCAATACCATTTTGTGGAAGTATTCAGTGGATTTAGAAACACAGGAGGATAAAGGTTATCGTATTGTGGTGCTTCCCTCGTGGTCTGCTATTCTGCTGCCTTTACAGGTGCTTTTGGCATGAAGTATTGAGTCCTGGCATGAGAGCTCTGTGAAAGATAGCTCCAGCCCTCAGAAAGAGCTGCAAGAGTGACTTGAAATCTAGAAAAAAGAAATTGGAGAAGATAGGAAACTGGATACACACAGTCTGGGGTACACGTAATTAGTATAGGAGTACTTGCATGGGAAAAATTTTTATCCTACAGAAAGGGAAAGCAAAGAGACAGTGGTTAGAAGTTAAAACAAGATTTACCTTTTTAAAGAAAAACAACTTTCTAGGGATATTGTGGATTCTTTATCACTTGAGATCTTTTGTAGATAAACTAGAGTAAAGCATATGTTCAATTAGACAGTCTAGATTAAAGCTGAAATGAAACAGAAGTTTGATTTTGGAACAGTCAGCCAAGTCAAGCTCTTCAACTTGTGTTATGAACAGTTGGTTTTCTCAAGGGGTCAGAGGTATGAATCCATCTGCGGCAGTGATTGATGTTGGCTTGTTGAGGCAAGGAGCTCTTCAGGTGGTTGAACTCTGCCCGCTGACCAGTCTAGGAGATGTTGATACCAGTGCAAGAAAAATGCAAATTCAGATGCAAACCGTGGACAGGCAGGACATCAAAAGCACCTCTCCTTTGAATTAAGAATTTTAAGTGTGAAAAGGGAAGGAGGAAGGTCTTGGGGTTTTACTAGCTCTTGTTTTTTTTACCAGGTTTTTATGAAGAAAGTAAAAATTCACAGCCTGCCCTGTGATGATTGCATCTGTGTTACATGAATGCAAAGTACAGGGTTAGGTTTCCTGGAGTATATTACAGCTGTTTGTCCAGGTATCAATTAGCTATGGAGGAAGGGTTTAATTAGAAGAAAAGCACACGAGGCTTTTCCGGCACAGAGAAGCTTGGTGCATGTCATTTGTGTAACCTCTCTTCTGGTCATGGATGTTTATTTGGAGTCGAGTGAGATGCTCTCAGCAGCTTTCCTTTGATCTGTTTGCAGGAAAATTAAATCCACATGGCCTCCACCCAGAACCCTTCTGCATCCTGGATGGAAATAGCCATCTATGCTGGGGTCTATTTGTATTGTCATCTGTATTTACAAAGGTCCATTCATCTATGACGATGACGTGTCTGTCAAAGGCCTAAGCTTTAAAACACTCAGAAAAGAAAAATGATTGTTGCAAGCCATGAGTCACCTGGAGATGAATTTTTAAAACCAATTTATGAAGAGTTGCCTTGGTTTGCACAGTTTTAAATGGCAAAGAAATGCTGCCTCCAACTTGCCATGCTCATTTGGCATCTCAATAATTTATAAACAGGTTGTGCCTTCACTAGGACCTGGGATTGTACTGTAAGTAATGATCTGGTGCCTGTACTGGTCCAGCTGGGACAATGGCCTCCCAGCCTGGGCCCTGAGCTGCTGCAAAGCAGTTACTGCTGAGTGTAGGTGCTCCCACTGTGCTGGTGGCTTGCAGCTTGCTGGAGCCAACTGCAGAAATAAAAAGAGATGGATCCTGTCTGTTTCGGATCAGATTATGTCTACAAGAGATTAAATACTGCAGCTTTCTTCAGTTTTACTGGAGTACTTGGGGTGCATTGGTGTTAGGAAAGTATCGTGCTGAGTGATGCTTAACATCTGGGTGAAGTCTGTTTTGAGAAATGCATAAGCAGAATTGAGCTGTGCCGTGACCAGAACTGCTCCCACATGGGCTTTTATGGACCACCTGTCCCCCAGCAGACTCCTCAAGTGCTAAAGCACTATTCAGCTGGACTTCTAGTAATATCTTGCTTTTGTGCTGGCAGAGGTGTGCAGCTTGGGAGCACTAGTTTCATGGAAAATAGGGAAAGCATGGTAATAGTAGGTAGGGAGGAGCATTTCAGTACTCCTGAATGTTCAGCAGCCCCAAGAACATCATGAAAGCTTTTAAGTCATTCCTAAGGTTGAGCTGTTCTGCCATTTTTCCTGTTTCTGCTGTAATTCCAGTTCTTCCATACAGTGTGATTTGGGTGAATGCTGTATTCCAAGAAAACTGCAGGCAACCAGGACAGCATGAATGAAATGGGTATCTCTGAAGTGCTGGACCAAAGGCTACGTTGACTATGTCTGTATAGTCTTCCATTTGGGTTTGTTGTTTTTTTAAAATTGAAACAAAAAGAGAGAAGCAACCCTCTTTACCCCTCACAAGGCACAGTGAGCGATGTCTAGGCACTATTGCTATATCAGATCTTGAATGATGCACCAGGGAGGTTGCCTGATGTGCCTGATGAGACATTACAAGTTTCAGGGTGTCCTGTGTGGACGTGGAACTGTAGATACTCGAAAGCCTATGCTACACCGAAATTATATGCTGAAACATCTTTTTGCTTGCTTCACAAGCTGTCAGGGCTTGGTCCTGTGCACTGTGTTAATGTTGTGCTGCAGAAGTTCAGCCCATTAATACAACTGGCATTAACGAGGTGACTGAATTTCATTCTCTTAATTACAAATGCACCAGCAGCTATAGTGAAAATGGGCTTCTTTTGCTCTGGCCACAGTCTCAGTTCTTTGAACTGTGCTTGTAGTTGGCTGGCAGGCAGCGGAAAGCAAATCCACCGCCTTGTTGGCTCTCCAGTTGCAGTGTTTACTTTAGATTTCTAATAGCAAAACCCTGTAGCAGTGTGCATCCTGCTGGAAACTAGGAAAAATGTCCCTGTATTAGAGCAGCCGCTCCCCAGTCCAAGCTAGGACATGGACAGAAGCTTTGGAGGATATTTTACTGTAGTACCAAGCTAGTCGGGATGGATGTGCTAAGGTGTACTGGACAGGGCAGTATTTAAGAGGAAAAATAATAAGTGCAGCAGCATTGCCAACCCTGGAGCTGAGGTTTGTTAGCTTAGCCTTAAGTTCAAAGAACTTTTGCAAAAGCGAGAACCCAACGAGTGATTCAGTTGATGCTCACAACTGTCTGGTGACTTAATATCCGCTTCCGTTTGGAGAAAACCCTTGGGAACAGGGCTTGAAGCCAGCTGAATTAGGTGGTAGTTCTTCTGGACTGATGCTGCAGCTCCTCGGTGTAGATGGAAGGCCTGGGCTTTATTTACATCCATACGGCTTGAGCACTCTGTAACATGAGAGCTTTTCTGTGTCTTGCATTTTCAAGCGCAGTGTTTCTCCCTGCCTTATCCTGGCACACCAGCAAACAGGCGGCTGTGCAGAAATACCCAGCCCAGCCAGGTGAGCTGAGAGCTACACTGCAGCAGCTGCGAAGTTGTGTTAGCTTTACAGTGTGATGGCTTTTCCCTGTAAATCTGTCTTTCGGTGTGTAATGCCTGAATCCTGTTTGTTAATGCTGTGCCTCCATGAGCTGCCTTCTGTTGGGGCTCAATCCCGAGTCTCACTGTGTCCTGTTTTTTGAGGTTCTAAGAGGACCAGGGAGGCTTTGGGGAGGTGTAACCACTCAGGCTGTTGTTTCAAAAACATGATTACAACACAGCTTATTCAAAGATAGTTCTCTCTTACACTGGGAGGCTAATTTAATGTTGCTCCATCCCTTGGGGGAAAAACTTTGGAAACTGGACTTGGAGCAAAAAGGGTCAGGCATCTTTCTTTAATTTTTCTGGCTGAAGCTGCTTTGGACTTGTGTGCTGACTTCTTGCTGGAGACAGCTGAGGACAGAGCTGATGGGAGCTGTGTTAAACATTTGAGCTTAAGAGCAGTGCTGCTGCAGAACTTGAAAAGGAAAGCAAGGCAGAAAATCCTGGCTCATCTGGATAGGACAGGTGTGGACTGGGGTGTGCAATTCATTTTTTTAAAAAAACATACCATTTTTTTTTTTCTAACTTGGTTAGCACAATACTGTGACTGGCTAATGAGTTACCCAGCGGTTGCAAATGCAGTTCTACCAAAACACAGTATGCCTTGCCCAGTAAATTAGGGACCTTTTAATGTTTTATATTGAAATAGGGTAAATGCAGCTGTCACTCGATCCCACTAGTAACAAATACTGCCTGATACCTTCAGCATGGCTTTGGACTGCATCTTAATTCCACTGTTGTGACAAAATCCAGCCAAGCTCTAAGTAGGTGCCCGCAGCTACACCTGCACATGTGCTCACTGGATGCTGGAGAGCAGCAGCCGACAAATGCCTCTGTCCTGTTGAGTCAGGATGTCCTCAGCATCCTCTCTGCAGCCTGGTGGTTCAGGCTTGGTGTTTCCATGGTCCCAGCTTGGAGTTTGCAAGAGCATGAGTGGTTTTAGGTTATCATATCTGTACAATGGGTGTGCAGCTTTCCTAAAGGATGTTTTCAGGCACCATCACCTCAGCCACTGTTCTGCATCCTGGAAAAGGATTTTTGCCCCAAATCAAAGTTAAAACGGTTTGGGTTTAAGAAAGGCAGAAGCAGCTGAGCCTGGAAACACTTAAACTAGCTTTCTTCCCCCCGACTCCTGCCCAGTCATCATTGTATGTTAGTTCAGAAACTGAGCAAGTATTTTTAGAAGCTGCTTTCAGAGCCCAAATGTCACAATTTTTATTCTTGCCATTGGTGCCGAGGCAGTTCTTGAGCAACATTTCTGCTTTTAAGAAATGAGAAGGCATTTAGGGATGATCATATAACTTGGGGGAAGGGGGGCACACACTGGCGGAGCGAGGAGTTAAGGTGGTTAATGAAAGTTTTTGAGCAGCAAAGGCAGCACTTGGGACCAACTGCCTGAAAGGAAGCCCACGTGTAGGGGTGTTGCTGTGTTGGTGTTTCTGTTGTGTGGGTTGCCTGCAAAGATGCGATATAGAAGGACCTATAGCTGATATTTATAAATACCAACTTGTTGCAAGCTGGAAGTATTTAAAATCCCGTTAAAAGCTGCGATGGAGACAGTCATGTCAGGAGGCTGAGTGCTTCCCCCAAGCCTGTTGAGTTGTTTGGACTCTTGGTCCCAGCGCTGCGTTAGCAGCTTTTGGGGAATAAAGTGCAGCCGGGGTTACCGGAGATGACGCCTGCTTTCAACTTTGGACCTGTTTGCAGTCCTGGGTTAGCAGGTGACGTGCCTGCTGGGCTGGTGCAACCTCTCGGCAGCGCGTTTGCTCCGTCAGCCACTGCCAAACGCCCCCATTATTGGTTTATGGCTGTTGTATCGTAATTATTTAATTTTTTTTCCAGCCTGTAACTGGGGTGGGGAAGCAAGGATCTTTGGCCGGTGCGTGCGCTGGTGCTCTCGGAGCTGAGCCGGGAGGATGTTGGGAATGAGTGGGGCTGTAATATGCAGAATACCTCTGGGATGACTCACCCGGTACAATGCAGCACATCCCTCAAGGAGACTGAATCACGCATGGGGGGAAGCCACTCGCTGGCTCGGCGGCAGCAGCAGCCAGCTGGGACACGGGGCAGCCAGTGCGATCAGAAGGCTGGAAGTGGCAATGATGGTAAACCAGAGCCATCGGGATGTAAAATGTAGAGGAAATGGCATCCCCCAGCAGGTATGTGTGTGCTCTTGCTGTGTGTAATTTCTAAGTTTTTACTCTTTTTTTTATCTCCGCTTCCCCCCATCTTCCCCCACAGCGCTTCTGAATCTTTTCTAAATCAGCATATAATTTATTTGAAGTGTCATGGGCCCATCGAGCTAAAAAGAGTTCACCCTTATGTTCCCTGTCTAAGGCAACTTGGGACATAAAGGTGAACTCTTTTTAGCTCGATGGGCCCATGAGGGTATGTATGACTTCTGTGAAACATGGGCTTTCATTTATGCTTGCATACCAGTTTTTTTCAGAAGTAATGGTTTAGTGTGCACCCTCTCTTAAATCCCAAGAGGGGAATAGATGCTGCCTGGGAAGCTGCTTCCTTTGATGTCCCTTTCCATGGACACTTCTTGGGGTAACAGGGTTAAAGAGAGGTAGAAGGCAAAATAAAGAGAGGCGGAAGGCAAAATCAACATGCATGCTGGTTTTGATGTAGTTAAGAATGTCTTCTTTTCTTTTCCTTTTTTTATGCATTTACCTGGCAAAAGATAAAAACCCTTTAGATTTAGACCACAATTATCCTGCTTACTCCCTCCTCCCCTTCTCTGATACAGATTCAGCTGGAATTGAGTCACAGAAGTGTTTTTTGTATTTGCAAAATGTTGTCTACCCGTTGTAGTTGTTTCATACGTGTCATGGAGGATGTTTACAGGGGGATAAATATAGTTATATTCTGCACTCATCAAAATGGAGGAGAGGGGGGGAAAATGCAGATGGCTTAGGGTGAGCAATTTCTGCATTCATTTTTTTCCTTTGTGAACTTAGAATTTTTCAGAAATGGTATGTACATATGTGTGCATACATAATTATTTTTATGTCGTGGGGTATCATTGATTCCAGAGCTGAAGATAAGTACCTCTTGCTCTGTAATATGGCTGTATTACACTTAATCTGCAAAACGTGATGTTATATGGGAGTAATGAGATACCTCTTCTGGCCACTGCGGGTGGTGGTATCGTGGGCATCCTGGCAGGCTATGGCATGGCAGCAAAAACTCATTGGATGTGGAAGAGTGTCATGTGGCAGTGGCAGCATCTTGTGAATCAAACAGATCTCTCCGTTGCATTCCTCTGCAATTTTTGGTGAGCAGTATCAAATCTCTAGTTTCATTTTACAAAATAAGAATGGCAATAAAAGTTGTAAAGCTGGTATGCAGTTGCTGTGCTTGTTAGTTTTATTTCTTGTTTTCCTAAATTTCTCCATTCATCAGCTAATGTAGGATAACAGTAACAGTGTTTATGGTCTGTGTATGTTAGAGAAAAAAATAGGGTAAAATTTGATTTTGGCTTTTTTCAGGGTGGGGGAAGTAAGAGGAAAATAATTCAGGATGCAGATCTCATGCAACTACCTGTTTGGCTGGCTGAGCTTTTATGCACTTTTTGCTTATCTTGCATGTGATACAAAACAAATACCATCTGTCATGCAGTAACAACTTCCCTTCTCATTACAGTAAATGATAAAGCTAATTAGTTTTTCTTGAAATCAGTTAATATTTTGTACCCTTGCATGAAAGCAGTAGGACTTGAGCGTCCAAGTCTTGCCTGCACTGCATGCCGACTTGATGAGCATTATGTTACAAAACGGATTTTTTTGTTTGTTTGTTCTGCTGTTCCTTACAACTAAGACATACTATTGTGTGCAGCTATAAGGCTTTATTGCAAAATTGATTCGTTAAACAAATTTGAAGATTTTTTTAATAACCCCCAAACCTGTATTTTGCAATCAATGACAAAGCAGCTGCTGACAAAGCTGTGATGAGACTGATCCTAAGGTAACTTGAATCTCCATTGAGACAGAGGTTCACTGTGATTTTAATTTTTTTTAAAGAGGTTTTATTAAACAGTAGCTCATTAAAAGTTTTGTCATTAGTGTGCGTCCCAGTGGTGTTGTGGCTGTCTTTTAGGAAAAAAACAAAACAAAAAAACAGCCACAAACTTTTGTGGTATTTTTGTAGCAAGGTTTGCTGTGGGTTACAATAACTCTTTCAGTTACTCACTTTCAATGTAAGTGACATAGATGCTTTACTGCAACCCTGAGTAATAAATTACCCGTGATGCAGTTAGACTTTCATTTTAATTCAATGCTGTTTGCATAGTAAGCTAATTTCTGGGGAAAGCCCTTAAAATCTGTGCACTCAAGCTGCGTCAGTGGATCTTCACTTCCTTGTCAGCATGTTTACAAGCCTGTTTTTTTCCCTGAAAAGCCACTTGCTGGTTTGTTGGGGATTTTGTCCATGTACATAGCACTTTGCAGGGGAGGCTGAGCAAGCCTGGCACAGGAGAGGAGGTTATGCTGGATGAAAAACCTCTTGTCCACTAGTTTCATGCATCCAGATTAGTTGGGATGTTGCATTGTAAAGACACGCTGTGAGAGTTCTCAAACAGAAGCTGATGCTTTTGTGTGTGTCATTAAAAAAAATAATTATATGTATATAAAATAAATCAGTATATATAAAAATTTTCGTGTCTACTTTAGCTATATTATTTGTGTATATTTTATAGATATATAAATATATATTTTTAAAAAATTAGTTGCCCATGTACTTCCTGGAAAGGTTCTGAAAGAATTATGGGATTATGAAATCCCATTCAAGCAAGTAGGGTAGAGCTGTTTCTCATAAACTCAATAAAATCAGCCTTAAATATTTAGCAAATGTTTTGGTGAAAGGGTTCCTTTGTTCGTTGTTGGCTCAGTGTTTAAGGGAGATGTGGAGGCTGGGGGCTAGGTTGTTGCAGGTGTCTTGTTTTTTGAGAAGTCCTTTTCCTTCTGGAAAAAAAAACCTAACAATACAACCCCCAAAAAAAACAAAGAAAAAAACCCAACCAAACAAAACTGCTGTTAATCTTTCTTAGGGAGGCTGCTTGGATGGGCTACAGTGCTGGAAGCCAATGCTGGCCCACTGGGCACCTGGCTGTGGAGTACCTAGCCCCTCTTTATTTGGTCTTTGGGGCTGCTCTAGACCCAGAAAGGCATCAAGGAATGAAAAATTAAATCAAAAGGTACTTCTCTGGGTTTGCTTCAGCCTTCTGGAGCTATGTTCCTTTCATGAGGCCATGTGTCATACAGGAGGACAAGCTTTTGAAGGTTGAAGGTGCTTGAGCCTTTGAGTATTCCTTCCACACCCAGGTCCACTGCAGTCCATCAAAGTGATCACCCTGCTGGGTTGGGTTTTTTGCTGCACACCACAAGATTTTGGGCAGCATTCAGCCAGCAGGAAAACTCCCACAAGTGAATAACCTTCATGCAGAATTGCTCCTGGGGTGCTTTATGGGACATGCTGGTAGGACTGTGCGTTTGTTTTGTAACTTACTGGTGGTGATTTCCAAATGCTGCACAAGGGCTTCCTTACGAGCAGGGTTTTCCTACTCTGCCTACTGTGCTGCTGCAGGTAATAGTATTCTTGGAGGAAAAATATTTTTTCCTTTTTTTCATGAAACGGTTAGTGTACAAGCTTAAACACATGCGGCCAAACTCAGTTCAGTAGCCAGGTGTAAACTGGGGAGCCGGAAGAGAAAACTCTTCGATTTTCAGAGGGAAGTTGGGAGGAAATGCTAAATGCTAATGAAATTTTCTCATTTTGTTGAGAGACAGGGAGAAATGTCCTCTAACTGAGCTTGTAAGGTTAGTATTGGTTTAAGGTGAAGTGCCCCAGGACAGATGTACCATAGGACATGGCTGGCATTGCTGGAAGAAGTCACTTGTATTTACTCAGACTGGGTGGAAACCAAATTTCCCAGAAAGATTTTAATTCTGGTAGTATTGGATTTGAAAGACGTAACAAATTCGCAACCTGTGTTTTTGTACTAGAGATGAGTTACAGGTTCAGTGGTTCTGTGTTCTGGTGTGATGCAGAGGTGCAGGCAAGGAAAACTTGGGGGAGGTTTTCCATGGTTTTCTAGAGGCTCCATTTTAATGTTGGGTCTGACCAGAGAGGTTCAGATGGCTTTTATTCTTGCTGATATTTCATGGAAAAGTTTCAAACCTGCTGGGAATCTAAGTGGTAGCAAAATATCAAACTTGGTATCACTGTGGCTCCATGTGCTCAGAAGTTTTCTCTCTAACGAAGTGATAAGTTAGGGTTTTGAAGAAGAAAACGCTGGTTGTAATTTGCAGATAATTCCCCCTTGCTAGAAGGTTCATGAACCAAACATCACATCCAGAAAGTGGGACTGCAGCATTAGCAGTTTTTCATTACTTCCATAAAAATGCCATTTTCCAGCTGTGGAACTCCAGAGAGGATCCTTGCAATACAACTTCCAGAGATCACCTGGTCTGAACTGGATGGCTTTCACTCCAGCTGTCAGAGTTAGTGGGGCAAGGACGGAGAGCAAAGTGAGAGCACTGTGAAGTACATCCAGCTGAGCAAAAGGCAGGTTATGCCCGAGTAATCATACAGTTACATTTGCATGGATCCAAATAGTTTAAATTGTGTTTAAGCTCCTGGTGTCTGCAGTTCTGTTCAGCTAAATGACCTGACTGACCTCTGCTGCCATTGCATTCACAGCCTCCTGCTGTCCTTTTGGCTCTTCCTTGGAATCTGGGATCTGGGAATGTCACAGAGTTGAAGATAACAGTCCACAATTTTGAAACCCATTAAATGCAATTACTTTTCTGTATGAGACCTGAGTTTCTCTTGGCCTTGTAAGCTGGGAAGTCAAGAAGGGAAGAAAATACTGGAGTGCCATATGGCTGCATTAGCATGGAAGTTTATAAGTTTATATTTTGTCAACTAGCCTGGCTAGATAAAAAAAAAAATTACTGAACTATGGAAGGTGTCCAGGAAGTGTTTCAGGTGCTAAATGTGACTGCGTTTGAAGCAAAATGGAGAAGAAAAAGGCTTGGTGGAAGGGAGCTGAGTACTTCGACCCTCCTTTTACAAAGACACTGGCAAAATTAAAGCCTTAGCTAACAAAGGAATTATTGGCTCTTTAGTCCTGGATGTGGGATTGCAGCCGTAAGCTCACACCAGGCGCACAACAAGGCTCAAGGCTTTGCCCCCCACTGGTTTTGCTGTGGTTGCTGTGAGTGATGGGGCTCACATCAGAGACTGCTGAATGGTGTCAGCCACACTTTACAATGCAGTTTGCACTTCTGTCCACCTTAAAAATGTTGCCTATCTCTTAGGCACACAAATGCATTGTAAAAGTTAGGCGATAGGTAATGCAACCATGGTTCAGTTATCCCAAAGGTAATCATTCAGTCACTTCTTGTTTAGGAAAATTCTCAATATCCTTCAGAGTAGCAATTATACATGCACACACTCTTTTTTTAATATATTTTTTTATATATGCACACCCACGAGCTATAATTTTTAAAGGGTTCTGTTTTCCTTCCAATAAAAACACCACATGGTTTTCTGCACTACCTTTACTCCCCAAGTT
Organism: Hemiprocne comata; assembly: GCA_020745705.1. NCBI lineage: Eukaryota > Metazoa > Chordata > Aves > Apodiformes > Apodidae > Hemiprocne > Hemiprocne comata. Next base: position 67,217,707 of record CM036588.1, on the reverse strand, counting down.
CATTATGTTTTTTTGCTCTGGGTGGGGCAGGCGAACAACCTGAAGCAGCCCTGGAACATGCTGGCCGGCTGCCATGCAGCTGGGAATCCCTGCAGATACTTTTCTTCCCAAGCTTTTAAGGCTCTTGAAGACAAATCTGTAGGGTTAAGATAGCAAAGTATTCCATTTAAGAGCATAATTAAGAATAGTTTTCATGAAACGCGTAGCACGTAGGCCATAAACCCGACAATTAAAGCGGTCTTAAACTTTAAGAAGCCAGTAAAAAGGAGGGGAACTGAGGCTACTGCAGAAGTTTTTTTAGTTGTTTCATTTTTAACTATATGAAAGGCTTGTGTTATCTGATCTCAGCAGCAATCAGTATCTCATTAGTGGGTATTAAATATTTTCATGTACCTGATTAACAGTTTATCCTGGAATAGTCAAATCGGGAAGTTGCTGTGATAAAAGTGCTGGGGGCTGACTTGAATGTGGTTGTTTCACTCCGGAAATCTTGGTGCATTGAAGCAGTGACATGCGTGTGAGAGTTTCAGTTTGCTCCTTTGCACCAGAGGACTTAGAGCACTTGAAACCAGCCAGAGCCTCAGTGCAGTCGCGTAAAATTAAATGGCAAAGAAAATAAACAGCTTTTACGCTAAGGAAGCAAGGACCGTATATGGACCTGAAATATTTGAGTACCTCCCAAGTATTTATCAACACTGGCATGAGGGAAAGAAGCATTGCCTATTCTAGGCTTGTGCATGGAAACAGCAGGCAAGATTTTGATACATAAAACTGAAGGAAGCAGTGCGTGGCCTTGAAAACTCAATGTGCAGCTTCTGAGTCCTGGTCCAGTAACTAAACCGAGATATAAAGCCCTTAGAAGCCTGTACCACCTTCTTTCCCTCTCTCTTCTTTTTCCTAAATCCCTTGGCATAGGTTGCATGTGGCTCGTGGTGGGAGTGGGATGGGGCTCTCCAAGGACTGCAGCATCATCAGGGACTTTTGATTGTGCAGGAAAGCATGCCAAGGGATAACATTAACGGAGCCAGAGCTCCGCTGACCTTGCCAAAGGTGAACCCTTCTGCAGGACAAGCTCCTTTTCTAATAGAGGAGCAGAGATCTTCTTGTCATGGTAGGGGGATGAAAATGAGCTTTTCTGGCTTGATATATTTAAGTAGTTAGCTCTTCAGGTTGGGAGAAATGCAGTTTCTTTGGTCTTGTGCTGGGTGTTTGGGGGTCACAGACAAATGCACCAAGTGATGAGGAAAGAAGTAAAAATTTAATATCTTTCACTTTACACTCAGGTAATCCACCACATTCTTCAAAAGCCAGTGTAAATACATCAACTTTCCTTTAAAGCAAATTACCTTGTCATGTTTGGGTCAAAAAATCACTATTCCAGCTTGTTTCCCTACCCCCTTGCCTCCCCATTCACTGATCCTCCACCATCACAGGAGCAATCTGCTGGAGGCAGATGCCAGCTGCCAAACCTGGTCTAAAACCTGTCCATCTTCTCACTGGTCTCCAAGACCCTGAACCAGGCGCATGAGGTATCCCAGGGTGAGAATGCTGACTTCCAAAAATGGCACTCAAAGATAGAACCAGCAGTTGGAGTTAACAAAGCACCAATCTTTTCTCTAATAGCTGTTGCATCTAGCTGCAGAGCTATTGGGCACATGGGTGAAATCGGTGGCCTTGGTGGCAGAGATTGTAAGAGCCATTCATTGTGGTATCAGCACAGGTATGAAAATGAAAACCGTATGGCTGTGTTCCACCAGTTTACCATTATAATAGGCAGGGATAGCATTCAGGGGACCTAAATTTGACTTAAAGGCATCCACTAGTATTCATATGTAATTACAAGCCTAGACAAATCACCAAGAGATGATGGAAATGTGCAGATAATCAGTAGAATTCACCAAGTACCAAGTAGTTGCTGCTTTCCTAATTTTCCTTTAAATAGATGAGCTTCTGCAACAAACTGTCTGAAGATGATGTTACTTTTGGGACAGCTGAAGGCTCCGGCTGCTGCCATAAAAGTGAATGGTAAATCTCGCAGGAAGTTGAATTGCCAGTGGCGATTTCAAGTGTGGAAGGAGAAGCAGCAGATTGTGAGCATTACTTTTGTGGGAGGATGGGAAGGAAGATGGTATTGAGCAGATCAGACTTCAGATGAGAGCTCTAAATTTAATGGGAATTCCACAGAAGTTAAAAATATGTCCAGAAAGAATCCTTGGGGAACAGGAGAACTATATATAAACATATAGGTGGCTTTCTTTTTTCTTTATTGGTTGCTTGCTAATCCTTACAGACCATATGGGAAAGGTACAGAGAAGAAAACAAAATTGTCTTGGATGGAAGCAGATCAATTCTTATACAGTAGGAAATTAGCTGAAGTGTTTTGCTTAATTCTGAGTATCAAGAAGCCAAGAGATTGAAGTTGCCATTGGTAGAATCTAGAAATGGGTTTTTATTAGTAAAAAGGTAACTGGATCCATTTATAGATGTGTTCACCCTATTTCCTATACCAGGGTGCTGCCTTAAGGACTCAGGGTGAAAAAGTCTTGAAACCCTTGTTTCTTTATTTCTGTGAATGTCCTGTGTATTTCAGCTGGGGTACAGGCAGCATATCTGGGCATGGGTTTTGTCAGCCAATGTGAAGCCCTCAGAGCAATAGGGGATGGACCTGAAGCAGCTGTGTACTGCCTTCCTTGTGTAGGTCTGGTTTATCCGTAAAATAAAGCCAGTGAAAGGAAAATTGCAGCGTGTTTTGTGAGATCTGTCCAGCTGCAAAAGGGATTAACTGCTCCCAGATGCCTCAGCCCAGAAGATACTCGCTGCCTCCCTAGGTCTGGCCTCAAAACTGCCTTCAAGTAGGATTCATGAGGCTGCTTGCTTAGGTATTAAATAAAATCTGGTTGTATTAGAGAAAGGAGGATTCAAACTTCAAGTATTAGTACTTGAATTACAAAACTGATGCAAAAACAGTACCTGAAAACAAAAGGCAGTTTTACCTGATGCACGATGAAGAAAGCTAGCTTTGTTTTTAATTTTGGGTAGAAAGAGCCTGTTCTCGCGTCATGCTGTATAGGATGCTGGGAAAACATCCAGATACAGACCTTTCCTCGAGGAGGAATTTCTTCCTCTAAAGGATGGGCTCCTCTTGGTGCTCAATCCTCTACAGGTTCAGTTTTCTTCTGGTGAGCTCACTTGGTGTCTTGGAGATGGACAATTCCTGGGCAATTTTCTTTGCATGTCCTTTTTCTTGGCCCATGTTGATGTGCCCAGTTTTGCCCAGGTTTGAGTGTTCTGCAGCATCTTTGTGGGTGCCAGTGCATGTCTTTGCAGCTCTGTAGCCAACAGTGTCATGGTTGTGCATGATTGACATCTAACCATGCCATGGTGACCTCCTCATGAGGGCATTACAGCTGTCGGCACCCTTCCTAAGCAGTGACTGGTTTAATCAACGTCTAACACATGGCAGGTCACACCAAGCCAGGATTCAGCAACAGCCTGAGGATGGAAAAGCTAATTTTGGAACTTCCCAGCAGCTCTGGGGTGGGAACAACCCGTTTTAGCTTGGAGTCTGAGTCCAATGCAAGGTGCACAACTTTTGCTTACATCCTGTAGTAGCCTTTCTGCTTCCAAATGACCCCCTCCCTGGTGAGATCCCCAGCAGATCCTGGAGCAGCTGCTCTGTGAAAAAGGGTATGGGAGGAGGTGTGGGGGGAGTGGAGCCTCCCACTGTGGGGGCTTTTTTGAGCCCTTGCGATGGGCACATTGGTTTATCCCTAAATCACTCAGGTGCTTCCAGTATAGCTTCTTGTGAGGTTATATAATGTGCTGCCTTTGAACGCCCCTGTTTTAGGGACATGGTGGGGTCCTGATGACCTGAGATGAGATGGTGCCCATCTCCTTTTATTTGAGGTACCACTTGTGTGTTTTTTCACATAAGTCTGTCCTACTAGCAGAGGAATTTGAGTGTCATCTTCCCACCTTACTAATTTTATCACAAAAGCCTTAAAAAACTTTGTTAATGGGTTGTTTGAGCTTCACATGTTCTTCTAACGCTTTGGAGACCTGATGCCCCAGTGCATTCATCCCCTGTGGGCAGTGGTCTTGGAGTGCTGCCGGACTCACTGCACTCTCTTGGTCACTGTCTTGAACTCCATGAGGGAAAGAGTGTCTGGAATGATGGGTTGTTAGATCTGTAAGTTGGTATTTGAAGCCCAAGGCCATTCCATTCTGTTTCATGGGTCTCTTTCCTGAGGTGGCTTGAGCAGTCAAGCCCATCCACTACAGAGGTGGACTTCCGTCCTGGGCAGGAACTCTGTGTTGGGACTGGATCAGTGCTGTCTAAATACTGCTCTCAAGAAAAACACCCTGACGAGATCCTATGATGCTCACAAAGGTTTTGTTTTGTTTTTGTTTTGTTACCATTGCAGTGACAGCTATATTGTGCGAGTCAAAGCTGTGGTTATGACCCGAGATGACTCTAGTGGGGGATGGTTGCCACAAGAAGGAGGCGGTCTCAGTAGAGTTGGCGTCTGCAAGGTCACGTACCCGGAGGGCAATGGAAGAAGTGGATTTCTAATCCATGGTGAAAGGCAGAAAGACAAACTGGTAATAGAACCTAATTCAACTTTTGTCTGTTCTTATAATGAGAATTATCCCACCTCTATTGCTATTGTGTTCTTCTGCAAGTTTTTTTTAAAAAGTAAAAGAACAGGTATGTGCAGATAGCACCAGATTGGACAAAACAAGCCCATCCTTCTCTAGAATTGCCATCTTCTGCTATCTAGGTTATCATGCCGCCACCTGGAAGGAACAGGTAAATTTTTGACATCCATGTGCGAAGATGTCCTTTGATGATTGAAAAAGGGCCTGGGTTGTTTTTTGTTCGGGTTTGTTGTTTTGTGTGGTGTTTTTTTTTTTCCTAAGACCTCACAGAGGTACCTGAGAAGTGAATCAAAGTGTAAAGAACCCATGAAGCCAGTCACATTTCACTGAGTAATGTAGTGCAAGCCTTTAAAACGACCATGAATTATTTATGCTGTGTGCCATTCAAGGTTTGAAGGAGCCGAGTGAGAATATGAAGACAAGTTGTCTCTTATGAATTGACACGCTCAGTTTCTCCTGCTAGCTGTTTATCTAAAAAGGAGCTCTCTTCTTTCCCCACACAAATCAAATTGATAAAACCTTTCCCCTATTTCCAGGGTCTGTTTTAGATACTATAATTTGCAATCTCCTTTCTCTATATTTGCTTCTGTAAAGAGATGGGCTGGCTTAAAAATATGCTCCCAGCACGAGCTCTGTGAGCTCAGTGTTTGAACAAAAAAAATGCATTATTTGAGTCAGAAATTATCTCGCTTTCAAAAAGACTGGTGTTTTAAAGCTGTTTCAAGTACAGTTTGTCTTTTGCAGTACTATTTTTGCTTTTTTTCGACACTATTTTGGAGGCATGCTTATGGTTTATGGGGATGGGGTAAGACATACAAGCCATTCCTCTTTTCCCTGAGCATCACCCTAGAGCTGTTTTTTGGCACAGCGAAGCTTGAGATAAGATCCTGGCTGGGGGTGAGGGGGAGTGTTACAGCACCTCCTTAAATCTGCTGATGCCAGATAAAATTTCTGTTGATCAAAATTTTTGAGGGAAGAAGTTCTTCCTCCCCCCAAGCCCTCACTAGCTGTAACCTGTGTCACATTGCATCTGGGTCCAAAATAGGCACTAAGGGTAGGGAGCAAGGAACTTCCCAAAGCATAAGCAAAGATTAATGTGTGATGGTTATGAGAACACTTACAGTGTCTGGTGTTTATTAGTCATGGTTTGGTAGGGAAGCATGTTCCTCTACATGAGGCATGATTTGGCTTGCTTTTAGGTCGGGGCTGAGACTGTGCTGGCTCTGTCCTTGGGGTGGGAAAAGTGACTTTGCTCCTCTTTTGGGACTCGTGCCCTCCCAGGTGGTGCTTGAGTGCTTTGTGAAGAAGGACCTGGTGTACACAAAGGCGAACCCCACCTTCCACCACTGGAAAGTCGACAACAGAAAGTTCGGGCTAACTTTTCAGAGCCCCGCCGATGCTCGAGCCTTTGACAGAGGAGTGAGGAAAGCCATTGAGGACCTCATTGAAGGTAACGCAAGGGTGGCCACTTCCACCCTTGGAAAAGTGGGGAAGGGGTTGAGCCATGGAGCTGGGAAAGAGGGGTGGGTTTAAAATCAGTTTTGGTGCTTGGACATCTCTTGTGCACGTGCCCAAGTGTAGCCGGACACTTGCCCTGCACAGAGCAAGCCCCAGCTTACTTTGAAGAACTGAGTTTTCTTATCCCTTAAGGGGAAGGGATTTCAGTCCAAGTATTTTCTAATCCTGCCTGGCCTGGCCTGACCAGACTTTTCCCCCCTTCGTTATCGAGTCTTTCATTACTGCTTTTTTTGATAGGCCTGGGTTTCACACTAGTGATGGCCATTCAGATGATCCTGCCTCTTCTTTATATGCAGCCGAATCTCATCTTACAGAATCTTCATTAAATCATAGTATGAATTCCTGCCTGGAGTTGAATAAAACTTTGTTTTGTGTTTGGTTTTTTGCACTAATTAGTTTTGTCTGCATCCGCTTATTTGGATGGATAGTTCTTTAAGACTTTGTTGTGTTTTGGGTTTTTTTTTGAATTTTGTAAAAAATGTGTTTGAATTGTCTGTGCTTTGAAGCTGTCATAAGTTTTTCCTTTTCACATTTCATTGCAATCAGGCAATCTTAATACAGTTATAATTCAATAGTACTTTATTTTAATGAAATTTGATTTTTTGAGGGGTTTTTGCTTGCTTTTTTTTTCTTTCTAACCATGCCACTTTATGTAGGGACTTAGTGGTCCAAAGCCTTTCTCCTTCTCACCCAGTGTGACTGGTATATTTTTATATACAGATGGTATTGGTTTTTGAGGATACTAGCTCAAATGTATATACAGATGTGGATTCTTTTTGAGGACATTAGCTCCATAAGACAGCTTAATCTTCTGGATGCCCTGTCCTTGCTTAAACATGGAAATGGTAGATACTGGGAGAGAATTAATCTCCCAGGTCTCTTTCCTGGTGAATACCTTGTGAGTTAGAGGAAGGATCTTCTCAACTATTTATTCATTTGCTTTTTCCTGCGCTATCAATGTGAAGAAGTTACAGTTATGCCTTCTCTTTCTCTTGCTTACTAAAACTGGGAAGCATTTTGAGTCATAAAAGTGACATTTTATGTAAGTAGCACAGGATTGTGCAAAGGTTTAAGGAGATGATAACTTAGCTGTACTGAGTGGTATTTTGGAGACACCGGTACGTGGCAACTCCTCTTTGGCTCTTCCTGATCTATTTTACAGTGGAGGTATTTAAAACCAAGTTCTGCTGTATCTCAGATACTTCAAAAATCAGCAAATCTATATTTATCCCATTAACAGCACAGGCTGATCCTCATGAATGCATTCCTCCTTAACTTCCAAATAAGGCTTTCTGAATGAAAAACAATTAACTGGCTCATGCACACACAGCATTGGGCGTTCATTTTTTGTTCGTGTAGTTGATCCAATTCAGCGGGTAATATTAAACACAACAAACTGTGCATTTGAAACTTTGCTTCATGAAATCACTGCTTTATTATTAATATTTAACCAATAGTTTGTTCCCTGTAGCATCAGAAGTATCGAAGCTTTGTGCACAAGTACAGGAAACCTGTACAGCTTTGTAGAGTGTCTGGATTTTTTGCTTTTAAAGCTAATGTAGCAAATGGAACTAACGTTTTCATGTTACTTAGTGTTTTAAGTGGGCTTTCACACTTAACTGTGCACATCTTCATGATGATGCAACCAAGAGCAGACAAGGCTGGTGCAGATAGCATTATATAAAGCACATTATTTTTTACATTTTCCAGAATGAATGTGGTACAAACCGTTCAACTATTTTAGTTGAGGGATGTGATGTGGCCCTAATTCAATATGACAGTTGGCTTACATAAAAAACAACAACAAAAAAATGCCTTTGACTTAGGGTTTCTCCCCCCACCAGACCATCTTGCTTCACCCACCCTCCTTGGCAGCCTCATGAAGGGTGAGGCTGGTCAGGAAGTGGATTCAGGACCCTCAGTCAGGGGTGGGGGGAGGGGTCACCCCCTTTTAAGCACAACATAAACTTAATACCACATCCAGTGATGGTGTGTGTCAGCCTCCCTGCAGCCCTTTTGCTCTAATCAGGCTGTAAAGTGATTAAGGGGAGGGAGGACACTCATGGAGTGGGGCAAGAGGTTGGAAGAATGTTTTTCTAATGTGATTTCCCACTTTTCCAGACAATTGCCATGTAATTAATGAGCACTGTACCCCAGTATTTTGCTATTGTGGTATTTACACATTTCAGGTCCTTTCAAATACTTTACTTACATGGAGCAAAGGGGTTCTCTGAAAAATAGGTGATAACAGAGAAGACCTTTACAATATGTAACAACTTCCAAAATTAGAAGAAGGAAAAAAAACCCAATCTAACTCCTTATTGTCAAAGGGCTTTTTTTTTTTTAATAAAAAGTAATTTTCTCCTCAGATCTAGGGAATACGTGAAGAATAATTCATATATGGTTTTTTGACAGCTGAGGATCTAGTCTTGAGCACTGATTAGTACATAGTTTTACCATTCTTCAGAAATTAAATCTTCTGTAGTTTGAAATGTTAACTGCTATTTTTGCCATAGTTAATTAGCAGCCATGCAGTTGCATGTCAAGAAACACTTTTCAGATTTTACCTTTCCAACCCAGCTACCAGGAGATGGCTTTTTCTTCCTTAATTTGAAGCACTCTTTTACACATCCACAACATACAAGTTCTGAGAATCCAAATGTTTACCAGCCTAATAATAATTTTAAAAAAAATTTGCACTGAATGTCTTCTGTTTAAAAAGCTGGTTTTTTGTTGTGGTTTTTTTTTTCCTAGGGTCTACAACTTCCTCATCAACGCTTCACAACGAGGCTGAGGTCGGTGATGATGATGTCTTCACAGTAAGTATATGTCACCAAAGTAATTCACCTTTTTACATTGTCATGTTGGAAAGGGTTTTCTTTTTAAGCCCTGGGGTTGGCTCTCAGCCGCCATCGTGTTTGGCCAGTGGGTGTGTTTTATTTGATGGAATTAAATCCTCTGCAGACTGTAAAGTGTTGGCTTCCTGTTGGCTTCCTGTAGCCACGTGAAAAGCATGACAGAGCAGATGTTACCAGGGCTAGAAGTGAGGAAATAATCACCCTCAAATTTCTTAGGCTTAGTCTGAGTGGTGCACACACCTCTAAATACTTCTCTCTTCATCCTTGAGAAGCTTCCCACAAACTCAAGTAGGGGGCTGCTGCTTATTTATTTCTTATTTATACTCAAATAAGATTTTGAATTGCAATTGTTAACAAAAGCCAACTTTAAAGGTGTTTCACTTATGCATGAAATGTAGAAAGTTGAAACAAGTTGTTCTTCAGCTGGAGGAAGGCACAGTAGCACACCATCTACCTAATCAGCAGTGACTTAAATAGGAGTGAGTTGCTTGTATTTAATTTGTGGTGATGTCCAAAATATATTTTGGAGCCTTCCTGAAACAGAAGAAGCTACTGTCCCTGCTACACTTGCACACTTCAAAAGGAAAAAAAAAAAAAAGTCAGATGAAATTGTAATCTGATCACAGATATTCTATGGGCTGAAAAGCAGAAGCTCACAATGAATACTTCGTCTTATTAAATTTATTTGCTCAGCTCCGGTCACAGCACCCCCCCACACACATGTACATGTGCTAGTTATGTTATAAATTCCCTCTTGTCCCATGATGCAGGTGGGGACTGGATGGCAGGAGGGTGAAAGGTGGGACGTCCTCAGCACAGCAGCAGCAATCTGAATTAAAGTTGTCTTTGGGGTACTTCCCTGCATCTTTAGGGTGAACGAGGAAAAAATGAGGACAGGCATCAAGCTGTTTGAAAATGGGCACTAGGAAGCACCCGAAGCCAAAATGTGTTTTTGAGGGTGATGTTTCATGGATATGGGACCAGGGCAGGCTCCCTGCTGCATTTTGTCCAGATCCTCCCAGCAGCTGGCATGTTGTCCGCATCTGTCCTTTTGTCACTGCTCCAGGAGACAAACAACAGCAGGCAGGGTTAAAAGGTGACTTCCTGCACTCCGCAGCAAAACTATCATTAGCAGCTGCTTCCCAGCTACCTGCCAGAAGTGATTTATAGGCATTGGGATGGGACAGACCCGGGGGAGGCACTGCTGGAGCCAGAGCAGTTTACTGATTTGTGCTGCTGTGTCCCCAGATGCGCTGGGTGAACTGTGCTCTGCTGGAGCTGGGTGTTGCGCTGGACTTGTGTGCAGCTCTTCCCTGCTTGTCAGAAAGGGGACAACTGTCAAAATGTGACTTGGGCAAACATGTGCCAGCTCTTGCTGGGTTAGATGAGAAAATGCTGTTAAAGCAGTGAAAAGTAGCCTGTGGAAATAGGAGAGGATTATTTTAGCTAAAACACAACCGGCTGATGTTCAGGGACCTGGGAGTACTTCTGAATTTCTCCACAAGCTCAGTCTTGTGGTTGAGTGTTGATTTTTAAACTTGTAGGGTGCTTTTTACCAGAGGAAGAAGCTGTTGTTGCCTTGTTAAGTAGGTGTTGCTTTACATTAGGCAAGTTGGATGGATGGTGCTCCAGCTGCATAAAAATCACTCCAACTCCTGCATTCAAAGTGAAGAGCCAAAACTTCGATTTTCCCCCCTGCTTGACCCCTGGGGAAGTGACAGATAACCCCCTGCTGTGCAGGTATTTATGGGTAGGATGCTCAGTGGAGAAGGAGAAACAAGCTACTCAATTAACAAGGAGGGAAACCTCAGCTGCCATTGGCACCTTGTTGGGATCCAGGGTGATGTTCACACCTGGGGTTGTGCCCTGCCTGGCAGCTCTCTGCACGTTGTGTGATCTCCAGAGTGGTGAGGACGGCTACACTGATGGTAGGAGCTTGCATGGTTCCGTTAGTCAAGCTGTCACGTCAGGGAGCATGTGTTGTCGTGTTCCAAAAACAAGGCTTTAGGAGCATCTTTTTCCTCAATGCTGCTTTGCTTTCTCTGGGTGAAATCTCTCCTTTTACTGCAGTCCTAAGCTCTTTGAAGTTTTTGACTTCCCCTTTATCTGGGAAACCTAGTAGGTGATGGTGGAGTACGAAGTCTGCACAAGCCAGAAACAACAGACTGAAGTCTGGAGGGGTTTTAGACTGGAAGAAATAGGTAGGGCCGTGGTGTGTTTTATTTTCATCCTTCTGTTTGCTTCTTTTTTTGCACTTCTTTTTGACTTGTGGATTGTGGTCCATTTGGTCATCCTTACATAAAAAAACTTCATTAAAGCTTACCTATAAGCTCTTTGCACCAGCCACAGCAATACATTTTTAGGGTTTGAGGGGTTTTTTTGCTCTGTTTTAAAGAGAAGGCACGGTTGTTCTTTTTTATTTCCTAGGGTAGTTATTAAAATCTTCACGGTCCTCCCCCTCTCCCACACATGCATGAATAAACTTAACTGCGTGCGGCAGAATTTTCAAAAGCATCTGCATGATTGAGTCATTTAATCAGTCATTTACCCGTCTCTGAAAATCCCAGCCGTTGCTGCTGCGCTGCTGCCTCAAATATTTGGCCCGAGGTCCTGCCCCTCCTTGAAGTTGTTTCAATCTGTTCAACCACAGCGGTCCAGAATTTCACTTTTCTTACGCTGCTTTACAGATGGCCACCCCAGCTTTATCTTGCACGTCAGCACTGATGTTTGCACCGTGTATTGTGTAGTGGTACCAGCAATTTAATGGCCCCGGCTTTAAAACAACCACCTCATTACATAAAAGCACTGACCCTGATATGGCTGCTGGATATTGATTGACAAAGGGCTTTTATACCATCCCTGATCCTGCTAGCTTCAATATGGCTCCGTGGGATGATGACTTTGTGCATATTTTTGTGCTTCCAACTCGTATATCAGCCATTTCGTTTACTCGTCAGCCAGCACGCAACCCTTCCGGGCATCCTGCAAGTTATTTACATGGGGAAGAGAAGGTTTGCCCCTGTGGCAGAGCTCTCCTTCAGGCCATCATCTTGTGTGGCTTAATGGAGGATCATTTTCTTATACCAGAAGGTGGGGTTTTTTTTGTTTTTAAGGGGGTGAATTATCTGCAGCTGTGGGTAAGTGAACCTTTGCTTGGGGAGTATTGCTGGTGTCATTAGCCTTATATTCTTCCGTCACTGTAAATTGCAGTGCCAAGACCATAGCTTGGGCAACAGTACCTTGCCCTATACCTACCACGTAGGCTCCCCATCCATCATTCTGAAGCATGGGTTATATTTGTAAAAACAGAACCTTGCCATCTAATAATTTTCCTGCGGATTATACCTACAGCAACTAGATAAATCAATACAAACCCCTGTTCTGAAATCCATACCTAACAGGGCAGAAAGCAAAGGTGTATAGAAATAAATGTCACTGACTTGAGGGGAAAACGCTTATTTCTAAAATGAAATCTCCATTTAGAAGTTTTAACGATATATAGTTGTGTTTCTTTAATTCCAGATCCTCAGTAGAGTCTATAAATGTTTTCCATATGTTAGCAAATAAATTTTTCCTGTCTTGTACATTATAAATCGTCCTCTCAAGAGATGCAATCTGAGTAAGACTAGCCATCCGTTCTGTCTCCATTGGGGGAAACATTGTCTTTGCAACGGTCTGAGATTGTTCTGTTTGTCTTCATCCATCCAGCCTGCATCTTCAGCCTTCTTTAATTAACGTTCATTTCAGAAATAACGTTTAATAAGGACTAAATATATAAGTTCCTTAGCCACAGAATTTGCCATATAATTGAGTTCTTGTGCAAATTTTTTTCCTTAATCTACACTTTTACTTTCAATTACAGATAATAGTCCCACATGACCATGAAGTGAAAAATGTGAATTGATTCCAAGGAAGGAAAGGTCAATGTCTCCCAGAGTCTGCGGAGTGCCTGAAATATGGTCTCTTTTAGCAACCCATCTGAAAAAGCAGAGGTGTTCATTCTGAAACCGTATGACCAGTTCAGCTGAAACCGAAACATTGCTTATGAGTTTTTCAGATAAATCTGCAGCCTTGTGCCTGCTTTAGTGCTAAAGAAAGGACACCCACTGGCAGGAGGAGCAACAGCTCCCACGTCAGTTCTAGTTTGTGAACCTAAAAATGACTGCAGCCTCCGTCTGGGTTAACAGGAATGCAAGAGAGAAAACAACAAAACCCAGCCTTACTAAGTTTGATACGCATGTTACGATCATAGCTGTTTCATGTATCAATAATAATTTTGTTAAATCTTAATTTTTTTCAAAATGAGACTCACAGAATTTTGCAGGTGAAGCAGACATGATCTAGAGGTGCGTGGTTTACCTACAGGGTTGTGTTTCAAATTACCTAGATTTGATCCACCTCTTGCAGACTCCTGGCTAAAAAAAAAAAAAAAAAAAAAAAAAAAAAGCCTGTTTATCTTGGTTTCTCAACTACAAGACAGGGAAAATATTCTGCTTCACCAAGGTCATGTGGGCAGATCTTGCTGCCACCACTTTTCTTCTCTGTACAGGGTTATAGTGCTGGGATTCACACTGGGCTTCCAGCAAAAGTCTTCAAACTCGTGTGTTCACCACAAAGTTGTGCGTTTGGAGCGATCCTGCGCTCCATGTGCTTTTTCTCAGCATGAACGTGTACTCATATGCTCAGGGATGTTCAAGCTAGGAAGTTTGTCATGTGGCTTGGATGCTGCTGACAGTCATTTGAGAGACAGACAATCATCCATTCTCCACTGTAGGAGTGTAGATTGTGGCAGATGTTAATGTTATGGTCCTCCTTGCATCTCTTCTAGTTCCCTAATTAAAAAAACAAATTTCTCCCTGCTGCCTTTTCATGAAACCTTTTCACTACTTTCATCTCCCATGTGGGCCTGAAGCACGTTACAGCCTCACTATTAAAATGTATAAGATTTATGTTAGTTAGATAAACACTAAATCTAATTTTTCTTGCTGGCTTGGTTGTTTCACATTCAGGTGGTTCTTTTAAAGAACCACTGTAACTCTTTTTCTTTAAAGTAGTTGTGTAGAAACCCAGTCCAATTACTTTGGAATATATTTGTAAGTTCCATGTGATGCTGGAGCATCTCTCATCCCACCCCTCCATGGCAAACGATGTTCCTGAAAGTAGAGAAGCACTGACTGGCAAGATTTATTTATTTCACGAGTTGCACTCAGGGACTGAGGAGCAGCAAGAGTCTGCAATTTCCTTTTTCTTAAGGCTAAGATAAAGTAACAGAAAGAAAAAAAGCCTTTTGGAAGAGCAGAGCTCTGTACAGGGGTGGTAGGGTGCGGTGCTTAGATTATGACCGAGAGCAAATCCACCTTGTTTGTTCTGTAAGACTGAGCAAAGCAATAAGGGGATTGTCACGGTGATAGGACTAGATGGCATTACCTATGTTATTCTTCCTGCTCAGCAGTCACCTGGCTGTGCATGTATGGCTGAAGAGTTGCTGCTAGCCACATCCTCTGATGTCTGGATTTTGGGCTTGCATTGTAAATCACCGCTATTCTAATTCAGATTTTAAGAGGGGAAAAAAAGCACTTGCCAAGAAGAGTGAAATTCACACACAGAAACCAGCAGGCTTGAATCCCTCCCTCAAAAAAAAAAAAAAAACAACAAAAAAAAACCCCACGCCTTTCCTGGCTTTGAGCGATGACCTGGACTAAGATTAATGTATGGGGTTTTTTATAGTTGGGTTTCTCAAGTTATACAGAGTGCTCTGGGCATCCCCATCCTACACTTGAACACTCAGCGCAACTCCAACTTAGCAGTCGCTCATCATGTCTGAACACGGCTTTTGCTCTTCGCACTTCAGTGCTGTGAAATCTGCCTTGATCCGTTCCAACAGACTGACTACTAAGGAAGTCCTGGAGTCTGAAGTCATTGGTTTATCCGAGGTTTAATTGTTTCTGTAATTCCTCCCATTAATACCAGGGTGTTTCAGCTTCTCGGTGGAATTCCTCCTGTTTTTATGCCAGGAGGTAGGAGAAATGCCACTGAAATAGTGAAAAGGTCCTGAATATCCAACTATTTTAAAGCTAGCTTCTTCTTATTCCTTTTCCCCTGCCTTTCTTCAGATCAACTTTGCCCACAACAAATTTCATGTCACTCAATGGGAATGGAAAACGATGCTGTAAGAGATTTTTCAGTTGGGAACGTCAAATGGAAAGTTTTTCTCTGGCTGTCAGGTTTTGTACGGTGTTGTGTTTCTCCCTTTCCTTCAGGACCTCCTGTTTCTTTTAAGTGATGCTGGAAATCAACCCCTTTATTTTCTTACTCTTTCTACCAATAAAAGCTATACTCGCTCTGATAATTAATTGTGATTGTCGCTGAGATGGAGATGTCACTGCTGTGATCTGAGGTGGCAGCTGCTCTTTTATTTAAGTCCTTCAAAAGGGGCAATTACTATTTACTTCAGCCTGTAGATTGTCCTTGTTCACTTGCAGTCTGTCGTCCAGACAGAAGAAAATACAAAAATTACTGTGGTGTGGAGATATGCAATACCTAAAATCTGTTCATTCTCATGTATATAACAGATCCATGAGATGTAAATCAAGTGAAGAGCTAAGGGGAACTGATAGGAGACAAAACTGTGGTGTAGATTTCAAGCTTTATTTGCTTTTCTTGAAAGAAAGGACGGGGAAGCAGAGGCCTTGCACAGTTTATGTATTGCTCTATTGTATTTATCATACTAGTTTTTAGCTTTCAGGTCAATCTTTGGTGGGCAAAGCAAGCTTTACTTGCTGCAGATCAGGAATATGCAGTTTAACACAATTCCCAAATGCACTGAACTTCAGTTGCTTTGGCACTACTTCAGTCTAAGGCTTTAAAACAGTAAAACCTTTTTTTTTTTCCCCCCACCCCCTTTTTTAAAACCAAACTATTAGTCTGGTTGTTTTACCACACACAGCCTTCAAACTCCAGAGTCCCTGGCAAGGATGTGATCACCCGACCAGTACTGCTGTGCTTCCCGAGGTCTGTCAGCCACAGCTGTGCCAGGGGGCACGTATTGGGAATGCAGTCAGAAAATTCAGTCGATCACAGGAACCCATGTGCACTTTGTGGAGAAGGCAGGGAAGAGTTTGCTGTCATTAAACCATACCCAAAAGAAAGGCTGTGCTTGATTTTTTTTTTTATTTATTTATTTTCCACATTAGCCCAAGTATGGGAAGTAGTCCTTTCCTGCAAGTATCATCCCACTGAGAGCTTGGGGCATTTGGGGTGTCTGCGTGATGACAGGGCGAGGAGCATCTGTCATTCAGTAACAAATTATTAAGCAGAAAATATTTGTATTGCCAGCTGATATTCCAAGTCTCGTTGTCATGTAGTTTTTATGTAGCTAATTATAGCAGTGACTTGGATGTATAGAGCTACTGGCACGGTTTGACTCAGGATCAGCAATTAAACCAGCAACAATAATGCTCTTGATCCCATCCCCCTCCCACCCAGGTAGGGATGGAGAGAGAAAAATAGGAGAGAGACTTTCCAGATTGAAAACTAAACTAGACGGCTTTAATTAAATCCTCAGGATAAAAGAAATATGCACAAATATATACAAATGTGTTCAGGAATGTGCAAAACCCCTATTGCCTCCCCCCACCCCCAGGAACTCCCCCAGCATCTCCTGAGCTGTGAGCAGTCCCAAAATGTCCCGGAGCGCTGCCGGAGAGAGCGGCAGAGCAGACAGGAGCTGAGGGGAGAGTTGTGAGGGTCAGGGATGCACAAGCCTGGGGATCAATGGTGATGGATGGATGGAGTCCTCCCTGGATGCCGGCCATGGATGGAAGAGAAGGGAAACAGAAGCAGAAAGGAAGGGGCTTGGCTTCCATGATCCCTGACCTTATGCCGAGTCTTATGTCTATTCTATATATATGTATGGAATATCTCTGGCCGAATTTGCTGTCTGTCTAGTCTGCTTCTCCCTATGGAAGTGTTGCAGATACAACTCTTGTGCTCCTTTACTATTCTAAGCAGAGCAAAGTGTCCTTGATGTCTCGGTGGTATCTATAAACATCCCATTGTTATCAGTCCACTCGCTGGAAAACTTGTGTGCTTAAAAGAGTTCACCAAAGAAAAAAAAATGAGGAAAAAGAAAATTGGCTTCATCCTGGCTCAAACCAGGACAGCTACCTTGCTGAGGGTAAGCTATTTCCCTTGTCACACTTCTTCCTCTCAGGACTGTTTTTGTAGCATATTTTCTGGCTCTACACTATTCCCACATACAAACGCAGTTGGTCCTGAGCTGGGACTGGGATGTGTCCTGCAGAAAACCAAAATACAATCTTCTGCTATGATGGAAGTTTCCCTATAGCTGTATTTTGCCAGAACTTCTAAGTAGTGCACCAGTTAAGTATTGGATTTCGCTCAGTTTGCCTCAGCAGTTCAAACAAGATTTTTGTCTGGTTTATTTTTTTCTTTCTCCTTTTAACAACCATTTGCCCCTTTCCCTGTGCTTAAATTATGATCTGGTGGTGTATTTTAGTGTGCCAGCTCTTTCGGTTTTATACTCTTATTTAATTATTTTCTTAGATATAACTAGACTTGCTTGAATTCGGGTAATCTTCAGACTCCCAAAAGCCAGTTTTCTTGTACTAAGCAGTCACCTGAGTCTTTGGGCAAGAAGGGCCACCAGCAAACCTGCCTGTAGGATTCCTTGTCCTCAGGGGAATTGACTGGTGCCATCCTAGCTGTAGTTTCTAGCTGATGAGTTCATGATCTGTGTGTGTTGTAACACAATTTCACACTTGCAATCAGCTAGTTGCATGTCTGTTTAAAAAAAAATCATTTGTCTGCATAGTTATGTACTTAAACTGTGATGAGTTAAACTGTGAAGCTGTTTATGAGTGTGTTCCCTTGTAATTCATCTGGAGCTGAATGCTTTAGTGCATTTGTGTGCTTAAGGCCTGAATGTGTCAGAAACAAAACAGAGGCAAGATAAAATTGCCTTTTCTTAATGTTCAGTAAAATGGAGGGGGAAGAGATTTTTCTTTATTTTTTTACTTTTTAAAAAATTATTATTTTTTAATGTGGATCAGCTTAACAATGGCTCATTGTCCACGTGGAGACCAGTGATGAGTGGTATTCCTCAGTAGTTTTTGCTGGGACAAGCGCTGTTTATTATCTTTGTTGGTGACACAGGCAGTGGGATTGAGTGCACCCTCAGCAAGTTGGCTGACAACACCAAGATGTGTGGTGTGGTCAACCTGCCGGAGGGAAGGGAGACCATCCAGAAGGACCTTGGTGGGCTTGACAGGTGGACCCATGCTAACCTCATGAAGCTCAACAAGGCCAAGTACAAGGTCCTGCACTTGGGTTGGGGCAACCCCAAGCACAAATACAGGATGGGTGGAGAATGGATTGCGAACAGCCCTGAGGAGAAGGACTTGGGGATGCTGGTTGATGAGAAGCTCAACATGAGCCAGCCGGCCATGTGTGCTTGCAGCCCAGCAAGGCAACCATATCCTGAGCCACATCAAAAGACACGTGGCCAGCAGGTCAAAGGGAGGTGGTCCTTCCCCTCTGCTCTGCTCTGTTGAGACTCCGCCTGGAGTACTGTGTCCAGTCTAGAGTCCCCAACACAAGAAGGACATGGAGCTGTTGAAGCAAGTCCAGAGGAGAGCCACAAAGAGAATCTAGTTCATCTAGAGGATCTAGATCATCAGGTTCCAACCCCCCACGCCCCACCCCCGCCCCGGAAGTCCAAGTAGGCAAAACCACCATGCTGCAAACAGAAAAGATGTGCTATACTTGCAGACACTCCTGGTTGAAGGTGAGGGATCAGAGCTATGCAAGGGAAGTAGCAAGGGCCACGGGGGCTGCTTTTGAGGAGGAACAGCAAAGCCTACCTTTATCAAGGGGTCCCAGGAACAGCTTTATTGGCAACGAGCAATTCAGGCTCCACCTCTGGATGCTGACTCTCCTGCTTCCCCCTTTTATCTGGGTGGCTGCTGTTGCCTGTGGGGCATCTCGGAATCGTAGAATGGTTTTGGTTGGAAGGCTGCATTTGTGGCTAACTTGTTTTGGCCTTGCTTTTGTTCAGCTGCGGCTCCCCAGGCATTTCTTCAGCGTTATGTAAGGGGGACCTGATTTGAGACAAGATGCCTGTGAAAAGCCATCTCAGTTCCCCTGACCTTTCTTTTGCAGCCCAGCTGTGCCAAGAGTGGGGCCGGTGTGGGCAAGCAGGGATGAGGTTGCAGGGGTTATCGTAGTGCTGTATGTGAAACCACAGCTGCAGGATGCGGCTGGACTGGTGCATCCTCAGCCTCGGTGCTGCTGAGAGCGAGCAGAGTGGAGAGGGGCTCCTGCCGTCCCCCTTACCAGCACAGCTGAGCCAGCCCAGGGAAGTGAACC
Source organism: Hemiprocne comata (assembly GCA_020745705.1). Classification (NCBI taxonomy): domain Eukaryota; kingdom Metazoa; phylum Chordata; class Aves; order Apodiformes; family Apodidae; genus Hemiprocne; species Hemiprocne comata. The sequence goes on along the minus strand of CM036588.1, from coordinate 67,198,286 downwards.
ACAAACTAGCCTTATAAAATGAAGCTAATACTTTCCCGATGGTTTAGGTCCTCAGGCCAGCTTGCTGTAGGGCCAGAGAAGCAGAAGTGCCGGCTCAATGGAAACTGTAAAAGTGATCAGCTAAGCAGGCTGCAAAAATCCTCCCCCACCCTACTAATAGTTATTGTGCTGCCTGAAATTCGCTGTGTACTTGCTGGCTGTGGATGCACAGCCTCCTGCAAGGCAGCTTCACTGCAGACCCTTACTGTGCTTGTGCCAGTGGTACCAGTAAGGGGGTTCTAATGCACTCATGGCTGAGCCTGGCTTCATATTTCTGGTGTTTTCCTTCTTCGTTTTGCTACTGCGAAATTCATCCTTCGATTGAGACAAGAATCATAGAATCACAGAATGTTAGGGGTTGGAAGGGACCTCTGGAGATCATCGAGTCTAACCCCTCTGACAGAGCAGGACTAAATCTAGGGCAGGTCACTCAGAAATGCATCCAGATGGGTCTTGAAAGTCTCCAGAGAACAAGAATCCACAACCTCCGTGGGCAGCCTGTTCCAGTGCTCTGTCACCCTCACAGTAAAGAAGTTTTTCTTCATGTTGAGGTGGAACTTCTTGTGCTCTAGTTTGCATCCATTGTCCCTTGTCCTCTCACAGGGCGTGACTGAAAAGAGATTGTCCCGTCCTCCTTGACACCCACCCTTAAGATATTTCATAGAATCATATCAAATAGAATCATAGAACAGAGTCATAGAATGGTTTGGGTTGGAAGAGACCTAGAAGATAATCTAGTTCCAACTCCCCTGCAAGGGCAGGGACACCTTCCACTAGACCAGGTTGCACAAAGCCCTGTCCAATCTGGCCTTGAACACCTCTCAGTCTTCTCTTCTCTAGACTAGACAGCCTCAGGTCTTTCAGCCTTTCCTCATAAGACAGGTGTTTCAGTTCCTTAATCATCCTCGTAGCCCTCTGTTGGACTCTCTCTAGTATATCCCTGTCTCTCTTGAACTGGTGAGCCCAGAAATGGACACGATACTCCAGGTGGGGTCTCACTAGGGCAGAGTAGAGAGGGAGGAGAACCTCCCTCGACCTGCTGGGCACACTCTTCTTAGTGCACCCTGGGATACCATTGGCCTTCTTGGCTACGAGGACACAGTACTGTCCCATGGATAACACGGAGCTGGTTTCTAGCAGGTCAGCTCCTAATTTGTACTGGTGCATGTTGTTATTCCTCCCCAGGTTCAGGACTCTACCCTTATTCTTGAACCTCATTAGGTTCCTCTTTGCCCAGCTCTCCAGCCTGTCCAAATCTTGCTGAATGGCTGCACAGCCTTCAGGTGAGTCAGCCAATCCTCCCAGCTTCGTGTCATCAGCAAACTTGCTAAGGATACACTCTGTCCCCTCATCCAGGTCATTGATGAAGATGTTGAACAGGACTGGACCCAATACTGATCTCTGGGGGCCTCCACTAGTTGCAGGTCTCCAGCTGGACTCTGCACCATTGATCACCACCCTCTGAGCTCTATTGTTTAGCCAGTTCCTAATCCATCTCACTGTCCACTCTTCTATCCCACACTTCCTGAGCTTGCTCATGAGGATGTTATGGAAGACAGTGTCAAAAGCCTTGCTAATGTCAAGGTAGAATACATCCACTACTCTCCCTACTCTACCTATTCAGTCACACCATCATAGAAGGCTATCAGATTAGTCAAACATGATTCCCCCTTGGTGAATCCATGCTGGCTACTCCTGATAACCTTCTTCTCTTCCATGTGCTTAGAGATGACCTCCAGAATGAGCTGCTCCATCATTTTTCCAGGGATGGAGGTGAGGCTGACCAGTCTGTAGTTTTCTGGATCATCCTTCTTTCCCTTTTTGAAAACTGGAGTGACATTGGCTTTCCTCTAGTCCTCAGGCACCTCTCCTGTTTTCCATGATCTTTTGAAAATTATGGAGAGTGGTAGGGCAACAACATCAACCAGCTCTCTGAGCACATGTGAGTGTATCCCATCAGGGCCCATGGAGTTGTGTATGTTCGGTTTACCTAACTGATCTCTAACCCAATCCTCATTTAGAAGTGAAGAGTCTTCCTTCCTCCAGGCTTTCTCTCTTAGTCCCAAGGTCTGTAATTCACAAGGGCTGGTCTTAGGTGTAAAGACCGAAGCAAATAAGGTATTCAGCAACTCTGCCTTCTCTGCATCCTCTGTTACCAGGGCTCCCACCTCACCCAGCAGTGGCCCCACATTTTCCCTATTCTTTCTTTTACCACTGATGTATTTGAAGAAGCCCTTCTTGTTCTCTTTTACTTCTTTAGCCAGGTTTAGTTCTAAGAGGGCTTTGGCCTTCCTTGTTGCCTTCCTACATACCCTGACAATGTTCCTATAGTTCTCCCAAGTGACAAGTCCCTTCTTCCAGAAATCGTGAACTTCTTTCTTCCGCGTGACTTTTTTCAGCAGCTCCTTGCTTATCCATGGAGGTCTCCTTCCTCCTCTACCCTATTTTTTACTTGAAGGAATGCACCTATCTTGTGCTTGGAGGAAGTGATATTTGAATATCCGCCAGCTCTCTTGGGCCCCCCTACCTTCTAGAGTCTTAGCCCACGGGATTCCTCCAAGTAGATCTTTGAAGAGTACAGTTAGCCCTCTGGAAGTCCAGGGTTGCAATCCTGCTTATTGCCCTGCTTCTTCCTTGCAAAATACTAAACTCTACTGTGTCATGATCACTGTCGCAAGGTCTGTCCCCAACCAGACCTTATTTATTTGTTAATACAAGGTTCAGCAGCACACCTCTCCTCGTTGGCTCTTGAAAGTTATCATCGATGCACTGAGAGAGCCTTCTGGACTGAGTATGCCTACCTGTGTGGCCTTTCCAACAAATAGGAGGGTGATTGAAGTCACCCATGAGCACTGAGGCACGTGATCTAGAGGCTACTTCCAGCTGTCTGTAGAAGGCCTCATCAACATCTTCTTCCTGGTTTGATGGTCTATAGTAGACACCCACAACAGTTTCACCCACATTTGCATGTCCCTTAATTCTTACCCACAAGCTTTCAACACTTTCTTCCTCCCCCCCTGGGTAGAGGTCAGTGCATTCCAGTTGCTCTCACACATAAAGAGCAACTCCACTGCCTCACCTTGTTGATCTATCTTTCCTAAAGCTCCCATTCCAGTCATGGGAGCTGTCCCACCGTGTCTCAGTAAATTGTAATTATATCATAGCCCTGTGACCTAACACAGATCTCCAGCTCCTCCTGCTTACTCCCCATACTTCGTGCATTGGTGCATAAGCATTTCAGAGAGGGAGTTGAGCACTCAGTTTTCACTCCTGGGGGGTGGTAGGCCTTCTGATTGTCAAAAATGCTAGCACACTGCCCCACAAATGCTGGGCTGCTACACCAAGAGGCCTCACTAGCATATCCAGTTACATCCCCCTCCCCCTTCAAACCTAGTTTAAAGCCCTGTCATCAGCCTCACAGTCCCTTGTGCAAAGACCCTCTTCCCCCTTGGAGAAAGGTGTTTCCCATGAGGTGCCCGCAAGCCTGGTGCTGTATAGGCACCTGTTGTCAAAAAAGCCAAAATTGTTGCAGCGACACCAGTTACAAAGACGTGTATTAACAGACTGTTTGTCTGATCATTCCAGTGTCATTGCCTGCAACTGGAAGAAGAAAGGAAAAGATAACCTGTGCCCCAGAATCCCTCACCACCTGTCCCAGTGCCCTAAAGTCTCTTTGGATTGATCTTAGACTACAGGTCTCAGCTTGGTCTCCACCTACATGGAAGATCAATAGTGGACAATAGTCTGAGGACCGTACCAAATCAGGAAGTTTCCTAATGACGTCCTTAACCTGGGCTCCAGGGAGACAGCAGACTTCCCTGTGAGGAGGGTCTACCCAGCATATTGGACCCCTTGTTCCCTTCAGAAGGGAGTCACCTACAACCATAACCCTTGTTTTCTTCCTTGTAGATGTCATTGTAATGCAGGTGGTAGGTCTTTCTGACTGTGACATACCTCTGGTGTAGGCTGCCCAACGTCCACATCTTCATTTGGCTGGCCTTTCTTAGGCGGAGACTCATATCTGGTTTTCAGCGGCACCTGGGGGGATGAGGTGGACAAGGAAGGAGGCGACAGGATAGCTGAGGCAGTGTCGGTGGGAATGTGTTATGGACAAATGTTATGCTTTTACCTTGAAGGTACATAGTTGATATTACTGTAGTTTCCCATTAAGTTTCTTCTTTAATCCAGGGTATGCAACATGCCTTTGAAGTGTATAGTCCTTGTTTGCCCACAAGGTGCTTGAAAATTTCACACAGGCACAAAATGGCCTTTTCCATTATATTAATATACAACCTAAGGAAGTCGCTTTCAGCAAGCAGATACATTTTTAAGCTGTAATCTGGCTGCTGTGTCTGAACAAAACACTTTGTCCCAGGGCACTGGCAGGAGGAGGCACCAGGGATGCTGGCTGGATTTGGGGTGTCTCACCCAGCCCTGGGTGCCATCTCTGAAGGTGACTGGTGGAGCTGGTGGAGGAAAGAGACAGCCTTGCCGGGGGACAGAACACTGATGGCACCAGAAGGATGTGGATCTGGAGCGAGTAAGCAAAGCCATGCTCAGCCCTGGCATCCCAGCCTCTCTGCATGATTTAGAGGGGAAGAGAAGCCTTAGGGGTAGATTTAGGTTAGACATTAAAAAGAAGTTCTTGACTGTGAGGGTGGTGAGACGCTAGCGAAGGTTACCTAGGGCAGTTGTGGATGCCCCCTCCCTGGAAGTGTTCAAGGGCAGGTTGAATGGAGCTTGGAGCAACCTGGTCTAGTAGGAGGTGTCCCTGCCCATGCAGGGGGATTGGAACTCGGTTATCTTTAAGGCCCCTTTCAACCCAAACCATTCAGTGATTCTGTGATTCCTGGTGCTTGCTGAGCCTAGAGCATCCATCTTGGTGGTGATATGAAGGGGGCTGAGTTGGAACAGCACAGCAAATGACTGTGTTTCCCTGCTCTTCGTGAAGGACCCTGTAATTTCTATGTGCTGTTTAAACCCTGGCAAATCTGAATCTGTTGTCTCATGTAACAGGTAGAAAAGGAAAAAGAAAAGAAAACCAAAACAAAAGGAGTTCAGGCAGCTGGGAGTGCACACCCGAGTTTTACTGGTCTAACTATAATTTGGTTGCATCTTCTCAAATGTTGTTTTTTTTTGTTTTGGTTGGGGTTTCTTTTTCCGGAGTTTGGAAAGGAGGAGTTTGGTAAAGCTAAACAATGAAATGTGCTTGTATGTGTGGCTTCAAGAATTATTTTCTTTTAAAATGGCAGGCTCCCTCTTTCGCCTCTTTAAAGGGAAAAACAAACCACCAACCTTCTGACTGACAAAATACTGCAGGATGGTGTTCCCTCCACCCCCAGGCATGTGTTTGGTAGTAACTGAGGACGAATGACAGAATATAAAAGTCCAGGGAGCTCAAAATGGACCTCTGCCCAGTACAGAAGTGCATTACGAACAACTGCATCTAAATAGCCCTTTTTCCTTCCCTCACCTGCCTAATGTGTTTTACCAAGGATCTGGTTGCCCTGTATCTCGTAAATATTTTACGAAAATTAAATCAGAAGTGATTATAGGAAACAGTTTTCTAACTCTGGCTCAGTTAGCAAAAGGAGAGGGAAAGGCAGAAGTAAATAAGTACCGTTGCATTTTTAAGTGGAGCCTGACATATTTGCAGTGCATGTGAAGAGGGTATTTTAAAAGTTTGCATCAGCTGTTGGTTTCTATTTTGGTGATGAATTCCAGCTAAAATAACGTGGATGCTCAGAACTGCGTGAATAAATGACCCCTAACTGGCTTCTTAAAATACCATATCAGTCTGCTGTGGGAAGTTTGTATTTAACTGCTTTTTCCTTTCTGTTTGTATCCTGATGTATTATATAGGAGGAGTGCACCACTGAGCATGGAGGCTGAAGTGTTGCATTTGTACATAGCAAAGACATTAATGATGGATTAGCTAATCGTTGTTAGCATTTTTCTTCCCCCCACCAATCTTCTTCTCCCCCTCTCCCTTCCCAGCCTTGGAAATTTCTGTATAGAAGGGTTGAGATTCACTGGTGAGTTATGTGGAGCCATCTGTTCGTGGCTGCGCTCAGCAGCAGCGCAGGCTCTCGCCATCCTCTGTGCACGTGCAGTGTTTTAACACCTCCCAGCTGAGCTTCGCTCCTTTATTTCCTAGCATCCCTACTCGTGTTCTGAAATGGAAGCTTTCTGGCAGCGGTGGATGTGCCAAGGTTGCTGGTAGCACCTTAAGGTTAGGAGGTAGCACTTTCCAAATAGATTGCAGCTATCCTGATGACAAGCAGGTCAAAGAGGGAAGACTTGAAAGGGGAGTTGGTACCCACCTCCTTATCTGCACCCCCTATCTCTGCCTCCTGCTTTGCCTGGAAACCCTCCTGTGCCATCAGCAGTTGTGGGAGATAACTGCAGTCAGGCAGCTGATAGAAAAAACATTTTGGGCTGAATTCCTGTGGTTCTCCACCTGAGCATGCACACAGAGCAAGTATGGGACTGGTGGGAGGGAGAAGCAGGTAGCATTACCTCCCCAAAGTGGTATGGACCTTGGTGGCCATCTCTCATGGCTTTAGCAGAGGACAGCTGTGGTAATGTGGCTAATGTTACTTGTTAGAGGAGCAAGGGTTTGCTAATCTTCGTGGAGCTGTACAAACACAAATATTGGGCAGCTGATCATCCCAACAGTGCCGCAGGCCACCCTTGAGATGTCGTTTCCAAGGCATAAAGAGATCAAAGGAGCCCTTTTTGCAAAAAGGAAAAGCCTACCTCTGTCCCTAGATGGTTTTAAGCAATTGGTTGGTTTAAACAGTTCCAAGATTTGGGTAAAAACATGCTGCTGAAGCGATGTAGCTCTTCTCAGCTCACTGGATTGACAGGGACATGGGCATCTCATAGGGAGACAGCCATCCCATTCTCACCCCTGTGCTGTGGGATTGCTGTGCTGCCTGGGGAGCAGCCCCAATAACTAGGACTTGTGGTTTGGCATTTTTTTCCCCTTACAGCATTCTCATTTTCCCTTGTAAGTACCTGATGCACAGACATGCCTTCCGTTGAAGCAGTGCTCTGGCCCAGCGGTGCAGTGAGGTATCATATAGAAAGGAAATGTGTGGATCCCCTCACAGCCTCTGATCCTAGGCTAAGTGGGGTACTGTCATACTTCAGTCTTCCTCTTACCTTTGCAGGCATTTCTTTGTTCAAATGCCTGCTTTTGCAGAGATGTGTCTCACACCTTGTGTCACTGGCAAGTAGTGAAACAGCAAAATCTCACTTAAGTTTCCCCCTTACCACATCTGAGTGTTTGCTGTATCATTTGACCCTGACTGATTCTCCTGTATTCTTTTTTCTCCTCGAAGTGAACTGTGAAGCCACATCTGTGGTCCACGCAGAACTGACTGATGATGGCAGAATCAGGTTTAACATCAGATTAGTGGAGATGATACTGTACACCAAATCTTTGTAAATGTACCTTATGTTTTGCTGACTTAAGAAAGCACAGCCACTAGCATCTTCCTGGCACTAAAAGCTATAACCACAAAACTTAAAAATAAAAACAAGGTGGCAGTAAAACTAGCTAGCTTTCTGTGCTTTATATAGGTATTTGTGTAAGTGGTGACTAGGAAACTGTCCAAACACTTCAGAAATTATAGTCCTGTCCTGGTTTTCAAAAAAATCTGAATCCATTCTTACTGTAATGGTTGTGTACAGCCAGTTTGTCTTTGAACTGTACTGGAATATGATCTAACACAAAGCTTTTCCTTCAGACTCTCTGTGAGGCAATAAAACTAGATTTAACTCCAGCGTCCTTCAGTGGATGAGAGTGTCAAAAGTTTGAAAAATTTATGGAAGTTATTTTCTTCAATACAATTTCTGTCTTGTCTTTAGCGGTAGGAAACAAACAAATTTGACAAAAGCATTTTCTTCCACGGTTTTATCTTGCCATGGCAAATGAAAAGCTTGTGCTCAGAAGACAGGAGTCTCAAATCTTAAAAGATTTTTCACACTGAACCTTTTTCTTAATGCTTAGATAATCTAAGCCTTCTTTGAAGTGAGCTGTCCTGAGTATACAGGGCACATTTGGAGGTGGATGGAAAATGTCAACTGTTCCCTTTCCTAGTTTTTTTTAATGGAGAGAAAAAGGTGTTTTGAAACAAAAAATTATTTGTTTTTCCTCTCTCTGTGCTGTATCTCTTTAAGCTTTAAAAAAAAAAAAAAAGAAAAGCTGGAGGGGAAAGGAAGGACTTGTTCTGTCAAGATTAAGCTGAGGGAGTTCTGGGAGGCTGTATTTTATCTTAATTTCTTTGAAAAGGTGGAAGTTTCTTTGCCATGCGTCCGAAATAACTCTCAAACTTCCTCTTTGTGAAGTTCATAAACAGCGGAGGCTCTTGCAGATAAACTGCAGATCGGCGCGCAGCTCCGTGCTGCTCGCTTGCTGCACCGTTGTGCCGACTTTATCATTTTTCCTTTCCGTATTGATAGCACAGCTGTGTTTTCCCTTGCTCTAGCCAATGAAAAGGGCCAAGCGAAGAAGAGCTGGCTTGTGCCGGGGCTCCCAAGGGATGGCACCTGGGCAGAGCACACAAACAAAGGGCTCTGGCTGCCTGCAGGGAGCTCGTCATGTGGGTCTCAGCCGGAGGTGGTTTGGCTACAGCCAGGAGGAGGATGCAGCTTGCTGGCTGTCATTTTTCCAGGCTCATGCTCGAGCCACGAGCTGGTGAGGGAGCTGGGTTTAATGTTCTGGGGATGGCACAAGTTGCTTCTGGGGAGATTCCAATTGGACACAACAGGTAAATTTTTTGCCATGAGGACAGTCAAACATTGCAATAGTCTCCCAAGTGGAGTGATGGATTCCCCCACATAAGACAGTTTGAAGTCTCAGTTTGACAGGGTGCTGAGCCATCTCACATAAACTATAGTAGTACCTAGAAAGATTAGACCAGGTGATCATTGAGGTCCCTTCCAACCTGGCATTCTATGATTCTGTGATTCTTTTCAGATGATGAGATGGCAATGGGCTCCTCTCTAACATGTCCAGGCTTGCCAAAGTCAGCACAGAAGCTGCTGCAAGGAGGTCTGGCTAATGCAGAAGGCTGTCTTGGTAAAGATGAGACCTTGAGCCCCCACTGAGTTTTGTATTTCTATGCTGCATGTCAACAGTCCGCCTCAGGTACAGGTGATGCAGCAAGCAGGCCTGCATGGCAGTGCGAGATGAGCAAAGCAGAACATGGCAATAGGGAGCAGGTCAGTTTGTAGAGGTCTTGTGCTTTGCAGAGGCCAGGCTGGCACAGGTTTTCAATTCTTTTGGGACCATTACTTGCAAAACTACTTCTTCAACATAATGATACTTTTGTCTCCCCTTGTACACTCTATCTCATGTAACCATTAAAATCCTAGAGGGGGGGAAAAAAACTGTCTAGTCTTGCTTGAGCCACAATTCTTTTTGACAGCAAACTTGTGAATGCTTGAGCTGGCTGAGAGCACTTCTGGAAGTTACAAGTGACAGAGCTCCATAATTTCCCTCTGGCAATCAATTTCTGACAAGCTGCCGCAGATTGTATTACTTCATAATTTTGAGATGAATCTTTCTTCTTTGTTGTAGTGACCCTTGAAAGTTGCATCACACAGAGTGAACCTATTCTGTAGCGACATCAGAGGCAAGGTGATCAGTCCGGAGCAGGAGAAAGCTTCTTTTTCTCATTGGTTATTATGATAGATGCTTATCTCAGCAGATTACTTAGGCACCTGATTAGCCAGCTGATCTTGTGTAACAAATCCATTTCAATGAGAAGTAAACTGCAGTAAATCATTAACATAATCTTCTTTACTAATGACTAGGGGTTTTTTATTTAACGAGTCCCTTCTGAAAGTCTGAGAGGGAAACACAGACACTTTTTTGAAGTATCACAGTGCAGTCATTTGCAGATAGAAGCCCGGTGGTGTTTCTCAGAGCAGCCGTATCAAGCGTGCAGTACGTGTGCTTGCTCAGATACGTACAGCTCACTTGCAAAAGGAAATGTGTTGCACAGGTTTTATAAAATTACTATTATGGTCATGATTAATGATGTTGTTATCCGAGCAGTGAAACCACAAGACTTCATGACCTCTGTAGCAATCGCAAAGCTCTAGTATGTGCAGCGCAAATTTCTCTAATTGAGCATTTAAGGGCGTGTTGAAACAGAGTTTCTTACCAGACTCCCTGTTCCAACAACTTTAGGGTTAATTTCTCTTATGTGGCTACTGGACACATAATAGTTTCCCCCCTCAATACTGGAGCTGGACTGGTTTCAACAGGCTTTAGAGGAAGACAGTGTTTCTCTGACAGATCAGTGGCTCGATGGTTTGGGACATATTTTTCCATCGGCGAAATAGCCTGGTTCTGGAGACCCATGTCCTTCACCAGTGTGTTGTATTTGGGTGTCCTGCAACAAACCTCTCAGGTCTCCCCTCTCCATCATCCTCCCCAAAATTTTCACCGCTAATGCTGGTGATAGAAAATTCCAGCCAAGATCCATTCTTGTCATGGGGGACAGAAGTTGTTCCCTGCTTCCATGACTGACAAAGTCTTGCCATCATTTGTTCATAGGGGCTGAAGATGCCTTTTCTTTGACAATGTGTCTGATTTTCACCAGTCGCTAAGTCCAGGTTCAGTCCCAGAGGGGTGGCACTGAGAGAATGCTTTTGAAGGCCTGAGCATCGTCATGCCTTTGATCCTCAGGCACTTATGTTCTTCTGTGGGTTTCCGTATGGCTTCTTGAACCATGTTTTAGCTATGAGCTCTGTCAGAAGTACCTCCTTCTGTTTGAAGCTTATCTGAGCTTGTTCCAGTGAATGCCTCACAATGAAGGATACTAGAAGAGTAATCTCCTGCTACCCACATTCCCATGGGACTTACGATTCATTAGGCTTCCCTTCCCGTCTCCGTGGTCCCTTCCATCATCTCTTTCCCAGACTGGAGAGACCCAGGCTGTGTAAGAGAAGCCATCCCACATCCTCGATTGTCCTGACCATGGCTCTGTGAGCTTGTCATGGTGGAAATACCCTTATTGTCACAGGGTGAAGTTGGGACCAGAACCACAGACAGATTGGGGAAGCACAGCAGATACATGCAATACCTTCCATGATATTATTTGTTGCTGCAGCTTTTGTTGTTGTTGTTGTTCTGGTGCTAAACCACTAAGTTGAGTGTGTCTGTGTTAAGCCCAAGACCTCTTTCCTGAGCAGCAGTAGCTGGCTCAGAATGCATCATTGTACATGTCAGATCGAGGTGTTGCCATCACTTTGCACTTCAGGGGTGGTTGTGGTGGGGTTTTTTAGCATCCAGTCTGTCAGCATTATGAGGTTCTTAAGGAAGTTTTCAGGGTCAGCTTTCATTTTTACACCCTAGAATAACCTGGTTCATCAGAAAACTTTGTCTTTTTGTTGTTCACCCCTCTCTTCAGATCATTGATGAATATGCTCACCAGCACAGGAGGGGAGGGGAGCCTGGGAGGTTCATTGTTGGCCTTCTGCTTGGAAGGAGAGGATATTTTCTACCTTTTTTTTCCTAATCTTCAAACCATTCATTCCTATGTGTCCAGAGTCTTCTCACCTACAGAGGTCTGAAGCTTCAATGGGGGACCTAGTTGGAAAGTAATAGTGCTTATCCCAGCCAGTGGTCAGCAAGGCAACTCTGCGGGCAGCGGCGTTTGTCAACCGATTGCCTTTAGCGTCACCAACCAGGAGGCAGCGGGAACTTTTTTATGGACAAGTGAGCAGAGACCTAGTCTCGGATAGCTTGCTTTCTCCCTTTCTGGGCACTTCAGAGTAAGTGTTTGTGTTGGCAAACTGCCCCTCTAATCTGAGGACATTGAATGTGGAAATGCAGCAATTTTTAATAAGGTGAAAGCAGAGGCCAGAGCCACAGCCTCTGTGGTATGCTGCAAACAGGTTTTGTAGCCATGTCAACACACATGGAAGAGAGGCTCGGTTGCCCTGCCAGGTCTGAACGAGAATAAGGTGTGGAGGAGAGCAAGGGTAGATAAGAATCTAGCAAGATAAAAATCCCTACTGCCTCTTTTCCTATTGCCTATTGCAGAAATACTACCTTCCCCAAGAGGCAATAAATAGCATGCTGCTTAGAGGGCTGGTTATAGCTCCCAGCTGCCCCACTGAGATTGTCTAGCAGTTATATCCAGTTTGGGATTTTTATTTTCATCTAGGAGGGTGAGGGGGTTGAAGGCCAGTATGCACAACCTCCTCCAGTTGGGTGATTTTCCCAGGCTTTGTTACTTTGACCACAAGCATCCATGATGTTTTCGGAGCGCATCCACAAAAGGCTTGTCCCAGCAGGGCCCAACCATGGCTCCAGTGAAGGCAAAGGGTCTTGCTGGCTGGCACGGCACCATGTTAAGGCCCTGCCTCCTTTTTGGTTCATGGCAGTCAAAGTTTAACTTTGAGAGCATGCTGTCGGCTGAGGTTGCCTGAACTATGGGGTGTGTGACTTTCTGGTGTTCTGAGTAGCTTAAATTACAGCTCAGCATCTGGGTCTGCACTGCATACAGCACTACAAAAAGGTGCTTGTATGAGGCGGGTGTTGTAACTAAATCCTAACTTTTCTCAAGTTTTCCAAATAGGTTGGAAGCTTAATGTTATTACAAAGTACTTGCTTGTAGAAGCTGCTCATTTTCTTTTGAGATGTCCTCAAAATGTGCTGGATATTGTAGGACCTCAAGTTACAGGCACAAGAATTGGCTTTGATGGCTTTAAACCCCAGATTTAAAATGCTTTTGTCTAATAAGTTATGAAGACTGGGCTTTTTAAAAAGAGCCTGAATATCAGTGCAGTTACATTTTAGAGGTTTTCTTAGCTGTCTTAAGAGCTGTTCTGCTTCTAGGTACTTGTTTGGGAAAAAAAAACAACCAACCCACAACCAAAAGAAACATATGCATTAAAAGTCTGTTTCTAATGGGTGGGTCAGCCATTCAAAACTCATCCTGCTCATTGTACTTCTCAGATAACCCAGCCTGGCTTTACATCACAGTGCAAACAGAACTTTGTGTTTGGTTTCAACAAAGTGAGTTGGGAGCTCAGTGCTTTTAAGTGCTATACCAGTTAAAGAAGATCAACATCTATCTTGTGTTGTAATGCTTTAAGGCGTGCTCACCTTTGGACAGAGTCTTTTAGAGTATTGTTTTCAGAATAAATAAATATCCACAATGAGTGTTCTTGTATTCTTGGAATAACAGACATGTCTAGTACGATTCATTGGAAAATAATATTTAGAGAGTGCATTCTTAATGAGAGAAGGTTTTTCAAGTAAAACCAGTCTTCTCCCACTTTTCTCTGCTCTTGAGGTTGTGTCTCTAGCTAACTGTTGTGGCGAATGGAAACCTTTCCCTTGGACTGGTAGCTGCAGGACAGCTTCTTAGTTGGAGAGGGATGGATCTGTTGGAGCACGTCCAGAGGAGGGCCACAAAGATGATGAGAAGGCTGGAGCACCTCTGCTACGAAGATGGGCTGAGAGAGTTGGGGTTGTTCAGCCTGGAGAAGGCTCCAGGGGGAGCTTAGAGTGGCCTTCCAGTATCTGAAGGGGCTACAGGAAAGCTGGGGAGGGACTTTTTACAAGGGCTTGTAGCGACGGGATGAGGGGTAGTGGCTTTAAGCTGGAAGACAGTAAATTTGTCTTAGATATGAGGAAGAAACCCTTTCCTGTTAGAGTGGCGAGACATTAACACAGGCTGTCCAGAGAAGCTGTGGATGCCCCATCCCTCAAAGTGTTCAAGGCCAGGTTGGATGAGGCTTGAAGCAACCTGGTCTAGTGGGAGGTGTCCGTGCCTATGGCAGGGGGGTTGAAACTAGGGGGATGATCTTTAAGGTCCCTCCAACCCAAACCATTCTATGATTCTGTAATTGTATGAAAACTGTTTTAACCAAGGGCAGGCTATGGAGAGAGGATGGCTAAGACTGGTACCTCACTCTGTATTTCTCCAGGAGGAGGATTATGCGTATTAAGAAGCTCCATGTATTGGCAGCAGCACGTTAGTGTGTGACAGTTCACTCTTTCATGATCGTTGTTGTGTAATGATGTAACTAATTAACCTAAAGAAAGTACTTGCCATGAGCCAGGAGTGTACAAAACCACAAATAGCGTTCATTGCACATTAGAGATCAGTGGCAAAACGAGGAAAAAAAAAAATGAAGTTTTTAAAGGAAATCTGATAATTCAAGTAGCCAGGAATGAACTGGAGTTTGGTGAGTGTTTGGAGAAGAATGTGTAGAGGACTTTTTGGCTTAATGGGGTGCCTTAACAAAATTACCAGTATCTTCGTAGCCTGTGTAACTAGTGGGGTACAGCCTGGGCACACAGATGCTCTGTCTGAGTCTGCCTGCAGGAGTTACATGATTGCATCATTTGATGGAGTTTAACTTTGCTCTTCAGGGGGAGCTTCTAACATGAACACTCATCATCCCTTAATGCCCAGTATAACAAATAACATGCCAAGCAAGTATGAGTGGTGTTGGTGAATGTGTCACAGGGTAGGCTATGGCATATTATTTTTCCATGTGTGTGGCGACAGCTTTTATGGGCTGGCAACAGATCTGCCTCTTTCACATATTTTACATGAAACTTTATGAAGCTGCCTGCTGTCAGGTGTTGCCAATATTGCAGGTGTGTGCGAAGTCAGTGAGTGGCAAAACATCTCTTTTAATACTGCATGTGGTAACAGCTGAATGTGTGACAATTTCCCCCCCCCCCTTTCCATTTAAAACAGAATGCTACAGATAGCTCCTCTAACTCCTCTCAAAAAAGGGAACAGCCTGTGAGAACGCTGGTTTCTCCTGCATCCTGCGAACATCGAAGAATTTGCACTCGTGGACACCTTCACGACCATTATAGCTCTGACCACTACCATCTAGAACAAGTAAGGTCTCTTCCCAGTGTTGCCATCTAAAGGGGCTGTGTCTGCCATAGCTAAGGCTGGTGTTTGTTTTTCCCCCCACATCCCTGAAAGACACCACCCCCCCTTTCCTTTTTGCCCCTTTCTTTTTCAGTTAGCTTTAAATGCCTTCCAATTTTATTTTCATTTTTTTTAAGAGGATTACACTTTGTTTTAATCTGTTATGTTGTACCATGTGCACACAGACCATTGTAGGTCTGTGTCAGTTGTACTCATTCCTGAGCCAAAGCCTGAACCTCTGTGATGGGTCATGGTTAAGGGCGTACAAAGAAGGAAAAATAAAATAGTTAAACATTGGCATTTCACTAAGCAAGGAGGCAGTGATTGCTGATAGCAAAGTGAGCTTATTTATCTTTTCTTCTTCATCTCCATCCCTACTTCTACAGTCAGTACCGCGATCCTACCGGCATGTCAACTTTCCGGACGATGATGAGGAGATAGTGCGAATCAATCCTCGGGAAAAGATTTGGATGACTGGATACGAGGACTATCGCCATGCCCCAGCACGGGGAAAGAACTTTGATCCTGATGACATGGACTCCTACGTACGTTTTGCCAAAAGCGAGGCCTCAAAACACGAATACACTTACCCTTACGTAGACAACTCGGACTTCGACCTGGGTGAGGATATCAAGGGTGCTGTGATAAAGACTCAACCTGTCAAATTCAAGTCCAGGCGGAAGGAAGATGGTGAGAGGTCGCGGTGCATGTACTGCAGGGACATGTTCAACCACGAGGAGAACAAACGGGGTCAATGCCAGGATGCTCCAGACCGCGTCAAGACTTGCATCCATCGAGTGAGCTGTATGTGGTGTGCAGACACTATGCTCTATCACTGTATGTCCGATCCAGAAGGAGACTATACAGATCCTTGCTCGTGTGACACCAGTGATGAAATGTTTTGCCTCCGGTGGATGGCCCTTATCGCCTTGTCTTTCATTGCTCCATGTATGTGCTGTTACTTGCCGCTTCGGGCTTGTTACCACTGTGGGGTCATGTGCAGGTGCTGTGGTGGAAAACACAAAGCTGCTGGATGACTACAGATGCATTCGAACTGTTACGTTTTTCCTGTAGTTCAAGGAACACGTTGGTTTTGGAGCATTGAGATCACTCATTTTGATGCAGCCACTGTGCCCAGCAGCATCCAGAAACCACCAGTTTGGATCACTTTACGTTCGGTCGTCTGGGGCTCACACTGCATTGATTTGCTCATAAAGTGTTCTAACTAACTAACCTACAGCATAGACTTTTGTATTATTAATCTGTAATCAAAACAGACTGTCTTGTACATGTTTATATTTTATTTTTTTTTTTTTCAGTTAAAGTGAGTTTGAGAAAAGAACTGCTTTAAATGGTGGTGGATTGTAGAACATCTCCAGGTTGTGTCCGTCTTGCCTCCACTTGTGCGGTACCGTCAGTGGGTTAGCAAGCTTTGGCATTTCTAGAAACGGGGTGGTGTAGTGAATGATATCTCACTTGGAAGGTAGTTTAACTTGCCGTCAAGTTATTGTGTGTGTATAGAAGGTGTGCTAGTAACAAACTTGTACCACAACACAGTATTTCTGTCACTGGTTTTCTTGGGTTTTTTGTTCTGTTTTCCGAAGCCAAAATAGTCATCTAAGCTGCAGTTTGTCTTCTAGAGTCCATCATCATTTCCTTCAGCAAACATCTTAAATTATTTCTCTGTTTGTAAAGCTCTGTGAACAGAAAGCAAGGCTCAGTTACCATAGTCACATAACCATTGAGAGTCTGGTAGTTCTCCTTACCTGTAATCATTTCAGACCACTACTTGAAAGGGAAACTTACATTTTAGGGTTTTCTTTTTTTCCCTAAATAACATTGGAAAAATAAAACCGTGTTTTCAGAGTTCTGCCCAAAAGAAAGGGAACTTCTTCGTTAGCCAGCCATGTAATGATTGTGAATAAAACACTACGGTTCCAGATGAGGAAAATTGTTGTTATGCAAAGAATTACTAACAATGCAATGTCAAAAGCACTATTACGGCAATTCTGGGGAAATGCTGCATTAAGTGGTGGATTATATAGAAAATCATGTTTGTTTGTTTGTTCTGTATAATAATACATGAGCACGAGAACATACGCGTCCACGGTAGAAACTACATTTAGCAATCTAAACAGGAATTTAAAATCAAAAGCCAGGATGTTAACCACCACTTCCATTCCCTGACCTGCGGTCCCGGTCCTCCAGATGCTTACACGTCTCGACGTAGTGCGCGTGGAGCCGGCATTTCTGTGAGTCCCTTGTAGGATTAAGCATGTGAGTCTTTGCAGGAGCCAGACCAAAGTGTCTCCCTGGCTTTCCCCTCCCCAGTTCACCACCCAGATTTATCAAGTGGATGCATAAGGTGCGTACAGCAGGATAAGATTACTTTATTTTTTTTTTTTAAATGTCATGTTGTCTTGTGTACAAGGCTTGTAATTAGCTTGGAAAAAGAGTATTTTTCTAATATATTACAAGGAATAGCCAAATAATTTTTATTAAAAGAAAATGATTTAGCGCAGTGAGCTCTAACTAGCATAGTACAATCTGAATACTTTGAGGCAGCTAGGGATTGGCTTGTCAAAGCTGGCACTGCTGTTCCTGCCATAATTTCTTTCTGCAGTAAATTGCCAGTGGTCGCATGTCCTTTCCCTCCCTCTATTGCACATTGACATCAGTCTTAAAAGAGAGGAATTTTTTTTATTTTTTTTTTAATTAATTTGCCAAATAAATGTAAAAGGAATGCTTGCCATTCTTTCTTGGTGGAATGTCCCAACAGTTCCTCTGAGAATTAATCACAGCTTTTTAGTCAACCATGAATTAAGTATGCAATGTGCTTATACACTATAGAATTTGGTAGGCTTAATTCGTAGCAGTTGCTGGGGATCTTTTAGGTTGGGAAAAAAAAAAAGGAATGATAGTAGAAAAGGGATGGAGTGTTACACTCTGGGTGATATGTCTGGGTTTGCTGAATGAAATATAAATATTTTGTGCCTAATAGCAGTTGACAAATCTCTCAATGGTGTCTAGTAAACATCAAGCCAGCCTCGAGGAAAAAAAAATAATAATGGAACAACCTTCTCCTTTTATTTCTGTTCTCAAAGTTGTTTCATGTAAACAAACATCTGTAAGATCTTCTCTCTATAAAGCACAACACTACAATAAGATCTTACAGCTTTTTGTCTGGTCTTGAAGTGCCCCTATTTATTTAAGTAGACATACTCCAAGCCTTTCTGTATGTCTGGAAATAAAAGGGTTTTTTTAAAAAACGTCCCTTTTTTTTTTTTTAATTTTTACTTTTGCTTCCACTCCTCCTCCTTCCCTCTTCTCTTGGGTTTTTGTAATACTTGTAGATTTTGCCGCGTGTGTTATTTGGTTTGTGAAGGCGGTGGTGTAAGGGCACAATGATAGAAATGGGTGTTTTTTTGTAAATATTTCTCCTTAATTTCCACACTGCTGCTGAACAGTGTGTAGCGTTCTCCCAGTCAGCTTTGCAATACTGACATCAATCATTTGAGAGAAATTATTCAGATTTTATTTTTGTATCTGTGGTAACAAAACATTAACCAAATTTTATTTCTTCTGTTGTGGAAAGATTTTTTGTTGGTTTTTTCCAAGCTATCGCTCACGTTAACAAATTAAAGTGCCTGAAGCCTCATCATTATTGTATCTATATACTAAGAGTTAAAACCCTGTTGTATTGATTTTTATAAGCCTTTTTACCTCTGTGTAAAAAAAAAATATATATACAAGTGTATGATGTACATTTTAGTTCTTAACTTCTTTTTTTATTGTTTCTAATATGTATGATCAGTGTAGCTATTGCTTTAAAATGTACCATGTAAATATAAATACATCATATCAAAATTACACTGTTTATTGTTCTTCAGATGACTGGAAAATGAGGGAAAACAAAATGGTGCTGAGAAACAGGGGGCCATTGCCAGAGCCACCTCCTAAAGACCCTGGGGCTTCTCAGGGAAAAAATGGATTTCGTTTACATTTTTTGGTGGCGAATGCTGCTGGCCTCAAGCGTGGGCCGTACTCACCCAAATACAGCGGGGAGTGTGGGGACAGGTGTCTTTTCTACTGGTTTTTAGGTGGTTTTCAGATGTTTCACAGAGTTTTGGGGAGGACGCATGCAGGGTGGCCTGGCCTAGTGGTGCAGCAGCCCAGGAGGCCCCAGCAGCCATGACAGCACACAAGATTCCCCTCCTGCGCTCCCTTCTTTTCTCCCCGGCCCTCATCCCATGCACTGCTTTGGGCTGGGCTAAATGTGACGTGTGAGTGTTTTTATTGTATTTTGTTGTACCCAAGCACGGTGGCCCCAAAGAAACAGGGAAAGCAGAGAGAAAGTCCGGCAGACATGGCTGCTGAGCAAGGGCCACCTTGCTTTTTGAGGGTGGGAGCTTGCAGGGCTGGCTGGATGCTGCTGAGGAAAGACATCTGGGGCGGCTGGCACTGCCGTCCCTGCTCGGAGAGGTTTAACGTGGAAGATGAAAGAGGAATAACCCAGTTAAAGCACACCAGGCTGTGGCCGATCAACTGAAGAAACCAGAGGAAAACCAGTGAGTACATCTGAATTTTTACAGTTATTTCCAATGGGAGCTAGTCAGGCCAACACCACGCGCTTTGGAAAAGCCCAGGTTTTTTTTGTAGGTGAGTGAGAACACAACCAAGACATGCTCTTTTTTTTTCTGTGTGCTGCTGCTGAATGACGAAGCTGCCTTGAGTGACATGTAAGGAGAGGCAAAGAGCATGCATGCCAAACTATATATGTAAAAAGGTTTACTTCTGGCAGTGGCAGTGCTTTGCCTCGTCTGCACCCACCCAGCACAGGAGGTGATGAGCTCATTGCATAAGTAACCTTGATAGTGTAATTTGTCACAGCTTTGCTGAGATCCTGAGTCTACATTCTGTTTTTATTGGTTTATATTTGTATTCATGTGTTTCTCGAGATATTATATGCTCATATGATACAATGGTGCTGGGGCGAGTCCTGAAGGGCAATGAAGCTGGTGAAGGATCTGGAGAACAAGTGTTATGAGGAGCAAATGAGGGAACTGGAGTTGTTTAGCCTAGAGAAAAGGAGACTGAGGAGAGACTTCGCTCTCTTCAACTACCTGAAAGAGGGTGTAGTCAGATGGGTGTTGGTCTCTTCCTCCAAGTAACGAGACAGAACAAGAAGAAATGGCCTCAAATTGCACCAGGGGAGGTTTAGATTGGATGTTAGAAGAAACTTCTTTCCTGGAAAGGTTATCAAACACTGGAACAGGCTTCCCAGGAAGGTGGTTGAATCACCATCCCTGAAGGTGTTTAAAAGACATGTAGATGTATGTGGTGCTTGGGGACATGGCTTAACATCAGACTCAGTAGAGTTAGGTTAATGGTTGGACTAGATGATCTTAAAGGTCTTTTCCAACCCAAATGATTCTATGATGATTCTATGATATATGATACAAGTGTAAATTTATTAAAAATTAATTAAAAAAAAGAAAAGGCTTTGGAGGCCTTATGAGAAGCACTGTGGGTCAGGTAGTGTGTTCAGGAGGACTCGTGTTGCACACAAAATCCTTTGGTCTGCTTTGGTATTCGCTCCATCCATGTCTAAGCCGAGGGCAAAGGGACTCCAATGGCCTGTTGCTTACAGTTCATCATATTGTTTTGAACTAGATATGACAGGGTGAAGTCAGCACTGTTTTCTGGTCATTCAAATTCAGCTTGTCCTGCAGAAGGCCTGGCTGAGCTAAGTATCTTCTTGCAACCTGCAATGTCCTCTTGCTTGCTTCTGTGAATCAAAGGGGTTGCTTATGCTTGGAGATTTCTAAACTGACCCAGTAAGTGGTACATTTGGACCCTAGGTCAGTGGAAAATGCAACCACCACCACGGCAATCAACCTTCTGCAGCATGATCAATGTGGAGGTCCCAGGCTTATTCCTTCTGATCATCTGGCACAGGTACTGTCTTCTTGGCAAGATGGAATCAAGGAGATTGAGTTTGGAGAGGACACAGATATTGTAAACATAACACTACTAAATGCAATATTAAGTGCATTTTAGAATAAAGTCCTTTCACCCAGGCTGAGTTTTGTGCACTGACAAATACAGCTTGGCATTTTATAGCAGAGACTTGACACCAAGTGTGCTGCTACCATTGTCTGGGTCACAATGGCTCTCCCGGCCTCTCATTTCCCTGCTTAGGCAGCAGGAGCAGTGCATACACAGTCCACCTCCTGGCCTTTCTCTGGGGAAGGCATCCTTGGGTTCAGACAAATGTTAAGAGCAGTCTCATCTGTGTGAACTTTTCTCCTTGTAGCCTGTGAACCAGAAGAGACAGATGGCAAGGAGAGGATTTTCTTGGCTGTGCTCACTCAGGAAACCTGCAAATGCTTCCAACAAGCCTCTCCTCATGAAAGCAGTATCAGGTCAGAATTGCAGGGGGAATGGAGGGCAACTGCAAGGGATAAGCAGTATGGATCTCTCCAGTTACAACAGCTCTGTTCTCCTGCAAGGCACCACAATAACAGTGTCAAGCATTTCTCAGGAGTGGCTGCAGCTTCCCAGAATTAACCTTCAGGGACAGAATTTTTGCATGAGGAAGGTTCACCTGGCCTCCTTTAATCGCTCAGTAATAAAAAGTTTTTCTCACTCTGGTGAGTGAGCTGTAATTTAAATAGGCAAAACTGACTTATCCCTGTTGTGAGAACAAGTAAGCCCAAGAGGGTTTGAATGACTTGCGTAATGTCACATTGGGAATTTGTGGCACAAGTATCCTGAGCACAAGTCTACCACCATCTTCATCCAAAGGACGTCTGTCCTGTCACTCTGTCTGAATATAAACTGTCAGGTCTGGGCATCTGCAGGAGCTTCACTGCTGTGGAGCACAAATGAAACCAGTCAGCCCAATAGTGTGGAATGTGTAAATCTCCCTTCTCTGCTAATTCCACTTAGAAATGCAAATTGGAAGTGAGGGGTATCGTGTCATGTGTTCCCAATGCTTATCACAGGCAGAACTTGGCTTCTCATCCAGAGCAAATGCAATCTTTTTCACAAATCATTTGGGAGAGACCTTGCAGCACTAGCAACCGGAAACATTTTCTTTTCTTCAGTACAGAATGCTAGATGAGTTAATATCCTCCTAGCACCTTGTCTTTTTCCAGGATGTTCAGCCTTCTGGTATTTTTTTAACATTTTGATTTAGGCAATTAAATTCCTTAGTATCTTTGTGGCATACATGGAAATAAATAGAGAAATGTTTGGCTTCCACCCAGAGACAAGATATATAAATGGTGGAAAGTATGTGTGTATTTTGGGGGTGGTGTACTTAGATCTCTACAAATATTTTTAGTTGCTTCCCTGCACTCATGCACAACCATCCCATGCCATTCATCTCATTCCCCCATTCCCCCACTTGTAAATTCATTTAGGAAGAGCTGACAGACTTTGGTTTGGCTTTTGCTAGATTTCAAGCCTGCTGCCTCATGTCGTGTGAGACGGGATCTCACAGCAACGCTCTGGGTGGTTGTAAAGGGAAAGGGAAAGGTTTCTGAGGACTGTAAGGCACCCCAGCTCTCTGCATGTGCAGCCACAGCTGTGTGCACTAATGTGTGCTCTGGGGTGGCAAGGAAAGTACAAAGTCATTTCCAGACTTAATATAATTCATGCAATGATCCAAGGAGTCCCTGATGTTAAGAAGACATACCATTGCATGGGGGAGCTAGAATTGATGCATACTTTGGGATGGCTAAGACATTACAAAGTCATACACAGCCTTATCTGGAATTCTTAATAACATTTAATTATATAGACAGTGTAATACAAACTGATACTTCTTTTTCTGCATTTTCTGAGGTTAGTTCACGATGAGCTGCAGAATTGGCCAATATCTGTTTTAAGGCAACTGACAGGACTAGTATCAGGCTTATCACCTTTGAGCAGGCATTTTTCTGGTTTTCACACTTAATTTCTCTGTTTCAGTGTCATGCCAATGTTAGCTTATTAACTGTTAAAGCTCTTGGTGTGAGATTTTAATCTTATGAAAAAAGAACAGGGATAGGGAACTTGTCAGCACAAACAGTGAGATCCTTGATGTCGAAGTCTAAAGTCTGATGTGTTCCCAAATGTACCCTATCTTCTAATCTGAGTTTTCTGGTATTCAGATTGTTTAGCTCTGAACTGATTCAGAAACTGAAAGCTCAGAGACTTCCAAAATTTGAAGCATTGATGTCCGTGTGCCCTGGAGGGCTATTCCCAACCTTAAAAGCCCAATTCCAGAGCTACTGAACTCAAGTGATTTCACTTTAAAAGTGCTTACTGTTTACAACTTCCTGAGAACACTGATGAAAGCCAGGTTAGAAGGAAAGTAGAACTTTCAACCACATTTTGCCAAAGTGCTGGCCACAACTTAAAACAGAGAGCATTTTGATGTGCGCAGCCAAAAGAAGCAGCACTCTGCTGGTTTTCTTAATGAGTCTGAACACTGCAAAATTCATATTCGTGTAAATTTGTTTCAGAAAACTGAGCAGCTAAAAAAAGACAGAGTAGAAGCTAGAACTGGATACAGATGCAAGATACATGGTTCGTTCCAGATATGAAATAGAAGTAGAAATACAGGCCTTTTTTTTTTTTTTTTTTGAGGGGTACCTAAAATGGAGCTCCCAGTGTCCCAGTAATGTACTGGTATGGGACCTGATGCTCAAGCTGAAGTACCCCACTAGTTGCTGTGTATTCCTGCCTGGAAAGGTCTGTGCCTCTGACAGGACTGTTCAGACCAACACTGCAGCTCAGGCTGCCAAGAAGTAAAAGTATATACAGACATATCTGCACGTTTGTGCATATCCTTTTGGAGCAGATATTTGAAATTACCAACGTGAGCTAAAAGCCCACGTGGTGGTTACCCTTTAAGTAAAGAAAGAAAGAGGTAATACTCCAGCTGTGTGGCAGACCCTGGGGGCTTGGCAACAATGACTGGGGTTTTCTCTGCAGTGGCCCCAAATATTGGGTATTGCTGCAGGATTTCTCTGCTCGCTTAGTGAATAGCCTTCAGTGAACATCCTCATCTTGGGGAAAGCCCCAGAACCCCATTAAGTGGTTGCGCCAGCCACAGAAATGGTAAGGCTTCCAAAGTAGAGAGTGAAATAGCAATAGGGTGAAGCAGAGGGATGTATTCTGCTCAGAGGAGTTACCTGCTTTGCTGTGACTTGAAGAGTCATTTGCTGAATGGTCTGGGCTCTGTTTCTCTGGGGCCAGTGACTGGGCTGTTGGGAAACCATGGGCATTTTGGTGAGTAGGAAAGCTTGTGCATTCACCTGCCTGAAATGGAGGGGTTTGGTGCAAACCATTTGGCCATAGCAAGGCAGCCTTTGCAGTGATGCCAGTACCACAGTTTACATACGGTTTCTGTATTCTGCCACAGGGCTGAGACATACTTGTACTTGCAAGTGTGGCCAGAAGTGCCACAGGCCTGGAGCAGGCTGCTGGGTAAGCAAAGTCCTCACACTTATCCCCATCTTTGCAGAGACATTCAGAGAGCTGTAATGTGTCAGAGAGGTAGCAAGGGATACCACATACATTTAATTTCAAAACTCCAGCACTCATCACAGATGCAATGCTATTTGCTGCATTTGTGCTTCCCTAGACTTTGAACAAATTATCTCCTTCCAGCATCCGGTAGAAGACTGGAGAAGAACAGACCATTCAATGGCAGAAGATTGTGTTTCCCAGATCCGTGGGGTAAAATCCTGACTCCACTTAAGTCAGCAGCAAAAACCCCATACACTTAAGTGAAGCCAGGATTTCTCTCCTGGGATCTGCAGGATTTGGATGACAGTATCTCAAGGTTTGGCAGCCAAAGTACCCCCTCATCTGGCAAATCCCTGAGGTGAACTCTCTTCTTCCATCATTCTCTTCAGGGACACTAGGTACAATGACGGCCTAAGTCCATAAAAAGGAATTTCTTATCCAACAGAGTGCACCAGCTCCCCAGTTCTGTCTTTAAAGGGCTGTGTTTGAAATAGGAACCACTTTCTGCTCCTGCAAACTAAAAAGTGGATAAGTGAGGAGCGAGAGCATCCTTCTGACAACTGAGGAAGGGCTTTGTGGGATCCCAGGATTACTGGTTTTAACCTCAGCCCCTTGGCTCATCACCTTTTTTCCTGAGCCCAATTGCTAGGCCATTTAATTCACTTGGACCTTCACAAACCAGCCTGGAAAAGAAAAGAAAGTATCTTGGAGGACTGAGCAGTTTTGACTTAAGAAGTGACAAACTGGCAGGGACATTCCCTCAGCCACCTTTCACTCCTTTTTAACGGCTTGCAGGGTTTTGAGCTGGCAGCAATTCTTTCTGCTATTAGGTTGAATTTCCAGTCAAAGATTAAAAGGCTGAAAGGGTGCCTATGTACTAACATACATGAGAAAAAAGTCCTGTAACAAAGCAGCACCCCTGAAAGGACTGTGTTTTGAAACCTACTCACATACATAACGTTTTAAGAGCTGTCACCATCAGATTACATTTTATGGCCAGTTCCTGAAGGAAGTGGTTGTAAAGATGTGGCACAAAGAGCAGAAAATCCAGGTGCTGAGCAGAGAGCTTTTGAACTTAGAGCAAATGCGTGATACTTTTTTCTAACCAGAACAACTGCTGTTTGTGACCATCTGAACTTTGAGCTCCAAGAAAATGTCTTTGGGGTTCGTCAGGCTGATATCCTGTCTCTAACCACAGCCTGTACCAGATACTTCAAAGGGAGAGAATACAAGTAACTCTGTATTGGAATCATCTGCTAGCAGAGGAAATTTCTTCCCAACATCAGACAATTTGTCATTGATTTATCCCCTCAAACAGGAAAGTTTATGGGCCTCTTAAAAAAAAAAAAAAATTCCAACTGAATGTAACAGCAATGTAAGTTTATCCACTAAGCCTAACAAATTTTTATTTTAAATGTATTTGATTTCCCTGAACTACCATAACAACCCTTCTGCCTTTTTCTCTGGACATTTTTCTAGTGCCGAAGTGGTAGTTTGCATTTTTTTCCCAGCCAGCTTTTTAAACAGATAGCCCTGCAAATGTGATGGTGTTCAGGAGCTGGGACCTTATAGCAGCCATTTTGCAAATGCCAGTGTCTCCTTCTCCTGGCAAGTGTTTTTAATCCCCTTTTATGGATTCTTTAGCCTCCATTTTCTTACTGATAGGATGCTACAGTGTTGTTATTGTTGTACAGTTTCTCTGAAGCCTCTAATGTGTCAAAGGACACAGATAGAGGATATTTGGCAGGTAGTGAAAAGACAGCACATTTATTGTTTTGTTTCTTTGTCAGATTGCTGACATTGAGCTGGATTTGTAATGTTTGTTTTCTGGGACTCAGATACTTTCTAAGACAGCAGTGCTGTAGCTGTGAATGCAAACTAGGATGAACTGGGTGTCTGAGATGAAGGTGTAAGTCTGTATGTAGGTTCTTAAGTACAAGTGGCTTTGCTCTGAGAGGTGCTGAATATCTTAATTTCTTTCTGAAACGTGTAAGATTTCCTATCTGGGTAGGTGTAAAACATGGGCCCCACTGAGGCCAATGGCAAACTTCCCACTGCCTTCAGTAATATAGAATCACCCTGAAAATAAGGAGGTAGGAGACTAATTATTGGCAGCTATTTTTCTAAGAGCCTGGCTGATACATAGAACAATACCAAAATGCCTCTTCATGTTTATTTCTTTGTGCAAAGCTCTTCTATGCATTTTCCTATCTCCTGTAAAGAAATATAGAAAAATTCTGCAGCCCGACGTGCCATCACAATTTATTTAAAGGTCATCTATTTGGTCTTAGTCACAATCACTGCAAGTGACAGACCTGCTTTGCTTAAAACAAGGCCCGGCCAGGTGAGCAGTTCAGCCAAGTAGTAGAAACTCGGCAGTTGTGCTGCAGCAACCCATTGCTTGATGTTGGAATCCTAATTTGAGGCTTCTAATTTGATTGTTTAGCAATTGTTGATTGCTTCAGCATGAACTACAGATGATCAGCATCTCCGGAAATCAGGCCTCAGCTCATTGAAAATAGTAGGTATGGGGTTTTTAAGATGTGGGTCCTGAGGCTCTGCGCCTCATTGAATTTAACCACAGCTTGGAGTAAAAAGACACACACACATTCAACTTGGGCTTGGTTTCTAACAGATTTGAGTTTGCACCATTAATCTTCTGCTTCTGCTACTCCCATAATGGTTCTTGAGCCCTACAGCCAGTGAAAACCAAACTGAGGTCTTGAAGAAATTAATTTCCTATGGGCTTCATAAAAACAGGCAGCTGGGTAAAACAGAGAGCTGTCAGTACTCTTGCTGAGCTCATCCCTGTTAAGACACCCAGAAAACAATCTGGGGAAAACCTTGTTATGAATGCCCTACCTGTGGATAAATTGAGCTGGCAGTCATGCCCTGGGGTGCCCTACACAGGGACAGGAGTTGGACTCCATGATCATGATGGGTCCCTTCCAACTCAGCATATTCTATGATTCTATGATTTTATAACTTTCACATCATATCTCTCTCTTAAACAGCCAGTCATGCTTAGACACATCCTTTGGAAACCAAGAGCTGTTGTTTTCATCACTTGTGAAATACTTGTTTTAACATATAACAGTGATATCTAGGAGGGAAGTGACGTGTTTTCCCAATCAGGGCAAATAAATGTGTCAAGTAATGCCCTGGTTTTTCTCAGTCTGGCTCTAGCTGCTAAAGGGTCTGTTTCACAATTTGTTAATTCAGCTGAGAGTGTTGGCTATATCTTCAGAGGGCTGTAGGTGGATGATTTACTTTTTTTGTTGTTGTTGCCAGATTGAAGTCTGCTTTCACCTTTTTTTTTCTCACTTGCTTGTGCATCAATATGAGCATCCCTCCATCTATGAAATTGAATTATTGTAGCTAGAAAGTCAATGATTCCAAGAGATTTCCTTGGGCATCTACTTGCATGATGAGGGAAATTCCTGAGCTCCAAAGGGTTTTAAATGTCTGGGCCTTGCTAATAATAACAATCCAAAGGGAATACTCCAGCTAACTGTATGTAGGCCAGACTTAATCAATTAACACACTGAGATAATGACATACCAGCTTATGGAGCCTCCTAAGTATGATCACGTTTGAAGACAGCCTCTGGCTACAGGAGGTCTGATGGCTTCCCAAATTAAATAGCTCAGAACTGCCAATATTTAGAGCTGGGGTTTCCAGAAAGCCACACTGAACTAGAGAGCAATAACGATGTCTGAAGAAACGTGCACCTTTCTGTACTAGTTTCTAAACCAAAACCATGGCTCAAGGGACGTTGATTCCAGAAATAAATGCCTTTCAGGTGCGGTTCTTTATGGCTGGTGGTTGCAAACTGAAACCTGTTGGAGTTGCTTAGCCAAATGGGACCATTCCTGCATACATCTTTGCAGAACAGGGTCCAGCGTATGGAAGGAAATGTTGCTTACTTTGGAAGTTTCGGTCGTCCATGTCTCCGTATTGTTCAAGTTCATGTGAGCTGAAGTTTGCATAACGGCTCTTAAAAAAGGGGGCCTCAAAATGTCAAAGGGAGCCCCCTTTCATGTAGAAGATGAAAGCCACGTTGTCTTGGCTGAATTCCAGCATCTATCCTTGTGTGTTCATGCGGATGATGGAGGTTTTCTTGTGATGGCTCCTGAACCGGGTGCCCTTTTACAGCCAATAAAGCTAAGTCGATTTGCCTTGATTTTGCTGTGGGGTAAATTGCATACAAAGGGGTTACAGTAAACTCTTAATTGGTGACTGCTTGAATGTGTGTGTGAGCCCTTAGTTCACCCATCTGTACGATGAGGGCAAAAGAGGGGTCCCTTCCTTTTTGACCCTTTTGTCTAATCTGGTTTGATTGTAAGATCTTCCAGGCAGAGATTGTTACCACATGGTTGCACATTGTCTACTGGGATGAGGACCCTGGTCCCAGTGGTAAATAACAGCCTTCAACAGTTACTCTCACGTGGATAAAATACAACCAGCAGAGTGATCCAAGTCATCTATCAAATAACCCACAGCTCCACCCACATACAGCTCCTCCATATGAATCCTGAGGTTAATTAAAAGAATCTAAAGAACGGTGGGGTTAGGGTGATTTTGTCTGAGTGCTGAAGATTGATGTATCCTCACAAGCTCCCCGTGCTGTTCCTCTGGGCTGGGGATTTTGCATGATTGCTGGCCAGGCCCTGAAAGACCCGGGCTAGGTTTCTAGCAGCTCTGTGCAGTCCATGCCAAACTACAGGTTTAAATATTCATTGCATTCTTCACATGCCAAATCATCTAAGTTGGAAAGCAGAAGCCCAAGATTTTGCAAAGCTGCTTTTGCACATAAAGGCCATTAAAAATTCATCGTGACAGGGAAAAACAACAACATTGCCAGTAGTAGGGAACTTTATGTTGACTTGGCTAATGCTGTGTGGGGCTAAGGTAGAGCTAACCCACATTAATCCACTTAAATGGAAGGGTGAGCCTGATCCAGTAAAAGCAATAAATCCTCTTTAGAGCTGACCAGACTCCAGTTGCACTATAGAAGAACAGGGCTGAATGGCAAACAGTTGGTAGGAGGTAACTGGATGGGGCCTGAATTTCCAACACACCAGGTAATTTAACCCACAGCATTCCCTTTTCCCCAAACACGCAGACCAGTTGTGGGTAGGACCATATCCCTAAGCTCTTGGTGTCAGAGGTGGAAAGATAGACTGTGGGGCAGGGAAACTCCCTGCCGATACAAGGCTGGAAAGGTTGAAGCAGCTCTCTGTCATCACAGAGAGTGGGTACCCAAGATGCCTGTGTTGGCAGAGTTATTATCCCAGGCAGCTCGAGCAAAAGGAGTGAGACGCAGAGAGCAGAGTTGGACAGACCAATGCCTGACCTGGAGTTGGTGAGGTTCTGCCCTGCCTTGGAGGCAGCCTGCAGATGCCAGGAGAGAAGGGCCAGCTGCTGCTGCCTTTCTATGGGTGAGAGGCTAACTGAGTTGCTCTTAAACGATGCAGAATTACATCTGAGGCTGAATGGGCTTGGGAGCAAGGAGGCCTGCATGCCTGGGAAGCGGCTGTTGCTATCAGAGAGCAATTTTCTCAAGGCTGACCCAAGGCATGGAACTAAATCCAGACTGGGTGAATATCTCTGTTTCCTTATTCCTCTGAGAAACTGGGTCTGAATTTAAAAGGCTGTTTAACACTTTGAAGCCACCCACAGTTCTGTCTTTGCCTCCCACACAAGCTCCAAGGAACTGACTCATTCCCACCGTATTTTCAGCTGCGTGTAGATCCTGCTCACAGCCCAGGAAGATCCCTGTTCAGCCAAGCGAATCAAGTGCACATTGTGACTTGAGTTAGCTGGTCTTGAAAGGGTTTTGCCATGCTGACTAACAGTCTGAAGACATCTGGCCTGCCTTTTAAAGTAGAGTAGGAACCATATTCTTTAGTTAGCTGTATAATTTATGCCTCGTCTGCTGTTCTCTATTCATTATGCTTCCTTATGTTGACTGTTAAATAGCTGTCTGTGAAAATAAGTGACACTGTCATCTGCTGTTAAATGAAAAGAGGTCTGCTCTAGGAGCAGGCATTCACCTCACCTCTCCCCTCTCCGTGGAAAACTCATGTTGCTTCTCTCCCCATAGGGACACTGCTTTGGGTTTGGCAGAGCTTTAAAGAGCGTGAGTGATATGTACAGCTCTTGATGGCTCTTAACTCAGGAAAATCAACAAGCCTTTCTGCTAGGGGAGACATAGGGTTATCCCTCTGTTCCCTGCCAGTCTGGTGAGCTCAAATACTCTTTGGAGTACAAATACAATTTGGACTAAAGTCCTGACGTGCTTGGATTTTTAGCTCGCTAATTCTTCCACTGCTGAGGAAAACAACTCACTTCTTGCTGACATCATGCTGTCCTCCCGCTACGCCGTATCCACTGTGAGTCTTCAAAGCTTCATGCTATGCCTGAACAATTACACCCACGTTTTGACTGGGAAACGGAGACAAATGAAGGCAGATAGAAGGAGGACATGGGAGCCCTGCCTTCCATTTTCCTGTTCTTCACACTGGGGTCATTACTGCCTTTCTCCCTGCCTAGCAGCAAATCTCCAGCAGATACCTACTGGGGCCACTGCTCTGTGCCTTTTCCCTCCTTCTCTGTAGAAATACCCCTGGTCTATTTGGGACCTGGACTACTTCTGCATGCCATGACACCACAGCACAGTCTTTAGAGAGAAACACTTGCAGTTTTTTGAGCATGATCCTGTTCACTATATCATTACAGAAGAGGGGGGAGGAAATGTGCTTTGCAGTAGAAAAGAATTGTCAACAAACTCAGAGAGAAGAAGGGGAGAAATGTCCAGAGACATGCTCTGTTTCTGGCTTTGCTGCATTTGGTTTCCTACATGCAACTCACTGAATGTTTGCCCCTCTCTGCAAAATCTGGGGCAAAGGCCTGGCTCTTGTCTGCACTAGTAGCTAATGAAGTCAGGAATTTACCTCTGTCACCACCTGGGAAGTGAATAATGTGAAACCCTGCTCCTCCATCCTACTGGCACTGGGCTGAGTTCCATTAGCTTCTGAGAAGCTTTTTGGAGTGCAGAGTCCTGACCTGCTCACAGTGGCTAGTATTAGCTGAGACATGAATAAACAATAAAGGAGATAAAGGAGAGGCTGGGTTGAAAGCAACAGCTGTTTCCTATGGACTCCTGAAAAAATTCAGGCTCCTCTTGCTGAGGCACTGGGCTTTTGTCCTCGAGTGAAGGAATGAACTGCTCTGGGAACTGCATTCTGATAAGAGAGCAGAGTGGTATTTGTTTATCACTGAATATAAAGCATCAGCTCAAAAAGCTTTAAGAAGAAAAGAAGTCCCTTTAAAAATCTATTTATTTCAGGTAGTTCCCAAACTTTTAGCTGTGCTGTCTCACTGCAGCTGTGACTCTAGGCAAAGTGTTATACCTCAGACTTGCATGTGTAGCTCATGTATGGTAAAGAGCAAAGTCCTTGGCCTGAAGTAGCCTTTTGCTGACTCCAGATGTGCTCTGCCATAAAACACACTGGAGGCCCAATGCTACCTTAAAAAAAACACTCAGTGGTTTCAACAGAAGGAGCGATCCCTTCTCTTTATAACTAAGCAAAAGGTTTGGCTTGAACCTGTTGCTATAATGAATTTCTAAAGCTGAGCTTGTAGAAATGATTCTGTGAGCAAAGCACGTGCCTCTGGTCTGCTCTACCCCCAGAAGTGCACAACAAGTCTTGGGGCTTCGGGCATTTACCCTTGATTTCCACCAGTGGAGCAGAGAGAAGAGTTTGGCCAGAAGAGGTGGATTTTCCTGGTGCTCCTCTTGGGTAAGGTCATCCCATTTGTGTGGAAATCAAGTGTTTTATAGGGAGATAGAGCTTTCAGTTATCTCAGCAGTACAGCAAGAGGAAATGCTAGCATCATGATCTGGGAACCAGATAAATGCAATCTGTCTTAATGCAGCCATCTCCTTTTCAGTTACTCCTACCAAGTTACTATATCTGAAAATCCTTTGCAAACTCTATTCACTCAGGCAATATCTTAATTTGCTGAGGGAGAGGGTTGGTTTTTGTTGTTTTTTTTTTGCAGGGGGAAGATTGTTTTGTGTTAGGTTTGACAAATCTTCCTCAAGTTGATGAACAAGGCCCCAGACCCTCTGGGCAGCCTGGCCGCTTTTATTTACGTGTGAAACCTGCAACAAATTTGGCTTCCAGATTAGCTGGTCCCTATCCTCCCCCTCCACCTCCCAGCTGCAAAAGGGTGGCTGCAAACTGCAGCAGTTTGCTCCTGGCACTGTCATTGCAGAGACCACAAAAAATAAAAGTTTGGAGATTTTGTAGGCAACCAGAATTTGAACTAGCCCCAAGTTTATTTTTTCCTTTTTTTTTTTCTTTTTTTTTTTTTTTTTTTTTTTGGGGGGGGGGTGTTGTTTG
Organism: Hemiprocne comata; assembly: GCA_020745705.1. Classification (NCBI taxonomy): domain Eukaryota; kingdom Metazoa; phylum Chordata; class Aves; order Apodiformes; family Apodidae; genus Hemiprocne; species Hemiprocne comata. The sequence goes on along the minus strand of CM036588.1, from coordinate 67,165,387 downwards.
GTTTGTTTGTTTGATTTGGGGTTTTTATTTAAGCAGGAGGTATAATCCACTTTAACATATGATTAGCAGATCCTGGTGTGGTCCCCTACCTTTCCCATACAAAGCACTTGACTCCAGCTGCAGTGGGAATTTAGGGCAGCTGGAGCTAGTAGGCTGTGCTGTGAGCCTGGGCAGTCACAGATGCAATGAGTTGGTGGCTGTGGGATACCTGGGCAAGCTGCTGGGAAACTGGCCACCTTGGGAGTACAGATCACACCAGCCCTGTCTTCTTAGTGAATCTAGTGGTGAATGGTGAATGAAGCAGTGATTGCATCTGCTGCATCCAGGTTATCTGTATGTTCTTTTATTTTATGGGGGAGGGACAGTAAAAAAAAAGTATAATCTAAGAGTAATCAAGCCTTAAAAGTTCTGCTATTTGTACCTCTAAAATTATTAATACCTTCCCTTACAACAAATTATAGAAATATGAACCAGCTAAATTGTTAATGCTATTTTAAAAGAGAGTGTCTTTGTTTTAAAGTTTAATATTAGCAAGAACTCAAATAGATCCTTTCAGCATTTCCTTTTTTTTTTTTTTTTCTACTTTTCACCAAGCCTTGCCCATCTCCACCGCTTTCCTGAGGCTCTTTTTTGTTTATCCTACACAATTTCCTTCCTTCCTTCAAGTGCAGACCCCCTTGCTCCCCTGGGGCTTCCTATGATAGCTAGGCACTAATCATGTACTTCTGCCCCAGAAGCACAGATAGAGGCTTCCTCCCCCTGCTTCCAGGCAAAGGAGGATGTAAGGCATAATGGTAATCTTAAACAACACTGCTATTCATTGTTTGGGAGATCTGGGAAATATCCTTGAATTCAGCTTGCTAAATTAGCTGCTTCTTGAGTAACCCACAGCTGCTGCGTATCTGTCCCATTACATTTTACAAAAATGCAGCAGTTCTCATTACATATGATATTCTCTCGACATATGGACCTTCCATTAGTTTATGTCTCTGTGTAGCTCTGTTGCCATGAATGTATACACAGAATATTTTCTTTTGTACTTAAAAAAAAACGCAACCTAAACCCAGCAATTCTTGAAAATAGATTAAACACAGGCATTTGCAATTACTCAGATGGCGCAAAGATGTTGGAGCTCCTCAGGATACAGCCTCTGTTGGGAGCCAATACTTAGATTAAAATGTTGCTTCTGGCAGTAAAAGTGTAACTACCAGTGGTTTTAAGGCTTCATCCTGCCTGATGTGCACATGAGTATCTTCCTTGAAGTTGGCAGGCGGTGTCTTGTGCGTGCAGATATTGGAAGTCAGATGGACCATCAGTGTAAGGTGATGCTTAACCATCTATGTGAGGTTCCTAAGGAGGCAGTGACATGGTTTTTGGATTTGGTCTCATGTGTTTGCTTCTGCACAGTGATTCACAGAGGAATTTGGTTTGAAAGAAAATGGATTCCTGGTGCTAGTGGATTTACACTCCCTACCCTTTTAATAACTTCTCCAGCATGAGCAGGGAACTTGAGCAAACCTTGGGGAGAAAGGTTTCTGTCTCTCCCCCTTCTTGTGTGCTTTTCTAGGCTTTGCCCCTCAAAGTGGAGCTGTGTCCTTGAGGAAAACCCAAAATTCCATCTTTGCTGTGCTCCCTGTGAAATAGCTGATTCCAGTAGGGTGTAGTCCTTGATGCAATGCATCAAGCACTTTAAATAAAAATGCAATGCTAGAACAAGTGAGAATTCAGGCCCCTAAGAGTGCTGTGCAGCACCTCTCTTACCCCCCATCTGGGGCTTACATAATTGACTTGCAGGAGTCTGTCCAGGGCTGACCACTGGCTGTACTCAAACACTGGGAAAAGTGCTACAGATTTGCAGGCTAACTGTTGCCACTTCACACAAAATGAGGGCTGACAGACCATGTCCTCTGAAGGGCATCCTCCAGTTATGCTTGTTTGCATGGTCACCAGCAAATGTGTCTGTGACCGTGCTCTAGGCTGTATAACCATGAATAGGAAGCCAGTGGTATCTATCTCGTTGCCTTCCTTTCTTCCTTCCACCTACCCTGGTCCTTTGTGTTGTCCCTCTTTCCCTCTCTCTTGGTGTCTCCCATTCTGTTTGGTTTGCTTTCCCTGAGTTGCATTTCCCTAACGGCATTTCTGTCTTACCTAAGAGCTGATGACTTGACTCACTGCTGTAAGTTTGGGGCACTAGATCTCTGTTATTCTTTGGGACATTGCCGTGCTTAATCCTGCCTGCTTCAAGGATGTGATTTTGGGGCTTTTGATTAACCACATTCAAAATTAAAAATATGTAATTCTGTTGTACACCTCTTTCCTCCTTTTATAACTAAACTACAAGCATGCCCCTTCCAAACATGTCCACCTAACTATAGATACAGCCTGCTTACTCCTGTATCTGAGCCTTCTGCAATGCATGTTTATATCTCATACCTGTTTAGTGCTCCTGTGGTGCAGGAAGGGAGGATCTTTTCTCTCTCTCACAGGAGTTATGGAGCTGTTGGGAGACCTGAATCTATGCAAGGATGTGGCTTTCCTGTGGAATAGGGGAGATGCCAGTGCTAGGGGCTGTCAGGTACCCTGTTTCATGCTGGTGCATGTGGGACCGTGTGCAGAACATCCCCAAGAGCTGGTCAGCTGTGCGTAAGGAGCTGCCAAAACCTGGTAGGTATGAGAGGCTGAGGACACTGTTGTGGCCTCTCGAAGCCATTCAGGTGCTTAATCCTGTGCTGTAAGGACATGTCTCCTCCCCTCAGGAGAGAATCATCTCAGGATGCACAGGCAGGAACTCTTTGCGAGAGAGGTCATTCTCATGAAATTGAGAGAGGGTTTGAGTTTCCTTTCAGTGGCCTCTAAATCATTTGTCCAGAGCACAAAGTGTCTCTTCCTGGATGTTTTTAGGCCCATTCCTTTAGAAGTCATCTATGACTGTGTTTGTATTTGTGCATAAATTAATATTAATGTGAATGTGGTCTGACTACTGGGCCCATTTCCTCCCACAGCTGTTTTTGTGTGAGACCTGATCCAAAAACATCTTGCACACACATCTTCCACCCTGGCTCTGCAGGCGTGCTTGATGGAGAACACTTTGCTGGTGAGGCCTGTTGTGGTTTAGGCATGGACACAGCACATAGCTGCTCAGTGCTGTCAGGGTCTCAGCAGACCTGCTTTTGCCTCAAAGCAGACATTTGGGTACCCAGGGAACTTGTGTTTTAACTGGAAAAAAGTTGGCGTGCCAAAGGTCTCCTGTTGTAAAGGAGCTTGCAGCTCAGCAGAAGTTTGGAGGGGCTGAAGGCTGGAGTTCACTGCTCCAGCTGGCAAGGAAGGCCCACCCACAGCTTAGGTGGCATTTAGGGCTCTGGATTTCAACCTGGGCATCAGCACCTGAAAACAAGTATTGAAACACCTGCGTTTTTATTTGATCTGGATAAGGTTCTGTGCATTTCTACGTTTATCCATTTGTGGATTAATCTCAAAGAGATTGCTGGGACTAAGCCTGGGACTTCTGCCAGAAAAGATGGTCCCAGAGACAACAGGTTCAGAGAATAAGTATTCCAAATACACTGGTTTTTAATCATTAAATGAATATTTCCTTACAAATTTAGATTTAGGTAGGGAAGGGGATTTGTTGTATGACTCGCATGTCCAAACTAATTGGCTACTCATATTTTTTACGCAAAACCCTCACAACTGCTTGTGAACAATCTACAATGGATGTATGTGCTCGGAAACTCTCGAGCAAGAAATTTGGACTCACACACTTGAAAAGGTTGTTTGCAGATGATGTACATGCCCACCACTTTTGGAGAGAAGGGGCCTAATTCAGAGTGTAGAGCAGGCAGCAAAAGGTACCTATTGCCCAAAGCAAGTCACAAATAGTTGCCTGGCTCTTGGGCTTAATCACATGATCCAATTACAACTTAATCCCATCAATATGAAATACATGTTCCCACCTTTGGTTATTTTCTCTATGTGGAAAGCTGCTCACAGCCTCATGTCTGGCATTTTGTGTTCCTATTGTAAAAGGAGAAGGGAGATGGAGGGAGGATGGTTGGTGAAACAAGCAGCCTGAAAACCCTTCTTTTGGCCCAAGTGGGAGCAGAGCAGCCTATAGAGATACTGTCACGGATCCAAGCAGGCTGGGGTTAAACAGTTTCCTCAGCTTTTCTCCCTAAATCAATTTTAATATTCTTGGCAAGCTCTGTTACTATGCATGGTGGGCAGCTGTGATTCAAGCAGGGATTTTTTTTTTCTTCCCCTTTCTACTGTCTCAGTCTTCCTGTCTTGTGCAGATGTGATCCTTTCCCTCTGTCTGCCTAACAGCTAATTATTTTACCAGACGAGCCAATAGTCTGAAGAAAACAGACCATGCATATTCTTGAAAGCAACAACTGTGTTACAATGTCCAGGGGGATGGGGAATTAAAAAAAAAAGGAGTCACTTCCTTCTGACCTACTCCACTCCTTACGAAAACCTCCAAAAATAGCAAGCGTTCCGATTTATAAGGGACCAACCTACCTTCCAAGTTAGTGCCCCCCTTTAACAGCAGAAACTTGCACCATGTACTTAGGGAAAGTGGGGAATAAGCCAACTTGAATAGAATAGACATCCAGCTAACAGCTCTGTAATCAATGGCAACCGAAAAACGTACACACCGCTGTTACTGCAAAAAATGTGGAAAAGAGCACATCAGCTGCTCCCCAGAAGCTGCTTGAGTGTTACCGAGCTCGCTGAAATTTCATTCCCAGTTGCAGTTATGCCTTTCAGATTAAAATAATTAGTCCCTGGCTCTGGAAAGGGCACCAATTCTGCTTTATGTCTTATGTTGGAGGGGGCTTTTCTAGTGGGGTAGATACCTGTGTGTTGCAGCCCACTCCAAAGAGAACACCTCTAAACCACTGTCTGCTGTTTCCCAGGTGGGAGCTATGAGCTACCAGGGAGCACCACAACTGTGCTGTTGTGTTTTACAGCCTACAGGCTGGGTTTTAAGAAGACCTACAATACTGGGTTTCAGAGGCAGGACAGGCAGGGGAATGCTTCATTTCCAGATCCCACATAAGCTCAGCACCGCTTGCTTGCTGGAGCTCTGCTGTGACACAAGAAGTGTGTTGTCCTGCTGATATCTGCAGAGCCACGTTGACTGCTAAGAGGAGGCCTGCCTGCCTCTCTCAACAGCAAACAACAGCATGTCAGGGGGGCTTCTCTCTGCTCTGAAGAAGCTGGCACATCTCTCCTATTTGGGGGGCCCTGGTTTAAGCAGTGTAGTGCTTAGTATTCTTGCAAGTGGGGCAATAGCGCACAAACACCAAGCACCAGGAATGAGGGCTCTGAAGGAAGGTGTGCCTTGAGATGGGGTAGAAGCTGACTGGCACATTTTGGAACGTGAAGTTGGGGCCTAGGGTGCTTACTACTGGTGGATCCAGCGGTCAGGATACAGAGGTGCTACTACTGCTGGCACAAAAGCTGCAGGGTCTTAAATCATACAGAGCAATGCCACTGCTTTTTTGACAGGCAGCTCTTTTCCTGGGTGGTAACAGCATGCCACAACATGGGGTAAAACCAAGACCTTTCCCCAGCACGTGGCATCCACGCCAAGGGACCAGGTGCCCCAGATACATTCTCTTTAAAATTCTACACAAGCAACTCCTTGAATGTAAAATGTGACTCATACTGCTCTGAAGGCCAGCATCAGCTGCCTTCCTGGATAACCTGGGTCAGTGAATCCTCCTTAATGTTGAGTTGCAGCTCAAAAGTTGAGTTGCTTTTGAGCAAGCAGTCACCCTCTGAAAACAAAGTTCCTTCTCTCGAAACCCTCACGGGGCTTCCCTGTGACATTCAGAGCACCAGGATGGGGAGAGCTATGTTTGTTCTGGACTCCCTCATTCACCTTTTGAGGAACATGTGGCTTTGCTGACAGTACTGGAACAAGACCCAGAAGAATGAATATTCCTCATTTCTTTGCTGCCGTTTTAAAAGTGGATAACCATTTAATTAGTTCTTCGCCCTCCAGGGCTGTAAGTTCTTGTATAATTAGATAATGAGCAATTATCATTACAGCATTTTGTTCTCACGTGGTGCTACCTGGATTCCAGTACTGACCACGTTTCAAAGGCTCTTGTTCCAGGTTATTACCCAGTAATGCTATGGGAAGCACTAGCACTATTTTTACAAGAAGACTTTCTTAGGGGGGACAATCTACCAGCATTACAGGTACTAATATAAATCCCACCTGCTCTTACTGGACTTGCCCCATGGTAGCTTGAAGCAGTGCTGATAACCGCAACAGTGTGAAAACTCTAAACTAGTCCAAGATTATGTGGTTACATGCTTCCTGAAATACTGCCTTTCATGTCCTTAATGCCACCCTTGCCTTTCCTGCTTTGGCAGGGAAAGCCAACATCAGGGTTACACGACGCGGTTTGGAACAGAAAGCTATTGGACAACACAAAGGTTTAGATTTGGAGTAGCCCCCAGAAGGGCTGCTGTGCTAAGAAAAGCGCCTGATGCAAGTCAGGACTTACAGGATGTACTTCTGTTGAGGTCAGCGACTGGCAATTAATTAATTCATTAAAATACCTGAAGAGATTTAAAATGGGCACATGGTAAGAGCACGCATGCAAGAGGAGGATCTTGAAACCACTTAAGCTTTAGGGCAAACAAAAAACAGATGGCAGATGGGCGTGGTGATGAAAAGGTGTAGGCAAGGGGCCCATATCTGTTATTATTCCTGCAGCTACAATTTTATTACCATTCCTAGGCTTTGGGGAACAGAGTTGGTTGGGTTGGTTTTTTAAATAATGTATGGGAAGGAACACAAGTTCTGCAGTTGGAAGATGCCCCGTAGCATCATCCCAAGTCTCTGCTAAGACTCTTCATACGCTTTACTCATCACCCAGAATATAAACTGTTTCCCTAAACTTCAATGTTAAGGAATTGCTTTTAGAGGGAAAAGAAAAAAAATTGAAAAGCAAAGCCTCACGCTTCCTCTCCTCCCTGAACTTCTCCTCCTTGTTTCGGCAGCACCAGAGCAGAACTCGGCACAAGACTGGCAAGAAGCCCTCCTCCAGCTCTCTGGGTGATAGGCAGATGTGGCCTACAATCTTGTTTTGTGCAGTTAAGTTGGGACAACAGGTTATGGAAAGGTAAGCTGTTTACCTGGAGGATGTTACTTAAAGCTGCTCTTAATGTTGTAATGCAGTGAAGGTCTGAGGCAAAATTAGCAGCCTGCTCTAAATGGAATATTTTTTTTCTTGAGGCCTACAATGGCAAAGTGACAGTGACTTATAACACTGCAACAACAAATCAACCTATTAAAGAGGAACAAGGATCACATGGCAGGGCTCAAATAAAGCAAAATTTTAGTTTAGATTTTAATACTTGCTGAAAAGGTCCAAAACAATTTTTTCTAATATTGTTCTCCTGGTCACTAGAACACAAGAGATATACTTGGATTAAAAAAACAACCAAAACACAGAACTTGATTTTTCACAGTATTGCAACAGCTAATGATGCTTGTTTGTAGAAAACAGATTAAGTGCCCACAGGGAAGAATTCACTATTTAAAAAGTTGACTATCAAATGTCAACTGAGCTGTATTTAGTCCTTGCCATACAAAAGCCATGTCAGGCAAAGCAAGCCAAAGGGGGAGAGTGGGGAACATAAATCATTGCTGAGCAGAGGCAGAGCCAGATTTAAATTTTTTTTTCTCTCAAGAATGCACAGCAATGGAACAAAGATTCGGGTTTGGGGGGCTTTTTTTTTTTTTTGCTATTAAAATCCTTTTTTACCTATGCCTGTATCTAAGATGGCATGTGTTTGACCTGAGACAGATGTACCCAGAGCCAAACTGCACATGCTGGTTCACTCTACGAAAACCAAAGCCATTATCCGACTGGACATGTGATGCCTAGGAACATACATACAGAACTGCATGCCCAATGAGCTGGAATGAAGAGGCTGGTTGAGCATGTTTCAAATGGCAGATAGCGTGCCACACCATGATTACTGTGGACCAGCCACTAATCCACACAGCAAGTTGAGAATTATAGAATGTCAGGTGCAAGAGCTGCTTCAAACCAGTGCATCTTTCCAAATGCTGCACATTAACTCCTCACACAGTTCCTCTATCAGTTAAAATGAAGGAGGCAGGTGAAGCAGCTCATGAGATCGCCATACCAAGGAGTTTTCCCTCCTAAACAGAGCATCATTATGTGGCTTCCAAGCTTAGCCAGGGATGCTGAAATCAATGTAAGTTGAGGGTGTTGAGGGCTCTTCCCATTTTGCAGTACTGAGCACAGAGCTTGAACTAGAAGAGATTCTTGCTCAAGGAGAAGGACTTTATTTTACTCCTAAAGAAACTAGTATGGAGGGAGGGGAGTCTTGGCTAGAGAACGGAGTAGTGGTGCTTTTCTCACTCTGTGACAGTAACCAATAGGCAATGTGCTATTTTGTCATGTCAGATTTCCTCAGCATAAGCAGCTCATGATAGTTTTGTGATGGAAGTTAGAGAAAAACTGACAGAACTGATTTCCCAAAGGAAACAAAGCAAACATAATCTACTTTGAAAAAAATCTGATTTTATTTTTGTATTGAAAAGACCTGTCAATTTAAATAGATGTTTATTTCCATTTGTGGTCTCAACCAGTGTTGTGTGTTAACATTTTTCAGAACTGTATAAAAAGCCATTTGTGTTACATCGGTTAACATCCTAGAACACTGGGGGGGGGAGGGGTTTGAAGCAGCTTAACATTAAAAATAGGATGTTCCCAAAAAACTTACAACTGATGCGGCATCTTCTATTCTAATTTTATAGGAGCTGAAGCATACTGCAAATACAACTCAAGTTATTTGGTCTTAAAAAAACCAAAAACAACTTTAAACCCAGATTGCTTTCATAGCAATATTGAAGCTGTCAGCTGAGAGAACACACACATACACTCTCGTGTGTGCCAACACACACACGGAGAACCACACTGAGCACACGTGGAACACCCCATTCAGTATTTGTATTATGTATGTGTTCTTCTGAATCCATGATAGCTGTAATTTAAAATGCTAGTTGCCCCTTTTTTTATATATACACACATGGTTTCCATAGAAACCCAAGATTCTGCACAATCAACTGACATTTATTACTCATGGTGCTGTGAAGTTCTCTAGTGAAAGGGCCAAATTCCAAGCCTTACTCAAACATGCACATACCTAACCAGAGCCAATGAACAGCGGAGAAGATGGTCTAGAAAAGGGCTTGCAGGGTCAAGGTCTAGATCTGAAAAAAATCACGTGACAGATTGTCATTCAAAAAAAGGTTTTTAAGTATTTCTTTGGTTTATTTCCATGATTCTCAACACTGTCTGAAAAACCCAGAGACAGTCACATGAGAAACCATAGCTCTAAAGCAAGCCTACAGCATTTTTAAATCTGGTGTATTAAATGTTCCGAAGACTGCAGGAATTTGGAGCACCCCTTACATTCATGTCCCCAAAAATCTAATAACTGCTTAAGTGCATGCACTGAGGCATGACCGGCATGCCTGTAAGTTCATATTGTTCAAGTTAAGAGTAAATATAGCTGCAAAAAACCCCACCCACCTATAATTAAATGGTCATTACTAGCAGTACTATAGTGACTGTCTTGTTATTAAAGAAATGCAGACATGGGTTCTGCCTGTTTGGCTTGCTCAGCCAAAAGGAAGCTGTCTGCTCAATTTAGAAAGAAAGCAGATTTTAAAAATCCAAGGGAGTTTAATATTTCCATGTTCCTGGGGTCATTTATTAATGTAAAGATGTAGACAAATGGCAAGTATATGAAAGCATCTCTCGTACATTCCAAGGTTTGGAAGTCAAAAGCAGACCTCAACTTCCTTATGCTTAAATGTTACGGTAGGCTGGGAAAAACCAGTAAGAAGTGATACAATATTTCCATGAAAAGCAAAGTAGAACTAAGTCTAGCTGGCATTTCTATGCAAAGAGCTTTTGCTATGCGTTATGTAAGGCAGATTTTATTGCAAAGGTAGTTACCAGTCTGCTAGTAGGAAGGAAAATACAGGCAACTATACTTAGAGGAGATGGCTGATAATTACTAGTGACAACTTCTGTTTTTCAGAACAACTCAGCTTTAATGTACTTTCTGGAAACACCATTTTCATCACTGGTTTTCACTTCCTTCCCCATCCCCATGCTAAGTATCAAAAATCAAGACTGGACAAAATGAATTGTGGATATTTACCAACCAACAACATCCAGTATTCCAGTGTTATTTTTAAACTGGAACAAATATAGGTCATTCTTTATAACCTACTGCCAGTGGTTGCTTATAAATATCTTCTCCCTGCAATAAACACTGGTCATTGAAATATTAATTTGCAGTAACTACTTGGCACTAGGTTAATATACTTGTAAAGTTTAATGAAAGTGCTTCTGATGTACATAAAAGCACTTAAAACATCAGACTTTTAAAATGTAGTTTTGGGGTTTTTAACATCTACAGTTACAGTTTTCACAAGCATTTCTGAAAGTATTAAATCTCTTCATAAGTTTAGAGGCTCCCATCTCAGCTTGTCTAAGTTTCTCAACAATTACAGAATACCTAATGTAACATTCTTGCTCCCTATGCTGAGACGACACAGTACCAAAATTTAGCTATAAAAAGAGGCATTTTTGGTCAGACTGACCCCCCCGCTGTCCCTTAACAGAAAAGCAACACAGCTCAAACCTTTCTCCTCCCTCCAAAAAAAAGACACCTAAGGCCACAAATTGACATTTGCCAGCATATCAGGTGTTTCTTCATTTGTGGCAACTTAGAGAAATACAGTTTGAAAGCCCCACTCCCACCTTTAAGGATAAACCACCTCAGAAGCCAGTTTAGGCAGCAGTGAGTATGGAAGGAACCACATTACATCAAAACGGTGTGTTAAAGCCATTCCAGCTAGTTAAACTAGTTTCTAACCATGTTTAATCAAAATTCCTAATTGCAGGAAAGGAAAAAAAATAATCTTAATGTAGAGAGAGAGAGAGAGAGAGAGAGAGAGAGAGGCAAAAAGATGCAAAGATAACCACCACAACGATCCAAGAGCAAAAAACTCCTGTTTAAAGGTTTTCTTATGCTAAAAAAGGCACACAACCCCTTGTGGACTAGAGACAAAAGCTAGCAGTACAACAGCAATAAACCCAGAAGAAAAAGCCTACCAGAATTACCCAATTGCCTACTGGGAAGGAACAATGAAGTAGACAGGCTGCTCTTGCTCTGTTTTGTTTGCAGGGAAGTGGTCAAATTTAATAGTCAAATTTAGCCACATTAAGAAACATTTAACAAAAGCTACCCCAAGAAACCAGAACAAAACCTGACCTTTGGGTCAAAAGGCCACAGACAGGCCTTTCCATAGCATGTAGCTGAGTGAGTTCAGAGATTGGCAATGAAAGAAAAAAAGCTTTAGACATGTGATGGGAACAAGCTTTGGGATTTATCGAACAGTCACGCCAAGCTTCTCCAGCACACGCACTCCCTTTTCTTGGTATTCTTGTCGGGTCATCCAGAAGTTGTCTTTGTCTTTCATGATGTCTGCTAGAACTGCGCCACCCAAAAACACCATGTGCTTTCGACGAGGTGGATCTTCAATTCGGATCTTAAATTTCTAAGAAAAAGAAAAGAAAATGTTACTAGGATTCTTGAAACAAAGCCTTTCAAAATAAAATTGTGCTTTCCACCAGAACAATGAAATGGAAACTGTTTAGTGAGAAAAATGCAACCAAAAAAAACTGAAATGCTAGGACAGGGCACCCTGCATGAGTTTCCAGCTTGCGCAACCGCAGTAAAATAGCCACTTTGCACTGGAAATTGGAGACAGCTATTGACACTTTCCCCAAAATTATACTTCCAGTGTAGCCACAAAAAGTCTAAGAGTCAGAATCCAAAATTAAAGATCTTATTTTTGCATTTCATGAGCATGGTAAAGAGTGAAATACTTCCCAAGCTTTCATGACTAAGATTATCAGAAGCTACCAGATCATCAAATCACAAAATATTTTAGAATTACACCAAGTTTTAGAAGAGTCGATGGAATGGATCTTAAATTTACACAGTCTAGACCAGCTTAACTAATACATATTCCCTTAAATTCTTCAATGCTAAAGCTCCAACTTCAAAAGCAAGACTGAGTACAGTGAAATATTGCCTTAGACTTAAACATTCTGTACAACTGAATCATTCCATATAGCTGCAAAAGATCCTCAGACAACACGCTCTTAAGAACCAGTTCAATTCAGTTCAACATTAGAAACTCCACTCCAAGGAATTTTCTCTGTAAATATCTCCTCCTTGACAAGCAGACAACATTACAATGCCGTGTTACCTCTGTAATGTGTGTGTGTGGCTGTTGTCTGCTTATCACAGCAGCCAATGAACAAAGGGCATTTATTCCACTTGAAGGTGTGTTTGAACTTGAGCCTCTTTTGAGTATTTCACTTACAGCATGAACCAAAACTTTCACAGATTAGAAAAATAATAATGATAATTTTTGCTTTTTTATTTACTTGTATTTAGCCTACAAGTTGTGCCCTAGCATTTATCAGCCCATTTTACATTCAAAGTAACCCAAGACTTCAGCATTTACTTGCTATTGGCACAGACTAGAAGGTGGCTTCATTGCAAGTATATACACACAAGCCACCTATTCAAAATGAAGGGGTGTGAAGAACGGAGAGGCAGGAATTTTGCAAGTTGGCTGGAGGGCCACCGCAACTTCTGTAATTTCTGACGACTTGGTTCCCTCTAGTGGGGATTCAGGATAAATCTCGTCCCCACACACAAATAAAGCCGTGGCTCGGTACCTACCGAGAGTTTTTCCACATCTCCTTTCAGAACTCGTTCCAGGTAGAGCTGTTTCAGTTCCCGCTCCAGTCGTGAAGGCAGCCCGGGGTACATGGTGGATCCTCCAGACAGCACAATGTGCTTGTAGAATTCAGACCTGAGCAAAAAAATAACCCTTCTAGTGTCGTGTGGTATACTCTGTAGTACAATTAGAGATCCCTGTACGTACAGAGGAGTAAATACAAATCTAAAAAATGGTCACACACAAACACAGGTTTTGCGCAAGTTTGGCAGACTTGCTCATGATTTCCAGGCATCCCAGAAAGCAGCAGTAAAAAAACAAAACAAAAAAACCCACAACAAACATTGTGCTTTCAAGATTTCACCCTTGCCCATTCACACCAGAATAGTCAAGTTTCCAGACAACTCGCTAAGCTCCAAGATCTCAGACTGAGCCCCACTCCCAATACAGACACCTTGGCCCAGCAGTGCACACGTCAGTGTCTAAAGCAAAAGATGTTATTTTGTTTAAATACAGCTCTCACATGACTGCACCCTGACAGAGGATTGTAAGTGTTCTGCTCTTACCTGGTATCAATGTCAGCAGCCTGGATGGTGTTAAACAGCAATTCAGCCACACCAACCCCTTCTACATTGATTAAGTGAGGCTGGAAGAGAGCCTCTGGTGCCTCAAATCGTTCTCCACCAACTTTGATAATCCTGCCATCTGGGAGCTAGTGGAGTAAAAACACCATTTAGAAGACAACTTTTAGCCACTTGGATACTAAACAAACCAAGAGGAATTGACCTACACTGTTCCCTAATATTTAAAACAGGAAATTGTTGATAACTGTCACCACTGCAAGAAATAATTCAGTACTACTGAAAGAAGATACAAATGATGCCATTTACTTGGAGACACCAGGGACCAGGTAACTCGACACTGACGTACCAAACACCTCCTCGCAATACAGCTCCTAATATCGATTTAAAAGATGATCTTACAGCAAGAGTAATGCTTTCCTGTAAGTCTTTTCTTCCATGTGTGATCACAGGTAGTTTCTACTAACTGCAAGTTTACCATTCTTGTCACCAGATACCAGTCTCATACTTGTCACTTCTAGATGGATGAAGCTGAAACAATCTGACATGCTAGAATAAGTCAAATTTCTCTGCAAGTTCCTGTACTATAATATTCAAATTTCAAGGACCTACAATGACAACGGGCACAAAGTCTTACAGAAAATCTGAAAGGAAAAAACCAGCTTTTAAAAGTTCTCCCAGAACCAAGTAATCTGATTCTACAGACTCCTATGTCTGGGAAGTGAGCTACTGCCAAGAAAAATTTAGAAGAAATCAAAGCTAAACCACTACCCAAATTTAAACCTATGAAGTTTAGGACAAGAAAAGCTGTCTCAAAACACTCACCGTGTAGGATTCAACTAGTACTGTGGTCTCTAGTGCCAGTTTCTGCTCCTGTTCAATGTTGTATCCCACATAACACAGCTTTTCCTTGATCATGCGAACAGTTTCAAAATCAGCAGAATGGTTGAAAGCATACCCTCGCAGCAAGAGGAGCTGGGGGGAACACATTAGATCAGCAGTAAATGACAGCCCAGATCTCTTTATCAGTAGACAGGTACATTCAAACATACATCTTCAAAGGTTCGCCTCCCTTTTTCAGCTGCAAACTTAATACTAAGTCAAATCTCTCAGTGTATTCGTTATTACCAGAAAAGTAGAACAGCGACTGCATTACTCCATGTGGGATCCATCCTTACAACTTTCAGTTGCAATGAAAGGCAAGTGAAACAGAACCAAAATAATTCTTATATTTAGGACTTTGCTTCAGAGCACGCCAGTATTCTAGTTTAACCATAACATTTGTCAATCCAGAATGTTGCTTATATTTTAAAAAACCCCAAATAAATAGTCTATAAAACATCCTGTCTTATTTAATAGTCAGGGAAGAATCACTACACTATTTTCCACACTGTAAGAAAAAGTCTTTCTGAAATTAGATGAGTAGAACTGATAGAATACAGTTTTCTTTTAATTTTATGTATAGAGAAAGCCAGCTTTTTCCATTTTCCTTTTCAAATATGGAATGAAATCCCATCCCACCTGACTGCTACTAAGAAAACGTGAATTCCCTGAATAATATCACATGTGATTTAGATGAAGAAACAAAGATAAGAGTGAAGCAATGTATAGTGGTTTATTGCTATCAAGGTATTTTAACTTGAAGCCATGTATCGAAGATTACAGCCTCAGCCTTGAAAATTCTTTCCAGCTTACCTTAATGAGGTACCTAGTGATATCCCTCCCAGCGATATCTAACCGCCTGGTGAGGTGAGGAAGAGAGAAACCCTCATAAACTGGGCAAATATGAGTTACACCATCTCCAGAGTCCACAACAACACCAGTCAACAAACCTAAAAGAACAGGAGGGGAAAAAAACAATAGGTACAACAAGTTTGCACCTTCATAAATACAGCAGAATTGTAGCGAGTTTAAGACGGGATTTTTCATTGTAATTAATACAACCTCTGTTCCCCCAGTTTTCCTTTTGGGAAAAGTAATCACAATGTAAAATTCAGTTATTTCCATTCAGCTGGATTTTAAACTTAAGGTTTTCATAACAACAAAGGTTTTTGTTAACATTTTTTAAAAGTGTTACTTCTACTCTCTTAGATTCTTCTAACTCCACCTTTCAAAATTTTATCTGGTGTTTTGACATCTTAAATTGCACACTGAAGGGAACATCTAAGATCATGAAATGCTTGTTGGGGCTCAAATTCCTTCTCCAATTCAACTGTATATGTGCAACCCTATACTAATTTTCCAAATATGTAGAAACCTAGAGGTATTCAAGGCCACAAGTTTGTACCTTGTGACAATTATTAGGACTTCTTGATTTTGACTGGCATTCAAAAAAACTAAACAATGCTTTCATAAGGTAAAGAATATTTGGACTATACAACACACATCTATTTCTTCCCCACGGAAACAGTGCTAGGCTGAATCAGACCCACTTCATACACTAAAGAAACTAACTCTAGTTAAAAAAGTTTACCATAAACCCACTGAATACTAAGGTGTACAAAACTGAGATATCATAAGCATGTAGAAACAGAAGTTCCTATACTTCACAAACAAAATAAATAAGAGGCAAAATTAATGGTGAAAGTTGATTTGAAAACATTTTTATAGTTTCTCACAAGCTACCTAAAGCAAGAAAATGTATTTTAAGGGGAGACCTTAAAATAATAAAGGCACATGGCAAGGTGCACTGGTTTGACTAGTGTAATTTTGCTCAAGCTTTGTAAACAAGAGGCAAACAAACTGGTTACTTGCCTTGGATCTTCAGATTTATTAGTGAACTCTAATAACCACCAAGAAAACACAACAAGTCTTGCAATCGGAAACACGCAGTAAGGAAGGAAATAGTCACAAGGGACTACACCTAACTCCAAAGGACTGTTGTAAGGAATTGCTAAATAATTTCCTAATTGGAACTAGGTTTTGATACATAAACCCCTTTGCCTTTAGAAGGCACAAGAGCACACAGAATTCCTCATAAAAGCAACAAGTAGTCTTAAGAGTTTTAATAGCAACAACAAAATGTGGTGCACTGAAATGAGGCACATCTATGTAATTTTAGCCAGTACTTTAATCTTCAACGTAATATAAATAAGTAGGATTTTTAAAGGGCTCTTTCATTTTCAAATGTTCTGTTAATGTGCAACTTCATTTTTATATCTTAGGTCTTCAATTTTGTTTTAGATTATAGTATGTAGGAAAAGTGTGGACTGCTTTAAGTTGTTTCACATATTATTCACAAAGTGACTGAGTACTGTATGTTAAAATACATGTAACATTACAGGAGAATTTAAGACCGTATACGTTGGTCAGCTAAATACATACAAGGAATCAAACCAAAGAAAAAACAAGGGGGAAAAAAGAAAGAGTAACAGCACAGAACTAGTTTTAATGACTTGCATAACAGAACCACCTTTCCAGTACCCCATCACTTTTGCTCTTAGACATAAAAACTATGGTGACACATTAATGGAAAAGGATATTCATGTCCTGCTATGTTAAAGCTAAATACACCAAGCCACTAGTAAACAGATGTAAAGAGTCATGTTATTAAAACTGATACACTTGAGTAACTTCTTAAAATCCTAGATGTACTGAAGTCAATGTCAGAATTTCTATTGAATTCAGCAAATTAATTTTCTGCTCAGGCTGAGGGTCATTTATTCTAGTTTATCTACAGCAAAAGAATCAACTTTTTTTTTTTAATGGAAAATAGTGCAAAAGTCACCTTGTCATCTTGAAATTCACTCAGGGTAATAAATTTTTCCTTTATCAGAAACATCAAAAGCACGTAATTAAGACTTACGCCAAAAGCTAAATGACTACGCCCTGAAACAATTACAGTTTTGGTACACTAGGGTTTTGCATTTACAAGCATATCTCCAGTTAGTTCATGGTAGTGGTACCTATCAATAGCTCCTCAAAACAAAAAGCAAGCCTGTAAGACAGAGCTGAGCTTGCCTACAGTGGTATTGAATTAAGCCTAAGACCCATTAATACTGTATGAAAACTCTGGCTCAGCAACACGTTTAAAAACTAAACAGATTTTAAGTTATCTTTGCCTACCTTGAGCATACAAAGTAAGAACAGCCTGAATGGCTACATACACCCCAGAAAACTGGTATGTTTCAAACATAACCTGTAAGATGAAGGCAAAAATTAATGTTCAAAACATGCCAAATACTTACATTTCACAGATGTTTGAAAACTGTATCACACAAAAATTGTATTCTTGCTAATCAAAACCACTTTCCAAGAAATTTCATTGTACAGATTCTATACAAATATTAGAAATCTACTTGCTTTATGGCAGTAATTACTACATTCAGTTCTATACCTTACCTGTTCACACAAGATGAGCCATATGAAATATTCCACATCTGTTTAGCAAGGAAAGAAACCCACATGCCAATTTCTGCAGTTTTACTAGGCCATTTTCCAAAGTGCTTAATGAGTGGGAGGCAGTACTTGTAGACCAGCCAAGTCCTTCATTACTGAAGTGTGACTTGGAAATGAAATGTTTGTTAAAGGTGTATGCTCTTCAATCTAATGAAGTTCAGAGGTTTTTTTTTTATTTGTTCTTCATATCAAGCCCTACAGACTTTGTACATCCACAAACTATGTCAAGTAAGACCAAACAGACTCCTATGCATGTGGGTCTAGAATAAGCCCAATGCCACAGGTTGTTCTCTGCATGTGGGCCTCCTTCCCTTCTTTAAAGCACAACTGATGACAAACTTACGGAGTTAGTGCAAAATCCTCTACTGTTTAAAGAGTACAAGTAGGGCTAAATCTGTTACCACATACAGAAAGCAACAGGTTTGCAGAACTCATATCAAAACATAAAAAGTAACTGCCTGTCTTGTAGACTAGGTTCCCCTAACCACTAAATTCATTTCAGTGAAGAAACAGAGTCTAAGATTAAAGGACATAGTTTATAGGATCTTGTCTTATTTATAAATACAAAAAGCCAAGTAAACAATTCAAACTGTACAGCAGTTTTCTCCCCAAAATGCTTTACCAGAAAAAAACCCTCTGATTATTCATTCCAGCAAATACAGAAATTTTGCTTTTGCTATTCTGCAGCCTCCTGAGGATTTCTGCAACTTCTAGGATTAGAAACTAATTAGATCTTAAGTACTCCCACAGCTCAAGTAAAAGATATCTAAATATTTTTAAAGAAAAACAGCTGATGCCTGACAATTTTAGAATTCTGAACTATTTAAAGCACCTCCTCTGTCCAAATAGCATGATTTTAAACGGCTGGCCCATATCAAAAACCTGATCCTTGTCAAGTCAAGTATTTCATTGTGGTATCGAGCCCACTGCAAAACCCCTGGGAAGGCTGATGCCACCTTAGCATATCTGCTGTGAGCACACAGTACAGCAGAAGTCGAGTAGAAAGGAACACAGAGGGGGTGAGCTGCAGAGCACCCTGCCATGAGAACATCATGCTTTGGGTTTTTATAAGCCCCCAGTGTGAACTGGGTAATATAAAAGGAAATTTAATACAGTAGTCAGGTGCTTGGGCTAAGAAGGAGCAAAACATTACAAGTCTGGCTAGTAACTTCCGTAATGGCCACGGTTTAGCAATGTGCAATTCCTTCAGAAACAAGAAGCAGAAGTGTCTGCCAGAAAAGCAACAGTTGAAACAGCAGCAACTCAAAAAGAGATCCTGTTTGAGTAGTCATTGTCTAAAACTAGCACTATTCCAATGGACGTGCCTTTCAAAGAACCTGAGTATTTACAAACTGAAAAACTTAAGAACAATCTGTATTATCTTCATACAACAAAATAAATATTTAAATGGCATTAGTTACTGCCTTTACATGTTGTACTGCAAAACCCTTTTATAACCTATATGCAGGCCTGTTGGGAGGGGGTGTTATTTTTTAAGACATCTAGGTCTGATCTTTTTGACATGAAAAATGCCCTGACACAGGACATGTATATTAGCAAATCTTAAGATAACAACACTGAGGAGAAATGTTCTCCTGAAAAGATTCTTGTTGTGAAGGAAACTTCTGGATTACCTACAGGTGATGTTCTAAGTGGACACAGAAAAGAAGAACTAAAAATTGGGTGAAAAGATAAAGAATACTAGAGTTTGGGATTAGGAGAAGTGACTGTGCTAGAGTATCCCTATACAGCTGCATGATGTGCCATTAGTCTGGCTGCTCCTGAGGGTATTACAGAATGAGAAAACAGCAGATAATGAGGGACAAACAAATGGCAAACACTCAGTTACGCTGAGGAGCAACCAGGGCCTTGTACCCGCTATGAAAGAAACAGCACTTTTAAAATACATACTTTACAATATAGCTGTAATGTGAACACTTGCTGCTGGTACTATGTAGCTGAGTTTGATGGAGCTATGAGGTGAGGAGGGAGAATTACTGGAAGTAGAATGAAGAACAGCATATATAATTATCTATCATCTTGATGCAGACCAGATGACTAAGCTTTTCTTTTAAAATGCTACTGCACTGTATCACAAAATGCAGAGACATTATTATATTTACTGCAGGCTTTAGGAAAAATCTTAATTCAGTCCCCTGCTTCATCCTGAGCTAGCCTCCCTGAAAAGGAGGACTCCATGTCAAAAATGGAAGATGTATAAATATGTTAAAAAACTACATATTGCTAGTCCCATAACACTGTGATCCATTAAAAATATTAATAGAAACAACGAGCTTCTCTAACCCAAATTTAAATTTACAAAAAATGGATTCTAGTTCTCCCTAATCCTCTGGATCATGATTAAGTATCTACAGTCTCTGGAGTGGTTTAAAAAAGTAAACGAAGCACTGCAAATATTTTATTAATTCAGAAGCCATACCAGACTCTTCAATTTATGGTATAAAATTACTCAGTACCAGAATAACTAAAATCCAGCCTTTTATGTTTAGCAAGAATACAGAAACAAGAACGCTATTGTAGACAACTGAAAAGCAAAGAAGCCTGAACAGGAAATTCAACCATCCCTGCTACATGGAGGTCACCCAGAATAATCTGCTATATCTATCACACCACAGCTGACTGATATATAATAGACAGCATTACTAATGTTGCATTACATAATACTTAGGTAATAGGTCCCTAATGTCCACAATTGCTAAGAAATGCTGCTGACTTTTGATTGTATGGTTTGATTTGTTTCACTTAAGTTTCTCCAACTTTGCTATACTTCACTTGTTCCCAAGTGACTGAAAGGAATGATTAGTGCAATTAACTGCCACGTTGCAGAAAGCACTACTGTAGCTGTGACAACAACAGGATTTTAAAGGAAAGGTCAACAGGTAACGATAAAGGTAAATTCTTTTTAGACTAAGCAACAGATTTGGGAAAAAAAAATATATGCACAAACTTTCATATTCAAAGTTCTGATAAATGGATAAGGTTTCAGACTTAGAATCCATTTTTTCCTGCCCTGCCACAGCTACTCCAACAATACTTGCCTTAAACTACATTTTTGTTACATGGACTGAAAATACCTGTGATGCTTAAGAAGAAATACAAAATGGGAAATTACGTTTTTGTTCTCCTCAAATATTACTGCTCTTCGAAGTCGAGTCTTTGTCACAGGGTACTGGAGCTAAACAACACCCATCTGACAACCTACATTAACAAGTTCAGGTGGAGCTCAGGTCACTCAGGGCAGCACTCTGCGACTGAGGATCTGCCAACTAGGCTTTCCTTCTTAGAAGGCTTTCGTTGATAATCCCTAGCATTAATCAAAGATTAGTGAATTGGTTGTCATCACACCTTTGTCTCAACTACCTCCAACAACACTGCTCCATCTGGTAAGCTGCATCTTGCTCAAGCCTCAGCCTCCTCTGAAGATTTACTGGCTTACAGAAGTCCAAGTAATTTCAAGTAATTAACCTTCATCCAATACCAGTAATAATATATCTTGGATACATGAAAATAAACATCTATTTCCAACTTTGTGTTTTAATGGTGACATGGCTTGAGACAAGAAGCCTACTTACAGCTTTTGAATGAGATCAGCTTGTTTGAATTTAACCACAGTAGCCTTCATGACTACAGCTGAGGATGAGTTTGGTTAGAACTGCTTTGCCTCAGACAGTTACCAGGTGTTCCAAGAAGTTAAAAACTCTTAGCAATGCTTCAGTGACAGTAAATATCAGTTTTGACTAGACAGACATACCTCCACAATCTTCTCCCTATTTTTAGTTGGATTCATGGGAGGTTCCGTGAGTAGTATTTTACAATTTTTTGTGTCAATATTAAGTTTTTCTGGTCCAAACGTGTAATCCCAGAGGTGCTTCATATCATCCCAGTTCCGAACTATGCCATTCTCCATTGGATAATTCACTTCCAGCATCGAGCGCAACTCACTTGCTTCATCACCAACCATAAGATCCTGTAAAATTTTAATATAGAAACGTATCAGTGCTGGCAAAATTTTCTAAACTCCCAAATCCTCAAGAATGACAGTGAACTGCTCCAGCCTGCATCCAACTGTGTTCTTAAACAATGCCCACATTTTAGAATCCTTTTCAGGTACTTAGGAGAGAAGTAGAATATATTTTATGTAGTATTTAAATTTGGTTGTTACCCATCCCAAACCTTTTCCAAAATAAACTTTGTTAATTTCATTCTCCAATTAACCTTAAACAAACCAATAAACCCTGCTACAGCTAGATACCACAAAAACCTTTATAAGTAAGATGTTTCTCCACTGATAATCTACAAAATTATTTTATCAAATACTAATTTCAAAAGGCTGAGATGCAAAATAGCACATAACGGTAGTAGGTGGGACTGGCAGAATATTTTTCCATGCATATTGCAAATTTCTGTGCACAATACCAAAAACGGAATAATGAGTGGTGAATAAGCATACCCAACAGTAGCAAAAGCAAATAAGAGATTAGAAGTTCCACACTAGACATTAAAAGAAATAATGGTTTACATATTTCCTATGTCTGTAGGGTGTGAAGAGACACATCTAAATATAAAAATATACCCTTGTCTGTTCCATGCCAAAAGTCCCAAGCCAAAACCCCCAGTAATGCATTCTTACACAAATACAACCAACTAATGCATAGTTTGTATAGTCATTTCACACTGATTAAGCAATCTGTTTATCAAGGTTAGTTATGCAAACATTGCACATTCAAATTAGTAGCACCATATCTTCTCTTTTCCCATGTATTTCCCAGAGGAAGTATGAATGTAACATCTTATTTCTGCTCCCTATTACACCCTATACTTTTCTAAAGAAGCCTTAACTGACTTGCTCATATTTAGCCTGTATGATCACATTTCTAGGTACCAACAGCACTGTTTCCATACGATTTCATAGGAAAAAACCCAGCTGCTTCAAAAAATATGCCACCGCAGTTTGCAGTTGCTGTGGCACAGAACACCTTGAAGTGAGGGTTACTCAATTCAGTGCTAGGGAGAAATGCAGCACAACATAAAAATCCAGTGTCTGGTTTATAATGCCTTTTTTAGAAGTAACCTAGAGATACTGTTGACTATATAAAAAGGAAGTTAATTGAAAATAATTTAAATCAAACTACTTCTCTTCCACCCCCCTCTCACTGACAAGGAATTTTGTTTTCCCTTGCACAGTAGATGACACTTCAGTTATCTTGACTGTACAGAAGAAAAAAAATCAAGACTAACATTTTAAATCTCATGTACTCTAGTGAAATCACCTGTGAAAACTCCATCATGCAGCCATGTTACTCCTGAGAATTTAAGACAAGAGAAACTCCACCAGTTAAAAGAATCAGAAGGTTTTTTGGGCATTGTTCTTTGAGGCTCTATGCTACTGAACAGGGCAGCCTAGGAAAAGCTGCTATTCAAACGTGCAATGAAAGTTGCACCAAACTTTCACATCCTTTTAAAACAAAGTTAAAGGGCAGAACAATTGATCTCCAGAGCACACGAACAAACATGCGCACTCGGTAGGTGAAGAGGAAGAAGGATTGCACAACTGAATTTGCAGAGGAAACCATATCATGACATCCCATGTTTCCAGCACTTTGGTACTCAGTAACTTTTGTCTAACTGAAACATGAAAGTTTATTCAAGCTCTTGGTTTGTAATGTTAAAAATTGCAATTTATGCCATTAAAAAAGCTGAGCTCATGTTGATCTTTAAGAGTTATTCTTACATCTTGCAAAACTACAGGCTATGTAGCATTTGGAAGCAATGCATAGAATATTCTCATGAATTAGTAAACTAAAGCAATGAACAATGTCCAAAATAAGTATGTATTCAAATGTAAAATGTAGGACAAGACAAAACAAAATAAAAAAATGTAACATAACAGCTTCTAGGTCCCATCAAGCAAAAATGGTAAACAAACAGCACAGGGGCACCTCACTTACCATCTTTTTGTTATTCTACTTCAACAGGTCAAGAAAGGTGAAGAAAGAAGGTAGAAGCAAGAAAGTCAGAAAAGGCCTAAATGAAATTCTCAAATTATTTTAAGTACACAGTAGAAAAAGAGTGAAGAGAGATGCATGTACAGCGCGAAATGATCCGAGTTAGTTTAGTTAGGGCCAAGCTAGCATTTGCAGGCTCTCAGATTAAAATGTCTCCTTAAAGGAAGCTATTGCTACATGTCACTGGCATGTTTATGCATCTTACACTGCAAACAAGATCAATGTATCTGACTCTCTCAAATAGGATTCTGTGCATAAATGTTCTGTAACATTGTAGTTTTACCGTGGGAAAGGCGTTTATATGAACTAGAAAAGACTCTGCACAAGGTGTTTAACCATAACAAGCTCTGACAAATGCTTAATTTAAATTTTGTTTTAAATATTCTGCTTTAAATACCCAAGAACTGACAACTATAACTTAAAGGCATTCACCTATAAGCAAGCTAATCTGTTTATATATCATAGAACAAATACCCCAAAAGAATCAAATAAGAGATATTTACTTAAATTATGGCAATGGCTCTCAGAATGGAAATCAAGCAATCATGAAGTGCAGTAGTAAGTGCAGTGTTTCAAAGTTCTTTCTCTATAGCAAGCTATGGAGGTACAAAGATAATTCAAGCAACAGGGGAGCACTATGAGATATTTGAAGCGTATGAGACAAACATAGTACAAAATTATACTAAAGTAATTTTCACGGTTATTGAGATTTTTCGTCCTTCAATTACATTTCCTTTGAGTCACCTAAACTGTCAAAAGCCACAGGCTAACCACCAGCACCATTAAGGCAAATCTACATATTCTGCAAATTGTGGCAGAGGAAAGGTGTGTAGAGTTTCAGGGAGTACCAAAGAGGCTGGTCAGAGTGGGGCTCTCTTCCTCACTTCAAATCCAAAGAATGACTTATTTGGGCTGCCTTTAGCTGAAACTGAGCAGAACCACAGGATGTGGATGAAGACCCAGCAGGTTTGATCTGCCCTACAATCCTAATTGTTTTAACTAGTCAAAGCTACTCATCAGTCCTGCCTTCCTAAGAGGGTTATTAACCCCCAAACCCGCTTCAAAGATAAGTCAGTAAAAGCTAGGAACATCTACGCTTCTGCTTTTAGAGTTTTAAGGTTGCAATTTTGAGCAAAATAATCCCAGTAACAGCCAAACTTTTGTGTTTATGTCCTGAACTGGGGATTCTTGAGTAGGAGAAAAATCTATATCCCTGCTGCTGGCTGAAATGAGAATCCAGAAGGAAAACATGGACAAAGCAACTTGAAACTGGTAACTCAAGAGATGGAAGATAACCACTCTTTTGATCAGCTTCCAAACTCTTTTCACAGTTTCTGAATGTCACAGAACAACAGCTTTTCTGAATAGTCTTGAAAAGTTAAACCGATCCCTTCTTCCCATCTTCCTTTTCTCAGTTTTAACTTTTCCCATAAGAACTTGCAGTGAATGGCTAGAATTAATTTTGGTATCAAAGTCACATGCTAAAATACTTTTCTTTTTAGGAAATCTACAAGCATCTCACAAAGAAAAATGGCACTCACTTGACAAGTCTTCATACTGTATTATTCTACTGGGATACCCAAAGTATCAGTGACAGGGATTTCTTCTCTTGATATATACACTGTATCCTTAAGACAGAGTGACAGGCTACTATAGGCAGATACTATAAAACTAGAAAGAATCTAGACTCAGTTTATACTCTTTAAAATACAACCATGTGATTCATGTTCAAGCAGAAGACGGACAATGCATGCTAAACTGGAGTTTATGGTTCTTTCGCACTGATCTCTTTGCAACTACCCACGTCCACCTCCCATCTTTCCAATTCAACACTGTCATGTGTAATGATACTAAACTAAGTTATCAGATAATCAGAGGATACCAAAACTGGCAGGACAGGCTGCATCAGATCAGCTGGAAAGGAAACATCAATACTGAGATTCCACACGAGAATTCTTCTTGGACTTAAGACTGGGTAAATCACTGCATATTTGCATAAAACTTTACCAGGACCTCTTTGAAGAAATTTTCATGCTAAATTCAAGTAAATATCCAAAGAAACACCTAAGTCTTGGAAGAGTAAGGAAGATGTTTTCCCTCTCCTTACAAAAACACCTATCTACTGTGAAAGGGAAAAGATCTCCATCCTTTCAACCAAATTGTCCTAGCTGTCCTAGTACTGCAATATTTAAAAAAAAAAAAAAAAGGCATTTTGGAAAGGTCTAATGTCTTTCATCCTCTCGATTTCCTAGTATGATCTTCTACTGCTAACTTTTTACAGGCAGCAGCAGAAATCAGCTAACTGAAGCCCTCCTTGTCATCCATAGGGTTCTCAGAAAAAGAAACAAAGACTGGGCAGATTTTTATTTTTACTAAGCTACTGCTCAGAAGCAAAAGGGAAAGCAAAATTGAAAGCCTGTAAGTATGTGGTTCTACTTGACCTTCACTGGCCTTAGTGAGGGTTCTCCAGTTCTGCAGTGGCTCCCACTTCTCTCTCAAGTTCCTGCTTCTGCCTTGCTCTCCAACTGAACCTTGCACAATTGCTTAGTGAGGCAGCCAAAACTTTACCTGACAAATAAATCCCTCTTTTTTGGTTTACTCAGCTCACTGAAGTGGCTAACCACAGGACTGCACCAGCAGTATGACCAGCACAAGGTGAGAATGTGTGGCTATAAGCAAGAAGGGAGGATGTGACCACAGCAGGGCCAAGACATTTACTGAAGCACGTATTGCAGAAGCAACTGCTAATATTTGAAGCATCACCCTGTAATTACAAAATAAAGTGAGACATGATAGCTCCCCAGACTTCAAAAAAAGATTCTCAAACAGTTGTTCTTCCCCCATTCCAAGCTTGGAATAACATTCCAAAATGAAGCGCACACAGCCACTCCATCTAACTGGTGTAGAAGCACCAGCTGTCTATCAACAGCAAAAAGAACAGAAAACAAAAACAACAGAAACAGTGAAATGCAAACAGAACCAAGGTTAAACATCTCATACAAGATCACAGATGATCAACTGTGAGCAGAAAGCAAACAGTACAGAAAGACTCTGTAGCTTCAGCAGTTCAGAATTGTCTCAGAATTTTACATTACAGCTTGGTGACAAACATCAACCACTTCTGTTAGATTTCTGCCTTCTAATGTTGCCATCATTTACATATTGGCATTTGAAGCCCCTTTTTTGCCCAGAAACACTTGAGCCCTACGTGCTGCCTCCTCAGTTCTACTATCTGAGGGCCTTCAGTGCTTTAGATTGCCTTATTAATAACTCTGTAGTTTGTGACAGGCTAAAACCCAATACAAAAATTAATCAAAAGATGCAGAAAGAGCATAAAGGGGAATTAAGGAAAAAGCATTTCCAAACATTACAGAAGTCAAATGCTGCCCTAAAATATTTTAATCTGTCAGAAAGGAATAATAATGAAAAAAAATTTACCTTTATTTCAATATTTCCCACTTTAGCAGTTGATCTTATAATGGGTCTTCCAACCAAAGCTGGAAAAATGTGCTCCGGAAAATTTGAGCCTGCATAGCCACATTTCACAAACTGAAAAGGAAGAAATAATTTTATTAGAACATGCTTTTTTTTTTTTACCAGAAGAAACCTGTTTTGGGGTAAAAAATTGAAAGCCCAAATTTAAGACCACGTGTCCCACTGGAAACCAACTGGACTTTTACTTTCAAATCAATTTTATGCATTTCAGATGATGCGTAGATCAGTAAAACTGAATTCAAGTATTTTCTAGAATGTTTTCTAGGATTTGAGAAACAGTATTAAAATGATTGAGTACATTGAGAGGTGTACAGGAGTCCAGTGTTTGAATTTGGATTTCCTGCCACTCTATAAAAAAGTTATCTAGCAAACAAAAATCCATAATTTTGTAATGGTTCACCTTATAACAAGCACACCATGAGACCAAATTAAATCACCTCTCCAATCAGAGCACACACAACGAATTATGCATCAGAAAAAAACCAAAACCTTGCGAATTCAGGTGTTAGACTATTATAAAAAGTGTTTAACTGTGAACTAATAGAGAGTCTGTGCAATTCAGATAGGTTTCTCAGAGCTTCACAATTTCCAGAGTTTCATTGAAGGATAAAGATACAAGTTTGCAGTAAGCACTTCTAAGACTTACAGCAAACAGGACACTGCGAAAGAATATTTGCTACCCTTGTATGTGTGAAAGGAAGCTTTACATTTCTGGGTCCCAAGATAGTATATACACAAAGAAATCAGTGAGGATTAACTGAGCATTAAAAAAAATAATATATAGTCTCTAAAGGAAGCTCAGTTGTAAAACAAGAACTTTAAATATGCCGGCAAGAAGTTACATTTTCAGCTAGTAAGGAT
The DNA here is from genome assembly GCA_020745705.1 of Hemiprocne comata. Taxonomy (NCBI): domain Eukaryota; kingdom Metazoa; phylum Chordata; class Aves; order Apodiformes; family Apodidae; genus Hemiprocne; species Hemiprocne comata. The sequence goes on along the minus strand of CM036588.1, from coordinate 67,137,197 downwards.
CAGCAAACTCATGCTCTTCGGCTGTCCTACTTGTTCACATATCATACTCTGATGTTCTGCCTGCAGTTCATATAGAACATGCTTCTCTTTTTTTGATACATACTTTGCATACTGCACTGTATCAGCATGCCAGAACAACATTCTGCAGTCCCAAACTAAACGTTACGCATTTTCATTTCCAAAATTACTCAACCATCCAGGTGTAACAGTGGTTACACAGCATCATGGCATCATTCAGGTTGTAGGGAACCTCAGGAACTGTCCTGTCCAACCCTGAGGTCAAAGCAGTCAACACTGAATTCAGACCAGGGCTTTGTCCAGTTGGGTGTTGGAAGCCCCCAAGGACAGACAGACCCCCTGGAACCTTGTCCCAGATTTTCATTATCCATTTCAGGTTGTATTAAAAGCCATCTGCTAGAACTTCCAAAATGTTCAACGAGTTTTCTCAAGTGAGGTCTGAAGACTGCCACTGAAACAATTATCACAGCAAAGAGTACAGCTAATTGCAGCTGATGGGGTATTTGCCATCATACTAATGGTGACATGAAAAGTCACTTTCTGTTGCTCTAAATTATTCACCTTACTGCAGTAAAAAGGGTGCCTGTTTCAGAAAGAAATCTATAAAGTCAGTTATGGGAAGAGCTGAGTTGGATCTTTTAAAGTTGCCTAATACAAGAGGGTAGGGAATTTTTTTTTTTTGCTTTTTGTAACCCTCATTTTTTTCACCCATTCAGTGCTTTGAATGACACTGTGTATAAAACTAATTTCAGCCATTCTACCTCAATCCCTGCTCTCTGAATAGGCAAGTACTTATCAACTCCTGTGCTTATATTAAGGCCAGAAGTACCTAGGAGTTATATAGATCTTATCTGTGTATTCAGGAATGCAAAGAGCAGCCACAAGCAATTCTACCTCTATCCGCCAGGAGACTTTATCAGAAGTTTTAAACCAGAGGAAACATGAGACATTTTGAAGGACTGAGCTAAGTCCAAATAATAGTGTCCAAACTCTTAATAAAACCCAACTCCCTTTCAGACTTGGCAAAATACCACATTCAGGGCAATCACATCATTTTTGTTGCTACTACAATATTTAGGTTTGCTTGTTATAAATTTCCTTGTGCAGGACCTGGCCAAGCAAAGAGCAAGTTCTATAAAACAGTTCATACAATTCCATCCTCCAGCGTAGGGTTTCTTAAATTGTTCCAGGAACAACCATAAGCATCTCCAGGTAGCCCATGCACCATTAGAGCCATGTATTTGCTTACAGCCTTTCCTCCTTTTTTTCCCTCCCCCCCAGCACGAAGCAACATCTCTAACACTCATCACCAATCGTGTTGGTCAACAGAAATAACAGTACCAGTAACATCCAAGTGAATCTTTACAACTCAAGCTACTGGAGCATCCCTCAAGAAGCTCCGCTACCCACACTTGCAAATCCTGCTGAATGGGCAAATAAAATCGAGGTTTACATAGCAACCGCCGAGATACCTGACCCAAAAAACTACTGCACAAAATCAGTAAGAGCCCCTTGGCCAACCTTAAAAATACCTCTCAAAATCACATACAGCTAAGATGACCTAGAAAACGCCAACCTACAAAAATACTATTCTAAGTTCATTCTATTTGAAATGTAGTACTAACTCCCAGACCCTTTAAAGCCTTTGCAGACCTTCCCGGGTAGTTAACAATGTTGACAACTAATAAATCCTAGATGTTAAAAGCAGACTGTCATTTCTGCAACCAGCCTAAAACACAATCAAAACTAGATTTAATCTATGTGAACTACAATGAGCAAGATTAAGCTTGGACTTTCATGGTCTGTTCCCTACCTCTTTCAGGCCAGAACAGAGCGCCTTAAAAATTACATTTTTCAAAACTTTGGTAGATGTGGCAAAATTTTAACTCTGTCTCTGCCCCTTTAGACCTGATTTTTTTTTTTTCCTCCCAGGCTACATGAAAATTTGGTGAAGATGAGAACAAGTCAGCCTTGTACATCAGCTCCCCATAAATGAGAGCATCCCCACTGTTGTATTCTCCCTGACATGGTACTGAATATTCCGCTGGTTCAACAGGTTTGTGATGATGTAACACTGCATATTAGGGCTGAAGGATCCAACTCAGTAAAACTACCAACAGGTAAATGCACCTAAAAAACACAAATGTATCCAGCATGATGTTGAACAGCTTTCGATTTCTGAAGGGGTACAAGAAACATAACATACTTCTCCCTTCCTCACAAAAGATCCTCCAAAATCTTCAACTAAACATTATGAACTGCAGTAGTTTGGAATACGATCAGCTTCCCTTTTCTAGTGCCAGACATTGAATACTCACTGTTCCTGCCATTCTCAGTTTGAAACTCTAGAAAAATTTAAGTGTAGTGCCCTTGTTCCTCTTCTGACTCTTACCGTGCACACCCGTTGGAACAATTATAAAATAATTTCAGTGCAATGCTCAGTATACATCATGTCTCAAACACGAACATCAACACTCAATGAATCTACACATCTTTGTAAAGAAGCCAAGAGCTCACCATCATTCATTTTTGCATGCATTTGCTATACGTTCAGCATGTTTTAAGAATAGCTACTGAGCTTGCCTGTGGGCAGGACAACATATGTAAGAAGTTTTACCATATATAGTTTCTTCTCCATTTCACTGTGGTTTATACAGACTCTTTCACTTCCTACTGAGTCATCAAACAGCAAGAACTTGTATGTATAAGTATTCTTTCAAAAGAAAAGAATGAGGAAGCTCACAAACAGGTCACATGATAAGTTTTAAAATTAATACTAATATTCTTGTCAGGTCTCAGTACTTGATTCTTTCCTGTGATGCAACTCTCAAACAAAAACCCTGAACACAATTAGAACCATTTCAACGGTACTACTTGTCCTGTACCAATAAGAACATCCATCTCTCATACTTTAGACCTTTAGGTGCCATTGCCTGTCTCTTTGCTACACTACATGTTGCAAGAACTTCCTTCTAGTCACCTCTTCCTCAAAGACTGGTTGCAGCCAGATACATTAGAAACATAACAAGAACAATAAACTTCTGAGACAAGCCTAAAGTTAAAATTGCATCTGATTTTTCTAAAGACATTATCCATTTTCATGTAGTATTTCTAGCACCTGCCAAGAGATTTAATTTCGTACATCGCTTTAAGTATGACATATCACAGCATATCAGAAATCATTCTGACATAAAGCATCCATTCCTTGTCATAAAGAAAAAACAGTCTTGTAAAAGTACTGGTTTGACAACATAGGGCTACTTGATAATGTCAATACACAGTTGAGGCATGAAAGATTTACTGAATTGAATTTTCTTCCACTTTAATTAATCCAAATCAACCTAAATATTCTGAGCTTAGTGATTTAACAATTGTTTTTTGATACTTTGCTCTCTCACATAAGGAACTCTATGGCCAGGGTACTTCCATACATGTGTTGTTCTGCTCAGAGGCCGAACACAACCCAGAGCAACAGAAGCTGCAGTGACACAGTCCCCTCATCTTGGCACCACCACAGCACCATAAAGGCACCTTCTGCTCACATAGTTATTTCTACCCTGCTGGTACAACACAGAGAGGAAAAAAATGTATCATACCAAGATGTCCCTTGATTTCAAAGCACACACGGATGCATTACACTGTACAAAATCCGTGCTGCAAACCCAACTTGGGAAACTGGGCAAAAAGAACGGCTTCTATCCATGCTTCACACCAGCCACGGCACAACGCTGCTGCCACTTCCCATACACTGAACATTTTACAACTCCATGATTTATTCCTATGTAAAGGACTACACCAAAAGATGAAGGTTTTTTTTTTTTTATATGGGCCTGACAATAAGAGTATTAAACAACAAAGGGGGGAAAAAATAACAGCAACATAAAAACAAAAAGAAAGCTTCCACATCCCTTTGTAAGAAGAAAACAGTAAGTGCCTTTTTCTTTTTTCTTTCCTTTTCCTAAAGGATAGCATAAAAAGCACTCAGAAGCTCTGGACCCCAGCCCTCACCAAGATAATTTTTGCTACAGGAGGAAAACCGAGAAGATATCAGAACTGCCAAACCTCAGAACTGTCAAATACCACGCTCTTCTTCCTGAACCATCCTAATAATTTCAGATGCTAATTGAAACACCCCCACCCCCCTTATTCAGGATGCTGAATCTGTAACAACGATATCCTTTGTCTCAGCTATTCTCTCTGGGGTTTTAAGAAAAAAAAAATCTTTATTCCAAGGGTTATAAAAAAAACACAACAAACCACTTCCTTTCTTTTTTTTTTGCCATTCAAGAGATCTTTACATGTTGTCAGCTGTGTTAACTCTCCACTTAATATTTGGTTACCGGGTGAAACAAAATTCTAAACAAAATTGCCGAGGTGAATATCCCCCTAAGGCATCTTACCCATTTGCTTTAAAATGGTATCTTTTTCATTTCCTGCCGAGGCGCCTCTAGGCCTGCGACCCACTGACAAAAGGGTGAATTTCTGGTGGGCGTTTGCCTTCTGACGGAGGGCAGAGAAGGTGAATGGACAGGGAGAAGAGCTTTGGGGCTCTCTTGATTTAAAAAAATAAATAAAAATGCCAATTTTGAGTATGTTGCAGATCAGGAAGGTCTCAATGAAAGGCTGATGCTCCATTTTGAACAGTAGCTGCAAAAAAACCCACCCCAAAACCCAACCATTTCCCTAAAACCAATAATCGTGCACACACAGAGGACACATCCCTGGTTGCTCAATGTATATTGTGCTCCTTCAGAACTAAAAAAAAATTAATAAATCCGTATTTTTGGTTAAGTGCTCGTTGCTACAGAGATTCGCTCAGGTCTTGCAGAGCAGTAAGATATTCCCTATAAAACAGCAAAATGCCGGAGGGGGTGGGGGGGGACAGAGCACACCACAACATCCGTGCACCAGGCACAGTACCGGAGACCCCTCCCGCCGGCACATTTTGCTCAGCCGCTTTAGAAATAAGCGAACAACCGGCACACGGCCGGGATCGCCAGTTCTCCGCCCCGACCTCCCCCCGCCCATTCATTCCGCAGGCCCGCGCCGACCTCCCGCTCTGCCGCGTCTGCCCGCTGGCCAGGGCTGGCGGAGAGCGGCGGGGCCCTCGCCAGCCCCAGGCAGGGCCTTGGCGCGGGGAGGGGGGCAGGCGGCCAGGCCCGGTAGGAGCAGCAGGCCGGGCGCGGCCCGCGGGCGTGCCGGCAGGAAGCCGGGCCGGGTCGGGGGGAGTCGCCCTGCTTCCCCTTTCCTCCCCCCCCCCACCCCAGCCTCTCCAGCCGGCAGGGCGGGTCCCGGAGCCACTCACCCCGGTGCCGTTGTCGCACACCACCACCTTCCTGCCCAGCGTGTCCATCCCTGCGCGCCGCCGCCCCGCACCGACACAGACCCGGCCGCTGCCACCGCCCCAGACGCCGCCGCCGCCGCCGGGCCCCCCCGCCCGCGCGCCCGCCCTGCCGCCCGCCGCGCGCGCACGCCGGAAGCCGTCAGCATCCGCCACGGCCCAATCAGCGCGGCGACGCCCCCCCCGCCTCCGTCGCCTTCCCCTTCCCGCCCCGCCCGCCCCTGTTGCCATGGTGGCGGCCCCGCGCCCCGCGGCCTGCCCCGACCCCTCAGGCCTCATAGCTCACGGGGGCGCCCTCGGACAGGAGAGCGGCTCGAAACACGAGCCAAACAGATTTATGTTTATTTTCGCGTTTCACCCCTAATGAGTCCCGGGCGGTGCCTCGTGCTGTCGTGACAGGTAGACTCTGCCGCCGCAGGAGTACAGCATGAGGGATCCGGGACAACCATGGCGGAGAGCCGGGCGGGGGCAGCGTCCTCCGCCCGCTGAGGAAAGCAGGCCGCAGCCTCGGAAGCTGCCCACGCACCTGCCTCCGGGGTGAGGGGCTGCCCGCCCGCCCCTCTCACAACTTCCTCTCCCCAGCAGCCTACACTGCAATGGGTTTATCTGCCAGCTCTCCTCGAGCAAAGCGAAATTAGGCAGCTGTTAAAGAACTACTTATCATTAATACTGTGCAATTTCATAGCTCGACGTCCCAGAGGAGCTTTTATGCTGCCCAAGGGGTTTTAGCCAGGTTTCCTTGGCACACAGTTTTTGCATTTGTCCGGTGGAGTCCAAATAAAGGAAAGAATAAATAGCCTCTTGGTTTGGCCTCTGACAGCTAAGTGTTTTTTTCCTGTATTTTCCCAAATTCCACTGGCTTCCACGAGGCTCAAGAATCCAGGAATAAACCCCCCACTCTTCTGTGCCGTGAGCTATGTCAGTCCACTAGGAACAACGGCCTGTTACAATTAGGCTGAGCACAAACAATGTAAGTGCAGGGGTTTTTATAGTTGTGTTTATATGCATTGCATATAAATACTGGTGGTTGTGATGATTTTTTTCCGCCTTGAATTTTACAGACTAGTCGGAACAATATGAAATTTAAAACGTACCAGAGTATAGGCTAGATTGGACTTTTTTTGGTGGTTTTTGTTTGTTTGTTTACTTTAATCACATCCAGATACTAAGAATGAGAAGACAGGGCATTACCTACTAGGATGAAGAGGCTATGAAAACACACATGGACTAATTCAGTGCCTTGCAGCTCTAATGAAAGGACATCCTGGTAACTCTGAAGCAGTAGCAGCTTCACCTGAGTATGAATTGCTTTCTAATATAGATATGTTTACCATTCATATTTTAATCTCTTTTTCAGGGCATGACAATTTTATATTTATACAACCAAAGGGTTTACATTGCTGGTTGAAGCCAGATGCTTAAAAGCCTTAAAAGCCTGCTCTTTTTCCAGAAAAATTAGTTAATCTTTATGTCTGAAATCACTCAGCTTGTTGAAGCCAGCACAGGGGGGCTCAGAGAGGGGAACTACACCCTGTTCACTGCTCTGCTGTTAGACTTGCTGGGTAATTGGGGACACATTGCTTAACCTGCCTGTGCCTTAGTTTCAATAAGCTGGATATGGTATCATGCTGTATCATACTAATGCTCATTAATAAATCATCTGCAGTCTCTGAATGAGAAATGTTTCATTTTGGGTTCAAATCACTTGTCAGACAGAATGCTTCAGCTGTGCCTCCTCGTGTACACTGATGGCGAAGTTTCCTCTGCTCTGAGGAAAACCATATTTTAATTTGGCAAACCTGAAGAAAAAAAAGAGCAGACCAGAGAGTGAAGTGCCTTTGCTAATTTTTCTGATACTATATATTTGCTAGGTACTCATATATATTTACCATTTTGATTCTATTACATTAATATAAATCCCTTGTAACTTTTATTACATGAGCCTTTTCCTTCCAGGGATACAGGCTATTAGTTAAAGAAAATGCTGTAGGACAAAAGGTTAGTTAGAGAACTGCAGTCAGAAATCACAGCATAATTAAAGACATTCAAGAACTACTGATATTGAAGTCTGCGCGTCACTGCAAAATAAATGGTTAATTTGCTGCCTCTAGCACAGCATATAAGATTACATATGAAAGGGATGCAAGTTCTGCCCCGGAAACAGGCCCATTAAGGAGGAACTGATGTTACTGTGCAGTGTAGTCAGTAAATCCATCGCTGTTCTTGCTACCAACGATAGCCTTAAAAGATGTTGGTGTTTAAAGGTCATGTACAACACGGGAGAGGAAGTATAATGTGGTTTGGACAGAAATATATTTTAAAACGTATTTCACTACTTTAGTTGAACTGAGATACTGCTGCTTGTTTGAAAGAAAAAAACAACAGTGTGTCTGTAGGAAGAAAGTTGCAACCATTTTAATAACAGGGAAGGATGTATTGTCGTGGTTTGTACTTGTCAGTGTCATTTGCTGCAAGCAGGGTAATGGAAAATGACTACTCCGTGCCAGTGCATCCACTGGTGTGCCAGTGGAGGAGATCCTATGTCCACATGAGTGGCCTTGAGGAACAGCGTAACACCCAGAGATCCTGTGGACTATCAGTATTTGTGAAGTACTTGACCTGTGCTAACAGTATAGTGTACTTATATATAAATTATAGCTGCAAAGATTTAACTTAACTACACCCTAAATACACAGGAATTCGTATTTCTTTTGTAGGTCAGTCATATGATGCAAAAAAACCCTGAAGTGAAAAAGCTTAAAAATCAGTGAATCAGTGGGTGGAAATATAGGTTACCATATACATTTGAATTATCTCCTTTGTATATATGTTGCACATACTACATTCTGTGTATAGTCTAGTTAGTGCAGCAGCTTTCTCAGAAGATTGTAAAGAAATAAGCAAACAGAAGAAAATACTTTTTTCCTATTTTCAGACTAATTTTGTGTATATACTCCCTAACTTAGGGGTTTTTTGCATTAAGTTGAAAAGTAACCTTTGCATAAAATTGTGTAAATAGAAGATTTATTTCCCAAAAAGCTAGTGTCCACTTGCTGCTGCTTATAAAGCCATGGAGAGAACTACCCACAGTTTGCTAGTAGGAGAAGGTGACTTGTGGTGACTTTTGCAAGACAGTAAGTCTTAATGAGAGAAGATAATAAAAGTATGATGACTAAGTGGAGTGCTGAAGCTCACCAGATGAAGTACTGCAACTGCCTTGTACTGAGTTTAATAGATTTTTTATGAACTTGCCTATTAAGTGCCCCGTGCTTATCCCAATGTGCAGGCATAGAGAAACCGTAGGAACAGAGGCAGAAAATACAGAGAAGGGAAAAAGGAAAAGGAGTTATTGGGGCAACTGTCCCACAGTTCTGCTCACTGTAGCAGAGAGAGTCCAGGAGGAATGGATGACGTTTCAGGCACAGCACAGCACAGTCTGTTTCTTAGTCCCACTTTCTGTTGTTCCAGAGCCCTCTCTCTCGGTATAGGCATATAGGATTTGCATGTGCCAACTCTGTGCTGGCTGGGGAAACTCAGGTCAGTTCCTATTATTGATGAGGCTGGACCCAATGTTTTGGCAGAGCAGGGGAAAGACATTCCATGTAAGTGTTGATATTCATCTTTGATATTAATCTTTTAATTAATGTTTTGTTTCTTATCGAGGCATTTAATGTTTGTCTCAGAATTATTTCCTTACTTTACTAAATATGGAAGATTAGGAATATTCACAGAAAACATCTCTTAGAGTTGTCTAAACACTGGGTATCATTTGCTGGAGTTATGAAACAATGGATATAGCAAGTTAAATACATTGAGGAAGTCTGAATACTTCTAAATAGATCATGGTTTAAAGGGCAGATAGGCCCTCAACAGACACACCTCCAACATTGTATGACTACCTCATTAGCATTCCGGACTCTGACCTTTACCAAATCTTTAATATCCTGGTTATTAAAACCAACCTTGCTCAGGTGCCAGAAGCAGCATGGTCATGGTAGCCTATGCAGGAGGATTTTCCTGCTAAGAAAAGGCAACTTTGCTGTCAAACTGCATCAGATGAGAGTGCTCAGCAGGCCTGGATTTCTGTAAAGGCCAAAAGGGTCTGGGATCTCCTCTCCGTAAGCACCGATTCTCCTCCTTACAAGCACCACCCATTCTGACTCAGCTGGAAGTACTCGCATAGTTGCAAAACATCTTCACGCCCATGGTATGATCTGGTGTAGGTTACACTGGGATTCTTGAGTGAGATATTTGGCTGTTTAATTAAAAGATTATGAGGACAGGTTTTTACTGTTGGGTATTTTTGAAAATCGAGGTGGAGAAAATGTTTTTCTTCTTTCCTCTACAGACTATGAACTTTTATTTTTGTTGACTTGTTTCAAGGTAAACAAAAGAACACACTATGAAGATCACTTTATTTTTTAAATTCCACTCAGATTCAGTTCCATGTAGCATCTCTAGCCTGTATTGCATCTGCCATTCAGAATTTTTAAAACACAACTTCAAACATAGTTATTTTATGGAGTTCAGACATTGCAAAGCACAATGAATTTTGGTCACTGTATATGTGATGATGCTTTGTCACAAAGGTCCAGATCCCTGCAGGGCATAAACTCCTGTTGGTTTCACTGAAAGTTAGGGGCCACACATATTTTTATGGTAAAGAAAATCTGCCTTTTCAGCTATGGCTTCTTATTTGAACCATTTTAATTTCTTACGACCTAAGCTGAAACACTGAAATGTGCAGATGAGGTACGTTGGACATTGGACACCTCACTCACCACAAGCCTCTGGAAGCTCTGGACACTGCTCTCCATTGCTCTAAATGTTTTGTAGTTGTTTAGGCACATGCAGCAGATGCAAAATCTGAATTCTCCACTTACGTCACTGGTAACATTTTGTGGACACCCTGCAGAGATATAAATGGCAACCAATGGAAAGTCAGAGTTTCAGGAATCTGACTTGCAGGGATTTTGGGTTCTTTTTATACCAGCTCAAGTCAATTAAACTATTTTCTGAAAATTCAGTTCCAGACATTAAAGTCCGGGAGGCAAAGCTGGGTATCCAAAATTAGATGCCACCTCTGAAAAGATAATTGTAAGTGATTATCTCATAGGGGGAGTCTGAGACAGAGCCAAGCCTAGAATCTGAATCATCTGATACCCAGCATTAACCACAACACTAATTTTTTAAAACCAAAAGCTTGAATACTGACTTGTTAAAAAATACATGCAGTTTTCAAAATTCATCCACAGCATATGCAAATTACTGTTTTGATGTAATTTGCTGATGGTAGAATTTTGATAGCTGAAGTCTATTTGCACCTCAAATTTTCAAAACGTGGTTTCAAATCAATTCATTCTTTGTTGCTGTGAAGTTAGGCCCTATACATGTGAGTGCTACTTTTAACAAATTATTAATTACCTTTTTTTTACCTTCTTTATTTTCTGCATTTTAAAGTTTGGTTTTTACAGGATACATGGATATAGTCTTGGTTGCTGTGAAAACACAATGATGGAATGATTCTGGCAATCATTGTTGGCAATGATTTTAAAATGAAAGAGAGTAGGTTTAAATTGGACATAAGACATTTTTTATGATAAGGGTGATGAGAAACTGGCACAGGTTACCCAGGGAAGTTGTGGATGCCTCATCCCTTGAAGTGTTCAAGGCCAGGTTGGATGGGGCTTTGAGCAACCTGATCTAAGTGGGAGGTGTCCCTGTCCATGGCAGGGGGGTTGGAACTAGGTGATCTTTAAGGTCCCTTCCAACCCAAACCATTCTATCATTCTATGATTTTGAGTTGCAGTGACTGAAGCAAGATGAGGTGTGACCAGAAATTGCAGAGCGGAGTGCACCATGGAAGCAGGACATGTGGGCTTAGTAAATAGGCCATACGCAAGGATATCAGAGATATTCAATCCAGATTGATTCAATCTTGCAGTCATGCAGCATGCAAGAGGTTAGGAGATGGAATCATCTGCACCTTGGTTTCCTGTGGATTGCAGGAAAACCTACTATGCTGCTGTACTGCAGGGTTTACTGTACTGGTGAGGCCTCACCTCGAGTAGTGTGTCCAGTTCTGGGCCCCTCACTTCAAGGACGTTGAGGTGCTGGAGCGGATCCAGAGGAGAGCAACAAGGCTGGTGAAAGGACTAGAGGGAAAGTCTTATAGGGAGAGGTTGAGGATGCTGGGATTGTTTAGCCTGGAGAAGAGGAGACTCAGGGGGGACCTTATCACACTCTTCAACTACCTGAAGGGAGGTTGTAGTCAGGTGGGGGCTGGACTCTTTTTCCAGGCAACCAGTGACAGGACAAGAGGGCACAGCCTGAAGCTGCTCCAAGAGAGGTTTAGGTTGGATATTAGGAAGCACTTCCTCACGGAGAGGGTGATTAGACATTGGAATAGACTTCCCAGGGAAGTGGTGGAGGCACCGTCCCTGGATGTGTTCAAGGAAAGGCTGGATGTGGCACTTAGTGCCATAGTCTAGATGCTGTGGTGGTGTTGGTCATAGGCTGGACTTGATGATCTTAAAGCTCCTTTCCAGCCTTGGTAGTTCTGTGATTCTTTGATTCTGTGTCATTCTGTGTTTTTTCAAGCTCTTTTGCCTGACAATGGTGGTCTTGCAATGCTTGGAGAGCTCTATATAGTACTTTGAAGACTAGGGAGATTTGACTAAATGACAGACTTTTCAGAATAAAGTACAATGTCTTTCTTTAAGTAGCTTTTCCAGAAGGCATAAGGATCTTGAATACATAATACTGGTGTGCATTAAGAAGAGTGTGTCCAGCAGATCGAGGAAGGTTTTCCTCCTCCTCTACTCTGTCCTAGTGAGACCTCACCTAGAGTATTGCATCCAGTTCTGGGCTCCCCAGTTCAAGACGACAGGGATCTACTTGAGAGAGTCCGATGGAGGGCTACAAGGATGATTAAGGGACTGGAACACCTGCCTTACAAGGAAAGACTGAGAGACCTGGGGCTTTTTAGTCTGGAGAGGAGAAGACTGAGGGGTGATCTAATTAATGTGTATAAATACAGGAGGGCTGGGCATCAAGAAGGAAGGGACAACCTCTTTTCACTTGTGATAGGACAAGGGGCAATGGATTCAAGCTAGAGCATAGGAAGTTCCACCTCAACATGAGGAAGAGCTTTATTGTAAGGGTGACAGAGCACTGGAACGGGCTCCCCAGAGAGGTTGTGGAGTCTCCTTTTCTGGAGACTTTCAAGACCCGTCTGGATGCATTTCTGACCTGCCCTAGATTTGGTCGTGCTCTGGCAGGGGGGTTGGACTCGATGATCTCCAGAGGTCCCTTGTAACCCCTAACATTCTGTGATTCTGTGATTCTGTGATAATATTGTTATGTGGATTGAATGGCATCTCTTTTTTTTCTTTTTTTCTTTTTTTTTTTCCCCAAAATACCTGGGGTTTTTGTTTTTAACAAAGACCAAATGGATTTCTTTGATCAACCGATCAAAGTCGGTTGATTTATGTGCAGTGCAGATGCTCAGCACCATTACTTTTTTACTATACCCCATTTAGCATGGTTTATTAAGAACTGTATTATATGAAAGCAAGACCTGCTTCAGAAATTATGTGCTTGCTTGCTTTTTCCCTCCCCCCCCCCCTTTTTTTTTTACTTCCTACTGCCTTGGCACAAGAGAAAGTATATGTTCAGTGTTGAATTGAGAACTAATAAGTACTACCTTTGAATTTCCTAACTGGAAGCTACCCTGGTTAAACAAAGGCTGAAAACTTACTAAGGTTGAGAATGAAAATGGGGAAACAGCTCAAGTAAGTGAATGCACCTCTAGCTTACAATATGCTAAACCTCTTGTTAGCTGACAAAGATCTGAAACTTTCAGTAGCAATTTTGCGGAGATTATTTGCTCTGTAGTTCAAATGGAGTAAGACAAAACAGGAGGAAGAGGAAAGGAAAGAAAGGTTTGGGTTTTTTTTCTGTAAATTGGACATGAAGATTGGGTGTAGTATACTTTTGTATGAGAATTTTTATGCTTCCTTACAAGGAGTATATTGAGGTGTCAAACTAGCTAATAACACAGGACTGTGCATTTACTTGGATTCCAGTAGCTAAACTCATGGCCAGAACATCTCAGACATGACTAAAAGACAGCAAGGTTGTTGTCTAACTAATTAGAAGCAAAGAACTGTCAGACATCTGAAATGTGCAAAGCATAAGACTGTTCTGTAATTTCTCAATTTTGGCAGTTTTGATGCCACTTGTACTGAAAGTTAGTATTAATCATTGGGAAAAAAAATGCAATCTTTCTAGCTCTAATTTGCTCCCTTTAATCAACAGTTTATAAATGACATAGCACATTTCGGATGTCAGTGATGTATTTTTATCTGACAATTGATTAATGTGCCTAATAAAATGGATAGGCCTGTCTGTTGAAATACAGCACAGTGTGACATAGCATAGTGCTGCTTAAGAAGGAAATAATATCTTTTTTGGATTTTCATTAGGTCTTATAACTTCAGATATCCATGGTAATATAACTGTTTGTAAGAAGGATACAAAGTATTGCATAGTTGCTCTACTTCCTGTAACTCAAGTAAATATTTGTGTCTGATTAGTTTTGAAGAAACATCCTTTCTACATACAATGAGCTTTACAAGCAAAGGGAGTATTAGGAGAAGCACCCTGATCAGGTTACTTATCAGCCAGTGAGTGATTCGGGATTTAAGACAGGAGGTGGCAGTCTTGAGTAGCAACTCATTGCTGTCTCTGCGTGGTTAAGCTCAAATCCGAACGGGAGGCAGCGCTGGGCACTCAGGATCTGAGCCCTTTTTTCTTAAACGTCGCAATGACAAGCAGCGTAGGTATTGAAGATGGCAACAACTAGCTTTGTCCTTTGTACCTGATATTTAAAAACGTTGCTAATTTATTTAATCATTTTAGAATCACAGAATAGAATCATAGAATCATATAGGTTGGAAAAAAGACCTTTAAGATCATCAAGTCTAACCATTAACCTAACTCTACCAAGTCCTGTGCCAAACCATGTCCCTAAGCACTGTGTCTACATGACTTTTAAACATGTCCAGGGACGGTGACTCCACCACTTCCCTGGTCAGCATGTTTCAGTGCTTGAAAACCCTTTCTGTGAAGATATTTTTCCTGATAACCCAACCCTAAACCTAAATGGCCACTTGAGGCCATTCCCTCTAATCCTATCACTTGTTACTTGTCAGAAGAGACCAGCACTTCCTTTCAGGCAATTGTAAAGAGCAATGAGGTCTCCCCTCAGCCTCCTTTTCCCCAGGCTAAACAACCCCAGTTCATCAGCTGCTCCTCATAAGACTTATCCTCAAGATAATGTGGAGTTGTATGGAGGATTTTCCTAGATTTCTTAGTATTTGGATCAGTATTTGTAGAGGGAAAGACTGCAGCACAGTGAAGAGGCAGAATTTAATCTGTCTCTTTCTTGTGTGGGTTTGTTTCTTCTAACTAGGAAAACCATGTTGCAAACAAGATTAACTCCCAATAAAATACTGTGTTGTTTTATTTAAATAAGAGGTGTGTCTAATTCTGGTCATCCTTTTACATATCCTGGAAGGTTGGGTGATCCTTCATCCCCTGGCTGTGGCCTACAAGCAGCCCATGAGGTAATTCTGTCTCCCTCATGAACTACCACAAAGTAATGGCAAGAGAACATACTTACAGTAATAATATCACTGATTGACATTTTCTAATCAACAAATCAGCACAAAACCTTGAAATTACCCAGTCTCAGCAGAGAGCAGAACTTGATGACACCATTGTTTTTCCTCTGTAAAAATGCTTAGTTGGAAAAAGACAAAAAAAGATTAAATGAATCACAGTAGCTTCATGCAACATCCCACTTCTATTCTTTTTGCAGAATGTGAACAGTAGTGTTCACTGGGACGATCAGAAAGTCACCAAGAGAGTTCTGCAGTGCTGCTTATTTCTGCTGGGTAGTCACAGTAGGGATCTTACTTGTAAATTTTATTGTAATTTTTGTATACCCATTGATTGGCTTTCCCTACAGCCTCACATTTTAAAAATATGTATTTTGGACCAAATCTCAATTTACAAGGTTTGTTGTTTTTTTGTTTTTAATTCAGATGCACATGAAAAGTCTTCCTTTAGAAGTCTGCAAAGCACAAATCCTTCAAATAGAGTAAGTTGCAGCTCTGCTCTACCTAGAAAGTACACATGCATGTAAGCCTTGATCCATAACAGAACTAATTTTCTAAGCTTGTTTTTTGCCACAGCCTGTAGACAAAAAATACAGTCTTTTCTTTTTTCCCTGTGGCTTGAATCCTACAGGTAGCCTGTGCATGCACAAATCTGTCCGCTCCACACAGTCACAATAGTCTACCTGGATGGATCTGAATGCAAGATCAGGTTTTCTCTAACAGTCCTGTCCTGTTAGACACAGCAGACATTGTCATGAAACCTTTTGTTAAATCTTCTTATTAAACAAACATTTTCCTAAGTTTGCATAGGCAGTCACCCAGCCATGGCTTCCACGCAGTCCTTTAATAACTAGCAGGGTGTGGTGATCACATTTCCTCAGAGGCTTTTCTTCCATCTGACTGCCAAAGAGTAATTTATTCCTCAGTTAACATCATTGCTTATTTGCTTTATTTATTCACCTCCTCTGTCTGGTAGATCAGTGAGTTAATAGCTGTCTTTTTAGTGCAAAAAGGGGGTGGGGGACAGTTCTTGTAGCCCAATTCCCTAAAGAAATAAGGCTTATGTGATCATACTCTGTCTATCCATCATTCAGCACTAATAACATGGAACCCTGTTGGCCATTTCATTTCATATGGAAGTGAGAGAGAGAGGACTCCAGTCTTCCAGCTTCCTAGCAATTTTATGAAAATGGATGGCTGGGAGGAGGAAAGAGATCCTACTGTTACCTTCTAGTAAGGGAAAGCTTGCAGTGTGAACTCATTTTAGGCAACTGAAAATTCTCTCAAGCTCTCCTTTGAGGCACAGGTCTCTAAGGTGCCAGTCTTCACTAGCTGTGTTGCTCCCAGTTTATTCACATGGGGGTAGCTCTCACTTCCATGGACACTAGCAAAAAAAAGGCACAGGCAGTGTTTGTACTTTGAGTACATGGAAGTTCTGCAGTGAGATGGTAGCTACCACAATGTCAAGGCATGTCTCTCCTTCAGAGTGAATGTGAAGCTGCGCCTCTTATGTGCAGATGGGGTACCTGATATGGTTGTCATGGTGCTTTTTCAGATAACACTGTCTTTAAACATTCCTGTATCCTTCTGAAGGTGGAATGTACTGTACATGATGCTGAAGAAGTATGAAACACAGACAGTTTTTGAGTGTCTGCAACCAAATGAGGTATTTGTTCATTTAGGAGATACATGCTACGTTTCAAATACAAAAGTGATTCCATTTTAGATTTACTGGGGGTCAGGATGAGCACCCGTTTGGGTTTTTTTATGTGTTTGTTTTTTAAATAAGGCCACTGAAACTGTGATAGAATTTGCAAACCTTGTTTCATACAGCTCATCAGTACTGATCAGCACCCTTAAGTTGAAGGCTGTCTCTTAACAGTTGTTCTGTCTATTAATTTAATTTTCCCTCCTTCCCGGTCATGTTTATGGGAGTGGAGAATGTGCCAAAAGTTATTTTGCTCTATGAAACAGTAGAATAAACTTGGGCCTTATAATGTCTGTGTTGCTGGAGAAATATGGTTGCCTTTTTTTATGTAGGTGTTTTGGAGTCCTAAAGACTCTGTTTCTATTTCTTGATTTTCTTACGACAACGATAGCTGCAGCCCTGGGTAGTTTGTAACATGGTCAGATGTTTTATTCCAGATCCAGATGTGCAGAGGAAAGAGATTTTCCATCCACAGCCACACGGGTCCTTCTAGCTGCTAGATACTGACCTGCCACAGAGCAGGTTTTGTGAGGTCTCCCTAATTCCTATTAAGCACAGTTTAGTAGATTATTTTAAGCAGTTTAAAATCCTGGTCTGAGATATGGCAGCTGGCTTTGCCCCACCTAAGTTATCAGTACTCCCATGAAGTCTTCTGTTAGCACATCTGAAGAGTGGTGAGGAACTTCTGTGGTTGTTAATCCTATCCACTGGCATTGGTAGATGTAGAAGAAATGATCTGTATGTAACCGGAAGCCCTGCTGATAATGCCCAAGCATATGGTGTCAGGGGCAAGACTTCTGCCTGCACGCAAGATAAATACCGTGTGGGGACTTGAATATCTAAGCTCAGCAAACAGAAAGAAAAAGACTGACTCACTTTTACAAACTAATGCCAGTGAGCAGAAGCACATTTTAAATTACATGTGAAAATTACTTCTTATACTGAGAAAAATTGTAGAGAAGTGGAAACGGGGTATTTGAAGAACTATTTAGTGGTTTGGGGCACTAACAAGATTATTCTGAGTGTGGAAAAAAGTCTTAATTGAATATACACTGGAGTTTTTAAGAAGATGTAGTTGGAGTATAAGGGATAATCTTGGACTGTGAATGGCATGAGCAGATATTTAGGGAACCCTAGCTCTCTGTGTGGTAGGAAAGTCTAAGAGAAACGAGCGAGTAGGTCCATGAGTAATGGAATCAGTGAAGCCTGGTTTCCAAAGAATTTGTCTCTTGCAAGTTTTTCCCCTAGCCTGGATGGTCTTTGTGTCTTTCCTAGATGGATCATCTGATGTCTGATAAAAATGGGAATTTTGCTGAATCCTTTTCCATGGCTGAGGGCACCATTTGGATCTCCTCTTCTTCCTAGCCAGCTGCCCACTTCCATTAAGCTCGTGACAACTTTGTATCTTGAAACTTGTGGTTCACTTTCAAATCTAGTTGAAAAGCAGACAGTGGACTAAAAAGTTACTCAAAGAGGAAGTGAAGACAGCAGAATAGGCTCTCATACACAACATATGATGACAAAGGCCTTTTATCCCTGGGAAACTGCAACTGTTGGAGAAGGCACTTCCTCCAGTTTTGGTGATTTCAAACACTGGCAAGGTCATCTCAAATTGGGGCATAGAAAGGATAAATGGAAGCAGCCCTTGAAGCGACTTCACAGAGAGATGTGGTTTACAACATTGTACTCGTGGGGTGGGTTTGTTGGCAGTTATTTGGAGCTTGGTTATTTATTACATGAAAATATGTAGAGTTAGAATTCCAGAGGTTGGTCCAAACCTTTATGTAGATTGCATTTTTAAATCTATTTGTTAGGCAGGTGTTACTGGTATGGTTAATTTTGTTTAACCTGTTAGTCATTCCAAAGGAATACATTTTTCTAGGTGGGAGCTGCACTGAATATGAATGAGAAAACAAAATCCAGTAACAGGTGCATTAAACAATCTACCTGAACATGTATCTAGATCAATTTTAATAGGCACATTTTGTGAACCAGAACAATTTTCTGTAGTTCTTATCAACATTTTTATCAAATCTTCATCCCAGTAGGTCAGAACTCCATTGTTTTGCTAATGCTTTGGTTGACTTGAAAAATAACCCTCCTTTGACTACTTGAGAACCTGTGGCTGAAATATGTGGTAGTGGCAGGCTATGCTTTTGTCCTAAGGAAAAAAAAAAAAGCTTAAATGGAAAATGAAAGAGGAAACTATCCTAACTGTTCAGAATAAACAGCTGCATGTTTTTCCTTTCTTTCTCTGAAATCTTCATTTAGCTCCAAGAATGATTTTGAATAAGCTACTTTGTGTTTGCTAACACCAGCTAAAATTTTATGGTATACAGAGTAATGTATACCTTGTATCACACTCAGGAAGAAAAAATAATAGGTTTCATGTAGACTATGGCACTGCATGTAAAAAACTGCAAATGTGTCTTGACTTCTCAAAGCAAAATGCTTTATCTAGGTGTTTATCCAAGTGCAAAAGATTTTACACCAAATACAAAATACCTGTTGAGATAACTAGGACAGAAGAATGTGTATTGATAGATGCGATAAAAAGACTTCTTTGCTTTCTATTCAGCTAAACAAGCTATAACTTATGCTTCTAGAAAGCAGTAATGCTTGTACAAGAACTATATGTAGACTAGACCCTAGGATGTTATTGTTTAACAATGCAGCTCTTATCCAGGGATAAATTCTTTTCAAATCTGAGGAAGTTAATTTCTATTCCCTGCTTTTATATAATTTCGTGTATTACTCTAGGAAATAGTAGACTTCTGTATTCAGTTCCTGCTTTCCAAGCCTTATTTTTTTCAATTGTAATAAGCAGTCAGCTTGCAGGACATGAGCCCTACTTCCAACAGCTGCAGTTTGCTATATTGAACACTACTGAGGTATTTAGATCAGGATTCCCCTCTTTAAGGAATTCAGGGTGGTGTCAAACCTGCCAAATGACTCTTTCACAACCCTCTGATACAGATGGCCTGACTGGTGTGTTCAAATGACTCCTGCCTGAGTAGTGCTGGGGTTGTTCTAAACCAGCACAGTCATCTTGACTGTTCAGATCTGTGCTCACGTAAGCTTAGCCATCATCTGAATCAACTCCAGGTCCAAGAAAGGTAATCGTAGTGGGTTTTTAGGCTCCTTAGAACACATTCCTGCATTGAACATAATGTTTGCCAACAGGTCAGAACTGAGGCTTGGGTATCATCTATGAGTTTGCTGAGTATGTATGGTAAACAAGAGTTGTGTTCCAATTTGCGGCCTCCTTTAGTTATCATGAAAGTTAAGTGCCCTCTTTCTGTTTGTATCAGCGCTTCATGTACTATGTGAATCTAAATTAGTAGTTTTGGGTGCTCTTTGTACTTGACAGAGTATGTGAACAAAGTGGTCTTCATGATTCTATGAGTGGAAGAGGTGTTTTTGTGTGACCTTGGCAGCAGATAGGGGTATATGTATTGATGGCTGCAGAAGGAACAAATGGTCTTCCTCTTAATATGCTCGATGTAAGTCACAGCATCTCAGATCACTTTTTCCAGTACTACTTTCAGCGTTCCTTGGCTGGTATTTTGAATAATGTAATCTTAAAAGTTAACTGTTGCTCAAGAATATTGCACTGATTCCATCAGTGAATATCTAAGAAAATCTGAAAGCTACAGTTGAACAGGACATTCATTTCTTTTCCTCCTCCTCATATTTTTTCCTCCTTGAAGCTGGAAAAGCCTTGCATATAGGGAATTTTACTCTCTGGCATCATGTCCTGAAATAAGACCTTATCATTCCAGACCAATTTGTGGTAGCCATTTAGCAATACCTCTGCTAGATATGGGGATATTAAAGTTAACAAAAATCATGTAGTTTAACTTCTAGAACCCAGGCTAAAAATTTAGTGCCAATGCATGGAAAATCTGCTTTTTTTTCCCCAGTGAAAATTAGTGCACTGAATTATTGAGAGAATAAAGTGGAATGCCACAATGGTATTGTACACAGATTTGCTTTTCTTGTTGAGAAGAGCTCAGAATTGACAAAACAAAATGAATCACACCCTAAATTCCAGCCAGCTTGTCTCAACAAATGGTCAATAGTCAATAAAGAGAAATAGGCAATTCAGAAATTTTTTGTTCTGTCTATCTTTGATACTTATTTCAAGATAGAGGAACTCATGCCTCAGAAGGAGGAAGGGTTGCTGTCTTGTATGTGCAGCTATGATTGCTTAGCTTTCCAATTCATTCCACTCTAACTAACTTATCCAACTCGTTTTTGTTTCTAGAAACAAATGAAAATGCAGCCTGTATTTGCAAATGCAAAATTCTGCAGAAATAGAAGTCATTCTGCTATGTTTCATTCTGCTCCACAGAGCAGCAGAGAAGATTTTTTAATTTACCCACTAAGAACAAAGTGCTGATTTGGATCTGTGGTTGTTGGAAACTGTCTTTGCTCTGCTATTTCCTGTCACTTTCTCGAGCTGTGTATTTCAGATGTGAATGGGGACTTACTCAAAATGTCTTTATGCTGGCAACAGTATGACACAATTCCTGGGACAGATGCAGATGGGTGTTATTTGCCAGTAAAAAGGGAATGGAAAGCAAAAGCATGGCAGGAAGTTTTCTCATGTTAGCGTTGAGGATTTGATGCTTGTCGCAGACATGCTATGGTTAACAGCCTTCCCCAGTGCTGACCTTGCTTGAGGTGTTCAGCAGAGGCTGCATGCTAGATCATATCTCCTAAGTCTTTCAGCACTTCACGTGACTTCATGTGCCTTTCATCCTGAGACACATCTGACATGGCCACACAGTGAGACGATCTGAGCTTGCCTTTGTAGTGTTGGCAGCGGCCCTTAGCAGCTCCTTTCACACAGCTCGGCTACAGTCTGACATTGTGAAGTTGTCTGCAGGCCAGACAGTGCTGCAGGGGAAGCAGGCACTTTTCTGGCTGCATTAACAGATGATTAAAATTAAAGAGAAGGCATTGACATTGTGCTCGTTTGCATGATTGTGGTCCCTCAGTGTGTGCGAGTGTTCGTTGACATACAAACCATTCTATACATGTATAGAATTTTGTTCATGTGTGTTGGGAGGGGGGAATATATCACTGCAGTGATCTGACACCTCACCTTCTCTGGTGGCCTTATTTCAAACCTTTTTTGATGCCAGATTGAATAAAATGCTTTCAGAATCTGTGGATGACCTGGCAGGAACTGAATGATTGTCCTTAAAGCCATTTGTACTTCCTGTTTTGTGACCTTGGCGGATCAGCAATTGGGAAACTTGTTCACCTGCCATCTGCACCTGCTAGCTTTGCCATGCAGCAATAGATAATTTCCTTTCCAAACATGACTGGCTTCTGATACCAGTGGGAAATTGGCAGCTCTTATATGAAAACAGTAGATTCCAGTTTCCTCTTTTGGCTTTTCACTGAGATAGGAAAGGAATTGTTATTGTTACTGTCCCAGTGCACTTTGTCAGAACTCTCTTCCCCACATAACTGCTTTTGTGGTAAAAAACCAGTTTGTCAATACTATACTGCATCACATCATGCATTGGGTATTGTTTTGCCCCAGGGCCGTTTTTTTTCCCCAGTATCAGGGGCTTAATTCTAAACAGAACTTCACAACCTACCATGAAAATATTTCCCTGTTCTTTTGCCTCTTGGTCTTTCTTCCTCATTTCTGTGAAAGAATAAGAGAGTGCAGAGTAAAGTTGCTATCTGGTGGTAGGGCTTAAGAAACAACATAGTGGAACTGCAGGGTACTTTTCTCCCTATTTCTTTCTCATATCAAAAAGATGGTGTGAAGCAGCGTTCATTTTTCTTTTAGTTCTCTTCTCCAGAAATGATGGAAAACTGTTGCGACTTGTTCTTTGTAGGTGGTGTTTAAATCAGTGGCAGTGGGCAGGACACAAGCAATTGACTCATCTCCAGCCGGAAGTATCACCTTTGCAGAGAACTGCAAAGGAGCTATGTTGCTGACAGGAAGGTGCTGAGTTTATTTCCACTCTTAACAGCATAAAGCAGCTGCATTGGATTTACAAGTGATTCAAAGATTTGCTCTCCCTGAAAGTTAGGGTAAATTGTTGCACCAAATGTGTCTTCATAAATGTGCACTGTGGTTTTCTTCCTGTCAGTTACTGGAGATGGAGATAGAATCATGTGTTCTTGTCTGTGCTTTCATGTAGCATTATTAATGAAACAGGTAATCCTGTTTGTCTTAAAATCAAGGCAAATATCTCTTGTGTTCTGTCCATCTGTTCCAGACACCAACAGCATTGTCATCACCATGGTATTGGAACACTCTGGCACACAAATAGCAATCAGCAGTTATTAACATAATATTATTACTTGGTCCATAAAGCTAATATTGTCAGAGATACTAGGCATCACACACTGTGAGATAGTTTATCAGCACATGTACCTTTTTCTGCCAGAATATGATAATATTCTGTATAAAAATCAGTAAAAGGATTCGTTTTTATTATGTCATGCAAGCAGCACAAATTTGCAGTATAATATATAGAAAAATTTTCTCCTTACATCCAGTAATTTACAATCCATTGTATCTTGTTAAAGAACAATATTCTTTAGAAAACAACGGGGGATTTTTAACATATATTAGATCAAATCAAACCACTGAAAGTTTTCTTTCCTTGCTCCCATTCATACCTCTCATTTACTCATGTTCAGAAGTCCAACTTCAAATGTCTCCTATTTGTTTGGTCACTTTTCCTATGACATAATGTAAAGATTTCTTTTTTTTTTAGTTGAACAGCCACACCTTTAAAATCTCTGGTAATTAAATTGCTGGTAAAAATGAGTATATTTCTCTGAGGCAAATATTTGTATTAAATGAATAGCCCATCGAGATACCATTTTTTCTTCCTTTGTTAACCAGAATATATTTCTGGAAGACCTATTTTGCAAGCTTATCTACAGAGACTTCTATACAGAAGTGAGATGGAGCCTTTTCACATTGTACCTTCACAGTTGCGGTATTGTAACTGTGAAACAAAAGTGAAACCAAAGTATTAAATATTATATATATTGTATCTATTATACAACAACTTTTGCTTGCTTTAGGTGGCAAATACCTGCTAAACTAACATTTCTGTAAGCGTTACAGTGTCCACACAAGCGCTGCTGTAATGAAAGGGAATGTCTTTATCTGTGCTGGTTGTGGACACAAGCAGATTGCATCAGCCATAACTACTCTTTCAGAGAACATGAAACTTACTGCTCGTGATACTGGTTCAGTCTCCATTTTTATATCAATAGCTTTTTTTTTTTCCAAGTTAACTACAATAATTAAGGTTTACAATAATGTAATTAAAAATGTAAATGGATTGTTAAGAACACTGTTGCCAAATGGGCTGTATATGTGTGGAGCCTAACTGAAAGAGATGGAAAGGACAACAGGAATCTTGTTGTAAAAACAGAGGGTCACTCCCCACAGTTCAGCTTTGCCTTGAACACTTAGCTGTTGGCTCGACTGTGGGAAGGAGTCTAAAGTACTGGGTGACTTTCATACATCTCTAGATAGAGTGAAGGGCAAAGAGCAGCATTTTTATCCTGTCATTCCCTTTTATCAATCTCAGTTATTAAGCAAGTGGTGGATATTAAGATCAACCTTGACTCTAACATTTAACAGACGTCTCATTAGACAAACTACATGTGTCCTGTTTTATTTTTTTCAGGGTCTGTCTCTCACTGGATGCATGCCAGACCGTGCTTCAGGATATAGTCCAGCGAGTAGGAGAAAACATGTGTTTGAAGTTGGCATAATTGCAATGAACATAAAGGTACAGTTGGAACTTTCTTGGAACACTCTCTTCTGTCTTGCTGTCGTAGGCTAGTATCTTGATTCTTTGCAGTCAATTGCTTTGCAGCACTGTTATCAAGAAGAATGAGTCACTTCTGGCTCAGTTTAATGGGTTTATTTGGACTGAAAAGGCTGTAGCTGGACTAAATGCCATATCCACAGTTCATCTTATGTAGCTCTTTTTACACTGACTGCCCACCGAAAGAAAATCAAGATGCATCACTTCCAGCTTTTATAAGAAAAACCTGTAACAGGTTTTCTTGTATCCATGAATATACTCATAGGATCACAGAATGGTTTGGGTTGGAAGGGACCTTAAAGATCATCTAGTTCCAACCTCCTGCGTGGGCAGGAACACCTCCCACTAGACCAGGTTGCTCCAAGCACCATCCAACCTGGCCTTGAACACTTCCAGGGAAGAGGCATCCACAACTTCCCTGGGCAACCTGTGCCAGTCTCACCACCCTCACAGTAAAGAAATTCATCCTAATATCTAATCTAAATCCACCCTCTTCCGGTTTAAAGCCATTACCCCTTGTCCTATCAATCCATGCTCTTGTAAAAAGCAACTGCACCCATCCCCCAGCTTTCCTGTAGCTCCTTCAGGTACTGGAAGGCTGCTCTAAGTTCTCTCCAGAGCCTTCTCTTCTCCAGGCTGAACAACCACAACTCTCTCAGCTGGTCTTCATATGAGAGCTGCTCCAGCCCTCTGATCATTTGATCGTCTTCATGGCCCTCCTCTGGACTCACTCCAGAAGAAAGAAGTTATGGAGGACTTTATCTGCTCCCCTGGTTGCAGTGTACATCACAAAATCACATGTTACCACTGCACAGTTTTCCCTTGTCTTCTTATTTTTAGATAGGCCACATTCTCCTCACTGATCTTTCAGATGTATGACATGGAACATAAAATGTAACCACTAAAATAGTGTAGATAATTATTTTGCACAATTCGGAATGACTGCTCAAAGTAGGAGTTGGGGGAGAGTATGGTCTCATAGTTTTGCACAACTGGTTGCCTCCTAAAACAGTTGCTCTGAGTGGGGTGGTCATTCAATTTGCCAAGTGTTAAATTAGTAAATGGGCAGACTCTAGAAAAGATCAGGTGGACTGTTTGGAATTAGTGAGGGAGGCTGGGGTCTCTGTTAATGTTAATTAGGTGTTGATTATATGCACAGTAGTCCATTGCCCTTTCTGAACTATAGTTCTAGAATGAAAAACAATGAATCATCACAGCAGAAGCTGTCACCCTGATTCCCATGAGCATTATATCTCTTCCGTGAGGATCTCCTGCGGATAACAGATAAGAAAGCATCTGTTGTAGTAGCAAAATGTAGTTGTCCGGATAAATTTTTTTTCTTCAATTGCTATCCCACATAATAAGCCTCTGTGGCTGTCTGCCTCACCCCACTTCTTGATGTTCTTGATTTAGATATGATATTACTATCTCTTTTGAACCATGTATTTTAGCAGATTTTGTGTTTGGACATAAAATTCCAACTATGGAATGACTACTACACAGGGCGATATTGTGTTAGATAACTGCCGAATTTGATAGTTAATCTCATGTATTCAAAATGTGACCTTTTTTCCACAGTACAAAAGGAATCTTACTAGTTCATGAACACAGGCAATGCATGCACTACATAGGGAGTGACTGCTTTTAGCTATGAATTACTTGATCTTTAGATAGTTATAGCTTTTTTTTTTTCTTAAGGTAAAAGGAGCCTATCTTGAATAACATTCTTTCTAATTATTTTTCACCACAATAGCCAGTGGAATACATATATATTTTTTTTCTTAGTGATGAATTTATAGCTCCTGTAATTATATATCTGTTCTCTTTTCTTTTGTTTGCTTTTAGGGAGAAACCAGAGCTGTTTCATCAGTGCCACTTTCACGCTGAGGCTGGTCTGAGGACAAGGACTGCACTGATGAATTAGTGCAACATCCCTCCCAGCCATGGAAGAATACATCTTACAAGAAAATCCATAGGTGACTAATAGGCCAGACTGGTCATTGGTAAACAGTTTTTTGAGATCTGGGAGAAACATTTTGGTATACCTGCGAATCAGTCTAAATTAAATCAAATTAAATTAAGCATCTAAATACAGAATTTGGAATTTAACATGGTGTGCCTTATGAACAAAAACAAAAAAGAAAAACTAATTTCCACTGAGGCTATTTTACTTTTGAATCATGGTTTTCTACCACATTTCAGCAATGTGTCCTTTATATTAATATCTTTGCTTTCATGTTCGTGTGTTTGTTTAAGTTTGTCAGTCATTATACAATGTCATTTAGAATCAACTTAGCAGCCTTCCATTGTATTGAGTGCTTCCAGTGTAATAATTGCAGGATTAGCCTGCTCATAATTAAATGTTGCTTGAAAATGAAAAATATGGAATTTAAAAGTTTCTTACTATATTTAGGTTGTGTGTCTAAATAGTATGCATAGGTGTACTGGGTCATTGCAGACACAGTGGAATCTTAAAAAAATATTTTAAAAGGCAAAAAGAAGAGATAGGGAGGGAGGAAGAAGAGAACATGAAAGAGAGAGAAGGAAAATAAATTCACCCAATCATTAAAACTTTTAATTGCATGGAATTTTTTTCACACTTGGCTGAATCCTGAGTGTAATTTCCTGATTTTGCCCTTGTACAATCCAGATAAAGGGTTCCTGTCTGTAATCATTTTCACTCACAGATGAATTTTCAAAATTTGCAAGTCATAAGTTGTGTAAAGTAGAACTTATTGCCTATTTGTTGAAGCCTATAGGTGCACCTATTTCATTAAAGCAGAAGTTAGGTTCCTTACCATTTGTGGACTGAGAACCCACTGAACGTTTGCTTCTCATATTGGCTTTACTACTGTGCAGAGTTTTACCACTTAAATGCACTGATTAATGTTTTAAGCAGAATGAAGCCTTTACTAATTTTCTTTTTTTTTTCAAAATCTGCTAAAAAAATAGCAGTATTTCACCATTTGAGGACAGTCCTTTGCTTCTTCAAAGACTTATTCAACTGATCTGTACTGTCCTCCTCACAGAACTACAGTGGTGTACCCTTGTATGATACAAATGATGAGCTTCTGTCTAAAATAATAGACATGATGCCTAATCCTGAACTGACACGTGAAGGATTTTAAAGAAAGGTTATCCATGACAGGTCTGTAAGCCAGCCTCAGTTAGTTCTGGTTTGTCCTGTGTTAGAAGGAAGATTAGGGTATTCAACTCTCTTACCAGATCCAGAGCCTGAGCTTTTTTCCTTGAGCATTTGTTACATTTAGGGATTCATCCTGAATAACAATAACAAAAGATTAATCCCATCTGGCTTTCTGTTGATTGTTAGTTTAATTTAGTGCATGACTACTCAAAGTTTAGTCTGCCAGCCAAGGAAGGTATGCAGTTATCAACATTACGGATAGGATAAACCAGTTATGTAAGCTTATTTTCAAATCTCCCCAAATCCCAAAATACTTAGCCAAGTAGACCTCTTGAGTTGAAATGCACCTGTTTACAGAAAGATACAGCACCAAACAGAGGTTTTATTTAGAGCTTTGGGTAGACTAGGTGGCCTTGTTAAGTGATTCTTTGCCTGTTGCCTGTTTCAGGCATGAAATACAGCAGGAAGCTGAAAAGAAAGTATGGACAAGAAAAACGCAGAGTTATATGAAAGACTTGAGACTTGAAAGACTTTTGTGCTTAGAAGGTTGTGGAGGCTCAAGCACTGAAAAGATCAGTATGTGCTGTGCTTTGGGGGGTCTTGATAGTGCTGCATCTTTGACCTGAAACAGTATTTCTCACACTGTGCATCCAACCATTGCCTTGGCAGGACTGCAGATTAACTGTGTGCAGGGCGAGGAAAGTACTCGTGGGGCTTGGCAAGAGTTGCTTGTCCTTTCCTCATGAAGGAAAGGACTACCCTTCTGGGTAGTGTGGGAGGTGGCTCCTCCTTTCTCTCTGTGTAGCCACCAGGAAAAGAGAGAATTCCAGAAAACAGTGTAATATGCAATTGCAGACCCAAGTGTCACTGTAGAGGTCTGAGACTCTCCCTCCTGACAAAGCTAAACTGTACATGCAAGAGCAAGTGGTTTCACAAGCCAGCTAATGAATGCCCCAAACCAAGTTAGATACAGCTTACAAGGAATGAGCAGGGAGAGAACAAAACACCAAGGGGCAAGAAAGATGAAAAAGCACAAAGGACAATGAGAAAGAAATTAAAAATGTAGATCATGGGAAGTGTAAGATGGTACCATTGATGTCAGGCCGTGAAACAAGGGAGATGTTATGTTGTTGAATCGCATGCTACAGGCCCTCGTAAGTGTGCAACACACAAAGTATGGAAGGTGCTGTGCAACGCAGGTGTGTAAAAAGGATAAACAAACACAGGAGGATCATGAGCAAAGAAAAACTGAGAAGAAAGTTTTTGGAAAAGGAAGAGGTCAGAAAAGAGAATAATGACACAAAAGCTGATTTTGAACAAAAGGGTTGAGACGGTAGAAGGAAAGATGAAAAAATATACAGCCACTGATTTGATTTGCTGTTTTTAATTAAAAATGTATCCTTTTGCCACTTTGGAATGCCATACACATATATAATAAAATACAAGCTTTTCAGCTTAACAGGGTGAAACTGCCTTCCAGAACCCTGGCATCAAAAGCACTCACAATACCCAATAAAACAGCCTCCAGTATTAAACTGATGTCAGTGTTAAATAACATCCTGGACCAAGCTGGGAGATGCCAGCCCAGTGGGATGAATACATGCCAGAGCATTTAGATGATAGCTGGTATGATGAATCAAACTCTTAAGCAAACAGACACCTAGGCAAAGAGCAGAGCGACCAGATTCCATGGTGCGCTACCCTGCTATCTCCACTGGGTTGCAAAATGTGAGAGTCAGAGGTAGAAGATAGCCCTTGGCATTATCTGTGGAGAGTCCTATGATCCCCACTTAAGCAAAACCTTAAGTAAGAACACCCTAAGTGTGTTCTTACTTCATGTTGTTTCTGGGCCTTTTTCAAGTGTGCTTTCTAGCATTACTCTGCCCCAATGTCTATGTGGCAGTCAACTGAGGCATGCATCAGTTAGGAAGGGTTCATTTACTGGAAAGAAAAGGGACAGGCAAGCAGGACATCAGGAGCTCAGGAGATGGCAACCTCAAAGTCCAGTCTCCTGTTGTATAAATATGGTCCAAAGTCTGAGCTGCCATTATAAAAACAACAAACAAGCCAGATCCTCACCTGGTACAGAGCCACAGAAGCTCAGCATATTAGCTTGAGCTCAGTCTTCTTTATCTCTTGTGGCACTGAAGATTATGATTAAAAAGATGCCCAGGATATAACAGATGAAGTAAAGTGTGCTGAATTCACCAGCAACCTTAAATAAAAACCTAAGCTGCTTAATTTATCCTTGGAATCATTTCACCTCTGAGCTTTCTTTACTTTTCTTGTGGATGCTATCATAAATGGCCTGTGGGAACAGTGGAATTGTAATTTCTGGATGTTTTGAAGTGTATCACTATTGGGATTGAAATAGCTGCAACTGAAGCAGAGGAACTGATGATCATCATCTGTCGGTGTCTCTTCCAACCTTATTTTTTTTATTATTTTAGCATGCAGTTACTCTCCTAAGCTTGCAATGTTTACAATGCTTCCACTAGGCTTGTGTAACAAAAGCCCCAACTACCAAACCCCTCTGCTTCCTCCATGGCTACTCCTGCAATACAAAATGTGGTATTGTCAGTTTTGCAGAAGGTTGGGAAATCACCATCTGAACCATGGTGACAGTGTGAAGTAAAAAGTAAAGATACCAAAGTTAATAGGTAGCCAGCTTGTTACAGTGTTTCATGGCCTGCTCAAAATAATTTTATACTTGCAATTTGGGTGACAGTTGCCACAAAAACTCCCACATGCTCACAACAGTACTGAAGCAAACTGGGCTTGGATTCTGAAGAAAGGAACTAGAACAAGATGCTAAATCTCCTTCTAGGAGTTTCCCAAAAGAGATTTAGCTCACCAGAGTTGGACATCTGCTCTCTGAGCATCCTGCTACACCTTCACATCCACCAATGTGGATACTTCACCCTGCCTGCACCTGCTTGGCTTCTGCCTGTGATCAGAACAAACCGTGAAACCTCTGGCTGCATTCCCCTCGCAGAAGGATGCGAATGCACAGGCCATGTGAGGCAAAAAACGAGAGGTAGAGCTGTACATCAGCTGTTTCCTGGTCATTTACAGACCAGTAAGATCCATTACACCACCTGGTTCTCTCCCTCCTGTAAGAAGCAATCTGTGATAGTGAACTAGCACTTTTAAATGGTTCTGCAATACTATTTTCCTCTCCACTTGGGTTTTTCCAACATCAGACTACACCTGAGTATGGATTAATTTGTTCTGTCCCTCCCAGTGGTACCGCAGGTCCATCAGCAACTTTGCCCTTTACTTCCTAAATCAAGAATTAATAAGGAGAAGAATTTGGTAACACCATTTTAGGTGTGCTGCCAGCACATCAGAAATGGACTGGTTATATGGCCAGAGAAACACTGGTAGCTGACAAGTGCTGCAGGGAGATTAAATACAACAGAGGACTTTGAGCAATACAAGAGACACACACAGCTACTGATAAGCTAAAATCAGTGTTTGTTCCCCAGCACTCCTGATACCAAAAGAGTTAGTTGCAACGTCTCAGCTCGCTATTGTGCATTCCTGGTACCTGACCTCCGTGTGGCTGCTATTAGCCTGCGAGCTTCCCACTACATGGATCAGACACAGAGAAGGGGGAGGGGGAAGAAAGAGCAAAGGAAGGAAGGAGGGGAAATAGATACCTACATAGTTTTTTTCTGATCTTATAGTTGAGGGACAAGGACATAGGCAGGAGCCAAATGATATCTGAACACTCCTATGCTAACATGATAGCTTTATGGGGAGGCAGTAGTGGGTAAGAAGCCTGATTCCTCTTTACCTTTGGTTCAGGAACTGTTATACAGGGGAAAGAAAGATATTTTCAGGGTAAAAACTGTGGTAAAGTGGTAGAGAGCAGACCTGAACCCTTCCTTTGCCCTGTGACTGTGGGGCGTGCTTATATCACTAAAAATATTGACTGTTTCATAAGAAATAAGGGCAGAAGAGGAAGGCAGAGCAAATCATATGCTTGCTGAAAGCTGCTGCCTTCTGCAGGCTGCAAACCACACGGGTGATACCCTCACAGTCCCACTGACAGCCCTGCGGCACAGCGCACATGGGCTCTGGACTGCGATGCAAAACCTGAACTCGTGCAGCTGTAACATTCCTCCTCCATCATTTGTGCTGTTTTTCCACCCTGTGCTTTCTTACACCTGCCTGCAGCCACTGCAGCTAGCTTTCTCTCTCTCCCTCCCATCCCCTGCCCTCTTGTCCCCTCTTTTCCCAGAGCCTCCTCTGGCACAGTGCCTTTTGTGGCCTAGGGAGAAGAAAGATGGGAGCAGGGGTTGGCAGGTCACCTGAGTGGTGAACCAGAAGGCTTTAACTTCAAAACCACGAGTTAGTGGGTCAGGATATTGCCCTGGGGTGGACAGGACTGGGGAAGGTGATGACAGTTCAAGGTCATCAGCTCTTCCCTTTTCCTAGGCTACTCTGGTAGAGCCCTGGGGCCCAAGCCAAAGGAAATTCTGCAGCTGATTTCACTAACAGGGTAAAATCAGCCTCCACAGGCAGAATTCAGCCCTTAAGGTATATCAATAATGTTTCCCTAACCGGCATCTGATACTGCTCCTTGCATTGTGCTCCTATTAGCGAGACGTGAGACCTCCCTGGTTGGTGGTGTGCAGGACAAACTATGAATGCCCACGTCAAGAAGGAGGAGGAAAGGAGGAACACAACAGGATGTGATCCACGGGTAATAAATCATCACTCCAATCCCAGCTAGAAACTAGGCAGGGGTCCTGAGCCTGTTCATCCAGTTAAACAGGTACAGACACTCAGCTGCAGATGACATCACAGCAGCAGATGACCTCAGCCTGCAACATGGGCAGCAGAAGGCCCTTCCTGTCCCTCCCTTCAGAGCTGAAGGAGATGCACTTTTTGCACTGCCCTTACACCCAGCCAGGAGCCAGGGGTTGCTACGCTGCTGGTTCAGTCATACAGATCAAATATGCGCTTCTCAGACACAGAAGCTATTACTTCTCTGAGATGAAACAGCATCCCACAAGCTTATTAACCTGTGCCCTACTTCAGAAGTAAATCTAATTTGCAGCTTTCATAGTTAGCTAGTGCTGGTGTTGGTTTGTTCCTGTGTCTGCTCTGACTTTGCTGGATATATTTATGAAGCACCAAATGTGGCAGAGCCCTATTTACTGTGGCCTCTTAGCATTATTCCTCACAACAGAAAAAGGAATTGGGGTGGTTGGAGCTTTTTGTTTCACTGGGGAAGAGAGAAGTAAAAGCACAAAGGTTAAAAATGTCCCTGCAAAAAAACATTTTCTTATTCAGCAGAGAATGACATGCTGTCTGCTAAATAAAGTTTGTCATCTGGGATATTCCTGCACTTCTGGTCACCTTCCACAGAGCGTCTCAAGAGTTGTGCTGTGCGAGAGAGGAGAGGGAGTTTCAAAGGATTTGCTGGATGTCTGATTGCAAACACCAAACAAAATGGGTATTGTTTCACAAATACACAAATAGGGAAAGGGAAGTGGAATCTTCGATGATGGCCACCGCAGAAGCAGAACATACAGTAATTTATGTGGTAGATTCATCTGTAGATTATGTTGCCTAACAAGCAATGCAAGAAAGCAAAGGAAACCCAAAACCGTTTTTTAACCAGTGCTCCATATTTTGCCTTTTTTAAAGGAATTGAACATAACTGTATTAAAACCATGAAGATGTGTGGACCGTGGGTGACTTTTCATGATCTTATTGTGGGGGAAAAAAGGACAAGACCGTGTGATTTCAGCTCCTCTGGGACTTCAGCTCTCTTCCACTGCCATCCAATGGAAAGACTCCTATTCCTGTTAGTTATTTTGACAGTCCCTTTGTGTACTGCCATAGCTGGTAACTTGCAGCTCGGTGGAATCAGCACATGAACAGATTAACATCTAGATGGCTGCAGCAACTCTCCCCAGCTTGGCCAAGGAATCTGAAGTCCTACACATGCTTCCTTGCACAGGATTTTTCAGCGATCTCGCAATCCATTTGCGGATTGTTCCTCCTGTCCTTTGAGCCGGTTAAAAGATAAACCATGGTCAATGTATTATACTATGCCCTTTGTAATGAAATAATGTCAGATAATATGTATTTAGTGGGGATTTAAATTCCCGAGCTGATTACAAGGAGCTGTTAAGACTTGTAGGGTTTAGCAGTGCTCTGTGTATGGGTCTATAATGATGGTTAGGAATAAATCCGAAAGCATAAACAACTAAAAATGCCAGTGGTATCATTTCATATTCAGTAAGAATGTGTTCAAAGTGTTGGCCAGAAATCTAGGTGTCTATACTCTGAATTCTCCCAGCTTTAACAAGTTGTTTGCACTGAGATCCCAGGCATCTGACAATCTCTCCCTGCCAGTTTCTCAGCAGTAAAAAGAGTGCAGTAGTATTCACTGTGCCAAGGAACTTTATGAAATGTGACTAATTAGTATTTGTAGAAAGCTTTTGATAAAAGATGTGACAACAGTGCAAAAAGGGTTTGTTATTATTAATGCATGTGGAGAAGAGACATCTGAACTCCTGCAGGCACATGTCCTGCTACCGATGTCATCGCACTGCCAGCCACCCCTGTTGTTCCTGTATTTGCGACAATGCCTCCATTTTTACCCCTCACCCGACACGAAGGTGAGAAGTAAAACCAGCAGCAGGGCGGGCGGGCTGCCTTCCTTCACTCCCGCCGCCCACCTCCCTGCGCTCAGGCCTCTCTCCTTTTAAAGGTGAAACGTTTGTAACCCCCTCCCGTTCGGAGGTTTAAATCCCGATAGGTACGCGGGTGTCAGGCCCAACACACCCGGGACGGGCCTCCTCGCCACCTCCTCCTCGTTTGTCTTTAGAGCGGAGGAAACGAAACCGACGGGAAAAATAAAGCTCTGGCTGGGCCATGCGGGGGAGAACACGGATCCCGGGGGAGGGCTGCCCAGCCGCGGCACCCCGCGGCCCGGGAGGCCGGTCCCGCCGCAAACCCCAGCTCGCTGTTGCAGCCCTGGCCACCCGCTCGCCCCTCGCCACCGCCCGCGGGGGGGCGCCCTGCCCCGCCCCGCCCCGCCCGGCGAGGCCACGCCCCTCTCCTGCCCGCGCGGTGACTCGTCCGAGCTGCCACGTCTTCCCGCTGACGTCACCCCGAGCCGGCTCCTTCCCGGCCAATCGGCAGCTCAGAGAGCCGCGCCGAGCCGACGGGGCCGAGGGAAGAAAGGCCGGCCGAAGCGCATGCGCTGGCGGCGCCGCAGGGGCCGCCGGGAAAGCGAGTCCTTGGGCAGAGGGCGCGGCCGCCCAGCTACGCGGGCCGGTGGCGTCAGCGCAGACTCGCTTTCCCGTCATGCTCCACCACCGCCCCCCGGCCATGTAAGCGCTGCTCGGCGAGAGGCCGCCCTGTTTCCTGGTTGGGCTCTGGCAGCCATTTTGGGCTGAGGAGCGAGCGCGGAGGCCGCGGAGCGGGCAGGGCGCCGGCGGAGGGGCAGGCCGAGCCGAGCGCCGGGCTAAGGCGGGAGCCGTTGGACGCCTGCATCCGCGGAGTGCCTGCCTCAGCGGCGGAAGGTGCCAGGCCGCGACCGCCCCCCCCTCAGAGCGCGCTCGCTGTCCCTCGGGCCGCGGGCCCCACGGACATGTCCAGCATGAATCCCGAATAGTGAGTGTGGGCTGGGGGAGGGCCTCGCCGCGTCCCCGGGTCCCGCTGCCCCGCGCCGGCGGGCCCGCGACCGGCGGCGAGTCGGGGAGGAGGGAGGGCGGACGAGGAGGCCGCCGCCGGGCCTAGCGCGGGGGGGGGGGGGGGTGGGAGGGGAGGGAGGGCCGAGCCTTCGGGCCTGAGTGACTCCGGCAAACAGCCGCCTAGCCCCGGTCACCGAGGGAGCAGTGCTCCGAGGCCGTGCGACGGCGCAGGGCAGGCATTGGGCCTGCTGGTGCTGTCCCTGGGGGGTTGGGTTACGGGCACCGACCCGACCCGG
Organism: Hemiprocne comata; assembly: GCA_020745705.1. Lineage (NCBI taxonomy): Eukaryota > Metazoa > Chordata > Aves > Apodiformes > Apodidae > Hemiprocne > Hemiprocne comata. The sequence continues at coordinate 67,101,519 of CM036588.1, read as the reverse complement.
CGGGGCGGAGGAGGCGGCTGCCGTACGGCGAGCTATGAAAAGTTAATGATGTCCCTGTTATAAACCGGCGCCATGGGCCGGTGATCCGGGCGGCTTCGACATCTCGCCTCCCTCCCCGGGAGCGCAGTTGGCGGCGAAGTAAGTATGGGCGCAGTGGACGGCGATGTTTCCGGACCTCGGAAATGCGCATCGAAACCCAGGCTCCAACAAGTGAGGGAGGGAACCAGCTCTTTGTGAAAGCCGATCTTCCTGGCCGGTGGCTGCTGCCAGCTTAGTAGTCAGAGGTCCACCCTTCACTTTAGCTGCAAGTCATGTGTGTGTCACATGGCTCTTGCAAAACACTTCTTGCCTATGTAGATTTTGTAACGCTGTGACTTGATAATGAAATGCTCTTGGGGCTGTCTTGAGCTGAAATAGCACTTGCCTAGAAAATCTGGTGATGGCACAGTTGTTGTTTCTTTTATTTTTGTTCTTTTTTTCTTTTTTTTTTTTTCCTCCCAAAGCATCGTTGTACCTTGTCTGGTGAATATGGCCTTTTTGTCTAATGGGCCTGCTCGGGAGTAAGGATGAGCTCTCTGGTCAATAGTTGTCTGTATCCTGGCAACTGTAAGAGCAGTGGCTTGCTCATCAGGATGTCGAGGACAATAAACCTCGTTTTGTTCATGGCTTTCTTCAGTGAAAAAGAGGAGAGACTTGGGATTAGTTAAAAAGCATTTTAAAAACCAGCTGCTGCACTCTCAATACTTCAGTGTGGTTTTAGGATTCTTTCACTGAGGCTGGCTTTGCTGGCACTCCGGTTTGGGATGATGAAGCCACTGTGCCTTCTAACGTACCTGAAGTGGTTATGGTCTTGAAATGCACTCGTGATATGATGTTACTGCTCTACATATCCGTTTTATCTGTTTGTGGATGACACTTAACAACTTTTGTCCTCAAAGCATGCTTTTTACACACAGCTGGGGCTACTGACTTGCATGGTTGTTGCTTTTGTGTTTTCTGCTTATGACAATATGGTTGCAAGCACTCTGGGTCCTTTAAAATCACCTGAAGAGCAAATAGGAATAGAAGGCAAAGTACTCATCAGCTAGTGTGAGGGAGTTGGTGAAAACTAAGAGATACAGACAGGAACTCAAGTTACAACTTGGCATTGTTTCATAACATGCTTGCTCCTGTGGCTTGAGAAAACACCAAAACAGTAGCTGGAGGTAGTCTGTGGGTGAAAGACCAACAAATTGTGCCTCTGTGGTTGTAATGACTCTCAGAGTTAAACTGAAATTTACCTTGAAAACTTGAGGGATTCACTTGTAGTGAAAAACTGCCTGCAAAGTGTTAGACCACTAACACTGTCTCTGCAGAAACAGGTTGAAGGGGGCTTTTTCTGTAGATTTTTTGCTTTTTCTGAAGCCTCTTAGCCTCTCTAGACTCTGATGCAGAGAGTAGTTCCCTGCAATGAGAAACCGAATGCTGCTCTGAAGATAGGAAAAACGTTTTGAGGGAGACTCATACTCAGTGAAGAGTGCTCATTCGTGGTGGAGAGGACAGCTGAGTTCTTGAAAGTGAAACAGAGGAAAAGCTGCAGCTGAAGATTAATTTGTAGTATTAAATTGCCACTTCCTGTTTAAGTTGTATCTGCAGGGTGAGGATAGGATATGGGAAGGGTGTGCTGAGATGGACAGAAAATACCTGTTGCTGTAATATGCATACTTGGATCAGTGTTAAACCCGGAATAAGATTTATGGGATTATGACATTATTCCTTCTAGTTACCTGTAACAGATTCAGGTACAGATGTCCTTTTAGAAGTGCCTTATCTATAATGTAACGCATTCTCACTTCTTTATCACAGCTTCAGATCAGGCTGTAGCCCTAAATCCTCTCCTGGACTCTCTGAGGTCAGTGGAATAGCTAGATAAAGTATATTAATAAAGATGTGGCTTCTTCCATTTTCCTAGTAAAGTTACAGGACTAGTAGCTGCTGGTGCAAGGGTTTTTTGGGGAGAGGGGGCAGTGTGTGTGCTTCTGTCAGCTTCCATGAAATGTCTGGGCTGTGGGCAGCCTAGTGGACTATTTAATAGGCTTTTTCATTTCAGAAAAGGATCTGAAGAGGGATGGCTGAGATATTAGTGTTGGCATTTGGAAGCTAAGTTCTCAAAACACCTGCCCGCCTAGCACTGGGATGTGTTCCTCTCTCCCTTATGGTGTTTAAATTAGCAAAATGTCAATATTGACTCTGTTATGACTAGATCACATCAGGTACAGTGTTTCCTGCCCCTTTTACGGCTTGGATGTAGTAGACTGACTAGCATAAACACACTGGTGGGTGAACTATGTAACAGCCAAGTGGTATCAGGAATTGATCAGTGCTGTATAGTGTCTGTATCTTATTCTAGATAGCTTCTTCAAGGGGATGTAAGGAAATGAATTTTTTGGAGTAATTTTGGTGGGTGTTTTTTTTCATGCTTCAGAAGTGTTAGAGAACACCTGTGTAGGGATTTACAGTCTTGTGTGAGGGTGTTCAGTAGATTACAGTTGAGTGACAGCTTCTGAGTTTCTGGAATCACCTGAAATTGTTGTGATCTAACCTTTCTAAACAACAATCTGCAATGCAAAGTGGTGTTACGTCTTCTGGATTCTTTTTACTTGCACAAACAGTATGCAGTCAGAGTGACAGTCATGCTCTTCAAAATTTCTTGGGTGGTAGAACAAAGACTGGAGATTTGAGGCTGCTGTGAGTACCTGTTTACTGTAAGCTTGCAGCTGACATAAGTGATTAAAGCTGATTCCAGCAGTTCCTTGTTGGAGAGGGATGACTACCCAGTCTTTTCTCTGTTTTGGTACAAAACCTTCCTGGCATTTAAAAAAATGCCCACATGTCTACCTGTGTAAACAGCAGTATTTTAGAGGTGCCATCAGGTCCCCTGTTCCACATAGCTTTGCCCAGGTCTGTCCTCAGTTGACTTACTGGTCTGCTGAACTTGCTGCCTATTGCATGGAGAACACATGTAACAGGAGGATGCTGCTGTCTGCTCAGAAACGTCAGGGTTGTATTGGAGGTGCCTTTTTTGCAAGATGCAGTTAAACTTAGCATATCTGTTCTTTATCTCTTTGTCAAGAGGAGTTACCATATCCTCTTCCTGATGGGGAGGATTTGAAAGCCTCACTCGTACTGGCAGTACCTTACCTACCTTGCTGCCCACATTCGTCCAGCATGCTCTCTTGTGGGTGCTGAGTATGACTTGCTTATAGAAATGGTGAGAAATAGATGAATGACAAATATGAATTCACACCATCTCCAAGCAGTGTGGAGAAAGCTATGCTGCATAGCTCAGCTTGCTTTATGAAGGCTCCCTAAGCTGGAAGAGCTGATAAGTATTCATGTTTAAAGAGCAAAAACCCATGCCATCAGAAATTGTTGTGTAGCTCTTCAGGAGCAAATATTAACCTGCATGGCTTGGTAGACACATTGCTACATTTTAAATAATTAACACAAATTTATGTGGTTTTTTTAGCTTGATTTCTTTTTTAATGTGATTTGAACTGTAGGTGTACCCTGAGAGCTGTCTCTAGCATGACACCAGGTGTAACAGACAGTTCCTTTGGTTCTCAAGGCCCAGATGTAGGAACCTAATGTATTTTAAAAGGTCCTAAAGCAACTGTACATAGAAAGGAAGGTAGTATATCATTGGAATATGGGATTGTTTTAATATTTTGAAACCTAAATAGCTAGGTTCTACCTAAATTGCCCCTGAATTGATTCAGGTCTTAAGTTCAGTCTTGCTTACCTGGCAAAACTAGGTTTTTGTGATGCAATACTCATTTCTAGGGTCAAAGACAGAGCTAACCAAGCCAAGGCTGTTCCAGCCATGCTGTGGCCTGACTGGCCCGGGTGTTCGTGGGAGTGAGGCAGGTGGCTTAAGTCACTGTATGAGCCCGTGGTTGTCACTTGCTTCTGGAAACACTGAAGCCCAGAGTGAGGGAATGTCTTAATAGCAAAGGTGTCAAACCCAGTATTTAAGGCTTCTTTGTTATTGCTGCATTAACAGTAGTGCTGTGTATAAACCCTTATTCTTGTTTGCTTCTGAAAAGTGGAAGATTTAATAGCAGAGTAGATCTGGTTGGGAGCTGCTTTTAGCAGGGAGCTGAGGGGACCTGAATTTTCCTTGGAAGCAAGGGGAGGCTCCTAAGTGAATCTTTGAGACTCGTAGCTGGAGCCTTACCTGCACCAGGGTGGAATTAATTTTTTCCCCCACTAATTTTAGTAAAGACAGCATAGTGGTAATATTTGTGTGTTACCATTCTTAAGGGGATTATAACATGCTGCAAGCTCTAATTCTTTCAAGTGTGTTAGTGCTTACTGTAAGTAATAATTTAACTTCAGGATTGCTGAAAATTCCAGTTTTGCAGAGAGCTGAACAACCAGGACTCCTATTGAAGTAGGAAGGAGCTGTTTGAAGGCTGAGGCAATGGTGGCTTCAGTTTATCCATAATCCTGGGGAAGAAGGCGTAGGTTTAACTGGTCTCAGATCTGGTCTCAGAGCTGGTGTACCTTATGTTGGTCTCCAGGTTAGATAGTTGCTCTGCTGCTCTTGGGGAACTGAATCCTTGGGGTGGCTATGGTGGTGCATCTGCAAGTGGAGGCACAGGAAAGAAACGTGTTCTTGTAAAGCACACAGGGAGGCAGTGCTGAAGACTCCAGGTTAGGAGTTGGGATTTTGGTGTCGCCTTGTGGGCAGACCAGTCTTCAAGAACTGCATATTTTGTCCATGATCACCAGTGTAAGAGTATGTGCAGTAATAATGCTTCAGTTATCTTGGAGCTGTTAAGATCTGTGGGTGATGATGTAGTGTAACTTATCTTCCCTGAACAGTTCAGGTTAATAACTATCATTCTATGAAAACCATCTTGCCCTGTGTTAGTTCATGACTTGATAGGTGAAGTAGTGAGCTCTGTGACCATAAGCTGCTAAATATCTTTTTGACTTTGATTTCATTTTTTAAGTATCTTGAGTGCTTTTAGCTTTACACTGATGGGGAAGGTTGCATTTCTAAGGGTCAGTTCTGACTTGTCTAGCCTTGAAGTGCTGCAGAACCTGATGAAGGTGTCAGTTAAGCGTGTTACTGCAGCCGAGGACCAGCCAAGAGAATGGTCATTTGGGCACCGGAGCAGAGGATTAGGGAAAAGCCAAGCAGTTGACCATCTGCTTGGCAGTTACCAGCTGGGGAGGGATGCAGTTTCCTGGCTGGATTCCTGCCAGCTGCAGTCAATGCGAATGTTGGGGAATAATAGGTGGGGACAGTTGACTTCAGGCATTCGCATACACTTTATCTTCTCAGTTTGGCTAAGTGGGCATAGAAGTATGTCTCTTGCCAACTCTTGTGGTTAAATGAGAACAGAACTTAATCCTGGACACTAGAGTTGTAAACTTAGGGCGGGTTAGTCTAGTACTTGTGAACCAAAATAACTTGCATAAGTGGTGGTTTGCTGCTTTTTCTCTGCTGCTTCATCTCTAGTATTAAACTGCCCTATTAGTCTTACACCTAACACAAAATCTAATGTTTTGCCAAGACTGAAATCTTAACTGCTCCTTGAAGTATGAGACTAGGTTGGTCATTGATGATATTGTGCTTGTTCCCTCAGTGTTGGGAGGACTCAACATTAAATAAAAACATAATTGTCACTTCTTCATGTGACTTGAAAATTACTAATATATCACCTGACATCCTCTAGAGAATGAATGTATGCTTATCTGGCAATGGCTTTAGCTTTATTATAATTCCTGAAAGGCAAGCGAAGTATGTGGTCACTGTCAGCTGTTAATAGTCTATCATGGAAGGTTTATTTTGCTTTATCAGGCCACTGAAGTCACTGTTCATAGTTTGTATATTTAAATTGCATATTGTGCAATTTGGTTTTGCTGGAACTTAAATTCGGGTAACTTAAACTAGGGAATTGGTTGCCTTTGGCCAGCTACGTGGTATTTGTGAAGCTGGGCAGTGGAATCAAGCTTTTTGACTTTAAAGAAAGTTGCAAAGATAATGGGTCTGGTGGACAGCAGGCTACTGCTACCATTTGCATCTTGAGTCACTCAAGCAAACAATGAGGCTCACAATTAATTGCAAAGCATTATTTTAATCTTAGCTAGATCACAAAGGGCTGAAGTAGGACTGTGTTAGTCCTGGTGATAGTCACACTAATATCCCCATAGTAACTTTCTAGCAAAGCACAGTTCTACACAAAAATGCTGTGTTCAAAGCATCTACGCTTCCCTTACCAAGTTAAGTAAATTGTGTGTCTAAACTGGATAGAGAAGCTTGGAGTTGTAGGTGACTTCCCTAGTAGTGAATTAACTTACTCTTCTCAAACATCATAATATACTAAATACTGCGTTCTCCATTAAGCGACTTATTTTTTTTTCCTTCTGCAGTGACTATTTATTCAAGCTACTTCTGATTGGAGACTCCGGTGTTGGGAAATCTTGCCTTCTTCTTAGGTTTGCAGTAAGTGATCATGCTTGAAAACTTCATGTAAAAAAAAGACCCTCCTGTCTTCTGCATTTTTTTCTAGCTGGTGTATTTGAGTAATAAAGAAATAATATCAAGAATACGTCCAGTAAAGTTTAATTCTCATTTTCCTGTTACTTGAGAACAATTTAATTGCCATTGTTACACTAGTGGCAGAACACTGAAGAACATACTTGAATTCTAGGGTGTGTGCCTTCAGGTGTGAAGAGTACAAATGTGTCAGAGCAAGACCTTAATCAGTTACTCCTGGATCTGGATATTTTCAGCTGGATTAAGTTTGAGATCTTCATTGAAAAGGCCTACCAATTGCTTAGCCAGAGGGAGAAGTAATTAAAAATTCTATGTATAATAAGGTGCTATGCTTCCTATAGTGAATGAGTGTATAAAAAAATTTAAATTGCTGGTGGGCTGCTATGGCTGAAATTTGATGCAAGAAGCTCTAGTTTTCCTGTCAACAGGAAAAGTTAAAATGGGTTTGATAGCTGTCAGTAGAAAAAGCTGGAGTCCACTGTACTCCTTATCTATGTCTATCCCAAAGTGCAGCTTTACATTGCCATGGGAGGAGAGGAAGGAAGGGAAAATACAGGGCATTAGTTTAGAAACTAGGGTTTGATACTAACTGCGAGGTGATGGCAGCAGTTTCATGGCCTAAACAGTTGCTCTAGGTACCTCTGGAAAGAGCCTGTTGAGTAAGAAATGATGGCCTGGTGTGTACAAAGAGCAGCAGTGAAGTTAAAGCCATTGCAACTGCTGCTTGCACAGTATTAGGACAGGGAGACACTAAAACCAGTATGAGCAGTAGGAAAACATAACCTGCTCTGCTCATGGAACTGGAGGCAGTGGGTTGGAGGTGACACCAAAGCTGGAGGAGTACTCCCAGATCAGTCTAGCCTGCTTCTCTTGCAGACACTTTTGAATTAATTTTGGCTTCATGTGAGTAATCCAACTTTTTTTTATAGCCAGCTTAAGCCAGCTAAAGTTCATGCTTAGTTATCTGATGTTCATTCAACTAAGTAGCTTTTTCCTTTAGGAGGCTGACTTTCTAACTTAGCTATTTTACTTCAACATAGGGAATTATTGCAGCATTCACTTACCTATGTTCTTCCCACTGTGGGTTAAACAGCATCAGGCTTTTCAAACATACCCTTTTGAATATTGAAGTGTTAAGGAAATGAATGTCATGTCATTCTAAAAGGCTCAATGCTTTATTCTTACTTGCAGATGTATTACCTGAGGTGTCTTCATAACCCAAAGAAAACCCTTGCTTTTGTGATAGCTATTGTGGTTATATAAAAGCTTTCTGTTGTATATTTTACATGAAGTTCTCTCCTACTGATACTTTGGGAATAGAAGCTTCCTTCATGCTGGAAAGCTAACGATTACTAGAAGGCAGCAGAGACTGATTTAGTGTTTTGTGTGTGCCTTAAGGCCTGCTGGAGACTCCGCAGTCAGGTCCATGGAAGCTGTGAAACTGGTGCTGTGTTTTCTTTCCTGTGCTTACACAGACTGCAGAGCAGAGGACTTCATACAAGTACCTGTAACTCTAAACTGCCTTAGCAACCAACTGTGGCAGCAGGGTATCTGAAATTCAGATGTGGAGTGCCACTGAGGCACTGCCTCTGACTTGTAGGTAGCTACTGTGTAATATGGATGAAAAACCATCAAAGGAAAATAAAAATCTGGGGCATTTTAATTATTATAATGGTTATTCTAAGTAGCTCTTCAGTCTGCCAACATGAGCAAAGTCTGTTTTTTAAACTACAGTTTAGAAGGACTTAACGCTACAGGATTTCCTGAAAGGAGGTTTTCTGACTAGCTTTTGGAACATAAATCTTCTTGTGTGAGGTGCTATTAAAATACTGCAGAATTTTTGAAGAGTAAATACTCAGTGGAAATACCTAGTGATGTACTAGACTTTAACATGAATGATCAGACTGTTTTTACTAGGGAATTAAGTACCTTTGTCTGCCTGGTGCCTGCCTGTGGCACAATAAAGTAGGTGACTTTACAGGTGCAGCTGTCTTGACTTGTGTTTGCTCTTTTCCCTAGGATGACACCTACACAGAAAGTTACATCAGCACGATTGGTGTGGACTTCAAAATCAGAACTATAGAACTAGATGGGAAAACAATCAAGCTTCAGATAGTAAGTAGTATTTCTCAACTCTAATCTGTTGGAGTACAGAGTTGCATTCATAACTGTTGGTAGCTACTGTTGTACTTTAATCATTAAAGCATAAACAATATCTTCCCTGATACAAGAGGCTAGGCAGTTATTACAAGTCTTCCCATGACCTGCCCTTAAAGAGGAATGCTTATCAAGGCTGGCTGCCTGAAAGAGGAAATGGCCTGCTACAAATTTATTGGGAAGAAAAGAAAGCTGAAGTAAAAGGCACTATGGGCTGTGAGTACAAGAAGAGTAGAATCCTGTGCTGGACTGCTCTTGTATCAAAACTGGTGTAGTTCTGCAGTATTTGACAAGGATTTTTGTGCGAAATCATCACACAGTTGTCTAAGATGCCTGAATTCTACAGCAGCTGTTAATATCAGGCTGCACTGGCTGTTGCTGGAAACTCTGCTTTTGTTGACCTGGATGGAAAAACTGACACAAACACTTGTAACTGGCCTGCCTGCATTAGCACTGGGTGGTGTTTTCTCATTATGCTTTTGGCCTTTTGCTTGGAGTAAGCAGGGGAAAAGACTTGGCAGCTCTTTCCTCTAATCTTGAAGCACTCTAAAAGGGTGACTGGTGTATTGAAATCTAATATCTATGCAAGGTCACACAATCCTTGTCAGCCACTGCTTCCAGCTCAAGTGGAGGCTCTCAGGACTTGAAGGCAATGACTCAGGGATTCCAGGCTGTGTTATAGAGTAGGAGTCCAGTTTATGGCCAGAAGCCTAAGCCTGAGTCTCCAGACTCTAATGTAGCTGTTCTGAGTCCAGAGCAGCCCACTAGGAATGCTGCTACTAAAGTTTGTCTGTGACTCTGACTATTCTTAATGTGCAGCTAGCTCTGTTCTTGACATGGCTTCAGGGAGATAAATGTTTGGGTGAGTGCTGGTCCTGATGTGGTGGGTGGAGAGGTCAGGCACCTCATGTCCCTTCTTAACTCTCTCAGCAGGAGAAGGGACCCAGGTTTGGTTTGAGTTGTTGCACTTCATCACTTGAAGGGGGTGTTCCCTTTATATGTTTGCTGCAGCTCCTGTACCAAGGAAGCTGAAAGGGAGCGGTCATGTTAGACCCACGTCTCTCTGACCTTGTTCCTAACAGGTTTTCAAGCCCTGGTTCACATTTGTTCTTCTGACCACTGAACCACAGCTGCTTCATGGGTCAAACTGTTTATTGTTTTCCTCAGTGAGATCTCTTGACTATACTTGTCTGAAACCAAACAAATGAGCACTTCTAGAAAAGTACCTACTGAAGTGTAATTCTCCTCAGTTACCGTATCTTGATCTTCTCAGATCCTATTTGATGCATAGAGTTTCAGAGCCACGTCTGTAGCTGTGATGTGGGTATGCTGATAGTCGGATGGCTGATCAGCTGAGCTGTATGTCTGCAGGCTGGTGTGTAACCTGGTACAGCTACACGGCAGTAACTGATGATGTTGTTTACCTTGTAGTGGGACACAGCGGGACAGGAAAGGTTTCGAACTATCACTTCCAGTTACTATAGAGGCGCTCATGGCATCATAGTTGTGTATGATGTTACAGATCAGGTAAGTGCTAAACCTGTGCCTGGAGAGTTTCCCCAGGTGGAATGCACTAGGCTGATAAGTAAATAAAACTGGGAATTCAACAACTCAGCAGTTGTTAAGGAGGCAGTGGTGATGTTCTTCAGGCTGCATTAAGGTTTATTAAGCCAAATGTGTGTGTTGGTCTCTTATTTTGGTGCTATATACAGAAATAAAAGGAGCGATGGGATCTGTGGCTCTGAAGCAGCTGTATGTTAGGCTTAACCTAAAACTGGGTGGGTGGGTAACTGTTCTGTGGGAATATTCTCACCTTGCATTTGGTAGCAGGAAGTCTGAGCTACTGGTGGAAGTTGAAAGATTTCTGAATGAACTTGAACTTTGTTTTACAATGAAAACTGGTATTTGAGACTGAAAATTACCAGCTGGTGTGCAGGACACAACAGAGCCAGTGCTTTCTGTGAAAGAACCTCAGAAGATTACCAGTACAGTTGTCCAGTTTGAAGGGCTCTTGGGAAGTGTGGAGTTTGTTGAACTAATAGAAAAGGAACAGTTGGGTTCAACTGCTAACTAATATCAGTTAAGCATGGCAGCTTTACATTTCTGGAGTCAAAGTTTGTTCGAGCATCTCTACAACAATGTGGTTTGCCCCTAATACCTGGTGCTTTGTAAATGCCTGGGATTCTTCTGGTTTCAGCTGTGTGCCATGTCTTTTGTCTCTGCTACAGGAGGAGGAAGAGTTCCAGATGGTAGAAGTACTTGACTATTCAAGATACGGAGCAGAGAAAAATAATGGGGGGGAGTGCAGCAAGGGAGGAGGAAGGGCTGATTGTGTAGGGCTTGCAGCATGGTCTGGGGAGCTGTACAGACCCTGTGTTCACTTGCCTGTCCTGAGGTAGTCAGGGGAGTACTGTAGCATTAGAGTTCCCTCTCTTGTGGTTCTGAATCACACTGATAAGCTAAGTACACTGCTTCATATTCTTTCCCAGTCATTACTGAACAGTGCTGAGCTTTCCTCTTGGTTAAGGGTCTTGCTTACAGTTCTCTTATCTCCTTAGGAGTCTTTCAATAATGTAAAACAGTGGCTGCAGGAGATAGACCGTTATGCCAGTGAAAACGTCAACAAGTTGTTGGTGGGGAACAAATGTGATCTGACCACAAAGAAAGTAGTAGACTATACAACAGCAAAGGTATGTTGGTATTGATGTCTGTTTGCTTTGGTTGAGCACCTAGTCTGGGTCCTAATGCACTTAAGTAAGTTCTGGTACAGGGAGGTGTCTTGGTAAAGGAGTGTCAATGTGCCATAAATGTTTCTTATGGCACCTTTGTGGTTTAATTACCTGCTGCAGTGTAAGTCATCAGACTGGAGTCTGGGAGTGGGGTGGTGGTCTAGGCACCTAGTGGCTTACCCAGTGGTGCACCAGGAAACAAGGTGAGGTACGAACTGGTGTATGAGCTTACTGTTCATTGTTTCTCAATTTGCAGGAATTTGCAGATTCTCTTGGAATTCCATTTTTGGAAACCAGTGCAAAGAATGCCACAAATGTAGAACAGTCTTTCATGACCATGGCTGCTGAGATTAAAAAACGAATGGGTCCGGGAGCGACAGCTGGTGGTGTGGAGAAGTCCAATGTTAAAATTCAGAGCACTCCAGTCAAGCAGTCTAGCGGAGGTTGCTGCTAAAACTTGCCTCCCCCCTTTTGTCTCACAACAATGAATTTGCAATCTGAACCCAAGTGAAAAAAAATAAAAATAAAAATTGCCTGAATTGTACTGTATGTAGCTGCACTACAACAGATTCTTACCGTCTCCACAAAGGTCAGAGATTGTAAATGGTCAATACTGACTTTTTTTATTCCCTTGACTCAAGACAGCTAACTTCATTTTCAGAACTGTTTTAAACCTTTGTGTGCTGGTTTATAAACGTGTAATCCTTGTTGCTTTTCCTGATACCAGACTGTTTCCTGTGGTTGGTTAGGATGTATTTTTGTTTTGATGTTTCTATTGGCATGTGTAGATGTCAGGTTTAGTCTTCTGAAGATGAAGTTTAGCCATTTTGTATCAAACAGCACAACAGTGTCTGTCACTTTCCATGCATAAAATTTAGTAAGATATATGTAAGATCTGATTTGCTAGTTCCTTCTTGTAGAATTATAAATGGAAAGATCACACTATCTGATTAATAGTTTCTTCATACTCTGCATATAATTTGTGGCTGCAGAATATTGTAATTTGTTGCACAATATGTAACAAAACTGAAGAAATGTTTAATAAATATTGTACTTATTGGAAGTAATATCAAATTGTATGGTGATAAATATTGTCTTAATTTGTATGGCTAAGGGGGAAATCAGGCTTGCATTGTGCACAAAACATATCTGTGTGCAGCCATGGCTCTCGGACCTTCTGGTAGACCAGAGACCTTCCCTGCAACTAAAACTAGTGACTATGGCCCAAAAGGCTGAGTTGTCATGGTGCTTAAGGCACGTACGCTGTACCAGAAATGCCCAGCCACTACTGATGGAGGCATAATGTGCTTTGAATGTACAACAGTTCCCTAACTTAGTCTTGGAACTTAATTTATTTCTCAAGGAGTTGATGTAGGGAATTCCTGTCTGCTTGGTGCAGTAGGGGAGAGAACAGTATTTCCCTAACATCAGTGGCTTCAGTGTAACCTTGAGGTGGTATAACTTTCTACCAGTATATTATGTCTTTTTCTATATACCGTTAATTCCATCCTCTTTTAATCAGTACTCTGACTTAGTGCAACAGCTTAGCTTGTATTCTGTTATGCACAGAGGCATCAGAAGGATGAAATGGGGACAAGAAGGCCCCACCACAGACTGTTGCTCAAAGTAGGCGCTATCTCAAACAATTTGGAACTAACCAGCAGCCAAGAGGTTTTGGACAGTGTGTGATTCTTTGTACAGAGCTAATCAAATCATTAGTGCCTGATGTCTAGCTAAAAGCCACAGGAAAGCTAGCCTATAACACTTCCTATACATGTAAAATTGTTCAGCTTTATCTAAACTCAAAATGTTCAGCCTATTCTGTAAATAGTCTCATGTTTGAAAGACCATGTAACATTCCCCTAGTAGTAAATACACCCTGTGGTAGTAAAAATATAGCCTAGGTATGTTGTGAGGTATAAACTAAAATTGGTGCAAATATCCTCTGACTTTTTTTTGGGGGGTGGGGGGGATGACTTTGGCTAACAGCTTTCTTCAACATAGTTGCATCAATCAACAGGCAATTGTAATACATAAAGTATTGTCATGGTTAAGTTGAACTCTTCCACTTGAGACCTTTACACAATAAAGTGATGTGCTTTCTATTAGAGATGTGCTTGTTGGTATAATTCATTATATAATGTGACTTGCTCCTCATTGGGAGCGGGAGCAGTAGGATTAGTGAGCACTGCTAAGATCAGCAAGCGAACCCAAAGGATGTGTATTGAGGGTAAAACATCTTCCCTTCAGAGAAGTGCACAAATGAACTTAAATGTTAAGATGCCTGCTACATACTATCCAAAACAATGTTAATATATACAGTAATAAAAGCATTGCAAAACCAACTTGGGCTACACCAGTTGTTTGGTGGTTTTTTGTTGTTTTTTTTCCCCAAGTCGTAACTGTTCCTGCACTGGTGCTGTCAAATGGTAGAGCCTGGGGAAGAGGGCAGAGCAGGCCTAAAAATTCTGGACAAGGGCACTGTAGTGTCTCAAGTGTGAGCTGAATTAAATACCTTTGACATAATGGCTCAGGCTTAGGACTTAAAAGTGGTAGCAGACAGGCAGCTGTAGCCTTGCTGTGCATGTAACTCATCCTGCCCTGCTATAGGCTTTGTTTAAGCATTGCCCTGAAGGCCCACAGGTACAGGACCTGGTATCAGTAAACCTGGTGAGACCAGTCTGGCTGTAAAGCTTGTTTGAGCTTTTTTTTTGTTGTTGTTGAAGTGTCACCTGCAGCTTGGCAGGAAAAAAAAACCCAAAAAAAGCCCTTTAAGGTGAGGAAGTGGAAGATGGGAGACTATCAAAAACCCCTGCAAAACCCAGTGAATTATCTGTCACTGGTAACTGTGCAGTTTAACCTTCTACTTGTGCAGTACAGAAACACCACTTTGTTCACACAAGAATGGGAGGAAATGATGCATTCTGCACAAGAACACCACGATCGCCATCTAGTTTAAAGGTTAATTACAGCCATGTACCAATGTTCTGTTGCTGGCTGTAACTTCATGGCACTTACCTTGTTATGCTGCTTTAGTGATGCCCTTTTCTGTTGCAGAAAGGGTTTGGAAACCTTTCACAGATGTTTTGTGAGCAGTGATGAACTGCACCAGCTGTACAAGGGGAGAGGCACAGCTCCTCACCCAGGGAAACCAGCACAGCACTAACACAACCACTGCAAATAACAGGTAACAGCAGTTTATACAAAACTTGTTTGTTTTTTTTTCCCCGAGTATGCTCACCTGTTTATTATTTTATTGAGCTTCATATAGCATATTGGCTCTTTGTGCTTATGCATAAGAAAACCACAAGTTAAACTGGCTCTGCTTCAGCAGGGAATGGGGATCATGAACAAAGAGTTCAGTTTGCTCACAAGAACCAGGAGGAGTTGCTATTTCTTGGCTTCTAGCACCTATTTTTGAAGAGCATAAACAAAACATGAGAACACGACTATTAAAATCACACGGCTTTACTTGGAAGTGAGTTGCACGGCACACTGAAGATTACTCAGTTAAAAAAAAACTGTGTTCCTGACATTTTGCTAACACATGGAATGGGCCACTTCTGGGGCGGGGGGGGGAAGGAATGCTACATTAAAAACAACTCCAAATAAAAGCCAGCTTCCGTACTCAGAACTCTCCAGTGTAGTCAGCACTATTAACCAGCCATCCCAGGAGCCAGGTGACTGCTATACAGGTCGCCTTTCTCAAGCCACGGTAAAAACAAAACAAAAACTGAAATCAGCCTGGGCTGGCTAACTGTGCACACAGTGTTCATACGTATTTGGCATCTCTGCAACAGGTGAAAGAGGTGGCTGGTTTCCTCCTCACCGCTTCTTTTCGGCCATCCCAAGACTGGCTAACAAAGCCTAGGTCTGATAGAGGCAGCATCTGAAATCAAACAGATAAGACTTAGCTACTGTGCTTTGGCTGCAAGCCAACAAACCAACCATGCCCCCATGCTATACTTAAATCACTTCAACATATGCTCAGTAGTATATAGGATATTTATGTATATTTAGCAATTAAAAAAAGAACAACATACAAAAAAAGAAACAAACCCAAAACCTACTTAATTGTTACTTGCCTCTAAAGTGCTGCAAAAAATGTTTCCCCTTTGCAACTCCAAATTTTAAGGCATGCCGTGGAGTGGGCTGTGGGGACATCAACAATCTAAGCTAATGGGGGTAGGAGGGTGGTGAGGGGGGAGCCGAGGTTATCCTGCAGTTCCTAAATTTCTACCTGTTGGTGCTCAGAAGCCCTTAGGAGCCTTCCTGCATCTCTGGACCCAGTGCCTTGCAAACACCCGTGATTGTTTTGTACAGACATGGTTATGTAGTGATTCACATCAGAGAGTGAGGGGCTGAGGGCCATGGCAGCACGCAGCTGACCCCATTTAGGCTGTTGTGCCCTTGCCCTCAAACACGGCACACCCCACCACCCCCTTACACCAGCACTCCTGCCATGCCCACCTGAAACACATTTGTCTCTGCAGCTTTATTTGCAGGAAGGTGGTCAAGAAATCAGCTAACAAGTTTTCTAGTCCCTGTTTTACACCTGAACTCACTTGCTTTCCTTCCCCACCGTTATTACATGGCAAGCAGAATGTTTCTGAGAAAATAAAGAGCCAAAAAAATATCCCTTCCTTGTCTCCCCTCTGCTGTCCAAAGTGATTTTGGCAGCAGGTGTCTGTGCTGGACTGCTGACGTCCCCTCCACCCTGACTGACAGTGACCTGCCTGCCGGCTCCCTGGTCCCTCCAAGGAGCTGCCATCGCCCTCATCAGCTCTTGGGTTTCATCAGCTGGCTCACTCACGCACTGCTCTTACCCTGACACATGCTTAAGGACTATGGGGAGTCCATTTTGAGAGCGCCCTTGCTTGCTTCTCTGTTCAGGCTTTCCAAACAGCACATTGAAAGACATAATAATAAAACCTGATGTATGCTGTTTGCTAATTTAAGTCTTCATCTTCCTACACTTCCCTCACTCTCCCCAGTCTGCAGAAAGGCTGGTTTGCCCCCCCGCTTACCCACTGAGCTGCTACAGTCCCTTGTCCTCCATCCTGTCCTCATCCTGCACAGGACCCACAGAAGCTAGAACAGACTCGTACAAGTGCTCCGCGTGGGTTTCCAGCTCTTCTGACTGTTTTGCGATCAAACCCAGTGTATCTTTCAGAGCTGGAAAACAAAATGTATGATAGAGGTGTAGTAACGTGACAATCCAATGTCTTCAAGGGCAGTAAGAGTTCCATGCACCCGGACAGACTTTTTAAGGAAATCAAGTGCTAGAAATCAATAAGCTGATCTTTATTCCATCCAAGCTGTGATGCAGAGTTTGGAGAGGGTGGGAAGTGACCTTGGAGGCTCCAGGTTAACAGTGTAGACAGAAATAGGGGCTCCCAAAGGAAACCTTTGGGACTGTGTAAGAGAGCCCATCGATAATGCAGCACTCCACCACTAAAGCCCCTCTGGTGACAGCCCTTTAGAAATCCCTTGTGCAGGGCACAACCAAATCACTGGAGTGGCTGCCCCAGCTGTTCCACACCACCAGCCAGGCTGGGCTGCCTCCCCAAAGTGGCTGCTGACACCTGCTCTGGGATGCACTGGATGCAAGCAAAATCGCTTCCTCCTGCACTGGAGGAAAGCATCTCCTCCCAGCTGCAGGCTGATAGCATCCCAGCCGAAGCTGGCCATACTGCTGGTAAGATAAAAACCTAAGGAAGGACCCAAAAGAGGAAGAAACAGATCCATCATCCACCAGGGATGGCACAGAACAAGGGAAGGGCCAAGGCACGGTGCAGCTTAAAGTGCTCGGGAGTAATCATTTCAAACTGCCAAGTCACCTCACTGCCAAGTCTCCAGGCAGCAACGGAGATCTAAAACCTTTTTGGCTCCCATATGGCTGCCAAATGGCACACTCTGCCCACTGCTTCCACAGGTGGGGCCAGGGATTTTGGGGGGCAGACACTACAGCCAGCATCACCGGCTGTGTCCAGGACTAGCCCTGCTCAGATGCTCCTCACCTGGAGAATTTGATGCCATGCAGTCAAGGAGAGCTTCTCCTCTCTCCAGCACGCTCTCTGTGAGGCTCCGGTGGTCAGCCACATCTTTCCTGAACTCCTGGGAAGGCAAGGAGAGGCAGGGCTGCTTAGATTTTTTTTTTGGAAAAGATGCACCTGCGACAGGTTGCCTGGGGACCAGTTTGCCCAAGCAGGTTCCTGGTGCTCCCAAACTGGGCTCTGCACACCCGATGCACCCTGCACCACCCACCTGGACTGTGCCAGCGGTGTCCTTCGTGTTGCTGGTTCCCAGCAGCACCAAAGAGGGGGAGGAAAAGCCAGTGGTGATACATACCAAGCAGCGGTGCAGTGATGCCTTCACGCCCTCAGCATCCAGCGAGGCTGGGACCCAGCTGTCAGTGATGTCTGCCACATTGTACAGCCAACGAATTAGCTCTTCCAGCTGACAGCAAAACATCTACTTAACGAAGCATAACAAAAGGGGTTACTGATCTGTTCCTGCAACAAAGACACAGCAGGGACAGGAACAGGTGAACCAGCAGTGTTTCGGAAAATGCCTGATTCCCTGCTCCTCTCCTGCCCCCCTGCCACACACAAATATCCCTAAGCTTGGGAAACCAAGGGTCAACAGAAAAAAAGGCAAAAACCAACTTAAACACCTAAACACACCCCAAAACCACTGCGCGGCTTCAATTGAGGGTCACCATGAAATGGCTGCTACAGAGAGGTGTTGGAAGCCAGCAGCACCCAGGCTGAAAGAAGGCATTTGCCCCACCACCTCCCAGCCAAAGAGACACCCTCCTCACCAGAGCCAGGCAGTTAATTTGCAGTTGCTTTTCCCCAAGGGTTTGTCTCGTTCAATTAAGTGTTTAATTTATTTTTTTAAAGTGTCTTGGTAAGGGATTACTTTGTAAGACAAAAACCAGGGGCCTCTGCTCTCACAGAAACCAGACTCCAGTCGTGCTCCTCAGGAGTTGTGATGTTACTATAAAACTGAGCTGCTTCTTCCTGGCACTGTGATTTGGGGCAACCAGATACACCCAAATGCTGACCCTTTTAAATCAGCAGAGTTTTTCCCATGCAAGAAGAGGAATGAGTTGCACTGGTGTTTGCAGCTATGTGCATGATACTCTCGTGAACAGCCCAGCATTGCTTCCAAATTCAGCCCAGGGCTGAGGTGGGGGGGGGCAAGATGGAGGGGAAGGCAGGGAAAGGGAGCAATTGGTGCCGGCTGGGGAGCACAACACTGGTGGCAGGACAGCCACAAGGCATCACTCACCTGAAAAATAAAAATTCACAAAATGATCAGGAAACCCCTCAGAGAAAGCCCACCAGTTCTGCCTTGCCTTATTATACCCTGAAGAAGGATCCGCTGTGGGGAAGATGAGCAAGCCCAGGCTGAAAGGCAAGGCTGGCCATGCCACATTAGACAGCCAGAGGGATGGGACAGGCAATGAATGCTGGATTCAGCCATCCCCAACCGTAGCTCCTGTGTCCTCTCTGGTGCTGTGGTGCTGCAGGACAGGCCAACGCAGGAAGTCCAGTGCCACATTTCCACCCAGCTTAGCACCATAATGCTGAGTCCCAGGAAAAGAGCTGGGCTCTTGCTCCATCAGAAGAAATCATCTGCTCTGGTGAGCCCCCCCTGCACTAATTACTACCAGCTGCCAGGCACTAAACATTATGCAGAAGAGGAAGCCTTAATTGTGTCATAAATACAGGCACATTTTATGTGAGATCTTCCCATAATAAACTTTATTTCTGGTCTCAGCCTACCTTAACGCACTGGGCAAGGGACTCGCTCTGCTGGCGCTTCTTTGGCTGCCCCTTGACTTGTGGTTCATTGAGGTACGTCCCATCCAGCACATCCCTGAGCCCGGTTGGTAGATGAAGCCCCTGCAGAGGATCCCTGTGGATCTGACCACATGATTCAGTGTTTTCCCTGCTGAGCTCTCGAGAGCTGCTGGGGTGCCACAGCCCAGCACAATCCTCAATATTCCCTCTTTTGTCCCTGTCACACACTTCTCCAAAAGGAGCCAACTCAGATGAAAAGGGCTGCCTGCTGTCGCTGTGATGTGGACGGTTATGGTGGTCGTGCCCAGGCGCCCTTATAGTTAATGAAAGATTGGACAAAAACTGAGCCAGCCTCTCCAGCTCCTGCAGTCTGGGAGGCAGGGAGAGAAATTCCTCATCACCTTCCCACTCCCTCCTCAGGGGGAGCACTCGTGTTGTAGATAAAAACCTATTTGTGCTTTTCACCTGCCCTTTGTAGTTTGGGAAGGGGCTCCCTCTGGTACACCAGCTTCCCCCATCTGCAGCAGGGCGGCCAGATGAACCCAGCCCCACTGACTCTGTTGTTACATCTTTAGCTGAACCTCCAGAAGGATGAGAGGAACGACTCTTTGTGAAGGATGCTGTTGCAATAGGCAAAGGTTCATAGTATGAGCCAGCTCCTGAGCTGCCTTTTTTTCCAGGCCCAGGGGCGGAGACCCTCTCTGCAGAGGCCACGAACCTCCAACGTCCATTTCCTCCACTTTCCCAAGCCTGTCCATCTCGGCCATAGACACTGGTGGACCTCAAAGTGCCATCAGGGGAAACAGAAAAGCTGTCCAAACCTATTCCTGAGTCATGGAAGAAAGGTTCTGGCACCTTTCCCAGCTTGTATCTTGGCTTCAGCGGATAAGCATAATCCAGCAAGTCCTCATACTCTTTATTGGGGTTCCAGTGGGGTGAGTAACGGTCTGGAGAGGGGGGTAACGAATCTGGTATGGCACATGCCCAGTAATCAGCTTGGTAGGATGACATCTTTCTGATGCGCTCCACGGTGGGCCGGTCATCAAGCAGAGGACTGAGATGCTTTTGTGGCCGCAGCATCCTGCCCTCTGCTGCACCCCACCACCAGCACCGGTCCCGGGCGGTGCTGGCCACAGGAGAAGGCACGTCTGTGCTGGCCAGCAAGTGTCGGGACAGCTTTTTGGAGTGGCCATTTTCTTCTGAAGACAGAGTGGAGAAGCTCGATACGGAGCGGCTCCTCAGGGCACTCGCAGGGCTGAAGGGGGTTTGGGGCCGCAGGAGCTCCGAGGTGGAGGAAAATGATGATTGAGCTCCCAGACTTCGGCTCCGCCGGCTGGCACGGGCATGGTGGCAGCTGCCAGCAAGGATGGTCTCCTCTGCAGAGCTGCGCTGGCTGGGAGGGCTGGATGTCAGCTCCCTATGGCCTGATGCCTTTACCTGCTCAAGAACAGGGGGAAAAATGAAAGAGAGAGGGAGAGAGAGAGACATAAAATGAAGCACATCCGAAAAAAAGGCTCCTTTGTGCTAGGACATTGAGATAAAAGCCCAGCCCTGGACATACTGTGAGGAGAGCCTGGAAGGGGAATTCTGTTCTGTCCGTGGGATGGCATGCAGCTGCTCGGAGCCTGGAGTGGGGCTTGTTTTTAAGAAAAGGCATCCTGAGAGCTTAGGAAGTTGCAGGAGTCATTTGGGAGCAAGAGGCACTTATTTAAGGAGCCTCATCCCAAGTGACCTTCCAGCTCCGTGGTGGCAATGGCTCAAGTGTTGGAATGCAAGCCCTTCCCCACCACACGCTTTACCCCAGGGCTGTGCTGGGCATGCTCTAGCTGGCTGGAAGAGATGAAAAGCCCTTGCTACAGCAATCCAAACAAACAAGTCCCCACTTCATTTGGGACCTCCTGGTGATGCAATGACACCTGTACATACAACCCTCTCACCTGCTGCTCTTCTGAGGAGAGGAACTGGTGGCTAACATGACGAGGCAGATCACCACCATCGCTGGTGCTATAAATTAACATCTCTGTCTCTGAGAGGCTTGCTCTTGCTCTGGGAAATCTGGATGCAGATGCTGAAGACACTTCTTGGTGGTAGCTTGAGCCTCCCTGGGTAACATCAGTGGCCAAGTGACTGTGTGCACTCATTGCCACGCTCTCCGTCCCTTGCGGGCAGGGCTCGGCTTCCTCTGCCCCCAGAAGCCGGTGCAGGCTGTCCGCTAGCTCTGGGTAGTCTGTTTCCACCTCTGCACAGTCCCACCTGCCATTGCCCTCAGTCTTCCCGCTCAGTGAGGCTTCAGAAAGTGATTTTCCCACATCCACAGCCATCAGGACAGAACTTCTGCCACAGTGCCAAGCCTCAGGCTCTCTGAAATACACAACACATGGTAGCAGCAACTTGCCATCCTACCTCATCTCCACCCCAAGTAAAGAAACTGGGTATGTCTAATAACAAAGAGCTTAAGCATGTTCTGAGTGAGACCCCCAAAATCATAGAATCATGGAATGGTTTGGACCTTAAAGATCACCTAGTTCCAACCTCCTGCATGGGCAGGGACACCTCCCACTAGACCAGGTTGCTCCAAGCCCTATTCAATCTGGCCTTGAGCACTTCCAGGGATGGGGCATCCACAACTTCCCTGAACAACCTGTGTCAGTGTCTTACCACACTCACACTAAATAATTTCTTCCTAATGTCTAACCTAAATCTACTCTCTTTTAGCTTTAAACTGTCCCCCCTTGTCTTATCCCTACATGCCCTTGTAAAAAGTCCCTTTCCAGCTTTCCTGTAGACCCCCTTCAGGTATGGGGGAAAAAAAAATAAAATCACAAAGTTGCATCTTGGCACATCAAGCAGGACAGAGGAAAGAACAAACCATCACGTCTCAGCAGCTTTTTCTGGTTTTAAGGACATGACACACAGGGAAAATCTAATTAAAGCTCTAGCTGCACTGAGAACAAACCTGTCCTTTATACCTTGCTGGCACAGTGCTGCCATCTCCTGAATTAATGGCAAATCTCACAGTTTGTGCACCGTGAGGTTACTGGGCCCAAAGGAGACATCATTAACTAGGATGTAAAGCATCTATTAGCATGGCTGAGCCCTGAGGGCCACTGGGGTGGAAAGTTGAGGGTTTTTAAGAGACAAACTGAAAACCTTGAGATGGAAGCCAACCAGAAGTGAGAAATATATATATAAAGTAAAAGGGGGAGGTAGGAGTCTGTAAAACCCAAACTTGGTGCTTAGCTCTGCAGCTTCTATCTCAATTCATGGAATTAAGTCTTTGTGAAATTAATTAAAGGAAATACTTGCTCAGTCAATGACACATTTCCAAGCATGTTATACTGCCAAGCCCTGCTGCAAATCCTTCTAACATGAGATACTGTTCTCAAGGCCTGAGCCCCAGGTGCCCACAATATGGAGATGCTCCACCACCACCCTCTCTCTGCCTGTGCTGGACACTGCTGCAAGACAATCGATGGGCCAAGTCAAGGAGACCCAATGCAGCACACAGGAAATCTTGTTTTGCAAACACCAGCCAGGGCTGAGCACCTCTGCTTGTGTTTGCCAAGCTAGCAGGACTCAGAAGTACTCTCCACACAAATGGCACCTCCTCACAGGGCATGGAAACTGGTGCTACCAAAATCCCCACACATAGGCTCTGTGCTGCTCAGTCACTGGTGGGCATGTCTGGAGCCCCAGCAATACTGAAGCCTCTTTCCAGCAACTCCAGCCTGAACCAGGGTGCCAGCCTTAAGAAAACACATAGTGCGTTTGCCACTACATACCCAGCCAGCGCCGGGCTAGCAAACTCAACTTAAAAAGAAATAAAAAAATAAAGGAGGAAAGAAAGTATTCCCAAACAATATTTGGAAGTGGGAAATAAGTTGATACTCACACCCTCTGTCAGCTCCTTTGTCGCTATCTCGTTTTATGGGTTTTCCCACGGGCAGACCCCTTGCAGGGAACAAAGAGCGGCGACGGCACAACGCGCTGGGTCTCCAGGGGAGACCGAATCCCCAGCACAACCCGTGGCAGGCACTGCAGCTGCCTTCCCCCTCCCCGAGAGCTGGCAGCCCCTGCAACTGCCAGGCAGCTATATTCAGCACGGCAGCAGCTGCCCAGAGGGCAAGGAAAAGCTGGGCTCTCCCAGCCTTCCATGCAGGCTGTGTCCCCTGCCCGAGACCTGCACTCACCCTCTCGATCGCTTAAGTCACTACCAAATACAACCCTGTTATCCTAAAATAGAAGATATCGCTCTCTTTCTGCCCCCCCCCCCCCCCCCCCCCTCCAAAAAAAGGCTGCATTTCCAAACAAAAAGGCACGGTAATTGCAATAAACTTACTTGATAAACCTAGCCTTGCTAAATTCTCTACATAGAATGGTTTGGGTTGGAAGGGACTTTAAGGATCATCCAGTTCCAACCCCCCTGCCTTGGGCAGGGACACCTCCCACTAAATCAGGTTGTTCAAAGCCCCATCCAACCTGGCTTTGAACACAATTCCAGGGAGGGGGCATCTACAGCCTCCCTGGGCAACCTGTCTCTCCACCCTCATAGAAAAGAATTTCTTCCTAATGTCTAACCTAAACCTACCCTCTTCCAGCTTAAAGCCAATTATATATTACACAACAACATATTAAAATATAGACATATGCATATATATCTTGTGTAACACAAGGTAGATGTCTGATTCTAACAGTGTCCCAAACCACTCAGAAACCCATGTGTGCTTCACACACAACATGTGTGTAATATCCTTACATAGACTTTGAAGGCCAGTGGTCTTTGAGCCCCAGTAAGCAGCTCCCCGGTACCTACCAGCCTGCACTGACTTCCATTTGGTCCCTCTCAATTATTTTTTATGCAGTCACAGAAGCATTATTAAACAAATGCCAAAAGGTCAAATCCAACTTAGATGTGATTTCAAAACCCACAAAAATCCCCTGAGATACATCTGTTCACCAGCTTTGAAAGCCAGGGCCTTGGCCACAAGGAAAAACGATGCTCACCAGTTGGATTCCTCCTCTTCCAACCAAACCCTGAAGAGCAAAAACCTGCCGGGGTGGCAAATTGTAAAGTACCACGTATTAAATTCCAGGATCCATTTTGGAGCCACACAGGCTGCTTCAAGCTCACCATGTTGTGTGCAGGTGATTCAGCAGAGAACATCACTAGTTATCACGACATGAATGCATTATCTCACCAGCTCTAACATCTCCTTGCACGTATCAGCAGTGCTGCACATCCAAAAATGATCGAATAAAAATAAATCTTAACAGAGAGGAGGGTGCTGGACACCCACAGCTTAGGACAAAAATGCCTCGACAATCAGTTCTGTTGTCAGGTAGAGATTTTTAAAATATATAAAAGAAAGAAAGAAAAGCTCAACAAGGCATCAAACTAGACTTTAAAGTGTTAAATTGAACGTGTAGGAATTAATGATCAGCCTCAATGCCTCGTCATTATTAAGATGTCACATTAAATTCAAAGCAGTGTTGAGTATTATTATCTCCATCAGATTTAGTGACTTGTGTCATGTGTCAGCACAGACAAAACAACTACAAAAAACATACAAGCTTGACCTTAAATCTGAAAATCATGAGTTAGGCAACATTAAAAAAAAATTATAGATCTCAACTCATCTGTTGTTTTGGCAATTGTGTGCAGAAGCACAAAAGTGAACTATTCTGAGAATCAGTGAACTATACTGAACTTACAAGACTATCTGTTGATCTTACGGATGCAGCATACACTGATAAACATTTCTATGATGCCATCAGTCTTTAAAAAAAGAGCAAGTGCTAGTTCACAAGTTCATTAAATCTCCAGAAGCTAATTGGAAGCTAAAGAGAAACCTGCCAATACACGCGAGTGAGAGTCAATCTGCTTATCTCAGAATGTGTAAGGTCGTTCAAAGGGACACCAGAGGTTTCGCTGCATTTTCAAAAGTCCCTAATTCAGGCATCTAATTTCAATTAGTTTCGCGGGGAGCTGGACATCCAACCACACCTGGATGCCAACTAGATGGGGAAGTTGCATGCATCCCATACGCAGAACGATCAGGCAAAAAGTCCTATTTCAAAACAGACTGAAAATGCTAATGCCACTAAGAGCAAGTTCCAACTACAAGAAGATCTAGAAAATAAAAGTTTCTCACCACTTTCCAACAAAAACGCAAAAATTCAGAAGTCAGGTTGCTGGTGGTGGGGATGTAGCAAGATGAAACTTCCTAACAGAAGAAATCAGCCCAAATCATTGGGCAGGACTGACACGGCTCTGAAGAGGGACGTATGACCACGGCTTTAGGCAAAACGGAGACTTTCCACTGGCCTTAAAAATACAGGAAAGCAGCCAGAAATCCCAGCTACACCCCAGCCCTCCATTGTCTCCCCAGCAATAGGGTGGCACAGGAACAGTCTGTACCTGTGGCTGATTTTTTTTAGCTAGCAGATGAAGACAGTGGCCGTTTCATTCATTTCAACAGGGGCAGGTCCACCGGGAACTCTTGGGAAAGCGATCCCTGAACTCTTCCGCATCGTCAAAAGGCCAAAGAGCTGCACAAACCCCACGGACAAGAAGAGCTCTGTCCCCGCCAGGGCTGTCCCACCACCCGCGGGTATCATTTAGCTGGTGGACCAACAACAGCAGCTGATGCTGATTGAGTTTCCATCTCCCACCAGCTCTGGTTTTGCTGGGAAGGGGTGTTTCTGTTGTTTTGGGGAAAAAAAAACCCACCACTCCTGCCTTTTGGGCCTGCGGGACCCGAGCTTTGATGCTTCCCCCCTTTGCTTGCATGTTCGCTGCCCGAAAAGCCTTTCCACAGCTTAAAACCTGGCAGATTGACAACAACAACAAAGAAATAGAGGCAAGGAAGCCGAGGAGGCACCGCGCCCCGGGAATGCCCCGAACGGCTGGAGACACGGCTGCAACGCGCCACGGGTAACGGGGCCGGGCTTCCCAAGACAAAGCCGCCCGGTTTTCCCCCCCACACCGCCCTCCAGGACGCCCCGGGCGGCTCAGGCAGAGGCCCTGGCAGCATCCCCGGCTGCTCCCCGCCCCCCCCCGCCGCCCCCGAAGCCGGGACCGCCGCCGCGCCCCGGCCCGGCCCGCACCTACCGAGCGGCGGCCGCCACGGCCCCCGCCGCCCCGCCCCCGCCCCACGGGCCAGCCAATGGCAGCGCGGTTGCTACGTCGACAAAGGCGCCCTAGCGGCCCCGCAGCCAATGGGAGCAGAGCGTGGCCCTCGGCCCTGCGGCGTGGCCGTCACTGACCCGGCGCCGTGCGGGGGAGCGGCCGCCTAGCCTTGGGCCCGCTGCGATGCTCCTCCCGCCTCCGCTCCCGGATCGCTCTGACCCCGCTCGTGACCCCGTTCCCGGCCCCTCTCTCTTGGCCGACCGCGGAGTGGAGCAAATTAGGCGCTTGCCCCCGGGGACTTGAGGAGCCCCCGCGCGCTGCGGGCGCTGCCGTCGCTGCCGTCGCTGGAGCGGCATCACCTCCAGTGCCCTTGAGGAGGTGTTTGGAACTTCAGGATGTTTCCTTTTGTCCTGTACATTGAGTTATCCGGGGCTGAGCGGTGTACCCGCAGGCTCTTCTCTCCAGGCGTTACGGTGCTGTTTCTGGGATGGAAAACAAGCTAAAAATGGTGTTGTGTGAGCGTCGACAGTATGTGTAACGGCAGATGGATTTTAGCATCCTACAAGGGCAACACGGTTCAATGTCCAAATGGAGACCAGTGATGAGTAGTGTTCCTTAGTAGTTGTTACTGGGACAAGCACTGTTTATTATCTTTGTTGGTGACACAGGCAGTGGGATTGAGTGCACCCCCAGCAAGTTGGCTGATAACACCAAGATGTGTGGTGTGGTCAACCTGCTGGAGGAAAGGGAGACCATTCAGAGGGACCTTGGTGGGCTTGACAGGTGGCCCATGCTAACCTCATGAAACTCAACAAGGCTGAGTGCAAGGTCCTGCACCTGGGTTGGGGCAACCCCAAGCACAAATACAGGGTGGACAGAGAATGGATTGAGAGCAGCCCTGAGGAGAAGGTCTTGGGGGATGTTGGTTGATAAGAAGCTCAACATGAGCTGGCCATGTATGCTTGCAGCCCAGCAAGCCAACTGTATCCTGGGCTGCATCAAAAGCAATGTGACCAGCAGGTTGAGGAAGGTGATTCTAACCCTCTACTCTGCTCTGGTGAGACTTCACCTGGAGTACTGTGTCCAGCTCTGGAGTGCCCAACATAAGAAGGACATGGAGCTGTTGGAGTGAGTCCAGAGGAGGGCCACAAAGATGATCAGAGGGCTGGAGCACCTCTGCTACGAAGACAGGCTGAGAGAGTTGGGATTGTTCAGCCTGATGAAGAGAAGGCTCTGGGGAGACCTTATAGCAGCCTTCCAGTACCTGAAGGGGCTACAAGAAAGCTGGGGAGGGACTTTTTACAACAGTTTGTAGTGAAAGGACAAGGGTTAATGGACTAAAACCAGAGATGGGGAGATTTAGGTTAGGCATTAGGAATAAATTCTTTAGTGTGAGTGGTGAGACACCTGAACAGGTTGCCCAAAGAAGTTGTGGGTTGCCCCTCCCTGGAAGTGTTCAAGGCCAGGTTGGATGGGGCTTGGAGCAACCTGGTCTAGTGGGAGGTGTCCCTGCCCATGCAGGAGGTTGGAACTAGATGATCTTTAAGGTCCCTTCCAACCCAAACCATGCTGTGATTCTGTGATATCCTGGCACATGTCCATATCCTGTGGAAAATACCAACCTTTCCCCTTGTTTCTGTCCATAAACTGATTCTGATTGTTGTCTGCACCATCTGCTCCTGGAGCTTGTTTCTTAGATAATGCTGAGATTTCCTAGACGTCAGTTATTCTGATAAAGCACTTCATGAATGACATTGCTGCCAGTTCTAGGCCATGAAGGACCAAAGAGATATCTCTGGTTTGCTCAGAAGGCTGGTGGCAGGGTGAGGTGCACAACCCAGGTATCCTGAGTTCCCAGCTAGTGCTTTGATCTGCTGGCTCCACTCCTCAGCCTTGCAGCATGCTCCAGCTCTGCCATCCTGTATATTATGGTCCAGATTCCCAGCTACTGTGACCCAGGTTTATTCTACTGACCTCAATGGAATGGGAGCCCTTTGCCATCTTGGAGGATCTTGCTTTTTCTCTCCAGAGAAACAGAGTGGGAGTATCCTTTTCAAGCCTGCTTCAAAAAGCGCAGCTGTAATGCTGTGGTTTAAGATGGTACAGAGCTCTCAGAAGAACTCACAGCCAAGAAAAAGCCCACATCATCTCTGTTCCTGCGTAATATTTCTATATTTAGAGTTTCTTTGATGAATGTTACAGCAGTTCTTCCGGAGGGATGCACATCCCCCTGCCTCAGATGCACGCTTTTGAGAGTTGGCTTTTTGTTGGAATTCACGCAGGCAAAGCCCTTGTGAAAGAAAAATCTTTTTAAAATGTTGTTTATTGCTTATTCTCCAGGGAGCCAGTTGCCTGCCAGTGGGGGCCGTGCTGATTTCGGGCAAGTCGAAAGGCTGAAGCAAACACGGATGGGTCCATGATTCATACCCAGGCTCGGCTGTTTTTAGATGGTTTAAATTACTTGCAAGCTGCCAGACATTGTTCTCGGGGCTGAATAGTGCTCGGCTGCTGTCTCAGACCCGGCAGGAAAGGTTCGTGTCCTGTTCTCCGATCAAACAAGTGCCAGGATGTCTGCAAGAGCAGCCAGAGCACTGTGAAATCTTTCCTCTCTCATGCTTAGCTCATGCTGAGAGGGTGTCAATAAACAAGGAGGGGATAAACTGGTGATCTAAAGGAGAGATTAATTAAAAATTGCAGGAAAATTATGCCAGTTTTCATCCACTGACATCTAGCCTTCTTTGTTATGAACCTGCTGAAGAGCAGCTAGTTTATTTGATCTATAATATAGGGTCAAGCCCAGCCACACTCCCACCTAGGGTCACTTAAGGCTGGCAAAGACTAAAGTGGGTGTTTTCTTGCTGATTTGAGACCTCAGGATTCTTTCAGATTTGTGTTTTTCAGCAAGAAGGTTCTCCAGCAAACACAAATTATTGCACCTCATCTGAGGATGAAAACACGTCTGCAGTAATCCCCGTATCCATGACATGAAGTAGAGCTTGCTTATGATGATCACATTTGAAAGTGGTGCATTTCTAGTACATGAGAAACTGGGATAAGAAGACTCCCTTTTCTTCAAAAATTTCCACCTTTCTTCAAATATTCCCACCTTCTCGGCGAAAATATCTGTATTTTTGTATAGAACTGGATCCGTCAGGAGCACCAGCTGTATGGGACCTGAGTTTTAGTATGCCCATAACCAATGATGTGCAGTTATCCAGAGTTTTGGGCACATCAGTTTGTGATTTCTTTCTGCCTTGAACAGTCTCACACTACAAGGCAGACAGTTAACACCCTGTGATGAAACCTGAAGCCTGGATGTGCACCATATGCTCTTGCATAGCATCTGCACTGTCTTCAGCATCAAATTTCAGTCTCACAATGCAAATGTTTGGGATGGATGAAATGTCAGCAAATGCAGGGCTTGGACCTGGTCTGTTTGTTCCCAGGGCATTGCTAGCAATATTAATAGAGTGCTGCATGGAAAAGGAAAAACTGGTTGTAATAATTTTGCTGTCTTTTGGCCAGCAGTATGGCATTATCTGTGGGGAAGATTTGCTGGCGTTTGGAAAATTATTCCGTTTCTTACACTGTACCCAGACAGCCAGAGAGTTAATATTACATGTAACCCACTAGTACACCTGCCTATCTTCCAGTGGTATCATCAAGGTGGGAAGGAGCTGCCACAAGCCACCTCTGCTTCTGTTGGCTACATCAAAGTGATTGACATTATTCCTCTCCTGTGTTGAAATTGCCCAGGCACTGATTGATAAAAATACCTCTGTTGCCACCTGACAGCACTGCATTCCTTTCTCCTTAAGGACATGCTGGCTGGCAAACTCTCTCACCCGTGATTCCGGGCCGGAGCCTTTTTCGTACAAACTGCTCGGGACTCTGCTCGCTGTGCACTCGCTCTGCCTAACCCCTCTCTGAAAGGTGTTTGCAGGGAGAGGTCCGTCTCTTCTTGAGGTCTTTTCCCCAGAGGTCAGGATTTTCACATCTTGGACCATTCCCCTTGTTCTCTTCTTGATTCTCATTCTTTGGGCCACGTTTCTTTGAAGGTCAACACCTAAACCTGGTCCAAAAGTCCAGAGTGGGCTTGGCTATGATTAGGTAAAACTGGTATGGTTGTCCAGGCTGCCTTATTCACAGCACAGGGCATTTGACTTGTGCTTCTGACTGCCCGTAACTTCCTGATCCTTCTCCTTAATCTACCATTTCCCACCGGTATTAGTGCAGTTAATTACTCTCATGTAGATTAATTCTTTGCAGCCTGTGTTGCCCAGACCTGTTGTCAGTTTTTCTGATGTTACTATCAATTTCAGCCCTGCACTTTTTCTGTGTTCCCAGACCTTCTCCTCCAGGTGGGACCTGCAGATTTTTTTTCTGTTCCAACATCTGTGTCACTAATCAACTACTTATGGTCCTGGACCTATGGTAGACCCCTGAGGAATCCAGTTGTTCAGCTGGACGTTTGCTTAAGTAATGTCTAAATAAGCAGGTTCAAACTCAGCCATGTTGCTTTAGCTTCTTTATGAAGTAATGAAAAGACCCATAGAAAGCCTACAAATTTTCCCTCACTCTTCTAAATCATCATAGGTACTACTGCACTATTACTAAATAGTTTCTATAAATGTAGCTGCTTCTTTTTATTCCTGATTTTGGAGAAGTACCTGAAAAAATGCCTTAAGCACATCCAAGGCAGCCGACAAATGAAGCATGTGAGGCAGGATTAATGAAGAACAGAGGAAAAACTAGTGTGACATCTATTTAGTGTCAATATTGACGTGCAGAGCAATCAGCCCCAGTGCTAGCAGATGGGCAATTTCAGTTCTTTACCACTTGGTTGCTCAGCTAGACAGAGTGGCAGGATTTAGCCCAATAAAAAGGTCAAAGAGAAATTGCACTTCTCCTTCCTGGCCACACGATGTACCCATCACACCACAAACATCCTGGCCAGACTGCCAGCAAGAGGCGACCCAGCTGTAAAGGAAGGTGTTCCAAGTTTCCATGTTCCCTCTCCAGGCCCTCCAAAACATCCACACAGCTGCAGGTCAGGGCTGGGTCCCGTGGCGCTGAGCGGGATGAATGGGATGGAGTTGATGTGGTGCAGACACTTTGTCTTTCCTCTTGCTGGATGAAGGTGGCATGTTGCTGTGAAATCAAAATAGGAGCCAGCTGGTCAAGACGTGGTGACAGCTTTCGATCAATGTGAATGATAATGGACAATGAATAATCTGGATTAATTTTACTTTTAAAATGTGAGATTTTACTGCTGCTTTCAGTGGGGAATGTGAGGAATTTCTTTTTCACTCCAATTGCTGGGATGACTTAGCCCTTTGCCATTTCTATGTTGTCCTGAACAGAACCCTGAGGCTCTTCGAAACCAAAGCTGGGATTTGCAGGAACCCATTGTCAGCTCAGAGATTTGTAAAAGAAATATTGGGACTGGTGTGAATGAAAATCTGTTTATGTAATCATCAGAAGAAATAGCAGAGTAGGAGGTTTGAAAACACTCACATTCATAAAGAATGACACCACTCCCAGGAAAAAGTTTCAGATTATGTTGTTTTGTTCAAGCCCAGAAGGTCTGCACGCTGATAAGACCATAGCACACAGAACTTATTCATGAAAAACCCTCCTCTCTGATAACTGGAGGATGGCAGCATATCACATCTCCCATTCCTTCTACTGGCAGCCTAGCAGGAGGAGAGACTGCAGCAATGAACTGCTGCAAAAAAACCTGTCAATTCCTAAAGATTATTAAATAACTGTCTCAAAACTAGGAGGTTTAGTGGCAGTTTGAAGGCCGTCATTCCTTGTTGCATATGTTGCACACGAGTGACTGGGGCCAGACCACTTGAACAACCATGTCTCATTGCTCGTGAGCATGAGTGCATGAAATCTGTAACAGAACAAGTGGGGCCAGGTAAAATCAGCTTAAAATGTAACTAAATACTGTAGTCCCCTTCTGTAAGATCTGTACTGAGTTTGGCCACAGTGGTTTCCCACCTCAGCAAGAATGGTACTCCTATAAGGACAAAGCTTGGTGCCTTCAGGCTGCTCAGTGAATCAAATTACTCGAGCCAATTAGCGATGCAGTACCAGGAAAGTTTAATCTTAACAATTTTGCTGCTGTTGGTTTGAACCCACTTAGTTCATGAGGTTTGAATTGCAAATGTTTGTAGTCCTCCTTCAAACTCTAGTAGCTGTGGGCATTGCCATCCAGTTACACTGTAGCATACCACGATGAAGAGAATCCAGGTCTACCTGACTATGTACATGTTTTGGTGACACAGTAATTACAGTAATTTACATCACATTGCCAATCACTGCCCTGCAGAGAGGGTGAAGTCGTGTTAATCAAGCCTGTGGAGTGGCTTTGTGTTGCATCTCTGGTCTGAGGTTTCAGAGCCCATTTGTAATTTGCCTGATCCCTGGCATATATTTTGACAAATCCAACCCTTACAACCATGAGGATGACTTTCAAAATGTGGAAATAAATTCCTGCTGCTACCTGCCTAGTCTAAAACCACAGGTATCTTCTGTAGCATGATGGCTCAACTCTGACATCCAAGATGCAGATGCAGGAATATGCAAGAACACCAAGTTAGCTGTAAGCTGGCCAAGCTATTTTCATACACATCACAGCTCATGAGACTCCCGAGAGGTACAGCAGACTTGTACATCTACTGGAATGCTCATAATGAGAAGATAGCAGAGAGGTGATTTTCAACAAGCTAATGTCACTCTACATACTTGGAAGATGACATGTTACCACAGCTGCACCACACAACCTGTTTGACCCAAACCATTCATTTCACAGCAGAACAAAATGGTGTTGCGCTGTCATCCGTTTAACTAACTCACAAAGCACTTCCCTATAATTATATCTATCAGACAAACTGCAGATTAAAAAAAAAAAAAAAGGACTAATCTTGTCCTTGGCCATAGCTCTCTTCCTCTTAAAAAACTATTAAGAAATTGGAAAGCACGTGGCCAGATTGGTAGGTGGTGGTAGAAAACAAGAATGAAGTAATTGAACTTTAATCAGAACTTCCAACTTTTATCTCTGTTGAAATATTATAAGAAACCATACATATTTATTTATCATCATGCCTAGCAAGCTCTAGTAAAGTCTGGCTTGAGACAGCTGAGCCTCCATCTAAGGCTTGACTCCGTTCTCACTAAAGACAGTAATTCCATGTTTTTCCATGGGTCTCAAAAAGCTTCATGTGTTTCAAACGGCAAGGCACTACAGCTCTGACAACCACCACTCCCCTTGGAAGATTTCAGAAAACCTGCTTGTTTTAGGCAGCAGCTGTCCCTGCATCCAAAGCTGAGATTTGAATGGTTACGTGCTAAAGTGCCAGGAGGACTTGTCTAGTGTTCCTCCAGGTATCTCCTTGGGGTTTCAGCTAAGGAAGCAAAAGGACAAAAGACACAACCATGGGGCCAGAGAGGTGGGTTTTTTTTTTGGAAACCAGCACATTGATGGTTTTGTAAAATTTGCATACTGAGACACACCACCAGTCACAGTTTGTAGGTCATACACAGGCAGGTCCTTCTAATTATATTTCTGTCTTCCAGTGCTTGCAGTTCTTGCAAATTTTACACCTTTGTTTACTAGTTCAGAGACCAGAATTTAATGCTTGAAACTAACCAAACTACACTTATGTAGTAGAACTTTCTCAGGATTTGTGATATTCTGCATTGTGCATCTCGGGATAAAACCTACCCTACGGAGATGTATGAGCTTTTAATGGAAATGCTGTCTCAACACCCCTTTGATAGCAAACCCAGGCCCTCAGTTCAGGAACCCGCACACTGCGTGTGTCAAATGCAAAACTACCCTGAACTTACCAGTCCAGCTGCTTACTGCAAAGGATTTGCTGGATGCTCTCTCAGTCCTCAATCCTGCTGCAGGGAACAAAGTCTGTTTCCTTGGCAGATTTGTCTGTCAGCCCTTGCACTCCACCTTGGCACACATCCGTAGAAAAAACCCTACTAACCTGGGCTCTCCCAAAGCCCCCTTTAGAGCTGAGTACCTGTGCAGAAGGCTTGGAGAAGTGCTGCCCTGTGTAAGGCTTGCCTTGGGCTCCAGGGGAAGGGGCTAAATGGACTGATATACTGATCATCAGTGACACCAGCATACTATGCTGGCAAAGGGTCTGGTAAAGGGGACCTGAATACCAAGTTACACAGTTCCCATTCAGGGGCATTTCCAAAGGAGTCACAGAGAGCCTGCCAGCTGCTTAGGCAAGGTTGAGCCAGCTAAAAGGCTAGGTGTTCTCCAAACAATGATAGAAACGTGAATTCTATTTGGGGTGATTTTTATTTCAGATTGAGAAGCTACACAAAGAGAGAACAAATATACATTGCCATGGCAGAAGGGAAAAAAGAGAGAGACCATCCTGTTGTGTCACCCTCCTAACAAAACAAACAATCCCAACCTGAGCCACAGGACTGTTTTCTTCCTGGGCAGGCAGGGAGAGTTTTTAAGCCAAAGGGTGCACTTTACACAGTAAACATCTGTAGTATCTACCCCAGGGTCACACACCCTCAGACACAGCAATATGGTCTTTTTTTTAACATGTGCACACACATCTGTTCTTCGTAGATAATAAAAAGGCTGATACAGAGTCACATGGATCAAACCCATAGCTTTAAAACAGGAACAGTTACAGACATTCACAAGGATCAACACACCCATATGGCACACGTACTCCCTCAGTCGAGTGGTTACTCTGCCTTAGAGTAACCACTAAACTCTAAGGTGTTATCTGAAGGCAGATACCTTTGCATCTGTGATACTGGATTGTACTGGAGCAGATGGCAGTGAATTTCAGAGTTCATCTGTCATTTTATTAAAGTAATTAATCAAATGCCTTAGCATATAAAAATACAAGAATACTCCCTCCTAATTAGAGCAATTTGTGTCCATGTAGAAATAAAAGCACACACACGCACACACGCATCTGAGGCTGGATTGCTGACAAAGAGCTTACAGGATAAAGAAAAGAAACTCACTGTCCCTGTCCCACACCAGGACATCATGTTCTCCCTCTGGTCTCCAGGGATAATGGAGTCTCTCACCTTTGGTGCATAGTTATATTTGAAAGCCAAACAGCAACTTGGAATTTGTCCTGAAGGGAACCAGGACAAGGCACCTTTAAGGGTAGTAAGGCAGATTGTGTACCTCTGCTGCAGAGACTCCTCATGCCTTAGGAGTGGTCCCACTGTCCCTGAATCTAGAGGGATTAATCAAAACCTAATAAAAATCTTCATCCTTACAAAGCAGTGAGTGAGTCAGTCTCAGTTTGCCATAAACAAGTCAGAAAGAGAGGCTCATCTCCCATTAGCAGAGGTATGCTCAGCTATTTAGTGCTACATATGGTTTCCATCCTATACAGCACGTGCTTCGTGGATGGCCTTACAAAAGTGTAGCCAGGGTAGTGACAGAAAGTCTGAATAAGACAAAATTCCTAAAAGACTGCAATATTCATGGATGGCAAACACATTACCACCACACTGGTCCCCAGGGAAGTAATGTCAACAGAGAATCTATCGTGGAGCAGAGCAGGGAGGCAGCCAGGGCTGGGCTAGCTTGGTCACAATTATTTGACTTTTTAAGTGCAAAATGTCACTAAGGTACTGCCTTAATGAAGTAGGGTTTTCTTCAGCCCAGCCCCTCCTGCAAAGTTGAAGCTACGTCTTCATCCCTCATAACAGGATGTGAGACAGCCCATGTCCTCACATGGGACTAGAATATCTTGAAGTCAAATCTATTTACTATAGGAGCCTGGTCCAGCTGGGGTCTTGGCAGACTCCAAGGGCCACAGCAGACTCTGCAAGATGGATACAGAGAAGGCAAACCGATCAAAAAAATGAGGAAGCTTTGCTTCTGCATCAACACTGACCATTTAGAAAACATGTTTTTCTTGTGGCAGACGTCATGTCATAAGGATGCCGTGAGCACATAAAATGCCTCTAGTTATAGCTAATAAGTTTAAAAATGTTCCTTAACTGCTGTTTTACTAAACACAATCATCTTAAGAGGACCAGACCAAAAGCCTATGCTGCTAAGAAGGTATCATCTCCATCAGAAATACACAGGCCACTGAAAGCTCAGGAAATTACATTAACACACGCCAGCAAAGGCCCTGACTCATCCATTCCTTCTAGTTATTAAGAAAACTACAATCCAAACCAGTTAATATTTGGAGTATTTTTTATGGTTAAGCACAATTTTTTCAGTGGGAATGTAATCCAAGGGGGTTCAGGCATGTGTAAACAGTTTCCTTCAGAGAAGATTGTCCTTAGGTAATTTCTTTCTGCAACATGTAACTGCAATTAATTTAAGTTGCACCAACATGTCATACAGAGTTTAGCTTCAGTTACTAACTACATGCTTGCAAAAGAAGCATATTATTTTCTCAGCGTTATTATCAGAAGGACCAAGCAAAAGCTCTCCTAAGGAACATCTAATACCAAATTTCTTGGTCTCTGTGGTTTAAAACCACATTGTTAACTTTGCATTACAACAGGGCTGGCTTGAAGTTAATTTCCTCGTGCTGGTTCCTGTTGGTAGGCCTGCTTGCCTTGCAAACAGCATCTGTGGCCTTAAGAAGTATACATGTTTCTTGATCAAAATTTCAAGAGCAGTGGGCCTGCTGAAATGTCCACAGTCTTCACCTCCTGCTGGCATCGAGATCAGTGGTCAAACATGAATGAGATTTCATAGCTGCTGCAGATGATATATTGCTGATGCTGAGACAGAATATGGTAAGTAACCATACTGTGAACTCTTCAGTGAAAAAGAAGGGGGGGGGGTTGTGGTGGTTTTGGTTTTGTTTTGTGTTTGGTTTGTTTTTGGTTTTTTTTTGGGGAGGTTGTTGTATTTTTTTTTAAATCCATCCTGTAGGGAAGATAACTCTCCTACTTCTACACTTCTACCCTTCCATTCCTCCAAAAAGAGAAGCAATCATCCTGCACTAACATGCTATTAATACTCTGGTATCAATACTCAAGCATATTTATAAACCCCCAGGTGTTAATTTCTTTAGGTAGGTGATAGTTATTAGCTCACAATGAACTTGGCTTCAGGATTCAAGGTCTGCTCCTAGCCTGTTTGATGATTCTTCATGTGCCTCGAGAAAGCCTTATTCCACCTTTTTCTGCATGCATTCATAGCTGTGAAATGGTGCCAGCTGGTCACTAATGTATGTAAAGATCCCATGTGGAGAATAAATACCCTGTTACCATTAAATACCCTGTTACCATTAACTTCCCAAGCCAGTGCTCAGATGTGAAGACAGAGCTACAGAAGCCAAATAAGACTCTTGAACACCTTGTCAGACTT
This sequence comes from Hemiprocne comata, assembly GCA_020745705.1. Lineage (NCBI taxonomy): Eukaryota > Metazoa > Chordata > Aves > Apodiformes > Apodidae > Hemiprocne > Hemiprocne comata. The sequence goes on along the minus strand of CM036588.1, from coordinate 67,063,784 downwards.
AATATTTTGAATGGCAACTGTCTCAACGTGTTGCCCAATGTCTGGAGAAAGTTTCAGATCATTTGATGTACACTTTTTCCTCCTCCCTGAATTGAAGCGGCAAATGAACGTGGCTTTCATCAACATGCTTGCATAGATAACAAGGTCTTCTTTGTCCTGGGAGTACAATGGCCACCATGCATTTATCTGAGGAGCATTTGTCCTAGCTATCCTGCAAGGAGGAATGTGGGTCAATCCCTGATCCAGAACTGTACCGTTATTTCTCTGTGGTCATGGCTAGCAGCCAGGAGCAGCTTATCAGAGCTCCAGGCTGGCACACTGCATGCTTCGTGGTTGCTCAGTGACAGCATGCTTCAGAAACATCAGCACTCAGTGTCTGCCTCTCGTTGCAAATCCTGGCCAGTCAGTGGGCAGGGATTTGCATCATCTGCTACATGCTGGACAAGTGCCTGTGGTCTTTTGGATGCCATCTGTATCAAAAAGCCCAGGAAAAGATAAAGATGCTTCCTTCAGTGTCTTAGCTTCTTTATCCACCTGCGTTCCCTGTCCTCTGCAACGCTTCCCCTGCAACCCTGCAGCTCTCCCTTCTTCCACCTTCCACCTCATACTGCCAAGACAACTTGGTTTTTTAGGTGAAAAGCTCTTTCTTCCATTGAAACTACACAGAAACAAAGCTGTCAAGGCTCCTAATTTAGATGCTGAATCCATGGTGAGGTCTGTTATTTTACCTGAACCTAAGCCTTCATGCCATCCCAGGTAGAGGTAGAAAGAGGCAGATAGAACAGGGCACTGTGCCCAGCAAATGCATACACTGGATCTCCTTTCTGTCACAGTCAGTCATTCATACTCTAGCACAGAACAACTCTGACTTCATGATGCATATTTTAATTAATTAATTCCTTTCAGGTTTTTGAAAAGTTCATTATTATTTAAGATTTAGTGCTCTGTGCCTTTAGAGGGCTTTCCAAAAGCTGCGACTCACTATCCTCTGCACTATTGCCTGTGAGAGACAGGTAAGTATCTGTGAACTTCATTTACAGAAAAGGAAGCACAGGTAGAGGATTTATGTGACCTAATTCTGCGCCGTTCATCAGTCACAGGATCAGACTTTACAGGCAGGTCTGCAAGTGATTATGAACTGCCACAGCCCAGTTAAAAGCAATGAAGATGTGACATTTTTCTTTTGGTGAGAGTTTGTCTTTTGGTCCTTTGACTTCCTGCCTGCTTTCCAAAGGTGAGAATTTGTACCTTAAAAAAAAAAAAACAGCTAAAAAACTAAAAAACCTAAAACACAAAAAGAAAAATAGTGTTTTCTAGATGGAGTTTATTTCCTCCTGAAAGAAAAAGCAACTGACTAAAGGTTTCCAAGTTAGTGGTGTTGGAAGAACATAAATATATGTCTGGTCAAGAGATATTGGAGTGAAATATCACACCAGCAACAGATGGGTGGAGTGCCTGGATGAGAGCAGAGCAGGTACGGCCACCCGCACCTGCACAGCTGCTGAGCACCTTCTCAGTTCGTAGCCTCTTGGGGTGAGGGTGCATGGGGACCTGAAACAGGGAGGTCCCAGTGTAACACATTGCACTGCAGGTCAAGGACAACATCTAAAATGCACAGCCTTCAGCAGCCCTTTCATTTTACTCCCAGTGGCCCTACCTGATGACTTGACAACTTGAAATAAATGACAAGTCCTTTATCTCATTGGACTTTTGATCAGGATTTACATTGTCACAAGGGCAGTTGTTGGAATGTGCCAATTTTTTTACAGTCAGAGAGAGTGTAACATGGGATCTTTTACATTTGTACCGTATGGAAAAAAACCAAAAACCTGAAGCCAGGTGGAGAACCCTAGAAGATGTGACATGGCCCTTGTGAGGAATGGGAACATCCCAGAAAAACGTGAACCATAGTTTCTGACACAGATGATACAGAAAAGACCAAGAAGATGTTCTGAAAAACAGTAGCTACCCAGCATTTCTGCTTCCATGGAAAAGTCTGGGATCCCTCCTGCTGTGCACAAAAAACAAAAGAACTGGCACATTTGTAAGTCTAAAGTAGGGCTCTGTAAGATTACAGATTTCTGGCAGGTTAAGACATGAATACTCATGGTTCATATAAACCTTATGGCACCTGTTCCCAGGAGAAGGAGTGTTAGATCTCCTTGGTTAAATTCCTGCTACAAGAATGATTTGACCTCCTTCAATCTAGCTGCTCTAACAAGTTTTACATGGGACTGGTCATTCACATTGATGCCAAACATGGCAGTACGCTACTGGGGACTGGGAGAGGTGTTTTCCAGCAAAGATTTTTGCTTCCCCATTGCTATTGGAAAATACTAGGAAGACTGAGGTATTTGCTTTAATTTACCACTTCCTGGGTTCTACTGTCAGAGAGAATGTGCTACAGCCTATGGTACACTGCTACAAGGATGAGGAGCAATGGCAAAGTGCGAAGAAGCCCAGCCTTGGACTTGCCAAGGGGAGTACTTTTACGTGTGGGCAACAACAGCTTTGGGGTGAAAAAAAATGAGAAATGTTCTAGTCCAAAATGGTGCTGTGATGCTTCATGGGAATTGTCATTTGACTGCCACCTGCTCTCATGTCCTGATGCCAGCTGTATGTGTCATGGTGAGGGAGAGCATCACAAGAGCTAAATGTTTAACAGAGGATAAATTGCAACTACAGAACCCAGCCCATAGGGAACAGTCATGATATTCAGCTTCCTTGAGATATCTATATACACTTTTAAAATCAAAGTGTTTGGGGCTCTACTGCATTCAGATTTTTCAAAGAAATACCTAGACTTGTTAATTAAAAAAAAAAAGTTTTGTTGAGAACCATTTTTTCAAGGCTCCAAATTTTTTCAAAACACCTTTTATTTGTTGACTTCCATTGTCAGCTACAAAGTGCGCTTTTGGTTTCCTGAGTTGAAAGGAGTTGGGATGATTCTAATGGGAGGAAATGCAAAGCTTCAGTGGGTCTTGATCTGCTAAAAATGAAATAATAAATACTGGGCAAAGGATGTCCCTAGAGAATTGTGTTTGTCTCCTTCCATTTTGAAGATGAGCCAAGGAATGACCACATTTTGTGGACATGGTTATAAATAAAATGGTTAAAAAGAAACTCCACCTGCAGTTTCTCAGTGGGCTGACTAATCCTTTCCTACTTTGATTGTTTGCATGGCCCCGCTGCACACAATTAAACAGCCAGTAATGACGCACTCACTGTGTTTTCCCTCAGAGGTAGCCACATCTCATTCTGAGTGTCTTTTTGCAAAATTCACTTTGTCCCTTTACCAGGAAGGATGCTTTGCAAACGAAGCTGCTGCTGCTATGACACTGGAGCTGCCTCTTCCTAGTGCCATGAACATAACCATCAGCAACTGGATATCTTTCCAAGATAGCTTCCTCTGAAGCAAGAGAGGAGAAAGAAAAAGGGAGACTTGGCATTACTTTATATCAAAGCTAAGAGTAAATATATATTGCTGAATTAACAGTGTGGAGACTGACCATATGCAACCATCTTGCTAAAGTAGCCAAGGGAAAGTGCCACAAGTCCAGGCAAATCTTGGCAACGTGCACAGCTGTCATTTTGTAACTATTTGCTGTCTGAAAAGCTGAGATAAATCAATGGGATCTTTGCAATGAGTTTGCCGGACTTTGTTCAGGTTTGGGCTGAAAACTCATGAAGCACGTTGTAAAGGAAAAAAAGGTGGAGTCAGAATCCAGAAGCATTTGGCTCAGCCTCAAGCAAAGTTACCATCTGCCTCAAGCATTACCCTGACCCAGCACCACCTACCATCACTAAATGTAAGCTGCTGCTGCAAGGACATTTACAGCAGGACCAAACTCCTTGCAGGAACAGGTATGAAGAGATCACTGAACTGCACGAGGTTATAAACTCACCTCCTTGCTTCCCCTTGCAAGCCAACACTCCAACCTGCCTGTTGTCAGTTCCCACATGATGTGCGTTCAGATTTTTTCCTCCCCTGTTCAGTTTTGCTCAAAGAGGGATTTGAAAGCTTGTTTGGACTGACCCATTAAATAAACAGGAGCAGGACACAGCATGCTAGCAAAGGAGCATGCGTATTTTCATGAAGGGAACCGACTTCTTGATTTCTTCATGTTGTCACAGGCAAGCTTCTTCGAGGCGTATTTATGCTGGAACTGACTCTACATTTTTTTCAGCTCCAGAGGGATTACTATAACAAAATTTGTGTTTCCTCTGGATTTTTTCCTTAACAGCTTGGTTAGTGGAAAGGAGAAAAACAGTCCTTGATTTGCATGAAGATCTCCTATGTTTGATTCCAAAGTTTGGGAGTTACTCACCAAAAGGCAGGAAAGCTGCTATGAGCTGCAATGCAGTTGGGGGAACAGAACAAGCGTTGACCCCTACAAGCCATTAATTCAGATATGAAACAATGTTGATTGTTGTTTTTTAAGAAAAAGCTAGTTTTCAGGATATATTTGATGTTTTTAACGGATTGGAGAACAGGAGAGGAAGGGAAGTGGGAGAAAAATGTTGCTTCGTATCATGTCTGTAACGGTCGGTAAGTGTCTTCAGGGCAGAAGCTAAATTTAAGCAACATTTTCACCCACTCTGGAGTTTCTAGACTGCATCTCCATTAGAACAGCAGCACAATAAGCTTACTAATTTTTCCCTACAATAAGCACATACTGGGTTTATCTACTTCTCCATCTTCAACCCATATGAGCCTTTACTTAACAAAGTCTTGTTAAACGAGAAGTCTCAATGGCATTGTTTTCACATACATGTATATGTGTGTGGCATGTGCAACACACATACATGTATACTTATGAGTTATCAAAATATTATTATAAAGTGAGTGTTCTTTCTCAACACCTCTTCTCTGCCCACCCCACCTACCTCCCTTTCCCAAGTGTATTTCAAAAGAAACTGGAATTGAAAACTTCCAAGAGCCATCCAGCCCTCATTAGCACTGCAAATATCTGGGTGCATTAACAAGTCCCTGGTCCACTTCTAGGACGTGTTGACAAATGGCCTCTAGTTCACAATACTGATTCCTTGGATTCAGGGTCTGCTGTACTGGTAGTGTTGGAGACTGGGTTTTTGTGGGTTACCAAAGGCGATGTTTCCCCTTCAGACTTGCTGTTAGCAACTGCTTCCACGTTGACTTCCTTTAGCTCCTGCTCTTTTTCTTTCTTTTCTTTTTCATTCAGGTAATTAAGGATGCCCGCTCCTAGGGCATCCCCTTCCACATTCACAACTGTGGTGGTTCGGTCCCTGGTTAAGAGCAGAAACAAAAAACAAAGCAGCAGGATTTTAGCTTAAGAGAGTTACAACACAAGCGCAGCTGATCCACTAACATCAGTGGAGCTAGACAAGGAAGATGATCTTAACATAGGCATTTTCCACAGCACTATCATTGCCACTTCGGAACTGAAAATGTGCACTGGAGCTGGTTTAAGGTTGGCCCAACTCTTGCTATCAACTGGTTCTCGTTTCTCAGTGGGTTGCACGAATGTACTACTTTTTCTCAGGCATTCATCTTTTCTCAGCCCACTTTCCTCTTCCCCAGGCCAGCATAGCTCAAATGTGAGTTCAGAGCAGGAACTTTATTTGGGCTTATCCAAACGGTGACTCGGAGGCCCCAGCTCTCTTTTTTAACTATAGAGACTCATACCTTAACCCAAACACCTACTTAGGTGGTCCTTCCAAAAGCAAGCAGAATGCCTGTGTTCTCTGGATTTCTTGCTAGTAGCACTTTTCCTAATATTTGGTCCTACAACACAAAACTACTGTGTCCCAGGGTCTAATAGAGGAGGTTTATGGGTAATAAAGAAAAACAATTTCTTCATGTGCCTTTTGAGATTTCTGTTAGTCATTCTGCAGCCTAACTTCAGCATGTGCTCAATTTGCAGCTGTGGTCCTCTCTGGTAATTAAATGGATGACATTAAAACAAGACACAGGACTCTTCCCTCCCTCCTTCTCCTTTTTGTTACCACAAGGCTGAGTTCCTTGACTAGAACAGCAGTGTTGACCACAGAGGGATGCTACATATTTTGAAACTAAGGCAGCCAGCGTGACACAGGTAGCCCGGTGTGAAAGGAAGGACAAGCTTTTCACTCTTGCTTCCAAGCACTTGCAAGTACAGCTTGTGGAACACACACCTACTATTGTCATCCCTTGGGAAGATGGGATACAAAAGGCTAGCCACTGCTTTGCCTGTCCTTTGGAGGTGACCGATCCCCAAGAGGTGGCAGCAAGAAAGAGCTTAATGGCCCTAATGAAGACATGGGAATATGATTATGCTCCACAGATGTGTAGTGTGGGAAGGAGGCACCACAGCTGCCCCTTCCTCAGCCTCCAGAATTCAGGACTGTCCTTGGGCATCCTAATTTCCACATCTGCTGTGGAAAACACCATCTACAGAGAGAGAATGGTGTTTTCAAAAAGCAATGCAGAGGGATTATGTACAACCTAACCCAGGAACTGTCCTGAACCTGTTAACCAAAAAAAAAAAATCAATGGGATTCAGATCACTTGACCCATCCTGACCAGTGATTTCAGCCCTCTACCCAATTTCAACCAGATGACTTGAAAGCAGATTATGCTTTTAAATTATCAAATCGTGCTTAATTCACTAGCATTTAAACTCCAAGCATGCTGTAACCCAAGAGTACTCAGATGTTTGTTTGAGGAAAAACAGAGGCACCCTTTTCCATGGGGCTCATCTAAGCTATAAGAAATCATCTGCACTTGGCATTTACACTTTTCACGCACTTGTGGCGGGGTCCCCAATACTTAGAGCAAAACAAATTTTCTAGGCTTTCCTTAATCTAATTTAGGTAGTACAGAAGTTAAATGTAGACCTTAACAAGGACATAACTATGCTAAGTGGTGAGATAAGCCCTTCCAAACAGAGCTGGGCAAGGGATAATCTCTCATGGTTCAAGGAGGGGAATGGCTCTTGGAAAGAAGAGCAGGAGCTGAGCAACGGTCTGCTGTTTTAGCTCTTTCCCAGAAGTTGGAAAGGCAGTAATACTGTATACTACACTTGTGACTCCCAGCACCATGTTCCAGCTGCGACACTGCCCCACAGCTGTGATGACTGCCCCAAACCTTCCGTGCCCCTGCCCTGCCAACGGGTGGCACATCTCTGTGATGCTTGTGTTGGTCACACATGTGACCAAGAAAGCTTTCCACCACCACTCAGTCTCAATTTTCTTCCCCCCCCGTCCAACTAATTTCCAGCAATATCAACACTTTCTTGAATACACTTTCAACAATCCTTCTAAAGGGAACTGAAACCAGGAATATGTATGTTTCAATAAAGGCTGAGTAAAAAAGTTGAAGACGGATTTTAGCACACTAACTGCTTTAATTGAGGAGGGACCACCTTTTTCATTATTTGCCAACAGTTACCTGTCCTGTAGGCAGCCATACCTTGTAGGGTTTTATTATAGACTGTGCTACACTGACTACCCTGCCCCGTCTTTCCAGCTGAACATACTACATGTCACACAGCAGTAGATAAGTGTGGCCTAACGAACTTACACAATCCAGTCCACGGCTAATATCAAGGAGAGATCGTTGGTCGGAAGCCCAATGGCCTCCAAGATGATAGCGATGGTGAGGACTCCTCCGGCGGGGATCCCGGCTGCACCCACGCTGGATGCCGTCGCCGTCACGCTGCAAACCAAGGTGCACACCCTGTTAGCAGGGGCTCTGCAGCACTCCTTTCCTACACTGGGGTCATCGTAAACAAACTCTACAGCACGGGACACAGAGATCATTTGCTTCCCAGGCAAACCCTTTCCTGCCTGCTGATGCAAAGTAACGGGCACAAAGCACAGCTGCTCAGCAGGCATCCACAGCAGCTACCAAGGCGATGGCTCTGGATCTAATACCATAACTGCCTTTCCAGGAAAAAAACCCGCAATGTCACCAACACAGCTATATCCTGCTGCCTTACTAATATATCAATTTCCAAGTAATGTATCAGCTCCAATACGCTGAGTACATCTCCTGGCCCCAAATGTAAAAAGGTAAACCCTGCCATGCAGGGTACCATGCCTTTTCTGTGTCTTTTTTGCATTTAAATACAGACTCTAAATCAGGAGCTGGAAACCTGCAGTGCATGTGCTATAGACATGGACAACACACCTTTTCATGTGCCGATGTCTACAGCTAAGTCTACAGCTAAGTTTTGCTCGGGCTATCACTGCATAATCCTCAGGCCTGTATTAACACCTGATTCGCTAAGAGTACCTGAAAGGTTAATCTGAAAAGAAAATAATGCCCCAGCCCTGCTTTAACTAGACAAACAATAGTCTGGGAAATGCAATAAGGAAGGAAGTAAAACCTGGCCAGGGAGGGTAAAAGGACAGCAGGAACTGGCCCTGGGAGGCATCTGATGGATACAGCCATGGCTTCTCAGAACAGTGAGGGGCTAGAACTCGTTGTAGGATCCTAAGGGCTTTTGAGGAGGGAAACTAAGAGAATGACACTTGATGGGATATGGGACGATATTCCAGGCATGAAGGGGAGAGAGTATTAGAGTAAGAGGCAGGACTGAGGTGGTGGAGGGGACAATAGAACAAAGCAGTCAGGAAGGGAATGATAATGGATCTGTCCTGGGAAGCCAGCAATGTGATGGTAGGAAGGGCAGAGGTAAGCAGGAACAGAGTCTTTAGTATGAAGTTGATACATAAGGAACTAAGGAGCTGGCAGGAGGATTTTCTAAGACATCCAGAGGGGAATCAGGGGCAGCTTTCTGGGTACAGTAGTGTGCCTCAATTACCCAGCTTAATTGGTGAGTGGAGGGTGGGGGAATGAGATGCTAAGGAAGGAGAGGAATTTCATGTGCGAAACAGCTTTAAACAGCTCAAAGTCTCTTTCAGAATTTAATTACCCCTCCCAGGTTCCACCTTTTATTAAATCGAGATTCTGGCAAATCTTACAAAGCTTGAAAGACTCCATCCTTTAATCACCCTATAATTATGTTTCATAGCAGTTTGCAAGCTTTAGGTCAGAGATGTGGAATGCAAACTGCTAGCTATTAACAGAGAGACCACAGGCTTGAATGTGTCTGGGGGCCAGAGGATGTGGTTGCAATAGCAAGCAACTTACAGAATTGTGAAGATTTGCCCAGGATTGAGGTCGACATTGTTCAGCTGAGCAATAAACACAGCTGCCATGCACTGAAAAATAGCAGCTCCATCCATGTTTACAGTAGCCCCGATAGGAAGAATAAACCTGCTGATTCTCTTGTCGACTCCATTGTTCTCCTCAATACACTTGATCATCGATGGGAGAGTGGCTGAGCTAGAAACAGAAAACAGGGAAAAAAAATCGAACACAAAGCATTAGGTTGCACTGAACAGAAAGTCACTGTCTCATGGCTTTCATGTTTCCAACATGCTGAAGACAGGACAAGGCAATGATGCCATTTTGCAGTCCCTCTCTGTCACGATAGCAAAGAGAGACCCCTCCTTGTTGGTCTTGAGCAGCAGTATTTAATAATCTCCTTCCATCCAGAAACAGCTGATAAGGCCTTTAATCTTCCAGAAGCAAGAACTCATGACTTAACACAGCCTAACAGGGCTGTGGAATGATCAAGTCTCAAACCACAAAAATACACAAATAGATGCCAATATAAATACAACAGATGCAACTACCTTCTCAAATGAAATAAATAATAATAACAACAACAATAAAAAATAAAATCAGTGATTTATTCCTTGCACTAGAAATTATGTGACTTTATTCATAAACCCCCTCCTACTTCATGTACTTGAGCTCCTGTGACAGACATGCCCCTGCTTTAGGGGATAACCTGAAATTATTTTATATAGCTATGATATTTGATCAGGTGTTTGCCCCTTGAGAAAAGTGTAAATTACATGCTTGATAGTTTGATTATGACAAATAAAAGCTGATCAGGTCAGATCTTTGAAATCTATAACGTTAAGTGCCTTTACACTAGCTAATAAATCTGCTATGCTCCTGCACAATTAGTCTAAACTTGTTCCAGATGCTTCTGAACTTGGAGAACTAAACTTCTCAGGAGAAAGTCCCTCATTACTGACCATCGATTTACTTAAAATTGAAGGAACAGCTGGCAGGATCTTTTTAAGGCAAATACTTTCACCTTTTCCCCAAAAATTTCCAACTCAGCATCATGCTACAGTCTCAATACTTTGACAAATTGTTTTCAACAGCCAATTATCAGTATGTGCTGTGGGGCAGGCTGCTGACAGCAGTTACACTCTCTATACTCAGAAGTTTCTTTTTGCAATCTCAGGAACAATATTTACACCTAAAACTCAACACAGTTTGGTGTTGAGATATAACCAGTTTACACTGACAAATATAAGCAGGCTATAATCCCAAAGGAAGCACAGAAACCCACCTGGAGCAAGTGGCAAAAGCAGTGGCAAATGGTGTGATAAGTCCTAAGAGAAAACGATACGGATTTTGACGTGTGGATGCAAAATAAATAAGTGGCAGAATGATTCCTCCATGGATGAAGTGGCCCAGAATAGAGGCAAATATGTATTTTCCCAGACTGGTCACCAGAAGCACAATATCTTCCATTTCCACAATCTTGCTCCCAACAAGGAACATAATGCCAATAGGTACATACCTGTGTAAAGAAATATTGCCTGTCATTAAGTGCAGAAAAAAGCCTTGAAAAACATGCCATTTTCTGTGCAGGAGATAACATTCTTCTAAAGAAAATGCTGCTCCTACTGAAGGGTAGCATGTTATTCACCACACACCCCGGTTAAGCAAATTTGGAAGGCCTCTCTAACACTCTTGCTTGGTGGAAGGCAAGCAGTCAAACTGAAAATCTGTGCACCTAGGCCCTCAAAGACAGAGCGAGGAGAATGCTGAAGGGAAGCCAAGCAGGATGCAGAAATGCTGGCAGAAGCTATCAGGAAAAGACACAGGTGTGGAGTTTTAGTCCATCAGGGAGGAAGGCAGGCAAAGACCTAAAGCTAAAGTCTTTGCTGAAGGGATGGCAGATGGTAAGAAAGAAAAAGGAGCAGTGCCATGTCACTAGAGCAAGGAAAGGGGTGGAAAAGTAGGATCTTACACACGCAGTGACTACCAGCAAAAGTATGAAGTTAGGTCATTATAATAGTAGACATACTGGGTGCCAATATATTTCCCTGCAGGAAAGAAAAAGCTATGCCCATACCAGACAGCTCAGCTAAAGGCTGCTGACGCACGTGCCAAAGATAGCAATTAACTCTGCTATTTGCCTACAAAAGACTAAGTTAAATGATCAGGATTCCGGAGCTTCCCTCAAGCCAACAGCCACGTATACATTCCCTTGCCTCCTATCTAGAAACATGCCACGTCTTAGTACGTCAGCATTTGTTTGAAGTTTCCTTTGTCAGGAACACCTGGAGCTACTCCAGGGGAAGGGCCACCTGTGGGCCACAGCCACACCTCTGGTCTCAGTAGTGCAGCTGGGAACAGCCCTGAAAAGACAGAATTGCTCTCGCACCTACAGCACAACAGCTACTAAATGAACTGCAGGAATCCCTTCAGGTCCCAGCATTAGTTCCTCCGAAGCTCTACTTTGGATGTCTGTGTCTGAGTACCTCTGCTGATGCTGTCCATGCTTCATTCATTTCTTCTTCTAAAATTAAGAAATACCAAAAGATCACCCAGCTCTCCAAAACCCTGCTGCAGGCTTGCATGTAACTATAAAAGATCCCTCTGCACATCTCAGGAATAAAGAATATTTTTTCTCCCACTCTTCCCTGCAATCCAATGCCCACATTGAGAGAAGCTGATCTGTGGAGTCAGGACAAACTTCAGTTTTGGTTAAGCATGCAAAGGTTTGGAAAAACAGGCAAGCCTTAAGGTTGCCCAGATCACTCAATTCTTCCTAGCGTGCTTCTCCCTCAGGAGTTCTGCAGCCCTTCCGTTCTGTGCAGAGAGCACCTCCTAATATCCCAGACCGATCAATGAGAGCATCCTCTCCCTGTCCTCCCTCGGCCAAATCTCCAGGGGGGGCCTGATGAACCTTCCCCGCTTGGCCTCTGCCCATTCTGTGACATACTGCCTTTGAACTGCGTTTCTGAGCCACCCCGATTAGCCAGATCTAGCTGAGCCCTGGTCCTGTACAAGCTCTGCAAGCAGGAACACTGGATTCAGAGCTGAGACTGGATCCCTGCCCTTGAACAGGGAGCCTGGAGAGGAAGGAACTGAAAATTGAGTGCAAAGTGCTGCTAAACACGAGAGCGGCTGCTGAATGTGACTGGATACGAGCTCAACTCCCTTTTCTCTTGGTAGTACAGTTTCACCCATTCCAAAATATCCTTTGGGAAGTACATGTGACTTGACAGATTTTTAATAAATACCAGGACAACACAAGAGCTTTAAGGAAGGAAAGAGAACAAATAAGGGCTATGGTGCACTGCAGTGTTAAAGAGTCAGCTGTGGTTCCGATAATCCACAAAGTAAAGGATTATATGCCAACTGATTGGCTTGAAGTGTTAGCATGGTAATCAGCTGAAGACAAGAACTGCCTCTTATCAGTATTCAGTGTCCAAGGAATTACACTCAAGAGTAAAAGAGTTAAGCTGCTTTGAGACTTTGAAATTTTCAATCCCTTATAACAGCAACTAACACAGAGATCTGCCTGTGTAAAATCAGGTGTTTTGTTAAAACCTTTCTGCTTGTTAGAGGGAGGAAAACGGTAGGAATGAAAAACGCAAAATGAAGGGAGAAAAAATACCTTTCTTAAGGTAAGCTTATGGCTTTTTCCACAGCTTTGGAAAGGGAGTGAGAAATGTCCCACTGCTAATTTGTTAGCTAGCTGTCCTCATTAATGTTTTTATTTTTGCGTGTGAAGTATTGCTGGTTTCACAGGAGCAGCTTGGACCCATCCAGCTGTACAAGAACAGCCACAACACTGTCCTGAGGCCCATCCTACCTGACAGAAAATACCGTCAGGAGGCTGGTCCTACTCCAGTTTAGGTGGCTTAAGCTGCTCTCTAGAGGTACCTGCCTCCTTCAATGCTGGTTTCTTGCTTAGTGAGAAAGTTCAGTGCGCTTCAGCTCCTAGTATACAGATTATTTTGGTGCCAAAAGCTTTGTGAGATCAGTCAGTGCAACATTCACCCCATAAACACGTCTTGACTCCACAGAAGAAAGTGAAATAATGGTTGTGCTCACTAATAGGCAGGAGCCCAAATTAAAAAAAATCAACCTTAGGAAATTCCTACTCTCAGGAATATGAAATGGAAAAGAGATGCATCTCTGGAGAAGCAATCATAAACAAGAAACAGTTGATCGTTCTGCTAGTAACAATTCCTGCTTCACCCCAGAAAATTATAGAGATCTCAGAAGAGGAAGAGAGATTCAAAGATCCATGGCATAACTCAGCATCTGCTGATAACAATGACAAAACACTCAATAGCCAGCACTACTATTTCAGTAGGATGGAGAGCATAGCTCTGGAGACTCTTCCTCTCTTCTATACCAAGGGACGTCGGTTCTCCATCACGCTTTGATGCAAGTGCACAGCTCTATATTCATGCACTCAACAGGTTTTCTCTCAAACCAACACCAGTGAGTGGGCTATTGTCTGATCTCCTGGGATATCTTTCAGGTCAGTGCAAGTAACAGAAAAGTCAAGGCATGAAGCTACAAGTATGATTTCAGTTACATTTGCAAGTGCACTGCAAGCACAAGCATCCCTGGCTTCACATGAACATATCCCTCACATCTCCTTTATTCATTCAAGTCCAGTGCTTTAGGCACATGACAGCAGCTAGCCATGGGCTTATGCTGCTTTGAAATAGAAAGCCTTCTTTCTGCTAATTAATCAAAAAGGAGTCCTAGAGAGGATTTTTAAGGATCCCTCTGAAGTGTTTCAGACTGATACCCTAAGCTACATGTGATTGTCTAATTACAGGGCACAAGCAAGAAAAAAAGACTCCACCATGTGACACCATGAGATTCACTTTTGCTGTGATGAGAGATCTGGTAGGAAAAAGCTGGAGAGATGTATAAATGGTGAGATCCCTGAATGGAGCATAAGATTGTACTGCAAATGTACCTGCAGACACACACTTACCACATAATCCAGGAAACCAAGACCATAGTTGCCTCATTGAATGAATTAAAGAAGCGAATCAGATCTTCCCCTTCCTGGCCAAGTTTTTTCAGCGCTACTCCTAACACCAGAGCGAACAGCACCAGTCCCAGGATATTCATCCCCTCAATCTCAGTACCGACAGGGATCTGTAGAGGCAAAAAAGTAAGACCTGTTAGATGTGAGAGCATCACAAAACCCACCAAAAAGGTCACCTCATTTTGTTGCTGTGAGAAATCAACAAACAGAACCTATTTCACAAAGGACAAACATATTTTATTGAAAAGAATCGAACAAGATCTGGACACAGTCCAGACACAAACCTCCCTAGTTATGAGCTGGCATGGATTCAGTGGAGAAGGGAAAGGGCCTGCCACCACCTCCTCTCATGTCCTTCAATATGATACGTGTGCTTTCTGTGACCCAAACAGGATAAGCTCCACTGCGGATGTGAAACAGCACAGGCACCAATCACACATGTGCTGTTAAAAGACTAAAACTTTCCTCCCTGTTCCCCTGTGAGGGAAGATGGTGTAGGAAAGATGGCAGGTATAAATGGCAGAGACTGGTGATACTGGCTTCCTAGCTCTGCTTATTCCACCAAGCATCATTCATTCACTGTCGGCACTATGATCATCTACAGTCTAAACAAATCATACCTGCAAGAGGCTTGCAGCAGTGTGGCCTCAAACATACTTTTATTTCCTCACACTTCTGATGGGAATCTGCTCTCAGAAACTGCCAGTTCCATCACTTCAGTGCAATGTTTATACCAAGGTGAAAACCATGAGAAAACGACCAATGTTATGAAGTAGAAAGGGGGGAGAGAAGCAGAGAAAGGTATCAAAGCGTGGACACCTACTCATTCATCTGTCCAAGTCAGCTGTGGAAGACAGAAAGAACAGAAGAAATACCTGTTCTTCTCAGAAATCATGTGGCTACATGGTAACAGTAAGAGGACAAAAACAGGATCCACCTATTGACAAAAACTAGTCTACTCACAAGTCTCCTCTGCTAGTCCTTCACAGTTTGTTTCTCAAAGAGAGCTGGAGCTTGTTTGGCAGTGTAGTATCATATGAACTGAATGAGTGTTCTTGTGGCTACGTAAAAATATAATTGTTTTGACAAACTGCTTCCTCCCCCCTCCCCGAGCTTGGCAGTACAAGTTCAATATGTCAAATTATTGTTTTATTTGGAAGGGCTTCTAAAACAGATTAGGTTTGTGTACAAGTTTTGGCCTTCTGGCTAGTTTAAGTAGACACTAGCTCAACACTAGGAAAGAAAAATATATCCTGAGCTAAAAGCTTGAAATGAATATTGACTGAAGAACTCTGGAGACTGATCTGCAAAATCTGATAAAACCAGCCTGCTTGAGATGATATTTTTGCTGGAAGCCTACTGCAGAACTGGACTGTCTCTTAGTGGAAACAAGGTACCACAGTGGATGGGATGAAACATAAATCATACACAAAAGCATAAAGGCTAAACTGCTGTTAAAAGTGTTTACAAACAATAACGGTTCTGGCTTTTTTTATTTGCTAGCTACAAAATCAGATCTAGGATCTGTGATTTTTTTATTACAGTTGCTTATGTAAGGCTAAGTTTTCAGTATTTATTTGATTTCCAATTGAAAGAATTGAAAACACAGGACAGGATATTATGAATGGGGCACAGTGTATCTCCAGAGATGTCTGAAAAAATGTGCTGTTTTCTCCACACACAGTAACACTTTCCTGTCTACATCATTTTGTCTATATTCTGTTTTGTGTGCCTGAAAGCTCTAAACTTTTGTGTGGTTAAAGTTAGACCCCGCAAAAAATTACACCCTCCTATTAATTGAATAAACTGCTTGTGTACATGGCATGCACACATTTTCCTGTTTTTCACTTCTGTGTATAAAATTTAACTCCAGGGTAGAAGATAAAGTTTGCCATAAGGCTGAAGAGAATCTAACAAAATTTCAGTGCCAATTTATCAGTAAAAATGTACAAATCAATGCATGAGTCTCAAATTTTATTACTAACTTATTAGCAGGAAGAAAATAAATAGGTAGTAAAATAATGCTGCCATGACATTTCATTAACCCCAAAGACTTCCCTAGGAAATGTCAACTTGGGCAATATGTGAACATTTTTACACCAGAAAAGAAACACTTCCTTAAAACTTGAAGAGGGGAGATTTAGATTAGGCATTAGGAGAAACTTCTTCACTATGAGAGTGACGAGACACTGGAACAGGTTGCTCAGGGAAGCTGTGGAAGCCCCATCCCTGGAAGTATTTAAGGGCAGGTTGGATGGGGCTCTGAGTAACCTGGTCTAGTGGGAGGTGTCCCAGCCCATGGCAGGGGGGTTGGAACTAGATGATCTTTAAGGTCCCTTCCAACCCTAGCCATTCTATGATTCATTCACACAGAGTGAATTAAACACTTTTTCATTTGGACACAACTTTTCATCTTGCTGTTTGTTTTTTGTTTTCTTGTTGGTTGTTTTTAATCAACTCATTATTTTATAATATAATAATTTATATCAGGTTCACTTGATACAATGCTAATATGACAAGTTAAGCTTGAAACAGAATTTTACCATAACGGGCCCAAACTTTTTACACACACACACACACACAAAATATCCTAAAAACACTGAATCACAGAATAATCTCATTAAGAAAAAATAATTAAAAAAATTCAAACTCTGCTATGGAACAGAAATTCAGCTTTTAATCTGCTGAAAGTGCCCAGCATCCTGTCCTGGATTGTTATTGGGAGGGAATTTCATTATACTACTTTATAATGATGCTTCACAAAGCATCTCTACCCTTTAAACTCCTTCTACTGGAGATTCACTTCTCAACTCATTAAATGCAGTGGTGTGAGCCTGAAGCCCAGCAACCCGCTACTGTTCAGGCTTCTCAGAGATCCAGCCTGAGGAGCAAGGCAGATGTGTCTTGAATCTGCTGGAGGATTGCTCAGCCTCCCACCAGCTGAGAGCATACAGGGTCACAGAGCAGGACACAGCTTGTAAAGCACACAGAAGAACTAGGGCCAGGGCTCCTAGTGCTTCGTTTGGAAGGTCACTTCCCTGACTACAGAAGTCTTGGGCTCTTCTAGATCATTCAGCCGCCACAAGCATCAGCCTCTCCACCTTCAACAGGGCCACGGGGCCAACAGCTTGCCCAATTTTGTTCCTGGGAAGCTAAAGGAGGGCAAGAGATAGTAGTGTCTCCAGTTTGCAACACCCAGGACACAGGTTGCTCCTCACTTTTCATCTTAACCTTCACAGTGGCCTACTGTGCATAAATCAGCCCAGT
This sequence comes from Hemiprocne comata, assembly GCA_020745705.1. Lineage (NCBI taxonomy): Eukaryota > Metazoa > Chordata > Aves > Apodiformes > Apodidae > Hemiprocne > Hemiprocne comata. The sequence continues at coordinate 67,046,376 of CM036588.1, read as the reverse complement.
CTCCTCATACTCCCCTATACCTCTCCAGAATGACAACACATGGAGTTTAGTCTTCTTTCATCCTCAGAGATGTCTCTCTCCACCTCGCTCCCAGCATTGTGATCACTGCTGCTGTTCCCCAAGTGCTCACATGTCAAGTGTCCTTCACTTCAAGTGACACTTCAAGTCCTTCAAGCCTAGATCTTGCAATCTGCAGACCCCATAATTCTTGGTGACCAGAGGGAAGACTCTGTGCACAGCCACCAAAAACTTCTGAACTCTTTCCCTCTATTCACTGTCATCCTGCCACCTCTTTCAGGTCTTGCTCTCTCTTTCTCCCTCATGGGCCAATTTCTTTACAACACACAACAAACACCACTGCCTCCCATCACCACAGATGTAGGCAGAAGGTTCATCATTTGCACAGGGTAATAACTTACTGCAAGAAATTGCTCCCTGAAAATCAAAGGGACAATCCGCAGCATTCAGGGAATTTCACCTCCTTGCAGCACGATATGGAAAGAGTCCAGCAGTAAATCCTCAGCGGAAGATCCTCTCAATCCCAGCCTCTCAAACTGGCAGATGCTGAACAGCCTTTTTGTACTCTAACAGAAGAGTGCATCAACCCAAAGGAGCTGCCAAACAAGCAGCATTGTGGACACCAAACAAAACCAGCTTTAATTAGAGCTTTGTTCCTGGATAAACCATGGGACGCATTATTGTTTGCTTGAAATTCTGTGTTCTGGTAGGAAGATTCATGGAGCTCTTCTGGTCCTTGAATCTCTCTGAAGATTCCTATTGTTTTGTAGCTCTTGAAAAAAAATGCTTATCAAGGAAACAACTGCTGACATTGAGCTGTCCCAGCAGTAAGTGGCTGAAAAGAAAATGCAGCCATGTGATGTGAGGAAGAAGAGCAATTACTGGTTTGTGTATTTTCACTGCTGTCACAAGAGGAACTCAGAGTCTCCCACAGCCTCCCTGTGATGCAGATGGGGAACTGAGATAGCCAGTGCCCCAGGAAGCCTTGCTGTTGAAGACAGAGAGGATGTAGCTATAAAAGCTAGGTAAACACAAGGGAGCGTGTGAAACAACAAAAAGGACGTGGCTGAGCAGACATCTACGTGCCCCACTATTCATATCAACAGCAAGAGAAGACGGGGCCTATGAACCAGTGGTGGGGAAAAAACACAATCAGTGGAAAATTCTGCTCTACACTACTTATATGGAAAGTAGAAGGAAAACATTTATCCTCTTCAATCAAATATTCTGCTGATAAAAGAAAACACATTAGATAGGAATATAATCTTGTTTCCCTAGAACCCAACTTCTATCACTGTGATATTTATACTATATATTATCCAAAAATCATACTCTTCCTTTCCAGACTTAATCCCCATCTATCCATAAATAATATGGTCAGACCGGTACTGAAACTGAGCTAACAAAACTGAGATGATGCTTTCTTTTAGTTCTGTCTGCTCTTCCCTAGAGACAGTAGGGCGTCTTCTGGAATGAGAGAAGTTCAGCTCTGGTTTTGCTCCAACAACTGGAGAAAAGTTTTGGAAAAGTAATAGCAGAAATAACCTTTACATCATAACCACTGGCAAAAACAGGCACCGGTGATGAAGTCAGAATATTTTTTTCTGATATTGAATCAAAAAGGAGTCTGATGAGTGGGAAAAGGAAAGAAGAAAACTGAAAAAGAATCTCCCATTATAACTTGCCAAAAGATGTATTCTTATCTCTTGAGGAAGAGTGATGGCTTTGAACAAACATTAAAAAAGTACTTGACAGCCAAGCCTATGTCTAATGGATATGGTTGGCCCTGATTTGTGCTTGGTTGCTAAGGAGCCCCTATTAAATTTGACACTGAAAATGCATAAGAAGTCTTATTTACCTTTTCTTTACTACCACTTAAATGAAGAATAACCCTACACTCTGTAAGCAAACATACATGTCTAAGTGCACGTTGTTACAGCCTTTTCATATTGAACTTGGTTTTAGCAGCACAAGGCTGTGCTGGCATGTACTGCCTGAGGATATAGTGGCATGAGGAGAGAAATGCTCTTTTGGGATCACATGGCCCTTCTGCAGGCATTGCTGCACATCCCTGTCAGATGGGGTGGGTGCAGACCTGGGCTAATGCAATCTTACAGGCAGGGGCAGAGCCCGGGCAGATGGGGCTGCATCTTCCCCAGGGAAACCACGCACCCTGTGACAGCAGGCTTTGGGGCAAGGGCTGACTTTTCCCCTCCTCAGTTCTTGTGCCATCCAAGTCACACGTCACCCTGCCCCTGGGGCTGGTGAAAGATCAGCCCATCAGCCAAAAGCAGAGTTCAGAAATACAGTTCTGCATCGCCTGCTCACGCACCATGCGTGGCGAGGAGAAGGTTAATGAGGCCGGTACTTCCTGTGCTCAGGGCTATGCTTCAGAGTCCCTCTGGATGAGCATGAACTGCTTTTTCCTCAATGGTTTTACAGACTGGTGGGCAAGCCCCAGCTGAGCCCTTCCATGACAAATACAAACATTACAAGTCGCTTGCCCTAGAGGCATTCAAATCATATGATGCAACCCAGCATCTGATATTGATCTCAGATAGCCAAAATGAGCCTGATAAATCAAAAATAACCCTGACAGTAATTTCCAGTCTCAGACCTGTCTGCCCAAAATCCCACAAAAGCACATGAGATACTTCATTTGCAGTGAGATGACACATCCCAGGCTGGGATACTGGGTCTGTTTCATAGCATGCTGCCCATAAGACAATGGCAATTATTACTGGACCTGCAATACGTTGGCTCTGGCCAACAATAAAGATGTTTGATAGCTCTGTGCTGCTACAGGAGAGATGCCACTCAATGGGATATAGAGCATCTCTGGAAGTCCTATGAGCTACATATGGAAAATAACACTCTGGGGAAGACCTGTTCACAAGAGCATGTAACAATGGGACAAAGGGTAACAGTTTTAAGCTAGAGAAGGGTAGATTTAGGTTGGATATTAGGAAAAAGTTCTTTAATATGAGGATGGTGGATCACTGGAACAGGTTGCCTAGAGAGGTGGTGGAGGCCCCATCCCTGGAGACATTCAATGTCAGGCTTGATGGGGCTCTGTTCTAGTTGGAGATGTCCCTGCTTATTATAGGGGGGGTTGGACTAGATGACCTTTAGAGGTCCCTTCCAACCCAAGACATTCTATGATTCTACCTCAGCTACACCCACAGATTAGTTTCCTTTTTGACAGCATTGCAATAGCAGCTTATTTGTAATGTTCTTTAACTTCTAGTCCTTCAGACCACTTATTACTGCTTCAAAGAAAATTTCAGCAGCACAACAACAAGAAAAAATCCTCAACTAACCTTTTTTTTTTTCTTTTAGGAGCCTCGGGTAGTGGAAAAAAGCTCTTTCTCTCCAAATTGTTAATTAAGAGTAAGGTTTAAGCCAGCCTGATTGCTATTTAATCCCAAGTCTACAGAAAGTTACTTGGAAACATTAGGCAGAGTGACTACTCAAAATTTAGATCAAATGAGACCAGGTCTAAGAAAGCATGGCCTAAAAATAAGGTACCAAGAATCAATCAGTTGAGCTCAACTCTCCCATTCATTGTAGCTTTCCTGTGTGGCAAAGAAAAGTACTTATTTCTTTTCAATGACTGCTGGAAAGGATTAAAGACTAGAAAGTCAAATATTACAGTTGACAAGGGTTTGCATAAAATCTAAGAGGTGACCTTACCTTTTCTTGTGTGACATTTCCAGAGGTAGTGTTTCTGAGCACCAACTTATACTCTGTCGCATACTGCAGGTAAGAAAAAAACAAACAAACAAACAAAACTACAATGTTTGCTGATCAGATCAACAATATGGCAATATCATCTAGCACTTCACAAGGAGATTACTGTTAAGAAGACTTTTTCTGGAGACCATACTGCAGAGGCTAATGAGCCTGTCCTGTGCAAGAAAAGGTAGTGACAGCATATGCAGCCTCTTCCCCATGTGGCAATAAAGAAGTGCTCTGTGACCCTCTGAGCTCCCAGGTTTGGGCAACAGCTGGGGAATTACCTTTTCCTCCACTCTGCTGCTGCTCACACACCACCCTGTCACAGTGGCTCCTGCAGAAGGCAAGTGGCACTTGTGCTGTTTCACTGTTAGAGGTGGTGAGGCAGGCATTAAAATAGTCAGTAAAATATCTAAAATCTAGGTCAACACTTTACTTTGATAAATAAGCTAGACACCTTGCAAAAGCAGGACTTCCTTGGGCTTGCTTTCGCTAGATATAAAATAGGGGCAATAAAAGCTTATGTACTTGTCAATTACCTGTGACAACAGCAGCACAGAGGAAAGGAGTTCTTTATTTCATCCCTGAACATACAGAACCTGACACTCGAGGCATCACAGAATATCCTTTCCTTAGTGATATTTTTGTACTGCTCCTATTTTTGTTTACAGCATATTGACTTGCACTGTATTATATATACCCTCAAAATGGAACTTGATTTTAAGAGTTGGACTTTGGTTTTGATTCAAAAGCAAGCCAACAGAATACCGTGAAAGCAAAAAACTATTCTTGTGCACCTGTATCATAGAGAACCACCCTGCCCAATAGCGATATTCTCAGCTGTGTCTATCATGACATCTAAAATTAGCAATGAGAACTAAATCAAAAACTTCTTGGAGCCCCACAGCTTCTATCCATCAGTTTAAATCACACTATGTTCTGGTGCTAGTTATTGTCTTGCCATACTTGGTCCTCTGTTGGAAGAGAAGCCAGGCTGAGCAATTAATCCAGCAAGGGATACAATGGAAAATACTGAATAAAAGCATCAGGCAACAGGTAGTGCTTACACACATGGGAGCCTAAAAGTGATTGTCTCTTCTGAGCCCAGCTCCAAACTCTGTACCCAAAGATTTCCCAGTTAGCTCCTGCAAAGTGATGAGCAGCCTGGCACAAAGCAGAGTTGCCTCTGCTGCCCAACATGGCACCCAAAGCATAAAATTTTAAAGAACATTTTTGGTGGAGATACAAAACAAGGGTTACGAATACACTTTTGTTTGAGAAGTAATTTTCAAAATCAAACCATTTGCCATGAAAGTTGTATGTCTGATTATGTTAGGTGCTTTAAAAATCTCACCTACTATAAATAAATTAACCGTCAGTATTTTTTACACCATCTTTCTAGTCTGTTTTTTAAAAAAAAAAAAGCATCACTGTCTGTAGCTCATGTCCCAAGTCCACATAATATCTTACCGTTCGGAAAGCTGCAGCAACAAGATTGGCAGGAAACAGGTTTCTGTAAAATACAAACAGAAAATGAAATATTTCTCTCAGAACTTCTAAAGCAAACACACCAAGGTGTTTTACTCTCAGAAACTTAATTCATTTTGCAAAGGCAAGCATGTTGGCAGTAGTGAGGTATGTAGTACAGAAGATACTCAGGCAGCATGGGACAGATGCCTTGCATCTCCAGAGGTGTGGATGCCATCTTCTTTTGCTCACATAAAAAGATCCCTGCTTGCCTGCCACGCCTGACCATTTAAGTAGAGACACCGGGGGCAATCAGACACTATGCTAGTTATACACACCCGTTAGCCAGTGGCTACAGAAACTGGCTGGGCCACACCAGCTGCAGCAACAGCTCATGGCCTCCAGGGTCAGGCAGATTTTTAACATTATTCATGTGATTACACTTTGCTCACAGCATCCACACAAAGGACAATCCAATCAGCAAAATCCACTTAAGAGAATGGCTTAACCCTTCAACACAACAGGGTCAGCTTCCCTGAACACCGAGGTAGAGCAGAAGAATGTCGTGGGCCAGAGTGGTCTGGCAAGGGCTTAAGGGGTTAACCAGCACAGATGAAAGTAGGGGCAACTCATGTGGAAAGTTGCAACATCTGAATTTGGTAGTTCCTTCACACAGAAAGGCAAATTAAGCATCAGGTTTGTGCAGGGAGGACAGCATGCAAAGTGACCCACACTTCTACTGGGCATCCAGTGAGTATGCGTATCTATGAAGCAACAAGGACAGGAAAAATGGTTAACTGGACCATGTAAGGAAAAAGTTGCTTCTTGTTGGATTTTATTGTTGTTTTTAAAGCTACGCTTCCTTTCTACGCTTATGGTGAGCAAAGAGCATGTGTTTCCCTAGCCAAATGGCAGCTTTTTGCTGCGTCAGAAAGCTAAATATGAATAAAAGCTGATCTCTGGGGTCACGACAGGACCCTAGCTGACAAGGGCAAGGAGGCTAGGGGTACGAACTGAAAACACTGCCAGACAAACGCATCAAGGAGACATGGCAATTCTTACAGTAAGGAAACAAAAGACCTTACCCAAAGCCAGTTAACTGTGACACAAAAACATTTGGGTAGCTGCTCCCCATCTTTTGCTCCTCGCACTCCTTCGAGGAAGCTGCAGCTACCTCCGGGCTGTGGCCTGATAACCTCCCCCAGTTTTTGCCGTAGTTACCCTGGCAAACACGATTTTAAACCAGGCTTTCAGTTCTGATCATTCCATGAATGACATGGAAAGCACAAATCCAACCCACAGGAAGAAACAGAGCAGCTGAGTCAAAACTCTGAAAGTAAGAGGGAGATTAAGATAGGGCACAGACTTTGGTCTTTTCCATTGCATAGCTCCGTTATCCTGCCAGAGAGTGAGGGTTTTCCCACAGCCTTGACAGCAATGTAAAGTACAGGGACCTTAATCAAACAAGTGGCTGCTGTGAACTACCTCAACCTCTCTCTCTGTTGCATTACCAGGGTATCAGGAGGCAGCTGCAAAAGCCAAATTACTGTAAGAATAATTTCTGGAGTCTGCATTCCACTGAGCATGAAAGAAACAGCAACTTTTTCTCCTTAAAATTTGACAATACAGCTGTCAGGCTGAAAGTAGGACAGGCAAGCTCTAACTTTCTAAAGATGCTTAAGAATTGGTCAAATAAGATCAATGGAGCAGTTAACATGCATCAATGCTTGCACAGCTGGAAGTCTCTGATGAACGAAAACCTCATGTAAAGTAAAAGCAAACTGCATTTTATCAGGAGTAAAACACCACATATACAAACAGGGCTAGCTCAGTACACAGTTTTAACCAAAAAGAGAAAACAGGCTGTTGGGAAAATAAGGATATTTCATTTCAACTTTTCATAGCAGGATGACTACTTTTTAAAAAAAAAAAAAGTATTGACTGGATTTTGAAGAAGCAAAGAGATGAAAAAAGACTGAAAACCAACCAGAAATCAAATTACTTTTTTTTTTTTTTATCAGCTTTTCCATCCTGATAAAACAAAACCAAAGGAAGCAATCCTAAAGCCAAAACAATATATTTCTTCAATGTTTAAATGTAGCCAAGAAACCAAGCCCTCCATAATTTACACAGTATGTCAGTCATGGGCCTCAGTAATTAAACACTAACTTAACTCCAAGCATATACTTAAAGCACATACTTAAGTGATGCCAGCACCCCTGCTACAGCAAGGCAAGGGGCTGGTTCTCGCTTCAAGTGTGAGTAGTACTAACGCTATTCAAATGCAAGCATATAGCATTCTTCTTTCTCCCCGGAGCAGCGGTCGCAGGACTCAACTCTGAGGACAGGGAAGAGCACTTTTGACAATCTACCACGTAAAAAATTCGGATCTCAGTTCAGCAGCTCAGAAGGAGCTGTGTGTTTTATACATGCCAACTTTGAAGCAAACCTGGCTGTGAAGCCACAACATGTAAAAAACCGTTTTGCCCCTCTTTGTTTCAAATTCTGAAGTTTAAGAACATGTTGGGTCATAAAAAGCAACCAAGAAATAAATGGCTTATTTTAGAGGCACGAGTTCTGCACAGACTACACTCATCATTCAACTAAGATCAGTCAGCAGGCAAATTAAATTAAGATTTAATTATGGGTGGGTCAGACATCAGGTTTTTACCTTAACATGGATTTGTGCAAGAACACCATCCCAGTGCCTTAAAAAAAAAAAAAAAAAAAAAAAAGGCAGGGATGCTGTGTGCTCCACGGAGAGCCAAAAGGCAGCTGGTGACCTGCCTGGGCTCATCAGGTGGATCTGCCTGCAGGCTTTGCTCACCATGCACAGCAAGGCAAAGTTCACCCACCACAAAAATCCAGACCCAGCTCCCTCCCTGCAAGCCAGCATTTGCCATGTCCCCAAGCCCAAGTGTAGGAGTTGTATAGGGAAGCACACGCACCCCTCCTGTCCAGGTGAACCAGTGAACAGGAAAGCTGATGAGCTGGGTAACCGGGCATGGAAATTAAATATGGGAGTCTGCCAGTCAGTTTTTCCACGTGGACCATACCTTTAGAAGGTTGTGGTTTTTTTGCTTTGAAAGCCCATACTAGATGTGAACATGGAGTTTAAAGAAATCACCACAGTTTTATCACTGGATTGCTGATTATTCCTGCTGTTTCTAGTGGTCCCATCCCTGCCACTGCTATGTCTCATGCCAGTGAACATGACTGTCTTTTCAAAGCAGATGTGGGCTATTGGAAGAGCATGCTGAGGAGAACCTGAGTCTGGGTGATAAGGAACCTGGCACAGGGGGTGTGGCATCAGGCAGCCTTGGCTCTCTGATGCAGAGAGATGAAACTTGCTGTATGTAGGAAGAATGAGACAAGCCAGCAATGTGTGACATTACAGCAGAGGGACAGACATGCTGCAGACATCCCTGGTGCTCCACTGCTGCTGGGACCTTGCTCCACAGAGAGGGTTGGAGCAGCCATGCATGGACACAACCACCTTTGAGGCACAAAGACGAACTAGGTGGGGTAGAGGGAGACTTTACTGCCCTCACCAAGCAGGAAAGTCTCTCTCTGTCTGTTGCAAGTTGTGCAGACAGCCCAACCCCCCCAAAAAAAATAAAAATCAGAAAACCAGCAGACAGCTGTCAAGGGTGACAGCTGTGCCCTGGGGCTGGAGTGGCAGCTGGGCTGAGCCACAAAACCTCCACTATCTGCACACCACACAGTGAGAAAGCATCCATCTCAGATCCTCTTAAAATAGGAACCAGAAATGGCAGCGCCAAGGGCGCAAGTTTCAAGGTCTGAATACTTTCTGCTTGAATACTGTGCTCATCACACCATCTCCCCATGCACAGCCAGATAAATGCAGCTTTTTCCTTTTCTCCAGTGAAAAGCTGCTCCTACCAGTCAAGAAGAGATCATTACTCCTCTAACCAAATTTAGCAGGAAGGTCTCCCTAGAATCTTAGTTCAGCTGCAGCATCTGCTACTAGGAATCCTAGATAGACAACTAAGGGACCCTGGAGCTGCAGAGGAAGAAAAAAGGGGCTGTAACTCCCATCCTTCTCAATTTTGATATTATAGGCAAATTCTTCTCTTCCTTCCCCTGTATCTTTGCACCAGTGGGATAAAGAAGGCACAGGAACTCCTTCAATACATGTGTAAGGGATTACTATTAATAACTGTTTCTAAACGATTATTTTGCTAAAGATCTGCAAACAACTTTGCTTTGGCAGCAAAGGCATGAAGGGAAATTCAGGCAAGCAGAACAAAACCCTAAAATACTACTCGTTCCTCTTGCATTGCTTCTTACAAAAAGGTTCCGCTACTGAGGCCAAAACCTTGGAAGCTGGAAAACATATTTTTGTGAGGAAGCCTAGAAAAAATATTCTGTGTTGCGTTATCTCCTGTTTTTTTTTTCAATGAAGTGCTTTCAATGGCAGGAGTCCCTTGACAGCAACTTTACTGCCATCTGTGGCAACCTGCCAGAGCCCAGTTTGGATTGCTCCAATACCTTTATTTTTCTTTCTGTCCCAAGATTCTCATTCAGGATCACACAACCATTTTTCTCATTTGCTTTTTGACATGTATGTGGATGCACTACACATGCCCTGGACATACACATATTTATGAGTTTGCTTTATAACACAGGGAAATTTGAAAATGCATTTACTTATAGCAGGTATTTGGTACTTTCTTGCCTTAATGGTCCAGACTGCATTTTTGTTGCTTGGAAAATAAAAACATAACAGGGGGGAGTCAGTAGTAAAAATTAATGTAAAGAACCAAAGAGAGAAGCAGAAATGTTCAGAGGCTTCCTTAAAAAAACCAAACCCACGAGACAGTGTAGGCACATGAATGAAAATGTTGAGTTCTTTCTACAAAAATCAGTCAGCAATCCCTATACTTCAAGAGAGGATCCAGGCTCAGAAAATGACAAAAGCAAAGGTGGACAGTAACATTACTGCTTCCCTTTTTTATGAGGATACCCCAAAGTTGAAAGCCAGCCATCCAGCTATGAAACCCAGGTTGGTGTAACTGCAGCTGTTCCCTGGCCACTTCTTTTTCTATTTATCACTACAAAGGTGGCATCTCCCCCTCCTCTCCTAACACTCAAGTTTTGCCTCTTTCCACACAGGGATTTCAGAGACAGCCTTCATGGTTGCTGCTTTTGGGTGACTTACCAGGAAGACCGAGGCTGTAGGAAACAAGTGCCTGAGCAAAGGTCACTGCATGAGTGCCCTGGAACCCACGGTCCACTCTGGCCATCTGCTCTGCAGCCCAACCAGCAAAATGTGACCAGTGCTTTTCCCTGTACTCAGGCTTATGCCTGCCTTCCTTCCCTCCAACTCCAGAGGCACTCGGAGCCAACACACAGGCTTGCTGACACTGCTGTGGGTACTCCCTTTGGCAGCACAGCTGTTAACCTCTGGCAGAGAGAGAGAAAGGGCAGTGAGGAGCAATAAAATTTAAATTGCTTTTGCAGACTTGCCTGGCAGAGTGAGAAACCCTGACCTTACTGCCCAGGGCAGACACCTGGACCTCTGAGTACCCTCCCTATAAAAAGTTGATGATGCTATTACCTCCTTCCCTCTCCAGACTGTTACAGCTAGAGCAGGATTAAAAACAGAATTCCTTTCCCAAAGCCAATTCCACAGTTCCAAAACATGTTTTCATCCCACAACCAGGCAAGGAAAGCCTATTCCAGACCATTTTTTCCAATTAAAAAAATATTGTAAAATTTTGTTGAAATGTTCCTTTTTGATGAGTGAGATTTTCTATTTAAGTCTTTTGTGTAAAATTTCAGCAAAACATTGACCTCACTGAAATGAAATGCCAGGATCACCCACTGTTGGAAATTGTGACAGGATCAATAGGTTCCTGCGAAACTGTTTTATTTTGTTGAATAAGCAAATATAAATCAGAGCTAAAACAAATCTCTGACCTTATTGAAACATGCAGTCTTGACAACTGCCCATCAAAAGTGTTAACAAATCAATAGACTCTTGCAAAACACTTGATCCTGCTGTTTCAACCTCTTTCTGACAAGCTATAGATGGGCTGTGTTAGTTGGTGGCTGGAGTCACCTCCTCTCTCCTCACCTGTTTCTCCCTGGTGAGATGCCCAGTGCGATCAGAGCCAAGGTGGCTCTCTGCTGTGTCACCTACCCAGGTGGGTGCTGAGCCTCAGAGCCCACCATCTCTCAGCCAGCCTCTTCCTCCACCTACCTCCCACTTCATAGGCAAGCTGACAAGTGCCCTTTCTTGTCTGTTGCTTTGCCTTCTCTGCCAAACACATTAGTAAAGGACAAAACCAGAAATTCTAAAATTTCCCTTTACTCTCCTCATTTTCTGCTGGCACTCAGTGCTCGCCTGTTTGGTACAACTGAGCTGCTCTCCATGTCAGATACTCTGGAGATGTTCACAAGGTCCATCTTTAAGCTAAAACCACCTGAATTAAGAGTGGTCCAGAACCTGGGTTAATGTAAGAGCCTGAACTGGGTGCTGTGGAAAAGCCTGTCTTTCTTCATTGACATGGGACAGAGTTAAGGAAATCCAAGGTCCCCCCTTGGGTTCAGAGCACACCCCACTTTTTTTTAAAGCCATAAGACTTGTGGAAGCACCTCTCAACTCTTGCTAGATGCCTTCCACATTCACTGAGCTGCAACTTCTCCCTGCCTTTGGCCACGCTCATCTTTCAGGGTGCTCCAAAATGCTGCCTGCATGACAGACCTGAGATGAGATGAGCCATCAGCATCCTTGCTGCGGGGCACAAAGGCATCTTCAGGACAGCTCTGCTGTCCCCAGGCTGCATGCTGGGGCAGAGGACATCGTGCCAGGCACACTTGAGTCTTACCTCCTGCAGAGGTAAGGTAACTTTGCCAGAAGAGAAACTAGGAGGATGCTCTGGCATCTCCAGCGAGAAGAAGGCAGACAAATTACACCTGGAGATTATGGTCAACAGACAAAACAAAACAGAGACAGTCTTTCAGTTCACCAGTGAGTCATCAGTCATTTGCTACCAAAGCCTAAGACTAATCTCTTTTCCAGAGGTCATGTCTGCATGCATAAGTGCATGTTTGCGTGGAAGCTTTAGACTTGGAAAGGGGTTTACCTCCACTAGGAATCAAGCTGACCTCCAGACATGGTTTTGACAACGGAAAGCAACATCTTTGGTCATTAATACACTTCCCAAAAGCAGAAGGGATTTGCACCCTGGGAAAGGACACCCTGTGTCATCCCTGCAAAAGCCATGGCAAATACTGCCTCACAGCTGTGATTTCCTCTTTGGTGCTTCTTCCTTGGGCCAAGTGTCTCATTTTTAACTGTTACGCGAAACTGAGCAGTGAAGCCTTGAAGGACACAGCCAGTCTCGTGTCACAAATGGAAACAAAGTTTTCTTGCATCTAATAGAAAGTTTAATGACCAAAGAAAATGAAAAGCAAAGAGCAGGATGCTGCAAGACCCACCCACACTGAAGGCAACCGTTTCAGCCCTCCGGGCCCTCAAGACCCCATTAACTGAGGACCTGCCTTCCACCACAGCACAGACCAAGTCCAATACTCAAACCAGAACACTGACATTTTCAAGAATAGTTTACAATAAATAAATAAAAGGCAGAGAGAGACAGACATTATTTCCAGAAAACCACATCACTTACTCCATCCCTGGGTCTGTGGGGGATTTGTGCTAAGACTGGGAGTTTTAGTGATGGCTGTATCCAAACATATCTTTTCTGGACTGGTTTCACACTGTCACTGCTTTGACAACTGGACTGCCCAATGTGGCTGCAACAGTCCTTCCAAGAAAAAGCTGAATTAACAGCCCACTGTACATGCATTGGGGGAAAGCCCCTGCTCCCTCATTTCCCAGAAGGAAACCCCTCAGCAATCTGCATGCTTTACCCAAATCTCATAATTACAAGCATTACTTTGGAGTTAAGGTTTCAAGCCCACCACCATTATAACCCCTTCAAAGATTAACTCTCCACCTGCATTTACAGACCAGAGCCAGAAGCACATTTCTGCTCCCAACTTCACAGACGTTACTCACAGCCTGAAGCTCACTTGAGCATCCCTGCCCTGTTTCTCAGCTATGTCCTTGTTCATGCTGCGTGATGACACAGAGTCACAGAGTTGTTGGGGTTGGAAGGGACCTCTGAAGATCATTTAGTCCAACCCCCCATCTAGTCCAACAGGAATGAAACACCAGCTACAGCAGCCATGCCAGGATGCACCCAGGGCAGCCACTGCTACAGGTGTCTTCCCAGCTCTCCTGGTTGTACTGACTCCTTTTTTAATAATTTTCCTTCACCTGCCCACACGACCTTTCAACTCCATGTCACCTTCACAGCCAGCCCACCTACTCCCACTGTCCCTTTATCACTTCCTAACATGCCCTGTGAGGAACTGTTCATCCTTAAGAGAGGTGAACTAAGGACACAGAGTACATGATCACCAATGGGACAAACCAGACTTACTTTCTGTTCAAAGTGAAAATACTTCTCTCTGGGGAAGGACATTAATATGGATTATAAATACAGTTTTGAGTTTGTTTTTTGTTTTACAAACTCTTTATTGCCACATCTGTTTACCCACACAGAGTGAAAAAGTCTCTCAGCTGAAAAACTGAATTAATAAAAGGAAAGCAAATTATCTACATAAAAATCTCCCACTCAGACTTGTAATTACCAAGATACCTGCTAAGCACAACTCCCCAGCCACTCCACTGGTACACAGGTCACCTCCCTTACTCTTCTGTTTGCATCTTAGCAAGAACATCTACCACCTCCAAAGTCGTTCATCTTCCAATGTTCCAATAGGGAGCTGTGAGAGACGGACTCTATAATGGCCTAGCAAAGCCCCATGCTCCCTATTGATGTGCTATCACTTCCCATCACTCCCTCACCTATGCTCACCAGGAGAGACCCAGCTGCTGCTCCCCAGCTTTCCTTTACTTCACCACTTTTCTCAGATGCCTGTAATACAATTTTCCATGACTGCCCATCACCACTGATGGATGAAAAAGTGGCAGAGCCAGATCCGGGATAACAAAACACACCAGCTGTTCACAAAGCATGAGGGACTGCAGCTGGAAGTCTGATACTCAAAACGCTGGCTGGATGTTTGCCTCATTTGTGTAAGTGTGCCTCTCATATTTATAGAGCTGGACAGATCTCAACCAGACATGGGCTCTGACAAAAAAAAAAAACAAAAAAGGTAAAGTCTGCAATTTGCAAGGAGGAACAAGGACAAAACAAAAAGACTATGATCTGGTTAGAAGTAGAAGCCTTGCTTCCAGAGACTTTTGGGGAATGTGAGCTTTTTCTTTGTAAGGTGCAGAGGAGGAATGGGAAGCTCGTGAGCATACAGGGTATCCTCATGCCAGACTATGTTTAGGGTATGTCCTCAATGGAATACGGGGTTGCATTTCCATGCCTGCACCTACAGGAGAGCACTATAAAGAGGCAAGTTGGTATTTGTGTGAGGAGACCGAGTAAAGAGTGGGAGAATAAAAGAAAAAGGTGTGTGTGAGGGATGAGGAGACCTGCCCTGCCTGCAGGAGATGAGACACGACAGGCAGCAGGGCAGGGGAAGGTGCCAGGCATGGCCCTGCCAGCCCTGCAGCCAGCACCGAGAAGCCACTCTCCCTCCAGGCAGGACCAAAAACGGGCCCAGGCATCCAGAGCTCTGGGCAAGCCTCGACTCATCCTCGCAGTCACCCAGCTAAAATTAAAAGTAAAGGGGGTACAGATCGAGCACCACACAGCCATATGCCTGACCAGGCTATGGGTACCTGGGCAGAAAGCAGCGGTGCCTCTGGAGAAACCAGAAGGACAATGATGATGAGGAGGAGGAGAAGGAGAATGAGAAGGGGAAGGGGGGTTTCCACGGCTGCAGCATGCAACACCGCCGGGTCTGTCATCATCCTCCGGCGGCGGCGGGAGGCGGAAAGGCAGAAGGGGGTGGGGGGGGGGTGGGGGGAGCGGGGCGGCCTCACCTGACGAGGTCGAGGAAAGAATCCACCGTCTCCTTACTAGTGGGCACGGCACCCGGCAGCCCCAGCCCGGGGGCGTTGAGGCCGGAGGCGCCAGCGCCGGGGCGGACGATGAAGCCGAGGGCGACGGCGAGCCCTGAGGCCAGCAGCGTGGTGCCGAGGAAATAGGCGAGGGCGATGCCACCCAGACGGCCGAGCGAGCGGGTGTCCAGGCTGGCGGCTCCCGACACCAGGCTGCAGACCACCAGCGGCAGGATCACCATCCGCAGCATCCGCAGCAGCAGCTCCCCCGGGAAGGCCAGGTAGGCCACCTGCGCCGGGCCCAGCCCTGCTCCGCGTACCGCGGCGCCCAGCGCCACGCCGGCCACCACCCCCGACACGGTCAGCAGCACCAGCGCGTTGCGCCGCAGGAAGCCCCGGCAGCCCCGCAGCCGCCCCCCGCCGCCCCGCTCCGCCGCCGCCGCCGGGCCCTCGGCGTGGCCGTTGCGCCCGCCGCCCGCCTTCTCCGCATCCGCCTCCATGCTGCCCGGCGCGGCGGCACCGTCACCCTCCCCGCTGCCCGCCCGCCTGCTCAGAACCTCGTGTGCCGCTGCCGCCCGCCGCTCGTCTGACTGACTGACGGACCAGCCCCGCCACCGGCCCCGCCCCCTCCGGGGGCCGGCCCGGCCCGGCCCCGCCCGCGGGAAGGTGGCACCGGCCTGGACCGGCTCCGCCCGCCCGCCTTACGGTACGGGTCTGCCGAGCGCCATCGGTGCCAGAGGGGCACGCACGTCCCCTCCGCGCCCCTGCGGACCCTCGGCGTACCCACGGGCTCCACACGGCTTCTCCGTGGCCTCATGGTTCGCACAGTGTCCCCGAGCTCACACGTGTCCCTTCAGTGGTGTCCCCCTCAGTGTCGCCATGGTTCACACAGTGTATACCTCAGTGTCATCCTCAGTCTTCTCATGGATCACACACATCCTCGCAGTCTTCCTATAGTTTATACATGTCCCAGCAGTGTCCCCATCAGTGTTCCCATGGCTCGCACATATCCCTATCAGTGTCCCCAACAGCTCACACATGTCTCCTCAGTGTCCCTCACAGTGTCCCCATGGCTTCCACATGTCCTGTCAGTATCCCATGGTACATGGTTCTCTGTGTCATCCCCCTCTCTCCAGGAACCTCTCAGAGAGGCAGGAGTCATCCTCTGCACCAGAAAAAGGTGGGGCTGTGCCCCCTGTCCCCACGATCAAAGCCATCTTGTGGGTCCACAGGCTCACCAGTGGCAGGGTGATGTGGAAAGCAGGCTTTGAGCATGCTTCCTTGAGGAACCACGCTGAAACCCAGGTCTAATCACATGAGCAGGTTGTCTGAGGAGCAGGCAATGTCTCTGAAGGTACAAGGGGCTGATGAAGAACACCCGGGGTTTTCAAATCCACAGGGACCTTAGAGGTATGGTACCATGGTGTTTGCTCACAGAGCCAGCTGCATGAGCTTTGGCCTATGTTTAAGTTTCAGAAGGGGCTTCATTTTAGTTTATTTACTTGACATCAGCAAAGCACAGCCTAGCAGAAAACCTACTGTGAAAACAACCAGCCACACATTTGCTTTTCGAGTAGACCAAACTAATTAAAAAGATTGACAGGGCATGATAGGGCAATTATCCCAAGGTAATAAGTCTCTTTTTGGGTTTACAGCCTCTTGGATTGACCCAAAGATCCCCTCACCGTGGCTGGAGCTCTTGGGAATTGTCTCCATCTGAATAGGTAACAACACCTCGCATGAGGAACTGCATCCACTACCACCCACCTCAGAGCCTGATGCGAAGTCTTGGCTCCAAAATTTTATGCAATATTCCAGGCATATTCTTATTGATTTTATTTGGGTTTTTTATGATAATTTTCCCTTTGAGGAACACTTGCTTTGTGAAACTCTGGCCCTGAACGTTCCACCAAATTAGGATAAGCAGAGAGAGGAAACAGAGACTAATCAGGAAAGTGAGTATCTGCAAACATTTTCAAAGACATTCAATTCTGCCAATCTCAAAAGGGACAAAAAGCTACTTGGGTCTTTTAAAATCAATTTTTAATATTTTTTTTGAGGATGGGTTTGTGAATAATAAATAAGTAACCCTCCAAATAATTTTTTTTCTTTCCCCATCTAGGACTTTTAGTTAGTATTTTGAGAGTATTCCTCGTGAAAATGTCATGCTTCATTTTTCCCTTGCATTTTTCCCTACTGTTTTCTCCCAGTCTCACCCTTTTTTCTTTCCATTTACCCATGGAAAGGGGAAGAGGAGAAAATAAAGGACAATAGAATTTGATAAAATAAATGCAAAAAAAGGCTAAGTCTTCATTTTTTTTTTTTAGTTGAGAAAAGGTTCTAAAACCAAACAATGAGCAGAAATGCTGTTCCCATATGTAAAGCAAAAAGCAAGTGGAGAAATTCAGGGAAGTGTGAATGAGAAAAACATATTAAATTGGAACACTCATCTGTAGAAGCGCATGTATGAGACCAGCACAAGAGCCAAAATAGAGCCTTTTCCACCATAGGAATCAACAGTAGGATCCTTCTCTCCCGAAGGATCTCCCCATGCCCTTGCAGGGTTGACTTTGCTCAGAGCAGTGTCACGAGAATAGCCAGGTGACATGCAGAAACACACACATCCAAAATTGTAGAGCATACTGCATGTTTTTTAAGCCTTGCTAAGGCTTGTTGATGATAGCCAACCCTTTGTGAAGAACACCTTGACATAGGGATGTTGGCCTCAAGCTTCCTGGTCAATGACACCATGAGAATTTCCCCTCCCTTTTTTCCTCTCTTGATTTTCTGATTTAAACATTGATCCAAACATTTACTCTTCTCCTCTTAACATATCTTCAGATGACAAGGCTTTTGCCAAGAAGAAGACAATAGTGCATGTGGATGTCCCACCGTAAGAATGGACATCATCCCAAAGACGTTCTAGGCAAAGCTAACTGTTTTTCCACATCCTGTGAGAGTTCATGGATGGCTGCAGTGATTGACTCTGAAACCTGCTGATTTGTTCAGTAGTAATTGTTGACTGATCCATTGTGTCATGTTTTCATTTCAGAGCTTGTAGATCTTGGGAGCTTTCCAGTGAGTGAGTCTGCATGTTTACAATGTCCACCCTGCTGGTGCTTCTAAATTAGGGAGTTTTTTGACTTTCCCTATTGCAACTTGAAGAATTTTTTATCTTACATGGCTTTCACCTGCACAAGGCTAGGATGCTTCCTCCAGATATCAGCAGTGTGATCATAAACAGGCAACAACAAATAAATGAAGAAAAACCCAGGAAAAAAAATCCAGTTAATTTTAAATAAAATTAAAAACTCCTTTTGTTTGTCCTGAGGAGAGAGCCAACACAGTTTTCACCACTGGCCCAGTAAGGAAGAGGTCCTGCTGATTTCCAGTCAAATTCTGCTTGATATAGTTTTTTGATGGTGGGTATTTGAAATTCCATCCTCAGTGAAGGGAATGAAAAAAACTCAAGGGCTGTGAGGGAATCGGGTCCTTCCCGTCTATCTTTCAGCACCAAGCGAGCAGAGGACAGGACTTATTTTGAGCTGTTTCCCTCAGAAAAGGTCCCACTTTGTTGAGGGAAGTTGATATCAACACCTCTCTGGGGAAAAGGCTTGCAATTCCTTTTTTCCTACTGCTCGTCCACTCCCACTGTTAACTTTTATCACAATCTTGCTGCAAATCAGTTGGAAGGACACTTAGGATGGGATCCATGTAAAATTCTTGCTTTTTCCATAGTCAATAGAAATATAGGGAAGGTCAGCCCTTTTAAAAATATATGTCTGAGGCAGATGCAATGAAATTCCCACTGGGGTACCTACTGTGCTGCACTGAGTATGGAGAAGACCTAGACAATTGGTTTAGGATACCTCACTTTCGGGTAGCTGCTGTCGTGTGACTCTCTCTGCTCCTGACTTACAATGCAGGTCTCACCAAAACTAGACTGTACAACAATATCATAGAAAAGCGTTATTTTCCTCCCTCTGTGACTTCCTGTATGTATTACACTCACCCAACATTACAAACCCAATATGATTTTTTTGTTCCTCAGAGGAGATTTAACCTGGCCTCTGACCTGCATCCTCCTTTTTTTCTGCCCTGACCTCCAAAATATAAACGTACCCTGGTCCCGAGGACATCCATATCTGGAACTACCTCTGAACTTCATGGTGGATTTCGTAATAAAATCAAACCTCCAGACAGCAAGAGCTGTGATCTTTGGGGAAAGCCAGAGCTGGCCATTAACTGCACAGCAGTGCCCATCTCAGCCAGAAAGGTAGTAAAGACAGCCTCGTGATTTTTGTTTTAGAGGAAGGAAAAAAGTGAAATGCACTCTGAGTTACTACATAGTATCTGTCTGTCCTGCTGCAAATGTCAGGTATGATTATGTACTACCAGGAATCACAGGCATAATATGTAACAAATACTTCTGACAGAGCAAAGCCCATGAAACAAAGTAGCATTGCTTCACCTTAGCTTTTGATAACCTATGATGACAGCTGGTGGGTGTTTTCTCCATCACTCATAGCGGCACATCAAAACACCCTAAGCTGCTGGTGCAACAGTGCCCCAATGGCATTGTTTTCAGAGGGTGGAAGAGCCCATAAGGAACAGAGGAGAAGGTTTTCCACACCTGAGGAAGGTCAACACAGTCTGGAATAAATGAGCCTTGAGTTTCTTTGCTAGGAGAGGAGAGGAAGACTTCCAAAGAGCTGTTTGCAGCTGCTTGAGTCTCACACCTGATACAATCCCCTTGGCACAGGTTGGAGTATCCCTCAGGCCACATTTCCTACAGACAAATACCAGCTGTGTGGAGCAAGGAGTGTGCAGTGAGTACTCTTCATGTCACCTCTGCTTCCCTCCTCTCCCTGCTGCCTCTTCACTCTTCCTAAGACTGGCAAGGTTGTCTGCAGCTTCCAGGAGCTTCCGTGGGTCTGGCAACTCTTTACCCTCTGTTCTAGGGAGACCTAACAGAAACCCCTGTAGGCTTAGAAAGGCATCATCAACCAGCCCATCTCCCATGACTGCTGTGATTTGAAGTAGGTTGAAGACTGACGCCTAAAAGTCATGGTGGGGAGAGGAGGAAGCAAGATGAAAGGGGAGAGGGCAGGAAGGGGTTGGGGTTTATATTTGTGTTTTTCAAGAGCAGCTTGAATAAAGGTGCTCCCAAACACCCCAACAGAAATGTTCTGGGCAGCCTGCAGTGTCCCAAGGGGCTGTATTATAGAGTGGCCTTTCTCTGAGGAGAATACATGAAAGCATGTGAGGGAGAGCTTGCTTTCCATCAGGCAAAATGAAGTCCTCAGAAGAGCCACAGCCAGAGCTGAGGCAGGAAGGCCTAGAGCACTTCCTTGGTATGCAGACTTTAGCTTGGCAAGAAGACTTTGTTGGGCCTGGGATGCCAAGCAATTTGGACAGACTCCAGCCCAACCCACAAATGCTCTCTGCCTGCCTCTGGGAGGAACACGGAGTGTGCACCTCGGCTGTTTCCAGTGCTACAGACCTGATCACCCCATTGCAAGCTGGATGCAGGATCAGCCACCCACATGCAGCCACCTGAACTTATCAGAATAGGCCTGATTTCCAGACATCCAAAACCATGGGAAGAAACCCTCCTGGCCCTCTGTGAAGCCAGATCCCAAGAATATTCCTCAGGTCCTGCTACACATAGGTTCCTGGATAGCAACCAGGAATAACCCAGTCCCAAACACAATTTTCCACAGTGTCATACATGGATTCACTGTCTCTCTAGGCTAGCTAAGTTCTTGCACCTGATAAAAAATATTCTGAGGAGGAAAATAGAAGGCTTTTGTGAGAGCATTTTCTAATACCAGAGGCAGGCAAGGAATTTTTGCAAATACCACTTGCTTGCCCAAACTCCAACAAAATATAAACTCTGCAGACAGGGATGGTTGACCTAGGGTAAATATTTAACTTTATCTTCCAAAGGCACATGCAGTTTTACCAGCAAAAAAATGAAAAATATAGAAAAATACCCACATACACACCTTGTTTACTCTAAGGGTCCTTTGAATGGCTCTGGAAAAAATGTTGAGTTGAGACAGGAGTAAATTTAAAACTGAGTGTGTTGCCCCCATTTTCAAAACCATAATAATGTACAAACATGAAGAAAAACATGCTGGAAAACCTGGCATGTGCAAGAAAAGAAGGGTCCCAACGTGCCCCCCCAAGAGTAATGGCATTTTCTACTTTGAAGGGTCTCCCTGAGATTTTTCTTTGAGAGTAAAGTGGGGAAAAGCAGGAAAAAAAGGGCAAGAACAAGTGCAGACCTTCAAGATCTTAGATGTGTGACATTCTGCCCTAGCAGGGGACATTGCCTCTAGCAGGCAGAGGAAAGGCAGGGTCAAGCTTTTCAAAACAAGCCAGGCTGATCTGAAAACAAGCTGTGAGATCTCTCACAGGGAAGCTCTGCTACTGAAGAAGCAGGGGAAACAATTGGAGGGTTTCAGCTATGGGAAACATGCTTGAAGGAAGAACTTACAAGTGCTCCAAGTAGAAGTCCCTACTGATTTCTGCCATGGTTGTGGGTTGATAAAGTGCCTGGCTGGTGAAGGGTAAGTTGGACAGCTGAGGATTTGCCTGGCATTCAAGGATTAATACACAAGTAGAGTGTGCCTTGATTTATATCAGCTGTACGGATTATGTTATAAAAAACTATGTTAGGGAGAGAATGAGCAATTTCTGAATGTTGGTTGTGATTCAGTGGCTAGAAATAGCAAGGGGAATCTCTATCCTTACGCATTTTATCCCTGATTATAGTATGACAATGAATACTGTATCCCTGATTATGGATGACAGTAAACTGGGATGACAGCGAACAAGAGTGGTAAAGCTTTTGCCAGGGAGTGTAGGGAACTGTTCAGCTGCCCTTTGCCCACTGGCCTGTGAGGATGTTTTCCCATGCCCCCAGCTTGCTGCAAAAGGGTGGCAGTGGCCACACCAAGGGGCTGTGGAAGCAAACGTGTGGACTGAACAGGTCCCTGAGAAGTAACTGCAGCTTTAGAGATCCTTGAGGCCATGCAAAAAGAGCAGAAAAATATCATAAAGTCAGATTGGAAAAGAAGAGCATAGGAATAAGCAAAGCAAGGATGTTATGTTTACTGAGAATACTTTCCAAGTACCCAAAAATCTGCAACTCCGATGTTTCTGGGAGCAACCCTTTGGATTTTAAAGCCTCCCGTGCACTTTCCTCTTGTGGGGCTTTTTGAGCCCTATCACCTCTCTTCCAGAGCTATTCTGAGTTCCATCCAGAGCTTACTGCGTGCTTTTGCTGCCCTTTGCAACTTTACTGAATCTTCTGTACCCACTGAGACCAGAGCACAAGAGTGTGCCACAGGTATGGTGACAGGTGGAAACTCCTCTCTCCTCTGCCAGCTACAGCCAAGGCACCAGAGTCACCAGGCAGGAGCTAAGGCAGGCAGCCCAGTACAACCAGAGAAGTTGTTCCCCCACTTGATGCAGTGCTTCGGCAGTAGCACTGCTCCATACACTGCTGCCAAGGTCTGTGGCTGCAGATTCAAGCAGAGCCAGTAGTGACAGGGCCCCTGAGGCTGTGCAGGGATTAGGCAGAAAAGTAACCAGCCCGGAGCAAAGAGCAAATTGCTCCCTATGTGTGTTTGTGTGTGTTGCTGTAATGCTGGAACAGGAGTAAAAGTGCTGAGGAGAAAGAAAGCAGGTGCTTCTATTTTTCAGACTGCTACTTTAGCACTGCACCACTTTGCCTGAGATTGTCAGATGTGGTGTTACTGTAACAACTATACTACATCCTCGGGGGTATCCTAAATAATACTTATGTCAGTGGGAAGCTTAAGACCACTCCCCCCCTCCCTGGAAATTAAATTTATATCTGACTGGTATAAGAAGTGCAGACTGTTGAAGAAAAGAAGTACGTGGTCATTCATGCCAAGACCCCAGGACTATATAAATCTCTTTTAGGGCAATGGGAGGCAGGTAGCTACCAGGACTGCACCTGACCTACTGTAGAAGATGGCATCTGGCCAGCAATGTGCTCTGACTTGTTTGATTCACCAGGTGGATGTATTAACCACCTGTGTAAAGTAGTAAACCTCTATAAACTTGTGCTGTTTGCTATACCTGTTAAATGCAGACATAGGAAAGTTCCCCAATCATGTTTGCATCACAGAAAATGAGCTTTTTGCTACTGAAGTCCATAACTTCAGCCACATTTCTTAGCCAGTCCCAGAAAAGTACATAGGTACGTAATTTTTTTCTGGGGGTTGTGGCTCGCATTGATCTCAATGGCTCTGGGAATCTGAGCTTACATTATCTATTGTACAGTTTTCAAAGCTGCCTAAGGTACCTGCCAATGTAGATATCTGAAATAACTGCTGGGAGCTCCAAAGGCCCTTAAATTAGCCTGAACTAAAGCGTTTTTAGCTCCCTAATTAAGTAGCATCATTATCAAAACCAGGAGAAAAAAAACAAGCAGCAGAATAGATTACACACTACTATGGCTGTGTAAGAGAGCTATCACTGCAGGTTTTGGAATACCAGCCCTGCTGGGAATTAAAACGAGGAAAATCAAGGTGGGAGGAGCATGTGCTTTCCACCTGCCTTAGATCAGAGCCAAGACCTCCTGCATTGGGCAGCACAAGTCCAGTCTCTGGCCCAATACAGCGCCAGGGCAGGGCAGCAGCCTCAGGCTGAAGCCCTCTGACTCTGCATGGGGGACCCGCAGGGCATGTCTGCTTCTTGGGGAGAGTGAGGAGGTCGTCACTCAGCCTTGTAGCTCCCAGTGTGCAAAAAGCTTTGAGAAAATAAATAGAGGCAAAGCCATCCTCCACACCTTGCCACCTCTCTGCAGAGGTGACATAGCAGGTCTCTTAGCAGCTGAGGATATGCTGAGCAGAGCCACCCCATCTTTCTAGTGGGTCAGGAGAGGCAGCAGAGGCGGCAGCTGGAGCAGGCTGAAAGCTTTTTCTGATTGCCACAGGAAGAGAAACCATTATGAGAGTGCTCTAAAAGCCTATTCATTGCTAAGGAAAGGGCTACTGAAGAATGTGGGATGCATGCCGAAAGCTGCCAGCCAGAGCAACGGGAAGATTATTAAAGCCCTGTGCAAAGACCCCAGTCTCCTTCCTTTGGCAGTGGTGATTCTGGACATGGAGTCATTTCAGACCTACCCATTGAAATCCTGTAAATAGCTGTCTGCAGGGAGGGAAAAGCTGGGTTACAGCTAAGGGGGTTTCTTCATGTGGGAACTGTAGGTAAAGCACCCAAATCGTGGCCAAATGTAGTCGGGAAGGAAGGCAAAAACACACTCTGGAGAAGCTCTCCTTGAATTATCAGACTTTACGGAGAGTGACTTGAACTCCTAAAGGAAGCAAATGTGGCTGTTCTCAGATGTGCTCCTCAGCAGGGAGCCAGCCACTCATGCAGGGTCTGTGCATGCAGGATGCTGGGGCTAGGGAACATTTTCAGTCTTCAAATGGGAAAATTTTGCCCTGAGTCAGCAGCTACCTGTTCTGGCAGACAAGAGAGCTGTCTCCTGCTTTCTGTCTCCCAATTTCTCTGTCTACTCTTCCCATCTCAGCTTTTTATCTGCTTAGAGCTGTTTGGAAAGACTGCTTGAGACACCAACCCTAGCCAAGGGGCAGCCATCCAAGGAACAAAGCTCCCTGAGAAATGCCTTCTTATAAGCCATGCTATCCCCCTTTGCTCTCTACCATGATGCTGATCCCATGGCTCTTAAATTAGATTGCTGTGCCCATACTTTTACTTTTTAGGACCCATGCAGTCCCTCCTTGCAGGGCACAACCTGGTGGTGGTAGGTGCTGGACAGACATGACAGAGAAAAGTCCCACCATCAAGGGTTTCTGCAGAGTGGGAAGGGAAGGGAAGGGAAGGGAAGGGAAGGGAAGGGAAGGGAAGGGAAGGGAAGGGAAGGGAAGGGAAGGGAAGGGAAGGGAAGGGAAGGGAAGGGAAGGGAAGGGAAGGGAAGGGAAGGGAAGGGAAGGGAAGGGAAGGGAAGGGAAGGGAAGGGAAGGGAAGGGAAGGGAAGGGAAGGGAAGGGAAGAGAGGAGAGGAGAGGAGAGGAGAGGAGAGGAGAGGAGAGGAGAGGAGAGGAGAGGAGAGGAGAGGAGAGGAGAGGAGAGGAGAGGAGAGGAGAGGAGAGGAGAGGAGAGGAGAGGAGAGGAGAGGAGAGGAGAGGAGAGGAGAGGAGAGGAGAGGAGAGGAGAGGAGAGAGATGAGGAGGCATAGGGAGGTATAGCGACTTGCCCAGGGTTACCCAGTACATCCAGCTCTTTGATCTGCTTGGTCCCATGCTGTCCCCTCCCTGAACCCGCACCACATAACAGAGGCAATAGCATAGCTCCAGGCTTGGAGTATTGCTTTCCTGCCCCTAGGAATGGCTTGGCAGGGAACCAACACAAAGGAGGAGGTGAGGCAGTACCCTCGTGGGGTTGTGATGGTCTATTGACTACTCTTGTCTGTAAGGAGACTCCAATATCACTGCTTTCATACCCAAGGGTTTAAAAGTCATGAGTCTGGTACCTTCAAAACCATGAGACTTTATGGTTTAGAAAGCACGGGATTTAAAAGTAAAATAAGGATGTGTTCTTAATTTGCCTTTGGATCTGGAGCCCTTGGGTCATAGTTTTGAGCTTTTCCCAAAAAAATCACAGTATATATTCTGCCCCTTGCTTAGAGAACACCGAGCATCTTCCTTGTCTGCTCCTTCCCACATATCCATGAGACTTTTCAGGACCTGAAGTTTTTGAGCCCCCTCACTCTCTGTCCACTTTCATTAAATTTGGCCAATGAGTTCAAGTTATGAAGGAATCAACAGGGAGACATATAGATACCCATGCACAGCATCATTAAATACACCTTATGTACTTAGAAAATGGGCCAGAAATAGAGATGTAAAAGGTTACTACTACTTTTTTAAAGGATAAAACTAAATCTTGGAGTGGAGGGAAGAGATGGAAACACTTCATGTGTTGGAAAAACAGCCCAGGGGTTGAACCAGGAGTCTCTCTGGAAAGAAGAAAGCACATTCAATAACCAAGCTCAGCTTAAGCAAAACCACAGAAAACAAACTGAGGGTGCCCGGAATTTGGGGAAAGGGCCAATAGTGGGAAAAGGGGAGAAAAGAGCGCAGAGAATTATTTAATTCAAGTTAAAACAGAGCAGTACATCTGAAGAACATAACAGGGACGTGCATGTTACAACTGGCCAGGATGAAAAGAATAAAAAAAGAAAGGAGAGGCAAACACAGCTTTAGAAGTAATGACAGGGAAATCAGATTTTCAGGCAGAGCTCAGACATGTCAGCTAAGTGGAGCCTTGTGAGCACTGCATGGTGTTTAATCCGAAAGGAATCCCAAATGCCAGTAACAATATCCACTTCAAGTCAGTAGATGCACTGTCTCACCTATGCCCTTGGGGCACAGAAAAATACTGGTGTTTGGAGTTTGCCCTTTCCTGCATCCATCTAGCTTCTAACAGCTCCTGATGAGGCAGGAAAGGAGATGTTCTGCTGGGCCCGGCTAACAAAGGGGTCTGCCCACAAAAGCCTTGTGGCATTTTCACCCCAGCATGGACAGGAGACATGTGGCTGAGACAGGAGTGCAGGTCATTTTGATCTCCCTGATTTCCCTCCCCAAAATTACATGACTGGGTTCTCATCAATTCTCCTCCAGGACACCTCGCGTGGTGCCAGGGAGAGAATAGATACCTCCAGTGCTGCAGCACAATTATGCAAGTGGTGGCTGGGTGGTACTCGGTCCCCTCATGATCTGGTACAGAGCAGAAAGGAAAGGGAGCAACCACAGGACCAGGGGTTACCTGTCTTTGTCCACAAGGACAAGCTATGGCCATGAGCCCAGAGACTGCCCACTCCTTGCCCCAAGCTGGAAACAGCCGAGAAAGGGTTCAGGGCAAATTGTGAGATCCAGCCTGAGCTGGAAACATGAAGCTGATGGGGACAGAAGGTCAGTAACATGGGTCTTGCAAGGTAGGATATTCCTCCACAATGAAACACCACTGCCTCCTGCTTTTGCTTAATCCAAAGTGCTGTGCAAGCAGCGGGGCACAGCCATGTCCCACTCTTGGTGGCATGCTCACCCATCTTGTTGGTTCAGTTAATTCCCAGTGGGGCAGGATGGGGCAGAATTTGGCCCTTTGTGTCTCAATGTCCACACAGTCTGTGGGCTTGCAAGCAGTGAACAGTAAAAAATGAAGAGTTGACAATTAAATGCTCAAAATCTGCTAGGACTTTGTCCGGAGTGGGCTAAGCAAACAAGTACAGATGGAGTGACCTATGATCCGCACGGTTAAGGGTGTACTCTACACTGCTTCATTTGTTTTAATCATATTAATTTAGTACCCAGGTTTCTTGCTTAATTAGTCAGATGAAGAAGGAAAAGTGAATGCATAGAAGTAAGCCTCAACTTGTTCAGCTGGCTTATAACCTCCATTACTGAGCTGGGGGAGGTGTGTGTGTTTGATGTCTGAAGGTTTAATGAGCCTGTTCACATGGTGCAGAAACTAGTGGAGAACCTAACAAAAGGGAAAGGAGTTTTTCAATAGCCCTTGACCTCAGGGCCTCCCAGCAGTGACCACGGGATGCTCTTGGAAGGATTATTTTGGACAAAGAAGGATGCAAGCCTCTGAGATGCTGCTGTGCACGGCACAGCATTTGCCTGCAGACCCAGAGCAAGGTTCCATTTCATCCCCAAACTGTTTCCCCAGGAACACAAGGAGATGACCAGGGCTCAGCATCTTTCGCAGGAGAGCATCACCAGCCAGTTGCAGCAGGTTCCAGATGCATTTTTCTTCATGGGACATTGATCACTGTTGATCCTGAACACCATCTCTCATGTGTTTCCAGGCGACTGAAGAGGACCGCAGGGAAGACAGCAAAAAATCTTCCCTGGGTCAGCATTTTCAGACAGAAAACTGTTTTCAAGAAATGAATTCTCATGATAAGGCAGAATTATTTTTTCCACTTTGAAACCAAGTTTTTTCTAGCTTCTTGTTGTTGATCCGTCCATACTGTCAAATAGGAGAAGTAATACAAAAAATCTGTTGCAGATGCCTCAATTTTGCTTTTTCCCTCCCCTCTCTTTCTTTCTGCTGCTTTTCAATTTTGGACCAATTCTATTATTAGATAATTGCATTGGCTAATCACATTTAAACAGTTTTAGCAAGACCGGGTAATTACATTCATAGCAATTGAGCTGAAAATGCACAGAATCTGGTAGAAGTATTTCACAAGAGGCTGAACTGGGTAAATAAGAAGAGCTCTGTTAGTTTGCGTGAGAGTAGATGCACACACTTAGAGTACACAGCTCTGACACAACCAGGGAAATACTGTATCCAGGACTCAGAGCCCTTCCCCAGGACCTGGATTCCATGGAAAGCTATTCTGACTGGCAGCAGGAGAACTTCTAAATACCTGCCCAGAGTTTCACAGCTTTTATTTCTGAATACATTGGTGAAATTCAATTTTTTAGTAATTTAACTGTTGCAGCCAGGTGTGCAGCTGTCCCCTTGGTTCTCTTGTAGCCAGCAGGATTATAGCAATTCCCCTTTAGCCTTGTGTATATTCAGAAATAACTTCCTGGGACCTTATCACCCTCCATAGGTGAAGCAGATATCCAGCATGAAGGGAACAAGGGACAGTTTTACCCAGGCTGGTGTTGCTGGCTCCTTTCTTTGCCCTCTCTGCAGCTGGTTACTCTACACAGTTTCCTCCTCAAGATCTCAGGCAGGCTGGTGGGAAAAGTTACAGATTTTGGTGAAGGGTTTCTGGACAAACCTGGAGGTCCTCACAGCTGCATAGAGAGCCATGATGGAGCCCCTTACACATTGCATGGTCGTGCTCCTTGTCAGACCCCCATGGCACACAAGCAGGATGGGTCAATTCACCTTCCTAGCACTGTACATTGGTCCTGGAGGGGAAATTAAATCCCTTCCTTTTCTGCTCCCAAGGAGGGGTTAACCGAGGAGCAGGCAGGAATTGTGTGTCAAAAACCCACTAGCAACAGCTCTGATTTAGCTAAAGCAATTTGCAGAGAGCCTGGGATGAAACTTGTATTAGTCTGCCTATTTACCCACCTGTCCTCTATCTCTCTCTCTCATCTGAAAGCAAGACACAAGTTTGTGAGTCACAAGCAGCTTAACTTGAGAGAGGCCAAAGCCACTTCTGAGAGGCTCTGAGTCAATGGTGAGACTCTAGTCCTGCTAAAGCAAACCTCCCACCTGTCCTACTGAGGCATCCAACTGAGATAAAACATGGCAAAATACTCCTCATTAAATGACCCTGGCAGAAATGGTTTTGTAAAGATCATCTTGTTGATGGTAAGTCCTTCAGGCCAGGGCTGTGAATCCTCTACATTAACCATAACGTCCACATTCCGCATGAGGAGGAGTGATGGACAGCAAAGCTGGGTGGGCACGTCTGAGTCACGGGCTTCAGCCTTGGAGCTTCTTGAGGGTTGCAGCCTGCATGGGCACTGGACAGGCACAAGTCTGGGCAAAGTTTGACATTTCCCAGCTGTGTAGGCAGAATTTCATTTTGCCACCCAAAGGATGGTCATATGCTGTATGGGAAGGGGATGGCAGGGACAGCCTTGGGCAACAACCCTGCCAGCCCCACTGGGAAGATGGGAGACTGGTAGGGTTCAGCTTTCTTCCCCCCTGCTCCACTTTATTCTCCCTCTCCACTCTGCTCTTGTGAGACCCCACCTGGAGTACCGTGTCAAGTTCTGGAGCCCTCAGCACAAGAGGGACATGGATCTGTTGGAATGAGTCCAGAGAAGGGCCACAAAAATGATCAGAGGGCTGGAGCACCTCTCCTACAAAGACAGACTGAAAGAGTTAGGATTGTTCAGCCTGGAGAAGAGAAGGCTTTCGGGACACCTTATAGCAGCCTTCCAGGACCTGAAGGGGCTACAGGGAAGCTGGGGAGGGACTTTTTACAAGGGCTTGTAGTGATAGGATAAGGGGTAATGGCTTTAAACTGAAAATAGGTTAATTTAGGTTAGATGTTAGGAAGAAATTCTTTAGTGCGAGGGTCGTGAGACACTGGCACAGGTTGCCCAGGGAAATTGGGAATGCCCCCTCACTGGAAGTGTTCAAGGACAAGTTGGATGGGACTTCGAGCAACCTGGTCTAGTGAGAGGTGTCCCTGCCCATGCAGGGGCATTGGAACTAGAGGATCTTTAAGGTCCCTTCCAACCCAAACCATTCTGTGATTCCATGGTTGTATGATCTAAGAGAAACCAGCCCCCACGGGCTCTGGCATAGGTGGAGGACCATGGTTGCCTTGCCTGATTTTTCATGAAACCTCACAGATTTCTCTGCTAAGGAAGAGTTTGGCTTTTCTACCAGCAAAAAGAAAGGCCACACGACAACAACTCCCCCAGCTGCAGACGCTGTCACTTGATGCTCCCCTGCTACTGAGCACTGTCCATCTGAGCAGAGTAGATGCTGTGAAGCAGAGTCTGGACCATGTGGTTGGTACCCCTGAGCCCCAGGGCCGTTGCAAAAGGGAGGCTGATGTTGTGTTGAGGTCTTGGCCAGTTCAGTTGCTGGGGTGCACAAAGGCAGCATGCCTTGGGGAAAGTGGTGTTTTCTCACACCCAGACATTTCCCCTGGGACAAGAGTCCCTTGGTTTTCCCATCTGGTCCCAATAAGATGAACCTTGCTGGAGCTACACTAAAGCATATGGCATTGCCATCAGCAAACAGGCTGAGCCAGCCCCTAGCCAGCATGAACTATCGTAAAGCCACTGGTCGCTGAAGCTAGGCTGATGTATGGACACTAGAGAACCTATGGGCATAAAGCCCACAGAGTAATTTGCTTTAAGATACTGAAAAGCAAGGTGTGACCATGACACAGCAGGGAAAGGAGGCACACACAGACACATATGATTAGCTCAAGGTGGTTGGGATTGGTCTTTGACCAGTGTTATAGGAGCCATCATCCCTTGAGCTGGACGTAGCGGTGCCTGGACGCACCAGTCACCCACTCTGGCCTGCAAAAGCGCAGTGTGCTTTTTAACTGCCAAATGAGTTTTCTCTGGAAGCAGGAAAAGCAGTACTCCCCCTAGCACAGTCATGTCCTTCGCTGGTGTAGCTTTTAGGGTCTGCAGTGAATGTCCAGCATGCTGCACAAACCCCGTGGATGCTTGCCCAGCCTCTCATTGCACTTCAGGGGGGATTTGATCTCCATTGCCGCTCACCCTGCATGAGAGACCAGATTTCTGAGTGCTGTGAAAGTCACCTTTTCTCGAGTCTGGGCCTGCAAAAGAAGTATGGTTATTCTCCCAGAAACTTCCTCCAAGCATCTAAGAGAATGAAGGATTAGCTCCTGCACAGCTCCAAGGTAAATTATAGCTTTCTGAAGTCCTGGGAATGCTCTCTTTGTGGAGGGAAGCTTGGTCTCATGTCACCACTATAAGCAGGGTCCCCCCAAGGTCAGTGTCAGTGCCAGCACAGACCCCCTTGCATGACATTGACCATTTCCTGTTTGCAGACTTGCTTTTTTTGCATTTTATTTTCCAGACATGACTTATGTCCTTGCTGATGGATGTGTCCACACAGTCAGTGTGCCAGGTTGGGCACAGCCTGTCCTCTAAACTGAGCCTGAAGTGTGGCGGGCACAACCAGTGGCTCCCAGGGTCACAAATTTTTGGCCCTAAAGATGTTTGTGTTTCAGTTTCCTCACTTGTGTCTTCGTCTGCCTCAGGGAAGTTGAACTGACTGAGATGTGACAGAGAGTGGAGGACCGCTGGATAAAGTACCCTACAGGGTACTGCATTGTTGTTTTACAAACCCTTCATCTCCCTGACTTCAGCAGGGTATCACATTACTGGGGCTGCCTGGGCAAAGTGTGAGCACAGTGTTTTGCTCCTAGCATTCCATTTAGGGTTTGTTTTCATTTAGGGTGAAACCAGGATTTGTACAGAAGTGAATATAAACTTGTCCTATTTGAAGAGCCAAACAGAAGTTGTAATTCCTCTTCTGACTTCCTTAAACACTGGATCATGCTGCTGTTGAAGGCCAGTCCCATTCCTCTGCTTAAAACAGGGGCAACTTTCCATCGAATAGATCCTAGCACCAGCATGAGTCCCAGCTACAAACTCGGAGCAGCTCCTACCTTAAACTCCTCGCAAGCATACAGAGCAGAGGCAGGAGACACTGACACCTCCTGGTATAATGTGTCACTTGGAAAGGGTTCACCAGCTGTCACCTGAGAGACTGGTTTGGGATACACCCAACACAGCACACTGGATTTTGCTCTGGTGCATGGGCCACCTTGAACCTGGGTCTTTCTTGGAGATGTCAGGAGATTCTGCGTTTTTATCGTGAACATGGGGTTGTTTTCACGTTATTTCTTTAGCATCCCACTGTTTCCTTGTCAAGGGTGTGGTTTAGGTTAAAATAAATGCAGTTTACTGTACAGCTCAGTGTTTTCTAATATCACAGAAACTTCGTCAATGTCTTTGAGAACATTGTTTTCATACTGGCTTGAGTTCTCTGTGCTCTGACCAAGCCTAGCAATCTGGGCAGATATTTCTCTGTCCTTTCCCCTGGTGATGAACCTGACTGCTCATGAACACATAGACCACACCAACTCACTGTCGTTCATTTGCAATCAGTTCAGTTTAGCAGCAGTTTTGCAATGGGAGCTAACTGGGGAGAGCCTGCTGATGAGAAAGTCCTAGGGCAGATGAAAGGCAGGCCTGAGGATCTCCTTTGCATCTCTAACAGAAGTGAAAGGCAAAGAAAAATTATTGCAACATATTAAAATCAAGTTCCACATCTCTTGTTATCAAGACCAAGACACACCACTGATTCCCAATATTTTAAAGTTATTTGTAGGAGACAGAGTGTCACAAATGAAGACCATCCTGAAAAAGTGGACCAGTGATTATTCTCTGCGTTTTACAAGAAAAAAGGGTGACAAAGTAGCAACCATACTCAGTTTTTTCTAATAAGCACTTCTTGCTCCTTAAATAAAAATAAAAAATATATATTAAAAAAAAGGTGATGACGAGTACAACTCAAACCAGGCTCAGGAGTAGCTTTGCCATTTCTGCATCCTCCAGGCAGCCCACAGTTTGTGGTATGAGTTGCCCTCCGATGAACCCCACCTTTGAGATGCTGTGGGTGTGAAAGCCAAACTGCTGGCCCCTCTGAAACCCGAGGGCTCAACACCCCCCCCCCAAACAAACAAACAAACAAACAAACAACAAACATCACCAAAACAAACAAACAAAAAAAGCAAAGTAAAATTAAGAACTAAGATAGTGGACTAATGGGGAAGCAAAGCTATTTTGATTGCATAGTGCCACCCACTGTCGGAGGGACAGACAGCACCGTGGCCGCTGCTCTGGTGAAGGCTGCGCTCACTACTCGGATAAATAACTCAGATAAATCACTCAGATAAACCGCTCAGATATCCAAGACAGTTGGGATATCTACAAGCCAGCTCTTTACATACACTGGGATATATACACACTGGTCAGGCAGATGTGAGTATTTATACGCACGACCATCCTGAGTTGGGATGGGGCAGAGAAAGCCAGTGTGAAGGGAAAGGTCCTGCACAGTGAGGGAGATTCACAGGGTGGGGGGGGGAGCTAGCTGGAAAAACTTTGGGTGGTCTGGGGGTCTCAAGCACCCGGGAAAATATGCCAGCTGGGTGCCAGCCCCTCTTGGTGGCCTTCAGATGTAGAAGAGATGGGCAAGGAGATTGAGTGGGAATGGAGATAGGGAGGTATGGGGAAACATGGGCCCATGTGCACATTTCTGTGGTGAAGATGCTTAATTTGTTGTTTGGATTTGATACATACTTGGATTATCAGCTACTTAATGTGTGTCAGGATGGAGGAACTTATGCGATGAATTTCCTCTCTCTGGATATCAGGTGGAAAAAAATTCACCCCAAGCATCATGCCACACTCTCTTCTATGCCATTTTACATCTACAGTAGGGAAGATATTTCTATTAGTCTTAAGAGGAGCTTGAACCAGAGCATTCCAACGCATCTCCAGATCTATGAAACAGAGTATCCTGGGAACAGATCACATTGTATTTCTGTGAACATCCACCACCTGGCACACAGCAAGTCAAACAGTCAGATAACAGGGTGAACTCTGATGATCTGGGAGCCCTTGCAGGATGGTGTACTCTTCTGCAGAGGTGCCCTCCGAGAACAGATCTTTCATTAAGATTGTCATTTGCTACCATCTCCATCCCCACAGAGGCTGCCTCCTCTTCAGCAGACACTGTCCCTAGGGAGGGAGCACTTGTGAAATATTCATGCATCAGAAGAAATTACATTTGTAAGTGTTGGACTGCAGAGTGACAATTGGCTGGAGAAGCAAGCAAGGAAAAACAATAGGAGCAAGGGAGAGAGGGAAAAAAAGGCATAACCTGGGAAATGAAAGGTGAGCTGTGATTTTCCCTTGATTAAATGCATGTTGAGTCTCACCACAGCAAGGAGCTGCCCAGGCTCTGCTGGGAATGCTTTCTGGTGACCACAGAGATGCTCCAGTGCCTGTTGGGATCAGAAGTGTGGCTGGCTCTGAGTGTGTGAAGCAGATTGATTTTCTCCTTGCTCAGGGATGGCTAAACAGCATTTGCATTTGTGGTTCTGTGAGGCTGGAGAATAACTTCACCAGTGCACATGCAAGAGACAAAACTGTCCCCTAACCACCAGCAGATCTGTGTCACTGGCTTCAGTGGTTTGGTCACCCCTGCAGGGCCAACTCCAGTTTTAAAGCACTTAACAAAAAAAAACAACCCACAAACCCATATTTTGGAATCTTTGGTCAAATTAGATTGAACAGTGAGGAAAAATGCAAAATCAAGCCCACTTAGTCTTGCATTATGGAAGGCTTCAGGGCCATGATCAGCAGGACACAGCTGGGTTCTTGGTGCAGCCCTCAGGTATCTCCAGCACATAGCTGCAAATCCTTTCTATCATGATGGACCAGTATTGCCCCATGAGTATAGTGCAAGACCTCCGTGAAATACTCATATTCCCTCCTAAACCGCCCTGCTTCTTTCCCTCCGCTCTCCATGTCTCTCACACTGAGGACTGGATTCCTTATCAGGGTCAGGAGGCTAAGATCTCTAGCAGTGACAATGGTAGTAAAGCCCAGAATAATCATGTGATCATTAGGATACCTGCATTGCTGTTGCTGTCTGTTGCCTGCTGCTGCCTAATTTACCCAGATACCTATAGGAAAGGTGCCTGTAAGCATCCTATAGATACTCTCGAGGGGGTTGTTTCCCCTCTGCATAGGAAGGATCCTTACAGCCTCCCTGCGCCCTCCTTGCTAGGTCCTCGCCTCCCTCGCAGGAAGCATCCGCACACTCGCGCGATGCAGGAGCAAGTTTTGACTATTTTAGGGCCTGAAATTTCCCTGTCGGCATGGCAACTTTCAACTCCTCACCTCTGACGGAAGCTGCTTAAAATAGAAAATCCAGAAAGTGGGCATCGTACTCCATGCTTGGCAAGCCCAGCTCCAGCATGGCAAGCAAAGCAGGATCTGGCTTCTCAGGGCTGTAAAAACACCAGGGTTAAGGAGGACAACCCATGGGCTGTCACTGCCCACCTGCTGCAACTGCAGTTTTTAAAACACCACCTGAATCTTCATGATCTTTGCAGCCTAAAAGTATCCTCTCCCTACCAGCCCTTCTTTTCTCAGTAAAACTTTGTCTTGATATTCTCAGACCCATTCACTGCCATTGAAATTCCATCTCTCCATGGATGCAGCTCCTTTCTAGAAATGTTTTCTCCTGGACCTCCAGGGCTGTTCAGCACCATGGGGTTGCCATTTTAAGAAAGTCTCCCAAACCCTCTGAGGTTCCTTTTTTATTATTACTTTTTTTTCACTTCAGAAAACCCATTATTTTTTACATTTTCTACTAAAATTTTTTTACTATTTTCACCCAAACCATTTTTTTCCTCAGCTCACACATAAACAATTGTGACTGCATGGGGCCAAGTGGGCATGTGGTGTGTCTCCTCTAATCCCTGCTTAACCTAATTCATTTTCTGTCTAAGAACAAAACTCTGTGAGATTCATTCAAGGAGCCTGGATTATGTCTCTCTTAGCCTACACCACTCACACAGGATTAGGGAACAAAAAAACCTAGAAGTCATCGGCAACCGACTAAACCTGCAACAACCCAAACACCTAGAAAATCCCTTTCCATGCCCAGATTTGAGCTCAGAGCCAGGATGGGCAGGAAGAGCTTCTCTATTGAAACATCACCAATGCAGAGCCCAGTCCTCTGAGTTATTTTTAGGTCTTTGAGGATCTGGATTTTGCTGCCATATTATTTGTTTCTTAAGTCTTTCCTTCTTTTCTCCTCTCTGTTGCACAAAGTTTTCTGGAGAGTTCAACAAGGGGAGTCAGGATGTCTGGGGGGTTTAATTGGGCTTTTTCTTTTTTTTTTTTTGTGGGAAAGGCAGGTGATCTGAAACTTGAAAAATAAAACTAATCATCTACATAAGGCAGAAAGGCTTGTTTTGTACAAACAATCGTTGCTGCTTGTTGTTGCTTCCAGGAGAGCTTG
The DNA here is from genome assembly GCA_020745705.1 of Hemiprocne comata. NCBI lineage: Eukaryota > Metazoa > Chordata > Aves > Apodiformes > Apodidae > Hemiprocne > Hemiprocne comata. The sequence continues at coordinate 67,009,554 of CM036588.1, read as the reverse complement.
TTGACATTCTTCAGTCAAAATACTTTTCACTCTCCCTCCAACTGATTTCTTCTACTTTTCTCTTTTTTTCTCCCCTCCTCTCAATTTTGGCAGTTAAATACTATTTAAAGGATGTTGGTTTTGTTGGTTTTTAAAACAATTTATGCACTTTCACTTCCATGTGTTTTTGGAAGTGAAACATATCCAAGCTGCTTTTTTATTTATTTATTTCCCCCCCCCCCTTTCTGCAACTGGGCAGTGAATATTAATATAAGAAACTTCTCTCTCCCCGCTTTATTTCAGTAATTCCATCCTTTCCGCTTACCTCCCTCCTGACCTTGCCAAAGCTGCTCCAACCAAGGAATGGGGCAGCCCCAGTTCTCCTCTGGAGAGCCTGAAGCACCCCCATCAAGCCAGGCTGAGCCAGTAACCTTTGCTTTCCAGGATAAAAATGGATTCATTTCTTAAAGTGATTCAGTTTTTTCCTTTTATTTCTTATTTTGGGATCCACAGATGCTCGACTGAGCCACCTTTAACAAGGCATCTTTCACCAGAGCCTGCTGCAGGCTCTTGGTTCCAGGGGAAAGCAGGAAATAGCAGGGAGGAAAAGTCCTCTATGAGCACAGGGACAAGCTCAAGCCTGGAGCAAGCTGGGGACTCTCTTCCCCACAGCTGTTTCCAGCCTTTTTAGGGCAGACAGGCTCCCTTCAAAGCTGCCAGTGGAAACGGGGACCCCTGCATTTTACCCGGCTTGTGTTTCTCAAGATGTTCCCAGATTTTCTTAGAGCAAAACCAGGGATGCCCATTCCCCCTACCCGAAGGAGAACCAGGGGTTTGCATCTCCTCCACATAACACCAGAGGAGATTTAACGCTTTACTACCACGAGTGTGTGCTCTTGTTCGGCTTAAGAGGCAGCAAGCCCCCGTTTCCCAGTCAAGGCTCCTCCTGAGCTCCGCTAAGGGCAGGGGAGCTGCCACAGCCTCCAAGGAAATCTGGGAAGAGGCCAGGATATCACAAAAAAGCAGCCAAGCTGCGCAACCAAGTACCAGATGTTCATGCAAAGTACTTGCGGATGAGAGAAAAACAGCAAAAGAAAAGCCAAAAGAAAAATATGAGGGGGAAAAAATACACCTACAGGTATTTCCAGGCTGCCATGGTGTGAGCTCTGTCGGGCCAATGTTTGGGAGTGATTTACCAGGGTGTGCTCACTCCAAACATAAGCTTTCCTGAACAGCATAGAAAAGTTAATATATCCATGTAGTTGGGTTTATATACGGGTCCATAGTGTCATTATTAACTCAGCTGATCCCAGGAGGTTTTTTTCCTTGATTCTCCTGGGAGGGATTGAGTCCCGAGGTGCCCTAGGCACAAAGCTTGTCAGCCTGGAGCTGCGGGTGGATTCCTGTGGGGGCAGGAGGACGACAAAGAGTGCCTGTGCTCAGGCTGCCTGAGCAGACAGAGTAAACACCCTCAGCCCCAACTATTATAGGAAAGGGTGAGCCCATAAATTCTGACTCACTCCCTGAGGGACAGCCGGCAGAGGAGCTCGTGGTCACCCGCACATCCCTCCAGTCCCACCACTTGCCTTTGCTGTGGCTGCAATTGGCCTACTCTGAACAGCTGAGCTTCTCCAACCTCTGCTCCCAAGAGAGTTCACCCCTCCTTTCCCAAATTCACCCCATTTGCCTCCTGCTTCTCCTCCCATGCAGCCCTGGTTCCTCCGTCAGATGCCTCCTCCTCCTTGGCCAAGACTGGAGGTGATGAAGATCCCTCTGGGCCAGCCCTGGGTTAAGTTTAGACCATTGCTCTCTACTAATGGTGTTAATCTTGCCATGTGAGCAGAGCTAGAAAAAAACTCATTGAAAATAAATCAAAGTGAGATGTCTAAGCCCCATCCTCCCTGGTTTCAAGCTTCACCACTAGCCTCACAGCCTCGCCAGCTAATTAAGGGATTGCCATACAAAAAACACTGCTACCAGCTTTGGCACAATGGATGGGATAAAAACTTTTTTTGTGTGTACAGAGGAAAGGGGGTGGATAGGGTGCAGAGAAAGGGGGCAGTGCAGCAGATTTGTCCCAGTGGAGAAAGTTTTTCCTTGTGCCACCTTCGTTCCTGCTTCCCTCCGTCTAGCCCCTCCTCGCCAGCCACCAGCTGGACCCCAAGCCAGCTTTGATTGCTCAGGCTCTGTCTGAGGGAACAGAAACCTGCTGTGAGAAGCACAAATGTTTGGGTAAAGGGATAAGGGATCTCTTAAACTTATTAAAAGAAAGTCAGCTATTACTTGATTTAGAAAATATTTCTCATGAGAATTGCTGGGGAGGTTTTATGGACTACTAGAAAGTCCCTTTCATACTTCAGGGTTGGCCCCGCTGTTTAAAATGCCCTCTCTCCCCTCACCAAATACCCCTCTGCCGCTGCTTGCAGGACATCTGGCAGTGGAGCATGATAAGACAAAGAAGCAGACATAAATCACAGCCGCTAATTGCAAAGCTGTGTGTGTCTGTCCTTGCCCTTTTGTGCCTTCGCCTTCAATCCACGGCTTGCCCATCCGATCCATCTCCCTGTCATTACTGCTCTTTCACATCTCTCTGCGCTGCTTCCCTTTATGTTTTGAAGCGCAGCCTCTTCTTCTTCCTAATCAGCTTGACTTCTTGTGTCTCTGTCCTTGAGCACCTCTGGGCTTCTTCTCTTTGCCAGCTTGTTCACTCCTTTTATATTTCTTCCCTTCTTCTCCTAGCATCATCACCCTCCTTACCTCCCTGCTGCCTCTCTGAACAGATACACATGAAGCATTTTGCTCATTCCATGCTTTTCACACATAAACTAATTACGGTCTATGAGCAGCAGGTCAGTGGTGTGATCCTTATTTTTTCAGTCCTTGATCCCACTGTGCCAACGCACATATAAATGTGAGCGGATGAAGGTCTTTTGGGAGATGGTCAGACCCAGCCACCAAAAACCAGTAAAACCAGTAAAAAAGCTTGGTTCACACCACAGAAGCACTCCCTTGTCAGCACAGGTGGCTTTTGGTGCTCGAGAGAAAAGGCACATCAGCTGCACTTTAATGTAAGAAAATATTCTGGAGGCAAAGCTGTCAACTTCTCATCCCTAAAACCTTAGCTGGCCTCCAGATTTCCAGGAACAGATTTTGTTACTGGCCAGAAGAGTGATGGGAGACTAGAAGAGGCCACAGTTTGTTTGTTTTTTTTTAAAATCAAGAATAGATCCCAGGGAAAGAAGGAACCCCCTTAGGAATTACTAGGAGCTAGCTTAGTGCTTCCCTGGGGGAAAAATAAATTCCTGGGAGAACTAAGAACTGACTATCTCTGTGGCAGTATCTGACTACCTGCAGAAAACAAAGCCTGATGTTTGCTGTCAGTGCTTCATTGAAACCTAAACTGCCTCCACCCGAGCAACGTTGTTCCACAGGTTTCAAACACTGAAAAATCAGAGGAAAAACAGGGTTAAAATAATTAGGAAAACAAAGTGAACTGGGAAAGTTCTTCTGTAAGCCAAATACCATTATGTTTTGCAGCATGGGTGGGAAACTTTTGGGTTTTGGGGCCTCAGTGTTAGCAAATCTTGTTAACAAGCTGCTCAAGTGCTGGTGTGAGGCAAGCAGAAGAATGGGTTACGTGTCTTATTGATTTAATGACAACTATCGCTGCTAGGAATTGATGCTTTCATTAGAGAAAGCAGATTAGCAATAGGCTTGTGGATGTTTGGCCAGCTCAGGAATGGCAGCATATGAATAATTCCCCCTGGTGAAATATAACTTACAGGCAAGATGTAACAGAGGAAGACTCTGCTAGTATCTCTGTGCTATAACACAGCCCTGGTTTACTGAATTTAAAAAATCCCATAGTTGCCTATACCCACTGAAGATTATGATTATGATACCATCCCCCTGCATCCACTCAGTCACCTCATTGCAGAAGGAAACCAGGTTGGTTGAGCACGATCTCCCCTTCACATTTCCCTTTTTCTGCTGAAATAACAGCAGAGCACAAGGACATGATATTTTAAGAAAACAATGAGATTAAGAGAAAGACGCTAAGTGTTCACAGCACTTCTGACAGAGATAAACAGCACTATGGGTTTCTGTCAGCTGGAGAGCATGTGGCCCGCACTTCAGGGGAGAGGCTTAATGATCTCATAGGGCTTTCCCATCCCTGGCTGGTGAGCTTCAAGAGTACACATGGATATGTGAGCATCAAGCTCAGACAATCTCAGATGTCATGAATAATTAGAAGCCCTCATTCAGGGACCAAGTGCTGAAGATGTTGCTTGGGCATATTTCACTCAAGGAACAAAGTAGGTTTCCCCTGTGCTGGGTGACTTCCCACATCTCCTGGAAGAAGGATGATGTTTGGGATCTCTTCATTCTTTCTACCACCCCTGGCTACAGAGGTTTTGTTTGGTGTCTCAGGCTTTTTCACCAGCACTTTGTGTTCATGTGAGTGCACAGTGATTGTGCACATGGTGGTAGGGGGGGTCAAAAAGGAATTTTTCAGCTTCTGCTTCTTCTTTTTCCTACTCTTCTTGTCTGCCTCCCTTCCCACCTTGGCCCCAGTGTCTGTTTCCCCACACAGCTACTCTACTCTGTTAAAGAGGGACATCTCATAATATAGCTCTGCAGGTTGTCATCTATCTGTAGCCTCCACTCTAACATTTGATTAGGTGGAAACCTCTAACCTTCAATTAGATGAAAAAGGAAGAAAGAAGAGAAACTTCCATGTGGTTGCTTGTGGCACAGTCCGTAACATATTTGCTGAGGAACAGGGACTCAAATCACTGGGATCTTCACTGACTTCATTACTGAGGAGGGATGTCCTCTGCAAGCTCCATCTTTGCTGTATAACACTGAGGCTTTGGCCGCTGAGGGCCAATGTTTGATCATTTAAACGTGTGGATTCAACAAGACCTACCAGGTTTTATCTACAAGGAGAAGGGAAGCTTGCAATGCTACCAACTGCTCTATTTCCTCTTAACTTAGGATCACTGACATTACATCATGGCACTTACTATGGCAGCTAATAATCACACAGTTTAGCATGATAAAATTAAGGAAGAGAAAGGGAGAAGGACATAACAAAAAGTCAAGATCATGTATACAGATTTCCAGAGAGTGAAAGCCCTGAAAATGCCATAAAACCTACAGACTCCCTTATTGCTGCCACTGTGGAAGAAGGTTTTTAAGTACAATGGCAGCAAATAGACCGAAGAAGGGAAAAAAAAATATGTGCTTTCACTGACCCCTAAGAAATCCTCCTCCTTCCAAGGAGTCTCTGTGAAGCTTTGCTTTTCTGATTATTTTTTAACACCCTGCTTAGACCACCGTACTGATTATGAACGTGATCAAGTTGCCTCTCCAAAATCAGGAGCTCTACAGGAATTAACACCCCAGGAAGCTCTAGTCCCAAATCCCACATAAGAGGCCCTGGCACCCACAAGTTTCACAGGATTTTTGGGTGCTCACCACCTCCCAGGAAGGGTGTATCCTCAAATGACAGAACTGAGCAGAGGAAAAAAAAAAAAAAAAAAAAAGTAAAAAAATCCCCTCAAAATACAAGTAAAATGTGCTTCTGATTCAAAATTAGCATTTGGCAGAGAAGTGACTCATGGTGACTGAGGGCTTCGTGCATCCCTCCTCTGAAGGAGCCAGGATTTTTTTCTGGCTTGTGAATCACCAGAAAATGGTGGATGAGCATGTCTTGACCTAAGCAAAAAGTGAGGGTGTTAAAGAAGAAGATGAACGGCTCATCTCTGCTCTCTGAAATTGCACTGCTGGCAACTTTGTGATGCCAGGAAGAGGGGAAACAGTATTTCCAAGGGTGGGTTAAAAGGTGGAAAGCCTCATTAAAAGTGAATTCTTGAGATCTGCAAACCCTGACTGTGAACTAAAGGTGGATTCAGCTGTACATGAAGCAGGGTCCTGCATGAGAAAAGGACATGTCAGCTCCTTCAAGGGCATTACACCTTCTTTATTTTTATTTTTTTTTTTAGGATGCCAAGTTTTAGAGGGTCTGGTATGTTTTCCAGATGTTTTTGTGACCGATAATGCCTCTGACAGTCCAAAAATCACATCTTCAGGCTCCTCACAAAAACCCTTCGGACTTCTTTGAGAAGTGGTGGGAGTGGGGATCAGGAAAACACCTGAGCATTACCCTAAACCCCACCTCCACAGTCTCCCTCCAGACACAACCCTGCATGAGCAGCAGTAGATGCAGCAGAGCCAGATGACATGACTCCAGAACAGGCTGCATGAATTGCAGTTTTACCAGCTAAATTGCTACAGGACAGACGGAAGGAGACACCTATATGTTTATTAAGTGCAGCACATATATAATGAATTTGTGTGAGTTCAGATGCATGAAAAGGGGCAAGCACTGCACCTCCAGCCCCACATCTTGGCAAACCCTTTCTGACCAAGGCAGGGCACAGACACATCTGGCTATCCAAACATTACCCCTACACCCCAGATGTGCTGCTGTCTTGGTTTTTGCCCTCGTGGGTGTGTTTTGCAGGGGGAGATGATCACAGGAGATCCAGCTGTCCAGGCAAGGAGAGGCACTGAAGTACATTTTGGTTGCAATCAAATAGCAAATCAGTGTTTCTTGATTACTAAGGTGAAAACATCAGCCCTTCTTCTGCTCCATGCTTCAGAACTATTCTCCTTGTTAAACTTTGTTCCTACATCTCCTTTAATTTTTTTTTTAATGCAGTTGATTCCCCACAGCACTGTCCCTGAATCAAGCAGTCTCTCATCCTGAAGCATAGAGAAATGTTAATGATGATCTTTTCTTTCTTCACATCATGTTGAATGAAGTGCCAGCTTTTGTTATGGATACAAAATACTGTCCTCTCTCAGCAGAGGATTCCCTTTGGATAATGACTCATCACAAAATAGTACCTTCCCAAGCATCCCTCATTAATTATCCCTCTGGTCAAGATTCCCAGAACCTTCCTACTGCAAAAACACCATGACACTGATGTCATGGTTTAACCTGAGCTCATCTTATACAATCTATCTCAGGTTTTGTGGGAAGCGTAGCCACGACTACAGAGAAATACTCAGGGTAAATACTCAAGGTGGTGTTGGGGAAAAGCTTAGTTGAGCTGTTTCATGGCAGCATTCTGATATCAGTGCTGCTAGAGGCGCTAGAAGGATGCCTGGGTGAGGGGCTGGATACGTCATTCCTCATGACTCCAGACATACAGGTGTAAACCCTATTTTTGCCACTTGTGTTGTGAATGCAGACAAGCAACACCGGGCTTTTGGGTTTCCCTTCTTCAGACTTGAAAGGAAGGTGAAAAATGCTTCTTCCATCCCAGGAGAGGCACAGGATGCTGCTGCTGAAGGGGACCCGAGGAGGAGCCCACAAATGCTATCTGCAAGGATGCTGTGGAATGGGATCAGCCACCTGCCCTAAGGTACCTGCTGAATCTTTTTGTCGAGTGGCAAAAGAGCAATGCTCGAGGGGATGTCAGGCCAGCTGTGCAGATCTGAGCACAAAATACTGCCTTAGCAAGGCTCCTGCCTCAAGCTCTTCAGCTAAGCATGGCAACAAAGAAGGAAAAAAAAAAGAAAAGAAAAGAAAAAAAAAGTAAAATTCAAATACTGCCATTACTTTCATGGTAATCAGCACAGCATTATGCAGAGTGATTTGTAATTTTACACTGATGACTATTATCTTCTGGCAGCCACCACGACTTAAACAAATGTCTGATATTGGAAGGGGCTGGGTTTTTTTTTTTGTGCCTTTGACAGGAACTTCACCACAACAAGAAGCCCAAAGAGAGGGAAACGCTGTTCTGCAGTCTCTGCTTCTCTTCTGATGTATGAATCTAGGCAGTCCTTCCTTGCTACTTATTATGCTTGGTGCTTACGGTAGTGCTTTGATGTCAACCTCACTTGAAGTGCCTTTTGCATGGCAATGGAAGAAACACACCCGGTGGACTTTGCTTGCAACATTCTCTCTTTTTTCAGATGGAGAAGTGCTCAGAGGGAGAGGGGATGCAAGGATAAACTCCACAGCTTGACCCAACATGACAAATTTTGAATATGAATAAGTAGTGTCAAAGCATTATCCAGGCTTTCACTTGAGCAAAAATATTAGGGTTTTTCTATTTTTTAATGCTTCTAAGAGAGGCAAAGCAGGTAGCAAGCACCTGAGTAATAAGTGATTAAATAACTCTTCATCTGAACAGGTTCAAGGCTCGTCTTCCTTATAACTCATAAAACAAGAGGAGTAGGAAAGCAAGAAGCACAAAAGAATACAGGGAATAAGACATGCTCTATTTTGCCTTGACTTTCATCTTGTCTCTTCAACTGAATTTCTGAAAAATCCAAATCCCCCAGTGAATGGGAGAGCTTCAAACTCAAGAGCTGCCTGGTCCTGCACACTCAATAGGATCAAACACAAAATGGGACCGTGCTCCAGAGCTGGAATTCTCCAGTTTGGGTTCATTCATAACATTAATATTTTTCTTGCCATCGAATCATGTTCGTTCAAGATGCCTGGGTTGCTCAGACTCTCCCAGTAACCACAAGAATATCCTGCCAATCCACAGGGATTTCCTATAGTATTATTTTTAGAAAAAATTCAGAGTTTTGAATCAAAGAAAAACTGCTTGGGCCAGTGTTCCATCCAGGATAAACCTGGCTGGTTTTCAGTCAATCTTTTCATTAAATTTTCAAGTTTCGATAGAAAAGAAAGGAGGATTGAATACACTCTCTAGGAAAATTTTGTAGGGAATAATTTTGCCTTTCAAGCAAAACAGCTACACTTCCTCAAAGCTGATCCACACTCACAGAACTTTATTTGTTGCTGGGGATATTATGAGTTTTTGACTGGCTAATTTTGATGTGTTGTTGGCATGAGTGGAGTATTTCTGGGCACTCTTTTAAAGCTTTTAAGGGTTTTTTTGCTTTTGTTCTGGAAACTGTCGCGTGCTCAACAGCTGACAAGCTGTTTTCGGCTCTAGCGGCTTGTCCAATAAAATATATTATCATTCCCTATGGCCTTGATGCATTTCTGGGATGCTCAGAAAAATAAAGGGCTGCCATTCCCACCTCAAAGCCTCTTACCAAGTACTCTGCATAATATGTAAAAACCTGCTGTCCTGAAGTATTCGTAATTTAAAGTTGAGGGGATATGATGAACTATCCCCTTCAATCCTCATCAGGCCAGATTCAAGGTCACACACACACACACACACCACCCCCCTGTATCTTCATGAGAATTTGGCACAAACCCATGGCTTCTTGTTTTATAATTAAAAACCACTTTTGAAAATCTTGCGTGATACCACCCAAAGCTCCTTAGCCCAAAGAATGATGTTTTGCAAAGAAGTTTTTTTGCTTGCAATGCTTCAACTTTTTTTCTTTTTGTTTTTCAGGAGGTCCTTTTTTAGGTTGGGGAGGTGTTAGCATCTTTTTGAGATGCTGCATACTGTCAAACACAAGAAAGCCAAAGTGAGGTAGTCCAGTGGTCCCCCAAAACAGAGAGACAGTGTTCCCAGGTGGCTACAGCGCATCAGTCTGTGATTTCCTGCCCAGCTGTCTGGAGGCACACATGCCTGGCCAGCTGGTTTATCAACCAGTACCCTCCAAGTAAAGCTATTTTTAATTATTTCAAAGACATGGTTTTTCTCCTCTGCCAGTGGCACAGGCATGGCTCCATAGCCTCTCTATCCTCCTTCTCCCCACTACTTGTCTGGGCCCTGGGGTCCTCTTATATCTGAGGAGATGTGTTTCATCTCAGATTTAGCCTTAAGAAGAGTAAACTCTTCACTGCCCAGCTGGAGCTGCCAGGAGCTCCAATAAACATCTTCTCCCTTGTTTTGCTCAGGAATGTTATCTCGGTCTTTGTTTTACCTTTCCTGCTCAGCTTCGCTCAAGGTAACCCAAAACCACATATAAACCATAACACTAGGAGCTCCCAGTTTGCAGGGTCCACCTTCACAAATCTTTTGGATGCCCACCTTGCCTCCTCCACCCTATCTCCCATCAGGTCAATAACTCCTAAATTATTCGCTCCCTCATGGTGATGTCTCACCAGTCCCCCCATGGGTAGGATTTGCTGGGGTCATTCTGCACAGAGGGCTTGGCCAGATCCTGGAGTTGTGGACAAAAAGTGGGATGTCAGCAAACAATGTGCACTTGCAGCCCAGGATGCCATTGGCCTTCTGGGCTGCATCAAAAGTAGTGTGGCCAGTAGGGCCAGGGAGGTGATTCTGCCCCTCTACTCGACTCTGGTGAGACTCCATCTGGAATACTGTGTACAGCTCTGGAGCCCTCAGCACAAGAGGGACATGGACCTGTTGGAATGAGTCCAGAGAAGGGCCACAAAAATGGTCAGAGGGCTGGAGCACCTCTCCTACAAAGACAGACTGAAAGAGTTGGGATTGTTCAGCCTAGAGAGGAGAAGGCTCCAGGGAGACCTTATAGCAGCCTTCCAGTACCTGAAGTGGCCTACAGGAAAGCTGAGGAGGGACTGTTTACAAGGGTGTGTAGCGATAGGACAAGGGGCAATGGTCTTAAACTAGAGCAGGGTAGATTTAGACTAGACATTAGGAAGAAGTTCTTCACAATGAGGGTGCTGAAGCACTGGAACAGGTTGCTCAGAGATGTGGTGGAGGCCCCATCCCTAGAAACATTCAAGGTCAGGCTCGACCAGGCTCTGAGCAACCTGATCTTGTTAAAAAGGTCCCTGTGCACTGCAGGGGGGGCTCGAAGAGATGACCTTTAAAGGTCCTTTCCAACCCCACAAATGCTATGATTCTATGAGATCCTCATACCTCTATGGCATCTGGGGAGGAGTGGGGTGTCCTTTGTCCACCTGAACAGGGTGGCTGTAAAAAAAACAACCCTAAGGCTCAGCTCTGTAACAGTGAGCAGGTCTGTAAAAAAAATTTAAAAAATTCAGAGTTGTCTTTTATTTCTCCACTCAGCTCCATGTTTACCTCTGAACATCAGCGCTCACGGCAGGGCTGTGTTTCATAGAATCATAGAATCATAGAATTGTTAAGGTTGGAAGGGACTTTAAAGATCGTCTAGTTCCAACCCCCCTGCTATGAGCAGGGACTCCTACCACTAGACTAGGTTGCAAAAAACCTAATGAAACCTTGCCTTAAAAACCCGCAGGGATGGGGCATCCACAACCTCCCTGAGCAACATATTCCAGCACCTCACCACCTTTATAGTGAAGAATTTCTTCCTAATATATAACCTAAATCTCCCCTCTTTCAGTTTAAACCCATTACCCCTTGTCCTATCTCTATTTTCTTTGGTGAAAAGCCCCTCCCCAGCTTTTCTGTAGGCCCCCTTCAAGTACTGGAAGGCTGCTATAAGGTCTCCCCAAAGCCTTCTCTTCTCCAGGCTGAACAGCCCAAACTCCCTCAGCCTGTCTTCATAGCAGAGGTGCTCCAGCCCTTTGAGCATCTTCGTGGCCCTTCTCTGGACCCTTTCCAACAGCTCCATTATGTCTTTCCTGTGCTGAGGGCTCCAGAGCTGTACACAGTATTCCAGATGGGATCTCACCAGAGCATAGGGGCAGAATCTGGCAGCTCATGTCAAGGTTCTCATCCACTATCACCCCAAGGTCCTTCTCCTCAGGACTGCTCTCTAGCCATTCTCCCCCCAGCCTGTATTTATGCCTGGGGTTGCGCTGACCCAAGAGAAGGACCTTGCACTTGGCCTTGTTGAGCCTCTCAAGGTTGGCATTGGCCCACGTCTCAAGCCTATCAAGGTCCCTCTGGATAGCATCCCTTCCTTCTAGAGTGTCAACCACACCACACAGCTTGGTATCATCAGCAAAGTTGCTGAGGATACACTCAATCCCACTGTCCATATCTCCAACAAAGATGTTGAACAGCACTGGTCCCAGTACTGACCTCTGAAGAACACCACTCATCACTTGCCTCCACTTGGACACTGAACCATTGACCACAACTCTCTGAGTGTGGCCATCCAGCCAATTACTTATCCACCAAGTGGTCCATCTGTCAAATCCATGCCTTGTCAATTGGGAGACCAGGATGTTGTGTGGGACAGTGTCAAATGCCTTGCACAAATCCAGGTAGATGACATCAGTTGGTCTGCCACTATCCACCATCTCTGTAGCCCCATCATAGAAGGCCACCAAATATTATATAACACACACACACCCCCTTAGATAATTTTAGTTAATTTCTAGTGTCAGTGGCTCAGATGTCTCCCAGGTTCCACCATGATTACAGTGATGGCACTGGGGAGCCAAGCAGGCCCACCACGCGTGGCCCAAGCTGCATCCCAAGGATGTCGGCTGCTGCTCGCACCCCTGCCCTGCTCCACTGGCAGCTCTGGGAAAATTAAAAAAGACTCACAATCTGTTATGGTGGGATGCAGAGGTCTGCCCCTGTGGGCAGGCAACTCGGGCTTGTAGTTATCTAGGAGGTGGGAACAGCCCCTTTCATCTCAGCCAATTAGCTCAAACGATAAAGATGGTGACAGAGCTGAGAGCAGCTGAGTTTATCACAGCTTTTAATTTAGAAGAAACAACCTGCTAATGTGCGCTCTGAGCAGATGGATGTCACACAAGCCAGGATTTTAGGAAGCATTCCCGATTTTTCCAGACTTCTCTTTTTAAGACCTTCCTATTACCTTTTTTTAGCCTCATGGAGACTGGCAAAGGCCAAAGTGGGATGGTGGTGGAGCTGCAGTCAGGGAAAGGTAGGAGGAACTGGCTAGAGTTTCTCTGACCTGGGATGAGGAGCACTGAGGCTGGTGTAACTTTTGCTCCGTGGGGATCTGCAATGGAAAACCATCTCCCATAACCAGGGAATTTGCTCCTGGAGCCGTTGTTCCTGTGCTCATGCTGCTTTTTGCACCCTGAAAATGCTCCCTTTGAGGGAAGGACCTCACAGAGCTTTATGAAGGCAATAGTCTGGCCCCAGCAGATAACTCAGATGACAGATTTGCAAAGACCTATAAAGCATTTTGTTCATTCCTCGAATGGAGTATAAAGAGAAGTGTTATTTTTCATATTTTTCAATCCCATTGCTTGCTCTTAGATTAGTTTCAGAAACACCCAACCCTGCAGGAAGGTTAGCAAGGGCTTGGTGTTCACCCCTTGGAGTACAGGTTGGTGTGAGTGGGCACTCAATAACCCATAGCCTGCCTGCCTGCCTGCTTGCTGGTTTCAGGATCTACTTACTGATGGGCATAGCAACAGGAATACAGATTTATTACCAAATAATCCTTCATTCTTGAAATCCTCTACCCCAGCACTCTGAAATATCGAGAGATGAATGCTAATTTCAGCAATTCCCCAAGCTGCACTCACAGAGCTTGTTCACAGTGATTATCTGATTTGCTTCAGCCAAAAATTGTCCTAATACTTCTCCTTGGTAATTATTTGAAAAAGCCGTTGCAATGCGCCACCTGCCCCTCCACACAATGTCCCTGTCCTGTTCTTTTACTGGCAGCTATAGGAACCAGATGCCGAGGTGCGGAAGATAATTTCCCCATGGCAAGGAACATCTGGCTCTTTGGCAAACTCAAAAAACCATCGTGCTGACCAACCTCTCCAGCATAGCTTTTAGTTGTACAATGAGGTTGTACGTGAGCTGGCAGTAAAATCTTGCTCTTCCAGACACCTTTTTTCTTCAGGTGACTTTTGCATTTAGAAGATGTGTTGCTTTGCCAAGAGACCTGGTTTCTTGAAAGCTCAGCTTACCTGTGCTGTCCTTGTTTCTCAGCAGACCTTATTTGCTAGCTTCTAACCACCATTCTGCTATTTACAGTGGCCTCTTCTTCCCTTGTAAAAGGTTTCTTAGGTACAACACCAAGATTATTATTCTTTTCCCCATATACCTGATATTTGCCTTGTGTTCGTCTCACTCAATCTCAATCAGTTCTCTGAAGAACCTAAATAAGGAGTGTCATCATCCTGGGTGGCCCAGAAGATGCAAGAGATGTTTCAACCAGCAGGAGTTATAGCTAGGCAGGACCATCCTCTACAGGCTCTCTCTTTCCACTGAGCCCAGGTGAGGTCTTGAGTGACCATGACCCTACTTCAGACAGCCTAGTGATGTGATGACACCAGGGATGCTTCGTCCAGTCCTTGGCTGAGCACCACACAAGTATGCAAAATGACAGTCACTAAGAGCTGGGCTATGGGGCAGGGTGGTGACTCCCCAACCCAAAAGGACTCTGTGTATATCTGCCTGGGGGAAGCACATGGGTGTAAAATCCAACTTAGCTCGGTGGCATGTGCGGGACTCAGCTTGAGAACCAACAGCCACATGAGGTGTGACGTGGAGAAGAAAGTAGCTGTCCACTAACTTTTTTTTTTGGCTGATGAGAAATATGCCTTCTGTCTTCTGTCAAATGCACTGAAATGTAGAGGCATTAAATAAAATAATTTCCTCCTTTTTCTTTTTTCCTGGTTTTGGTTTTGGTTTTTTTTTCATATATTAACATTTGCTATAGTAGAGTGGTGAGTTATTGTGGTAGAGCTAAACTACTGTGGCTTGAAGAGTTTTGCAAAAATAGTTGTTTTATGTTAGACAAACATGGAGTTTTGGTTAGTCTGAGGTAGCAGCAAATGAGGCAGAAATAAAAATCTTGGAAAGTTAAGAAACTGCTCTCTGGTCGGTCTGCTACTTACATCAGAGGCATTCTTGATTTTATAAGAAACTTTATTTACACCCCCCCTTAATCTGATGTTCTTCACCAGGACCTGGAACATAAAAATTTAAAATAATGGACAGTCCTGCATCACTTATGAGACATTTACACCTTTAATGTAGCCTATTGCTATTATTAATCTGTTATTAATCATCCTTTCCTCAGTATGGATCAGGAAAACTGGACTGCTCTGAAAACAGGCTTCCCCTGTGCATTGATGGAAGGTGGGATGCAGGACACAGTTTGCTGGGATCCACATCTTGTTGCTCCTGCGGCACCTCCTGCCCAATCCTGCTGCCTGCAGGGGAGGAGTCCAGGAGCATGACTGCCAGGCCAGAAGTCACAAACTTCACTAGGTTCCTCCCAAAACCCACCAAGATGCTCATGCAAGAGGGTTTCTCCCTCAGGGCTTCCATTTTGGCAGTTCTAGCTGAGCAAACAGAGAGGGATCCCTAGGTTGCTATCCAAGCCAAAGGCAAAAGCCCCAGGAGACCAGGATAGCACAAAGCTAGGTGTGGGAGAGCTGCTCTCCCAAAATGGCCACGAGTTATGTGGCTGAGTGGAAAAACTTTACTAAGAGGTGCATTGTGCTGCCTAAAAATAACCACTGCTCCTGTATCCAAACCACAGCCCTCCAGAGGGCTAGAGTATTTAAGCACATTTGGATGCTAAGAGGAATCCTAATCAGTGAGACATTTCACTTTGGCTGCAGACCTCTCTGAAGTCACTAGGAAGCATCTGCAGAGGCAATGGGAGAACTTGGCTGTCACCCATGCCTATGCACTGCAGCAGCCAGTCTGCTGCTTTAGTGGTTTCCTTTAATTGGGGTGATAGCATGCAGAGGAGCAAATTAAAATCCTGTGAACTCAACTATATAAAGAAGCTCATAGCTGGGTGGACAAGGCTGGACAGATTGACATGAGTGGGATGTATCACTTGTTAGCCCATCCTCTGTCCTGTGGGAAAAGATCCCCTTCAGACACTACATTTGTCCCCCATTGCCAGGACTCTTGCATCTTCCCCTCAAGCAGGTGGATTGGATTTTGGATGGGAAGGGTCAAGGTCCAGTTTAATCCAGTGGTTCCCATTCCTCTACCATCCTCACCCTGCCAGGGCTCCCTTTCATGGATCTCAACTTTGTTGCTTCCATGACAGCAGACAATTCAAAAATATTAATTATTCATTATTTTAAAAAAATACAAAATTGTCCCACAATGCTTCCACTCTCTAAAAGACTTTTTTTTCTTACTTCCCAGTGATTTTCTTTAAATTTAAGATGGTACGGGTCAACTTTGCTCCAAAAATGCACAAAGCCGCTGCATAACTATTTTCCAAATAATTAATCTTTCCAGTGGAATAACTTAAAGCCCCACATTTCCTGTTATGTTATACAGCTGCAATTTGTAACGAGAGATCCTGCGCTGTGCTACGTGGGCAGAAGGCCAAGGACGTGGTGCTTTACCTACACAAGAGCCTTACATAAATAATCCTTAGCCACAAGTTAAACAGTTAGGTACTGTTCAGTTCAAGGAAAAAGGAGAGGGAAAACAAAAGCCTTTCTTCTAGTTGTCATTTCACGGTTCAGCATTAAAATTTCAGAAGTATTTTATTTTATTTTGTAAGCTTCAGTGGCTGGGAATGCCCCTTTCTCACGTGGCAGGGAAATACTTGCTCAGTTAGACCACCAAAAAGCATTTTTATTGATTACTTTGTATTTCAAACAAGTATTTTGTCTGCCATAAAGATTACAGCCTCCTGTATAACTTAGATCTCAAGAGCTGTCATGCATAAGCCTAGCAACACTTGCTTCTCTGCCCAGCGCAGGGCTGGAGTGGAAATAATGGGAGCTGGCCAGGAGATAAGGGAAACACCCCATGTGCTGGCTGGGACAGCCCCTGGAGAGCCACCAGGGCGAGGCATAAATAAGAGTCGCCCTGAGATGGCGAGAAAGGGTGCCAGGAGCTGCGCTGGTTCCCGGCCAGCTGCAGCATGGGGGCAGCCCCGGGATGATATAAAGCCTCCATTGGCAAGCTCTGCCTGGCACAACGGGCAGCGTTGTCATGCTGGAGCATGGAGGGTCTGGACTCCCGAAATCACTGGGTCTCACTTGCCACATGCATTTTATGTATCAGTAGTAACAGCATCGTACATATTGGGGGGGTGAGGAAGGGTTTAGCTGCAATAATAGCAGTGTTTATAGGTATGATAAATTGTCATCAGAATCACGAGTACTGCTATTATACTTCCAGGATAACAGTGAGAAGGACTGGCATATGGCAAAAATCAGTTGTTAATTGTTGTCTTCTCAAACTGAGGGAAACCATTTCAAAGGCTTACACCTCCAGGCTCTAATTCAGCAAAGCACATATGCATGGTGTGCACGCTCCTGGGTCAAATTCCCAAGGCTATTTCATTCCTAAAGACACAGCAAGGAGCTTGGTGGGAGTTTGTTGTGGGCTGGGAAGATCCAAAAGCATCTAAGCCAGTTCAGCACCTAACTCCCTGTGTTGTCAGTGGGATTTCAGGCATTTATGTGCACTTCCAGGCCTCTAAATACACTCAAGGTATCTAACCCATGGCTAACAAGGGCTAACATGAGGGGGATGGGATGGAGTGGAGGATGTGTCCCTTGTAAGAGCAGGCACTGGCTGCTTGCCTCCTTTTCCTGGCAAGAAGACAAGGATCTCAGTGTGCTCCCTAAAATCACAGCTTGCCCAGCCCAGTGAGGGAGCAAGCCCAGCAAGATAACTTCCAGCACCTCCTAAATTGCATGGTATCCCTACCTATTTTGGGGGTACTGTCAGACCTCCAGGTGATGGAATGGGCTTTTTGGGAGCAGTGCATGAGACCAGAGGCCGCAGTTTCCCCTTGGCCCTACCGATGGCTCCTGCTCATGCTGATGGGACTTATCCCAGGCAATGGAGAAGAGCCTAGTGCCCATGTCAGGATCAGTCCTGGCCGGTCAGACGCGTTGCCCTGGTGTCTGGGACATGTGTCTTGCATCAGCCGCAATGTACAAGAGTAACCCATCAAAGGGGAAATTATCTGAAATTAGGCAAACAGGAGAACGGCTTCCAAAAGGCATGAGAATTATCTTGTTTCATGCTTAGAATAACCTCATTACCACAATATCCTGAATGAATTACACCAAACTTCTCATGCACACACACAAAGAGAAAAACTCCCCTTTTGGGCTACTTAACAACAGCGAGAAATTTCAGAAGGGGAAGCTCCTGAAAAGAGGAAATTTGAAGAAAAAGTGTCCTTTGGAATGTAACTACAAAGTGGGTATCATCATGCTTTGATATTTATAATGGCAATTGTTCTCCTCCTTGTGAAATGCATTTCTTTTGTACCAGCAAATTCTTGGGAAAAAAAGCATAATCTCACAAACATTGTGCATTAGGAAACTACTCAAATTAAGGCCTCTCTGAGACTCTGATCCATGCAGTGGCTAGGAAGGCCAGCAGGAAAAAGAAAAAGCAGCTCAGAGAGGGAAAACTATTTCCTCCTGGCAAGAGAGGGCTATTTATTGTAAACACAGATGGGGTAGCTTACACTGCCCTATGAGAAATTATGTTTGTGTCTCAATTTTTCCTAACCAAGACCACAGCTGGTGGGTTTGCACCCAGGCAAGGTGCCTGTAGAAGTAATCACGCTTGAAGAGACTTTAACATCCTCCTTGCACGTGGATACACATCCCACGTCCCCTTAAACTCTGGGCACCTGATGAAGCCAATATCACAGAGCTGGAGAAGTGATCGTGATGTTGTCTACCTTACCTTAGCAAGGCCTTTGACATGCTTTCCCACAGCATTTTCCTAGAGAAGCTGGCTGCTCATGGTTCGGATGTGCATACACTTTGCTGGGTAAAAAACTGGTTGGATGGCTGGGTCGTAAGAGTTGTGTTGAATGGAGTTAAATTCAGTTGTCTAGTCATGAGTGGTGTTCCCCAGGGCTCAGTGCTGGGGCTGCTCCTGGTTAGCATCTGTATTGATGACTTGGATGAGGGGATAGAGTGCACCCTCAGTTAGTTTGCAGATGACACTAAGCTGGGTGGGAGTGTCAATCTGCTTGAGGGCAGGGAGGCTCTGCAGATGGATCTACACAGGCTTGACTGATGGGCCAAGGTCAATAGCATGAGTTTCAAGAAGGCCAAATGGTGGGTCCTGCACTTTGGCCACAACAACCCCCGGCAGCACTACAGGCTTGGGGAGGAGTGGCTGGAGAGCTGCCCAGCAGAGAGCAACCTGGCCTGGGGGTGCTGATTGACAGCTGGCTCAACATGAGCCAGCAGTGTGCCCAGGTGGCCAAGAAGGCCAATGGCATCCTGGCCTGCATCAGGAATAGTGTGACCAGCAGAACAAGGGAGATGATCTTACCCCTCTACTAGGCCTTGGTGAGGCTGCACCTCGAGCACTGTGAGCAGTGCTGGGCACTGCAGTATAGGAAGGACATCGAGGTGCAGAAGAGGGTGCAGAGAAGGGCAACTAGGCTGATTAGGGGTCTGGAGAACCAACCCTGTGAGGAGAGGCTGAGGGAGCTGGGGCTGTTCAGCCTGGAGAAGAGGAGGCTGAGGGGAGACCTCATTGCTCTGTACAACTACCTGAGAGGAGGTTGTAGTGAGGTGGGTGTTGACCTCTTCTCTCTAGTGACTAGCGACAGGACAAGAAAATGGGGTCAAGTTGTGCCAGGGGAGGTTCAGATTGGATATTAGGAAAAATTTCTTCACTGAAAGAGTGGTGAGACATTGGAACAGGATGCCCAGGGAGGTGTTCAAAAAACCGGGTAGATGTGGTGCTTTGGGAGATGGTTTAGTGGTCATGGGGTATAGGGCTGACAATTGAACTTGATGACCTTGAAGGTAATTTCCAACCTTAATGATTCTATGATTTTATTCTATTCTATGATTAAATCATGGTTCTCACTATAGTGTCTCAGTGGCCAATTAGGCTGTGATGATGGAAAAACAAAGCCCTTGCAAGGGGGCCGTGGAAAGAGATGGTGAGAAAAGAAGGACAGAACCTCACCTCATTTCATTAGCTGGCTCTCGGCAGCTAACGAGAGGGGTCTATCACATCAGCAGACTTGTCTAAATTTATAGGTGCTGCCTAAAGCTACCAAAATATTGACTGAGCTATTGAAGCATGAGGGTTATTAACACAAAGACCTCCTTGCTTTATAGAAAGCTGATAGTGCAGGTTCTCTGGGAATTGCCAGGAACTGCTGCAACCTCTAAGTTTTTGGCAAAAATAAAAAGCAGAGGAGGGGAGATGTCTCGGTAGTGACATCTTGCACTGACACAGGTAAAATTAACCCTTCAGGGATCTGGTTCCTGTATGGTCAGTATGTCTGAGTGGTGTGCAAGCCCTTGGCTGCACCCTGATCTATCCTGGGCTGAAATACTTTTGGTGGAGAGGGACAGGCTGGGAGAGCTGCTGCTGGCAGTTAATGGGAGCTGAGAAGAAGCATAATATTGCTAGTGATCAGAGAGCCAGTATCAGTAAGTAAGGTTACTTTTAGCAACACTAGGGTTACTTTAGAGATGTGGGGTGGGCGAGTCTGTTAAGGAAGGAGCTGTCTTATAAATAAGGTGATGGATTCAGCTGAAACATTGCAAGGCACCTTTGGCGTCAACCATCAAGGTACCTTCTTGGATTATTTTGGTCATTTTTTAGCTTTTCAGGAAATTTTCCTACAGAAAGGCAAAGGTCCTCAAGAGTATGTCTCTCTCCTGCCATCCCCCTCTCTCCCTTCAATCCTGTTCCCCCAGCAGAAACCATATTCAGCAGCTGGGGAAGGGACTCAGAGCTTTGTTTATGCCACAAAATAAAAGAGGACCAGTGGTGGGATGCGCACCTGGCAGCACTATCCAGCTCTTAGTTGCTCCCTGGCTCAGATGCCATGGATGCTCTCCTCAAACAGAGACAAGCTCATCTCCAGCACCACTGGTCGCCATCCTCCCATGTTATTCCAGTGAGGTTTTGCACCCTGAACACCCTGATGCTACCCTTGAGGGGGTGTGAAACCCCCTTCCCTGTCATGCCATGAAAATCTCTTGTTGGTAGGCTGCAACAGAGAGCTCACGCTATTTTAAATACTGAAAAAAAACACACGAAAAATAGCAAGAATGGCTCTGCACTACATGGGGTGCTGCACAGGGAGCACGCAGCCAGCCTGGTGCTTGGCTTTGGGGCTGGAGGCTGCTACCAGGCTCTGCTTCAGCAGTATATAGGATGAATGCACAGAAAAGGCTTTTCCCCAAGGTTTTGGGTAGAAGAGTCCCACTGAGCGAAAAGCTAGTGAGCCAACACCTACCTATCTCTTAGGGGAGTCCTATGGAGTTGTTCTTGTCTTGGGAATGACTTGGGTATGGCTGGATTTTTTTCCATAGCCGCAGTTAAGGTGATCAGCAAAATGCCACGTGCTTCCATTGCTGCATTTTCAGCACCATCACAACCCAAGAGACAGCAGAGCAGGAGCTGGTAGTGCATGGGCAGCCTTGGCTCAGTCAGAGGAACAGCATTTGAGGGAGCTCCCTGGGATCCAGGGAGCCCGTGAGCTCCACAAGCTCCTTGAAATCAGGCTGGCAAGCAGAGAGCTGGCCTCCAACCAGGGTTAAAGCTGCCTTCAGTTCTGCTTCTGATTGAGCAACTCCCATGGATGGTAAGAGCCAGAGCTAAGCAGCTGGGTCTGGTCAAGTCCCTGAGCAAGCCCATGGGCAGAGCACACCATGTGGGTATTCTGCCTGGAAATGACATCTAAAAAAGGATTGTCAGAAATATACTGGAAGCAGGGGGGCCAGTTCATGCTATACGTCTGACTCAATGGAAGTATTCTGGTTTTCCGTGAAGCTTTTCTCAAAGTTAATAAGTTTTCCTTCCTTTTTTTTTTTACTTTTTTAAAACTTAATATTTATTTATTTAGCATATTCTTTTCTTTTCCAGCAAGGAAAACTGCAGAAGGAGAGAGAGGCCAAACCAGGTGAATAAACAGAAAATGAAACACTTGAAAAGCTGTTCATTAACATTTTTATTTTCAAAGCAAAATAAGCAGAGTAAAACTTGCGTGAAATCCTTGCCTTTTCCTGTTTCTTGCTCTCAGTTTGTTTTTTTTTTTAAATGTGACAAAACCATGACTCCAGTTGTTTCATCAGGCTCATCCCAAAGACTAGGCCTGATGAATTGGCTGCATGTCAGCACAACTCTCACCAGACATCAGAGAATTCCTAACAGCAAATTGCCCCAACACTGGAAAGGAACTTCTATCGGCACTTGCATATTGTTAGACACAGGAGAGACAAATCCAGGATGAATTTGGCTTTATTTTGCCCCCTATCTCTAGTTTGGGTAGTTTCTCCCAAGTTTGAAGCCATGGGTGGCAAACAGGTAGAGAAAGATGGGGAAGACACGGAAAGGACAGGGATGAGAGTTCACGTATGGCTCAAGTAAAGGAACATGGCAGGAAAGGTGATAAACAGATGAAAAAAAAAGCAAAACGACCAAAAATTTAAAGAAACTTACAGAAATGTGGAGGAGTTCCAGTAAAATGGGTATGAGAAACAATCTAGAAATGGTAGGCCATGATGCAGGTGGTTATATTTAGTTAAGCCACTAGCACTTTCCTCTGGTGACAAAAGTGACAATTGCAGGGCTTAGGTCTTAATCCAACAAGGGAATTTCAACATGGGCTTATTTTTAAACATGTGAGTAATCCTCATGATTCCCATTCAGAAAGGTAGATCCCAGCTAGTATCAAGCCTGTTGTCAGCTTAGACCTCACTGTTGGAGAAAAAAAGATGTTCTGAATCTCTTTCAAGTCACACGCTTTATTTTTCCCTGTGAAAAGATGTACATACCCAAATTTCTTTGGATTAACAAGGACATGGAGGAGGCTTCTGTGAGATCAGAAAATGGGGTTTGAGGTTTCCCTGGGACTGAACAGGTCTGCCTGGGGACACAGCTTCTGTTGTGTTTTGCTGAAAGCAAAGCTGGGAATCAAATCAGCATGATAGAGACATTTCCAGCATGATGGAAAAATGCAAGGAGACACTGGGACATTGGCATCTGAGGCACCACATCCTTGGAAATGGGGTTTGCCTGGTGCAGAGAATATGGGGCAGGGCACCTCGGCTCCATCCCAGCCTCAAGCAACCTGTACAGACCTTGGCTTGGGTGCGAAGGGATGCATAAGACCACATCTGGGGTTGAGCCTGGCTCTTGCATTCAGAGCTCCATTGATAATTATATTTATACAACACAATTATAAGAATGTATTGATTATGCCCAAATCCACTGTCTGCTCTTAAAAGTCAGCCTAGGCATGAGTTTCACATGAAGAATTTTATTCACTGTATTTGAGAGTGGGGTTTTTTTGGAGGAGGAGCCAGGATTGCTTGCTCTGTCAGCACCCATCCTTTCAAAGTGGTCAGAAAATCAAATGTTTTGAAGCTTAAACTTTCAGACACTGAGAAAACCAGTGACATCTGGAGTCAAATGCTCAGCTTGGAAGTGAGTTGTTCCTACATGGGGATGGTCCTTCCTTCCCTCAGTGGCATTTTATCACTTGCTGCAAGCACGGCAGTCTCCCCTGACACAGCAGAGCCATGTGCTGCTCCTTAAGTGCCATTGACCTCCATCGATACTCAAACAGGTAAATCATCACCCTCATCCCCTCTCCCTCTGCTGGGCTTTATACTGATAAACCCACTGGGTGTTCAAACATCCACAGAAAGCTGTGCCTCCTCTTGCAGAGGCTGCTCTTAGCCAGCTCCACACTGCTCCAGTGTGTCAACATCTTCAGGATATTTAGGAAATTAGAATGCCTGGAGGAG
This sequence comes from Hemiprocne comata, assembly GCA_020745705.1. NCBI lineage: Eukaryota > Metazoa > Chordata > Aves > Apodiformes > Apodidae > Hemiprocne > Hemiprocne comata. The sequence goes on along the minus strand of CM036588.1, from coordinate 66,986,066 downwards.
TCTCCAGTTGCCGGATGCAGTGTGATTTCATGGAGAGATGGTTTCTCCACCAGACATTGATGCGGAGCTGATGGAACCCACAGAAAGCCCCAATTTGGGACAATTTACCATCTTTGAAAAAGAGCATATCCATGGCATTGGTTTGGCAGCAACACCCGACTGTGTCAACCTGGCATCTTCTTGTTTAACAGGTGGATTTTTTTTTCCTTCCCAGATAGGAAGAAATTGCCAGCAGGTTACTCCACTTATTTCTGTCAGACTGATGTGAACAATTTCCACAATGCTCTATAATGAAAAATTTCTTTTGGAAGATGGTTGAAAACAGTGAGATTTGGCCAGTCTGTCCTCCTCCTTTTATCAGTGGCATCAGAAGTCACTGAAACTGATGCCAGATAAAGAGATCTCAATTAACTGCACTCCTGGAAATATACATCAAATTGCATTCAAGTTTGCAAAACCTTCCAAGGAGCAATGAAGGACTACTAAGTAGATGGAGAAGAGAAGTGACTGAAATAAAGCAGGTCATGATGCTCAAAATATATAGCAGTGTTGCAAAAAAAGGGAAAGTGACTTGAGTCTCATTTTAATTAGTATAAAAAGCCCTGCCCATATTTATGCAAGCATTTTATGCAGTCTTAGATGTAGGTTATTTGCAGGAAGTGCTTTGCCATAGCTTGCTGCTATGCGGCTGACAGTGGAAGCTCAGAAAATGAAGGCACCAGGTCCTCTAACACTCCAGCCCTGAAATCTGGATTAGACAGCAATGATTTAAAAAAGGCCAGGCAGGAGCAGCAGCCTTATTTACAAGAGGGTTATATTCAGTGGTGTGGGGGAGTGGTCACAAGGAGGTAAATTTTGGGCTAGAAATCCCCTGCAGCATCCCTCAGATTTCTGTCCTGAGTCACCTTTGAGAGCAACATTTAAACGTATGCAGAAGGGATCAGTGGCTAGTGGCACTGAATCAGCCTGCCCGTCTTGCAAAACTTACTCCATCACCCCTTCTTCCTCCTCTGACCCTTACTATGGGGTGAGGAGAGCGAGGTGGGGGAGCGAATGGCACGGCAGGACTTCAGAACCCCCCCAAAACCCAAGTCAGGCAGAGACGCAGACATTGGACGCCCATTAATTCCGGGGAACAGGCATTTCCCCAGTGCTGACTCGGCAAGAGTTGTAGTAATACGCTTTACAATGCCCATGCAAGGTGGCTTGTAGGGATGCGTGGCTCATTTTCCCCCTCCCTTTCTCTCCGAGACAGACTGCAGCAGACAGCGTGCATCCCCCCTTGCACCTCCCGGCCCCCGTCTCCCAGCTCCATCCATGCCAAGCCCAGCTGCTCGGCTCCGGGTGCTGCTGCAGCTCCCGCTCCTGCCGGCACGGCGGCTGCTGCCGCGCGGAGCAGGGGAGGGCCATCGTGACGCACCCTATTGGTATTACAAGACTTCACCAGCTATTTATAGGCCCCCGCCGACCGCAGAAGGCTCCTGGCCTCTCATTTTCTCCCTCCCTCCTTCTCGCTCACTGGCTTTAGCTCAGCGCAGGAGGGGGAGCAGAAGAGAGGCTGTAAATAAACCAGTGCTTCCAAGCACGACGTTCCCGAGCACTGCAAAGTTTCGGCCCCTCCACTATCGAAATCACCTAGCAGATTGTTTTCAGTGCACCAGCTTTTTGCTCTGGTGTTCTTTCCTTGCAGCTTTTCAGCTTGGATTTCTTTCCCTTTTTGCTTTGTGTTTTTTTTTTTTTCCTTTCCCGCTCTGTCTTCACGCAGTTTCACTTCCCAGTTCCTGGCATTGGCTTGGCTATTCCTCAGCAGGGCTGGATAAAGCCCAGAGAAGGGGAGTCCTCTCTATTGAGCTTGGCAAATTTCCCCCATTCCTGCCAAGCGCTTCCCTGTGTGTCTTTTCCCAACACCCAGGCTGTGTGCTGACTCTTATTTTGGCCCAAAACGTCTTCCAATGCTCTCCTGACCGCAGCAGGCTCCAGCTCCCACGCTTGCTCTCTGAAGGACAGACCCACTGGTCCAGCAGCCTCATCACCCCCACGCGTGTCTCCAGCCCCTGCCTGTTCCCGTGCTGGTGGATGAGTTGAGGAGGACCAAGCTGAGACACGGATGGGAGCGTTACCCCTGCATCGATCCTGGGCGCTACTTCAGTGCAGATAGCCACAGCAGTGAGTTTTGAATGGTGTTGCAGGAGCACAGCCTGCCCCAGTTCAGGGCAAATATGGCATATAGAAATGTGAGTAAAAAATTCAGTAGACTGGGAGATGGGCAGCAAGGTAAAAACAATGAATAATGTCCACAGTAAAGGCATTCGTGGAGAAGTAAAGCCATTTATAATCACTTCAGTGAAGTGAAAAATAGAGGTCACTGGAGGTGCACATCCATTCTTTTTTTAAAAAAACAATGCTGATTTTCACAATATCTATTGTCAGAAGCATTTCTAATAGAAACGCTCCCACCTGCCTGCAGGCCCTCAGGTTTACAAGAAAGGTAAGACAGGACAACTGTGGGAATTAATTCTGTAGCAAGACATACTCCTCCTGCTTTCTCGTTGAATTAACCACCGCCCTAACCGGCAGACTCCATTCCTTGCAGTTCCATCAGCACTGCAGAGATAAAGCAATCAAGGGGTGGAGGTGTCTTCTCAGGAGAGATGAGTCTTATCCTTAAGTAAATCACTTTATGTCTCTGTTTCTGTGTTGCACCCTGCTCCATGCTTATCTCGTCCTTCTTGAAAGCTCCAGGGCTGTCTCCTGCTGCTGAGGAGGGAGGTACAGCACCAAGCCCAGGCATATCCCCTCGGGAATTTGAGGCTTGCAGAGATGCCGGCAACCAAATAACAGGGCCTGGGTCTTTCTCAGGGCCTGGGAGAGGAACTACATGTCCAACTGCAAACAGCTAGTCCCAAAGCTAATGCATTATGCTTTTTTTTAATAATGATTTTTATTTTTAGAAAACAGCTTATTGAAAAAGGATACATATAATTCAAGCTCTATATTTGAATTTGTGGATGGTGCTTAACATTTGGCCTCAAAACAAGAGCATGCCACCTTCTCTTGACAAGCTCATCCCTTCACAACCTTCTGATCATATTTTTAAACCAAGAGCCATGAGGCTCTTGCTAAAGACATCTTACTGGGAGCAGCGTCATGACCTGGTCTTATGGGCTGTGTGGGTCTGGGTCTGAAAATTGGGTAAGAGAAAGAAAATTCTTATTACTACTATGCAGCTACTTTAGAGGTCTCACAAAATTGTGTTTGTTGTGTCTGCTTAAGGTGAGCAGGCTGCTGCTGGTTAAAAACAAGTTGACGGAAAGGGGATGGGAAGTGTCCTGACACAGGGAAAGCACCCCTTCTCAACTGACCATGCTGAAGAGTGCATGCTGTGATACTGAAAAGCCACGTAACCCATTGTCCTCTCTCTTCACACCACTCCTCTGCAGAGATGAAAGCCTACAGACCCTTTTTCAGAGGTGGATCATCACATACAGATTCCCCTTGGATTGCCTCCTGTACACATGGATTTCCCTCTGCACATCAAATGCTGTGTCAAAACTGACAGACAGGACACTGGGGTTTTGTATCCTTCTAAACTTGGAGATGATCCAGCCCTGCCTTGAGAACTGCATGGTCACGCTGAAAATATGGGATAAGCCAGTAAAATTTCAGGATGCCTCCGGAAGTCTGTTTTAAAAGTGCATCAAAACTAACAGGCTACAGAGGAATATTTTGTATTTTTCTCCAGTTCTTGGTTCTTCAGTTTTGGAGAGGCATCTTGATAAACCATAAAAGCAAATTATCCCTTCTCAAGGTTTAACACTGGACCAGCAATTAAACAAATGACAGATGCTCTCTATCAACCCCTCTCCCTTCCCAGAAAGGGAAAGGAAAGAGAATAGGGGAGAGGGACTTATGGGCTGGACACTAAACAGCTCTATCGAAACAATAATTATGAAAAAGAAAATAATGAAATATATACAAACCAAATATCACGCTGTCTCCCACAGTAATGCTCACATCACCACCGAGGCTGCAGGGCAAGAGCTGGGGAAGTCCTGGACTCGACTCCTGGACTCAGCAGCAGATGGGAACTGGATTCAGGAACACATTAATTGGGATCAAAGGCAGAAGGAAAGGCCGAATCTTTCTAGGACGCTGGCCATGGAGGAAGAGAGCTTGACCCTTGTGACCCCTCAGATTTATAATGAGTATGATGTGCATGTGATGGAATACTTTGTTTGGTGAATTTTGGGTCACCTGTCTGGTCAGCTCCTCCCCACAGGAGGTTCACAGGAGTGACTCCTTTTCTGCCCTTTCATTTCCAGCCTATAAGAAGCTTAGCAGAACGAGGCAGTGGCCTTGGTTCTGCATACCATTCTCCAGCAGTAACTATAAACACCAAGCGCAATCAGTCCTAGAAGCAGACACTGACTGAAAAACATGCTGTTAATTGCAAAAAGTGCAGTCACTTAGAGGAGACTTAACTGAAAAGTAAAATCACTAAAAAGAAAATTGGTTCAGTCCTGGCTCAAACCAGGACATTCTACCCCTTATTCTACACCATACGTGTCATGTTCAGGTCACTACTGCTTTCTGTTCCTCAAATACATACATACACAGATTATTAGTCCATCTTTCTACATGATTAATTATTAATTAAGTTAATTAAGGTCATGATTGCAGATTTCCATCCACCACAGAAGTCTCTCAGAGCTGGTATGAAAGTTCATGCTCATGGGCTGCAGATTACAGATGTCAACCTTGAGGAAGTTACTGGATGCCACTTGCCTCAAACCAGGGTATTCCTCCACTGACATGGATCCAGCCTTGACCTTTCTGCAGCATAATTAAAATGTAAAAGCACTTTGCCAGATTGCCATGTGACTGAAATGGTTCCTTTCATTTATACCCCACTTTCTGCCAGGACGAACTTGTAAGGAATTGGTGGTCATGGCTCATCATAAATGTCTGTAGGTCTCCTACAAGAAAATCCTGATTTTGAGGGACTTGCAACTTGAGCTTAACCAACACTTCACTGGATGTCATTTTTGCTTGAATTCAGCATGCTTGTTCACATGCAGCTTAGTTTTCTGGAACTTTCATGTTTGAAATTTTCTCACCGGGTACCTCCTACAATGAAATCTTGCTCTCCTGGACCACACGAAAGCATCCCTGCTACAAGTACTTGACATGCAGCATTTGACAGACGAATTGTGCTTGGTTTGTTGCTATTATTTATGGTATTTTTGTCAGCGTTCCAGTTCTGCCACTCCATTTCTAAGCAGGAAAAACCATACGGGCTCTGCCCTGAGCAGGCTGCAGTCTGATGAGAACTGGCAATACTGTGGTGCTGCAGGTAATCTTCATGCTTCCAGCACACTTGGCTGTGGAATTTTGCAAATAAATACCCATTAGACATTTCAGAGGCCCGTGTAAAAGTTCTGCTACTTGCTATGATAAACGTAGGGAGGAAAAAAATAAAAGAACACTTTTAAACTATGGTGTGGACTTTGGACTGAAGAGTGTTCAGTATTGTAATTTAATATAATAAATGTCACGTGGTCTCTAGTAGTGGAATAATACAAGCAGCTCAGCATAGTATACATTCATGTATTAGATCAGAAATGTTTGTAAACCAGGCAATAAAGCTGCTTGAGCAGAAGTGCTTACAAGCTATTAGCGAAGTAATCTGAGTTTTAAAATTACATTAAAAGTTGTGTGTTTGACAGTGCTGTGTGGGGACATGGTGACACCAGACAGCTGAAAGCATTAACCAACAGAAGCAGTAAGGTGTAGGCACAGCTTACAAACACATGTGTAAATGTTATGCTTTGGGAAAAAAAAACACAATGGGTTTTTTTTTCCTTTAGGTAAACGAGGGTCTGTTTGCTTGCAACAAGAGCTCTGGATCTTCTCTCAGGGTCCTTTGCTAAGCAAAGGGATCAGGAACATGATGCTAAACTGCTGAAGCGTACATATTAGCCTGATTATGTGATGGTAGTAATGACATTAAACTTAAATCTCAGTCTTTTAAACTGCACAATTGCACTATATGCCCTGTAATAAACCCGATAATTTTCATGTGACTATTTAGAAAGATTAACGTTGTTTAAGAAAAGCAAGTATATTACACTGGTGTACCTTTGTTTCCAGTTGGACCTAACAATCGCCAACAGAGAAAGAATTAAAAGTATCTGAAGATCTAAGTGAATGTTTAAAACAGTGACTGACTGTATCTCGGCACACAGTATATTTGCTAAATTCAGATGGTCTCCAAAAATCTATAAGCTCGTTGCAGCTGGACAGTGTTTATAGACATATGGCAGAGGATGGTTTTCAAAGGAATTTAAATATTGCAGGGAGCGGTTTTATATTCCAGGGCCCCAAGTTTGCTTTGTGATAGTAATTTACTTTCACTGCCGCTCAAGAAAGGAGCCCTGTGTTCAGGGGGAAATGCAGAAGGTGTGAAGCGAACAAATAAAATGTTACCTTTTCCAGCCCTGGCACAGCAGAGGAATAGGAAGAGGCACGGCAGAAAAAGAGGCAACACAGGATAAACAGGAGAGCTACATGGCCTGAACAAATCAGACATGTAACACTGGTTTGTATTCCCTGAGTCGATGGACATAAATTAATACCCAGTAAGTTGACTGTGTTTTTGAGATAAAATTTTACTTTCCATGAATACCCTCTAAAATGGGCTTAGAATTCTTTCCATAAACATTTCTGGCTGCTAATCTAATTGACTGGAATGTTTTCAAAAAGCAAACACAGCTGAAGGAAATTCATTGCTTTTATTCACATATAAGTGAATATTTGCAGGTTTTTAAAGGTATTCCCTGAGGTCAACAACTAAGTAAACAACCTTATTTTGTAAACAGCTATCATGCAGTAAAAAAGCCAGGCTCTGAGGTCTTTGCATGAAACTCTCTACCAAATAATCTCAATTATGCTCAAAAGAACAAATATTTTTAGCAAGTGTTCCTTTGAACACAATATACACCTTCTGACGCTCCCTGGGAGATGGAGCTGAAAGTGAAGTTTATGTCACCAGGGTACCCGCACAGGGATCAAAGATTCCTGTCTGCTTGAGATGTGCATGGATGCAAGCAGATGGAGATCAGGCGCCTCCAGCCAGACCCTGATTTGATTCGGGCTTTGAAACCTCCAATTCACAGGCTTCAGGGGAATTAACCCCCATTCGCAAGGGTGGGAGAGCTGCACCAAGATTTTGGGACTTACCCTGGACACCAGCACACTATGCACCTCGGAGCAGATCTGGTTGCCCAAGTTCCTTTTACTTTCGCTTTTGTGGTTTGTTTCTTTCTCTCTAACGACTTCTGTAGCAGCAGCAGTGGAAACCTCCAGGTAAAGCCAGAGCCAAAGCTAAGATGTGTGACCTTCCTCCAGAGTTTTGCACCATGCACAAATTACAGAGGGCGACCTACCGAATTTCCGAGCCAATCCTTGTCTAAGTGGCGTTAGCTTAAGTGTAAATAGTTTGGTAGAAACACTGTAACTTCTAAACCCAGTCTAACTGGAGAGTAGCTCAGCTCCATTCAGCTGAAGCAAACACGCTCCTAAACAACTGACCCTAAACAACCAAACTCACAAAAACCAAAATAAACCATCTCAAACTGAAACCACCTTCATCAGCAGGCTGCGTTTCAAAACTTTTCTCTGTGACTGTGAAATTGAAATTTTAAAAGTAAAAGCCAAGCTCTCCATATAATTGCTTCCTCGCCCCTGAAGAAAAACTGCTGTGTATTGGGAAAGCTGCAGCATCACAACGATAGGAAATATTGCCTCGGTGGCTGTCTCTGGGAGTGCGTGCGCGCAGGAAGCCTCCGTTGTAGGTTGTAGCAGCACAGCAGGATAATTGCTTACAGACTTTCACCCTCCAGATGCAATCATGCCCAAACTCATGAGCGCAATTTCTGTCTCAATTCCGTTAGAATATTGCTGTTGAAGAAGACACAACTACAAAAAGACAATCTACCTTGACATTCCCACCCCTTTCGGTTCTCTGAAGAAAGGTGTGTACATATATATATACACACACAGAGTATGTGTGTGTATATATGTATCTAACACTGAATGGTAAATATTCTTCATTTTATTATTTTGTTTGCCAAATTGCATAGAATCTGATGCAAAGCCCTCTTTTTGTGCAGCATTTGGAAGTCACTGAGCATGAATCAATGTATGAACATTGCTGAAGGTTGTAAAACCCTGCAAGTATTTTAACCTGTTACTATAGCAGGGAAAAAAAAATACTACAGATCTTAAATTCTCTGCTTTTGCTACCAATTAAAATATGAGGATAACTTCTTGCTTTATGCAGCTGATGAGCAGAACGGTGGCACTACCGAAGGAATTCTGCATGTAAGAAACTCCTGGGACTCTCAGCATGATGAGGGTGATGTTGGAAGAAAGTCCAAAGGCATTAAGCCAGGTATGCTTCATAATATTTGGGGGTAAAATTTTAACATTAATTTCTTAAAATTTACTGTGTGCCAGTGCTAAATGTGCAGGAAGACATATGACCTCACTTTCTGCTCCTGCTTTGATGAAGGAAAAATCCCACTCAAACCCTACAAAATCTGTACAACACCACTTTTTTTCTTTTTCCTGACATGATGGCCTTTTTGGTCTTTTTATCCACCTCTCATATTAGAGCAATCTGAGTCCTGCATTTCTTGCAACACGCTAAGAACTACAGGACAGCTGGCAGGACAATGCCTTAGACACAAAGAGACAACTCAGAGGCCATTTTTTTGGTGTGTGATATAACATTTCTGCTTCAAATGAGGAATTGTGAAATCTTTACTCTGGCTTTTTGGATCTTGATAAAAGCAAGCAGGAATTAGCAAACAGGAATTAGTTCCACTATTTCTAAAGGGGAAAAAAAAAATTATTGGAGGTAAAGTTTTTCAACTCTTCAATTACTGTGGATGCCAAAATAAGGGAAATAAAAAAATCTGTATTTATAGCATGCTGTGCAGGGAACAAATTTTAAAAGCAAACACAACTGTATGTTTTTGCAGACTGGGGAAATAGCAATATAGTCCCTTATTCTGATAGAGCTACCTCATTATCTTACAGAAATCTATCCGCTATTTTATGCTTTTACTGCAAAAAACCTCAGGTGTTAGTTTAAGAGTATGTATGAGATGGAGAGGTGAAACACAATTTGAGTATCTGATTTCTTTCACCGGGATTAAATTTTTGGTAAGGCTCCAGTATTTTTTGGAAACTCCTAGCGGGCATTACTTCCTCACTCTACCCAAAATAAATTCCTCCAATATTAATCATTTGTGAAAACAGTGTTGCTTTTTTACACCACTGATACTGCTCCTGTCAATTCCCCCCTGCAGCACCAGCCCAATTGCACTTTGTAACACAGCTGTCAATGCTATTACTTTTATTTTTTCATTCATCTGGTCAAATTTTGACATCACATCAGAACCCGTGATGTGCTTTGTTCTCCAAAAATCTGTCACAGAAAAAAAGAAAAAAAAAAAAAAAAAAAAAGAGGAAAAGATGGGGGAGGGAAGTGGAAATACTCAGAGACCTTGAGCCATTACACCTGTCAAACACAAGCAAACCCCAACTTCCCACTTCCACTTGGGGTCCTTTGGGACTGAGGCAAGCCGAGGCTTTCACATCCGAGCTGGCTGCAGTCGGCCCCCCGCCTCCACTCAGGCTTTTTACCTCCCACCCGGCGCCAGGCCAACTCTTCCCCGCCCGGTGCCAGCGGGGCCGCCCCGGCTTCCCCTGGAGCAGGCCCCAGCTCCGGTCTCCTTCCTCCCGCGGGAAACGACCTTGGCCGCGCCGCGCTGCCCCGGGGCTAGCCCCTCTCCGCCCCGGACATCTCTCAACCGCCGGCCCCGCTCCGCAAGCAGCCCCGGGGGCGAGCTCTGCCCCTCCCCGGGGTCTCAGAGGCGCCGGGCCACAGCTCCCCCCGCCCCGCCCGCCCCCGCCTCACTAGCTGAGGTAACCCCCGCCCGGCCGGCTCGGTACCCCCCCTCGCTGAGATAACCCACGCCCGGCCGGCTCAGTGCCCGCCCCCGCCGCTCCCTGAGGTAGCCCCCGCCCCCGCCGTCACACCAGAGCCAGCTCGGTGCCCCCGCCCGTCGCCCTCGGGGCCGGCTAGATGCCCAAGCCCCTCCCCCGGGCCGGGCTAGGCCGGGCTGAGCCGGGACGCCCACCCCCCGGCTCCAGTCACGCTCCCTCCCCCGCCCTCCGCTCCCTGCGTGACCATCTCCCGGGGAGGGGGCGGGAAAAGGCACTTCTCCCCCCTCCCTCCCGTTTCCCCGCACCCTTTTGATTGGGCCGGGCCGGTCCGCCCATCAACCCAATCCTCAATACTGGTTGGCCGCGGCGGCAGGCCAAGGCGCAGCTCCCGCCCCGCGGGGGTCCCTCCAGCCCTCCCCAACACTTCGCGGCAGTGTCCTCAGAAGACTCACTCGGCCGAAGAGGCTGCTCCAGCGCTGGCGGCAGATCTGCGCACTCATTGGCCGGCTGCCACGCCAATCAGCCGGGCTGACGTGCCTCGTAGGCTGGCGGGGCGCCCGAGGGGCGGGGTGGGGCGGCCCCCTCCCCCCCCCTCCGGTCCCGCCCTGTGACTAACTCCCGTGTGTGAGTCACGGCGCGGCCCGTCAGCGCCGTTAAATGCCGTGTGCGGGCGGGCGGCGCTGCCTGGGCTGCCCCGGCCCCCTGCGCGCGGGTGGCCATCTCCCCCGCCTCCTTCCCCGGTACATGGCTGGCAGGCCGTACTTGTCACGGTGTCACATCCTCCCCGCCGGCTACGGCCCCAACTTCCCCCCCAGCTCGGCTGCCGCCGCCGCCCGGGGCCACCGCAGCGGCATGGGATAGAGCACAGTCGCCTCAGCGCCTGGCCGCCACCTCCGTCGTGCAGCCCGGCGCCCCGCCGCACGCTCATTTTAAATCCCCTCTCCGGTTTAAATTCCTCACCCGTGTGTTTGTTCCCCGGCACCGCCGCGTCCCCTCTTTCCGTGGACCCACTCCCCATTTAGCCGCCCCTCGCTCCCTTCAGCGCCTCCCTGAACGGCCCTCTACGGAGCCTCCCGGAGCGGGTGAGTGCCGGCACAGCCCTCCCGGGCTCCTTCCTTTTGGCTTTACCGGGGCTGGAGGGTCGGGAGGTGGGGGGCAGGATCTGGGAAGGTGGGTGGCGGGCAGGGCCAGCCCCTGGCTGTCCGACGGGGCGGGCGGGGGGAGCGCGGTGGCGGGCCGGGTCGGGTGCCTCCGCTGGCTGCCAACTGTTTGAAAGTTGGGGGCATTCTCCTCACAACGCAGACTGGCACCAGCCGGGGAGGTACCTTCCTCGGACTAGAAAAGAAGGTGGGGGGGGAATAAAAAAAAATACATTAAAAAACCCAACGAAAACCGAAAACCCGGCGTCGCTGCCAGCTACAAATGCGTGTCATGCTGCCGATGACACATTTGATTGTAATTTTTATTTTATTCCGCCCCCCCTGTTGAGACCGCTGTCGAGGCTGTGGAGGAGGTTGATGTAGGGGCAGGGGGCTCCTGAAAGCCCGCCAGGGTCGAGCGGTGGGCCAGACCCCTCCGCACCGGGCTCCAACCGCTGTCCTTGTAAAACCAGGGAAACCCACTTTTTTTTATTTCCAGGTGCACCATCCTTCTCCCCACCCTGTCGTGTCTGGATGTTTCGGTATTACCTGGGCTCGACTTGGCATGGCAGGAAAATGGGTGTATCGTAGGGTGAAGCCGCAGTGGGGGGTTTTGGTGGCTTGGAATGATACTGGAAGTACTTAATGTAAAATGGTTGTGTCTCTGTTTCATTGCTATTGATTTTTTTTTTCCCCCTTCTTAATGTATTTTTAGAAATGTGGATGTAGTGTATGTTCCCATGTGCTGTGCGTTCAGAGTAGCTAAAATAAATCAGGTGCATGGAAAACCCCAGCAAGTACAGCAGCATTTCCACATGCAGAACAATGAAGCTTTAGTACTTTGCTGGGTTTAGTTATTAATATTAATTGCTCCGTCTTTTTAATTCATATCATATGGAAACTTAATTGCTGAACTGAAGGTTTACCAAACCTCACAGAACTCCAAAATCATCTTTCTCAGACATCTGAAAAGTAAATCTACTGAACTTTCATAAAGAGGAAAGGCCAGCATCATTCTGAGAATCTTCCACGTGAAGTTTCTTTTTTCAAGGCAAGCACTCTTGTAAATTAGAGGCAGTAAAATATGGCTTTAGTCAGTTACTACTTAAATGTAGTCTTAAGTATGCTTAAAATAATTCCATTTCTGGAGGAAATGAAGTCTTTAACAAATTTTGTCTTGCTTCTGTTTTAAGAGAGGGAGGGGAAACAAAAAAAAAAATCGACCCTGAGGTTGATACCAAATAAAAAAATCAGCCCTTATCCCAAGGAGTAACTTGCCCAGCATAACCCAGAAACTTCCTAAGTGCCTGTGATTTTGCCTTTGTGGGGTGTCCTTGAGCTGTGGTCTCTTAAATCAATATGAAGTGGGCCTGCTTCTCCTCTGTTACTCGTTTAGCACCAGTGGAACTTCATTAACTATAACGGAGCGGATTTGCATTAATGTGAAAAGTAATGAAGAAGCCCATGTTTTCAGAAAGGCCCCTATAGAAGTGACGTGAGGAGCTGTGATTCCTTCTCTCATCAGATCCAGTTACGCCACCCTGACTCACACTGAGTGATACTTTACTGCGCAAGTGCTCCCTGCCATGCTTGTGTGACTGCTTGTGTACTACAGTACCAATCTGGGTGAGGTGGAGTGGCACTTATTTTTCATCATCATTCTTTTTTTCCCTTCCCTTGAAATAAGGATATATTGGATAACTCTTTTTCTTGGGCCATGAAAGAAAACTTCTGAGGATTAAATGTAAAGCTGCTCTGTTAAGTGACCCTACCAAAAAAGCCCTTAATACTTCTGTGCTACCAGTGAAGCAGGCAGGTAAGTGTTCTGTGTTTAGCTTCGCCTTGTTGCTATGGGAAGTAGGAAAAAGATTGAAGAATTAATTATCTTGTCTTGAAATTCCTCTATGCCTGAGGGAATCCATACCTATGTTCTGTGTTCAAGTTGGGGTTGTTTTATTTTCTTCCCCTCCTTCTCCAGAATCACCCCCCAAACATTCATGTTGCATTGTTTAAATGTTTGCTATTGAAATCACTGGCAGCAGCATCAGGCCCTCAGTTGTTTTTCGTTAAAGAAGTTGATAATGGCTTGGATGTGATGTTGTAGAAAGATAATATTATCTGGTGTGTCCACAGCTGAGATCCACTGTCTTATTACAATCTCAGAAGAAAGCTCTGTACTAAGCAGCCTGTAAAGAAAACATGTCTAACACAGGACAACTGTCTTCTGCCTTTGTGTTCTTATTTATAAATCTCTTGAAAGTTTGCTTGATACTCTTTCAGAACAAGACACAATGCTTTCATGTTTGTTTCATGTTTTCACTTCCTTGTATGACTGCATTCATTGCTAAGCTTTTGTGTCACTGATTGAGATGGTATTGTAATTAACATTAATTATGCAAACTAGATTGTTTTAGAGCCCCTCTAACTCTGTATTGATACTCTCAACTTGTTTGTTGAACAAAAATCCACACATTTCACCATTCTCAGAAAAAATAGATTAACTGTTCCAAAATAATATGTGCATGGGAAGCCACAGCAAAATTAAGCTATTTTAGCTCAAACGGCACATTGAATCTTGATGGAGATGGTGAATACAGTATGGTTGGATCTGAAACATCAAGGCAGGATGAACAGGGGGGGAGCAAGGAAGTGGACTAGGTACAGCCATTCAGGGAGGGTGTTTACACTGCAGAGTTCCACCACATTCCTTCCAGATAGACAGCACTAGATTAATTGGGCCAAATTCTGCAGTTCCTAATTGAGCAAAACTCTCACTGAAATATACTGGAGCTGTCTGGTTGTGGACTGCTGAATTTGTTTGATAAATGGAGAAAAATGGCAAAGTTTACATCATTAATTATTTAGGACATTTTGGGTTTTAGACTCAAAGAAGATACCTTCCTTTAGAAGGTGTTCCAGGGTTGTTTTTTTAAAGAAAAACTCATTAAAATATCTTTGAAATACACATTCACTTTTAAAATATCCACTACAGTAATGGTAACATTTTACTGTTTTTTTAACAATGTTATTTATAGTAACATTCACAAAAGTCTCTCTCTGATTCTGAATAACCCCCTTGAAACACTTTGAGCTGAGAAGGACTGTAGAATCTTTCCCTATAAATTGTAATTGTTGCAATATTTATATGTTGTATTCTTGTGTACTCTTGGGAAGAAAAAAAAATAGGGATGGAGAGAAGAGTTTAAACGAGAGTTTGTTGTCACGATATCAAATCTGAAAATATATGCAGACTGGCAGATTAGTCCCTATCTTAAAAATTAAGTATCTCTAATTTCCCATTTAAATAAGCAAAATTCGGTTTGCAGTTTGCTTTGCATAATGAAAGAGAGGTTTTCTTGTTTCTACTTTGGGTGCAGTGGTCCTCTGGAAAGTTAGAAACAGTGCCCTGGGGCTCAGCAAAGAGGAGGGTATATAATTATATGGGAAGGCTCCATAGCATCAGTGAATTAGCATTAGCAGCTGAGTGAGTTTGTTAAGCTTTAGAGATGGTATTATGGAAATCAATAAAATGCTGATTTCTTTTCCTTATTGCGGAGTCCATGTTAAAAGGAAAAGATGCTATTTGTTTGTCTGCCTTTCATGCAGGCTTGCCAAACCATTAGCTGATTTGGAAAGGCAAATTTTTCAGTTCAGACAATAAGTAGTCAGATTTATTTATTTTTTTAAAAACTCTTTTAAATCTTTGTTTATTAGATTGTCTTCCAGAAATCACACTGACGTCCTGGCCTGCAAGTGGCTTCAAGTGTGTTTGTCTGTCAGCAAAGGCAGGAGTGAAGGTCACTTATTTTTCTTATGACATGCTGGTGTGGCATTGTTTGTTGCAGCTCCAATGCTGTATGTTTCTGACTTTCCCATTTCTGCTCTAAATGAAATTATCTCAAGTGTGTGGAGGGTTCTGATGAGATGTACTGAAATCCACAGTAAAAATAAGAGAGAAATAGTGACCTTAACTGTTTTCTGAGATGTGAGTCAGGAAGGCTGATATTAATCACTGTAAGATCTGTCATATGCATTGGCCTTTATTTCTTTGTCTCAAAGCTTCTCCTGCTTTTATACCAGAAAGACGAGTAACCAGATCATTCATCACATTAAGTGCTTACAGAGAAATGACAGATCGACAGCCTTATCTTGAGCACCATGTAACATGTATGATGCATTAAGTTCTGATGATCTATATATAAAACATTTTAATTGGGGGGAACGGCTGTCTTCTAATCCAAGGACTTCATGTGTGTTTTTTTTTCCTTCTTCCTGCTTGCAATTAAACTTAAGTTCATAATAAAATTATTTCAGCATATCTGTATGCTGTGACCCTTGATAAAATACACAAACATTTTATTCAAGCTAAGATATGGAAAGGGCTTTGGGAGAACCTAGAAAACCTGGCTGCCTTAGTGGTCGATAGCATAGCTGATGATAGCCTGGTGGACTTTCTGGAACTAGGAGGGTCCAACTCAGCAGCTTCTTCAGGGACGCTGCAGGGAGCATCTGTTTTGTGACGTGTGAGCAGCTTGTGCGCAGAGTTCAGATATTGTGAGGTGTATGGAGGATGTTCTAGTATGAATAGAAACAGTTCAAAATGCCAGATTTATGATGCAGACAACAGTAAAGGTCAGCAACTTGGAAAATTAATAATATGGTTTGTGTTGACATTTCAGAGGGAATTCTGATGGGGGCGTGGTTCCAGTGAATGTAAACTTGCTGGTCCGGCCGCACAGATAAAATAGGCAGCCTTCCTCTTATCTCTTTGGTAACCCAAACCTTTTTACTGAGAAACTGGCAACATTATGTTTATATTCTCCCTATGCTTTATTGTTTCTGCTAATCTCTCATTAAATAGAGCCGGTGAGGGCCAGCATGGTGCTTTTAGTGCTCAACTACAGCTTAGAAATGACACTCCACTTCCCTAATGATTATGAGCAGGTGAAGTCACAGGAAGGGGGGGGAGTTGAAGTAATGTAGTATGGAAATAAATTCCCGATTCTCTAAAATATTTGGCTGTAGTTGTAGTGATCCACAGTACTTCATATCTCTGACATTGCTACAGGTGTCTAGTTAAGAACAGTTTAAGAAAACAGAAATGAGAAAAAAAAAAGGGATTAAGAGATCTCAGCTCAACTTGAACCAAACCTGTTTAGCTCCTATCATGTGAAATAAGGAGGAGGTCCCAAGAAATAACAAGTATCAAGTCTTTCATAACTGTAAAATTACAGTAGTGATGATGACTCTGAAAAAGTAGCTTCTAGATAGAGAAGGAATTGCAGTCCCTTCGCTGTCTTTTCATAAGCTGTAACTAATGTGGTTAAAGCATTAGCTCTGAGAACAAGTGCACTGAGAGCTCAGATTCTCCCTCGTCAAAATTTAAAAGTCTATATTCATATATTTGCTGTGCAAAATAAAATACTGTTTGATTATTCAAATTCAACATTCTCATTTAAAAAAAGCACACACCCTATTTTTTTGTTGGAATTACATCAGATGGATGCCTTTTTCACTTTTGCCTCTTTTTTTTGTTTGCTTTCTTCTAAATATTTTTTCATCATTTACTTTTCTTCCTTCTATTCTACTGAAGTCCTTTTCTGTCATTTTTTTATTCCCTCCACTTCTTTCCAGACAATTTTTTTTTCCATTTAATGTTGTTCTTTCTAGTCTTAATCAACTACCAGAGTTGCTGCTTGCTTATAGAATCTCATTACGGCTCTGAATAAAACTGCTCTTCTACGCAGGGTACAAATAAATACCAACCAATCCTTCCTTAAAAAGCTTACAGTGGGAATGTGAAATCTGAGGGACTTGTATCCAGCTTCACACTTCCTGGGTTTGGTATGGTGAGTGGTTGTGCTGCTGTCATGCAGTGCTGAGGCACATGTTGAGGTATGTGATGCCAGTAATATTTAGTGTCCTCTGCCCTTGGCAAGGAAAAGGTTCACCACCACTGACCTATAGTCCAAAAGGAAAACATGAAGGGAGAGCCTGTTGGAGGTGTGACGTGAGTTGGTGCTGTCATCCAGGAGTCAGGACCACAGCCAGGAATAATACCCAGGTGTCACCAGCTTCAGACATGTGCCCTGTACTGTAGCAAAGCAGGGTTTTTTGCTGCTTCTCTGCTTTGTGGAGCTCAGTTCTTTCTATTTTTTTGGTTCTTCTGTTTTTGTTTATTCGGCTGTCTTCTCCGTTTTGGTCTTTTCTCATCTTTAATATATCATGGCTACAGGCAACCCCTCTGACTACATTGTAGGGATGTTATTAAGACTTAGCGGCTTCTTTCTCATCATGTGCTGGAATACTTGGCTGTTGCCAAAGAAATAAAGGTCACAACTGGGGCCTGTTGAGTACCATGCACTGAAAAGCATGTATGTATGTGTTGAAGGTACTAAAATACTGTTAAAAAAACCCAACCAAAACAACAAATCAAACAAAACAAACAAGATTTGTAAAGTTAAAAAGCTAGTATTTGGTTTGTGATGCAATGTGAGAACTGAGGTATAAAATGAGAGGTTTTCTGTGGGTGATGTAAAGGTAAAAGATGCAGCTTTTTAAGAGAACCTTGAAACTATTAAACCTTTTTGAAAGTAACATACAAATCCTTTGCTGAACATGCTAATTTGAAGGTTTTGGAAGAGAAGCAGCCCTCCTTCCTGTGAAAGGGAACATAAATGATAGTAAAGAAAGGAAGTCTCGAGGCCTGGTGGTGGTGATGGTTGTTTCCTGATAGCAGGTGAAAGAGATAGCAGCCAGACATGCAATGGGAAAATGTCCAGGAATAGGGCATCCTTCCAGCATTCAGCCAATACAAGGAGGCTGTTTTAACTGCCTTTTGATTTGGAATATTTTTGATTTATTCCCTGTTTTCACATATTTCAGCGCAAATTTTAGGGAAAGGCAGTTTGTCTTTTCAAATTGACAGATTTTTCTGGCATTTCCTACCTTGGAAAGTTCAAAAGAGAAGGGAAAAAAAAATCTCAGGTATAGTCTTCTACCCTTCCCTTTGCCATGTTCAAAATGAGAGTCTTCCCTTGTTCAGAGTAAAAGCTGTGATAATCCATTGCCCAAATGTTCTGGTAGTGTAATTTGATTGTGGTGCTTGGACAACTATCATATCACTCCTATAAAGCAACAGTGTTTGAAATGTTATAATCCAAGAAATCCAGAGCTAAAGTGCTTACAGCAGTGACTAATTGCATGCTAGTGAGTATTACTGTATCCTCCTGATCTGTGTTCCTCATTGGCCAGGACAGACTTGTAGATGAGTTCTTAACATGTTACTTAACAAGGTGGTAGTACTCTGTGTTTAAATTGTGTGGTGTTGTGGGTTTTTTTTATTCTCCCTCCCCCATGTGGGGTTTAGACCTTGTTATTAGTTTTATGGGAAAGCCACAGATCCAGATTCCTTCTGGAGATGTTGCAGCATGAGTGAACAAACTGCATAGAGTTTCTTTCAAGAGCTACAAAAAGAACCTGTGTTCCTTACCTAAGAAAAGTTAAGAATCATCATCTTTGGGGCTTGTCTGTGTTTTCTGTTTTATTTGTTTTCTTTTTCCTTCTTCTTTCTTCCCCACTTGAACCCCGATTCTGAAGGAGCTGTAGCAATTACCCAGCCTATCTTACATCTTTCCATTCAGAAGAAGGTGGGGTGGGAAAGAAGGTCTGCATTGGACTGCAGATGTTCTCTCTAGCCCTTTTACCACCCCCAAGTCACAATTCTTCAAGCTGTAAAACAGCAGAGGAAAAATTCCCGCCTAAACATTTTTTCTTGGCTTTAATGAGAGATTAAGGAAAAATCCTTCTTTTACAAAGAGAGGAAGTAGTGTAGATGAATGCATCTAGCACCCTTTAGGAAAGGGTCACCACCAGGGGGGTCCTGCTAAGAAAGATTTCCAAGTCCTCCCAGACTCTACACCAGGCCGTAGTGAAAGGCTCCTATGAAGTGAAGAAGCGATGTAGCCAGTGTGTACATACGTATTTGTGAAGGTTATGCTGGATTTCTGCCATGCCACAAAACTGATTAGAATAATTTATAATAAAAAGTGGGGCATGGATTGCAGAAATGGATAATGTAATGGGGGAAGGAGGGAAATAGGTGGCAGGGAAAGGTGAATCTGAAGGGTTTCCTGGTCAGTGGATGTACACCAAAGCGTTGATTTTCCTACCACTGCCTGTAGGAAGAAGCTACTGCCCTTGCTTTTGTTGTCAGAGATTACTGCTATATTCTTGGCTGAATATATATTGCATGCTTATGTATTGCTGTTTGTTTATTTACTTGCACTAGGACTCAGGATATTCCAGGTACTTTCCAGTTGCTTATGGAATCTTTGCTCCAAGGATTTCACAAATCGGAGACAGGCCAGAGTAAAGTAAAAAGGTGGGAACTTACAGGTTAATACTGAGAAACAGAATGAGATTCACAGGACACAGGGCCCTTGAGAGGAGTGCGAGTGTGTGGTGAAGGTGCTGTGCAGGTGAGCTGGGGAGGAGATGTGCAGTGGCCTCCATGAAAGAAATGGGCACCATGCAGACAAGTGCTCTGACTGCCGAGCCTTCTGTCTGTGCTACATTTATCAGCCATCTAGGCCTAGTAAATGTGTGTGGTTTGGTCCCTGGTGTGTCTGGAAAGAAAAGAGATCCTTTGCTTTGCTTCTGCATTACAAGTCAGTCCCTGGTCAGTTTAGAGCTCCTGACACCTGATCTGTCTCTTGGATGCTTTCCCCTGTATTTGTCATTGTGTGGTGTGACGGCTGTGTAAGTGGAGTTTTTCTGTCATGTTCTGTGCAGAGAAATGCTGTGAAAATGAGAAAGCAGGAGAATGAGGCTTGTGAGATTTGTGTGCTCAACATGAGGCTTGACAAGGCTGGTGAGAAGCAGCATTGGGGTTTTGCACACGCATTCCTTGGGGTACATGATCTTCAATTTTTGCTGCGATTAAGGCCCCTGAGCATGTCTGTAACAAAAAACTGAAAACAAAAAGAAAATGTTTTCTTTTCGGCTGTCATTCTAGCATTGCTTATGTGCCTATGAATCATTCCTCCTCCATCTGGAAGGATAAGATGCAGGACTTTCTTCTAAGGAGTTATCTAACGTACATCCTCATAGCAGCCAGCAGTTGGCATGACAAAGGGGTTACAGCTAGCAGCTGGCATTTGGCATTTTCCATCCATCTTGCCACTGGAAACATAATGCTTTTGCAATGTGCTTGTTCTTTGGGCATCAGTGTGCAAAGCTGGTTCTTGGGACATGCACACAGGAGAGTTGCATATTGTTTGCTTTTGTTTGTGCTTGCCTCCTCAGTGGCCCAAGAACTGGGAACTGGGAGTAACAGCAATGGTTTTCTTTATTGGAATGTGACATGGAATGGATGGGAACAGTGGGGTACTTGTGGAACAGCCCCAGGTGTGGGAAGATGAGCAAGTCATCTAGCACTGCCAGTGTAACATCAAGTATGGGAGAACACCTTGTTTTCCTTCTAACACTGTATGCTTTGCACTGGACAAGGCAAGTAGTATTGGACAAGATTTACTAGTATTGAATGCACAAGGAAAAGACTCTGATATTTTAAAAAAATCACATGTTCATGCAAACTTTCTGCCTTGTATATATTCTGTCCTTCACTTGATTTGCAAGAAGACCAAGGCCCTGACTCAATTAACTTAGTCTCAGTTGTTCCTGTGATGCCAAGAAAGAATTTTATTGTCCATCTTTTTGCAGAAGGATCTTAGATGTGGTGTCAGAATGGCAGTAGGACAAAGGGCCCCCTAATCTGAGTAATTTGCTTTAATAAATCTACTGTTATCTTTCTCTGTTGCTGAGCATCACTGGAAACGTCTTCATCTTGCGGCAGTGATCATCTCAAGATACAGTTGAAACCTTTCTACAGGTAGAAGCTGGATGTTCTTTAGCTGAAGCTCCTTGAGGCACTCTTGAAACTTACCAAACACATGCCTGTGGGACTGGATGTATCTTTGCTGCTTCCTTCTTTTGAAGGATGGTTGGAGATGAGGTAGAGGAGAATTCAGGATATGCTATCTGCCCCCAGGGTCTTTGGTGTATTTAATGAGCTGGTGTTTGGACCAGTTGTTCTCAGAGCTGGGACCAGTGGTTCTTGCTCCCTGGGGAGTGCCTGTGCAAACAGGAAGAGGCTCTCTGCTCCCCATTCCTGCTCTGCATTTTAAACAGTGTCTGTTCTGCAAGGCAGGCTTGTTTCTGCTGCAGGAGCTGAGAGTCATTACAGGATAGTCTGGAGGTTTAGGGCACTGCTCCTGCAAGACCTTGGCCAACTTGGGTTGGGAATGACAGGTAGGAAATTATCAGTCTACTTCACCTGAGGGAGCTAAGTCCTGCTCAGCTGTATGGAGGATACAGACTTGTGTCCACTGCTGCTAGTGCCTTGTATACAAAATGAGAAAATTTTGACTTTTTGAAGAACAGGTTCCTGTCTTAGTGTGTAGATGGAGGAAGCTCCTTTCTGCTTCTTTGTGATGGGTGCGTTTAAGATGTGGTCCTGTTCCTAATGTCTTTTATAGCTGACTCTAGACAGTGAAATGCTGAGCTCTGGGGTGTGAAGTACTGGCCTGTTCCATAGCACACTTTGGGTTTGGAGGAGAGAGAGAGAGATGGCCAATGGGGTCTGTAGGCTTTCTGCAGTGGAGTTCCTGTTCTGGGGTGAGAACAGTTGTGCCTCTTTCCCTTTGAGGTCTTACGAGAGCAGGCAGAGACTGAAACCCTCCTGTGCTGTTGAAGCTCAATGCTGCATGAGAGAGACTATCTGCTGCCTCCCAAAGTGCTTTTGGGAGGATGCTCTGGAGCTGGGATATGAAATGGTGTTGTAGACAAGCCACTCTGCCCTGGAGAGTGAAATACTCCTGCATGTTAGGGCTCAGTGCTGGACTTTTACTATGGCTCAAGGTTCTGCTTTTATCTTTCTTCTTGATACACTTGGAGAAGACCCTTCAGGCAGGGATGCTTTGTTACTTTCTGTAGCTTCATGATTGCTGTTTATGCTATAGTGTAATAAACATTATTAGCATTTTTGGCTTATTTCAGGGTGTGTGCTTGTGTGTGAAAAAGATTTGGATACATTAATTCTGCCATATTTCTTACCTGTGCCTGAGATATTATCTGCTTATGATCTTTCCTGACACGCAACAGCTATGGAAAGGAAATGTTCTTGGAAACGTTTCAGTAGCTTGACTTCAGTAAGCAGTACAGTGGTGATAGGTACAGTGTCTTGCTTTGAAAACAGGCTTCTGGATCCTGCAGAGCATGGTCAGTAGGTGGAGGTTGTTCACATTGTACACTTGACCTGCATTGTTCAGTGGCAACATGCTCCATGTTTATGAATTCAGCTCTGCTTTTCTGTGTGTGACAGGCTTGAAGTCTGGAGACCCCCAAGGCGGAAGAATGGCATTGCTGTGTGTGTTTGTATGTGTACACTCAGCAGGTGTATTTCCTCCTGTAACGTGTTCAGTATCTTTCAGCCCAAGTCAGCTATGGGTATTGCCACTTGCTGAGAGGCTGAAGACCAGCTTCTTATGGCCTAAATTCCACATGAGACTCTGTGCTTGGAGGCTAGGAGTCAGCTGGAAGGAAATAATAGATATAAGGACTTAGGTGCAATTTAGGACATGTGAATCTGGCTCCTCCTCTCCTGCAACACCAGTGTGCCATAAGCATCTAGTGCAGGAAGCTAGTAGTGCACAGACCAGGCCAATGACCCTATTTTCATTTTCCAAAGTGTTTCTGGACATACCAAACTGGACTCCCCACTTCTAACCCAGGTCCAATTTGAATTTTCAAGACAATCCCACCAGTGTTAGGCAGAGCAGAGAACCTGATCCAAGCAGTGCTGCTTATTCCTGGGAAGCTCCTGACATCTCACAGCATTTACCATCTTCCTGTAACTGGGGCATGGGTGAGAGTCCCAGAGACTATGCTGGTGCATATGTTGTTGTGTGGCCGTGGGTTTTTTTGTTGTCGTTGTTTTTGTGGCTTCTTTTGTTTTCCCATTTTACAATGTCTGAAAGCTTACACTGGACCTGTGGCCTAGAAGGACTAGGCAATCCTCTGTTACCTGTCAGCAGCAGACAGATCCGGTGTTGAATGAGGGAGATGCTTGGGTTCTTGCACACGGGGTGCTGAGGGTGCTTTGCAGCATTCCCAGAGCACTTGGCTGGGGAGGATCCAAGCCCTCCCAGGCTTACTTCTGGCCATGAGGAATGTGATCTCTCTCTATGTTGGCCCTTGTAATCTCTTGACAATCAATCATACTCTTCTCATTTGGAAGAACTTTGACTTAATGAGAGATACATCAGCTTGAGTAATTTCTGTTTGAAGATATTAAGCTCTGTGAATACTGAAGAATATCGTGTCCTGGGCATTTGAGCAATTCTGACCATAATGCGGTGCTGTTCTTGGAATGATTTGTTTCAACTATAGGGCCAGTTTAAACAGAGCTATTTTAAGTATATGTTGCTGTTTCTCATACATCAAAAAGTGGAGTTCGGTGAAGAATGAGTTATCATGGGGCACCAGAATGAGATAAGAACTCATCATAGCTTTGCAATAAATGGCAATGTCATTAAAGGAATAAAGACTTTTTTGTCTATAAACTTAATTAGAAAAGCCAGAAATCTTGAGTGGAGATTTTTAGCATGCTGGAATATATTGTAATAAGAGCGAATTTTGTTGTGCAGAGGATGTCCAAGATTTTGATTGCTGTGTAAGCCACATGGCTGTGGGATATTTTTTTATGTGTGCCTTTTATGTAGATAAGTGACAGTACCTAATTTCTGGTTCTGGAAGGGAAGTGTAGTACCTTATTATTCAACAGCTTTCCGAGATGCAGCAGTTGTCATTAAAACTCAGCAGTGGACAGTGGACCTGTATTTGGCAGGTGTGGACTTTTTTTCCTCTTTCCATTTAGTGGCAATAACTTGCAGTTGTGTCATGCTGTAGTTTTAAACTGTAGTATTAAAATGTGACTCATTTATGTTCTTATTCAGGTCTTTAATATGCACACAGAAGAACCAAGTTTCTGGGATTGCTGATTGCATGTATTGGAGGTGGGGATGACCAGTCTTGGTGCACAGGGGTATTAGGCTCTTGTTCTTTCAGGGAGTTTTGTGACAAAGCCACTGCACTCAAATTTTCCTGTCTGCAGAACATGGGTCCATCCTGCAGTTTGTAAAGAACTTTAAGAGGAATGATGTGCAAGATCCATACCACTTTTCTTTCCTTTGTGGTGCTTACTTTTAACATATTGCTTTTAGTAAGCAGAATCACTCTACCGCTGTGGTCTCTGTGATAGTTAGCAGGACACTGTGATCTGCCCATCTGCAACAGCTCTGCTGGAAAGGTCTAATCTGCAGGAGCCCTTGTTTGCTCTTAAGGATGAAATGCAATTGAGCATCTGGTGAAGTCTGCTCTATGGTAGAAATTAACTATAAATATATACCAGGGGATTTTTTTAATCATTAGGCTTAAATTGATTATTTCCTACCAGTTGTAGGACTCCTAAAAACTGCTCTTTCTCCTTCCATAAGAAAAATACCAGTTTGGTAGCAAATGCTGTACTGTGGATAAGATGTGGCAGCAACAATGTGTGGGGAATGGTGTGAGGAAAAAGACAGCTTCCTGCTCTGTGTTGTTCCTGATTTTTCTTTTTTTTTCCTTCCTAATTACATGGAGTTGGAAGGATGAGCTGGTAGGATATGAATGTTGCCAGCCCATAATAAGAGTTGTGGTCACGAGTGCCATGCAAGCATGAAGCTTCAAGGGACTGGGATGTGTTTTGAGGACAGACCAGGAATAATTCAGGCCTACACATCGCTTTCTCAGGTAGGAGGTAAACTAAGGGAATGTCTACAGAGCTAGTGCCCAAAGCTGGAATTGTGCTCCCTGTTCCAGTTAAACCAATACATAAACCAGTTCACTCAATGTTCCCATTAATTTGGACTGCTTACCTTTCCAGTTTTTCCAGCTTGTGATTTGAGCAGAATGAGCCAGTAAGGAAAATGACTGTCTGGAACTGGCTTGACTTGTCTCTATCTGTCCCCAGAATGCCAGTTTCTTTTCTATTGCCAAAACAGGGACTGGCTCCACTGCTATTGTTCAGGACACCTGAGACTCCACAGCAAAATCATCTGCCACTGCGTAGAAAAGGGACAGCAAAGGAAAACTTGCAATCCTTTGCCAGCTCCTTCTGTGTCTCGCTACCTACTACGGCTTTTCTCCACTGTACAAATGGTGTAGCAGCTGCGGCTTGAAAATCACTGGGGCTTTCTCCATACCCTGGGGTATTTAACTGGATCCAGGCCTGGCACCTTTACAAGCACAGGCAGCAGAAGCTGTGTGTGGGGCCAGTGTCATGGCTGTGCTTAGCGCTCTGCTTCTGACAGCCATGCTCTCCCTGTGTCTCCTTCCAACATGGCCCACAGCACACGAAGCCAACTGGCCTGTGGAAAGACAAGTTGCACTGTTCTTCAGACTAGAGGCCTTCAGGCCTGCAGTGACTTTGAGCCTCTTCTCCCTGATTATCCTAAGGAGTGGCATGAATAAAAGCCTTTCCTTTTTAACAGAGAACCAAACACTTGGGTTACTGAGGGATCTCTGAGACAGGTTGGATTGAGTTTTACCACTCTGTGTGTGAGCAAGAGAGGGCAAGGTAGGAGAACGAGACTGAGTACTCAGTACAAAATTTAATTTTATTGTGTAACTCCACCAGAGTGGGCTTATGACGTGTTTTTCTGACTTAAACAAGAACCACTGAAGGTGCAAAGCCCCTTTGTGTCCGCCCTGTTCCAGGAAGCCCTGACAAGCTTCTGGCTAAACAGTCAACAAGTCCACAGAATTCCTTTGGTGTTTTGATGCCTGTGGAAACAAGCTGGCAGCGGGAGTAATTTTCTGGCTTGTGTTGCTGACTGAAAAAAAAAAAAGTCAGCTTTCTTGACCTGAAATGACACAGAGACTATGTGCAGGCTGGAGAATGCAACCAGTGGTCTTTCCCCCATTCCTTGGGTCTTTTGAAAGAGATTTCTTTGGTATCAAAGTAGACCCTAACCTCACCTCGGATATCCTAGTTGATTCAGAGCTCAGTAACTGAGATCTGAGGCCTGCCTTCTCAGGCTCACTTTGCTATCAATTTTTATATAGCTCTGTGTGGGGCAGTAGTGTAGACTTGGATGTACTGTATCCTCACCCATCACTAAGGGCTCCATGCTCTTGTATGCTGACTGCGTATCAGCAGATACAACTGGTATGCTCACCCACCAAAAGTGTTTCATTTCCCTGTTATTGCCAGAAGCCATTCTCAAGTACATTCTGCCAGACAAAATAAAATGAAACCTGTGAATCTCAAAAGCTTGGGATCTTGGAGAAGATCAAGAAGGGAAATTGTACCTCTGGCAGCACCAAGGCCCTCTGACAAAAAAGATCACAGCAGTGATCCATGTCTCTTGAGACTTTGGAGATCAGGGCCTGGATTTCTCATGCTGAAGGTTGCCAACATCTGACCAAAAGAAAGAGGGGGGGGGAAAGACATATGAGTTGGATTAATTAGAAAAAGGGGTCTGCTGAAAGCCTATAACTGAATGACTTCAGCTTATGATTGAAACTATTACAGTAATTGGTTGTGATCTATGTTGTACTGGGGTGGGTTTTCTGTTTGCTGCTTGCTTGTCTTTTGGTCTTGTGTGTGCACAAAGAGGAGGGAATAGTATGTCAGGTGGCAAGAGGCTGGAAGCAGTCTCCTCCATGAGCATCAAAGGGACTGACATTCAATGACTGGAGTTGGGAGTGAACTGCATCTTAGACCAGGAAAAAATAAACTGAGTAAACGAAGCTACTAGAGCTGTTTAGTGTGCGGAACAGAGTCTGGCAAGGGAGATGCTGGCTGCAGCATTGCATATCTTCCTGGCCTGAGTGATGTTGTGTTGGGGAGTTGGAAAGGCTGAAATCCTCTGTGATGGTTCTGAATGTGGCATATGGGATAATCAAGGCCCCAGTGGGAGAAATGGAGAGGACTGCAGACTCCTAGAAGGTGGTTTGAATGCTGTGTGAGGAATACCGCCAGGGAAAGGGGTATTACTACTTCTTTAGAAGGAACTAGAGATCAGCTGAGACCATTTGCTCTAGCATTACATACTGGTGTAAGGCTCAATCATGGGGTTTTTATTTTTTAATAGCAAATCGGGGAGTAGTGATAGAAGCGATTAAAACTGTGATTAACTGTGTTGCTTTTGATTTTGTGGCTGAACCAAAAATGTGGTTTGGTTTGAAATGAAAGATGAAAAATTTATTTTGCTAACATGAAAAATTAAGATTTTGGGTAATCCTAAACCCAAGTATTTTGGATTGTCTAAACTCCTTTAGGTTAAAGAGTATGTGACTGAGAACAGTTTTCTAGTGTTAGAGAACAGGAATCTTAAGGGCTGTTCCTTGAGTTCGAATTTATTTCAGTCCTTCCGAATTCCCATTTTGCTGATCATAACATGGGACAGATTCACCTGCAGTGTGAAAGGGAGCTGTAGGCCTCCCAGCTGCTCACTCCACTAACAGCTCTTGTATCATGGGAGTGTAATTGCAAGCATTCAGCTTCCTTATTCAGAGCAGTGCTGTGCACACCCTTGAATTACTTCTCCACACCAAAAAACTTTCCAGCATCTATAACAGATACAAAAAACTAAAAGTCAATCACAGTGAGAAACAGAGCTGGTTTTTTTATTATTTATAAATAGCAGTCTGCATGTGGAAGAGAAGTGAAAATTATTCCCTAATGAAAAAGCAGTAAAAGAACTGAAGAGCACAGCCAAACAAAGGTCAAACAGTGTAGACTGAATGCAGACAGAGGCTGAACCTGTTTGCAACACAGAGAGAGTGCAGTATAAAATGAAGGTGGCCAGCCCAAGGACTATTACCATGCATAGCTAATACATATATATGTGGATAATATATGCAATCATACATTCTGAAAGCCTGTCATCAGAACAAATTGCAAAGCACAGAATGCACAGGGAAGTTCAAAAAGATGTAGCTGGAGAACATAATACCAAGATCACTACAGAAACAGTGTTTCTTGGGGGTTCGCTTTGTTTACAGTGACCCTTTAAGGCTCTACAATGCATTGGCAAGAAAGTGAATTTCTGAATAGGTGCTAGATCTAGGTACAGTGAAATTTCAAGTGCACGAATGCAGAAAGAATTGGTGCTAGCCTTATAAAAGCAAAAAAAATAAGCCCTGTTGGATTCACCTGCTGAGCACAAGATCAGCCCATGTGGCAAAGCCCATGTTGGCATGTCTATATAAAGTTCAATACCATTCAGTAGTGCTTTGCTATGGAACAGAAAGTCTCACAAGCCTGATTGGAAACACTCTGCAAATGCAGTTTTACAAATGTATGTGCTGAGCAGTGTTTTTAAAGAATACAAGAGGAGTTTACAACGAAGAGTGGAGTAAGGAATTTCTGAGATACTGATACAGGTTCTTGCATCCCAACAGTGTCTATGATCCATGCTGTGTCCCCCTTGTCCCTGCGACATGAAGCAAAAGGTGGAAGTGTTAAAAATAAGTGTTGCTGATTCAATGTAGTTATCAACCAAGTTATTAGTGTATGGTTCTGTTTTAAAGAAATAAATGCTTTTTTTGAACTGTTGTCTGTATTCAGAAGGTCTAAATGAGGCCACCTTTAGAACACTTTACCCCAATGTGGTTACATGAGGAAGGTACAGAGATGAGAAGACTTCCAAAAGAGGAAATCATGTCTAGACTTCAAAATGCCAGTTCTCAGTTTTGTTTTAGGTGGTGATATCCTGTCTGGTATCTTTGAGCCTGTATGGAGGAGAAATAATTGACTGAGAGAAGGAAACAGTAACATGAGGAGATGCCACATACAATTTTGGAATAAAAGGTCCCAAACTTTCATATTGAAAATTGTCACCAACCCTCAACATTTTTCACAAACTAGAAAGGCTGCATGTATTTTATTGTCTGATAGTGTATCAAGTTAATACCACTGCTCAGCAGTGATGGATTGTGTTCCTGTGAAGGCAGTCTGCAAGGTCTTGACTAACTTGCATGCTTAGCCAGCATGCCTTCTTCATTCATTTTATGTTAAGGGTTATATATTTTGACTTTTTTCATGTTTTAGCTGTCTTGAGCGTTGGGATGGATGTGCTGGTTCCCAGCTTTTTTTAATAGGTGACTTGATAAATGTAAATACAGAACATTGGACCTGAGGAGTTAAGGTCACTATTTCCGGTAGTTCAAATTAAGTTCCCCCAGTTTTGCATATTTTCTGTGTGCACTGTGCCACTGATGTTGAAAGGAGGGATCTCAAACTCAGTAGTTCCCTAAATGAGGAGGAAAACAATTATTTATGTTGTTTGTGGTTAACCTACAGAGCAGTATTAATGGTCTGTAAAACCTCTTCAGATAGTTGGCTCAATAGAAACTTTTGAGAAACGATTTAAACTTGGAAGGTAAGTTCTATGAGAAAAATGGGATAAAATGGAGTTAAAATCATCAGAAGAGTGAGTTGGTGTGCATATGAAAATCCTCTTGTGATGTGTTCATGGAAAGTAAGAAGGCAGAGGAGTATGTTTAGGTGCTGAGGGGAAGAAGCCATTAAGAGGAACCAAAAATGTTCAGTACAGTTACTTCTTTCACTCAGATGACAGTGGTGGCCAATGCTTGGATGTGAATACTGGAAATTTCACTTGAGGTTCAAATAATTGCATTTTGTATTCCTCAAATTCAAATACGCTGAAATGTTTTTCCAGGCAGAAATGATAGTGTAACACTTAAAACTTCAAATGGATCCTTACAACTATTGAGATAATTGTACTTGTAATGTATAAAAGTTGTGCTTGAAAACAGGACTTGATGCTGTCATGTATCTTCTGTCACTTCCCATCTGCACACATTCACTCACAAATAAAGTCTGCCTCTTTGCAAGGAATGTAAGTGAATGAATGTTATGAAAAAGTAAGACTTGGTTGGATTTCTTTTTTTTTCCTCTCTCCTCTGGACTGTTAATATGCTTTAGCATACTTTATATAGCAAATTTTAATTAAGTAATTTTACTTAACACTGACCTGGGGCTTTCCTAGTCTTATAAGAGGAAGGCAGTGCAGCTACTCTGAAAACTTAAATAGTTCTAGTAAAACTTAGCCATATCTTCTATGCTGCCAGGTATTCAATTTTCACCTCAGTCCTTTTATGGATGGACAGGCACTGGGTTTTTTAATTATTTAATTGTGTAAGCTTCTTCATAGGGATTTTAGGGGTATCCCATGCTTTTTCTTACTCTGTTATGTTTTCATTATTATTTTCATCCATACTGTGATAGTTCTTTCAAGAAAACTGTCAGCATTTCCCTTTCTCTCCTTTTCAGTTTCTCAGAGAGGATGGAGTGTTGTGTTTTTTATTGGTTTTACTGCTGGTATCACAGGGAAAAATAAAAGCAAGTTGCTTTTCCCCCCCAACAATTGTGTGTGCCTGCAAATAAACACACACGCACGCTCTTTCTCTCCCACGTGTGTGCATGCATGCAGGCACACACAAGGAGTTTGTTCTTGCTTGTGCACAGCCAAAAGAGGCCGGACGCTGCTGTCTTCAGCTCAGTGGAAATTGGCACCATCCCATCTCCAGTAAACAACAGCCTGACGTCAGCTCACACAGCAGTGATAGCAGCATAACTTGAGAGATTTTTCAACTGGCCAAGCTGTTGAAAGGCTATCACTGGGTTTGATAATCTCTGGCTGCACTTAAGAAGAATTGGTACAAAGGTGGGGGGAGGAATGGTTAGTTAATGACAGAAATAATAGAGCAATTCCTGATAACTTCATATGGGGTGGAGAGGTGGTTTTTACGTCTTGCACCAAAGGGTATTTTGATGCCCACCTCATTGGCTGCAGTCCTTCTTTCCAGTGTTATTCCAGGTTCCGAAATCTTGGCTGCTCTGTAGAATTCACATTTGTTCTGTGTTGGAAGTCGGAGAACAATTAAAGTACCGTGTAACAGTCAATCAAGCAGATGATGAAACTTGACTTTTCTATTGTGTTAAATTAAGCACTTTCACGATGATTTTAATTCCTGATGTTTACTTTTTTCAGTTGTAGATATAGTTGAAAAAACTGAGCCTGACGATGCTAAGCTTTTTACTAGTTTCTGTATATTTGATTTCTATTACTGGGATATACGTATGTAAGTTACTGAGGCCCCAGACTGCAGCCGTGACACCCAGAAAAGGCTTACTTGAAGGATGCTTAGTTCATCATTATCAAGTTGGGCTGGAATAAAGGCACTGTTTTGTGGTGCTGGTTTCAGATCCAGCCTTTAGCTGTTTTCCTGCAGTGCTACAAACGCCTTGACTGTAAAGTTAGCGAAGCCTCTGTTGCATTTCTGAAACAGAGCCACTGTGACTTAAATTTAATAACAGATGGTTCTCCTCATAACCCGACGGTTGAAAGAGACTTTTCTATTGTTCACTACTACCACTGAAAATACATTTCCATTATGGACTTATAGTACTCCTATGCCAAAACCAACAGTTAAAAATGAATGGTTTGCTCTAGTAACAGGACAAAACAAACATGAAAATCATTGTGTTGTGTGACAGAAAATTGGAGTATTA
Source organism: Hemiprocne comata (assembly GCA_020745705.1). Classification (NCBI taxonomy): domain Eukaryota; kingdom Metazoa; phylum Chordata; class Aves; order Apodiformes; family Apodidae; genus Hemiprocne; species Hemiprocne comata. Next base: position 66,954,269 of record CM036588.1, on the reverse strand, counting down.
CAGTAAAAGAAGTAGATAAGCCTACAAAAAAAAACCTATTTTATGGGCTATTCTTGAATCAATGATACTTCCGAGCAAATATTTCAAGGATATAAAGAATAGTGCATTGACTTCTGCTTTGTTTCTAGTACTGCTGCAAAGACAGCAAAAAGTTCATATTTGATCTAGGTCCTGTCATGAGGGATTTACAGAGTTTTGTGAAATCCTGGAAGGGAATGTGAATAACTGCCAATATTAACATTTCCTAATGTGCAAGTTTTTACATCTGGTTTTAGGGTATATTCAGACTAGGTTTATCATGAAATTTGCCTTGGTAGGGAAGGACAAGAATGCAAGAGGGAAAGAAAAATTGGACTTCTAGGATGGTTAGTAGTTTTTGAGCCTTTTCACTAAATCTGGTGGAGACGCACAAGTCTCAAAGATTTACAACTTCTGTGGAAGTGGGCAAGAAAGTGAGGATCTGTCTGAGCCTTTACTTCTCAATGAATTCATAGAGATCAAAAGCAAGTGTGGGATGGATCTGCGCATCTTCTTAAGAGAACAAGTCAGCTGGGATTGCTGACCTTGCAGAGGGGAAGGAAAGGGTGAACAGTAGCTCCTTCAAAACCAGGAAAGTCCTGCCTTGCTGAAAGTCTGTCTCTCCCTGGAGACTCATGTGGCTACTTGACATCCTGCTCACTAGAGAGCCTGGCATGTAGCAGGGCCTGACCATTCTTGATTTATGAGAAGCCCAGGACTATTTTAGAAGAGACCAGGAACCAAGCCATCAGAAAGCTTATGCTTGAGAGCTTGCAGTAGCACAAGGGTTGACAGCTCAGGTAGGAATTTGTTCAAGAGGAATTATCTGGAGCAAAACTTTAAAAAAACAAAACAAAGAAACAGAAAACCCAAACACATTTCCAAAATCTCAGACTAAATAGCTAGGCTGGCCATAGGTGAGCTCATGGCTGGCTGTTGGCAGAACTGGAGCTCTGTTGCAGCATGGGAGATGTGCGAGGTGGGTGGTGACATCCCTGGAGCTGCATCAGTATGGCGAGGTGACCTTTGCCCAGCCGCAGACTTCTTATACCTCAGGGCCTGCAGGCAATTCCAGCATCACAGCTTTGGCCCCCTGTAAATGTGAACTTGTTAGTGTGTAGGAGAAAGACAGGGCTCTTCAGTTGACATCTCAGGCAGGTAGGACACAGGCTGGGCAGTGTTACCTGTGTACAAAGTTTGGAGCAGGTTGCCTTAGGTCTGTTTATTATCTCTCCTTCTCCATGGTCTGGTGGCAGACTGCTAGACTGTCAGTGCCTTCCTACAGTCTGCCCTCTTTTCTGGGGTCTGGCTTGTGCCTGGGGAGGGTGAAATTGTGACTTGTAGGATGCAAAACTCTTACAGCAGACTTAGCTGAGCAGGGATCTTGTACTAGGTCATGTCAGCAGTACTGTGCATTGCATGGGGCTTGTCACAACCCCCAGCAGAACTTCCCCTTCCAAAAACTGTACCAGCAACTAGCAAAGGCAGTTAATCTCTCCGCTGCAGCCTCACTGAAGATCTGTTATGCCATGAGTGGGAGGAGACATGCAGTAGGAAAGTTCCTTTATGTTCCCTTTTTTTTTTTGTCCCCCTGCCTGCTTTCACTGTCTCTCGTCTTGTCCAAGCAGCCTGCTACTGCTCTAAGTAGGTAGATGAGCTGGTGGGAAAGGCCTGTGCACTTTGCCTCTACCTCCAAGTAGGTAACATTTGCATTTGCTGCCAGTGGTAAGAGTTAGCCAGAACTGCTCACGCTAGTCTTGACCTAAACCACAAGTCAGATACATGTTGCAGCATGTTTCTTCTTGCTGGGAACCTGCAGAATGGCCATTTGGATAACCACCCCTGCTTGGCTCTTTTCTTCACGTAACAAAGTTTACTGGATGGCAGTTGAGGTTATGGTTCACTTTGTATTGAGAAAAGCATTAAGTTTAGCTTTAATGTGGCCAGGGATCCAATAAGACAGTATTCTCTCCAGCTGCAAAAAATCTTGAATTTGCTTTTGGAGAAATTTGCTTTTTATAGAGGAAGTCCTAAAAAGGCTCACAAATAGGCTGGTCTGTTATCAAGGTGTAATTTTGGTATTATTTTTGTCATGCATTTTAAAAGGAATTTTCCTTCCTCAAAGATTCAGCAAAATCTTGTGGTCAGTCCTTTCAAAGTAATGTTGCAAAGCTCTTAAAGAAATGATGCTGGGTACTTCTCTTTGCTCTCTGATAATATTTTTTGATCCTTGCATGTTGATATTGTCAAGATTTCTGGGTAACATAAGGGGCTAAAAACCAAAAGAAAAAGAGTGAAGCTTAAGTTCTTATTTAATCACTTGTGAGTACTTGGCAAGACTGCGTGCTGCTGCCTTTGCCCCTTCTGTGCTTCTGTAATGCTTGCAACTTTTCTGAATAGTGAAGAATCATCACAAGGATGGTCTCTTTCCATACTTCCTCTCAACATGAGATGGGAGCAGACTGCACAGACAGCTCTGGGCAAGACTGAGGGAAGGAGGGAGGATGTCTTACCAATGTTTACTGTTGGAGATTTGCTGCTTTCTAAGGCAAGAGCTGCTCCCTGACTTGTCCTGTGTCTGCTGCAGCACACACAGCGGCAGGTGTAATGAGGTGGAGGACAGTCCTCAGTAGGTGTTGGGGATCTGGGGTTTTCTTTTTTAAGACAAAAAATAAAGGAGCAGAATAACTTGCATTGGCTCCATCTAAACTCAAAAACCCAAGAGCAGTTCCCGTAGCTGGTTTCACACCTCAGCCAAGTCCTCACAACTTACTGGCGTAAAGGCTAGGTTTCTAACCGAAGGAGACCGGCAAGAACAAAAAGGAAGGGAGTCACAGTCATCCTGTTTCATAGCTTAGAAATAGCCACCATGGCCTGCTCCTTCCTTTTTTTTTTCTCTATTTTTTTTTCCCTCAATGGGCACGGGGTCCAATGGAGCATGTGATGCCTTTACATCCTGTCTCTCGCTCATGTTTCACTGAACAAAAGACCAGTCCCACGCAGAGGGATCCCAAAGTTCCCCACAGCCTTTTTCTCAGACTAGAAAGGTTCTCCTTCTTTTGGACTTTTTGAGAGTTGTATGAAGCACACAAAACTTACTGATTTCTTCTTGTTTGCAATGCTGTGAAAGCCCAACAGGGAGGAAGAAATCAAGCGAACAAGAGCAGAGGGTGGGGTAAACTGATGAGCCGGAGGAATTGGACTTACATGGATCTACATGGAGCAAAACAGGGATTTGTGTGCTATTTGGACAGTCAGGTAGAGTACACAGCCCTCTGTTCAGCTCCATGATACTGCTGCTCTCTGTTGAGGCCCCTCAGTTTTACCTATGCAAATGCCTTACAGATTTTTTTCTCCCCAAATAAACAGTAGGGTAAAAAAAATACAAAAGCCCCAAACAATCCCCAAAAAAGGTCTTGGAACTGAAATGCCTATTTCTACCACTAAAAACTCAATGTTCCCATTACTAAAATATTCATAGAATCAAAAAATGGTTAAGGTTGGAAGGGACCTTAAAGTTCATCAGGTTCCAACCTCCCTGCTATGAGCAGGGACACCTCACACTAGACCAGGTTGCACAAAGCCTCATCCAACCTGGCCTTAAACACCTCCAGGGAGGGGGCATCAACAACCAACCTAGGCAACCTATTCCAGCGCCTTACAACCCTCATGGTGAAGAATTTCTTCCTGATGTCTAACATAAATCTACCCTCTTCTGGCTTAAAACCATTGCAACCTTGCGCTATCACTGCCTCCTCTGGTGAAAGCTCCTCCCCACCTTTCCTTCAGGTACTGGAAGGTCTCCCTGGAGTCTTCTCTGGGCTGAATAGCTCAAACTCTCAGCCTGTCTTCGTAGCAGAATTAAAATGGCTGAAGACCTTCTTTAATTATAATACTTACTTTCTTTTTGGTAGCATTAATAGTGAAGCAATGGTATGCTGACAAAGACAGCTTTGAATGAGTAGCAGTCCTGGGGGGTGCCTTCCTTCCCCCAGCCCATAGCTCAATTCTCGATGAAGAAAACAAGTTGCTGCCTCTTCAAGATTTTTCTTGTCCTTTCTGTTAGTGACAGGCATAAGTGTTAGTAACATCTGCTGGCCCAAGCTTGCTTCCTCCTGCAGCACTGGTCTCTGGCAGGGCTGCACGGAGGAGCCAGGAGCTGTGGGAGCCCTGTGCCAAGCACCCAGTGTGGCTTTGCCAGCCAAAGCCTTCAACAGAATTGTGCCTGCAATAGCAACAGTGCAGGCTTGGCATGACTGGCAGGGCTCTGCTTATCTCCTTGTAGTTTCTTAGGCCCTAACTAACAAGTGGCAGATTATTTTGGGGTTTTTTTTTGTGTTTGTTTTTTGTTTGTTTGTTTTGTTGTTTTTTCTTTTTAAATAATGAATGTCATTTTAAGCAAAATAGCCAAGGGTGATAAACAGATCAACATGTGAATCTGAAAACATTTTCTATTAGCTTTGACTTAGGAAGTGAGTATAAATGACAGATACTACAGAGAACACTCTTCTTTCACAATCCATTCTTTAACTTGTTTCTGCCTTTCAACAATGTTTTATGAAGTCACTAGTTTTTCTTTTTTTTTCCTTTGCTCTGTCAGCTTTCCTTGATCATGCCAGTATTTTCCAGAGCAATTGGGAGGGAAAGTATATCTGTATATATTTTAACAGGGACATGCATCTGCAAAGTCACAAGCAAAGGAGCAGACTGCAAAGACAGATGTGGACCCTGCATTATTTATTTTGTAGTTTTTTTGCTCCAGAGTTGGCTAGGTTTCCCTTTGGATGGAAAGCACAAAAAGTATTTTGGTTTGTTTTGCTGTTTGAAAGTAAGGCATAGGTTTCTCCACTGCCTCCTAAGAGCGGTTAGTTGTTTACTTTTAATTTTTTCATCAAATTAAAAAAGAAAACCTAAATAAATATGGGGAGATTTGGTCTGTTTCATGTCACACTTGAAGTCAAAGAAAAAAGATGATGGTCATCTAAGAGTAACATTTATCTCAGGCTTGTCAGCTCCTAATAGGTGGTGATCTTACTCCTTGCTCTGAGGTTGTACAGTGCCAGTGATATAGAGGAAAAAATAGGCAATAATGCAGTACTGTGCTTCAGATTAATTTGGGGGGGGAGGGTGGGGAGTTCCTGAGGTTATTTTATGTGTAATTTCCTGATGTGAGAAGTTTTAAAGACTCTTGTAATGATTTAGCTGGAGATTTTCTTCTAACAGCATTAAGCAACAGCCTGAAGTTGTACTAGCCTATACTTCACTCAAATCAGCCTTATACAATAATACAGTTGTTTCTTCCTTCTAAGTACACACTGGCTGCATGCAGCGATGATCCTGGTGTCTGCAGGCAGCTGCAACAGAAAAGGACTTTTGTGGTTTGCTTTTGCTTTCTCTTCCTGTCCCCTCCATTTTCATATATGTTTTTAGAAGGCTGAGTTTCTTATGGACTTAGTACTGCAATATGAGTGGAAAGTGAACTGTGTTTTTGGGCCTGTTTTGTTAATTCTTTTGGTTTTCATATAGCACTCTATCAAAGGCACTGTTCTTAATATTAAAAACAACCCAGTGGACTGAGAAATTAAAAATGTCAATCAATAAAAATGAAAATCTGAACTTTATCCGTAGGAAATATTAATGAGAGAAGCTGAGCTTGTCTCCCCTTCCAACCCTGCCCCCTGCAGAATACCAAGCATACTTACTTTGCATCATTTAGGAGTAACCCTAAAGTACCTCTGGTTGCTGAAAGTGAAAAGATTAGAAATTAAGTTGATAATAGAGTTTCTCTTCAGATGTTTACTCAAAATGTTTAATACTGTGTCCTCGAGGATGTCCCATTATTAAAGCTGTGTGACTATGAAATCAGCTTGACTTTGAGGGGTAGGTATTTAACAGTTCTGGGGATTTTCCTCATCTGACTTTTATGTCTTCCTTTCATTGCAACAATTACAAAGTTGTTTGCAAAACATAACTCCCAGAGTTTATATCATCTCCAGTAGAGTCAAATTGACAGGAATGGCAGGAGTTACCATGTGTATTCTAGGTGTATAAACCTCATCATGCTACTAACTGATCTTAAAGGTTCCCATAAACTTTTTCCAAAGGGTTTTAGAGCTTGCTCACAAATAAATGCTGAAAAAGAGTTTTTGTGCTTTTCACACTCCCTTTTTCCCCATGCTGCATTAATAATGCTAACAAAAATAGCTCAACAGTGCCTACTTCTAAGAGACTTAATCACAGAAGATCCTAACACACTTTGCAAATCATATATACTTGAACACGGGAACTTTTCCTCTCTCCTCTGACACACAGCCTGGCCTGGGGTGGAACGCAGCAGCTGTTTGACACCACGGCAGCACATGAGGCATTGGGATGAGAAGTAGAACTCCACTGTGTCCGGTAGAAACTATGAAGAATTTAAGGTAACCCAAAATGGAAGCTGATCATCAGTACATGAGGGTTTAACAGCTAGCTGATGGAGAAGTTTCATTTCTCTGCAAAGCGCGTACTGTTGGTTTGTTGGTTTTTGGTTTTTTTATAGGACAGTTCGTGAACCAAAGCACAGGGCCTGCAAGGCAATGTACAAGGTGCTCTGCCTTATCCTCTCCTATATGGATAGTGTGGTAACTGCTTTGAAAGTGGAATTATGTGTGCTGCATAAGGGTATCTTATGCTTCCTTTGATATCTACACAGAGTTGTTAGGCTGTAAGCTACTGTGCTGCAGATACACAGCCTGGTGACTGTATAGCAGCTTCCCTGGGGGTAGGCAGTGCATGAGAAAGAAGAGCAGTGCTGCTACATCACTACTAGTCCTAGTATCTGCAACACTTAATTTTTTCCCTGGGGGCCTCTCGTTTTGGTATTGACCCAACCTGACCCTGCTTGCCTTGCAGGAACTGTCTAGATCACAGCTAAAGGTGGTATGGCTGTAGGCATGAAAGTCTAAAGTCTGACACTGATTTTGTCAATGAGCAGGAAGCCTTATACTGCTCTGTGTTCTTAATTAATGCAGAAGCCAAAACATTTGTGCGTTTCTCTTTTCATCTATTATCAGTACAGCATATTTAACAGTTGTTTGAAAACTACATGATTAAAAAAAAAAAAAAAGGCCAGGCTCCTTAATTAAACAGTTTCCAAAGCATTGTTCTTACTCAGGATAGGCATGAACATGGGCAGAGTACCCTCATGGTTTTCTGACAGGACCATTCAGCCTTAAGCTGAAGTGGCCTCATTCTCTGGAGGGTTGCAAGGAGCTCAGGCTCTGAATCATTTCTTGCCATGTTCGCTGATGATTTTTATACTGTTAGCAAGACTTTTGGTGGGTGATGTACCAAAAAGCTTGCAGAGACAAAAATTGCCCATGAATTTACCAAAGGGAAGATGTGTGTGTAGGTTGCAAGGAGAAGAGGATGTCTTTGGATTTTGGTTATTTCAGTTTAGGCTTTCGTGTGTAGTTTCAGTCTGGTCCCTTGAGCTGCTACTCTATGACAGTGAGTTGATGTTTCAGCTTTTTTTCAGGTGATTTGATTTTGCATGATGGGTCAGATGTTTCCTTACTTATGATGAGACAGTGCTGATGGGTTTAGTAGGGCTGATTTTGGGGTATAACTCAAGGTATAATGGTGGGCCTTTGTGTTGAGGTATATATGAGCACAGAAATATTTACTGGCAAGCGTTCCCACTTGAAGTGCATGCTCTTCCTAAAGCATTTGGTTGTATATGCAAAAAATGCTTTCTCTTCTCTTTTCTTCTTTGTATTCCAGAAACTGACTGGTCAAAGACTGTTTGACTTCAGGTTTTCTTTACCATAAGTTTGCCATTACTTTAACACTTCCTGAGGTGAAGTGGGCAAATTGCAGCAGTGATTTAAACGGGCCTGGAGTAGAAGTTAGACATAAATGTCACAAAATTCAGTATCTGTACATGATTTCAAAACTAAAACAAGCAAAACTGAGAAGCTTTCTTTTCAGATCTGAAGACAACTCAAATTGCAAAGAAAAGCAAAAGGAAAATCTAGTACTTCTAATGCTGCTGAAGCTAAAGCAGCTCTTGAAGCTACCAGCCATTAAAACAGGCCGGTGACTCCTAGGAGATGATAGTGGTTTTGGAAGTCAGCTGAACAGTTGGTATGAAACTTGGGCCCTGGAAAGTCAGCTGTTACTGACTGTAATGGAGTTAGTGTCACCTGCCAACCCTTTTTTTTAAAGGATTTAGACTCGGTGTGTAAAGGGGGTATAAGATTTTTTCCTTCACCTAACTGGAGACATGGGTGTGTGAGTCAAAGAGTTGCCACTGCCCAGAGGTAGAGACTTGGGGTAATTAAGCAGGAGCACGGACACCTAGAGAGAGAGAGAATTACCAATAACTAGACATACGAAATTAAACAGAACTGGTGATTCTGGTTTCAAGTAGTGACTATACTGGTTTTGCATGGTAGAGGCAGTGTACACAGGGAGTGCTAGGTTACAGTGCCAGCAATGGCTTTCCAAGTACCACTCAGACAGCCACAACCGATTGATTTTGCTCCTCTAATTTTGACTTCTTTTTATCAGTGGGAAAAACAGATTCCTCTAGGCCCAGGGACCAAACCCCACTATCTTGCAGTTGTAAGTAAAGCCTGGCTTTCTCCAAACTGCACTGGGAGTTGTATCATGTGTGACTCATGGCCTAATTAAACAGTCTCAAAAAGAACACAATCCCAGCATTTTACTGAGCATATCCAAGTATTTTTCTGTCTCTTGGAAAGTCAGATCATGGTGTTAAATCATCTGCCTGCCTGACACTGGATTGCCAAACCATAAGTGATACCTGTCATGAGTGTGCAGGACTGGGTTGTCCTGTGAGCTTGCTGGCTGGCTGCCTCAGATGGCTGGTTTGGAAGGGGAAATTTCTGGGGTTTATCCACAAGTACCTGCACCTAAGTGTTAACTGGGCCCTCACTTCTCAGATGTGCATGTCTGTGTGAATGTATGAGAAAAAAAAACAGCTATGGAAAGTAAAGCTTCCCATTCTCTGAGTATAAAGGAGGAAGGAAGCAGCAAAATGTATTTTCCTTAGCAGAATAATGTGAGTAGGCTCAGCCCTGTGTTTCTAGTTAATAACTACATGATAGTGAAATGAAGTAATAAAAACCATTCAATTTTAGGGGACAATGTGCATGTGAAATATGACATTTTGCTGAGCAGGATGCTCCATAGGATGCATAATCTTAGTGCTGTTTTTTGGGTTTTATGTGGTTTTTTTTTTATATGGCCTTTTGTGAAAAGCCAGACCTACTATAGGTAAAATTTTCATCTGTGATCCTTTTGCATCTAACTGGTTGAGCTCTTAGGCCTGGTAACTTGTACCTTTGAGTCTGCCTGTGGCGCAGAGCTCTTTGTGCACTTCTGTTTCATAGAATCATAGAATTCTAGGGGTTGGAAGGGACCTTGAAAGATCATCTAGTCCAACCCCCCCTGCCAGAGCAGGGTCACCTAGAGCACATCACACAGGAACTTGTCCAGGCGGGTTTTGAATGTCTCCAGCGAAGGAGACTCCACAACCTCTCTGGGCAGCCTGTTCCAGTGCTCTGTCACTCTCACAGTAAAAAAGTTTTTTCTGATATTTACCTTGAACCTCCTATGCTCCAATTTGCACCCATTACCCCTTGTTCTATCACTGGTCACCACTGAGAAAAGCTTAACTCCATCTTCCTGACACTCACCCCTTACATATTTGTAAACATTGATGAGGTCACCCCTCAGTCTCCTCTTCTCCAAGCTAAAGAGACCCAGCTCCTTCAGCCTTTCCTCATAAGGGAGATGTTCCACTCCCTTAATCATCTTTGTGGCTCTGCGCTGGACTCTTTCAAGCAGTTCCCTGTCCTTCTTGAACTGAGGGGCCCAGAACTGGACACAATACTCCAGATGCGGCCTCACCAATGCAGAATAGAGGGGGAGGAGAACCTCTCTTGACCTACTAACCACACCCTTTCTAATGCACCCCAGGATGCCATTGGCCTTCCTAGCCACAAGGGCACATTGCTGGCTCATGGTCATCCTCCTGTCTACCAGGACCCCCAGGTCCCTTTCACCTACACTGCTCTCCAGCAGGTCAGCCCCCAACCTGTACCAGTACAGGTTGTGTTTCTCTTCCCCAAATGCAAAACTCTACACTTGCCCTTGTTGAACTTCATCAGGTTTCTCTTCGCCCAACTCTCCAGCCTGTCTAAGTCTCTCTGAATGGCAGCACAGCCTTCTGGTGTGTCAGCCACTCCTCCCAGCTTAGTGTCATCAAAAAGCAGTTGATACCAACAGAATTATCTCTCTAGGCTGAGGCGCTCTTAAAATGAAACACCTAATTTTAATGGTTTGGTAACTAATGTTTTATGACTACAAACTGTTGTGAGAATATCGATTTACTTCAGACACTTTGATCCCTTTTGAATTATCCTCTTTTTGGATGTGTGTGCTTTAACTCTTGCCTGTGTTATACGTACTTCCATCTCTGCTGCCTCAAATTTGTCATGATTATGGCATGCTAATAACTTTTTTGGCTTCCAAAGCTGGCTTATGTTGCTTTTTCATTTGGGTTTACTGGTTTCTTTAGAGAGGAAAATTTTTTGTTAATACTTAACCTACCCACTAGTGTAGGTGATTGGAGAGTAATTTTTAAAAAAATCCTACCAAAATAGGTGTTTTCCAGTGAACTGAAATACAGGAGAGGAGAGCAGGGGGGTGTGCAGGATGAGAAGGTAACTCAGGAGACCTGAGTTGAGTACGCAGCCCTTAAACATTCCCTTTGCTGTATTACGTTTGTTATTCCTTTTGCTCTGTTTAATTCCTGATTATTGTATTTAATTTTCCCATCCCTTTGGCATACATATTTCGCTTTGAAGACGTGTGACACAGAATTTGCATGTTCAGGCATGGATGTATGTGCAGAACAAGACCCCAGTGAATCTCCCAGCTCAGGGAGAAGACAGCAGTGACAGCATTACCATCCTGCAGCTGCTGTGATTATATTCCCATCTTGGGAGCTCCAGTATTTGAGGTTGCTTGTCTCTAGGTAACTCCTCAGTGTAGGAACAAGGAAACCACACTCCTCTGCAAGTTGCTGCAGCACATATAACCAGGAGCATCCTGCCACATCCAGTCCTCTGCTTCCCTGAGACTCTGTGGTTGCTTTGGCCTATATTACACACGCGGCTCAAGGAGGTGCAGTGCTGGTTATCCAGGAGCCCCAAACTCCATTAACCAGACCCACCAGGGTGACTTCACTGTCACCTGTTTTCTGGTGAGGTTTAGGGGATTTGTTGGCCTGTCAGCAGGTGTAAAAAGGCTTTGCTTACTTCACTTCTGTCTCGACAGATTTCCCCCTGAAAGCAATGTAGCACTGCAGCTGCATCTGGCTCAGGGTGGCGTTGCCTAATCAGCATACTGCTGTGAAGCCTCCTGGATTTTGCCATCTCTGGGCAAACTACCTATGTACTAGTAATCTGCTGGATCTGACTTACAGCTGCAGGATGCTTTATTTTTTTTTTCTTCCTGCTGCATCCTTCTTGCCTTTTTTCAACAGCTAGCAAGTAGGTGCTTTCTGTAGTTGGTGCTTTCCTCCTGTTCCCTTGCTATCAAGCGTACATCACATGATAGCAGGCCTCACCCAGACCCAAGCGGCTGCCTATCACAGCTTGTCATCAGCTGGCACCCTTCCCAATTCTCCAGAGCTGGCAACTGTCCTTTTTTCTTTGAGCTCTGATAACGGGAACAGATTAGCGGTGGGAGCAGCCGGAGCTCTGCTTTATGGGGCTTTACTCCTGTATACCTCTGGTTTTCCACAATTCTTGCCAAGTGAGTTTCCTGATCGTGGGCTATGTCATTTGCTATGCTCCCCTTCCCTGCCCCCACCCATTTCCTGACATCACTTTTATTTTAAATCCTTCTGTAGCAGTGGTCCAGTTCTGCTGGAGCACTCCACCCAGGGCTTCTGAATGCAGTAAATCTTGCTGATCAGGGTACTCATACGGTGTACGAAGCTAGAAAAACTACAAAGCTTTGTTCAACTTAGGAAAGAACTCCTAATAAAATTATTAGGAGTATTTAACTCTTTTTTTCTTTTTTTTTTTTCTTCCCACACTGTGTAAACTTCATTTGGTGAGGCTATTCTACCCTAAGTAGAAACAAGCAAACAAAAATCTTCGTTTGTCTCCAACTGCTATCTACTGTAGTGATTTTTAAATGATCTGGCATAATGAAATAAATAAGAGATTCTTACTGCTTTAAGTAGTCCACTCACAGAGCTTTTCTAGACTGTCATCATCATTGTAACTAATGCTGTGGGCAGTGTTTAGTTTGCCAGTGGTTATATCGTCTGGCCTTGGAGGGAGGAGCTGGTCATTCTGGGGCTGAAACTGTCCAAAGCAAAGGCCTAAAGAGCTGGCGATTATGGTAATCTCTTGGCAATCTTACTGACATATACCATGCTAAATGAGGGGCTTCTTTATTTGTAAGGAGAAAGTTGGGAGTCCCCACTGGCATTATGACCAGCTCTGTTTCTGCTGGAGATCCCTAAGATCCAGGATTTCCTTACTTTACTGGCTTTTGGGCTTGTCCCCATGTGCCAGCTAATTGAAATAATAAAAGTAGACACAGGCTGGGTTTTGTTCTTTGCTTTTCTGTTAAGTGTGGACACTGGGAGTAAAAGGACATGTCAAATTTTGAGCATTGTTCTTCCCAGTGTAAAGTCAAAGGCTTTTCAGCTGCGTAACTGGGAGAGGGATCAGATGGATTTGAGTCAGATGTGTTTATAACTGGTCCCAGCGTGCTCCTGTTTGTATGAAAACTAATTTATTTAAACAGTGGGCAATTGATGGAATTTATAGCCCAGCACTATATGCTACAGGATTAATAAGCAGTGTCCTGTAGGACACCTGAAATTTGCTGCCCCAAAACACTGCTTGGGACCAAAGCACCCTTCTGCCATATTGCCTGTGGGTGGTGACCAGACATTCTTGCAGCCCAGGGCAAGTTTTCTGCTCCTTCACAGCGAGGAGAGGAAGGCTGAGTGGGATTACTTGTGTGTAAAATGCCCTTAGGTTCCTTCTTCCAGATCAGTTGTCTGACACAAACATAGCCACCCCTTCTTCCTCCCTCTGCCTCCTTGTCTTTAGCCACAGTTGAATTTTTGCCCACTTTCTATCAGTCTAAAGATACCTGTCTTCATAATGCAGTGTCAAAGCCCCGGAGAGAAACAATGCTTGATGGAAAAGATGTATTGTATGGATTTAAATGGCTTTGAATACTGCAGAAGGAGTGATGCTTGCTGGTGAGAGTTTTCAGGGGGACCCTTCCTGTTTCTTTGCAGGGGACATCACAGTTGGTTCTTCTGGGTGCTCTACTGTCATGATTAGGCAAATGCTCCTTTTAATTTTTGTCTTGCTGAGGCTTTTGCACCTTTTTTTTTATCAGCCGAGGTTATTTCCCTCACACTGGGTGGAATTGCAGCATGGCACTTAGTCTGAATTATTTTTCTTATGTCCTGTGGCAGAGCACAGTGGTCTGTCATGAGCAGAGCATGTTTGCGTGATACCCTTGACACCCTCATCTTCCATGCTTTATTGTAGTTCTCAGGTTACTTCCAGGGGAAATTCCAGGGACTGGCTGTTGTGAGGTGCAATGTCACAAATGCACTAGGACCAGTCTGTGTCCACAGTGGCCGGCTCCCGCATATCCTCCCCAGAAGTGACACGCAGTGGGGATTATTTTTTTTCTGCTGTGGATGCTAATTACACTTGCAAATGACACTGACCTGGAAGGAGCTCTGAGCTTTCTGGAGAACAGGGCTAGGATTCAAAATGTTGACTAAGTGGAGAAATCACCTGGAAAAAATAAAAGACAATTCAGAAAAGGAGGAGCACAAAGTTGTAAGCTCAGGTGACACTAATGGACTACCCAGATACAAAATGGGAGGTGGCTGGCTGAATAAGCTCTGCAGAAAGGGGCTGGAGTCGATGGTGGATTCCAGGCTGACCATGAGTCACTGGGCTCATACAGTTGTGAAAAAAGCAAGCTGGGGTTTAAAAGCAATAGAAGGCAGCGAGCCTTCCACTCAGCTCAGCTTGGTGAGGTCTCAGCTGGAGTCTTTAACCAGTTTTTGTCTCACAGCATTCAAAAATGGTAAAACAGCTCAAAAGTGGGACAAAAAAAAAATCTAGAGGAAAATAGCATGAATGGGTGATTTAGCAGACATGACCTATAAGGAGAAAATGAAGATACTGGAGTTGTTCAGTCCACGGAAGAAAAAACTGAGGGGATGGATGGATACAATTACACCTGTAAAATGTAGGAAGGAATAAACTGTTCAGCATGTTTGGGAACGGGACTGTATACTTGTGCTTTGTGGGAGCTGAGTGCAGGGCAGCCTTGGTGGCAGGTTGCCACCAGAAATCCGTGGGAGCCTCTTTTTTTATTTTTATTTTTGTGTCTGGGTCTGCTGTTTTTGTGGTGATGTCTCTTCTTTCCTCTTTCATGGTGGCCAGCCTGAGAAACACAGCGTGCCAGGGAAGCCCGTGCTTCTGGTTGCAGGAGAGCTGTCTCTCAGGCTGTGAGCCAAGGAGAGCTGACCAGTTGCAGAGCTGACCTGCACCTCTGATCGATACAAGTAATGGCAAAGCTCGCCCTCTGCTTTCATGCTGAGAAGGCAGTGGATTAGTACCCAAGTGCAGCTCCACAAACGCTTGGTCAGAGGTATGCCAGGACATCAGGTGATGAGATTTTCATCTTCTGATGCAGAGGAGTTGAACATTTGGATTTGGCTTGCAGAAGAAGGCCTGCCATTTTTCCCTGGAGTCTGAATGCAGGGGAGGTGACAAGGGAGAAAGCAAGAATGCTGCTTTAGACTTGCTGCCGGACTTGGTGGTAAGAACACACAGATACAAGCTCTCAGAGTATGACAGATGCATCCTGACAGATGACCCATTAGCACCAGCACTCAAAAGGTGGTGGTCGCATTGCTGTGAGGGGTTCGTTCCCATCTTTTAGGGAGGTTTTTTGTCTTGGGGACAGGCTCCTTCTCCATTATGTAGCAGCTACTGCAGCAAAGCAATATTAGGAAGTAACATTTTAGCTGTCTTCCACGTGATTAGTCCTGCTTGAGGGAGGGGGAAGGGCCTCACACACTCTATTAATCATTTCTTCTTCCCTCCTCCCATCTGCTCGGTGATTCTTTTGCTCTTGCATACACCACTAACATTTGATCACTTTATTTCTCTCTTTTTCTCTGTCTCTCTTCCTTTCCTTGTTGGTTCTTTCTTGAGTTTCAGCCTTTCTTGCTCCCAGCTTATTGCAGAGATGCTACCCAGTGACCTGATTCTCTCCTCTAGCTCCCCTCTCCCCCCCACCCCAAAAAAGGAGAAAATAAATTTAAAAAAAAATTAAAAAAGGAAAAAAAAAATTCCAAAGTGTTCAGTGCCTCATTTCCCTCTCCCTAGACATTATGCATTTTTGCATTTTCCTAGTGGTCAGCACCTTCAGCCAAAGTTGTGGAGCACATGTGGGCTGTGCTTGCTTCCCTCTCCTCCTCTTTATGCCGTCCCCAGAGGCAGCAAGCCTGACTCCTCCTCCACCTCCTTCTCTTCCAGCTGCTTTCACTAGCCTCCTAGCTCTTCTTGGCAGTGAGGAGCCCGGACATCTGTAGAAGCAGCTGGAAGCAAGATGGAGAGCCAATATCCTGCAGCTCACCAGATCTCTACAAACCTCAGCTCAGGAACCAACTGCTTAATTTGCTATGTTTTTGTAGTATTTAGTTTGCACTGCACACTGCTCATTTCTCACCATCCCGACAAAGCTATGGCTTTATTGATGTATCTCATCTCATAGCTATAACACCTTGTTTTGGAAATCCTGTAACCAGTCTAAAAACTAGTGTTCTTATGCATTGTAGAAGAAAGCAAAGTTAAGCTTTGTTTCCACCTGGATGATCAACATGACCTGCCAGTATCATCATATGGCTCTAAGCCACAGAATTTAATCCTGCATGAACTAAAATTTGATCTCTGTCAAACAACCAGTGGTACCACAAACTTGCTGAGAATGCGGCAAAAGTATTTTCACTGGTTCCCTGTCACTTTCCCGCCAGATTTACATAAAAGTCTTCTTGGGAAAGTGACTCTGGTCGTGTTCTGAAAGGTGACAGTTATCTTTTCCTGCAAACACTGGGAGCCAGTGTTAAAACAAGCACCTTCCTACAAAAAGGAGCAAAAGAGGTGCAGGATTCCTGCTACTGTTCACTCTGAGGTGGGGGAAGCTCACGGGTGTTGGGGCTTACAGCATTTTGCAGCAGAGCTTTTGGGGATGGGCCCCCGAAGGGAAGCTTGCGAGTCGTGTTGCCGTGAAAAGTCTCACAGCATGTTACATGATGCAAGCTACTTGGCAAACGCTGTAATTGTGTCACTGAAATGGCTGAGCCACAATGCTCAGGGAGAAGGTTTTGCCTTGTGAGCCTGCGAACACACTATACCCTTCCCTGGTGCACGAGGGAGGGCAGTCTGGGAACGCCGGTTGTGCTGTGAGCTGCTGTGAGTGCGGTGCTTGTGTGGGGTTTCTTTTACTCTGTATCGGGATTTGGAATTTGCCAGTTGTGTGGCTGAGAACATGTAACAAGACACATAACTAGAGAGATGTTTTAAAAATATTTTTCAAAGGACTTGGAGGATAAGCCTGATGATTAGGGATGTTTTTATACAGTCTTCAGCCCGGCATACTGTTTTAACTCTTGTGACAAACTGCAGTTACGTAGAAAGCATTTTTAATGTCTCATTCCCTCAGCAGCTAACGGGAGCTGTTTGCTTTTAAATGTCATTATTTGCACCCACAGCAGTTGGAGCAGAGAGGTACAAAGTAAAGGGAATGGATTTTAAAATTAGGCTTCAGGCCTGATTTGGGTTCAGGCTTCAAACCAGAAGCTCTGCCAGGGCTGAGCAGTGCATGGACATAGGTGTAGGTACACAGAGCTTACACAGGTTGTTCCTGTCAGGTGTTAAAGTCCAGTGTAAAGCAAATAGCATTTGGAAGTAGCCCTGAGATGTCTTTTTTTTTTTCTTCCCCCTGTCTCTGAACCTTTGCTGCGAAACAGAGCTCTCATATTTTCCATTCCTAATTCAAGAGCCGGAGGGATCGCTAAAGCCAGGTATCAAATTACAAGGGAAAGAGTGAAGACATTTGGTTGCAGCTTCATCGGCTTACACAGTGTACCCAAGCGACCATTTTCATCAGCCCTCAAGTCAATGTTAAAACTGTGTAAGGGAAGTCATCTTTTCTCCAAGTCTGTCCTTGGGAAGGACAGTGTCTGCAAGGAAAAGTTCTCACCAATAGAGGTGTGTGAGGACTGGGAAGAGGAGGAAGGAAAAACCCTGTAGTGTTCAAAAAAGCATCTCATCTATAGTACAGGAAATGTTCCTACTCATCTGAGCTACTAAAAAAAAAAAAACACCCAACAAATTTCAACAATAACAATTTTGAAATTAAATCCTTTGAATGGGTAATGTGTGTAGCTGAAAATGAAAATGTGACTCAGCCAGGAATTGTTACTATTACTGGTACTGTTTTAGCTATTAAACTGACACGGCTTCAGATATTTGGTATGTCCTTGGTTGTGATAGGAAGCTGATTAGAGGTAGTGGTGAAATATCCTTTATGGGCCGAATAATTCAAACTTGGATCTTTTCTGCTGAAGTTGAGATTTGAGACTCTCTTCTTGAAGTTACCCATGAACATGAGCAAAGATTTCAATGTGTAACAGAAAGCCAGAACCCTGTATTCTGTTTTTTCCCTTCTCATTACTTTTGTTCCACCTTCTTGCTAGCATTTATTGTCTTGTTTTTTGTGGTTTCCAGACCATGGTTTTTCCTCAGATAGAGCCTGTTCTTTTCTGTCTTCAGATGCTTTTTTCAAACCTTCAGCTTCTCTTTGATTCTTAAACTGGTGTATGTGTTTGGCTGTTTCCTTAGTAGTTTGTCCCATCAAAACACAGAGCATCTTCACCCACTTTTCCTTTCCCATGTGTTCTCTTGGTCTTTCCCCTGGGTGCTGGTTTTCCTTCCCGTGATCTCCATGCCTTAGTCCTTTTCGTTACTTAGTTGCACTTGTCTGGCTGGAAGAGATCTGTCCTCTAATGTCTCCCCACCGTGCCCTTCCTCCTCTAGAGCTGATGGGAAATGTTATATTTCCCCCTTCCATCCTCCCACCACCCCCTTCCTCTCCTGCTTCTCTTTCTTGTATACCTCAGTGAAAAATGCGTAATGAAAATTATTTTGGCTGAGAGAGGAGGAGACCAAACTCAAGTTATTTCCTTGTATTTTCTACTGTCTTGCCTGTTTCTGTGAGGAACTCAGCCTTTGAAGCTGTGGATATTCTTGGGAGTGAGTAGAAAGATGCTTTTTGGAAAGGGTAGTAGTGGACTGACATTTGATTTCCTTATTTAAGTGTGACTGTTACCCATATGTTGGAGACCACGTGTAACTTACAACGCCTGCTCTCTGCGCTTCCTCAGTTTTTATGCCCAACATTCAGTTCACATTTTGCTGGCTATCTTCACCATGAAAAGAGATAGAAATTGTATTCCCTTCCACACTGAAAGCTTAGGTTAAAATTAAAACACGTTCAGAGCTGCAGAAGCTCTGGGACTCGTCTCCTACAGACCCAACGGCTGCCCTACACTCAACTCAGGGGTTTTTCAGAGAGCTGGAAAGGGGAATTTCAGTATTGTACTCAAGCATTTTGCTTCCTGCTGCTTATGTGGCAGTTGTGAAGGTATCACTAAACTGTAGTGGTTGTCAGTGTGTGATTACTGTATTGAGATACCCTGTGAACTCTAAATGTGAACCAAATATGTAAAAGCACACAGAGATGAGAGGGGAAATGTAAATGAATCTGTGTATTTTCAGCTTATGTGTCTTCATTTTTCTCTGTGTAGCAGACGGTGATTTGTTGTGTGTGCCACTTCTGCACTGCCTAACATGAACAAAGAGTGCCCATGCAATAT
This sequence comes from Hemiprocne comata, assembly GCA_020745705.1. Taxonomy (NCBI): domain Eukaryota; kingdom Metazoa; phylum Chordata; class Aves; order Apodiformes; family Apodidae; genus Hemiprocne; species Hemiprocne comata. The sequence goes on along the minus strand of CM036588.1, from coordinate 66,935,233 downwards.
TAAAGACAGAAATTGAATTAAAACCATCAAGCTCTTCCCTTCCTCTTGTCACATTTTCAGGCCAATTTTATCCTGTGTGGGCTGTGTTGCTTGTGTCCTTCCAGGGCTCAGTGAAACATGCAGCACTTCCCGATAATAGACAAAACAGAATTAGGTGTTTTGCCCAAGACTAAGGATAAGAAAATACTTGCTGTCTCTTCGCTCCCTCCTCTCCACAGACCTTCAGCACAAGGGCTCAGAGTTTGAAGAAGTTGAGTGAAAACCTCAAGGGAGTCAAGGTTCTTCTTACATCTGTGTAATTCACGGTGAGAGTGTTGTGACATAACCCTGAGCAGAGGCACTGTGCTTGTGTAGCTTTGGACCTGGGTGAGAGGAAGAAATGCTGTGAGACAGCCTGTTGTCAGGAGCTTTTCCCTGCCGCCCTCCAGACAGGCTGGCTGTATTCCTGAAAGACAGGTCATATCCTGCCAGACATGAGAGACACTGAGTGAGGCTGTACAGTCTGTGCTCCACAGACTAGATATGTGCTTTGAGCTTTTGGCCATGAATACAGAAAGGATGCCCTATGAAAGGTCCTTTTATACAGGTGCCTTCATATAGGTGAGGAAAAAGGAAGCCTAAGTAACCTGCCTCTTCTTCCATCTTGCCCTACAACTGCCTCCCACAGTTACTAGCTCTTTACTGGGAAGCACAAGACCCCTCCCTCCATGTGGGATGTGGATTGGAGGCAGTGAGTGCTTGTCCTAGGGCAGCCTTGAAGAGCCAAGTCACCCCTTGAGAACAAAATTGGGATATACAGATGATACTAGCATGCCCTACCACGCACCCTGGTGCTCAGGGAGGAATATTGGAGAGCTCTAACAGATGAAGCTCAGATGAGCAAATACAGATGTCAGACATATTTTCTAGCTATCCAAGCTGCCCCTTACTGTAATAAAGGTATCAGAAGGAAATGTGCATCTGCACCTTCTGCAGCTGAAAATGTAGCCCCAAACTCTGGGTTGCTGGTTTAGCTGTTGTGTCTGATGGGTACAAGCATCTCTTCTGTCAGCGTGGGAAGCTCCTGCTGCAAGGTGGAAAGGATGCTTGGGGTGGGACAGCTTAAAAAGGCTCCACAGAGCTCCTCTACCTGTGCTGTTAGTCACTGCTCGTCCTGCACTCATGGAAAGCTGTGCATGAGTTTCAGGCTGGCTGCTGTAGCTCACATTTTGGCCCCAGATGTGCAAGGCTTGCCTTGTTACAGCCAAATGGAAATAGCACCAATATTTCCTCTGTGCTACCTCTTGATGATTTCTGCACCAGCAGTACTTGGCTTACAAGCTTAAAACCCTGATCCTAACTGCTTACGAAGTGTCTGCTGCTATAAGTAACCATCAGCTGCCTAAGCATGGCAGTGTCTTTCCCTAGCCCTGAGCCTGGCTCGTGGGCTCTGCAGAACACATTTTGCTCCCCATTGGCCCTAGTGTCTCAGGTGGTGTGAAAGCAAAGTATGGCGTTTAGGAGACTGATGAGCTGTGCTAGAGATTGCAGGAGTGCAGGTACGGCACAGCTGCAGGAGGCTTGCCAGCTCTGGCCCCGCAAAGATCGCTGGTGGTGGTGTGGCCATCAGATAGGACACACAAAACAGCCACCTCCTACTTTAAAGGTGAGGGAAAGATGAACGGGAGCAGGCAAGAGCACAACTGCATTTTAAGCTTCACAAACATTATCGGCATTGTTCAGATGTTTGCGAGTGGTTTTTACTTTAAGGCCTCTTCAGAACTGCTACATTGGGTACTAATACCGTATTTTCCTACACGTGTTGGCAGATGGTTGGAAGAAGAGCCTGCTGAGCATGGTGCGTGCTCAAGGGCCGTGATTTTGAGGCAAGTTGTTGAGATTATCTGATGTTTTCTGTAATTTAGTGTGTGTGTGAAGGGAGTATTTAAAACTTGTAGACAATAGTTTGCTGGGTTGTAGGGAATGAAAACCCTAATGAATAGTCCATTGTTTACATCCATTTGAGGCTGTTTCTTTGCTGAATTAGTGCTATGAAACATAGCTTGCAACTCCTTGTGTTTAACTCCCCTCTCCTTACCCCTCCCCCTTCCAATTCCTTAACGGTTGCTAAATCCTGCTGTTATCTTCTCTACACAAGTTTCCAAACTTCCTTCTCTCCTCTTGATTTCTCTTTGCTTAAACCTCTTGTCCAAACTGGGTCAGCTTTTGCTTCTAGTTTAGCTAATTTTCCCATCCTTGGCCTCTTGGACTCACACCTCGGTCATTATTATTTTTATGCAAATGAATGTGGAGGGCAAAAAAGCGCACCAAAACTGGTTCCTGCTACCATAGTCAGGTCTAGACCCCCCTCTTGCCTTTACCTTTCCTTCCCCACCTCCTTGCTTCAGAGTTCTTCCTGTGTCAGTTTGCAGCTGTGTATGTATGTCCTTATTTTATCTCATTTGCCTGCAAGCCCCCTGCCCAATTTCTAGCTCTTATTTCCCTCTCTATTCAGGTGCTTTCCTCCCTTGCTCTGTCCATACTGCTGTGTGCTCTGATCTCTGTGCTTTCTGGTGACCCATACAATTTGAGGTATGGCTCAAAGTGTACCATCAAGGATACTGGCCCTGCAACTGCCCCTCTGCCTGTCAGCCAGAGCATTCACACAGCTTGGTCACGGAGCTCACGGAGGACTGCAGTCAGGCCGTGATGCCTGCCTTGCTAAATGGTTTTGTCCCAGTGTCTTGTGCTCTTTCTGTGGTTGAAACTCCTAAAAGTGGAACCTGGTCTCTGCCTGTCTTGGGCACTGTCTGCTGGGGGGGAGGTAGCTGTCTTCCCTATCTTTAAAAAGAGATAAGCGTGACTGGCAGAGTTGTAAGGGGTTTTTTGTACTTGGTTTGTAGATGGCATTTTTTTTGCTAATTGGGGCAGTGTAGCTGTTTACCTGCATGACTTGATGGAGCAATTGCTCAGACTGATGCATACCACCCTCTGGGACTGTTTCTTCTCTCTCCAGCCCTGATTTATAGATAACTGGAGAAGGGAATTCTTGGCTGCCCTGTTTCAAAAACTATTACATTACAGAAAAACTCATTAAATGAACACAGCACCTGATACACAACAAGCTCTATTCAGTTTTCTGGTTTCCCCCATTAAAAATAAAAGCTTCCCTTTATTTAAACAGTAATTTCTCTCAAATTATATTGTAAGGCATGTAGGCACAAAGGCTTACCTGCTTTTCCAGGAGTTTCTGGAACTTGGAAATGGGGAGACTTCCATAATCAATAGAGGGAATGGGGTATTTTGGAGAGGGTTTTTTTTGTTTGTTGTAGTATTTTTTTCTGAATAGGCAGTGTGCACATGCCACATAATACAGACCAACCCACAGCTGTGTAGGAGTTGTGTCCACAGACTGAAGTGCCAGGACAGCTGATCTATGGTGATTGCAGAGACTTTCCTATGGCTGAAGAGATCAGCAGGCTGGGAGGGTTGGAAGGCCCCAAAGATTTCAAGAAAGTACATGCAGACCAACCGTCAGTCTCCTTTAATCACAGGAGTACTGTGCCTTATGCAAATCAACATTTTTTGTTTCCCTTTTCTTCACAACCTCTGTTGGATGCCCTCTGGATTGCAACTTGAGGGCAATGGTGGAAATTTTGAAATACTTTCTGTATGTATAGGACAGTGCTGGTCTCCTTACGGGTCACTCTAAAATATGGCAAAAGACAAGTGACAAGAAAACAAATGGTGCTTAAGCCCATGCTAAAGAAGATCCTGCAAGAGGGAGAGTTTGTTGTGAAAAATTACCCCATTGCTACAGAGCTCATTTGGTTGTGTGTATCATGTGAGAAAGGAATGACAGAAGAAATACTCCACCTGGTAAATGAAAAGAGAGTTCATTTACCCCAGTCACAGGACAGCTTACATGTGCCTAAAACCTGAGACACCTGGTAGCAATGCTGGGCAGGTGGGGAAGCAGATAGTTTTTGAATGAATGGGCACCTTGGAAGGCAGGGGGAGGAGGCAATTTCCTATCTGTCTTTAAAGTATTTCTTCTTCATTGATGCCATGTGCTGTTAAGGAAATCAGCTGTTGGGGGCATTAGTGCTGTAAGCAGCAAAAGTTTCTACTTGCCACAGTGGGAGTGCTTTCTCCTTACTTCGACTCCAGATTGATGGTGAGGTCGTGAGGCTGTGGCTCTGTGGCTTTGTTTTGGCCTCTTACCTCTGAGAACACAGAGACAGTATATAGGGTTTAGGATTAATTCCTGACTTTCTTACAATGATTCTCTCCTCCTCCCTCCTCTTTCACTAGATGGTACGTTCCTCCCAAACCAAACTTCTGCAGCCCAGAAATAGGTCACACACCACCACCTGGATAAGAGGCATCGCTTGCGTCATCTGTTGGTGTGACGTCTGGTGAGATGCAGAGCATGCGGTGTGAGTGCTCGGGTAGCAGGACCGGCTTCCGCGGAGAGCGGGATGTGAGAACATTCCTTGTGATACCTGCCATATGGGCGGTCAGAGATGATGGGAGGGGAGAGCTCTGTTTACAAAGACAAAAAATTAATAGAAAAAGGTATAAGCTAACTTCATCAGTGCACGGATTTTCTGCTGGCTGGTTTGGATGATTTATAATGGTATACGGAGCTTTGTCACCTTTATGCTGACTTATTCCAGTGCTGCCTGGGGTCGGCCCATTGGCCTGTAAAAAATGAGTTGTTGATCTGTGTTGCTTTTCCCAGTGGCCACAGCACAGTGGCAGTCATCAGTCCTACTGCACGGCTCAGCTGGGGGCTGGAGGGGGCCACCTGGGATATGCACTCAGCCTCTCAGCACTGATGATGATTTCATTTTAAGCATCCTGATGCCATGACCCTACACAGGACATAAACAAATCTCCTTTTTTACTTAGTGGCTAGAAGAGCAGCAACGCCAGCAGCCCGACTTGCAGGCCCTTGCACAAGAATGTGATTTCTCATTTATGTTGTTACTTTGGGAAGCTCACAGGAGAGGAGCACACTTTCAGGTTGTTTTCAAGTGGGGTTAATGTGGAGTAACAGGGCCAGTTGCTGCAACAGATTAGCTGCAAAGGGGATGGACACCACAAAATTAGCAGCAGACACAGGTGTCTGTGAGCGTGCAAACATTTTCTTAGGACATTTAAGTTGTGCTTGTCCTTCCTGAGAAGTGCTTGAGAACAAATTGTCATAGAAGTGCAAAATACATTCAGTCTGTTTCGGGTTGAAGCAAGAAATGAGGGCCCTATAGCCTGGAGAGATGTGTATGAGTCTGCGTGGGGAAAATGCACCTTAATTAGATGGGGCGACGGATCCTGTTTCTCCTGCTCCTTCTGTGCTTAGCAGCATTCAGTCTAGGAAACGCCTCCTGAATTCACCCACCAGTGCCCTTATGGAAGGCCTGGCACACTCACCTAGAGTCCTCTGTGCATGGCTGGATGACACTGAGACCTGGCTCATGACCTGTTTGGCTGGATGAACAACTTCACCTTGGGAGGGGAGCCCAGCACATCCCGTGCCCTCCACACGCCGTGTTCTTTAATGCTTCTTCCCAGCACCTGGCAGGGTTTTGGCAAGGAGAGGACGGCATCTCTCCCGACGAGGCCTGGCTGGGTGCTGGGGCTGTTCTGGCGCTGGGGGCCATGTCCCCACCTCTCACGTGGTAGAGCTTGAGGTGCTGCTGTTTTGAGCAGCACTTCTCTGAAAGTAGTTTAATAGACACACTAGGCTCTACTTTATCTTGACGATATACCCTTTTCTTGAGAGAAATGAGAAGTTTCAATTTCAGTCACTAGCCTGTTTTTCATTAACCTGTTTTAGTCAGCAAGTCATGGCTTTACTGTGCCACTCTCTCAAACTGCTGCTCATAAGCCTAACGAGATGCTGGAGTAAAACTCCTGTCCTCTGCAGAAAATGCAAAGAGAGAAGAGGCAGTTTTACCCCAAACGTTAGAGGAGACTTGGTCAAATTAACGCTCCAGTAAATGTCAAATATTTTTAATTTATGGGGTACTTTAAGCCCCAAGTGGGGGATGAGGGGGAGGAAGGGGGAAAGGATTGGAGTGAAGTTAATCTTTTATTCGGTGCTTGTATAACTCAGTTATCTGCTAGTTAATACCAGTATTTTTGATACCTCTCCAGAGCCAATACACTGAAAACTCTCAGCCCTGTTGGGTATTTGTGCTACAGCATATTTAATAGCCATGACAACAATTCAACAATTGTATAGCAGCCTCCCCTCCCTGTCTGAGTGTTGCAGGCACCAGAGTGTCTCCATTGGAAAACCCCTAAACATACAGTTTCAGCCAAAACTGGTTTAATGATAGTCTACTGAGAGCTTGACAGGCTTTATAAAAAAAAAAGAAAAAAAGGCGCTTTTTTCCCTTCTCCCCCCACCCCCAGTTTTTTCCTTAACTTTGTCTCTTCTTTTGAAAAAAGCTACTGCTGTAAAATACAAGGCGAATTAAAAAAATAAATTGCTTTAAATTGCTTAACGGGCTTGATGAGACAAAGACTGGTGTGTTGGAGTGGCTGCAGGGAGCTCTGCGGCTGCTTTTGTATGATTTCAGAGGTGAATTTAGATGGCTGGAAGATAGATGGGTGCCAGATGCAGTTTGACACAGATTCCGGCAGCTGCTCCTGTGCGAGGTTTCATTAGCGGCGAGTTAGCCAACAGCAGAGCTCTGGTGAGGCCCTGAACGCTGAAATGACAGCAAGAACAGTGAAACAATACAATATTCGCTAAGTGATTTTAATCTAGGAGATTAAATGACACCCAGGCTGTTCCCTGACTTAGAAAGCCAACATTGTATAAAGCCATTCGTGGCACTCACTATGTAGGCCCTTGTCACATACATTTACATTGCGCGTGCTTCCCTGACCCCCCCACCCTGAAATGGGAAGAGAAGGGTTGATTTTGTGTCGCAGTCATATTTTTCCATCCTAACTGTATGATGTGTTTTTAACTGCAACAGGAAATATTTGCCTCTCTTCTCACAAATGCTTACATTGGACTGAAGTGCTCGCGTGCTCCTGCTAAGCACAGGCGTAACTCTTTGAAAGATTAGGGCCACAATCCATAAAGTGAACAGCTTTCTTTTTAATGGATGGGCAAGTCCTAAAATCAGGAAGTCATCGGTATTTACAGGCTTGGGGAACTGGGTTTGGTTTTAAGTAAGCCAGTGTACTATGATGGATAACATGATAGATATGGTGGTAGAGCTGCCTTTCTCCCGGCAGCTGAAGGTTTATCTGTGAAGGGACACTGAAGGTTGGGATTTGTGAAGGGGAGAAAATGTATTCAAACTTATTTGCAATGGAACCCCGGGCTGACTGTGGTTAAAGATTCTTCTGGGGGGCTTTGTGGGCTCTGTTTTGGGAACCCTTGCTGTGGCAGGGCTGGCACTTACTTCGTGGTCATTTGGGCCCTGTAAGAAAAATAACTTTGTGTATTTCTGCTTGCTTTGACAAGTGAATCCCTGACTAGAGGAAGAGGCTTTCTCCCTGTTAGTTCCAGGAAAGTTTTATAGGGAAACCAAAAAACCTCTCTTCTTCCATATGTGCCACCTGAATATTTCCATTACATATTTAACTGCTGCTGTCAAGCTACTCTGTTCACTTTGAGTCATTTACTATCCTCACAGTAACCAAACAAACCAGCTTTTCCCCCCCCCCCAATTAACATGCAAGTTGGATGTGTATGGGTTGTCTTTCAGTCTCAACAGTTGTTTGTTTGTGAATGTTACAATTCCGTATCTAGATGCCTTTGTTAAGTACCCCATGCATGGCTTCAATTAAGGTTTCTATATCAAGAAAGTATGCCTTAATTTAGCAGGTTAAAGATATCTCTGTTACATCAGTTTGTTCACAGTGTGTTGTGACCTAATCAACTAGGGATGTAAGCCATTTCATGAGGAGTAATTACTCAACAACAAAAAACGCCTCTCTTTCCTAATAGCTGTGAGTGAGTTGGCTAATTGGAATTCATTTTGGTAGTGGCAGGTCAGCAATCAGGAGGTGACTTTCCTGGCTGGCTTCTGGGTGGGAGGGAGAAGCTTAGACAGAGGGCTGTGGCTTCCCGAGGCCGAGGCCACTGCAAGAGCATCGCTGCAGTTGAGAGCTTTGCTGCTGTGCCCAGTATGCCATGAACGTGGTGCCCTAGTGCTCTCCTTTACCCATGATGCTGTGACACAGTTTGGTCAAAACCTGAATGTTTTTGAGGGGATGAATTTGTGAGTGGGTTGGAAGTGCCAGATTTGCTCTCAAGACTTGCAAAAGAGCTCTGGTTTTATTGTTATTACGGGGGGGTAGGGGGTTGCAGTGATGACCTTACAGTGTGACAAATCTCCATCGCCTGGTTAGGCCTTGGTCAGGAGATGGTGCAGAGTTTAGGGATGTTGTCTCATTATGTCTCTACTCTGAATAACTTATGACAGTGACAGAGCAATTTTTGCTTTCAGTACTTCATTGCTTGGGAGCATGGACTGCCAGTAATGCCAGAGGACTTTCACAGGCATCTTTTAGATGACCCCACTGGTTGCTGTCCTGTTTTTCTACTTCATCAAGAGATACATCATTGAAGTACATTCTGATTTTTTTTCTTTTTTTTTTTCTTTTTTTTTTTTCCCCCCCCCCCCCTTCCTTGGCTTCAAATCTTGCTGAGAGGGAGGTGGAGAGGAAAATCCTCATGAATTAACATTATTTCCCTGGTGGGCTTTGCTGCCATTTTATCTAATTACGCCTGCTGTTTTCCAGATCACATTGTAAGCATTTGCATGAAGGGGCTTTCACTTACCTCCTCAAGTAAATTAAATAACAGCCCTTAGGCTGGGCTGACAGCATAATGCATTTTCATGTGGGAGATCAACAGCTCCCATACCTTGAGACTGGAAATGCTGAAATGACAGGGAAGATCTGCACTTGTCTTGAATTAGGGCAACTAGACTGAGTTAGGGCTACCCTGAAAATGCCTGCTGCTGACTGTGTGGCGTCCAGGGATCAGTAGAAAGAGAGGGACACGGGAATCTGCAAGAAGGGAGAACAGACTGTGGTTTTCATCTCACGAGGATCCACAGGCTACGTGTAAGATGTGCAGGAAAGCCAGAGAAAGCAAGCCTGTTGTCAGCAGGTTTAAATGCACAGCCCTATTGGAAAGCACGAAGGGATCTGCAAACCAGGAAATATTGGAAGCCACAGACGTAAAGCAAATGAGAGGTGCAGGCCCTGCCCCGAGGATGTTTACAAAGTGACTTTGTGGATGAGGAAGGCTGGACTTGTGTTGAATGCTCTGGAAATCTAAACACATGGGCTTGACTTTCATTTCCACAATAAGCTATCCCGTAGCTTCCTTGTGCTTCATTTCTTCAATTTGCAAAATGAGGCAGTAGCCTGTCTGCTGAAGTGACAGTCCGTTGCTTTCTTTGCCTGACCCATTACTCCAAATGAGTATCCAGCCCCAGGAACTATCCTCCTCCAAATGTTTCAGAGCTCCTAGAGCCCTTTGTGATACCAGCCTCATGGGATGATCCAGTTCCTTCCCAGTCATGTGCAGTATACATCAGAAATGTACATCAACCCTTTTCTGGCTATGGTCGCTCCTCCATTTCTTTGCAAGAGGTCAGAGCTTCTGAGGAGGAGAAGGGGTCAGGAACAAATGACCATGTGGAAATCTCAATGGACTTCTTCAGCTCCTGATCAACTCAGGCTTGCCCTGGTAGAAAAGAGGAGATTGTTGAAAAGGCAGAGAGAGGAACTCCACCTCCCCTAACCATTAGGCTTGGACAAGCCTGGGGTGGCCCACAACTCTGGTGTCCTCTTGGGTTCTGCCTTTGCTGGATGGTTACATGTTCCTGACCTGTGGACATGCTAGTAAGTGGGCTGGTGAGCTGTATGGCCAAACTGAGTGAGCATTTAGTGAGTGAGGAAGAGGAGGAGGTGGATAGGGTAGGTGGATAGCAAGCAGGGTATTTGATCTCTGCTCTGGTTTGCTCACGTTGGTCATGGATGGGGATCAGCAACAGGGAGGCTGCTTAGCTGGGGGTGTGTATCTTACGTGGTGGGGAGTCTTGCATGTGTTTCATGTAAAAGGAGAAAGCCTGTATGTGTCCTCTTTGTTTGCTGTAGCTCTGTGGTGACAGCAGCCCTCTCAGTATTGTATCTGTAATGTTGAAGGATGTTCCAGCTTTTGGTGCTATTTTTCTTCCCCTGTGTAGTTGGTTGGGGATTAAGGGAATCATGCAGATCACTAAGATCTGCTTGAAGGAGTCTGCAGTGACTTGCTTTTGTCTGGGGACATTTGCTGAAGAAACGCAGTTGACTTGTTTTTCTTTTAAAAAACAATATTTCTGTTCCATCAAAAGTGAGTTCCAGGTTGAAGGTGGGGGAGAGCTAGAAACATTAGTGTGATGGGGGTGTAAACACCTTTTAAGTTACCTGTTAAATCCTCCTGGCTCTTCCAAGTAACTAGAGAACTACTTTGTGATGCATTTCTGTGTCTGAGATGGATTTTGAATGCCAGAGAGAAAATGAGATTTATCAAATAAAACGCCTGTCTTTCACTTTGTCTCAAGCATGGCCTCGTGCCTCAAATACATGGAGTTGAGCTCAGGAGCAGCTTGTCATTTGTATCGCAAAACCACAGCATGTAATTCATGATGGATGGTAGCCACTGGGTACGAGAGGTTTGCAGTTGGGACGTGCTCGTGGCTTTTGCTGACATTCACGCTTGGTCAAAGTCACTGCAACAGGACAGAGGACAAGTGAATGGTCACTACGAGATTGCTGAGGAGGTGTTTGCCTTTGTAAATCAGGGATTCTGATGTAATGGCAATCAGTTGTTAGCATGAACGTGCATGATACGATGCAAGACACGTTGCTGCTTTTCACACGTATAGGGAGATGATTCAGGATTGATACAGCTTCAGTGATCTCTGGTAGTATACATCCCATTATTATTATTCACTCCTTGTTAGATGTTAGAAAGCTTTCTAACAATTCACAGTATCTCTCAAGCTGTCATCCTTTTCTCTCTCTTTTTAAAAAAATTATTTAATATTATTATTATTATTATAATCATTATTCAGGCTGCTGCTGTACACATCCCCCAAGCAGGTGGGAGGGGTGAGTTGGTGGGAGATGACTTGGCTTTGTTGGAACTTCACTTAATGCAGGGTGGGGGCAGAGAAAATGAAGCTAAATTACGCAGATCCTGAAGGCACAGTGAGTGTGCTACATCACTTGTGAGCATGACTAGAACTGAAAATGAATCACAGCCTTGTTAGACACTGTATGTGTCAGTGCATGTGGGCAGAAATATCATTCAGTGAGAGAGAGAAAAAGACAGACTACATCTTTTAAAGTGTGCTGGTCTCACTGAAAACGTTGTAGTATTTAGCTAATGGGTGAGAGCTGGGAAATGATGGGACAGCTGCTCTAGGATACTTTGCTATGTCATTTTTTTCAGGTTTGAACCTATTTTCAAGGACTTCATAATACAACCACCACGACTTATTCTGGGCTAGATTTGAATGTGGAGTTGCTTCAGCCTGCACGTTCATTTTGTATTGGGAAGCAAATTTAGTTTGCTGTTCCTGTAAACTTTTGATGGTGCACGTGCACACAAACGTACAGGTACGCACACATGCACACTGAGCTAGTTAATATATTCCAGCTACAAAAATCCATTCTGGATCTGTAACCTTGATTCTTGCAACTGTATAATTAAAACAGGACTCATTTCTAAAATGGACATTGGTTTTACAGTTAGGTTATAATGTGACAGAGCCACATCAGGTGATTTGATGGAGAGATGCTGGCATCAGCTGACCACTAAAATGTGCTGTATACATGTTTCTACTCCAAAAGATACTTGCCACAAATGATAGCAACATCCCTAAGGAAGCTCTCCCACCTCCTGCGGAGACCTATATGTGGCAGCTAACAAACAGCAACCATCTTAAAACTCCCCGCCCTCCCCGGCACACTAAAACCACACTTTTTTTTATGCCAGATGAAGTCAACTAGTGTATTCTTTCAGGAATTTTGGTTGTGCATCTTTGTATGTTGTGCTCAGTCCTGAAATCTGCTTTTTTTTTTTTTTTTTTTCAGTAGCCCTAATCGTGTTACTTCTCCAGCAAAGCAAAGGGACCCATTTGTGGACTGATTGTGAGGTGCTTCTGTCTTCTGGTCTGATACTGCCAATTTTGTTTGGAAATAGTCTTTTCCTTTTTCTTACAAGCTCAGGTGTGGCTGCTGCGTCCTAATGGATAGGAGAGAATCTGGCTGTATGCAATATGCACGTTTTGGAGTTGTACTTCTCCACTAAGGAGACAATCTTACCTCTCTAAGAGGGATTGCAGGTTAAGTTTCTTCGAGAGTGAAAAGGGGAATTCATCCCCTTTCCTGAAACTTGGGATCATCTTTGCTCAGCATAAACTGGAAGCTATGGTAGGACTGAGGTTTGTTCCCAAATGACCCCTAATAGAAGAGCTTGGTTCTTGACAGCGCCAGACTACAAGTGAAAACTTTAAGGAATTTAAAAAAGAAAGCAAAACAAAAAGCCAGCAAAACCAACAGATTGTTAATGCTGGTTTTCCTGAAAGCCCCATTACAAGAATATAGAACTGTTGGTGTAGCTATTGGAGGCACTTTAGGCTGGACAGGCTTCTCTGAAAGCAGTTTTAGGTGCTATTTCACAGCCTAAAGTTTAACCTGAACAAAGTCTTTGTTTTATGTGTTTTGGTTTGTTTTTTCCACCTCCTGTTAATATTCCCTTGGTTTCTCATTCATCGAGTGCTGAATATGGCTAAGTCTCTTGTTAATTGGAGTTTCATGTTCTGTTCCAGATTGGTCTTTGTCCCCAGGCTGCCTTCCAGTATCTCCAAAAGGCTTTTATCCTATTTATCCTTCTGCCTGAATGCATACTAGATAAGATTCCTTCCTAGAGTATGTCAAAGCACCTTGTCTTGAGCAGAACAAGGTGCATCATCTTGTACTCTCCTGCCAGAAGAGGCTGGACATATTCAGCTCCAACCAGCTTTGCTAACAGCTCTCTCCCACAGCCAGGGACTATTTTTCCTACTGAAAGGATGAACCACAGGCTGGGAGGAGGAAGAGAATTGAGGAGTTGGGTCAGTGGCGATGCTGTTGTCCTATCCGCTTAACCTGTGCAGTGAAGGCAGGAGTAGCTATCAACCCAGGCAGGTTAAACTGTCAAAACTCCAGAAATCCTTAGGTCGTGGTTGAAAATATTTCCTCTGCAAAGCGCAGCCAGCACTTCCTGTGTGTGGCACTTGTCTTACAGCTGGGTGAGATAGCAGTACCAGGCTGTTCTGCTGAATTTGGAAAGTTTGTGTGCAGGAAAAGACAGGTCATCTTTGCTAGTAATGTTTGCAGGCATTGACCTGTGACATCTCGTATAATTTAAAAGCTGATGATTCTGGACACTAGTCTGATTTTTTTTTTAGAAGTGGCTAGAGATGTGTAGTTTCTCCTTTATCCCCCTCCCCGCAGGCCAGGTGCTCTGTACTTTCTGAACACATAGTGGTTTCTGAACGTTAAGAAGGATGTAAACTGTTTGCAGCTGAGGACACAATGGTGCACCTCCCCCCAGGCAAAAAAAAAAAAAAAAAAGGAAAAAAAGAGGTAATCCATCATCAATAACTTCTGAAAATCCTGGTAATATGTTGTGTTCCTAAAATGCCCTTACTTATTAAATGAAATTGGAATAGTTGTGTTTTTTCCAACTCTTAGATGTGACTGTTTTGAGAGAAAGGCAAGGAAGGGATCCATACTTGTGACCAAAAAAAAAAAAAAGTTTTAATTACTTAGAGCAAGAACATGTTCTGAAAAGTAAAGATTTTAGACTTAATGTGCATGGAACAAAAGGCCGTTGTTAGCTATGTACGAGAGTTGCTGAGAGTTTGTATTCTGCCCTTTTTTTTCTGTGGGAGTTATTTCCTGTTGTTGACTAGAGTTCTTTATTTAGAACCACCTAGCTACTGAATGACGGCTCGCTTGCAAGAAGAAAAAGTGTGATTAAAACTTGCTAAGGCTTATTTCCAGATCTCCCCACTTCTATGTATTTAAGGGGAATCTTTGCTAAATGAAAGAAAAAAAATAAGTTCAAAGCAACAAATGCATTTCCTTCTCATGATTTCACCCACATCAGCTGTGACAGCTGATGATAGCAAAAGTATGTTGGGAGGCTGAGGTCTTTCACCTGAACATCTGAGGGAAAACCATGTTTCTTTAACAGAGGTGGTTTGTTTTAGGTTGTTCTTGTTTTAAAACCAAAACAAACCCATCAAATGTCAGGCCTCCCTTCTCGCTGGGAAGAGTAACACACTGGCGATTTTGGGGAGCTGCTCTTTCAGTGAACTCCACAACTAGACTAAGAGTGGGCACTTGCATGTTCCCAGCTGCTCAGATGACAAAGACCTTCTTTTGAAGACTGCTACCAGCAAAAAGAGATTTCTGTCTGTTGACCTGCATGGGAATAGCATTTGTGTATGTGTGTGGAGTCAAATTATCAGCATTTTGACATCTGCTTTATGGCGAGGGTGACAAAGCACTGGAACAGGCTGCCCAGGGACGTTGTGAAGTCCCCTTCTCTGGAGAAAAACCCGCCTGGATGCAGTCCTGAGTAATGTGCTCTAGGGGATCCTACTTTAGCAGGGGAATTGGACTAGATGATCTCTAGAGGTCCTTTCCAACTCCAACAATTCTGTGATTTTGTGCTTAACTACTTCTTTTGCTTTTATGGCAGGGGCTGAACACCCAGTTAAAAGTTAGGAGAAGACAAGGTTGGGTGGGGGGGAAATTAACTTGAGGGTTAACGCTACTGGACAAAAGGTGTAGGAAAGCAAGCAAAGTAACTGGGGTTTATGATGGCTTTTTTGCTTAGCAGGAATCATACTGGGAATGTCCCCTGGATGTGGTTGATTAGAAAATGCCCTGGGGCATGAGATACCGCAGATAGATAATGACTTGACCGGCCCCTGACTGTGACCCTCTGGCAGAGGGTGTCTGTTTCTGCCCAGCTATTGCAAATAGGCTGGTACCTTTCTGTGAAGTACCTGGCTGTTGGCTGCTCTTGTGGGCAGGTTGGGGAACAAGAGTTACAGCTCAAAGCAGCAATATCCATCTTTCCTTCTACAAATAAAACTGGCAGAAGCTGAATCTCTGCAGGAAAGTGGATCTCTGTAGAAGAGAGGGGGTTTGGGAGCCTTCTGCCCATCCCTTTGCCCTGGGAAATTCCATGGTTGGCAGAAGAATCAGGGAGAGCCTCAGTGATAGTCCTTGTGGTATTTTCTTCTCTTGCTGCTGTCCAGAGGTCAAACCAGAGGACTCAATAGCAGCACCATTGATGGGGATGCAGCTCTTCCCCCGTGTTTCTTGGGTCTACTTCTTTCCCTTGGCTTGTTCCCCTCTTTACTCCCATGATGCCTGTGCTTTGCTCCCCCACCAAGGCTAAAATAAAAAAAAAAAGGAGAATTATAACTCTTTGAGAGAGCTGCTTATGGCTGCCTCAGAAAGCCCCTACTGGCTTTAGGGAGCAGTATGCCACATGCAGCATATGCTTCCCTAGCTCTGTGCCATTCTGCCCACAATATATCTTTCTTTATTTTATTAATTTTCCTGCAAATTCTGACGCATGTTGTGTGAGATGGGAATGACCAGACAGGAGAGCTGCCTCTCACCTCTTCCACACCTCCTGTCACATTTCAAGGCCATTAGCACCCCAAAGCCACTGTGGGAGGAAGAAGGAGAGCATAAGAGGTGCAAAAGAAAGGGTGAGATGGACTGTGATGATAAATGGTGGATTCTCAGCTTCTTTGTTTGTCCTGGTGGTAGATCCTAAATACTGGGTGGGTTTGCAGTGATTTAGTGTTTCTTCTTTGCTTGGGAATACTAATGAGGTGTAAACCTCTTTTAGCCTTTGGCTAATGGTCACTATAAGTGAACAGCTTCCTTTAAAGTAAGAGAGCATAAAAAAGGTTAGAGGACAGCCTAAATTAATTTGTACGGTTCCCTTTTTCTTCAGGACGCTAAAATGCATTTCTGGCTGTTAGAGGGGTGGTTTTAGGTTAAAGAAATACATACTTCACCCACAGTCTGTTTACCTGCATATACAGTATGAGCTTTTGCTGACTCTTAGCTGTGCCAGCACAGGAGAACGTAGAGAAGCAAAACGAATCATTACCACAGGCAGTCAGTAAAAGCATCTGATGTAGTCATTCACTCTTTTTTTGTTGTTTTCGTTGTTTTTTTTAATATGTCTTCTTTGCCCATAATCTAAGAAATCATATTTTGTGAAGGGTTAAAATGGAAAGGCTTGTGCATTCACTGCATTGACTCAATGAGTTCAGTTCTATATAATCTTCATTTATTTGTAGTGGAACAGAATGGCAGTGGGAGTTTATGCTACATTTGATGTTCTTGTGCTAGGTTTTGTGCCAGCTTTTTTTTTTTCCCCTCTTCTAAATTTGGTCTGGCAGATTCAACTTCTGTTTTATTGGGGGTTGGTGGTTGTTTTTTTAATAAAAAAGTTGTGTGGGCCACTCACTGTTCACTTAAAGTTAGACCCTCAGAAACCTCTTTCTGTATGAGAGAAGTACAGATAAACATCGTTTGTAAAGAATTTTGCACCTGGGACAGTCAGGGGAAGGATTTATCATTGCAAATTTGAATTACCTTGAATATGCCTCTATCTTGGTAAGCACTGTTTGAATTTAGTGGCTCTTAGAAGCTGCAGAAACTAGTTTTAAACAGAACATCCAAGCCCCCAACATGGTGTAGGAAGTGTTAATATGCTCTACAGGTCATATTCCAGCCAGCAGAAGCAGTGAGAGGTATGTACATTCGTTTGGATGTCAATGTATTAGCTCATGTTTTCATGTAAATAAGGATGGAAATAGGCTTCCCCCCAGGTAATGCATCTGAGCATGAACACCTTAAACTCCGGTGACATGGTTTTAAGTGCTATATAACATATTGCAACGCTATACGACACCCTACATCAACGCCGTAACCACGATACCACTTTGGTTTTGCCCTCCCAGCCTCAAACGTGTTGCTGCTGTTGTACAAAGCTTTCATGCAACAAATCTGAGCTGGAGCATCCACCTCTAGAAGCCTCTAGCCACCCTGCTGGTGGCCCCATTTGGTCCATCAAGCCTTCGGCATCTCAGCAGGGTTGAGCAGTGCTAAACATATTCCAACTTGCCTGTGCAGCCAGGCCTCTTCCAGGTTCCAAGAGTGCGGGGGGCATCTGCCCTCTAGAAATGTAAGGCTCCACGTAGAGATCTGCTGGAGCAGCTTTGCTTCAGAAAAGGACTGTAACAGTGCGGCAGATGCAGTAAGCCACATCAGGAGAGCTGCTCTCCTCTGGTGAACCAGAAGCAGGTAGTCCATTGGTGTAAGGGAGATAGTGATGACCTTTGTACTGAAGCATGTGTGTGGCTGGCATGTTTGACAGCCCCATGTTGTTAGGATTTTCAGGCTCACGTTGGGTTTGTGCTCATCACTAGTGGGTGGCCGAAGTCTTCTGGCTTGATTGCAGCGACATCTGTTTACACCAGTGGTTAATTAGGCCTGAAAACTGGCCATCTCTCTGTTTTTTTTCTGTGTTTTTTCTTTATTAAAATACTCCCTCCTCAGTTGTAAAACAGAACCTTTGGTTTTATCTGCAGATTTTTTTTCCTCTTAATCCACTGGCCCCAGTATGAGATGAATATCAGGACATCAGTGTAGCCTCTCTTCAAAAAAGTAACCAAGTGTTCCAGAAAAGAATGACTTGTGCTTTTGATAGAGTCTGCAGTGAGCACTGAAAGGAAAAGAAAAGCAACCTAAAATTGTTTAAAACTCAAATCAATGCAAAGTACAATCTGCTGTGTCTTGAGAAGCACGAGTGGAAAGGGGAGACTGCTTTAGAAGCCCGTGTGCCCTAGAGGCAGCATCATTGTGAACGGTCTGGCCTGGGTCAAAAATGAAGCCCATCTTGCAGGTGGTACAGCCTGAATGGGATTTGGGAAAGAACAAGGATGTTTATGTAAAGTCAAAAAGATGTAAGAAGATACACAGGAATGGTAGGCAGCCTGAACCTCTGTCAGAGGACATAGTGTTTCAGCTAGAGCAAGGATGATGCACACCAGCAGTCTCCAGAGGACTGGGAGTGCACAGGGAATTACAGAGGGAGGGAGTCATCTCCACACACAAGGAATGCAGCAAAACCTCCCCTGACTAAGCCAGCTAATGCACACTGCTTTTTTTTTCTTTCCTGATAATCCTGTTCCATAATATTTCCTCAATAATTTAATATGTGAAGAGTATCCCTTTTGAAAAGCATCTATATCACCAAGTCTGACTTCCAGACAAAACCTTGCTACCATTGTCCTTGACGCACACCAGGGATTTTTAGCGGGTGTGACTGAGTGGTCTCTTGGAGTTAAGGTGGTGTGTTTTTTTCCTTAATTACTTAATGAATTTACCATGTGGTACAACCCTTGGTACTGCCATGCAACAGCTTTCTATTACTAGAGTGTACGGGCCCAATCCTGCATTACTGAAGCCAAAAGCAGTATTTGGGAACAGACGTTGGCATCGAAATCTGTAGGAAGGCTTAGAATAACTGTACAAAAGGGGTTAGTTGCACTCAGAATATTGATTCATGAGCTCTGTTTTTTTTTTTGCATCTCTGTTCATTTTACCCAAGTAAGATCAACTGCCCAACTGGACATATAATATATGATACTGCATTAGAAAACTAAGGCTGCATTTGGTCATACTCATTAATTAAACTGATTTCTCCTGTAGCTTCTTTTTTTTTTTTTCCTAGAGAACTAATGGAGAATAATAATTAAGCATATTATGTGTTCTAGGGAATGGTGTTTCTCCTACTGCCACAAAAACATTAAAGGAGAAAAACATGAACTAAAGCAGAAAATTAAGGAAAACAAGAGCTAAAATTGAAGTGAGAGGGGGGGAGCATTCCTTCCTTTGGTTTTAAGTGATTCCTCTGTGCCTTGGGATGTGTGTGGCAGCCTTGTTACAGTGGAAGAGTTGCACCAGCAAAAACAGAAAATAAGCAATTGATATCTCCAGGAAAGCAGCCCAGCTCACAGGTGCAGCTCCCTCCCTGCTAATGCACAGGTGCAGACTGCAGTAATTAAGCACATCTTTTTTTAGGGGCCTGCTTTGGTATGTGGCTGAGCCTTGCTTGAGAAGGGCCCTGCGTTGGAAGGTCAGTATTGACCCCCGAGCTGGCCTGAATGGAGAAAGCATGAGGTCTTAGAGATGTTCAGTCGTGCCTTTGCTTGTAGTGTGCTTGCTTCTCACCCACGAGACCCACCCACATTGCTCGGTGGGGAGCACTGCTCTGGTGGAACGAGCATCCTTGGCTGTAGGCAGGCCCTTTGTTTAGCTTTTCCCGAGTTATCGGTGCTGACGGGGTCTTTCTTTGCAAAAAGTTGCGTGCACTGGGGTCAGTATTAGGAATTTGCCTGTCAGCTCCTGCATGCAATGAAGCAAAAACATTTAGGGAGAAAATGAAGATGTGTTGTACAATTACTGAATCTCACTGTATCAATGCATACTGCAATTAGAAAGAAAAAGGCCAAGGATGTGATTACAAACATAGGAAGCATTTGGTTGCCTTTTTTTGTGAAAAATGTGAGGGATGCTGATGTTCCAGCACACCAAACGTTGCCACTCTTTCCTAATTAGCACACGTGTTGATAGGCAGAGATTATCTGGCAGTCTGTAGTATTTTTTAATGAATTGCCTTATGAAGTCTGGTGTCTGTTTCCCCCCTCCCAATCTTTGCAGTCTTTGATTTCTTTTTGTTCATTTATTTATCTTTAAGACAGGAGGTTGTTTTAATGATCTAGAGACCTGGCCTCAATCAGGCAAGCTTTGACCACCCTTGCTCAAGGACAAGGCTGTGCTTAGACTATGCCTGTGGCCCACGTCAGGTCAGGACCACTGCAGAAAAATGCAGTTGGGTTCCTTCTCTTTTAGTGTGTCATGTCTGTGTGTGAGCAGTTTGAGGGTCAAGGCTACAACTGCACAATTACATTTGCGCTACTGCTGCTCGGGAAGCCCTCACATATACTGTTCCAAAATGGGATGCTTTTCGGGTAGCTCCTCCTTGCAGACACACAGACTTTTCCCTCCACTCCTGCAGGCTCTGGAAGCTTGTACGCTTCCTCGTACAGCGTTTTGTGGCTCAGTCACAGGCTGTTTCTCCACGCTTCCTAACGTGTTTGGGCAAACTGTGTTCAGGCCTTGCAAACACCTTCTAGTCAGATTGCTCTGGAGCTGCAGAGCAGAGTTTCTTGGCCAGAAAGGTCTTGTTAAATCAGGTGGGAGGCAATATGAGGAGCAGTTGGTGGTAGGACTATTCGCCTTGCATAGCCTAACCTCGTCCCGCCGTGGTGGAGCCTCCACTGTGAGGGAAGCGTAGGAAGGAGCTGTATTTGTATCGATTGGTATCGTGACCTATGCTTAGTTGAGAGTGCTTCTGAGTGTGGATGCAGGTTGTACTAGTTGTGTTCAGAGGAATAATCTGAGTTACAGCGTGACTATAAACTCCTGCCAAGAAAGGCCCAGGGGAGTTACAGTAGGAAACAGAAGGGGCGGTGAGTTTTCTTTTATGCTGGTGTAAAATTGGAGCAACCTGACAAAGTCAGAAGTGTTCAAAACTCAGAATACAGGCTGAGGCCTTTTACTGCTGAGTATAACATGGCAAGATCAGGGCTGTGGATATCGAACTGCAGCCCAGTTGCTTATTTAACAAATGTTTGTGGTTATGCTTATGGTGCCGGTGATAGCGTGCACACACCCAGGCACAGGGACTGTAAACCTGCTGCGGACTTTGAGCTCCAGAAGGCAGGCACTGCTCGGCTGGGTGCATCCACAGCGCAATTACGCAAGGCCAGATCCTGCCATTTTACAAATCCAGTGTAAAGGAGAGCAGCATGTGGCCCTGAAACTTGGTGGGTCTGTCATGAAAGAACAAAAAAAATCAGCAAAACAAAACCAGTTGAAAAACGTACAAATATTCTGGCTGGCTTTTGAGTAGTCTGAAGCTCACCAGACAGGTACCGCTCTGCTCATGCCGTGAAAGAAATTACACCTTTCCTTTTATTTAATGATTTTTTAATTATTATTATGACTCTTGTAATTTCAAGAAGAGGCTTGTTTTCCCGAGTAGAAGGACCAAATTTCAGCGCCTGGCTGCTGGAAAGCGTCCAGCCAGAGGAAATTTTGGTTTTAATTTTTGCTACCTCCTGAGCAATTTCCAAGTCACTGGTCAAAATTCAGTGAAGAGTTTGTGAATTGCTTCGCAGATCTTGTTCAGGGCTACCTCTGTTCTGCAAACAGAGGATGACAGAGTGTGGATCTCCTCAGAGGAGTGGCTGATAGGACTGGAAGGGGAAAGGTGTGCTGAGGCCTCCAGAACAGGCAGTTTTTGATGCCCTTTCCTCCTATTTTAGTGACTTCAGCAGAGTATTATCTGAAATACCAGTCTTGGTGTTTAAAACTTAATTGGATGGGGTCTTTTGGAGTATAATGGTAAGAATCTATGAAATCATCACTTAATTGCCTTCAGATTTGGCAGATTCATAATTTTTATTGTTTTGGTTATGGGTTGTGTTTTTGTTTTGTTTTTCTACATAAAATTTCCAGGTTAAAGAAATCTTCCCTCTGAAAGTATCCTTCTTTTCCTTTTTGGTTTTCTAGCTGAAAAATGGAACTTAATTTCTATCAAGGCCCTCAGCTTGATGGATCACAAATCATTACAGACCATTTTGAGCATAATACTTGAACGAGTCGTGATATTAATGACTAATAATCGCCTTTATGTTAGGTCTTAAAGCTTTATTGTCCCAAAGTACAACCGGTTTAGTGGAACATGAAAGGCCAGAATGATCCGAGATGCCGCCGGGGCTGCAGCCAAAACTGCAAGGTGTTCGAGTCGCTTTTTATAGTGCCGGCTGGGATTACAGTCCCTTTCGAAACACAAGCACGGAGGTAACTTAAATAATCGTCTTCTTTCCAGATAGAGACTGGTGCCGAGCTCCCCCCCCCACCTCGCCTTCCCCCCAAGTCTTCGTGCTCTCGAACATCTCTGTTTTGGCCTCATTTTTTGTGCTTTGGTAGTATCCGCACAGCCCCAATTAGCAGCGAGGATCCCACGGAGCGGGGCCACCGCCTCCCTCGGCTCCCAGGTGCGCTCCTGGGGCGGGGGGCGGCCAGCAGCGCTCCGGGGTTCCTCCAGCCCCCACCCGCTCTGCTCGGAACGGGCGGGGGAGGGGGGGGGTGCGGTGGACAGTACGGGCTTGGACGACCTGGTGTCCAGCCCCGCGGGGCTGCCGGGCTGGCCGGGGGCAGCCGAGCCCCTTCCCCCGGCCGGGTCCTCGCCGCCCGATAGCCGGGATACTTGTCATATTTGCGGTCGGGGCGCGTTGGTACTCGCCTTTGTCCCGGCCCGCGGCCCGGCGCTCCCCAGGGAAGCCGCAGCGGCGGCCGCTCTGCGGGGGACGCGCCGCCCGCCCGGAGCAGGGGCCGGCGTGGGCAGCGCGGGGAGCAGTGGAGCGGCGGGGGGGGGGGGGAGGAGCGGCAGAGCGGGGGGGCGTGGGGGGAGGCGGGGGATGGGGGAGGAAGGCCGGGGCCGAGGCGGAGCTTTGACGCGGGCCGGAGGGCGAGGAGCTCGCTGGAGCCGCCCCTGTCGTCAGTGCTGGCGGCAAGTGTTGGGAGCTGGGGCTGGTGGTGCCTCCTCCCTCTCCTCCTCCTCCATTGTATAATGCTGCGTGATCGCAGCCGCCGGGGCAGAGTGGAGGCTTAAATCCTCACGCCGCCTGCGATTGCCTCCTCCTCTTCCTCCTCCACCGCATCCCACTCGGCCCCTCCCCGGAGCGGCGAGGGAGAGACATATGGAGCTGCTCTAGGGCGAGAGTTTGCGACCTCCCCCCCCTCTCCATGCGTTAGTTCTCAGGTGGAGCTGCATGTGGTGAGTGGGGCTGGGGGGCAGCGGCGTGGGGGGAGTGGGGGGCCGCGACACCCACTCCACCCCCGCCCCGGCTTTGCGAGTCATCCAGGCTTGTTTTATCGCTTACCTTTAAATTTGCGCCCGGGCAGAGGAGCTCGGGGCGGGTGTCCTCTCTCCTCCGGGGCTGATCGGGCTGAGATGAGCAGAGGAGGGAGAGCGGCGGAGCTGCTCTTAAAATACCTCCCGCTCCTCGTCGATGCGCGGAGATCCCCGGCCGAAGCAGGTGCGTGCGTGTAGTTGGAATACACTTTTTTTTTTTTTTTTTTAATCGGGGCTGTTGTGCCGGGCCCGATAGTGGCGGCGGTTGCTTCGTCCGACTTGAAGAAACCGGCCCTGTCCCGGTAAGCTAGCGTGTGCGCCGGGGAGCCCCTTTAGCCTGCAGCCCCGCTCCGTGTTCCCGATAAGAGCGGGGACTTCAGGGTACCCCCAAAGAGTGTGTGCCGTGCTGCCAGGAGAGCTAAAAGGGCCTGGGGGAGACTTTCACTCCGCTGAGCAAAGCTGACATATGGCTGGGCAGGACCCGGCTGGCCCCGCTGGCTGGACCTTTCCAGGGGTTGGTGTTAGGGCGGCAGCAGGGCAGGGGATTAACGTGTCTTTTCCCAGAGCAATAGCGCACTTGGGGCTTCCTTCGGAGCACTGCCAGCATGGAAGAGCGGGCATCTGGGGGATTTTTGTGAGCAGGCTGGTTCATCTTTTGGAAGCAGTGGCGAAAAAACGGTTTATTGGGATTTCCTTCAGGGTGGGGGAACGCTTGAAAAAAATCCTTTTGCGATGCCGCTTTCATTTACAGCATTTCCTGCTTTACTCATGTCAGTGTGTTAGGATCTGGAAAGATAAGTTCTCCTTAAGCGTAAAAATAGGAGTGCAGTTACCTGCTGTCATTTCTTGCGTTTTGGGAAGCACAGCTGGAAAACCCAGGGCTACTTTTGTTGAAAATCTATGGAGGGGTTCGCGTGCTCTCCCCTGGGACCCTCGGTGGCTGATTTACAGCTACGGGTCAGCTGCCAGTGTAAAATAAAGAGAATCCGCCCGTTTCGTCTCCGTCTGGGGGGGCTGTCAGCTCTTTTACCCGAACTTCAGTGCAGCACGCTAGAGCTGCTGCGTGTGGCACTGTGTGTTCGGACAAGTCCAAAGCTTTCGGGATCAGGGAAGTCCAGGCTTTTTCAGCTATGCCCGGTGAAGTCAGCAGGGTGGCTCTCGCTGCCGTCAGTGGGTGCTGGATTTGGCCACCGTAGAATATGCTATTGCTCAAACAATGGTGGTAGAGGGCTTGGCTGCCCCCTAACATCAGTTTTATGCTTGTGTCTCTCCAATGGAGTAAGCAGTTCCTGTTGTGTGAGAGTTGAAATGACACTTCCTGCCTTTTTTTAATCAGATTATTTTTTTTTAGGGATTCACCTGCATAAGTGAAGGTGTCTTACGCGCTTCTCACAGGGTACAAAATTGAGAGGCGCCTCAGTTTCCACCTAAGTTCATGGGAAGCTTTCACATGGTAAAATGAACCGTAGAAATGAATTGTGTTTTTTTAAAAGTTACTTCTGCATGTAGTTACATTTCTTTAAGAAATTAAGCAGTTGGGTAAGCAGGGTAAATTGAAAGTAGCCCTTTCTGCTTGAAGTTAAAATATGTACATTTTTACATAATAAGGTGGTATCTTTGGAATCTGATTTAACATAATGAGGTGGTGGTGGTGGTAGAGATAGGGGGAGCATTAGCAGTTTGTGCTGCCAGACAGGTATCTGAGAGCGTGTCCCAGGGAATACTTCCATTGTCCAGGCAGGTATTGCAGCATCTAACCTAACAGCTGTAGATCTTCCTCCTTTCGTGACTGATCCTACTTCCATTTAAGTTGGTAGCAAAAACCACCCACTCCTTTTCTGCAGGAACTGGATTGGACTGCTAACAAATGAAGCTAGACTTTGTGCATATTAAAATGCTGCTTTGATTTTTGTGTCAAGCTGATTTCTTTTTCTCTGAAGCTGATTAAAAACAAGCAAAAAAGAAACTTGCTAGCCGTAGGTACTTCAGGTTTTGTCTGTAGATGAAGCAATCCTAAAGAGCATTAAATACGTCTGTAGGTGCTGATTTATTAAGAACTGTAATTGTATTCCTTTATACACCTGCTCTTTTTAGTGGGAAAGATGAAATAATGACAGTTTCTCAGTGTTTTGGTGGAATAATAATATAAATAATCCAAGCACTCAAATTGTCTGCCTGAGAGGCATCAAGGAGTTTGAGATAATGTCCTAATATCAAGAAAAACCTCACGTTGCATATTCTAATTTATTTTTTTTTAGCTTCCATGAAGTACAACAGATCTTATGCAAGATGTATTTTGAAGGATTTTGCCATCATTTACACAAGCTGCTTTTATTTTTCCAATAAATAATTCATAGGGAATTTTTATTTTTTTTTTTTAGGTACTCTGACTTTTTTCACACTGATGTAAAACACTCCTGGCACAGTTTCATCTCCAGCAATGCTCACACTAGACAGGTGATCCAAAATACTTGTGACTATTTTTGCTTTTATGTAACATCTTAAACTGTAATCTGTCAAGCAAGGAGAATGCAGTACTTTGAAAGTATAAGTAGTCTTCGAGTGATCTACTTTTTATAAGGGCTGGGTAGCAAGAGAGACACCTTTTTTTAACTCAACTTTATATGTGTAACTGGCTCAGGAGGAGGCAGCTCCAGTTGCAACTGTTCCTTAACACGCACACAAATCAGTGCCAGAAACAGCAGCTTTCAGTTACCAAGTCCAAAGATCAGGAGTGTTCCAAAGGAGAGAGCAAGGTCCAGCTTGAATGTAAGCAGGTTGGCAGTAAGCACAGATCTTTAGTATGGATGAATCTCTTGCTAATTAATAGTTTGTGGAAAGTAGAATTTACCAATCTGAGAAGAGGGTGCCTTTTCTTCAGGCGAGGATATAGTTGCGTGTTTTATGCCACTTGTTTTATTTCTAAACTTCCATCAGTCAGAGAAACTGTGCTGTCATGAAGAAGTGCCTGTTTTCAGTACATGGAGAGAGACCCTCAACATGTGTTAGTTCTTTAATTCTTTTATAAACAAAGTCAATTTTTGTGTTTGCTGTAGTGGAGGCTTCAGGTTTGTTCAGCATGACCAGTGCAAACACTCTAACAAAAAGTAAGATAACAATGCTGACTGTTCAACACAAGTGGAGGAAAGCAAGCCCTGTAAATGCAGTGCTAACTTTGCCATTGGGTATTTTGAACTGAATTCGACTGAAGTTGAGCAAAAGAGAGTCCAAAACAAATGTGTTTCTGAGACACAACAGAGGTTTTGTGGAATAAGTAGGCCTGTGTGTCCTGTGTCTGTACAGCATGGATCACAGCAGGGTCTCTAGCCTCCATCTTAGGGCTGTATTGGGGTATTAAATGGTGTGTCATTGTGCAGAAAAGAAACTGCACAGCAGCATTTGCTTCGTTGATGGCTCCCAATGAACATCTCAGATGCTCGTTGCAAAGTGGCCAGGAGGAGCTGTGAAGACCTGCACTAGACCTGTGTCTGGGAAATTCCTCCAGCACAAAGGGGAATTCCTGGGTGGGGAAAGCTGATTTGAGGGGCATTTCCAAGGGACAGCAGAGCTGATCTCCTGGGGCATTGGGCAGCTGGTGTTACAGCCATATGAGTCTTCAGAAATTACTTTAAGTTGTGAGGAGGAGCAAGATGGCCTGAAAGGACCGAATAAACTGTCAAGTCACCAGAGAGCAAGTTTTGCTTTTCACGTGTCCCTTCTTTGAGGGAGGAGGCTCAGCTAGCTCAAGTGAGACAGCAGCTACCACATCAGAGTGACTGTGGATTCAGACTGCTGCAGTGATATTAAAACCATGCTCAGAGTCCTGCAGTAGGCAAGTTCAAACTATTATTCTTCCAAATAAGGGGCCGGGATCTGTACTCTGCTCAGTACATAAAACTGTAGGTGTTGCCATATAACATCTGAAGTTCCCAACCTATATAGCGTGTTCAGCGTTTTGAGGAGCAGGGGGCTTAAAGAGGAATTTCTCAATATTGCTCTGGAATTGGGTTTTAAATGGTGTTGAATGACGTGAGTGTCAGTCTGTGCAATTATTAGGAGCCAAAGCCTGTTTACTTTGCTTTCACATGAGTAAGATGTATTGGATTTCATCTGACAGCTTCTGCTTCCAGTGAAGTTAGACTACAAATTGTATTCTTAATATAGTAGAATATGAAGAGAAAAGTGCAAATGTGCGTTGTTTTCTTTAATGTTATTTTTAAAACTGAGTGGTGTATGGAAGTAGCAGAAGTTGTTTCCTTTTCAAAAGATCCCTGAATTGGTGGAGAGATCTAAATTCACCCCAAAACTTGCTCAGATGAACTGCAATGAATAAAACTGTTTTCTTGACCCCAGATTTTCAGTCCTCCCAGGAAACCCTTGTGCTGTTTGAGCCACGCTCACCTTTAATGGAAATTAAATTATCAGCTGGTTTCTTACAGTTTCTTATAGTAGCCAGTAACATTAGTCTTTTAAAAGTTCCTGTCATGCCAGGCAGGCAGTAAGGTTGAGTGAACTGCGCTACAGAAAGAACCACCCATGATTGGAGGTAAACTATGCGGATATATGTTGGGGTGGAGGTTGAAAGGAGCATGGAGGGCATATTTGAAGCAGACTGTACAACTGCTACAGCAGGTCTGACTGGTTTGAGATGCCTGAAGGCAGCTTTGTCTTAACTTCAGGTAGCTGCAAAATGAAGTTTTAGAACGTAATTCAGAAATACATCATCATCTTCCGGTGCCTCCACAAACTCTTTACTTTTCATGTGTTTTTGCAGGCAGTCTTTCACCCTTGGAAGAAGCGCTTAATAGATACACGCACACGTGCATGCATATCATTTGCATACTTCTAAAATACACATTTCATCAAGATAGGAGGCTGGTGTTCATGCACAAACCACAGTGTTTTTTTTAAACAGTGGTAACATTTTGCTTTGTTATCGCTCTGTGTGTGTGTGTGAGCATGTGAGAGAGAAGCCACTCTATTTAAGCATTTTTTGCATAGCGTGATTTGTTGCTGGTCGGTTCTTGTGCTTCGCCTGTCCCTGTGTAGGAGGAGGGACTTCTACTTTATTAGTCTGTGCTGCAGTTGGAGGGATTTTGACCAGGACTACTTTCATGCTGACTGTCCCAGGGGTACCATAACCTGCTTAGGTTACCCTCCTGTCATCTAGCTCACGGTCTCCCTTACCCTCCTACTCCATCTGTTCAACAAAATTCGCTCTTCTAAACAACCCTTCCACTTTCCTCCTCTAACTAAAGTATTCCAGAAATAACTTGCAAATGAATAGGAGAGAGAGTGTATTTTCTGTGTGTGGAATGTTCAGTGTGAAGCTTTCTCTTGCTGCTGTGCTTCCCATAGCTGGCAGTGGAACACACGTGATACATATGTGCTCTGATGTAGGTTTTGTTTGTAACTTTTTTATTTGTGGGGAAAATCAGTGTAATACTATCTTGGGTGAGGTGGATGGGTTGTGCCTGGCTGAATATAAAATGAAGTTTAGGACATTTAGTTTCGGTTTCCTGATCTCTTCTCCTCCTGTGTTTTCCACTCCCAATTTCCAGATTTAGTTTGTGGTTAAGTTTGTTTGTTCTATGTTAATTGACCTGTACTAAGCATGCTTCAAAATATGGGCTTAATACGTATGTTGTTAAAATATACCATTAAAACAGTGTCCTCTTACAAATTTAAATTATTTATTCAAGAATGTTTACATTTCTTGAATAAATTATGTGGATTCTGTTGTGACTGTTAAAGAGTATCATTTTGGTATAGTAGTTTTTATTGTGAAGTCAAGCAGGCGCCATGAAAAATGGGATCTTTTTTCTCTCTAACTTGTAGCTGTTAGAGATTGAGAATAGTTCAGGGCTGGCCAAAATTCCCTTTATCGGTTTTCAGGAGGCTTCTCCATTGGACGTGAAAGCACATGCTGTATTTCAACAAACACAAGAACTTTAGTGCACAGGACTGAAAGGCCAACAGTCATCATCTTGTCTAACATCACTTAACACTATCTTAGCAAACTTTCATGTCAAACTTTAACCACTTTTTTGTTTTGTTTTGTTTTCACTGGTTGTGGAGAAATATCCAACAGCTTTCCCACCTCTGTAAGAGAAACCTGGGGGCGAGTGGGTGCTTTTTCACAGAATATACTTGTTTGCTGGGCTACGTTCATTTCATTTAAGCAAAAATGTTGAGAACAACTCATATGCTGTATAGCTGCTTTAAAAAATGCCAGGGAAACACCTCCTTTCTTTTCTCCTGTTTTAATTCAGTAGCGAGAAACTGGTTAGCAAATAAAACCTGCAGGCCAGAAACTCAAATGACTTGTCATTGCTAGGATGTATGTTGCATTTTGCAGTATATATTTGTTTAGAGGTTGTTGTTTTTTTCCTCTCTTCTTCTTCCCCCCCCGCCATTCGTGGCTTTTCAGTTTGACAGTGATAATTTATTCAGCACTGTTTTCAGAGCAATAACCTACTTTTTGGCAAACCATTCAGTTCTTTCCATGGTAGTGTGGGTATTTTTTCTCCCCCATGTGTTTATTAAGGGTCTGTGACAAGGGGGAAAAACAAGGTATCTTTGGGGAAAAGATGCTGCGATACGCTTGAAAGAAAGGACTCAATCCAAGTAATTATACATATGTGAGGAAAACTCTTTATTATACACAAAGGGGTCTCGTCTCTCTTGGATGCACGCACAATTCTCATTAACCTTTGTAAGAATTAGACACATCCAGTGAAGCTGGGTGTACAGTACCTAGTCTCTACATACACTAAAAATACCAGCTAGACCTTCATGTGCATGTGCCAATAGAGTTGTCTTGTACAATCTAACACAATGTTGCTGTAATCTATTGTTCAGAGCGACGTTGCAGGGGAAGGAGGGATGTATAGCCAGTCTTGCTATTTCATCATTCTCCCTTAGAGTCTGACCAGTAGCATCTTGTCATTACAGGCATGTAATTTTAGCAGTGAAAAGGGAGCGTGTGTTTGCTAGCCTGTGCCACTTTCTGGTGGCCGTGCGTGCTCTTTCGGATTGTTTTGAATTTAATTTACAAGTAAGGTGCTCTTTTTAGCCAGCACTTTGGCCGTACCGATGCCTGCTGGCTCTGCAGTGGGGAAGAAATGGAAAGCAGTCAGCCCTTGGCTGAATTGGGCCCTGAAGCGGTACACAGCTGTCTTAATTGCTGCTGTTCCACTGCTTGAAGAGATTATGGCTCTGGTTCTCCCAGCATGGAGCCCCGTGCACCAGCTCCAGCGTGGCTCCTTGCCCACTGGCGCAGAGATTTCATCGTACTGTGGTCCTGTCTGTGGACTGGCATCTCCTGCTCCTGTGCAAGGAGGCACCGAGTGCCAGACTTGTGAAAAGAAACCATGATGTAGAGCAGGGGGAGCTTCTTGGCTGATCCTGGGGAGGCTTGTGTGTAGAAGCCCTCGCATATTTTTCTGGTGACAACAAGCAGAGTCTGCTGAATAATCAGCTAATCACATAGTAAAGTCAGAGAATCTGGCCTAGTGCTGTGCCTGGTTTTATTTACTGCAGCTCTGATTTCCTACTACTGATGCCCAGGTGTGTAATGCAGCTCCTGGTCCTTCAGCTTTTGATATTGGCAGCGGTGTTGCTCATTCTCTGTGTACCCAGCACAGTATTCTGTATTCTGTATAATTTGATTCATGCTTGGCAGGCCTGGCTGCTTCCTTAATGCTGCCACGTGGAGACCCGAATTTCAGAATAATCTCAGCCCAGGTCTTTGGGGTGGCTCTGTGGAGCACCGAGTCTCAGCCAAGCTGATCCCTGGTGAGGAGGCTCCCCCATGGTGGCATGAGCGATGTTGTGAGTAGACAGTGCATGTAGCCATCCTGGGGAAGGATGTAAAGAGAATTCAACACTGAGGTGACCCAAGGAGAGGGCAGCTTTGCCATCTTGCTGAAAATACCTCTTCCTGTAGTGCCTCACCCTAACAAAACAGCTTCTGGTAGTGGGAAGGGGGGAACCCTCTGCCCTAGTCTGGCTCAAAGCAGAGTTTTGTGGTCAGTGGGGCTGCATCTGCACCAGGTCTGTGAAGGGCTGAGGCAGCGTTAGCAATCATAGAAGACTTGTTTCGTGAAGCTTCCAGTTAAGGACAAGCACAAAAAAAGGGCAGACTGGGGTCTCGTTTGCATCAGCTGGGCGCTGTTGTGAGGATGCTGGTGGGAAGTCCTGTCTGAAGCAGACAGAATATGTGAGAATTGACATTTTGGCTGTGTGAGACATTTGAGAGAGAAATTACTTCTGCTGGGCAGTCCAAACCTGTGTGTTTTTTTTTTTCCAGTAAAGACAACTGCCTTCCTGTACATGAATAAAACCTATTTTGAATAAGAGTTTTCTGGCCCTGGTATGTTAAAGCTGTATTCCCCCTCTTGCGTTGTACTGAAAAGAAGTTGTTAGTGTTGCTTAGAGCTTCTGGTCTTGACTTCAGCCTCGCAGCTGGTTTGAAATACACCTAGCTAGCTTTCCATGCATGGAACCTGCGTGGTCTTGTTCACCTTCTGTTTCTGCCAGGGTATTCTCTAATGGTTTAATGAGCTAACAAAGGCTTGTCTGATTTAAACTTGCATTGCATTCTGCTACCCTGATAAAATTCCTAATATTATAAACACCCTTAATAACACGGCTATAATCTAGAAAACCTGCTCTCCTTTTTCCAAACAATTACTTAATGAGGCAGTAATTTATTCTAAGCTATATTTATTGGAGCCCATTCTAGCTTTATCAGACATACTGTTTGGTGTGTGCAGTTAGTCAAAAAGATTAAAACTGCTCCCCTTCTTCCAAGGGGACGTGTTGCATTTAGCAAACTTGACAGCATTAGAAACTGTTTCCAATTTAATAGAAGCATGTGTTTCCTGCAAGACTTAACACACTACAGAGTTGGAGATTGCCTTAGACTGCGGCTTTGCCTTTTTTTTAGCATGGCAAAAAGGAGCTGGAAAGTGAAGGCAGAAGTGGAGTTTGTAGCTGTGTTTTTGGTTCTTCTGCCTGCTTTTGTTTTTCAGAGAGCCTTCTAGTAGGGCTTTGATGAGCTGCAAGTTTAAGAAACTATCAAGAAAGTAGTGTGGGCGGCACACGTAGAGCTCTCACTCAAAATGCAGTTTCTGATCATTAACAAACAGCAAGAGCTTGCTTTGCCCTCTGGGCCTCAAATAGTACAGTATGCAACAAGGGAGAGCAGGCAAGGCACGAGGATGGAAACAGTAGGATCAGATTACAGTTTCAAAATATCGCTGGAACACGTTGGCTGGCTTTACACTATTGACTGGCTTTATAATTGCATTGCTTATTTGCTAGGAAAGGCTTCACCTTACTTTGTGATTAACATGGACTCTCCTTCAGGGACCTGGGGGCTCCAGGCTCTGAGTACCCACGAGAGCTGTGTGACTTCAGGTGCTACTCAGATGAGAGACTGGGCTTCTACTGATGTCTTGTCTCCTGTGTGCCGAGAGGTTTCCTTGTGCAGTCCCTAGCTAATTTCTGATGAGAGTAGTCTCCAAAAGTCACCCACTGTGGTTTTCCTTCTTGTTTCAATTTTAACTTGCGCCTAGAAAAGACCACTGTCACTCATCTTGCCAGTTGGTCTCCTCCCACTCTCATGAGTGCCTAAAGTGGGGGGCTAAGGCTGCATTTCTGTAGTGAGGGGACTGCCTTTCTTGTTAAATACAGGAGGGGGGTTGCTTCCTGCCGGGGTGCTGAGCAGCTTTGCTTGCCTCTCTGCTGCTTCTGGAAAAGCTGAGGTTTACCCATCCACCAGAGGACATGGGAAGAGTTAGGTCCCTATGAAATACATGTGAAAAATACATGCCACTTAGTTATTGCTTGCGGTGAAAGCCTTGCAGCAGAGGCTTGCAGACATAAGAACAATCCTCTGTACTCTCTGGAAGCACAAAGCTACCCAGGAGGCCAAGTTTTTGATATAGCTCTAAAGGAGAGTTTTGGAAGTGTTTATTAAAGCTCACTCAGTTTAAAAAAAAAATTAAAAAACCCCCACATAACCAGAATTAATGTAAAATGTGTTGGGGAAAACAAACCTCATAAATGGGGAATGTCTGAGCACTGGGTCTGGCAAGGATAGAAACCCCAGCACAGCTCTGTTCCCTGTACCTCTTGTCTAGGTTTAGGGGTTTTGTTTTCTAACTCGTGTGACATGAGACCAAATTCTTACCAGGCAGCAGTGGTCAGGAGTCCTCTCTAGCCAGGCAGCATGGACGCAGTACACTTGGACAAGGAAAATCTGCATCAGATCCTGAGAAGCAGCCTTGCAAAAAACAACAAACAACAAACCAAACAAAAAAACCCCACACCACCCGTCAGTGTACAAATTGTGAGCCAGCTGCAGCATATTGAACGTAGCCGTGCGTTACTGCGTGGTACATGCTGTACTAGCTCCCAGGGATGCTGCCGTGCCAGGATTTCAAGACCCTGGTGTCAACAGATGAAGTCTTCAAGGAGGGGTGATTTTCATCACATGGTGGCTGTCGCCTGTGAAAGTCCATGTTGCTTATTTGCTCCGGTCGTGGAGTTAAAGCTCAACACCTGGGCTGTTCGGCTTTCTTCCTTGTTTTTAGCGAGGCTGGGAGAGAGGGTGCCAGATTTATACTGGCACTCCCCTCTGCTGCGTTTGTTCCTTTCCAGCTTCAAATGGAAGGAGGATGCCTGCACTCTTGGAGGTTGGCTGGCTCCCAGCTGCTGGGGCAAGTTTGCTCTGCTTTGCCAGGATCCTCCAGTCCAAGGACCATCGTTCTGTGGTGGGTGATCCTGTGGTCATATCCCAAGGAGGGGGGGGGGGGGGGGTGTTTCTTCCCAAGATGTGGCTGCTCACCCTCTCTCTACCGTGGCTTTGTGGATATGGAAACAGGGAGTGGGAGAGAGAGTTTTACCTGTTTGCCTCCCTAGCTCTAGGGGACAGATGCTTTGAAGTCGTGGGGACTGGTTACAAGTTCAGGTGGTCCCTCAGGCTGGATCTTGCAGCCCTGAAATGCCTTGCAGCAGCTCAGCCTGCCTCAGCTAGCTCAGAGGATCTAGCCCTCGTCTTACCAGTTGAACCCAGTTGGCACAAAAGGCCTTTTTTATTTTGGTCCTGCAGCTATCTATGCCAAATCCTGATCCTGCTGAAGTCAGTAACAAAACAGTCATTGACTACCGTTGGGCCAGGATACAGCCAATGCAACCCTCAAGGATGAGGACTGAGGGATGGAGGAGAGGAAAGTAATATTGCATGTGCCAGAAGTGACACAGAAAGCACTTGCGTAATTTACTGGATAGAGTCCCTGAGAAACCCTGGTGAGGTTCACTTATACCTGAGGTCTGGGAAACTCTGTTTTGGGAATGAAATGTGCAAATTCGGTACTCTCTTTGCAGTTTGGGGAGCTTTTCTGAGTGGCTTTTGTGTTTCTTTTTCTGCACACGTGTATTT
Organism: Hemiprocne comata; assembly: GCA_020745705.1. Classification (NCBI taxonomy): domain Eukaryota; kingdom Metazoa; phylum Chordata; class Aves; order Apodiformes; family Apodidae; genus Hemiprocne; species Hemiprocne comata. The sequence goes on along the minus strand of CM036588.1, from coordinate 66,900,698 downwards.
GTGAAGTAGCGTTTTAATTTCCCCAAGTTGCCTTTTTCTTTCTCTCTCTTCCCTCTGCCTCCCATTTTTTTAATTACCCAAGATTTCAGAAAGCAACTGGTCCTTCTTTAAATTCCACTTTTTGCCCAAGCACCTGCTGATGATGTCTCTCCTTTGGCTGCATGGGGAGGGATGGTTGCCTGTGGACTCTGGGGTTTGATGCTTTTACCTCTTTGACCAATGTGGCGGTTATTCCAAAAGTGAACCTTGCTGTATTAAGCTGTTCATTCTGTACACTGACTGATAGGGACGTGTAAATATCTGAGTGGAAATGAGACTTCTTGAAGATCCTTTTCCGCTGTCCCTCTTGATGTTTGGTTCCTCTTTCTTTTTTTTCCTTCCTGTGTGCCTTGATGAGCAGGGAGGGACTAGTGGGTTGTGGAATTGATTTCCAAGAAAAGCCCTCAGTCTTGAGAGACATTTTAAACTAAACTGTTAAAAGCCTTTGAGAGTTAACATTAAAGGGTATTTTTATTATTGGTAAGATAACCAAATTACTTCCTCCCCTCCATTTTTGTATATGCATTGCTTCTCTATGCCAACTCCCAATTATTAAAGACTTCAGAAATCGTCCAGCAGTGGCAAGGTATAACGTCTTGAGTACAATCGATAAAACGCTCGTCTCACGGTGTGTGCATACCTCTGTCCTCTGAAGAGCAAAGGATTCGTCACTAAGTGGGCTCAGAGACATAGTCAGGCATTGCACAAGCTTTTCTGTGTTTAATCGATGATGGTTGACTCCAGAGAACCACCCGCTCCAGGCTGATTATCTCTTCTACTGAGCTTCAACTGCATTTTTTTCCAGCTCTGTCTGAAGAGCATGCAGACCCAATAAAAGGAAGCTAAATGACATTCAAATGAAAAAAAAAAAAAATAGATTACTTTTGGTTTTTGATTAAGAAAAGCCAACTCCTAAACAATGCTAGGGTTTTTCTGGCTCTGAGGCATGTGCAAGGGCCCTAAATGGGCAAAAAAGCAAGTCAGATCTTTCTCAGTAACAATGGTTCAGCTTTTGGGTATGGGTCTTCCAGAGCTGGAGCCAACTGGTGGATAGTATTGGGAAGATCTCCAAGAAACTCCCCCCCACCCCAATCCACAGATAAATGCAGTTCTTCCATTGGCTTTCTTCAGCTTTCTGGTTCCACATACCCAAAGTGACGTTGAAAACTAACTTGCATACCAAAACCCTGCAACACCCTTTATTAAAACAACAACAACAAAGCAACATCCCATCTCAACACTTAACGCTTGGCCCCAAAATCGTTTGCTGGCAGACGGATGGAAACGCAGCAGAAATACATCTGGCTGAGATTGCTGCTCAGCCAAAATAGATCCATGAAAGACCCTCCATGGATGTAACCCTTTGTCGCTGCCTGTCCAAGTCTTGTGTTTTGGTGGGCTGCAGTTGTCTGGCTGTCCCTGTTACATTACATACGACTTGGTAGGCAACTCTGTCTTCTGACACTCAGGAGGGTGTGGGTATATCTCATTTTGTACTGATCTTTGGCCGACCCAATCTATAGGTTTGGCTTTTTTATTTTCCCAGCAGGAGTTTTGGCTGGAAAGGCTAGGAGCAAAGTTTTTGAGATGAACCAAACTGAACCAGATCAAATATTGGCACTGTACAGCTTTTTTTTTTTTTTTTAATTTTTAATGCTGTTCAGTATCTTAAGGCATACAACATTGATCTTTTTAATGGAGGTGTGAAACTTTTGGTTGAAAGTGGGAAGAGATGGTTTCAACTGTAAAGAACAAACAGGCAATGTTGTCTTAAGCTCTGGTGGTCAGAAACTATAAAATTCCTTTATGGAGATCCACAGAAAGGCTTGCAAGCCTGAAAGCATGTCTGTTTTTACCAACTCTATTAGTTGGTCTAAAAAGATACTACTGCTTTGCTTCACTTGGAATGAATAAAGTGATTTATGGAAAGTGGAGGAAAATGTTTTTACAATTCCTGTTTGCGTGCCAGAGGAGAAGGGAGTAAAATAAAACTTGATACAGCTGAGAGTCTGGTGGTGCTCATTTGAGCCCCCTGTTTGGGGGAATAAAACCCTCTTGCTTAGGCTGGTGTCCTGCTTTGCTGCTTGGATGGTTAAGCCTGCTTCAGGGACCATTACGGGAAAAAGGAAACTGAAAGCTGTGCTGAAAAGCTACTAGGTGAAGTGGGGAGTTGCCTGATCTATTTCATCTTTTAACAGGACAAGCTCTGAACTAAGCTACAGGAAGATCAAGTGAGATGTGAAAGCTTGACAGTCATACATACAGGAAACCTTGAATCATTTCTAAGCTTCCTGGAAAATGACATAGTGAGGTTATTGTTGTGTTTACTATGATAATCCCATAGCTCTTACTGATCAGCTTACAAAATGTATTAACTAGCAGCCCCTCAGTCTTGGATGCAAATGGGCTCAGTTGGGTTCATTGGACATGTGTGCCGATGTTCCCTGACAATAACAATTTATAATTGAGCGCAGGGAAGGGAGCATGGCCACCCAAAAGGTCTGCTTGCTTTGTCATGGGGAAAAAGGTTTACTCTGTGCAGTGAATATTTTTATACATTCCTGGCAGAGCCTGACAAACTTCAAAACTCTCATAGTCCCCAAGCCATTTAAAAATTTCTCCTTTAAATAGAGCATTGCGGAAAGAGCATTGGTATGTCCTTAGGACAGAGTCTGTCTTTTTTCAGGGAGAATAGATAGTAGGAAGGGATGGAAAGCTGCTAGCTCTCTTCCTAACCCATCACTGCTTTGAAACTGTGCTGAACTTGGGCAGGGGTTTCAATTCTTGCTAGCCCAGTCCTCTGGTTTTTGCTCTGTTCAAAGTGGAAGGAAGTGTCTTGAACAGCAAAGCAACCCTCCCTCCCCACACCCCTGCCCCGCACCCCAAACCCATGTGCACAGCTCTGGAGTAGTCCATGGAAATGACACTAGGGAGCAGAGAAAAAACAGACTTCGGCAGTAGTGCTAAATTTCAGAGGTTTTGTTCACCCGAGATTCCAGGCGCGGGGATTGCTGGTAGCTGGCCAAGGAGCTTGGATGGCAGCCTACCCGTTCCTCAGCTCCGCTCAGCTTGCTCCCTCCCCCCTTTGCCTTTCTTTTTTTAATTGCATAATATGCTAGAAAATGATCTGGATTTGGGACTTATTTTTAACCAGAGCAGGCTCACTTCACCCAATCTGATTTTGGATTTAACACCCAGCAAACGCTTCCTGAAGCTCTTTTCTCTTTGCATTGAAACCCTGACTTCTTTTGCCCCCTCTCCCGCTTCAGAAGGGTTCTTTGCCTTTAAATGTTTTTCAGACATTCCTGGGGATGTTTGCAAGTCCTTAGCTACTATGAGGCCAGTGTATGATGATCAAATGGGTGTTAGACCCACCTGGTGCAGTCATCTCACAGGCGTGGATCCCTTTGGGGGAAATAGGAATTGTACTCAAATAAGGAAGGCAAGTTTTGTCTCCTAGACGATAGCTAGGCGATAGCTGCATTAAAAAAGCTTGTATGAGAGGAGTCAGGTTTGGGGTTAAAAAATCTATTTATATGCCTGTTGCAACTTCTCTCTTGGTAGCTGGGGCTGGAAAGCTTCTTCCACTTTTTTTTTTTTTTTTTTTTTTTTAAAAAAAAACAAGGCAGAAGTCTCCATGCCATTTTATTAGTGTTTTGTGAAATGGAGGGAGGGATGAAGAGGGGCTTTCTCTGATGCCATTAAAATGGGCAGCTGGGTTAGTGCTCCAGCACCTCAGGAAAATGAAGGGAAAGCTAAACGTTTGCCCCGAGACGTGGAAGTAGGCCAAGCGTGGGGTGCTGGTCTGGCAACACCTGCAATCCTACCCCTGGTAGGACTTTTCCTCAGCTGATTTGATGCAGCCCATGGACAGGCAAATGAAGTGTAGTAACAGCCTCTGCTCCTTCTAGTTTTGATTTAGATTTGATGAAGCAGCTTTTCTGGTAAACTGGGTCCATGCAGGTAGTGAGGGAGAGAGTCAGAGGGAACCAGCCATCTCACAAGCACTGAAAGAAGTGCCCATCACAGGGACCATGCTGTTTCACCCAAGTAATCGTGGATATTTCAATAAACAAAAGCCTGGCTACACGCCGGAGATGGGTGGTGGTGTGGGGCAGAGCGTTTCTGACCCTAACACCCTCCATGTTCAGAAGCATCATGTTATTGTGCCTCTGTCACAGCACAGTCATTCCTTCATTCATCTGTGTTTGGGGGGATCTTCATGTCACAAAAATAATGGTGACAAAATGAGGCTGGGACTGTGCTGTGTAGACAAGCGTTTCCAGGCGCTCTGAAACATCCTGGAAGAGACAGCACTGGGGATTGAACCGCCCTACTTACTCTTAGCTCAGAAATGATTTATGGTGCAGGGCAAGTTTGGTAAAATTCCCTTTGTTTCCTTCTTCAAAATCTGCCATCTGACCAGGAGAAAAGCACATGCATTTATGCTGATTTTGTTCTTTAGAAAGCTGTACGGCATTCTTTTGTTCTCAGATGAAACCTGGCATGGTTGTAGTCCTGAGTGAGGGACACGCTTTGGTGGGGCAGAAGTGAAGATAAATGGTGCATCTGGAGCATGGCATCCTTGCTCTGGTGCAAAAAATATTCTGTCTGTGGCTAGTGAGCTCCTTGAAGTCTTACCAGAGGAAGCAAAGGTGACTGGCATCGCCTTGTCCAGGCAGAAGCTGAGGAAATTATTTCAAACACTGCTGTGTGAAAATGCCTCCTGTACCCAGCAGAACAGGGGGTGAGAGCACAGCCCACCCCAGCCCTCAGGCAGAGCTGGTGGGGATGCAGCACATCCCCCCCCGTGCCAGGGGCAGGCAAGGGCCTGTGCTCCCACCTGGGTCCAGAGCTTGGGACTAGGGGTGCTCCCTGGGACTAGGGGTGCTCCCTGGGGCCTGGTTTCTGGAGGGCGTACTCAGTGCTTCAGGAGGCAGCAAACCCTTTTGAAGCTTTCTCAGGCAGGTGGCTCTGTCCTCAAAGCGGGACCCAGGCACTGTGAGGATTTGAAGGCCCTGGCTGCAGCAGCAGAGTGTAGTGCAGAGAATGGTCTTGGGGATTAGACTGAAAGACCTGACAGATCATCATCGTTTTCATCTGTAATTTGTCTAATTCTGAGTACAATAACTGCATTTCCTACTCTAGTGGTTTAGTCCCTCTGTGATCACAAGGGATCAGATATGCATATATCCTGGTGTCTAAAGGGTTGACTCTTCTGACTTCACTGGGGAGGTTTCTCTCAGTGTATGGCTGCTTCAGCCTCACTCCCCTTCCCCCCATACACACTTTTGAATAAAGAAGGAAAGGCATTGTAAGGCCCTTGGTGTATTATGTTTGTATTCCCAGGCATAGCACTGCATCAGTCAGGAAATTTAAAGGAGCATTCAATATAGTATGTGTTACTTGTGCACCTATGTACAGATATTTGGGGACTATAGGTTTAACATATGCAAGAGGTAAATTTGCTGCCAAGAGCGCAAGGGCTTGAATTTTATAGGTGCTGTTTGAATTCCTGCTTGGAATTTACCAGGGTAGCCGTGCTTAAACATGTTGGGCCAGAGCACTGTGTTAAGGTAGCTTCTGCTTCCTCATCATGCTGCTGTGGCCACAAACGAGTTATTTATGTGGACAGATTTCCACTGGTGACTGTTATGCAGAAGCAAGGAGGGGACAAAGCAGCCAGTCTGCCCACACCACATGTGCAAGGGAGTAAGTGGACGAGAGTAGTGCTTCTGGTGGGAAGAACAGGCTTCAGGCTTTGCTGGCTTCATCGGTTTCTTCTTTTCCGTTTCAGATATATGTTGGGGAAAGGAGGAAAGCGCAAGTTTGACGAGCATGAAGATGGGTTGGAAGGCAAAGTGGTGTCTCCTACTGACGGTCCCTCTAAGGTGTCTTACACCTTACAGCGTCAGACTATCTTCAACATTTCCCTTATGAAACTTTATAACCACAGGCCATTAACCGAGCCAAGCTTGCAAAAGACAGTTTTAATTAACAACATGTTGCGGCGAATCCAGGAAGAACTCAAACAAGAAGGCAGCTTGAGGCCCATGTTCATGACTGCTTCGCAGCCCGCCGACCCTCTCAGTGACAACTTCCGCGAGGCCCAGCCGGCGTTCAGCCATCTCGCCTCCCAGCCCCTTCTCCCCACTGACTTCGTAAGCACTACGCCCCTGGAGTCTTGCCTCACCCCAGCCTCTTTGCTCGAGGATGACACTTTTTGCACTTCCCCGACTGTCCAGCACGATGGTCCGACAAAACCACCACCTCCTGCTCTCCAACCAGTAAAGGACAGCTTCTCCTCAGCCTTGGACGAAATCGAGGAGCTTTGTCCAGCACCTACCTCCGCAGAGGCAGTAGCAGCCGAAACAGCAGCCGATGACTCTAAAGACCACCCCAGCCAGTCCAATGTTCAGAAGCCCGAGGGTCTCTCGGAGAGCAGAACAGCCGAATCGAAACTAATGGATTCGCTACCTGGCAACTTTGAGATAACAACTTCCACAGGTTTCCTCACAGACTTGACCCTGGATGATATTCTGTTCGCTGACATTGATACGTCCATGTATGACTTTGACCCCTGCACATCTGCCACAGGAGCTGCCTCAAAAATGGCTCCTGTCTCAGCAGATGAGCTCCTAAAAACTCTTGCTCCGTACAGCAGTCAACCGGTAACTCCGAATCAGCCTTTCAAAATGGACCTCACAGAACTGGATCACATCATGGAGGTGCTTGTTGGGTCTTAAAATATAGACATCTGGCAACATTTTTTTTTTTTAAGTAATTTTAAGTACCAGTATATACACTCAGTAGTATTTCCATAGTCCCTCCCACCCCCGATTCACAGCACTGTGCATGCGTCCTTGCTTGCCTTTTTTGAAAAGAAAAGGATCACACTAGTTTTTGCTTCAAGCAGAGTTGGAGTGCCTTCATCCATGTATGACCACTTCTAATGTATTTTTTTTAAAGTGGTTCCTCAAGGAAGACCGAATATCCTGGTATAGGAAAGAGTATGTATTGTAGACAATGTTATGTTATTACAAAAAAAAAAAAAAAAAAAAAAAAATTGTAAGAGCTAAGCACAAGGATTATGTTGGGGAAAGCTGTAAATTGCATGTGCATATTTGTCTATTTTTTCTATAAGTTTTATTGCGAGAGGTAAAAAATTTTATTATTTAGATAATCTCAATACCATTTTAGCCCTGTATAGGTTGACTTAGCAATTCAGCCTTTTGGAGGCATTAACCTGCTCCTCTTTAAGTGTTGCATTTACATGGCTGTTTAGAAACTGCTGCCCAAATTTATTTTCTATTTTTGTACAGATTCTGCAGTTTATGATATTGTTTTTTCTAAAAACAAATGCTGTTTATACACACACAAAAAAATAGCTATTTTGATAGGATTTGCTCACATAGTTCCTGCATAATTCAGATGTACAAGAACCACTTGTACTTTTATACAGAGTTGTAATGTTTTATATGTGTATGGTGCAAAGAGAAAATTGGATCAAATAAGCCTGCAGTCGGTTTCCCTGAATGCAAACAAAAAAGTGCTTTAAGAAAGGGCTGGGAGCTGCTTCTGTAGGAGGTTCACAAGTGTTTGCTCCCTGCTGTACCCACTGCGCGCTACTGTGATTCCTGAAACTTAGAGCCATGTCCTTTTCCAACACGTATGTGAAGCAGTTGGCAGGAAACAATTGTGGAACTTCACCCAAAGAGGTCCCAAGCACCACAGCAGCTGCAACCCCCAAGCCCACCCGCATCCCCAGCTGGGGTGTCCATCCTGTGGGACGTGGAGCACCTTAAGACAGTGGCAGATCAGCACTTCCTCACTTGAAGCTCCTGGGAATGGTTTTGAGGAGGAACATGCCCGTTGCCCACTGAGACCCAACCTCTGTCTGCAATCTTCCCAACCAATGGGTGTACATATGGAGTGGGCAGAAGACTGGTGCTGACAGCGTCCACTCGCCCTTTCTTAGAGCATTTCTCCCTCCCTCTCCCCACCTCACTGTGCTAAGTGCTGAAAAAGGCAACTTCAGTATTACTGCAGTGAAGCTCATCTCTTACCTGCACTGGATGGACTTGCTTGAATATCCATTGCTGTTGAAACTGGAGCCAGTCGTGTTACATCACTTGGCATCTCGTATAGGGTTGGTTTCTTGTATCAACTGTGTTACCTGCTTTACACTTTATAGACCCGTTTTACAACAAATATACAGACACAGCTTTCTATGCATGGTCCTGTTCCCCCTAACACCTGAGAAGTCTTCTCATTACTGCACCAATAGCATTTTTTAAGTTCATCGTGGTGTACATTTAATTTAAAAAAGAAAAAGAATAATGTTTGCAATGTATCATGCCTATTGCTGAAGTTGCTATGGCATTTTAGTTTTTTCAATGGTACTTTAGCTGTTGAGCGCCGGTTACAACCTATATTGTTGACATGCCTATGGCTTCTTTAGGAATAACTTTTATATTTATTTAAGAAACTTTAAATTATGTTTTACGTCATTTGGCAATATTCAGTCAGTTCTGCTCCCTTCTTGTCATGGATGAAATTGGGTCTTGTCTGCCTTTTTCAGGAGGCAGCTTTTTATAAATTGGCACTTTAAAACAGGCCATATATATATTTATTAGTAGGTAGATAGATAGATGTAACATAGATATGCACACAGACACAGTGTAAAAGCCAATACATTTTGCAATGAAGGAACTTCTAATCGAAATGAAATGCGTCATGTCCAATTACGAAACGCGCTTCTGGCTCCTAATTCATCTGCCAGGGTGAGACGGGGTGGGGGGGGAAACTGGCTGAGGGGGTGGCTTTTGCTTGCTTCTTTTTTTCCAAGCTTGACTCAGTGAAGCAGCAGGATGCTGATGGATTTGCAGTTCTTTCCTTACATGGAATAAAAATGAAAAAAAGAAAAAAAGATGGCTAATGCTTCAAACAGGAAACCATTGACCAAGCCTAGTTTAGGGACCATTGGAAGTGAGGGTGTGGGGGAGGAGGGGGGATGCTCACCCTCACATCTGGCAGCCACCAAACCTTGCTCAGCCACACTCCTTGGTCCTTGTGGGAAAACAAACAGCCCTGTTGGATTCTGCACCTCTTGTAAAACTGGAGTAACTGGGAAAGCCTTAGCTTTGGGGGGGGATTGTCTGTCTGCGCAAACCTGTAGGCACGCAGGAATGTCAGCAGCTTCACACAGTAACTGGGTAAGCACTTGCCTTACTGTGGTTAAAAACTGATTGACTGTATGCTGGAGCTGCCCTTTTTTTTTTGGGATTACTTATGCATTTAAACAAATACCATATGCTAGGCAAAAGTTCATATTGATGCCATTTTTGGAGAGCTGTGCTGTTGTTTAAGTGGGGTTAGTTGAACTTTTTGTATCCACAGAACAGGAGGGGAGCTCTAAATCTACTTTACCACTCAGAAGAGGATGTCTGTGTATCCTTGGGGCAGAGTCCTCACAGGAATCCCATAGGCCATAAACATACCTGACTTATGGGACTGGGCAAAGGTTATCGAGGCTGGTGCTGCTCTGTAACTATGGCAGGCTATGGAGGGAAGGGCTCAGCTGTGGCTTTCTCCCCACACGCTCACTTACTGTCTCTAGCGTGGCCTTTGCCATGGTCCTAACAGCAGCCACACGTGGTGAGACCTACCCTAGGGATGGAGACTGACATTAATGTGCAATGAAGTGACAAGATGGGAGCAGAATAAAAGAGCTTTGGATTTGAAGTGATTTTTTTTTTTTTTCATAAATTATTTATTCTTTTTTTTTTTGTAAATATATTTATTTTATTGTGAGGCTAACAACATCTGGATTGTAACATGTACAGAATGTATGGTAGGAATGTATTCTCCTGTAGGAATGTAAATCTGTATGAAAAAGGGTATGGGAGCCAGATTCAAAGAAAATTAATTGAGTTCCAGTCAGGATATGAATGGTTCACATGACTTTTTTTTTTTTGGGGGGGGTCCCACTCTTCTAATATGGGTCTGGTTGTTTGAAATATGCAAAAAAAGGTATGGATGAGGGACAGTTTTGTTCAAAATGAGTCCCAGTCAGACTCCTACCCTGTCAGCTTCTCAAGACAGGCCTCCCCTGACACTCTGATGGAATCTGCAAACGCCATCACCTCCCTTGTGTTGGCCTGGGAAATGTTGGGAAAAAAAGTGATATTTTTTTTTTTTTAATTTTTATTTTTTAACATACATGGGAAGTCCAGCTGAAGTGTGCAGGGCTGGAGGACTGAAGAAGCTTGCAGAATGTTATCTCCAGCCCCAGAAGTTGTGACAGAGCTGACACCACCTCATTGCCAGAAGGTAAGGCCAGACAAGAAGTCAGAAGCACACAGTGCACTTGCGGCAGAGGGTTTCCTTGCTCGAGTTCAGACTACCCACCTTGCTCTGTTCGTCCAACCAGCCTGTCCTTGGACACAACAGGTCCCCTCCAGAGCCCAACGGGACTGCACAGCCCTCTAAGCAAAGGAAGGGAACATCCCTCTTCATGAGAACGTTGTCAAGCAGTGTCATACGCAAATACATCAATCTGGCACCTTCCTTGCAGCCAGCTAGAACAGCAAGACAGTAAAGCCACTGTCTGAAGCAATCACTGTAAGAATAAATTTGGACCTTGTGAAAGGTAATCTGGCTGTGTGGTAACAGCCTGGGTTGTTTAAAACCAATGTTTTGAACTTAAAGTTTACACTTTTATCAGCGTTAAATTGAGTAAATCGTAATGGGTCCTGTACAACAAACGGTTTAATTCCTCCAGCATATTGTGAACTTTTTGTTCTTGTTACAGGGTTTCTTTTGGGTTGTATTATGTTTTGGTTTTTTGTGTTTTTTTCCAACCCCATCAGGTTTCAGTATCCTGCTTCTGTGCAAGTTGCTTTCAGTGCTTTTTTAATTAATCAGACTGAACATTTTAAAATAAATTAGCCTTTTTTTAAAGCACTTTTCCTTTTTTTTCTTTTCTTTTTTTTTTTTTTTTTTTTCCTGAAAATAAGCCTAATGCAAGTTCTGGAACCTCTGTAAAAATGCAAATTGCAGATCAAAATCCCAACCTCAACTTCTGTCTAGTTCTGAGCGTAATCCATACTAGTGCCTGTAAAGGCCAAGATTCTGGAAAAGGTGTAAATAGTGTGACATGTTCAGTGCATGGTTGTTTGAACAGGGCTTGTTATTGTCAAAAAAAAAGAAAAAAAAAAAAGAAAAAAGGCTGTATTTCCCCTTCCCCTCCCACAGACCTTAGAGCTGTGCCTTTTCTATGCAATATTACAGACATATACATCTGAAACCAGATTACTGTATTCATATGTAGGTATGGGCTGTAATCAAAAACCAATTGGACAAATGTACATGGAAATGAGCAGTCTTACTTTTGTAGTTTTATATTATACAATAAACAATAAAAAATAAATTCTGGCTTCGTTCTTTTCCTTCTCAAAAGAGGACGGTGAGCCCGAGACAGACCCCGCAGGTCAGCCGCATACGAGGGCTGCGGGGGAGGGTCTCGCCCTCTGCGCGGTGCCTGCGGGAGGTGGCCGGGGACATGGGGGTGGGGGGCAGCCCGGTCTCACCCCGCTCTCCTTTGCAGAACAAGAAAAACGTCCCCTTGCGCGAGGCCTGTTGCTGGTATGAGGCTTTTGTCCCCGAGACAGAGAGGTGCCTTCGGTGGCCGTGGCTGTTCTTGGACACCCCTTGGTGGGTGCCAAGGGATGCTCACCTGTGCTGTGAGCTGCAGCGCGCGCTGGGCTGTACCGTGCGAGCAGCTTACCGGGATGCAGCCAGGCTAGCCAGGAACCGAATCCGTCCAGTTTTAATACCTGTAATGCACTGTCCTTTAGGGCATTAAATCCCAGCAGGAAACATCTGATACCTTAATCCACTGCTTCATTTATCAGTGCCTTCCTGCCCCCCCACCCCCAGGTGACTGGTGTTTGTTTTCAGGGCTAGCCAGGAGGGAGACCTCGCCCCCGTGTTTGGCTCAACCCTTTTGTGGCAACAAAGCAGGGAGCGTGGCCCAGAAGCGCGGTTCGGGCTGGCCTGGGCTGCGGCGCACAGCAAATGAGTCAACCCCCCCCCCACACCGCGCACGCTTCGCCCGGCCTCCTACACCCAGAGGAACACGACTGCTCCATTTTGGATTTACAGCGGACCAAAAACCAGACAGAAAAGCAGCAAGTTCTCCCCGTCCCGACATGCCGCACATAACATCTCCGCTGCAGCAACTGGCTCATGTTACCGGGGCGGCAGCCAGCACCGGCAGCGCCGGGGCCCTGCGCACCAGCTGCCGCTCGGGGACAAATGGCTGCGGGGACACGGGAAACGCAAAGAAAGGAGAAGTGGAAGAATTAAAGCCAACCCAGAGATTGAATTTCTGTCTGCTCAGCAAGCGCCGCGCTCAAAGAGGTGAAACGCACCCGGGTCTACGGTGCGAACCCTTTGCCCAGCGGCGCCGCTCCCTCCCCGTCTCCCGCGGTACTCGCCCTGCCCCGAGGGACAGGCCGGCTCCCGCACAGGCATCTCCAGCTGCCGCCGCATGGCCCTGATGCGGGACACGGGGAGATGCTGCTGTTGCGTTCCCAAAGCTGCTCCGCTTTTGTTGTCAACTACCTTTTAAGAGCTTGCTTTCTCACTTGTGACTTGTTGGTAAGAGACCCTTCGAGCCCCAAACGCCAAGGCTACGTGCAGAGCCCTACTTACCCCTTCCTTAACTGAGCGGCTTCCCACCCGCTGCCTTTCCCTCTAGTGCCTGCCCCCCCCCCCCCCCCGCCCGGCAGCTGCCTGGCACTTCTTCACACCCAGCCCCCGCGTTGGGCTCTCCTACGTGGGGGGGCAGCAGAAAGCAACTTTGGGCTTCAGCACAGGCACTAACCTATGGTGCACCAGGTTCAGGTCTGAGGTATCTCACACTGACACCACACCAGAGGACTAAGGCACTTCCCTTGCTTCTGGGGGTGACAAGAATCTGGGGTGCCCTCAGGACTGAAGGACAGTCCCTTCCTCTCAGAGGTGCACCTGCTGCTGCGCCCCAGAAGTGGGGTTTCTAGGCAGAGCAGCAGCTCCTTGTTGGCAGTGGTGGCTCAGGGCAGCTCTGCGGCTGCTCAGTATCACCACAAGTCAGCACAGCAACATCACAGCTGACAACAGCCACTAAGCTTCTTTCTGGGCTCAAATAATCCGAAGATTGGGGTGTTGTGGCCAGGCAGTCACCAGCTTTCACAAACCTTGCTCAAGTATATGCCATGTGGGCAGAAATGCATTCAAACACAGCACCGAGGGAAGGTGGGGACAGCAAAAGGCACCCTCATCTCACTGTGCTCCTGGTGCCCTCACCCAGGAGGGATAATACTCCCTGCCTCTATCCTGCATGTCTGACCCAGGCCGGGAGCAACACGCATCCCTCCCAGTGCTGGCAACAGGAGCAAGTGCTGCTCCCAGCCCTGCCTGCACAGCAGAGCCAGCTTCCCTGGACCACACGCATCTTGTACTCACCAAAGAAACCACAGAAGGAAAAAGCCATTGGGGAAAAAAAATAATCCCTCCAGCCACAGGCAATGCTTCATAGAGCTGCTCTGAACCACAGCTAACCGATCAGCTGAGACAGGTCCATAGGGATGCTGGCTCCACAGCGCAGATCTGTGCAAGGAGCTGTTTCTCCCTGGTCCCCCTTGCACCTTCTCACTTCACCCATTTTCTCTGGGCTCCTTCATCTCCACTGCTGCTGAGCCCATAGTCCCACTTGCCTCCATCACTGGTGGTTGTGGGCTCCTCTCTCAGCCTGGTCCCTGTGTGCATCATCTACCTCCTTTCCAGGCAGCTCCCTCCTTCCACAGCTCCTCTCCTTTTTGAAGAAATTGCCTTAGCAACTGGCAGCAGGCCAGCAAGATCATGGGTTTTTCCTCCCACCCCTCCTTCTTCTCCAAGTAACAAGATGGCCAGGGACAGGGAAGGAACCGTAAGACCTCATGTGCTGCGGCCGCAGAAGCCCAGTGTGTGGCAGTGGGCTGGGCACACCTACTGACTTGCAAAACTCATCCTCTGGGACTGATGCTCTAGGTATGCCAGGTGATCTGAGGTGACAGGCAGGGACATTTCTTTCTAGTCTTCCTTCCCTCTCCCTTTTCCAACCGACACATCCCCAAAAGCCAGCTAATTCCTCCCCGAACATCTCCAGATCTAGAGCATCTGCCAGGAGAAGGCACATCACAGGGCACAGAAGGAACAGGTTTCAAATCACCCATTTCTTCAAGGATTTCCTTCCATTCTTCTGGCCCTGACAAACCCACCTCATGCTACTCTCCCTGGACTATTTCCTCTCCTGTTTCCTCTCCTTTTCCCCCTATTCACTGGGCTTCCTCTCCCTCCCCCTGTTCCTCCCCTTGCTTTCTCTCCCTTGCCCAGTTTGGCCCACAGCCACCTTCAATACTTGCTGCCTTTTACGTCTCCCTTCCTGGTGTGAGCAGGATTGACATGCATTTTGTGCTTGTGCCAAGCTCTGCATTTATTAGAGAGGAGGGGAAAAGAAAAAAGCCACACAACCCCAGAATTTTGTTAGAAGACAATAATCGGGCAGGGTAGCATCAGTCTGGCTACCCCTGCATGCTCCCCAAGAGCTTGCATAGGGACTATTTGGGCTGCTCCAAATGGAGTTTACTGTACTGCTTGCAGTCCCTCAGCAGAGCTAACGTGGCCAGGCCACTCCTGCTGCCTGCTCCTGCCTGTGCAGGGGGTCTGCACTAGGGTGGGAGGCACAGAGGGACCAAACCCCCTTCTGCTGCTCCAAATGCCATCACCCACCATTGCCCTTCTCCTGCCCAGGGCTACCAGGAGTTAATAGTGTTGCATCCAAGGTGGCACCTTACTTCAGTCAAAGGTCTCTTTCTAAATCGCTCAGCATGGTCACACTTGGTGGTCTGCATCTCTTCCCCTGTCTGCCCTGTTTGGTGGAAAACTTGGTGAAGCAGATCTGCCTAATAGAACCTTAAATTTTAGACATTAGGAGGAAATTCTTTAGTGTGAGGGTGGTGAGATACTGGAACAGGTTGCCCAGAGAAATTGTGGATGCTCCTCCCTGGACGTGTTCAAGGCCAGGTTGGATGGGGCCCTGAGCAACCTGATCTAGTGGGAGGTGTTCCTGCCTATACAGAGGGGGGGTGGAACTAGATGGTCTTTAAAGGTCCCTTCCAGACTGAACCTTTCTGTGATTCTGTAATTCTATCATAAATTAAGGGGGGAATTGGGGGCCATGAACCTGGGGGCCATGGATGAGGGAGGCTTTGAGTCCTGACTGTTTTAGTAAACAGCAGCATTTTCCAGTGAGGCCAGGCAGCTGACTCAGAACATCAATGCAAGGGGCTATCAATTTCAAGACAGCCATTTTTAAGCACAGCCCCCTGCTTTCGCACCTCTCACCTCCAGAAGTCGTCAAGAAGCTGCTTCTGTTGCCCTGAACGGGACTGAGGGTCACTTCAGCTGCTGATGGCTGCCCCCAGCTAAAGAAGACCAACAAGTTGATGATCTAATTTCAGGGCTGAGGAGCACCTATTCTCAGTTTGGAGAACACCTGTCCTGTATGTAACTCCATTTTTAAAGCAGCAAAGCACCTCATGTGGGTTCACCAGAACATCATACTTCCCTCTAGGCTACAGGCATGGATCTCCAAATATGGCTCCAAGGACACAGCTTTAGGCTATACCAGGGCTTGAGGAAGGTCTGGTGAGCTGAGCTGCCTTGGCTTTCACTGGATGAAAGCAAGAGTGAGGTCTGGACCCAGATTTTATCCCCCAGGAGGAAACATGTTAAAATGGAAGCAGCAGCAATACCCAAAAACCACACAGGATCTGGCCAGTGCAGCCCAGAGATAATCCAGCTTCAGCAGCAAGATTTGATCCCAGCTGTGGAGCTTTCATCCAAGGACAAGATTGGGAGTCAGGACAGGAACAGCTCAACTCCAGGATCTCAAAAGTCTTTGGGGCTTACCTGTGGGTCCTAGTGGCCTCCACAAGCAGAAGCTGCTCTGTCTCCTGCCCTCCAACACTGTCAAACAGGAAGAAAACAACGTTCAGAGTACATCACTAGCACAGACCTGAGCTGGATGTGCTCCAACAGTATCGTGGTCACTGTTCCTCAGACCAGTTTCTCCTGCTGACAAACCTTGCAAGCACACTGACTCACAGCTGCCTTACCTGGCGAGGGAAAACCGGATTTTGCTGCTCTGGAAGCCAGGTTGCTCCCACCTCGGAAAGAAAAAGATTCAGGAAAGCAACAGGGCAGGGGAGCTGGGGAAAAGCTGACCTTGCAGTTTGCTCTTTTTGATGTCTCAGATGCAGACAACAGCTCTGGTAGAAGTGATGCTGGCAGCGAGGCCACCCCTGTTTAGACGGCCCCAACACCACTTGACAACAGCCTCAAATACAGAGAGCAGAAGCAGCTCTAAGCAGAGATGAAAACATCACCTCCATCCCCCCAGTGCTACAGATTACTCCCCAAGCACTGTGTGGCCTCACCAGTCTCACTGCTTCTGACTGTAAACCAAATTCTGGATGGTTACATTTATCCAATTTAAGTGAATAACTCTAATGAAACTGAAAAATAATAATAATAAAAAAATCACCTAATCACCTCTGCCACTCAAATTGGCTTATTGAAAAGCCTCGACTTAATGGGTCAGAGATCAGCAGGACACCCAGAATGACTTGCAGAAAGGAGTATGATTATGATTTGTACATCCCCGTGGGGTGACGGGGCAGGGGCTGGTGCGTGGCGGGGGCTCCCGGGACCACAGCGACGCGGAGCGACAGCCAGCACGGCTGTAACAGCTGCCGGCTGCCGACAGACGCTGCGGGAACAAAGCCAGGGCCTTAAACACATCCAGTGAATCATCCCCTACCAGTTGGTTCAACCAGTTTGAAGTCCCACACCCGAAAGCGAAGACACCCCGAGACTGTGTAATCCCCAGCAAAGGAGTGGGGGAGAAAGGGAGAGAAACGTGCTGGGCGAGAGGGCTCATCCGACGTGGCCCTGGGGATGAGCTTGGGAAGGTGGCGAGTCCCAGCTTGCTCCTGCCTGCTAGAAAGTTTTATTCCTGACTCCCCTCCCATGCCTTGTGCTCCTGCTGCGACCTTCCTCCAGGCATGGCTGCTCCCTCCAGGCAGGAGCTGGCACCTGGAGATCAAAAGGGAGCTTAGAAAACAGGTCCCCGCAGGGAGTGGAGGCACAGGGGATGAACTGAATGAGACTGGGGAAGGAGAAGGGCTCCAAGGGATTGGGACTTGCAGGTGGGAAGAAAACCGACCTTTCCACAGTCCACAGGCTGCTCTTGGGTGCTCCTACCAACTTCATGTCTTGCCCTGAGCCAGGGTCAGCTCTCCAAAGGTGAGGATTAAAAAAAAAATAATTAAAAAAGGAAAATAATTAAAAATAAAGAGCACCCTAATCCCAGCCTAGCTGGTGCCTTCCTGGCCTGACTGGCCAGGTCCAGAGCATGCATGGTGGCTCCTGCACCCACACCCAGGCAAACCTGGCTTTGTGCATCACAGCCAGGTGCTGGGATGCATTCCAGCTGGCTGGGGAGCTCCCTGCAGGATGGTGGCACACAGGGAAAACTGACTCCTGAACACACACACCCTGCTTTCTTGTGCTGCTCTAAATGCTAAAGACCTTCACCTGAGGAGCATCAATATTTAAGCTTAAATTAAGATTTAAGATGAGCAGCAGGAGCAAACCTATACAGTGTGACTCCTTTCTCTCCAGCAGACTTGCAATCCCTACCAGGTGAGCAGGGCTGATGACTTCTGGCTACAGTGTCTCTCTGTACTGCAGAATTAATCTAAACTTTTTTCTACCAGCTTCAGGGTCTGCCATCTGCAGATAACTCTTTGTACAAGGAAAACATTGCCCTGCTGAAAAGGGTTAGATCAACCTGTTTTAAATAAATAGCTTCATCTTATACACAATCTATTGCCTGGAGTAACCACAGGAAAAGCATATTTTAACTGTGGTTTCTGATGGTGGTTAACCCTAAATTTGGGGACTTTTCTTGATTATTACCCTCATCTTTTTGAAGTACAGCTACCCCTGAAGCCGAGCTCAATTCTGCTGCTTTAAAACCGCTCCGAACACAACACCTTCTCCTGACACAGCCAAGCCTCCAACGAGGTTAATGTGCACTTTCTTCTTAAACCAGGTCCTGCAACGGCACATCAGCCAGCAAAGGTCACACCTGCCACACAACCAGAATCAAGTTAGGAACATATTTTGTAAAACATCGCCTCCTTCTTAACCCTGGGGAGAAAAACCAGGAGCTTACTGATGGTTTACCATCTCAGGCGACCCTGAAAAGCCGAATAATTTACCGACATACAAGTAGGGGGGCTTGGCAGCAGCTGCACAACATAAACAGTCACCGGGGTGCTCTGAAGTTTCTGTCAGTATATGGAACGTAAAGCTGGGTGAATAACTGATTTTTCGGTTCGCTGGCAATCCTGAAAAAAGTTCTTTTTAAAAAAAAAAAAAATCATTTGGGGTCGACTGAAACGAATGTTTCACTCTGACTCCTCAGCCCTTTATAAAAGTTAGCTCTGAAGATCATTCAAAGTGAAAAGTTGCTTCAAAGAGAAAAATCTCAAAGCTGTTCATTTGGAAAATGCTGAAACAAAATAGTTTGTGTTGTTTTTTTTTTTTTTGTTTTGTTTTGTTTTGTTTGTTTGTTTTTGTTGTTTTTTTTTTTTATTTTCTCTCCAGAAAAAGTTTGGCGAATGAAAACAACTCATAAAATATTTTCCTTTTGCCAAAATTTACCTTTTTTTTTCCCCCTTCAGATTCTACCCAGCTTCAGCACTACCAGTTTACACCCATAATAACTTAGAGACATTAGTAATTTTGATGAAATACAGGCTTTAAAAAAAATAACAACAACAACAAAAGTCTCCACCACTGCAGAAATGTCCCGAAACTGAAATCCAGAAAAAGAAAGTAAGCTAAAAACCACTAAGCTTTTCTTGGCTTGGCAGCCGAATCTTATTAAGTCTCTCAATCGTATAGCCACAGATTTGGGACGTTGTAAAAATTAAATTAGTCTTACTTATTAGCAAGGCAAGAAAGGAACCAGGAGATTATGATACAGCAACTGCTATTGTGAGCCAATTTTTCAGTGTATTTCTGCTTTTCTCCTGTAAACCAACAACTGGAGCAGGCATTCTCACTGCTCTCATAAAGGCGGTGTTATTTTTAATCTCGGGATGCAGGTTCTGATTTTCCACTCAGACTTAAGGCAATTCAAGGATTTCATGCCACGCCATAGTGAGATTCTCATTTCCCAATTTTTTTAGTTCGAAGCCTCTGCTCATTTATGCTCTGTAGTTGCATCTACCTATGTAGCAGGCAAACGTAAGACCCGGGGCAGCCAGGAGTTAAACCCATGGGATACAGAGGAAGAAAAGGCATCCATCCATAAACACTTTCAGAAAGCAGGATGGCCTCACCCCCCTCCTGCTTTGCCTTTTGCTGGGAGATTAATACAGACTGCTCAATGGCTCTGATGCCTCAAACAGGGACACGGGCTGGCTGGCTGGCTGGGACAGGAACAGTGCCCATCATGGGGGCCCAGAGAAACAGATCAGATTTATCCAGATTCATCCATGTTTTCATTCAGAATATGGTTGCTTCACATGCCAGGGAAGAAGTAGGAGTGATGCAATGTGTTTTTCTAGCTGCTGTATTTTTAAATTAAGCTGGGCTTTAGCACAGCCTGCCTTCGTAATTCACAGCTTCCAGACATCCCACCACGTTCCTCAGTGGAAATGGTAGAAAGCAAAGAGCAGATATTCCAAATGTCACACCCAAGCCTGGTTTTAGAACAGTAGAAAACAAAAAGAAGTGGTTTTTCTACTTCATAAACACACAAGGATGGGCAGCAACAGTTTGCTGGGAATTGTTTTGACAGCTCACAACTGAAAGTGGCTTTGAACCCACAGAAATCTTTGGAAGAAAAAAACCCAGCAAAATAAAGCAGAACTTGGACCATCTCAAATCACAACTACACTATGAAACCATAGCCTTCCAAGGACAAACTCCAGAGCAATATTTAATGAGCCAGCACCTCCATTTATCACGAGTTCATTTGAATACCTAAGTCCCTACATAACACTGCAGGCAGGTTTGATTTATTATTATTTTTTAAATAGCACCTTCAACCCCTGACGGGCTGGCTGTAAGCACCACAGGGGCACAGCAGGGCTAGAGGCAGGCAGCTGGGCAGCATGGCCCTTCTGGTCCATTAGGCAATGGTGTTTCCAGCATGTGAGGTGCAAAGGGTTGTCCTGCTCGTCCATCCTCAGCCCCCCCCAGGGAACAGCATTCATGCCAGGGAGAAACCAGCCATCTCTGACCCTGCTCCAGAAGAAAGGAGCTGGAAATCCCTCTAAGGGCGATGTTGCTTTTAGCCCTGCACACTCATAGAGTGGAAGTCCAGGTAGCTCCAGCACCAGAAAGCTTCAGCTACCATTTCTGCAGCCAAAGAAGACAGGATCTCATCCCTCCCCCAGTACACAGCACCACACAAACACCCAAGGTGGCTTGTTAGCCTGAGTTAAAGGAAAGAATAAGAGGCTTAGTTCTGTGCAGAAGAGTACACAGAGGTAGGGTTCCTGCACACCAGGATCTTTGTGGTCCTTGGCCATGTTGCAGGAGGAGAGAGAAGTTGCAGGGAGCTCCTGGCACACATGCTACTGCCCCTCCAGACTTGCTTGCACTTAACTCCTGGTTTCACACCTCCTATCCCAAAGCTGCTGCTGCTGCATGCTGTGCCAGAGGAACAAAGACATGCCCTTGCTCCACATCTCTCCTCACAGCCTTTTGGAAGCTGAGCTTTACCCTTGTCCAAAGTCTTCAAGCTCAGGGTGAGAACACGCAGCCTCCCAGAACCAACCCGAGCCTAGAGACTCACTTATTTCTTGGAGAACTGAAGGTTTTGAGAGTACCAGCTGCTGAACACAGCCAGGTGAAACCTACAGGAGGAAACACGATGTGGTGCCACGGGCTTTCCTTTCAGCAGAGGACAAAAGGCTGAGGTTTGGTAAGCACCCCAAACACCACTGCAACACCAAGGCTGAGTATCTCCCGTGTGCTACAAAATCCTGAAATGCCTCCGTACCGACCCCTGGCACCAACCTAAATAGCATCCAATGTCTCACAGAATAATCCCAGCTGCACCAAATGTCACATATATCTATGTATGTGTATAACCATAGATAACTACATATGATTATTATGTAAAATCCTCTTCTAACAGCAAACTCTAGGAAAATGGTCTGGGCAGCATAAATTACACCAACAAAAGCAAATGCAAAATCCCTACTTAGACACTTAAGCTGAAGTGTTTTCCTAGAGAAGCCAGTCTTGAATTTAACAGCCTCTTCTTTGACCAACTGTGAAGAAGCAGGAAACAATCACACTGTAACTGTACCATGTCTCTTGACCCTACCGTTTGAGCCAACTCTCCTTGCAGGGAACAGGCACCTGTAATTTGTGAGCTGCACTTCTGCAGCTACAATAGCAACTGCAGGAGAGCCTTTTCCTCCCACTGTCTACTTAAGAGTTTCCCATGTGTCAGGGGTTTGTTTTGCAGACGAGCAACACCTACCTCTGTCTTGTCTTCTTCCTTTCCCATGGCAGTTGTATTTTTTGGGGAGCCTACAGCAACAGTGGGGTCTGCAGTGCTCCCCGCCAGGCAGGAGAGAAAAGCTCACCACCTTGAAACTAGAGCATGAACTCCCTTGTGATCCTGCCAGCATTCCCTCGTCCGCCTCTACCTGTTTGGGTTGCTGAGAAGAAACTAGAGCCTATTATCAGGCCTGCTTCTTTGTCAGGTGTTTCTTTGATGTAAATTCAACCATGATCAAATGTGCTGATCACAGCAAACAGCCAAAGAGTAACAAACATGCAAACTGCACAGTGACCTGCAGAGATTAGAGCAACTGAGGCTGTAGACAAATCGGGAAGATTAAACACAAATGAGCTACGAAGTCTTGGGAGAAGTACCCAGGGAGACAAAAATAAGCAACGCACACAGAAAATAAGAGAAAAAGGCAGACCAGAGATGGAACAGATCCTACCAGTGCATAAATCAAAGCCTTCCCCCACCTCCCAGAGCTTTTGCTGTACCCTAATGCTCTACTCTAAGGAAGTCAGCACTAGGCTTGCTGCAGGGAAGCAGGCTGAGAGAAACCCTTAGCACAGCGTTGCTGTATTTTGCCTGTCACTCCACTGTCACTGCAGAACCAATTCAGCCCTTACGGGGCAGAAAAAACACAGGCTTGTTTCCCCCCCCTCCTCCTTTTCTTCTTTTTGTGTGTGTCCTTTTTTCTTTCTTTTTTAAAGACTTCTGGAGAGCTGCTGACAGGAGCTCCTTGCAATCAGAACCATCCTCCTAACTTCAGTGTCTGCAGAGTCCACCTTCACTTACAACCCTGCAAATCCAAGGGAAGTCTACCTGGAGCTAAAGACACTATTGATACCTGTCTTCCTGCAGTGTAAATTTCCCGAGCGTAGAGGACCAGGAGGCTGGCAAAGCCAGAAAATCACGTGCCTGTATATCAGATGATGCAATCCCATGGCCTTGCAGCTTCTCCTTCCATTTTACATTGGGGATGCATGTGCTAAGGTATGGTCTAGAGTTCCTCACATGCCTCATGCTGTTTGAACACACCACAAACGTGTCCCTGCCTGCAGCACGACAGCATCTTGAAAGGTGATATTTGGAGAGTAGGGCTATTCTTCTGAAGGTGGAAATACTTCATAGTATAGTGCTGCATTACTTCACTTTTCATCTGTTGCCACCCTGCAAGCTCTCAGATTTGAGGACTATTACTTACCAATTTAGGGACCACTTAGCAGTATGCCAGGTGGCAGAAGGGTATTGGACACCCAAATTCATGGAGAACGCAACAGAGCACCTGAGAAAGTAGTACTTTTTCCACTAATAAACCTTCCTGCAGCTAAATGAGATCTGCTGCCTTACTAGGGGCATATTTATCCTTCAAATTCCATAGCTGTAGGCTTTTCAGTATACCTCAAAAAATTAACTTCACTAACAGCAACACTGGGAAATCTGTAAAAATCCTCCTGTAAACATGATAAATTCCCCCTTGCTGCTGCATACTAGGGATCTTTACACTGTAACTTGTAAACCAAGGCAGTGACATTGTGTTCACACTTGCAAACAAGAAGCAATTTCCAAGCCTGCTTATCAGAAGTGGTGGAGTAAGATCAAGATGTCAGCGAGGCAGATTTCTGCACATAAGGCCTATTATTTGCTAATGAGATTTCAGCTGTGATCCTCCCCACTCCCATCCCCTGAGACCAAAACACACTCCAGAGCTCAGAACACTCAGAAGCAGGTTGACAGCAAGCCCTGAATGTCTCCCCTAATGCTGTGGTGCCATTAGGCTGGCCTGGGTAGTGCTAAACCTCACTGGTGCTAGTTAGGGTCTAGTTTAAGTGTCCATCAGTGCAACTCTCGTACGACTACTCTTTCCTAGGGGTTCAGTATATTTCCCAGCACATATAGCAGAGCCACGATCCACATGCAGTTTACAGGAAAACTGCAAGGGGATCAGCACATGTTTCAGAAGACAAAGGCAAACAGCATCTTTCTTGCCAGGATGGGGATAAGGCCTGCAAATCCTGCAGAAACCTCTCTGAGCCTCAGGTATTCACTATCACTACATGCAGGACCCAGAGCTGCTACCCAGCACTGCCCACACAAGCCAGGGGGTACTACAGTACTAACAGCATCCAAGGGGCTGACCCCATCCACCTTGCTTCCTTAAAACCTGCCCAACTCAGCAGTTTAACCTGGGCAGGGCTCAATTTGAAAATCCTGCTCTCCTTCCTGCATGCGGTCCTAATCTCAGGGGAAAGTGGCTTTCATGAAGAGGAGGGAATTCAAGCACGCACAGCACAGTATGTCACTGGCTTTCCGAGGCAGACTGACCTCCAGAGTGCCAACGTGGTCCTCCAGTGCACTGTATGAATGAGACACTGGGAATAGGAGCCTGTGCCAGCTGCAATGGTCCTACAAGCTGGAAAGGACGGAACTCCCTACCTCTTTGGTCCTGAACTGGGGGAAAATTGGCTCAGGCTGCCTCCTGAATGAAAGAGCAGCTTTCCTAATGACTGAGCTCCCACTGCCAGCCTGCTAAGGAGCTGCATTGATTTGAAACCTAAAGGACAGCTGTTTGTTCCTCCCTTTCCATCCTGCTTCCTCCTCCCTGGCCAAAGGAGGAGGAAAGTTGCCAGAACAGGCTTTATCTAGGTGGCCAAGATAGAGAGAAAGGGAGAGGACACCCCTTCAAAAGGGAAAAGGAGGAAAAATTGTACCCTTAAGAATACAAAGCATCCATACAACTGCTCATTTTGCAATTGTCAGGAGGAGGCAGCTCAGTCCAAGAGAAAACAGAGTAACCTGCAATACTCTTAACAGCTGCAAAACACACGTTGCCAGCTGCAAGTTGATTCTTAGCTTGCTTCAGCATTAATTGAGTGACAAAAGGCTTTAGTGCTCCTAATGAAAACACAGTCCCTGCACAAAGGAAAATAACACAGCCATGAAAAAAAACCTTTTTTGGTGGTAGAATTCGTGTGCAAACAGCTTTCAGGTCCAAGTTTCTAAGACTGGAACAAAACATTTGATGAGGTTTGGGGCTGGAGAGGGAGAGCAAAGGGAGGGTTTGAAGGTGTGGATGTGGGACATTTCATGTCTGCTTCCAATTTGTTTCCAAAACAGCCATGCTTTTGTATTTGTGCTAGGACTCCCTGTAGTTTAAAAGCCAAAATGTGATCAGAGGCGGCCTTATGGACGTGGAGCCAGCCTTTGCATGTTTGAAAGAGCCTGCTAGATACTTTCTACTCTGCTCTGAACTCCTGTGGAAGCTGCTCTCAGACTCTTCTCCAAGGTTGCTGTAAGAAGCTGAAGGGCCTTAGGCAGAGATCCAGCAAAACTTGTTGCCTCATCTTCTGTAAACTCCTTGGACTGGTGAGCACAAAGGAGTAAGAAAATCAGCAGTCCAACTACTTGTGGAGTGTCTGCACACAGCTGCCAGCATTCCAGGCTTCTTTTCCCCAGTTGAAAAAGACCTGAAAAACCAGCTCCAACCACAGCAAAAATTCAGCTGATATCACAGCTACGACAGCCCACGGGCATACGAGAACAGACACTAGAAAGAGACAGTTCTGCCATGACCACACAAGTGTCTTCTGCACTTCCCACCATACATCAACCTATTCCTCTGACCATATAGCTGTCCACCGACTTTGGAAAAGCATGCTGGGATGAAGCTGTGTGACAGGTGCAGCAGGACTGTCCTCCCTTTCCCTGTGTCACTGTGGCCAACACTTGTTGCTACCCCAAGCAACAGGGCAGGTCTTGACTAGTACGTTCTCTTGGATATTTATACAACCAGGCTGCAGTTATCAATTAGAAACGTCTCTGGGACTAGCACTGGGAAAGCCAACTTGTCCATTTCTTCTACTACTAGAGCTGGACTCCTTTAAAGAAATTCCCCAAAGAGGCACGAGGTGCTGTAACACCACCACCATAATGTGGTTGGACTGGGATGGGAAGGCTCATTCTCCCCAGGATACAACATACAGGTCCAAAAGACCTACCCCTCTGCAGAGCCAGGTCAGCTCTGACACAGCATGGCTCATTAGGACAGAGCTGAACACCACAGTGGCCTTTACAGCTTGTACTACAGCAAGGGTTGCAGTACTCTCTGCATTATGGCACGAGGCCACAACTACCTGAGGGATGCTGGGCAACTCCTTTTCCTACGAGGCATCCTCCTGATCAGCTGGAGGCCAGTCAACCAATTAAAGTCTGATCCAAAGAACTTGCTTTTCTCTCCTTGTGTAATGCCTTCTGAAGACTAGCTCAGGCGAGACGTTTCCTGCCATTTATAAGATTAAGGCTGTCTTGAAAACCACACCTGGCTTCAGTAAGCTGCCCTCGCTGCAGTTCTTCGCTGTCTGAGGGAAACAAACACCACGTGTTTTATCACTTAGAGATTTAAAAACAATTGAGACACATTTCATTGGAAAAGCAGAGACAAAAGGCACAGACAAGGCTGCTGAGCTGAGCTGAAGCTGCCCCTTTGCTGCCCCTCCCTCCCCATTTCATAACTTCATTGCTTTAAATATGGAAGGTGAGGCTCACACAAGGACAACAATCCCAGCAGGAACCTACTTGTACTCTGAGGGGGATTTGCTGGCTACACCTGGTATCAACCATGCAAACACAGCACGGGACTGCGCATGCATACGTACTAATAAACCCCCGATGATCCAACCCTAACGAGTAAGGATCCGCCACAACAGCTCAACTGCCAACATTAGCACAGTGGTAGCAGGTCACAACAGCAAATGCCACCATGGTCACACAAACCATGAGAACATAGGTGGAAGCCCAGCAGAGCACCTTATGGCATATAGCCCAAGAGGGTTAGCTTCATTTTGATGCCTCAGTTCAGTTTATTGCACACGTGGGTACAGATCCTAAACATACAAAACTGTGCCAAAAAGATCATGAAGCACATGGAAAACCATGCCAGAAGGATCATTAAGCCTGCTTAGGCAAACATTCAAAAATATATAAATATAACTTAATTTGACTCTCCTTTGAATTAGTCTTTGTTGTTACAGACTCTGCTTATTTTGTTTTCAACAGGAATACAGTGTCTTTTAGTTCAATGAGAAATACATTTTTAGCCCCTACAAATAGTCCCAAGTCATATTTAAGGCATGCAATCCAGTTCCTATATGGAGTATAGTATCAGGAACCAGACATATGCCCTAATGTTAGGTGAGTACAGCCCTGACAAAATCAGTAGATCTGCAGAGGAAGATTCAGAGCCCCTAAACTAGGAACACACTTTTCTTCAGTGACCATATAGTGAATCCAGATCTAAGACAGTGAGCATTCCCTATGCCTTTGAGGTGTGTGATACCTGTACCAGCTGAGTCCTTCTCAGATATCGCTGACAAACTACAAAGAGGAGCACAGCATTTCAGAGTTGATCTTTGCAACCTTACTGTAACACAGGGATAAAAACGTTTATTGCAGTTTTAAGAACAAGTTGACAAGATGAAAACAGGAGCTCCAGCAGTTTCAGGTGCTTAGCACATGCACCTGACCCTTGGTGTCACAGAACCTTGACTGTGTATCAAACGAGCAAAGCTTCTAACTCCTTCGGCTGCATCCCAGAGGAATTAGCATTTCTGCACATCTCAATCCAGGAACTCACGCTGGGCACCAAGTGACAGAAATGTACAAGTGACCTCCAGCAAAAAAGATGGCATAGCCAGCTGCTTCAAGCCAGGAGACCATAGCACTCCACTCTCCTTCTCAGTAGTTTCCACATAAGGCCATCCTTTCTCTTGAGCTATATGAAGCAGGGACGCTGCAGAGGAGCTTCACTGCACTACGCTGATTCAGAGAATAAATCTGCACAGGGCATGAGGCAAGGATCGGGTGAAGACAGGATGATATGCAAGTAACGACTGTCACATTGCAGATGCAAGACAGGACTGCAGCTGCAGTTCCAAATCACAACCGCAGAGCTTAGCTGTTGAGGATTTGGTTTTGTACCTACAGTCTGGGTTTGTAACGTACCTCCTTATTTAAAAGTAATTTTTAAAAAAGGTCTTCTAACGTCTGGACTTGTATCAATGCTAAAACAGGCACCAGCAGCTGCATTTTAAACTCCTTGCATTTGCAGTCTCATTTTCTACCAAAAATAATTGATAGCAATAGCGAGTTGTTGCGACACGTACAACTTACACTCAACCCGATGGGTCTGACACGTTTTCTCTGCAGTAGTAACACAGAGGCTTGGGTCTCTGAGGCTGTTCCAGATTTTGGAGAAAAGCAGCCAGTGGGCACAGTGTGTGTGCTTGTAATCCATCCCAGGCTCTCTCTCCTCTCCAAATGCTCCTGCTCCTCATGCTTGTATCCCACTTTCTCCACCACCTGCTCTTCCTATAGCTATCCCAGCTGCCTACACTCCAAGTCCTTTTTCACCTTCTTATTTCCCCTACTCAGAGCTTCTCCTGAGCTTTTGCTTTACATTTTATTCCAGCTCCTCCTCACCCTCTTCCAGCCCTCTGAATTTAAATATGTTGTTTCTCCCCAACTCCTTTTCATGTTCTAGGTTCACCTAAGGGACCAGACAGCTGTTTGCTGCCTTTAGTGGCTGTGCTCTTCAGCACAGAGGCTAGATTATGCAAAACTTCTCTGCTTTTGTAGCAGACACCCCTAGCAGGTGCTATGCAATTATTAGATGATATATGCTTTTAGAAATTATATTCAAGTGTATTTTGCAATGATCCTGTATTTTCAGACTGCTCTGAAATTCAAAAGGTAATTATGCAGAGGTGCAGAACTGTCACAGAAGAGTTGCACCTAGATGTAAGCAGCTGGGCCAAGGCTGACTGATACACCTTTACATGCACTGAGCTAAGCCTCCCTTGCATCCTAGAGAGACTATCAGATATTCAGCCAAGTGCAGCAGCCCTGCAGTCCAGCAACAAAACTTCCTGCATGCTGATTTAATTAGCAGGTAAAATCTGTACCACAACTCAATGTGATAAAGAGTTAACTTTGGTATATACTAATTGCATTTGAGGGCATATACATGCATCATTTGTAAGCTTTTCTTTTTGGCATCTCAAAAATGAATCTGTCAAGCTAATGATATTCTGAGGTGGTCTTAACATTTCAAGTGCTGTGGGAAGTACAGCACTGCTAACACCTGCAGCAGGTGGTAACGTTCCCTGTAAGTCGGTGCTGAACCACTGCATGTCGGAGTGCAGTCTTGTGGATAATACAGGCAGAGTCCAGCCCTTCTTAGCAGTCATTCAGGGGCCTGCAGCTCGCTTCACAGTGGGAGTTTTGGACTTTGCTTCATGGCCATGTTCCAACTCAGGCAATTGCATCTGAACCGAGTGTCCTCTGCTGCTTCTGTTGGATGAGCACGTAAGCTCCTCACTATTAAATGGCACTCATTCTCAAGTGAATGTGATACACACTGACATGTCTGATGACAATGCACAGCAACATGTATGTGCAGAAAGTATCAATTACCATCCTGCCCATAAACCTACTGGCAAGATTAAACTAGATAAAGCATGCTGTGACAATGGGAACAGCATGGAAGGACAACCCTGATGCAGCCAGATCTGCTAGACAAAACTTTCTGCATAAGAACAAAGCTGCCTGTACTAGGCAGGAGGAAAGAGGTAGGAGAGCCTGCCTGCCCACCCTACAATTGGCAAGAAAGGGGGCTTAAGCTAGGGGACAAAAAGCAATGCTACATTTTAAGGCAAGCAGCATCCACCTCAAAAGACTGAATTTAGATGGAAGATTTATGCCTTTCAGCAGTGTGAAGGTTTGCGGGATGTAATTCTTTTTGTTTGTTTGTTTGTCAGAAAGAACATAAAAACTCCATAAACACACTCTAGGTAGCACCAGGTTTCACAAAGTTTCAGATTGGTACATCAGTCACAACAGAAATCTCCTTTCCCCCCTGCCATTTCTCCCCCCTCCCCCACCTACGGCAGGCCACCAGTACTGCACTTGGAGACTAGAAGACAAATGGGCAGCTGCCTCTAGAAGCAATTGTGAGGAGACTAAAGATCAACTTGCAGCTGGCACTTCCACCCCCACCTCCCCTTAATACTTCAGTCCACTTGCTGCCAGACAAGGATCATGAGTCAGCTCCTAAACATATTCTCCTTGAAACAATAGCTATAGCTCTCTGCTGCAGCTATACCACTACTCTGGCTCCAAGGGACACGCCACAGTTACGAAAACAAAAGGACTGATTTTAACCTACAGCAGCCCAACATCAGAACAGAGAGATATAATAAGCATGCACTAAAGAATACTATGCTAAACCTGTGAGATTAGTAAAGCTAATTTTGACATGAAACAGGCATTAAGTCAGTGCTGTAATGAAATTCTGCAGGAGGAGCAAACAGACATGGTTTTGGGGATATATGGTAAAGCAGATGGCTTTTGCATAAACCTTTTCAGCTACAACAGGGTGCAGTTTTATCCCACAGCATTGTATGCTGCAGCGCTAATTAGAGGACAAAGAAGCCAGTTTAGCCTTTACAAATTAGCTTTATCACACCTGCAGAAGCAGCTCCCTCAATCCTGAGTGGCCACCACTCACTGAAACTTCTGTGTTCACAAAGGTGGAACTCCAGCGCTCATCTCTCCAGGACATTCCAAGAGGACCCAGTAAAAGAAAAAACCTTCCTTTTGCAAGGACATGTCAGCTTAGCAGCTAATGACACCAAACTCAAAATTTAACTTTTCTGACCCAAGTGCTGTCAGATGATAAAGGATTCAAAGAATAGGTAAGAAAAGGCACTGGAGAACTAGATGTGACCCTGAGCACTTAAAGAGCTGTGCACATAGGAAAGGTTAGACATGGGAGAGTCTGTGCCCATGCAAAGCACCCTCAAGAAATATCAGAACCCAGAGCATGCCTTACCTGCAGACAGTCCATTGATATCCTCTGAAGAGATGTTGCTGAAAGAGCTACAGTGCAAGCTAAAATGTTAGGAAACTGAAGTGAATGCTACCTTTACATTTTTATTTCTAGCTAAGAAATAAGCAAAAACAGTTGTCCTTTTTAACCTCAACAGAATTTGTTTCTTACAGCTGAGTATTGGCAATTACTTTGAAGAAGCCTCCAACCTAAAATACTGACGTGTCTCGAGCCACACCACCCTACAAGCCAGAAGGCAAGCTGGAAACAGAAATAAAAGACTACATCACATCATATTGAAAGAGACAGGACTATTAAAGAGAAGTCTGCTTCTCCTTCTGCACGACCCTGACAGGTGTGTTTTGTGGGACTGCGCAACACAAATTCGAAGCTTCTTCTGTTAATGCAGTGCATCAATGTCACCATCAACAGAAACCTGCATAATGCATAGGTTCTGTAAAAAAGATAGCAGGCTATATACATATGTAGCTTTTAAATTATTTTATTTTGTGTAAGCTAAAAGGAAATTTACACACTTAAATCTCAAAAGACCTTGGGCATGCACATTGACCTTTTTTAGAGGTTCTTCTACATAGCTCTCTTTTTTCCATAGGAATTTCCCCAGACATTTACAACCCATAGTTTTTTCTGTATATACAGCCTAAAACCATAGCAATCTATGATTATGTCATTTTACACTGTGCAAAATCAAACAGGAATAGTGGTACAAGAGAACATAAAAATTTTTAACAGGTAAATTTCATTATAAGACATTCATATAGTTTTGGTCCTTCTTTTCCAAATCAAACTGATTAAAAGCAGACAACCTTCTAATGACCCCCAAAAAATCAGGTGTTTAGACAGTGATCCAGAACTGGAACAAGTTACTGACAGCATACCTTTCAAAAGACAGAGCTGTACTATTGAAGTTTAAGAACATAAAATTGATCAGCCAACCAATCACACAGGGGGAGGGGATAAGGAGAAGAAAAGGAAAAACGCATCTTAAGCTTGTTAGAAGAAATTATTGGGTTTTAAAGACACAACAATAACTGAAAACCTGCATAGGGACAAATGTAACCTTTCAGTTTTCCCCAGCAACACGCATTTTAATATATGCAGTAAAGAAAAAAGATGCTCAATGCAATCTGAAAACCTTTAAGGGGGACTTCACTGATTGTGAAGATTGAAGTTTTTATTTTGAGTTTCTAGGATTTTTAAATTTTTTTTTAACTTTTTAAAGTTTTGTAAGAAGGACACCACCAGTGTATTTCACAGAGACATAAATGTATACACCCCAGCACAACAAAAAAGAATAGATCTTCAAAAAGATTTACCCTCAATTATTTACATTTTTCTCTAATATAAATTTAGGACTCCAGTATGTAAATAAATATACATTACTATGTATACCTTTCTAGTGCTGCTTACCAACAAATCATCTGAACTTGATTTTTTTTAAATTAAAGCGAGATTGCTTTTTACGACCCACAGAGGGAAGAAAAAAAAAATCAATAGAAAACGTCCAATTCACATCACTTTAGTCTACCTTTTCTTGGCAGCTTGTTGAAGGTGTTAATGTGGCTGGGAACATCAACACCTTGGCATGCATGAAAGTTAAGTCAGGAAGGCTAGAAATCACCTTGGCAGCCTCTTCACTAAGATGTTCTTCCTTTTTAGGTTTCCTGTTGAGAAGAAAAGAACAAAGTGCATTAATCCAGTACCTGATACCCTTTGCATCACTGAAAAACCCACTGACTGAAGTAAGTTCTGGCAGTTTGTCTCCCACTGACACGCAGTTCTGTAAACTACTTGAACATAGTCTAATGTTGTAATACCTACACCTGCCTACCAACAAAATGTTAACATAGAAAGTTGGCAAAATGTTCCTGAATATTGTTACATAGGAAGAAATAAAGATTTCCTATTCAGATGCTAATTCGTTTTCTATTTCTCCTTTTTTTGGGCAGGCTCCAGCACACCATTCTGGGACTAAACTCACTTGAAGAAACAATCATGCCCATATTCTAGGGGTCAGACAAAAGGAACATTAGCTGTAGGCTACCTAAATCCACTACAATTTTTCAAAATAAAATGGAAAAATCTTCAAAGGACATTAAGAAGTTCCTGAAAATATTAAAAGAAAGAGAAGGTACTTATGCTGTGTTTACGACATGACCGTACATCATACATCTCTACATAGTGATCCACAACCCTGTAATTCCCCTAGGGCTCATCAACAGCAAAAGGTAGCTCCCAACTTGTAGCTACTTGCTTTGAAGTGCAGTAGTGTGTGTAGCCATAATGACACATAGAGCAGTTTGGGAATCATTGGTGTTTACTTTGCCTTTTGCATTATTCACAAGAATTACTGAGCATAAATGAATAAAGAGGTCTGAATCCCCCATCACTTGATTCTCACTATTATGCAAAAAAGTCACATTTCCTAAGTAAAATGAAGACTGGCTCAGACTCCTACAGAAGATTCCCTTTCCCTGCCCAAACATCCATACTTAACAGACATCTGGCTTATCTTTGAAGAACGCTGCCTGTTACTAGAAATACTCAGTTTTTCCATCAAACATTATTCTGGTTCCAAAACAGGCACCTGCTGCACTCTGTAATGACATTCAAAATTCTAGCTAAGCAAGCTCCCCCATCTTTGGGGCAAAAAGCTGAGTCAAAAGGCTTGAACCAAATAAACTGCCTTTCCCTAGAACACTTCAGAAATTTCTTTTCTACATCTTGCCTTTGTTACAAACTTTAAACGGAGCCCATGAGAGGGTAATCACCACTCTGATCACGAAGCAGCCATGTACTTATATTTTCTTCTGTCAGCACCCACCAGGATTGTTTCCTGAACTGATCAGAGATCAGGGAAAAGCAAGGGGCTATGTGTTTGCTTCAGCAGCAGTCTCAGAATTTCTTAGCTAGGAGGAGAAGAAAAAAAGACCTGGAGTCAAACTCATCCTTGACATCACCGATCATTGTGTTGACACTGAACTATCACTTTTGTTTGCTACTTGAAATCTCCACTTGATGAAAGATCTCTCGATGAGGCAGCCTAGATACTAAATCTGACTTTCCTTCATTACAATAGCAATATTTTCTTTTCTCTGCTGCCGTAGAATTTCATGAGCCACTGACTAGGCAGATTACCAAAACAAAGCTGTGTGCTGGATTTATTGAAGGAAGAAGCAGAGAGCCAGTATGTGCCTTCTTCTCTAACAACTTGACAGTCAGCTCTGTTTGCACTCCAAGGACTATCTCTGAGCTGTTGAAATGTGGTTGTCACCCGCCACTGTGTTATCAGTATCTGGTGCCACTATTAGTAATCACTTACCACAAGCCTCTTAAAGGTACAAACTCCTGGTGATCAAGGACTTACAGCTAACAAAGGAGTGCTTGACAGAGGAAGCCAAAGGAAGAGGGCTGACTCAGATCTGCATTAAAAGGAGTTCCTGTAATTGTTAATCAGGCACTGAGATGGAGCTCACACACTCCTTGCTATTTATATGCCTCTTCCTCCTCTGCTCAACTGTGGCATGCCAAAAAATTGCACTGCTGGGTCCCAGAGGCAGTGCTGCATCTTATTTGGTGGTCATATGCAGGATCTTTATCACAGGATGATGCTATTGCTCTTGCTGTACTAGCAGGTCTTTGCAACATCACCACAGAACATGCACACCAGTGAGCACTGTCAGATGGGAATCTCACCCAAGTACTGAATGCTCCCCTCCCGCCTGGAGGCCCTTTGCAATAATTTATCTACTTCACGTGCTCTGTAAAAAGTATCTATAAAGAAGGACAAGCTAACACACACAGGAAGTGTTGTTTAACTATGACCAGGTTACAGCTATAATCACTTGGTAATGAGTCTCAAAACCTTTAAAATCTTATTTTATATCACCTCAGTTCAGAAGCTCAGTTCGTTCCTCAATGGATAGGGGCAGGTTCCTCAGGAAGACAAAGCTGGACACTGCTAGTATCTTTCCTGGGTAACCATCAGCACCTTGGTAGCAAACATCACCAGGGCAAACGCTAAAGAATTACTCACTAACTCTCTTAAAATACAAAGTAGCATCATCACTGCAGACTGTTTTTACCCTTGAAATGTACCAAATTGCCTAATAACTGTAATGCCTTTTGATAGAGGCAAGAGAAAGAGCAAAGTCAGGTGTATTACTTTCAATCACCACTTTTGCTGAAGATATTCCCACTGTCAGGAGACTCTTTTGCTAAACTGGTGTTTGGGGGGTGTGTGTGGGGGCCATTACAGAGCTTCTGCTCATGCACTCCTAATTGCTAGCTACCACGGCTAACAGAACAGACACTCAAGTGGATTGTCAGTGGCAGTTGTACTACCTCTGTCTGCTTTGGAACCAGAACTTTTGAATACTAAACCGTTAAAGGACCCAGCCCTGGCTCAAAACACAGTCCCTGCCTATTCAGGTGTTAAAACTACCTTTTAGAGAACACTTTGCACACATCTACCTCTCCTCTTGCACTAGGTTACAGTTCCTACCAAGACAGAGGGGATGTCCTTACCCAAGCAAATAATTGCAAGTCCCTCTACCTGCTGGCATGAATTTTCCTTTTCAAAGGCATCTTAACACTAAGCTGCAAGAAATTAGCCAGACTGAGAGGAAGGAAAGTTGCTGGAAGAAAATTTAGCAAGAACTAGAGAATGCTTTGTCGATGCGTCACTGACACCTCACTGTTCTGTTTTGCATTCCAGCCCCTGCAGTGTTCAAGTCTTTCAGGAACCTCAGTCATCTGCAAAGGGTTTTGTGGATAGCAGCAGCAAGGCCAGGCTCTAACAGCAACAATGAGTTGATTAGAGAAATGCACTTTCAAAATCACTCTGTAATTAAGAGTTAGCCTGCTCAATCCAACACCGCCCACATGGAGTATTTCCAGTTTAAATGAAGGTTTCGGCCATTTCTTGGAAAGGTACCAGTGCTCTGCTTTCCTTCAAAAAGACAGCAGATAAACTTTTGATCTCTGCCAATTCTATGGAACCAGGCAAGGCTGCACAGTGTCTCTCAGTGGAATGCTGCACCGGATCCCTGACCTTCAACACCTACTGCTGCTGTCAAGGTTTCAGGCTCAAACCGAAGGGAGAGTCTCCCCTCCTCTCCCAGCACTTTCCTGAGAAACTGACGTTCCAGCTTCAAGAGGTGGATTTGCAAGCAAAAGATGGGGCTATTTTAGACAAAGATGACACTTCATATGGCTGAACAACACTATTTTCACTAAAGTTTAACCTCAAAGATCCTGAGTTCAACAAGTTACAGACAGGCATAGGATAGCTGTAGCACAACTGAAGTTGACACTGGCCACATCTTCCCTAATCAGTTGTCATGAATGACTAATAGCCCATTTTTCTAGACTGGTGCATGAATGTCATCCTTGTTGACCTGGCTGTACCCAGCCACTCCTATTTTAAAAGTCTCCAGTTCATTAAGAATTACAAAAAACCAAACAAACAACAAAACAAAGAAAACCAATTTTATTAGAAAAAGCTAGCGTACTGCAACATCCTTGGCATACTGCTGAGGTAAGACCTTCTCATATCTCTGAAGGTTTCTAGCTGAAAAAACACAACTTGAAATTTTTAAAACCCAGAGTTGACAAAAACATACAAAATGTATTGAACAGTGAAAACAGATGCTTTAAACCAGCTAATTCTTATGTGTGTCTGAACTTAAGTCTGAAGACTGAGGTCCCCAGCCTCTTCCTACAGCCCAACATATAGCACAGATCTAGGGTATCTTCCTATCAGTAAACAATGCTCTCCAGAATGGGGGAAGAACTTTGACATCTAGATAAAGAGCTTCAGCAGCACAAGTAAGAGCTTTCAAGTGCACTGTGGAAGCACTGGAAAAAAACCCAATCCCCTCATATCAAAAAACAACAATACAGAAAAAATGAAGGTCAATATTAATTTAAGCATAGCAGACTACCTTGTTCCTTTGTAAAGAAAAAATAAGCGAGCAAGCAGGGACAAATTTATGAGTGGAGATAAAATAATTAATAAAGATACATTTGGAGTTTGTTTGTCCTGCTGTTTATTTGTGGTTACTTTTAAATTAGATTTAGAATATATTACAAAAATATCTCAATTGTAACTACATTTTCTAATTAGTGAAAGTCAAACTTTCCCACTAGACTATCTTCAGAAAGAGTATATGCATTCCATGGATAGAAAAGGCAATCCAAAAGCTGCGATGCAAAAATCAGCATTGAAGTGTGGAGTTCCCTCTACTGGTTCTCTCTTGGAATTTCATGACTTGTTGATCTTTTTTATTCAGCGTTCACTTTTAACACTTTCACTGCAGGAAAACTAGCAAGATAAGCTGTCTCAATGAAACAGCGTAATTTAAAAGAGCTCTCAAATATCGTAGTTTTAGTAATTTTAAGAAAGCCAGCTATCTCTAACCATTACAAACCACTGTATTTGCCACAACTCTTCAATTGTGCCTCCTCTGCTACACTGCATGGAAACACATCTAGTTTTAGAGTGCTGAACAAACTCTAAAGCACACTTACCAGTGAGAATATGTTACTATGTATTAGTTGCAAAGCCACTAATACTTTTTGCATGTTGAGGCATGCACTTCCTCAACAAAATTAACGCTTTACATGGTGAGAATCACTCAGTGATACCTTTAACAGGCACAGACATTAGTTAAATGTTAAGACGGTCCAGGATCCTACTGCTAAGATACACGTTGAAAAAATAAACCCATAGAACACAAGCTTATAAATTGAGAGACTATCCTGTACCCATTAAACAAGTCAGACTTCAAGGAATACATTTGATAACTAAAGGCTTTATATAGGTTCTACCTATAAAAAAAGAAAGTACAAAAGAATATCACGAATTCCATGAAGCAGAAAAGACATCCTATACCAATCACACACTCATTCCTTAACTCATAACACCAAAATGAAACTGATGTTTGGTCACTCAAGTTTTGACAGGTGCTAGAAATATATATGAGAAGGGACAAATATTGCAATAATTATTAGTCACTCTAATCATTTTACTTGCGTGACATTCCATATATATAAATTACACAGAGGACCCAGGAGAGTCTTCTGTCAAAGCCCTAAGTCACTAAACTGCGTGGTTCAGTTTAGCCTTCCATTCTTAGGAATCTGTTCTTTGGAAAGTTTCTTCTTCCAGTTCAGTCTTTGACTTTTAACTTTTCAACTCAGGTCCTGGTGGTGGCAGTCTTTCAGCTCATGAACTGTTTCCCATCTTATTTCAGAGTTATGATAATTTCAAACATGAACTATAGTACTGTGAATTTTATATTTAAATTTAATTATTACATTTAAAGCCTATTGGTCATTCAAGAACTTCTGACCTAAAGTAGCACACACATTTACTCCTCACATTCCATGCTACTCTTAGACAAAGAAGAAAAAAGCTCAACAAAGAGTATCTACCTTGTGGACGTGCTTGCCTTCTCCACTGTGGACATCAGTCTTGCAAATGCATCAGTCACTCTGTTGCTTGCATTGGAAGTTTCCAGTTTTGAGGTTGTCAATTCATACAACTCAGGGTCCACACCTTATAGTATAAAATGATAATCAGTGATGGTTGGAGGAAAATACAGCCATCATTAGCCACAGAACAACTTGTTAGAGCTGTTTTCTGTAAACATCTGAATCATTTATAATTTCAAGATACATGAAAAGAACATGACAGAACACATCTCCGTTCCTGGAACGCTGTCCTCCCTCCCCACCCTTTTGCAGTAGCTTTTACAGTTGTACTACAAAACACACACATATTGGATCAAGTCTGGCATACAAGGTCTCAGTCTAAGAGTAAACAAACCAAATTTGATTTACCTTTTGGAGTAAAACACCTGTAAAAATGTCAGCTGTGTTAAACTGGATTGTTTCAATTACTTCAAATGAACTGGTTGTAATAAGAGAGTGCTGCTTGTTAACAGGGACCAAGTCCTGAACAAGAGATTACACAGAAAACTGGCATGCATTAGAATGCATTTAGTATCTTGCTTTCCACAACACACTGCTAAAAAAAAATTGAGGAAAAGCAGCTTCTATGATACATACAAGTGGAATGGCATTGAACAAGTTACATACTGACATGCATAATGCCACTGAAACTTTTAGTCTATGCTCCCTTTTAATCTTTCAAGTATTTATAAAGCATCAAGTAATCTGGATGTTTCAGCCTTGGTTTCCTAGCTTCAGGCATCTTAACTCAAATGCTAAATTTTGACATCACATATGTGGCAAATGGATTCAAATGTTATCAGCAGAAGTAATTCTGCAAACAATGGAAACCTGTATCCAAAAAAATACATAGGTATGGGTGAAATTCTACCTGTATAACATCAAGCATTATACCTCGGTAGCAAGTAGCCCTAGAATTTCCAGATATTAACTATGCTTTCTTTAAATAAGTCTCTAGGAATTAGAATTATCAAAATAAATTGAGATGATAAACTATTACAATACATTTTGTTGCTCAGAAGCATTTTAAATTGCTGATATTCCTCTAGTTACAGTTTCAGCTATTTTATGTCTCATGGTTTTAAATGAAGTGAGCATATGCATCATTCAATTATAAATATTTTTTCAAAAACAGCGTAGAATTTTTGTCCAGAAGCATCATGTTTTATAGACACCTGTGTTTTAAACAAGTATAACACTAGTGCCAGAAGGTGTGAATGACACAGAGGCATTTCATAGTGCTGCAGAACAAACGCTGCAAATACTTGGACATGATCATCCCATGCAGCTCCCCAATATAAAAACAGCATTTCTAAAATGTTGTGCTGATGCTTTTACCCAGTTTACTTGCCTGGATGAAGAAACTTTTAGAAGTACTCATGAAATACCAAAAGATTACTAAATAATAAAAAAAAAAAGCCTGTGCCTATTGTCTTGCCTTTTCCACTCAGTAACTGCAGTACTTTGTGCACTAACAGATGAGGTTAATAATCCTCATGCCTGCTTTGCATGAACTCTCCCTGAGTAGCGCCCTGACTATCCCTCATTTGTGCCCAAGTTAAGTACCCTTTCATTGTTAGGAAACTAAGCCGACCAAAAAAGTAAAATTAAGCAAATCATCTGGTTAAGCTGCAGGAGCTGAAGATTTGCTCCATTTAATGAGTTGATTAGAAGTTAATCAGTTCTCCTTCCAACCTAGATTTTCTAAGTCTGGATTTTCCAAGTTTATTTCATCCAATTTAATGCAAAACAGACAAATACATACTGTCCCGAGACCAGTATACCAAGACTTTAAGTAGTGTCAGATGTTTACAGAACTTGGAAACAGGAAAAAGCCCAGCTATTCCATAAAATATCCACTTTCAAACAGGAAGAGAGAGACTTGAAGAAATACATTTTGACTTGCAGAAGCCTGCGAAATCCCATTAAGGTACAAATTGTAAAACTAATTGAACCAAGGAGTGCTTTGACATGCAACTCTGAAACAAAGGCTAAATGCAATCTTGTAAGTTACATCATTTAGATATTCACATTTACAGCCTTGAATCCATTTTCATTGTAGTTCAATGTCACTGCTCAATTTACTGTTCTTTAGGCACCTCTTACTCAGCTACATTTATGTTAAACTATCATATCACCATGCAAAATAAAGCAATACACTAAATCTGTGGGAAAATACTAGAAATGAGTGACTCCCCGTTCAAGATGTAGAGTGCAAATTTCCATAAAAAGTGATTTTGGTTACTGATGAAATCAGACTGAGAAGAATATAGTGTAGATCTGTTCTACATAAAATTAAGGTCTTCAGAGAAGGAACAAACTTCTATTACTGATAAAAGTTTCTTCTTCAAGCCAAAAGATTTAACAATTTGTCTTCCAATTATTTTAGTTATTTTTAAGAGTTGCATATTTTTCATTTTAGTGAAATGATTAGAGATTACTTAAGGGAAGCAGTGCAAAACCTTAATGAGATATTGAAGGAAAGTTAGCCAACCAAACCCCACACAAAGCTCCTAAACACACACACAAACACACGAGCTGCAAGCCAAGAAACAAATGACTTTCCCAGAAACAAGTCAGGAGGAAAGAAAAGCCAAAACAAACAACCCCCCCAGAAAAAACAAAACAAAAAAAATAGGCACTATAGGGCATACCAGGGACAGTGATAATACATGTAACTTGATAAAACATCAGCATGAAACAAAAAATGCAATAAAAGGCTAAGAGAGCATCCTTCCAGTAATCACTTCAAGTGTGCACAGTGTGAGGACACAAGAACATACCCAACTGCACGAGCAGTACATGCCCTGGGTACTGATGACTTCTATATGTCAATAGACATGCACACACTTACAAAAGGATTTTTAAGACTGAAGCATCTTGAATTTGCTACCTATGGCTTTCACAACAAAGCTGCCATCTTTTATCTGATACTGACATTTCTCAAGGGTGGAAAAAAAAAAAAAGACATTTGGAATGTGATGCCTCAAAATTGCCTTCAATGATCACATAACAAAATTTAAAAAACAGGCTTTTTAAGAACAAAAAAATAAAATAATAATTACAAGCACTTATTTGAAATGTGGGAAAACCCCAAACCTCTTAAAAATTGTTTTTAAAAATTAAAATCACTAAGAGGAAAAAAACCCCTTCCTATAGAGAAAGTGATTATCATGGCTTCAGGCATTGTATTGAAAGAATGTGTCTTATCTACTTAACCTATGCACTGGGATAAAATCCCCAAAATGTTCCCTTAACTTTCTGCAGAAATTTATTCTAAGTGTAGGTTTTCACAAGCTCGTCCAAAATAGTCAGAGCATGTAAAAAACACATGATAAATGAATTCAATTACTTTCACGTATTATTCAATGGAGAAGGTGGTGTTTTCATCTCCTTTTTAAGGGAGTAAGTTGCAGATAAAGTGCTTTGGCTGTATAATTAGCGATCATGAACTTCTGATGTCCCACAAACATGCAACTATCTTTGCTTTTTATTATGAATGTTGTTAAAACACTTTTTTTCACTTTACCATTAATATTAGTAGTTCACACAAGGAAAATGTTTACAACCTCCTAGTAGCAGCCCACACCAGCAGGGTTATGATGTGGTAAGCCCTGTAACTTTATATTCATACGTAACTTCCAAATAACATCATAATCTTACAATTTGGAGACACTCACTCTGAAGGACAGCACAAGCCTCATTTTTTGGGCACTGTCACATCTACAGCACTTTTCAAATTTTTCGTGAGTGCTTAGCAAAGTTAACTTTCACAATTTCTCCTTTGAAGCAAGTGTTTTAACATCATATTTGCAAGAGCATAAGAGCCATTCATTCCTTCAGCATGTGAGGAATACCGAGCTGACAGTACCTTTGAAATACTTCGCACTCGATACAAAACATCAGAAAACAGAACACAGATTAAAGGAAAAACGCAGCAGAAAGACATCTTAGAGAACCACACTGTAAAATTTCTCCTTGTTTATAGGAAAGTCAAGTGATGTGCTCATGCTTTTTAGTAAGTTGTTACTACGATTACATTTGTGGTTTTAACACTCTGCTGACCTGGGATTGTGGTGGTGCTGCTAGAGCTACTGTCATCCACGGGCCCAAAGAAATCAAGGTTCAGAAGAGTGGAACCTCCACTAGCTTGAAATTCAGTGACCGTGTTGGTAGGCAGCCATATAGAAGGTAAGCCAAGGGAGG
The DNA here is from genome assembly GCA_020745705.1 of Hemiprocne comata. NCBI lineage: Eukaryota > Metazoa > Chordata > Aves > Apodiformes > Apodidae > Hemiprocne > Hemiprocne comata. The sequence goes on along the minus strand of CM036588.1, from coordinate 66,858,387 downwards.
GGTTTATGTGTAAAAAGGGGTAAGACACACACTTGAACATGCAAGTTATAATTAGTACTCAGTACGCAATTTAAAAATTGACATGTAAACAATGCTTACAGTATTAGTTTGTACCTTCTAAAATGTTAACAACTTAATTCAGTGCACACTTCCTCATGTACAATGCAGCAAGGAAATCAACACTAGTAACTTGAAAATAGATATATTTATTTCGATCTAAAATGAAAGAGAACCAGCACGACCCAGAGAGAAAGATGTGATCAGTTAAAGGGAAACAATATATAGGTCAATTGATAGTTAGAATACAGCAGGCTTTTTCTCCCCTCACTAAAACTGAAAGCCATTCTTTCATTAGAAAGACTTAGCAGATCCCCAAATAGCAAAGAACAAAAAAAATAAAGCAACGTTAAAGTTTTATTTAGCAGCTTTAAGCTATTGATTATCATTATCTTAAATCAGTGTGAATACAGGGTAACAAATGCCACTCTTATATCCAGTTCCTCACTGGTCAATTATACTGTTCCCCTTTAGTACTAAAACAGAAATCAAATCAAGATACATTTTAAAGAAGTTGTTTGTTAAAAAGAAATCATGATGATTGACTGAAGTAGTAAGACACCAGACAACAGCAAAAAGGTCCATCCAGGCTTTCCTTCAGCACCATGATATTGCTATCCAAACTCTTAACATCCCACATGTTCTGAAACAACTCCATGAGGAAACATCAGTGAAGTAAGAGATGCAGTTTATTTTAGCCTGCTTTGAACAGCTTGTGTCATGAATTAATTGCTGTTAGCAGGCTCCTCATAAAGGTATCAATTACTTTACAGGTTTCTAGTCTGTCAATCAAGCAAGTTCCCAAAATGTGTTTTACTTCCTTTGCATGCACTTACATTTCTGAGACTTGAGGTGGTGGCACAACTCACTTTGCTATTAAAATAGATATAGATGAAGGATCTTTTATGTGATTACTATATACATTTACAGATACAAATAAGTTCATAGCTACCTCTTTAATAGATTAGCTATAATTAGCTTAGGTGTAAGCAAAGTTGATGACAGATGAAGTCACATTTTTGAAATATAAAATTATCTGTAAATCTGAAAACTTTCAGCTCAAGAAATGTATCTTTTGCAAACAGTTTGTGGTTAAAATATTGTGCTTTGAAGTAGCCACTATACACAAGTTTGTCATTCAAAGGATGTCTGAAGAGATAGTTCATTGGTGAAAAATACTTTTAAGAACTCATCACTCTAAAATGCTCATTTTTTCAGAGTTTCATTATAGTCTGCAGTTATACACAATGAATTGTTAATATTGCCACTGTGTCATTAGCAAATAGCAGAAATTGAAAATAATACTTAACTTAGTATTTTTCAGACTACATAATACTTCACATAGGGGCACAGTTAATCAGAAAGAAAGCCTGAATTTCCAAAGTTAGGAGTAAGAAATAAATATTATATATATTTTTATATATGTGTGTGTGCATGTATATTTAAAAAAATAATCAGCAGATAGATGTTTGTCTGAACTTTGTAGCTTTCTTATCTCTAGCTCTGGTGCTAGAGGCTCTACGGAGAGACGTACCATCTAAAGGGTTAGTAAGGCCACTGCTACTCCAGTCAAACTGGACAGGTGGTAGAGATTCCTAGAGTTGAAAAGTCAGAAATCAGATTTATAGTCAGTTCAGGTTACAACAATGCAAAGCAGTTCAAACAACAGATTCTTTAGCATCTAAATATTAAAAAGACAACTCTAGGGAGGCGTGTACTTTCATAATATACACTAAAGATCCTAAGTAGATTTCTTCTACCACAGAAAATCTCATAGATTCTGAACAGTAGAGATCAGGTAACTTCTAACTCAAACAAGATTTGCAGATTAACTAAAACATACGGATTGAATTAAAAAAACAACAACAACAACACACCTTTAAAACACAGTTGAAAGTTAAACTACTATTACTTGCATAGAAGATGAGGCATTTTGCATAGAAAGTTATGTATACACAATTATAGGACAAATTTAGAACAGGGTTATTAGTGAAAGCTGTCTGTACATCCATGCCTTGTCCTGATTATATATAAAGCAGCTATTTAACATCACATAGCCCTTGAGTGTTTTGGTTTGTTTTGCTTTTAAGAGACAAGCCCTACATGTGAGAGACAAATTATCAATACCCTCCCCACATCATACCCTTTACAAAAATTTTAAAAATCCTGTGACAATTTATCTTCTAACAATTAACTCATTATATAAACAAACCATTGGTAACAATGCTTGAACAAGAGGAGCATTGGAAACATTGACTCCTTCTGGGAGCCCATCCTTGCCTTTTCATTTCCTCTTGTTAAGTCTTTTGCACACACGGGTAAATCAAACAACAGCAGGGACCATGCTTTCCAGGGAAGGTGTGTTCAGATGCAGTGTAAATTGCAAGTGCTGTCCTCCTGTATTCTCAGGACACAAACTGATGGGACAGTACCAGAAATGTCTGAAATAAGTTGATCTTCCTACTTTCATGCATTACATTTCTGCTCCCTCCCCACTGAAGTCCACTGTCAAGAAGCACCAAGAAAGGATGTGCTTTCAACTTTTGAAAGAACAACCACTCTCCTAGGAGAAAAGCAATGGAAGCTCTCTGCAGCATTATTCAAAATGCATCACTAGCTGCCAAACTTCCAGTGGCTGAGACATACCTTCTCCTTGCTTTTGTAGGAAGTCAGGCTTTATTTATTTATTTTAAAAAAACTTTTAAAACTTTCAACTATCCAACACTGAAAAAAATATGAAGAATCACCAGTCAAGACTGTAGCAACCTGACCCAGCTTTGTACAATTAAGCTAACTGAAAGAGGCTTTTGCTAGGTGATGTTTACAGAAAGAAAAATGAAGGGAGTTGGAGATTTCTGTATTTACTTATAGTAAATGCCTTGCCTAGAAAAATCTTTCCTACCTAATGACTTGGAAATATTTCCAGTACTGAGCACAACTAGAACAGTATTCACTCCACATAGCTTAAGGAGCTGATGCTACACTTTTTACTTTGCTTTGGTAATGAAATTACTGGCACTGAAGTGATTTGCATGGAAATATGTTAGCAGTGTGAAAGATACACTTGATGAAGTAATGATCACTATCGTGAGTAGCTTCTTTAAAGTTTGTCACATTTAAAATATAGTAACATTAAAATGTGTTTGTAAAAAAAAAAAAAAAAAAAAAAAAAAAAAGGTGGTGAGCATGACAATTTAGTACCTTTCTGCCCTGAGGAAAATGAACTGAAATTGAAAGTAGCTTCCACCCAACTCTCTTAGTGAGGAAAACACCTACTACATTTTGTGTCAAAAGATTGAGTCCGGACTGGTGACTATGACAGAACTGCATGGAAAAGGTGGTATCAAAGGCTGCCTAAGCTTTTCCCTCTAATGATGACTTAATTCTCACATTTGCCAAGGAGAGGACAAAGGATGTGATGAATTCTTCCTAAAATGGGAAAAAAAACACTAAATCTGACTCCAAATCAGTAGGAGTATACTAAGTATATTAGTCTGCTCTGTGGGATGAGGTCATTCTGCTGACTCCAACCACTTGCGAGAGAGAGGTGGCAAGTAAAGCAGATCCCATCTATACAGGATGCTGGCAAGCCAAGGTCTATACAAAAAAAAAAAAACGAAGTGAAAAGAGAGGGCAGAGGCAAAAGCCGATTAAACAGAAAGGAAAAGTTTTCTGTTTCTAGTGACCTCAGCCCTAAAAAAACTGGGATGCCTGAACACAGCATTGAAATCCCAGACAATGGGAACATACCCTGCAAATGGGAATATAATGTTTTTTCTTTTGGAGATTGCAAGGTTGCTAGACTACTGCACTGACAACCATTACTGTAATAACATGCGTTAAGGAAAACTGCCCAATCTAGAAGAATATTGAGAATTGGGGCAAACTGCTCTCACTCCTCCCTCCATCTTAAGTTACAGGACACAGCACAGAAATGAAAAAGTATACTCAGCTGTCAGAGTACTACTCTGAATGTCAAGGAAGTAAGAAAGAGGAAACTAAAATGCCTGCTGGTTTTACTGCATTGTATTTCACTTTTCTCAAAGTGAAAGATGTTTTCACACAGTAATTTTAGAATGCTATTATGTAAGAGCTTTTATAATTCAAAGGAGGAAAATGTAAATGTTTGTCTCTGTGCCACTAAGTACTGAAGGAAAATAACAAAGAAAGAAAAAACGAAGCATTTTGCTGTCTTAAAGCTGGGGGGAAAAAAATAGAAGGGATATGTAATATATATAATAACAATATTTAGATAGACCCCACAAATGAGCATCATAAACATTCCAGAAAAAAGTTTAGAAGTAATTAATACACTTCATTGTGTGTATTCATTGTCAAAATTACTACAGTAATTACTACTACTTCTCAGACACCACCTTGAAGTGACTGTCACATCTGATAGAGTAGTAAACTCTGTAATCTCTTACCTGCAAATCTTTCTCTCTAACTCTGTCAAAAAGCTATGTATATTCTTGGATCTTTCCCATATGTATAACTGGAGAGCAGTTCCATGATGGAGCCTTTGGCTGGTGGCCAATAATATGGTAGTTTGCATCTGTCATTGTTAGAAGTCCTGATGGTCCCTTATGTAATTAAAAGTGTTTTTGAAGACTGTCACCCCATGGGGTTTAATTAAGGTTCAGTCCCTAACAGACAGCAAGTGTAAGATACACATTTCTGTTATAACCTGATCTCTAATTCAGTGGCTTATATGCATGCAGATGTGCTGTAATGGGCACCTACAGAATACAATTACTGGTAATTTTCTTCTAGAATGGTCTGGGTCACTGTAAATTTCTATTTCAATATAAAACTTATTAGCAAAACCAGGCAGGTAAGAAATCCCACATGTATCCCCTATGCTGGGCCAAAGCTACCACTAGAATCTACCACAGAAACATAGTCCCAAACAGAAAGAAGAGGATGCTTTGAAGCAATAGTGAAAGAACAGATGTATCTGGATAACTTCTTGCAAGAAACCCAATGAGAAGCAGGTAAATAAACAATAAAACGATGTTAACCAGAGAACAGTATCGAATCAGGAGAAAGTAGTTAACACTAAGTCCAGACAGCAACCATTTTAATAAGCACTGGAATATGTTTTAGCCACACTGCCTGAAGACTTGGCCATGGTGCAGAAGCTCACTACAGCAGATGCTAAAAAAAAAACACAACAAAAAACAAAAAACCCAAACCAAACCCCAAACGAAACAAAAACCCCAAACGAAACAAAAACCCCAAACGAAACAAAAACCCCAAACGAAACAAAAACCCCAAACGAAACAAAAACCCCAAAACCCACCGATCAAACAAAAAAGCAACAAAACCAAAGAGTAGAGCAGGGTACCTGTCTTGGGTTTCACAACCAAAATTTGCCTATTTGAGCAAAACCCAATGTGCCTTGATAGAGCCTTTTACTTCAGACTATGTAGTCTTTGAGACCACCATGTTTAGATAAAGGCAACAATAATCAGGGGATTGTCTCATATTCTGTTTACTGCCTTAGTTATGAGCACAGAGGAACTGAGAAATAAAAGCCCCAATTGTCAAGAAAAACAACAGATCAAATAGTTTAGAAACTACCTTCAAATATAAAACTGAATGAGTCTACAAAAGTTATCTTCATGCAATAAACTAATGTGATGAGTCAGTCAGCAACTTAACTTGGAGAGAGGAAATGCTAATTTCAAAAACCTTGTCCTTACAGCTTACATGGCTCGGATGGAAATTTGTCCACTGTTTCCACAGCCTAACCAACCCAGCAAGATCCTCTGCAGGGAACGAGGCCAAAACATATAGATTTTATGTAGTAACTAGGAAAAATTACAGCAGCTCCTTTGCTACTTTTGTCCCCTCATTCTTTTGATTTCTAATGCTCTCTATTTTAAATCTCTGCATGCTTTCCTCTATTTGCATACAACCAAAAAACTAAGGAGGCATTTCTGTATTTTTTTAATCAATGTTCTTCCCACTCCCACTTTTGCACTACCACAATCTTTCTTCCAAAATCTTACTCCCTCAACAGGAAGTCACATACATGGAGACACTGATCTGTGCACGAGTCCCATAAATACCAGGCTTTCAACAAAAGAGAACTCTTGTATTTTCTTTAAGCAAAGCACAGGAATTTATTAACCAGAGCCTCTCCTTCCAATAAAAAAAGGCAATATTCTGTAGTTTCTCAATGTAATGACCCATCATCATCACCATCTGAAAATGGAGAAATTTAGAAGTTTTAACTAAACAATTACACATTAACTGGGTAAGCTTAAACATTCCTAAATTGTTGCACCTAAATTACCTGTGTTTAGAATAAGAAGTTTCAGGGTCCACTAAAATGGCCATTGCGTATTTATCTATGTTTATAGCACAGTTCCTAATAAAATATTTGGGCACATCACCTTAATACCACTACACCTGGGAATACACCTAAGAGGCAGTCTGCACAATGTGAAGTGAAGCTGGATTTTCCCCAAAAGCAAACAGAGGCCACCAAACATTAACAGAACATGTGGCCGGGAAAGAAACAAGATCTCTGAGGTGGAGAATTGATCCCTCACGTCCTGAAATTTTGAGTGTCACTGAACTGTGGCCTCTTAGCCCTCTTAGTTGTTAGAGCTCCAACCTCTAACTCATCTCTCCCCCAAAAAGCTTATTTTAGCATCTGTCTTTTTGGGAAAAAATAACCTAAGGCCAGGAGTGCAGACAGATGGCATAGAAGCTTCTTGTATGTATGCATGGACCACAACTATTGAACTGAATTGGCCTTGTCAGAACAAGATTATCAAACTGTAACAAGTAATGGGAAATTCTGCTGCAGGAGTACCCAAAAGTACAAATTCATAATTAGAGAGAGGGGAAAAAGAAAAAAGAAAAAAGGAGATACCTTGATAAGTAGAGGTTCTTATTTTCACCACATGTGAAAATGGCACATGTCAGAGAAGCTGCTACTTCAGGCTCTTGCAGCTCTTTACACTATGTTTAGCATATGGTTTGATCTGTTTTCAGCTCTGTAAAAATGAGAACTCTGAACACTGCAGAAAGCCAGTGAAATTTTCCTACTTTGTTCATGTGTAGAAATCACACAAGTGATTTCTTCAGCTTAGACTGGTTGCAGTAATCACTATTACTACCTTTCCTAATACCCAGTTCAACTGCTCAGTCCCACTATAGTATTTGTGAGAAGCAGCATAGGAAGCATCACCTAATAATGTATATTACTACATAAAACAAGCTCAGTTCTGAGCCCACTGACATACTGCTATCCTACCAAAAAAGCTTTATCCCCTAGCACAAGCATGTCACAGAGCTCTGCACTACAGCAGAGCAAAGAGTACAAGGAAACCACTACACACAGAAGAACCTAATCAGAAGTCATAAGCATAGCAAGTAACTAATGATGCTGGGCAGATTGGACAAGACCTGGACTAAGAAAAGGCACAGCTGACTCTCTGAATATGTGCCAAGTACCACTGAAAATTAAATGTCTCTGCATGTCCCATTAGCTTGTTGACAACCACACACATTGCAACATGCGTGGCATTAAAGTGGTTTCCTAACATAACAAAAAACCAACAACAAAACAGAATTCATGAAATTCAAAAGATCACTCCGAAACTCCTCTAAACTTGTTTTGTATCAGACTTAAAAGACAGAAAAGCCAGTGAAGCAACTTTCTGTTTAACAGATCATAATTTAATAAAATCTAGTGCAAAGGGCCAACACAACTCACACAATCAAAAAGTCAGGCACTTAGGCTAATTGTGTTTGTACCCAGAATCTCTTTACAGGCAGCTGGGCTGCTTTTCATGTTACTCTGAAAAAAGACAGGAAAGGGAAAAAGGAACAGTATACATGTAAATACCATCATTTAGAAAAAGAAGTGCTACCTAACAGGTAGAATGATCTTCTACAATAACCTCCAAAGAAAGCAAAGATAAAGAACCTTAGCCAAAGAAAGGACAAGTCTAAAGCTGTATCTAAAATCTGTGGAAGTAGCTGTACACTGCCTTTAAAACAAATTGCTGTATGACAGTAGATATCATCAGGACTCTTAAATGCTGGCCACCAACTGCTACAATCTTATCATAGGGACTCACTTCCAGTCACACATGGAAAACAGATCCAAGAGCAGGACTTCAATCTGACACAAGGAACCCTGCCCTTTAAATACTAGTGTCTCTGAACACACCATCTAAATATATTAAATACAAAGGAAGAGGCAAGGCATCCCATTGTTTCCCTCATTCTGTCTTTTCCTCTCCTTCCCCTTCCCTATTTTTTACCTGGAACTGATCAGATGTACACGTGCTCATCTCTGGTGATACAGGAGGTGTCTGTCCTATTGAAGCTATTTTTTCTGCTGCAGATATTGGTTTCAAAGGTTCCTTGGTAGGCTCTAACATACCCTAAATAAATAAATTAAGAATATTAATAATGGAAAACAACCCGCACTCACACAGATACACACACACATATATATTGCAAAAACTGCAGACAAAAAAAAATTGGGAAACACACTACTAGGTAGTACTACCCTCAACTAGGGCCTTGGGGGTAACCATGTATCTCTGGGACACTTTCAGTGAGGTGGGGCAGGATGAGATGGGGCAGGAGAGAGAATGGTCCTGGTTCCTTAGGCCTAAGAGACAGTTTAGAGCCAGTAACAGAAACCCAAGTGCTTAGCTGGAGCTTGCTTTCAAGAAGGTAATTTAAGCTGGAGGAAACAGTTACTTGATAAAGTGCTGTCTTCTCCTCCCAATTGTGTGTAGACTATTCCAGAAATATCAAATGGCCCATCAGAAAGCTACAAATGCATTCATTCCATTTAAACAACTAAGTAATTCAGAAGAAACAAGTAAAATTATCAGTTTGCAGAATGATAAAGAACAAAAACTATTGACAAAAAAATAAATGCATTAAGAAGCATTAAAAATTAATTAAATCCACATTCTTAATTTTAAACAAACAGTTCAAAGATGGACGGTACTATGAAAAATGTCTGAAATCTCTGGTGGTCTTCAATAAAACTGAGGGTGAGAGAGAGATCTACAGAAATACCAAAGTTTGCACTGAAACATGAAAACCACCTCAGAAAAGTAAGAAAAGAGAGAAAAGAAACCCATAAATAAAACCACTGGATTTGTAACCAGTGTATTTCAAGATAATTTCAGGAAGTCAGCCACCAAGGTCAGCTGTGCCACAAATGTTTCTACACTGTGTTAGGAGAGCTCAGCATTTAACCATCAGTTAAATAAATTATTTTGGACAGCAGAAAAACACATGAAGCAGTGTGGCAACAGAAAGCAGCAAGCCACTTTACTCCTACCATCACCTCCATCCAGCTTAAACGTATCCAAAAGTGTAAAAAAATGTAGGTGATAACTAATCAGCAACAATCTGTTGCAAAAAGTAACTGCACATGTTGTGTACAAACATAACCTTGCTCACACACACATGACAAGAAGAAAACAGCAATTCATAGAATCACAGAATGGTTAAGGTTGGAAGGGACCTTAAAGATCATCAGGATCCAACCTCCCTGCTATGAGCAGAGATGCTTCATCTTTCCATCAGAACACCCTGATTACATCTAAAGATGTGCATGAGCTGACCTTGATGCCACAGAAAACAACAGCTCTAGAAACGGACTGTAGAAGTCACTCTACAAAATTGATCTAGAGCTTAAACTGGATTAATATATGCCAAAGAAAACGGCAATAATTTTATGTACAATTTGTGAATGACCATACAAAAGTGTGTTTGTAGGTGTGTGTATATAGGTTCCCCCAAAAAAGAGCGTATTTGTTCTGCTCAGACTAGCAAAAATGGCAAATCTTATCTTCTTAATGTTTTTACTACTACAGACATAACAGAGTCTGAAATGACAAACAGGAATTACAGAATATCTGCTTAAGCAAAAACAGTTCATCTTATTACACTAGGTTACTTGAGTTTCCTCCAATCCACAGAAATCTAAATTATGCTTGCTATTTTTATCTAGCACTTGGGGCAACAAAAGGATACTGGTTATACAATGCTTTTTGTATGCACAAACAATATTTTATATATGTGGTTCCTTTATTAATATGCCAATAACTCTGCAAAGCACTACCATACATCTCTCTTGACCTAGGGGTACTGAGAGCTGATCAAGTTTATTAATGAAGTGTCTGCCAGAGAAACAGCTGCACAAAGAGGAATGCTCGAGAGCTGAGAAAACTTCCCACACACATTTCATGGAATACCATAACTACCCAGCAGTTCTTAACCTTCCTTTGAAGTATCTGGTCTTAGTGGTAGGGCTTCCCACAAGTGCTGATGCAAATCGATGTTTCCTCTACTAGGCCCTGGTGAGACCTCACGTGGAGTATTATGTCCAGTTCTGGGCTCCCCAGTTCAAGAGGGACAGGGATCTACTTGAGAGAGTCCAACAGAGGGCTACAGGATGCTTAAGGGACTGGAACACCTGTCTTATGAGGAAAGTCTAAGAGACCCGGGGCTTTTCAGTCTAGAGAGGAAAAGACTGAGGGGATCTAATTAATGTCTATAAATACATGGGGGTCAAGAAAGCAGGGACAACCTCTTTTCACATGTGCCCTGTGATAGGACGAGGGGCAATGGATTCAAACTCGAGCACAGGAAGTTCCACCTCAACGTGAGGAAGGACTTCTTTACTGTGAGGGTTACAGAGCACTGGAACAGGCTCCCCAGACAGGTTGTGGAGCCCCCTTCTCTGGAGACTTTCAAGAACTGTTTGGATGCCTTTCTGAGTGATCTGCCCTATTTTTTGGTCCTGCTCTGGCAGGGGGGTTGAGACTCGATGATCTTCATGAGGTCCCTTCCAACCTCTAACATTCTATGATTCTGTGATTAATTTCTACATTTCTTTGTAATTTTAGATAACTATTTAACAATCTAGTTTCTCAAGTTTTAGTTGGCATTTTTACATCTATACTTCACATTTAATAGTCATAACTCAACAAGAACTTTTTGATTATTATTTTCTAGTACTTCTACTGATGCCTAAGCCGCAACGCTACTTGCAAAAATACTTTTCAGCGCACTTGGTGCTTAATGTAATTTAATATATTTTATTATATCAAGTTGTTGGAACTACAACAAAAAAATACACTAATAAAAGCTTACCAGTCCTGCTGCATACATGGGTACTATAACAGGCTGTTTCTTGTTGCCTGTAAAGAGCTGATAAAACAACAAAAAAATTTACTTAAGAGTTTCTATGTCAGTAATGATGATATTTTTTCAATGTTACATACCTTGTATGAGATTAATACCACAGAGTAAATACTATCTTAAATATAACACAATTATTAAAAACTAATGTAACTTTTAATAACAGGGCTTATAAAAAGTCATCAAGTCTGTCACAAAAAGCTGTGTTCAGTGCAGGTATGCAATAAGAGACAAGCATTCAAACAAAATTAATTCCACCTGATTCTACATTTAAAGTAGCTCCATTATTCAGAAAGCAAGTTTTATTGACAGACTCACAATATTTCTTGTGTCGATTCCCAAGGAGCACAAAAGCTTTTTGTTGCTGTGGGAGCCACCCCACTGGTATCTCAGACCATATGCATCATGGATATCCTGCAGCTCTGTCCACACGTCCATCAGTTCCCTACACAACCCATCATAAATCAAGTTATCAACAGGAATAACAGCTTAGCAGCTTTGAATATTTATTCTAGTTTTTCATACAAGTGACTTATTATATATTCCAATTAAGCTTACGCCCAAGCACAACACCCAGGGGAACTAAAACTGCAGTATTCTCAGAACAATTATAGTTCAAACTTATAATTGGAAAATGATGTCCACAGCAGACAGGACAAGGCCTACTTAAACTTCATCATCACATGAATCAATCTAGCAATTTAAAGCAAGTGTAACTAACAAGACATAGTCTGATTAACTCTAAGACATCACTTAAAAGAAGATGATACACCGCTGACTAAGTTGATATGCTGAACAAGTGAAATACTCCAGGTATATGTAGTCATTAAAATCAAGCATTCTGCTAGATAACTCATTTTTCCTCTGTAGTTTTTCAAAATACTTGAAGCAAACAACTAATTTAGAATTACTGCTATATGTTTTAAGTTCCCAAAGATTACATGTTTCTGCTTAATTTAAAGTTAATGGCTTCTTACCCAGTATTTGCTAAGGTCTCCTCAGTTGTCATCTGCTTTTCAACTGCTTCCAATAAATGATTCAAGGAACTTATTTCTTCTTCAACTTCGACAACAGGCATGGAAGGAAAACAGACTTCAAATATTCGTTCCAGACGACTTAGCAATGTTGTCTATATAAAAAAGAAAAATAATTATGGTTTTGGTAACTGCTTTAAAATTATAAAAATAGGTTGAGATGGAAAACAATAGGTAGTTGATACAAAGCTTCACTTACCACAAAATCTGTAACTATCAGAGGATCACAAGACTTTTTATAAGCATCAAATACAGGCTGCTAGCTACTGAGAAACAGTAAGGATCTTGCCCTCTGCAAAGTGAATTCTTACAGAAAAGTCCAGAACAGTTCTTACCAGATTCCCTCTTTGTTACAAACTGGCAGAAAATATGCACAATAAGTATTACACTACATTTATTTAAGATGTGTTAAAGTGTCTAAATCTACACATGCTAAGGGTTTTACTGAACACTTTTTAGCAAGCTTGGCACTCAACAGTATAATTTCACTTAATGACAATACACTTCAATCCAAACTTGAGTCATAACATTGATTCAGAAGACAGCTTCACCTAAGTTGCATGCACTTAAAGGTCTCACAAAACAACCTGATGTGCAATATACTCATGGTTTGGTAATGAATTTGAAAATAGTAAAGAAAAGCTACTTACAGTCCAAAGACTGTACGTTTCCCAAAAAACTGTTAGTACCAATGATACAGGTGTATGAAAACTAAAATCCCCAGCTTAATTTGCTACAGTTCAGGTGACAGTCAGGTACAATACAGAAGAGCCAAGATTAAGGCATTTAACTATATTGTTTGTCAAAAAGTACTTGCAAGATTTGTTTGGTACTTATCCAGACCAAAAAACTAATGAGAAAAAGAATAATTACTTAATGCCTTAATTTCTTGCCCCCAAAACAATTTGTGTGCTTAATATAAATAGAATTACTTTCCTCCAAGCAACATCCTTTTCCCCCCCCTTCATGATTCCTGCAAGGGTTAAAAGTCAACCTTGGGAACACATCTATCCAAGTCAAATAACTCAGAAAACAACAAAAATCCCCACTAAGTTTTATTTTAGTTGAATAAGGAGCCAGCTAGATAGCAGCACAGTTTGCATAACCACAACTTTATCTATGTTACTTTTGTCTGACCTTCTTTCTGCTGCCCTACGTTATAAACTCACACCAGAGTATGTAAATATAAATACTCAGAAGTTTTGCAGGAGGGCTATGAATCTGTATTCCATGGTTTTGAGAGATAAGGCAGGATTTCCTGCTTGTCACAATAGTTCCAACTGTGTCTTGATGTCACCAGCACTTCAGTGTCCCTTGGGAGAAAGGAAACTTCAGCATCTGGGGAAGGCAAACTGGCCTCTTAAGTTTCGTAACACAGCAAATGGTCTCCTGCTTTTCTCTTTCCCAGTGTCATGATCACTGCTGCCGGGTAGGATAAGCTCTCAGCACATATTGGTAGTTGTGGTTTCCAGGCATTTTAATTCCACAGCATGCACTGGAGAATGCTCCAATTCTTGCCACTTGGACCTCAGCAGATGGATTTAATATTAAAAATAAAAAACCCTCAAAAAACCTCCTGCTCCCACAAAACAAAAAAACAACTTTTTTTTTTTTTACAATCATATTATGCTTTCTTCTTTTTAAGTTCTTCCCTTACATTTCTGTCTCTTCTCCCTGTTGTATTTCCATATAGACAAAGAATTTCAATTCTATTATAGCTCTGAATTCCCTCAGACATCAGCTGTACCACTGACATGGAACAATTTTTTTCTGCAGTTCAACCCACTGAAAATAGGTAACCAGCAATTTCTTGACATTTATTAAAAAGTACCAGTTGCAAGGTATGCTCATAAAAATCAAATTAAAGCCCTTTTTTCAATGCACTTGTTTTTAAACAGCAGCACTCAAATCTCTTCTTCCGAGGGGAAAGAGATGCAAGCCTGACTCAAAGCGACCACTTCTATCTTTCTAGTCTAGAGCTACTCAACAGCCACCTTTCTGATGCTCTGCTGCACTGCACACAGCGTGGCATCCAGCTTTTATATGGAGGAAATGGAAAAGATACTGAGTAGGCGAAAATCCCACAAGCATCCCACAGCATCTGCTAGTATAGCTATGCCAGCAGAGCCCTCCTGTGGAGATGCAGCATATTCCAGCAGCAATACTGAGTTTATAAACATAAACCTCAAACAGAGGTTGCGTGTTAGAATCGAAATGATTTAAGGTTCAGAGAAGCAAGACTGGTAGCTGGAAGTCACATACTTTAATTATACCAAGTGATACAGCTGGGACAAACCTTTATGGATCAAAATATCTGCTTCACAATTATTGTAATAGTTACCTACAACATTTCTCATTTGAATTTTTATCTAAAAATTTGCCTCATCCCTTGTCACAATTAAGCAAACCACCGACCATATATAACAGCAAACACAGTACAGGAAACATAACACAGAGGCAAAGACCATGTTATCAGAACATCTTGATTCTGTATTAAGGTCAGGACAATGAGTTGAGAACCGAGAACCAAGTCTGTTCAGCCTGTTCTCCCTCATCAGCCACTAACTGCAAAAAGCAGGAAGGTTAACTTCCTTAGAAAATTAGCTCTTCAGTTTTGCTACCTGTGAAAGAAATGCCTGTCAGTGACAGTCACCATTATTGGCAAAGTATAATGTCAAAATGCCATAATTATTATACTATCAAAGCATCTGAATTACACTACATACCTGACTCACACTTGTTTTTTTTCTTTTCCTCTTCATTACCTCACTGGTATATTCTGACCATAATGAGTCATGTTCTACAGTACAGAATTCTCCTTCCAACCAGCTGTTAAAGCCTAATCATTTTGGCCATACAATAAGATGTAATACTTCTTACATTATTTGTAGGCTGTTTAGTGTTTGTTGACCAGAACTAAGAAACTAATTTACATTTTTAGGAAGTAAAACTCAACAGTATCCCAGATTCTAGCCTAAGAATTCAGCACACAAAAGCATGCTCATTTACATTTTAAAACTTAACTTTGCCAACAGTACAACACTTGCTCTTATCTTATACGAACAGGTGAGGCCTACTTCATTTCTGTAATACAACAGGAACACATATCCCCACTGAAAAGGAAGGGGCAGACAAAAGGCATTGCATCATGAAAACAGCAAGACATCATGTTTCTTGAAAAGCATCAACATCTGAGAATGTGCTGGTGATTCAGAATATGCTTACTTAGGTACTTAAAGAATTAACAGAAAGTCTCCAAGAACCTAGCAGCATCTCAGTCAGCATGCAATTTCAAATCTGAGCTTAAGAATGGTGCCAAAATTCTAGGAACAGTTTAATTATAGCATTCTTTACACTTCCTTTCAATCCTTGCTATATTTCCAGAAATGCTTAGCCCTTATACGTGATAGAGAAGGACGGTTTCCATAGCAAACCAGAGTAACTAATTCTGTGTGTGGAAATGGACACAAGGATGAGCATTCAAAAACACATCTCCCAGGCAGTGGCAATGTCCCTAAGGAAGCAGCTGAACTTCTTCTAATCAATAATGAAATCCTGTGGTCACAGCTCCCAGGTATAAAGGGCACGACCAAGATTTTGAAACCAGTGGAAAGGTTCATCTCCTACAAACCTTAATCTATTGTTTTTACAAAATGTACCGTTAGAAATGTTACTTCTGCCATACATGGTAGTGTCATGTCTTTTGGGATACAAAATCCTGGAAAAAAAAAAAGGCACAAAAGAAAACAAGAACTTTTCTCCACTTTTTCAAGTTACTAAAAATATTGGATACTTTAGTATTCTGCATTGCCATTTAAGAAGAGTAACTCTTAAAGGCACATACCGAAGACGTGAAAAGAAGGCTACAGCTGCTGTTCTAAAAATTAACCATGATTCTCCAAACAGTGACAAACTCAAAGACCCATAGTTTCTGGGAAAGCATAACAATTTTTATAAACACTTAAGATACATGGTAATCATCACCTGAAACAACAAAAATATCACAGATGTAAGACACTTGCAAGTGAGGATAACCACAGGATTACAATTTATCTCCTTGGCTGTTTAAATAGGGGGCAAGACCTAGCCCTCAGAGCTGAAAGGCTCTTGCTATACAGAATTTGCTATACAGAATTTGTTTTGCTCTTCTTCTCCACCACAAGAACCAATGAACCCC
Organism: Hemiprocne comata; assembly: GCA_020745705.1. Lineage (NCBI taxonomy): Eukaryota > Metazoa > Chordata > Aves > Apodiformes > Apodidae > Hemiprocne > Hemiprocne comata. The sequence goes on along the minus strand of CM036588.1, from coordinate 66,841,923 downwards.
TTCAACACAGCAAATCTAAACTGCTCATCCAGAGGACTAAATCCTCCCAGCTGCCTCCACGTGAACTCAACAGTGACAAGTCACTGCCTCTCTTCAGAGCTACAAAGAAGAGATATTAGAACTTGTCATAAAGACAATGTAGTTGAGCTACACTACAGAAATAGTTGATACGAGCTGAAGTTTTCACCATATGACTGCTATAAAGCTTCTCTGGAAGCTCAAGAGTGGAGTGACATTTTGTCCCTCCTTCCTCCCCACTTTCCCTCAGATCAGGCAGCCCCATTCCTCAAGGCAAGCTGTTGTTTCCCACATCCCACTCTCACTTACAGCCTGCACCATCTCTGCTCTGGCAGCCTTCAGAGGTGCTTTAAGAAGGGAGAGAGTCAAAAGGTCACCTCCAGCCCTCCTTTTCCTCCTTACAGGAAAAGAGGCTATGAAGCAGTACTCAAGCTCTGGGCTGTTTGCATCTATTGAACACACAATCGGGAGACCTAAGAGTAAATAAAACCAGTATAATAGTTAAATTATTGAGAATATTTAGATATTCATGTCTTATCTGACAGAAAAAAAACACGTAAGAAAGGAGACAAAAATGAGCATACGAAGGATCCAAGATGCTAAATGTATAATTTGGGAAAGGAATAAGGTCCATATGGACACAATCAGCTTCTAGTCAGAATTCAGAAGCTGAGTGAAGGCTCTCAAAAATGGCAGAACAATCCTCAGTGGCCAGAAGCCAAGAAAAGAAACTGATTAACCAGACAGATTTTATTTCTTTATTTTAAATCATGAACCCACTGCTCTGGAGAGTGCCTAACACAGGTATTTACCACCATTTTAACAAAATAAAGCAGAGGTTAAATGAAACTCCTTTTGCTGGGTTTTCTAACAACCAAACCATATTTTCCAGCAACATCTTTGACTGTGTGGAGCTAAATCACCATATGCTCCTATACCTTCACAACATGTGATGGTTTGGTTTTTCTGTTTGGTTGCTTTTTTTTTTTTTATTTCCTCTAAGAACTAAACTACATGAAAATGCAGTCAGTTAACATAGGGGAGCTGAGAAACTGATTTCAATGAATGCAAGTCACCATGGAGAAGAGAGGGTCTCAAAATCTTTTGGGCTCAAGAATGAAGAAACAAATCTGAACAGTTAATTAAAGGCATATGAACAAATAATTAAGTTCCTAGTTAAAGGTGGGCAGTTTTTTCCTTTCAAAAGTTTTATGGATCTCTTAAACTAAGGATCAGTTTGCCTTCCACATAGCAACAATTTATTTATTTCTCTGATGTGCAGGCTCTGCTTAGCAGAGCACCTTCCCAGCAGCAATGGGGGAAAAGATGCAAGCAGGAAAACTCCTGAGAAAAGAGCAGAAGTAAAGCTACACTAGTTTAACTTCTCATGATCCAAATACGATGGCTTTTCTCCCTCCCCCCTCAAAAAAATTATGTTTAAGATGGTGACTGAAATGTCTTAGAGGGAAGAAATTGTTTCATTTTTATTCCTGCAAGCAATTAATAATGGAAACACTGGTCTTAAACTGAAATTTACAATCCAGCAAGAGGATGCTACATAGTTATGCCATCAAGTATGATGCCACAAGAGCTAAAAATCCTCACCAATGAGAAATTAAATTACTGTAAAAATTTTTACCCTTAAAAAGTTATATGAAGCAGTGATAGTTCCAAATATTCCCCACAAACATTTTTAAAGAGTAACTATAAAGATCTTGAGCTCAGCTGCAAAGCAAATCTGAAAATTTAGTGGCTTGAGAAAGAAGAACAAGACTTCTATGGTCTGCCTGATATGACAGTTAGGAACCACAGGGAACTCCACTCTAGAAATTATTTATCTAGACTACATAAAACTTACTTCCCATTTTGGTTTGTCATGTTATTATTATCTAGTGGTGTTGTACTACACTTTTCAGCCAGGGTCTAAGAGGAAGTAGATGAAACCTTTATGTATAAAATGGAAAATAATTTTGTTCTGTGATACACAGACATGCTAAAGCCACCCCCTTTCAAACTGTTTTCTTTTGTAAAATCCCCTTAGCCAGCCTGTTCTGAAATACAGCAATAATGGGCCACTTTTAATGGTCTGTTATGCAGCTGCAAATATTTAAAAACTGTGCTATGGACTTTAAAAAATAAAAAAGCCCAATCCTTTCCAGACAGCTACAACTGCAAATTGTTACCCAACTGTCTGAATTTAGTTTGTCCAACATTATCTTAATTTATCTTACTGAACTGGGAGGTTAAAGTCTTTATGGTTATAATTACTTTTTTCCAAGAAGATGACTTCATTGCCCAAGACAAAGTGTTCTCTAAGCGACAGTGATCCAGGGTTTTCTTTGTCTTGATGCATACTTGTGGCTTAGTAACTGTACATCACTCACACTGATTAATTTGAAGAGGTAGAGCCTGTGAGCACAGGCTCTCTCTCTAATAAGCAGAGGATCTTAAAACCCACTTCGAGGGGTGTTCAGTTGCCCTTCCTCCCCTTTCAGGACCTGCTGACTCTCAGCAAAATCAGGTAAGAGTTTTGGCCTTCCAAGCAACCCATTATTTATCTCCTCCTCTAGAGATACCTACACTGCTTGAACACAACTAGGCATAGACCTATCACCCACCCACATAATTACCATAGGTAATTACTGCTCTTGTGCTTTTACTGCCTAAGTCCTGCATATATCCTTAATGCACAATACAGCAGAGTAACCCCCTCAACTGACTCATATTCAACACTATCTTACGGAGAAAGCTGTGCTATGAGCCTTACATTCCTTATAAACATAACTTAGTAGTGTGTTATGTGAGCACATATGGAGGATTAATGCATATGGCACAGTGCAGGTTTGCTCAAAACTTGTTAGCTAAACCAATTGACCCACTACTATTTCCTAAATCAGTTTTAATGAACACAAAGGCACATTTAGCCTGGAGAAGAGAAGGCTCCAGGGAGACATTAGAGCAGCCTTCCAGTACCTGAAAGGGCCACAGAAAAGCTGGAAGGGACTTTTTACAAGGGCATGTAGGGATAGGACAAGAGGAAATGGTTTTAAGTTTAAAGAGGGTATATTTAGATTAGATATTAGGAAAAAATTCTTCACTTTAAGGGTGGTGAGACACTGGAACAGGTTGTCCAGAGAAGCTGTGGATGCCCCCTCCCTGGAAGTGTTCAAGGCCAGACTGGATGAGGCTTGGAGCAATCTGGTCTAGTGGGAGGTGTCCCTGCCTATGGCAGGGGATCTTTCATGTCCCTTCCAACCCAAACCATTCTGCGATTCTATGATTTCATATAAAAACCTGCAGCTACACCAAAACCAAATATTATATATTTTTCAGCTGAAGACAGACATTAAACAGCTAAGGAATATGGTAGTATTAATATGGGTTCAAATAACACTGAGTATCTGTGTCCATCAGCCTCTGAAACTGGAACTTTTTCCTAAGGGATTATAAATTCTTCCAGTAATTCTAACAGAATACCATATACCATGCCTGTTTTCTTCTCCCCACAACCCTATGGAAGAGAAAAGGTGTGTTACAAACCCTACATTTTAGATTGTGTGTAGGATTCAGAAAGCCTAAGACCAAAGGCAAATGAGAAAGGACATAATGATCTTTTTGCACTACATGTCACTATATAAGGTCATTTTTGTGACCCTTTTGCCCTTACAAAACATAGAATGTAAAAGAAGTAAGAAAAACTGGATTAATTAGTTGAATTCAAGCGAAGTCTAATTTTTAATTAAACACTATACCAAATTCAGAATCTCTAGAACAGTTTGCCTTCACATATACCTTATGATCAAGGCCACATGCAGAAAGCACAAAATTTTGCTGCTGCCTGCACATCCAGAAAACACAAAGTAAGGAAACGGTAATGAAAATATGCACAGACCATTGGCAAGGCAACCTGAGCTACTGGTAAATAACCTCCCTTTCATGCAGTAATCTGGGTGAATGAAAATTGCTGTATACATCATTTCCACATTTAAACAGCAACGCTCCTAGCTAAGTATTCAACAGCAGAAAGCTGAAAGATAAAGAATTACATTAAAATCTTCCTGCTTATGCACCACCCAAAATTATTTCAGCAGCACATTACAGTGACTCTCCTAGCCTCAATATTACAGATCAAGTGTGCACAGTATCTTGTAAATGATCCCAGCCTACCTTTAGCCTAAGCCAAAGTCTCTATTTCCACATCCATCTCAAATGTCTAACACATGCAGTATTTCTCCCTTGTGGAGCCTGCTCCCTTTAAGTTTCTACAGCAAGTGTTTTTAGAACTGCCAGCAATACATTGATCCAACTGATCTACTCTTCCCTACCCTCCTTTGGCAGGGGTAATAAAAAAAAGTCTTCTCTTACCTCTCCCTAGCTTTATCTTGCATGCAATTGCTTCTGCTTTTGCATCAAACAACTCCAGAACTCAACTTAATACATGGGAAACAGATCATCAGCAAATACTTTAAAATGCTGTATTTCGTGGTTTGACCTCAATGACATCTTAGCTGAAAGTAAGGCAACTGATCAAGATTGAAGTTTAATTTTACCAAGATTCTGCACTTGAAATACTGGGACTCTATGCTGACTCATGACTTATTAAACTGTGGATTAAAAACATAATTACTACTTAAGAATAAAATAAAGCCTTTTTAAAATATGTAAAGGTTTCAACAGATCCTTCTAAAACTTAAAGCACTAACAGAATACAAAGTAACTTTTGAAAATATGTACCTATTGTTTTCGGAGTTAACCGAAAAAAAAAAAGTAGCATCCAACAGTCATTGCAACCTAAGGAAACTGTTGCAACAGAGAAAACATTTCCAGCTCAACTTCCTCTACAGCTTGTTTGTGTAAAACATTCTCTAAGTTGCACTTCCTCACCAGCAGAGGAGGCAGAACATCACTTTATATGTAGTCACAACTGGCTGTAGTACAAAGAGAAGGAATGAAAAAATATTTAACTCTTAAAACTTGCTTTACGATCTAGCCAGACTACCGTTTGACTTCATGAAAAAACACCAAAGAGCTTCCACTGTAACTTGACTTTTTATCTTTTGCTATAACAGACTTGGGAAAGGGGAAAAAAATTACAGAACCTCTAAAGGTTCTGTTTCTATAAACACCTACATTCAGAAATGTTTTCTATTGAAACTCCATCATAAAATATGGAAAACTGTAAGTAAAAATAAATGTTTAAAACCTTCAGGCTATCCCTTCAAAGCTTGATTAACTAGAAAAATTGATGGTTTATTAGAATCATCTCCCCACTCCATCTCTTTGTCATATTCTGGACAGTCTTTCAAGTGGCAACAGAAACAATTTAGATTAATTGCACTAATGATCTTAGTACTCTCCAATTTTATGGGCGAATGACCAACAGAAGAGGTAACAACAGATTTGTGCTTTCAACTTGAGAAATGGACCCCACACATCCAGGTGATGATGAGCAAGGTTTTGCGCAGGCACAAAAATCCACCTGCAGGTTCATTTGCAAGCCTTTTTTTTGGCTTGCGAAGCCACTTTGAAATTTGGAGAGTTAGACACTGCACAAAACAGCAAGAAGGAAGTGCCAGGAGCTGAGGCTCACACCTTTTAATAAGACAAGAAATCAGCACTCAGTCTCAAAAGCTCCATTTCATTCGCTGATGCTTGCAAAGCTCCGGCTGGTGCAACGTTTTCTGAAAAGCCATTTAATCTGTCACTGGTAGGAAATGGAAACAGGCGGGGCTGTCACCAAACCTATGCAAGGTCCTGGAAGGAGGGACTTACCTCATTTCCTTTGACTGCCAGAGAAAATCCAAACCTTTTAGACACATATTACCATTAACACAATTTATTGCTGGTGTTGCTGCATGCTTCAAAAAGCTAGAGCATACTCTAAACTACTCACATGGGATGACATGATTAAAAAGAAGCACTGAAGAGAAATTTACACTCAACTTGTTGTTCTGAATTTTGTAAAAGTAACATTAAAAATGATCTTTGTATAAACAGGCACAGATCTCAAAGATGACTGGTGAAAGACCTAGGAAGGAATTAGTTAGGAATTTATACATAATTAGCCCTTAAGGAAGAAAACCTAAGAGGGTGGGTGTAAGAAATAAACCTATCTACTTCAGCCTCCACAGAACTCCTAATTTGAAATAGCAGCAGCTCTAAGAAATCATCAGTCCTCTATTTATTATGTTGCTATATTGTGGAGCTTCCCACACTTTATGTACAACAGAGACTTATTTTTAAATAATTTTTAATAGTTAGCTTGCCAGGAGTTCGAATATCGGTGACAGAACTCCATAGGTCATATTGTATCATGCTCTCTGCTTTAAGCAAATGAGTCCTGCTATTTGCAAATCAAGACATCATTTTAAATCGGATTTTGAAAACATGATAAAGAACAGTGATGAAAAGATTTGGGAACCAGTAATCTCAGCTTCCAGTCACACCACTATTTTATGAAAAGGCAACACCAGAGTGCCCCTCCAAAAGGCAGTAAACTGTGAAGTACAGAAAGAACTCTCACAGGCTCTGAAATGTTTATGATGACTTATTCTTTTGATCAGTTTATGTAAAGGACCACAAATAATTGTCAAAACAAATGCATACAGGTTCTAGCATACCTCACTCATTTTTCTGCAGGAAGTCGCAGTGCAAGATACAAGATGCAAACACAGCATACTATTTCATACCAGTCTGTCTCACCACCAAATTAAATCTCTCCCACAAAATAAACAAGGACTATTCAAACATTTTTTATACACAGAAGCAGGAACCAGGAAGACCTGTAAGCACAAGAACAGAACAACACTTAACAAAATCAAGAATATCCTTACCTGAACTGAAGGTGCTGGCTCTTGAGATTGCTTACTGGTAGTTCCTTGGAAAGATGGTAAAGCAAAACTGTCAGTCTTGTGTAACGCTGGATCATCAATCCTGGCAGATGCATCTGTCCTATGTGACTGCCATGTCTCTTTTCTGTGATGAGATTCACCAGCTTCCTCATCTCCAAAGGCAGCCCAAGAACAGCTGTCTTTTTGTTCATCTTCAAAAGCATTCCAGTCTGTAGCTTGGTTACAACCTGCTGAACTGAAGTCTGCAAAGTCGTCAGTGTCCTGAAAAGCAACACTCTCATCTTGAGGTTTTGGCACTGAATCGAAGTCTCCAAATTCACTATCGTCACCCTTTTCTACTTCAGTAGTATGTTGGAAGTCCAAGCCTGAAGTTTTACTGGTATCACATTCTGAAGTGTCAGCAGTCTGATTTAGTTCAGCTTGATCCAACCTTGCTGGCTGCTGAGAAACAGTACTTGCGTCCCTGAGTTCACCAAACTCATCATTAGGTTCGCTAATATGTGCGGGCTGTTCATCAGTTCCTTCTAAATCCAGAGCATTGATCGATTCTTGAGCATTAACAGAGGTGGAAGATGCACTGCTGACTGCACCAAAATCACCAAAATCATCATTGTGCATGTCACTGCAAGCTGCAACTTCAGTACTACTTCCACCATTCTTAAGATCTTCAGAATCACTTATTATTTCTTCTGCAGGATCACCACTCAGGCTTTGGATCTTCTCGACCTTGATGTCCTCTGCTCCCAAAGTGTCAGCAGGCCAAGTAAAATCTTTGCCATTCTCTGTGCCATGCTGTCTTCTCCTGCCATTGCATTCTCCATTTTCAGTAGTGCATATTGAACTTCCAGTTGTTTGAGACATACTAGAAATTGCAAACTCATTATCTTCCAGTGCTGAAGAACCCTGCTCACAACTAATTTCTGAAATGCAAACCTCTTCTTCAATACAAGTTGCTCTGTTTATTCTGTTGTTCTCCAGAATGCTCAGAGAGTCTCTTTCATTAAGAACACTGCATATTGTAGGTGCTGTTCCCTCTAAACAGATTGGGGTTTTGTTTGAGAATGCAGCAAAATCTGCAAAGTCTTCACCTGAGCTAGGCATTGAGTTCAAATTGCTCTCAGTACTACGGGCACTAACAGTTTTCAGTCCCTTTGAGTCACTGATATTGTCTAGATCTTCTGTTCCCTGAGGATTCACAGGGTCTGATGCTGCAAATCCATTTGTTAGAATCTCTAGACATGGAAGTTTCTCACCATTACAAGCATCTATTTGCTTGTCCTGACTCTCAACTGCTGTATCAGTTCTATTGACATGAGAAGAAAAACCCTCAGATTTCCCAGTGCTGTCTCTTTTTTCCCATCTTTTGCCTACATCTTCTAAATCAGTACCTGAAGTTCTTAACTTAGATTTTTCTTTGCTGGTACTAGTAGCAGACATATCAGAAAGTTCCTTAGTAAGAATAGGCAGCTCTGCAAGGCAGTCTTTATCTTTAACATTTTTAATGGATGTGAAAGTTGCAATGTTAGATACATTGTCAGAATAGTCATGAAGTGGGAGGAAATGATTTGTGGGTATAAACTCTTCCTTTGGATGACTGTAGTCCGGTGTATCAAAATCAGCAAAAGCTACACCAGTAGTGCTTACGCCAGAAAATCCTCCAAACTCTCCAAATTCATCTTCATCATCATCAGCAGCTCCATTGTCTAGTGGTGGAGGAGACGAGGAGTACATTCGAATAATATCTGGTTCCATTGTTTAGTTCCACTTCAAAGTTAGTGTATTTCTACAAAAAAAGAAAAAAGTTTATTAAAATTTGGCTAACGTTGGTCATCTTTCATATTTTTTATGTTTACTATTCCACATTTTATTTTAGAAGTGTGTACAGATCAACATCCATATTAGATATGAGAAAGGAACATTCCCCAAACCTAATTTCTAACCAGTTCTTTTGTTTTAGAACAAAATAATTTTGCAAATTCTTTTTTATCTATCTACTGGGTATAGGTCAAGCCTCTTGTAAAACACTCCATGATCATATTCGTAGCAGATAGCGCTGAAATGCCAGAAAACTAAAAAAATTTGTCTTGACCTGTTGTGCAACACACCAGCACAACTAAATTGAGTTTTAACCCATCAGTTTTCTACTTCCCATCACCAGTAATTTCTTTCTACCAATTAATGCGTTTCTGTTAGGTCTCCCTGTTCTTTGGATTTCATAACTGTAAGCCAACAAGCGCTGTCTCCACGGCTGCTGCCATCAGCCTGCTTTGTCTTACCAACTACCAGGTGAGAAATGCCATTATGAGCATCAGCAAAGCCTAGAGCAAAACAAACCTCTCCATCAAAGCTTATTCTCAAAAGCAGAACAGAGCAAGACTATCCATAAAATATTTAAACACAAATCACTAAATCAGAGGGGGGAAAAAAACAGTATTCCTCCCATGGCCTAGATAGAAACAGACGAAGGACTCCCATCTTAACATTGCAAACCACGCAGTAACAAGCTAGGTATGGATGGAGAACCTTGTTTCCTAAACAGTGATCTTGATTTTTTTCAGTATTGTGCATAATTAAGGAACCAATAACCACTATTTATAGATTCACTATTGTATACATCACTTAACCGGTTCATACATTAGAGCTCTTAAAAGTGAGAGCTACAGCCAAGCTCCTTCCATCTCATATGACATTTGTCATAAATTGTAACAACATACTAAGTGCTATCTACAGAAAAAGAGTGGAAACTACCTATTCATATTAGCAAATATTTGAATTTCTAACTGCCAGAGTAAGTGCAGACCCTACAATACTAGTTCTGAAACATAGATAAAATGTGACCCTTAACTCCAAGGCCTTTAGCAAATTACTTTGTACGTGCACCTTAACAGCAGCACACAAGGGTGTAACAACAAATGAAGCTCCGTAGTTCTTCAAGCACAACACACCACAGCACTTGAGCCAAACAACTCTCGGTAGCCAGCAAAGTCTGGTATCTTTAAGGTGACTAACATACCTACAATTTTTTAAAGGGTATTTTGCAGTTATAAAAGAACATCATGCTTATCAGATGAAACCATGAAGTAATTTGTAACATCACATGCAAACTGAAGATAACTGCAAAGGAATTTTGTTTAGAATAAAGAATAACTTGTCAACAGGCTCCCACATAGGCTTACTCAGCACCAGCTGCTTAACAAGGCATTTGGGAGAAGAGCTTCACTCTTATCTCAGGGGCCTCATCTCTCAAGAGCACTCTCTCCTAAATCAAGGGCAACTGCTGTTTCGTATCATATATGAATGTAAAGATCCTTTCCGAGACGCCTGTGGGGTGTGACTTTGAGCTTCCACTGAGATTACTCCAACCTGTTTACCTCCTAAGCTTCTGGGTTTTCAATCCAGCGTTAGCATTTCTTTGTAACTATCAGAACAGCCATTCCTTCTTTATATCCAAATTCACAAAATCTACTGTGGTCAACCATCAACACCAAGATTAAACACCCCATATATCCAGACTACAACTACTTTCTGAATGGTTTACTGCAGAGGAAGATCACAGAATCACAGAACTACCAAGGCTGGAAAAGACCTTCAAGATCATCAAGTCCAGCCTATGACCAACACCACCACACCATCTAGACCATGGCACTAAGTGCCACATCCAGCCTTGCCTGGGAAAGGACATCCAGGGACGGTGCCTCCACCACTTCCCTGGGAAGTTTATTCCAATGTTTAATCACCCTCTCCATGAGGAAGTACTTCCTAAACCTCCCCTGGCACAGCTTCAGGCTGTGCCCTCTTGTCTTGTTGCTAGTTGCCTGGAAAAAGAGCCCAGCCCCCACCTGACTACAACCTCCCTTCAGGTAGTTGAAGAGAGTGATGAGGTCCTACTGACACTCGTTACACACCAAGTCCCACAGCTTTTCCCACAGCTGGACTCTCATCCCAGCATGTTCCTAGGCAGCTCCAGCTAGCTCAGGCCTTGTCTCAAGAGATACTGAAAAACTCTTTTGGTTTAGATCCCACCATGTAGCCTGGGTCTTTGCTCCACAGTTTGGCTCTGAGGGATTTCTCCAAAGAATTCAGCTCTCCCAGCTTTCCTAGTCCGTAATGTGCCCCAACCTCTCCCTGGCATTTGCAGGGCTCCCTCCAGTCTGTTGGGGCCTTCCTTGTTCTGATGTGGGGGTACTGTCCTGGGTAAGCCCTGGCCAGCCAAATGCCCACCTGGCTGCTTCCTGACACCTGCAACTCCAAAGGACAATAGGAGAAAATGGGATGGATGAAGATCCATATGCTATACACACAGAGATGCCCTGGTAGGTGGAAGTGCTGGTTGTTCTTTTGTAGAAAATACACTGGCTAGGTAGATATTGGTATATATTATCTGTAATCATCTCAAGGCACCTTACCTTGGGGACAGCACTATTTAAAGCTAGAGGGGAGCTGTTTCAAGACTGAATGGCATTTTGTCCGGAATTCATTACTCCCAGGGTCAAGAAACAGTAGCTCTTTAGTAACACACTGACATTTAGAAGAAAGCACAGAGAAAACTGCATCAAACAGGATGAGACTCACCCCCCACCCTAATTCCTGGAAAAGGGAAAGGATTTCTTGGTTTCTTTTTTTGAATGATAAAAAAAGGAGTGGGTTTATTAGGTTATAACGAATCATCCCTTGAAACTAAGTTTGCATTCCTGAGTCTCCAGTTGAATCCCAGTAGACAACAGCACAAATTTATTATTAAACCTCCTGAGATTTAACAAGAAGTTACATCTATTTGGAAAATTCAGATGAAATGGTATTTATCACCTTACCCCATGCAACAAAAGCTGAAGACACTGTAAAAGGCAAGCAACGAGTTCTTGAAACAAACAAACAAACAAAAAAAGTCCTCAACACCGTTTTAAGGACAGCAGTGACTGGGTATAAACCTTCATCATCCCAGAAGAAAAAGGATCTTGAACAGTAACAATGAAATGGCTGGAAAGAAGGAAGATGAAAACAAGAGTCTTATAATAAACACTGCCAACCAGCTTTTGAGGAATAATACTGGAGAGTGGGATAAGCAGCTCCTTGACCAAGACCAAGTCACATTATTAGATGTTTTATTTTTTTATTAGGCAAGGATGTACAAGCCCTCTAAAACACATCTCTAAAGCCATTTAGAAAGAAAATAATTCAAAATAAAAAATGACAGTTCTACAGCATGTTGTTTTACATTGAAAAGAAAAAGCCCTACAACTAAACCCATAGAAATTTGAAGCAGAAACTGAATTAAAATCCCTAAATATTTCAATTACTTGGTAATCTATAAAACATTACACCCTTAAGATAGTCAGATACTTGTGTGCTGACACAAGCTAAACCTAGGAAGTTAACATGTTCGATTTTGAAACCAAGATTTCTGAAGTCCACAAGATCCAACTTTGAACCTTCCTGTGCAGTATAAGCAATAACAACCAAGTTTAAAAAAAGAATCATACTATATAGAAAATAACTCCAAATGGATACAGATCAGATTATTCTTCTTTTGAAACAGTTTTAGAGTAATCAAGTAATGCAAGCAACTATATTTAAAAAAAAGACTAAATTTAGGTAGATCAACCTCCCCTCCCCCAGAATCTTTGTTTTTATTGATGAAATGTCATGAAAAGGGGAGGAAAAACCTGAAGACAGAAGCAACCTCAAATTTGTTTCCAAGTGGCAAATACATTAACTTACAGCCCTGTACATAGACAATGACATAAAAGTATAGTTTTGCTGGTTCAGTAATAAACCAAATCCATGTTATAGTCTTACAGCTTTCTAAAATCTTGAAAAGTACTTTGATCAGCTACAACTTTTTTGCTTGGCTAAGAAGCACCATCAGCAGAGTGGCCTACCTAGATTACCACAGCTCTATAGATAGGAAACAGATGCAGGAGGATGCTGACAATCCCCCGAATTTATGAATTATATAGGCCAGTATTCCTTAAAATAAATAAAAAAACTGCAGTCATCAAGACTGAGACTAAACAATGAAGCCCTGGGATTTTCAACTGTATCTCAAAGACATATCCCAACATTATGAATTAGACGGCTTGAAAAAAGCTTCTGAACTTTCCCATTAAAAAGAAAATTTGTCTGTATGTTTCACCAAAACCATGCAGGTTTTGTTTTATTTTTGACCCTTCTCAGATTTATACGTTTGCATGGTTTTCACTTGAGGTATTTGAAATACCACATTCAGCTCTGTATTACCAACTGCTCCATCACTAGACATCAAGTCTCATGCAAGAAAAGCCGACAAAAAATAATTCTTCAGCTGCACTAGATATATTTTCATATAGTACCCATCCTAACGACTCTATCCATGTTTTTTGTTGACCATTTACTGTATTGTTATCCTAGCCTCAGCTAAAAATAAACCATAATAGAGTTGAGAAAAACCTGAGAGGCAAGGATAGTCTAAAAAACCGCTAAGATGCAGCATTCAGAAAATAAACTGAACAATGTGAGAGCAGCGAGCATCACATTTACCTAAGAGACGCCTTTTCTTTCCAGTTAACATGGAAAAAGGGAGACAAGGAACAAGAATAGTAGGGACAAACAAAGGACAAAGACAAGTGAAGAGGCTGCACAGGGGGTGAAGCAGACTGCCAAAGCCGAATCAAACATGAAGATCTCTGACCATCTAAAAATTTTCTCTCCTGCAATTGCTTCCACTGAGAAGAAGAAACTTCCTTCAATTTTTCATTTCAAAGCACTTTTAAAACATCACAGGCATCATTTACTCAGCAGCAGTCCAGCAGCACAATACTCTGCTCCAGATAGTTTCAATAACAGCTGCCAAAACAGGATCTGCACGGAACATTAACTGTGCATTTAAAAATCTGATCATAGGTTTGATAGTCTAGTTCAATCAGTTTAACCCATAAGAACCAACTGCATAATCAATTGTACGGACCTGTGTATTTTTTTAAATGTCAGCTATTGCCAATGATACAGCTGTATTTTAAAAGCCAAAGTATAAATGTATGAATCTGCATTACATGAGTGTAAGGTTGTTATGTTAGGACGATTTAATTGTTGTTTACATAAATCAAAAGTGAAGCAGAAAGAAAAAAGTCATACCAGTATTTCCCCTACCCTTGACTGCGTAATTAATTGTTTTTTTTCTAAATGGGGCATATTCCCAATTCTCCTTGCAATATAAAAAATAGCATGGGAATTTTTAGCCTTAATGTAGTTTCCTTCAGAAAGAATTTAATTATGATCCCTCTTCTCGACTTTCAAAAGCTTTCCACCTGCCAACCATAAACTATTGAACTAAATTCGTTATCGTCCACTGGAACATTAACATGGGGAAAACCCACAGATCTGACAAAACAACTTTGTTCATTAATTCATTCAGTTAATCCCTGCTTTGTCTGGCCTCTCAGATAGTGGCTAAGAGCTGGAACTGTGGCTTCATCTTTTGTAGCACTTTATATCAAACTCAGACATAGCCCAATGTCTTGACCAAGAATAAGTTTTTTTAAGTGGTATTTCAAGTGATTAACCCCAAACGTGATTTAATTCACAAAGTAGAATTTGAACAAATCTATGATCTGAAGGCAGATTATTTAGCTTTCCCATTTTTTTGAGGAAATCGGATCCAAATTTAGAAGTCAGTTAATAAGTTAACATGCACTTCTTTGTTCATTTAAGCCTTCTGGAAACACGCAAATTTTAAACAAAGAAAGCAACGAATTTTTCAGCATACTATATAGTAAGGATTGTTTGAATCAATTTGTAGCGGTTTTTACTTGCACATAATAAGATCGGCTGTTTCTATGATCTGTAATGTGCAACAACCCAGGTTTCTGGCAGCAGACCTCTTCAGAGTAGAAAATCTGAAAAAATTTAAGCTTTCATGTTTTGACTGGATTATTTTAGCAACAATCAGATTTATGTTGACAAGTTCAGCACGTCTTCAGAATCACAATAATTTAGTGTTAGACTGATGATGGATTTCAATCCATTCCTCATGACATGCCATTGTCCCACATTTTCAAGAAAAAAACCAAACTATTAAAAAATTGTGTTCTTTTTCATATTCTATTTTCTACAGTCTTTTACCTGTTGTTTTTGTGTTTTGTTTTTCAAACCTGAAAACACCAGAAAATGTACTGCTTCCATGTGTTTCTTTACATTCAAACTTTGATACTCATTATGAGGGAATGTCACAAATAAAATTCAGTATCCTAAATATAAGACCATAGTTGTGCTATAAATGTAATCCACCTATACACTTAAGAGTACATATTGACATTTTACTTTAAAGAACAAAACCAGAAGTGGTTATTTTGGTCAGATTCAATTCTCTTACTATAGCTCTTGGAGTAAACTTTTTTCCTAAGGTCACAGGAATTTAAGAATGTAACTCAGGCTAATTTAAAGCACTCAAAAGAAGAGAAAAAACAGAAATCAGTAATTCTGGAAAAGATGAGAAGCAGTAGTAATTTATTTAAATTTTGATAGGCAAGAATTTGGAAAGACGAAGTGTATACCCTTCCTTTTTCTCAAATCTAACTAGGTTTCTAAAACCTTTACTATCAAACCAGGCTACCTTATTATTTGGTTGCAGTAAATAGGGAACAGTATCTGCTTTCCTCATACATGGATCACCTCCTTCTTCATTACCTTTCTGGAGAATACTACAAACAGTCTAACAAAGACATGGCAGCAAGGAGAACCATGTAATTAAAATACACAAAAGCAGGTATAAATAGTTCCTTCTCAGCATATCATCTAAGGCAAAACTTGAAATAACATGTTGGGCTCTTACATAGACCTAAAAAACCAGGAGGCCACAAAGAGTATCTCTAAAGAAATATCTGAGACCTGTAAATTCAAAAGAAGAAATTCCTCATAGACCAGAGTGTTCCCTTTATCTTAAGAAGAACGTTAGTAAAGCAGTGGACAACCTCTCTAGCATGGATGATTCAGAAAACAAACCTGAGTTAAGCAACCCATCAGTTAAAGCATAAAGACAACAAAATAATCAGAAAAGGCATGATCAAGATAGCCATGACAGAAACAACATTACTGAAATGCCCCACAGTAAAAGTTTTGCAATGTGAAGGAGATGGATTCAGGTCCTTCGCTGCTAGCAACTGATCTTTCCAAAAAGATTTAACTCTTCCACTGCAAGGGAATTCCTCAAGCAGATATCAAAAATACCACAGTAAGGACCAGATTTAGTCTTCTCATTACAGCAAAATGTTGGCTTCCAATAGGAAAAGCTGTCCTCTCCTGTTATAACTTGACCTTTCCATTCATTTAAGAACAATGGAAAATGGATTTAGTCTTTCTGCATCAAAAACTTGTTTCTAGAAGGGCCATTGTAAATGAGGAGAGCTTGTCTGTCAAAGCACCATTCCTCCAATCCAAATCCACTCCAGAGAGAGTCATTGCCCAGTCTGAAGTCAACATGTTCTTAAATTGCTTTAAATAAGCTTACTTTCATTTTTGGAGTAAGTTACCAGCAAACCAAATACAGCAAGAAAATGTTTACTTCATAAAGCCTCCAAGAAATCAATGTCTTCGATTTTGAATTGAATGCTTTTACAGCCAGAAGATCCATTACAAAAAGCAGGAGTTTCAGAGCACTTTTTATTTTTTTGCTTGAGCATTTATGAGTTGAGGAAAACAATGTCCTCCAGTTCTAATAAGGCAAATGTCTCTAAGCCTTATTTATCACTATCCAATATTTGGAATTAATCAATACCACTGTACATTATGGTGGTTTCAACAAACACCGAATATGCTGGACACATTCTATTAGAAAGTGTTGTATGCAAACTGAACATGAAAGTCACAAAACTCCGGCGACTTCCATCAGGATTCAGGCACTTGTCTCCAGCAACTCAGTCTTCCTGTCCTTCTGCCCTCCCCAGGCCAGCCATAAACACCAGGCATCCCCAGATAATTCAACCTACACAAGGTTCAAACCTCTTAGACACTGCTTCTCTTCCTTTCATCACTAACAATACTGGAAGACTATGTTAGGTGGCACAAATGTGAGATTGAAATACATCTTGGATATGGATATCTTCCTTTAAATCAAACTTGTTAGATTATATAAGGAAGCAATCAAACATGTACTTTCAGTAGTTCTGCTGTTTCCCTTCTCCCCATTTCATTTTTACTTAGCTGGGGACTTGGAGGAACAGTTGAAAAATATTAACCTAAATGCTGTTCATGAAGCTTTTTTAACTAGGAAAAGCATCACTTTCCCCAAACCAAAAGACTAGGTTATTTTTATAAAAAAAAAAGTTAACGTTTCAACTCAAAATCTACTGACCTGCTTTAACAACTACAGATAAAGATACTCTCTGAATCGAAATTCATAAACAGGGGGGAAAATGTTACCAGAACAAGCATGTTTTAAATTCATATAGGCAAACACATCTGGCTGGGAAAGTCAATCAGGTTTGAAGTCTGGCTCTGTGGGAACACAACATTTATGTCTAAAATACAGCAGACATCCACACAATGTGCAAAGACAGATGTTGTAAGTAACATGTAACTGAGATGTTTTCATTCTTATAATTTCTTAAATTCCTTTTAAAACAGCATTGAACTCAGTGGGAAATTTCTTTTTCTGGATATTACGCTGAAACACGTTAGCTGGGAATGTGTTCTAAATTAAGACAAAAAGGTTCTGGATTAGAAAGTATTAGAACTAGATTACCTAAGGTCAACTGTTCTCAGAGATTTATTTACAGGGCTCTATGTTCTCCACCATATACAAACCCTTCAGACTTCACACAGACTACAGTAAAGAGCAGATTACAACAGCCCAGAGTGCACTCTTATACGAAAGGTTCTCTCACATCTTGGCAGAGAAAATACAGCTGCACAGGGAGAACAACCATAGGTCTTCCTTCCATTATTGCAAATTTTTGCTTGTTTTTAAGTGAACAAATACTTTCTTCAACATGCAGAGAACAAGTAGGTGAGAAAAAAAGGAAAAAAAGCCAAACTGACTGAAGCAAGTTAGACACACATAGCAAGAATAGACTTACATTATTCATCAGTTATCCCACCTACAGACATTAGCTCATATTAAAAACACAATACAGGAGGGACACCTAATACTCCAAAGAATAAAATCTATTCTCCATCACTTTTGAACAGACATATGAACATGAGGTTTCACATTTCCTTTCCCCTGGTGCCTACTTCCAACTGTACTAAAAAACAGACATGATTTGTTCTTCCCTGTTGTTCTCCCAAAACAGGACTCTTAGACCTGGCAACAGCCATTAGATGTTGCTGCTCCCCCCTAAGTTGTACAGACTTGTCACTTGTACATAGTATATCGGTTTGTGCATACATATATAAACACATATTTGTGTTTCTGTAATTTTACATCTTGGTATTCCTCATATCCAGACCAAAGTTCTGACTGAATTCTGAGACCCAAGGATCCTGCCAGTGAACTGTAATTGGCAAAAGTTATACAAATGAAGTCACTGTTAAAACTAACTGGTTTATCTTTCTGCTCTCAAACTGCATGCATGCTTAATGCTCTTAACTTTCATTCATATTTACTGAAGTGTCAGGGACAAAATGGTACACGGGAGGTTTAACCTGAATATAAGAAAATATTTTACTCTTAGGGTAACAGAGCACTGGAACAAGCTGCCCAGGGAGGTTGTGGAGTCTCCATCCCTGGAGACATTAAAAACCTGCCTGGACACATTCCTGTGTGATCTGCTCTAGAGGATCCTGCTCTAGCAGAGGGGTTGGACTAGATGATCTCCAGAGGTCCCTTCCAACCTCTACCATTCTGTGATTCTGTGATCACCTTGCAACTAACTGGTACCAATATGGAAACATTCCTTGCAGTATGAATCCAAAACTTTAATTGTTAAAGACATCAGCATGGAAGAAAGTCTAATGGAAATGAAACTGTTCATTTTCAAATAAAGCACCTTTCACGGCCTTTTTGCGCGTGCATAGGAGCAGTTTGCACCGGGTGTTTTCTGCATGAAGGAAAAACAAATTTAACAGATCAAATTTCTGGAACCTGGTGATGAACAGGATCTAAGACATTTCTGTTATGAGGACTACCTAGAAAAGTTATGAATATTTTGAATACCCACAAAAAGCTTAGCATGTCATTGCCCCGAAACGTTCACAAAGACGTAGTTTAAATTGTCAAACAGTACAATGGCACAGAAAGGAATTAACATTTTACCAAAAGGAGTATCTGAAAGAAGATTATGCCGCTGAGAATAGTGAGAACAACCAGATCCAGCATCAGTTTCTTTACTGAGGGTTTTCCAACTGATACCACTACATATCTGCAAGGAGAGCTCTATGAATATTTCAACAGGAAAGGGCAAAGAGTTGACAGAAGTCCATCTAAGTTACTCTATTATTTCCATTGTGAAGACAGGTCTTTTCAAAGTCCTGAAAGTTTCAGAATATTATTTTATGTAATTAGGGTGTTAAAATGCATCAATGTAGCAAGCTACTAAAGCAATTTTTAAGTATAAACGGAATATCACACACTGAGTTGATCAACAGAAATTACGTTACAAATATGATTCACTGTGTCTAACTCTTAACTTTATTGCATTCTTTGCTAAACAAAGCTATGATCTGCGTAAAAACCAAACCAAAATAAAACAACAACAACAAAATCAGACAGCATTAACTGGATCTGTTGAGGCCAAGATCCTTCAACTGCTTACTTAAAAACAAATTAAGGAAGTAAAAAGAAGAGGTCATACTTTCACATGACCTTAGAAGGTCATACAGCATGTACTTTATGCAAACAGCATGTGGAATGGAAACACCATAGCCACATTAGCTTTTCTGGTTAATTTGTATTTTTAAATGTAAATTCTCATATTTATGCTATTAATTTTCATCAATATTAAAGGAATGTTTAAAACCCCCCCAAAACAACAACAAAACAACAAAAAAACCCAGTAACAAAAAAACAAACCAAAAAACCACAACCCCTCAGTAGCCACAGATACTTCATCTCTTCCCCCAGCTCTCCCAATTAACATTATATTCCTCTAGGTACAGCTCCAACTTCAGGAACTGCTACCTACACATTAGCTGTATGAGCATGCATACAAACTTCTGTGTGCACCAATACCATCTAACGTTTTTATGCTTAAAGTAGGCTAATTGGTTTTACAAGTCTAGTTCATACGTCCAGAGAATAAAACACGGAGGAAATACTTCTAATTTTGTTCAACCTCCAGGGACTAGCCAGTTAAAAAACCAGCATCCATCAAACTCACTTTACCATAAACTCAGCAGCTGAAGAAATTAGTTCTAATGAAGCACATCATGCTGTAAACCATGTAAATGAAAACAAAATGTATACGACCAATGCAGTACAGCTCTTGTCAATGATGCTTCTTCTACATACTCCATTTATGAACAGAGGTTCCCTTTAAAAGGAGAGTCAAACTTCTGAGGGTTTCAGTTTCAGCGCTGAAGCTAGAAGGAATGGGCTGTCACCATCAAGAAAACAACTTATTGAGGCTTTGAAGGAACCCCAAGGTTTAATCCTTGGTTTAAGGAGCTGTCTTCTCTAAGAAAAATAATGGTTTTGTTCATCAGGTAGTCACTTATAATCGCAAACTGAAGTGTCGGTACCTAAATAAGCATTTAATCTCATTTTAGAATGGCATTACTTCTAAAAAATAATAAAATTATAACACTGGTTCAGGGTATCATCTTCAGATGTATGCACCAACCAATATGCTTTACACCCCTTAAACAAAGCAAGCTTATCAGGAAAAACCGAGTACACAGGACAGCTTAACTTCTTGTCCACACCACCAGTGACCGAGTCCTCTCCTCCAGCTGTGGCCCCGCTGAACACCACAAATGTGCGGGCACCCACCGCAGTCCGGCGGCCACCCCGCCCGGAGCCGCTGCCAGGAGCGGCACAACGCCGCTCGACCCCCGCCCGGGGCCCGCCGCAGAAGGACAAAGCCGCTCGGCACCGAGGCCGGCCCTGCCGTAGCCCGTCCCCTCGCTCCAGCCGCGGTGGGGCGAGACGAAGGAGAAAGCTAAGGGTCTTCACCCCCCGGCCCGGCCCGGCCCCGCCGCCCTCCCTCAAGGATGGAGGGGGAAGGACGGAGAGCGCGATGCCCTGACAGGCCCTGGCCACTGCAGACCCCCGGGGAAAGCCCCAAGGGGTCCCCGCCGGCCACCGCGGGGCAGGGGGTGCCCTTCCCCGGCCAGGCCCAGAGGAAACGAGCCGCCCCCTGTTCGGCAGTAGCAGCGACGCCGTCTCTTACCTGCGCGCTGTACAGGGGGCGGCGGGGTCCGGGCGGGCATGGCGGCGGGCGGGGAGGGGGGGGAGGTAGGGAAGGGGAAAGAGGCCACGGCCGGTTATCTGAGGCCTCCCGCGGCAACCGCCATAGATGGGGAACCCATGTCACGGCAACAGGAATCGCGTCGCTGCGGCCCGGCCCCCTCCCGGCGGCCACCGCCTCCTGCCCCGCCACCGCCCACTTAGGTTCCCGGCAGGCACCGCGCCGCCGCCCCCAGAGGCGCGTCACTTCCAGCAGTGGCTGGAGGGCGGGCACGTAAATAAATACATAAATAATTAACCGAGCGACTAACGCTTCTGTGGTGACATCTACCCCCAACCGGGCAGGCAGACAGTGGCTTTACCACGGATCCGCCATGTTAAGTGCTGGCAAGCCACTCCACCGT
Source organism: Hemiprocne comata (assembly GCA_020745705.1). NCBI lineage: Eukaryota > Metazoa > Chordata > Aves > Apodiformes > Apodidae > Hemiprocne > Hemiprocne comata. Next base: position 66,820,333 of record CM036588.1, on the reverse strand, counting down.
GGTAGAGCGGCCATCTTGGACGAGGGGTGAGGCGATTCCGCAGGGGACGCCGCGGCCGCCATGTTGAACTCGGGAGGAAGAGGGCAGCGCCGGGTTGCGGTGTTTCCTGTGCCTTGGCGTAGGCAATATGAGGGATTTTAATTATTTTTAATTTTTTTTTTTTATTTCCCCCTTGGGGTTGTCGTGTGCAGCCCTGCGCTGGGGCTGCCTGCGCTTGGTGTCAAGGATCCCGTGAGGGAGACTGGGACCGTGCGGATGTTTGCCTGCTGAAAGGCGCCGAAAACAGGTGTTGACATAAAAAAGGAAATAAAAAATAGAATCGGGGAATTTGGGGCGAATCCCTTCTCGCAGCTGTCCGGCGGTGCAGGGAGTTGGCGAGAGGAGGAGCTGGCGGAAGGGCTGCACTGCACTTTGGTACGCATAGCAGCGGGGTGAGGGCCCCGGCGGAGCTTCTCCACCGCAAACACGATCGTGGTTATGCCCGCATTGTGGGAAAGTCTTATTTCCAAGTCTTGAGGGTTTGGCTAGCATTTCTGCATAGGAAATTGTTTACTGCAAAGTTGCACCCCTTTGAAGTGTAGGGCGGAGTGGTCTGATCCCAGGTGTATGATCCTGCAACCCACCTCTGGAACAGGTTGCCGTACCACTTCTCCACCTTTTATGTCTCAGTATAAGCAAGGGGTAAGTTCCTTCAGCTTCAGAGTTTGCAAACCGCTTAGTCCAGGTGGAGTCCCTGAGAGCCCGCCTGCATCGTGCTGAAACCTCGGCCTCTAAGCATCGGGGGCTGCTGAAGTTACCACCTTCAAAGAGTAGCTTGGTACAAATTTGTTTCTGGAGAAAGAGATTCGTATCTGCCTACGCTTCATAGGGAAGGTGTGTTATGTAGGCTAGTTGTAAGTGCCACAGTAGTCAAATAATGCTTTAGTTGAACTGGCTTTTTGCATTTTTGTTTGCTTTATAGTTGTGCAAATGCCATAAAAAAAAAAGTAGAAAGACTGTCAAAAAGGTGTGTGGAGAAATACTCTGTTTTAAAAATAATTTATATATAATAATTTATAATATTTATTTTTAATTTCTATATAATATATAATATTTTTAATATATATAATATATTTTTAATAACATATAATATTATTAATTTAGATATAATAATTTATATCTTTTCCCAAGGAGCACAAGTAGACATTGGTTTGACCCCATAGACAAAGAATATTTACAGCAAAACCACTAAGTAAAATCATGAGAAATAACACACGCATGCTTCTGTTTTTAAATTTTTTGTTTGTTTGTTTATTTTCTAATACCTTTTCACACTGTACTGGTGAATATTGTCAGAAGTACCAGCACATTATGTCTTAAAAAATGCATTACATGGTTTTAAGTACCGTGCAAAGCCTGCCATCCACCCTTTGACAGTAGTGAACTGAACACGGTACAGCAGTTACAACATGCTGGCAAATTACAATAATAAAATAGTGATCAAAGTGTAATATTAAAGCTTTGTTCCTACAGAATCTTAAGCATATATTTAAACACACAGTGGTTTGAATGAGGAAGGCTTAACACAAGGCTACTTGTACAGCTTTTCATGTTTGAGATAGATTTGTGGTATAAAAATGCCTCAAATGCATTTAAGGGTAATTATAATTAATCTGATAATTTAATAAGCAATATAAGGCCTTTGTGAAGCATGGGGAAATTAAATTGTTAATAAAATGCTTCTGTTACGTTAGGAATCCTGTTACAGTCGCCGAAGATAATAATAGGTGACTAGTAATGAGGCTGAGTATTACATTTCGCCGCCTGGTGGCTGTTTTCTTCTTTTCAGCTTAGCGTCAGAAATGCAGCACAAAGCTTGTGCTGACCTGGCAGGACAGAAGGAGGAGCGTGAGGGAACTGGAAGGTAGGTCAATTTAGCAGTCGAAGATCTTTGACCTTCACCCAGTGTAGAACATGTTTTACAAATCTTAAGGGTGCACGGAAGAATCTGTAAAAGCAGTGAAACACTTTGTTGTAAAGCAACAGACAAACTAGACGGTTTATTCCTGTATCTGGCAGTAGCTGTTCCAGGGGCCCAAAATATACCTCAGTGTGTAGTGTTAGTCTATGAAGAATTGTTTCCCCTTCCCATAGCACTGGCTATGGGTGTTAATCATCCTTATGACAGTATTGTAAATACTATAATTAGAGGAGGTAATTTAATAATTATCTTCTCTTACACAGCTCATCTATCAATGTTTTGAATGAACACACAGGATAAACACCCTGTCTGTAAACTCCCCAGCACCATAAAGAAAAAAAAAAGTAAAGTCCTTCTGTGGAAAAGACCAAAGCCACAAGCACAACCATGTACCAGAGGAAGAGAGCCAAAAAGATTGACAGTGTCAGTAATTAGGTCCTAGAATTGAAGGAAATTTTTAAGCAAAATTCCTGGATTATTTGAGGAAGGGAATCATATCCTAAGTTACAAAGAAAGGCAGAAAATCCCTCCAAATGATCTCTACCAGTCTGAGCACAGAACTTTCCTTCTCTTTCTTAGTGGCAGTGAGTAGTTTGTAGGACTAGAAGCTTTAATCAATATGCAGTTGTGAGTCTATAAAATTCATTTAACTTGAATGCAGGATCAGACAAGAGGTAAGCATTCCACGTTAAAAAAATAAAGGTGATCTTCATTTAGGCATAGTGTGAATGATTGACAAGACGTGTGGGATTTCTTTAGTCAAACTTGCGTAAGCTTTGCCAGTTGAAGGAGATTACAGTTGCTTACGAAGGCAGACTGACTCTTATAATAGCATTAGCCATATTCTGTATTAGTTATGTGAAAAGGAATCCATGGGTTACAACACGAATTTCAAGGTTATATTTTCAATGTGTGAAAGTTCTCTTTACAGAATTGTATGGATTGTAAACATTGTATGTTATTTGGAGATTATTCTAGAGTGGAGTTCTGTTTTCAAACATGCAGTGTCTTTTTTTAAAGCATATACTTCCAAGCAATTTCTTTTCTTACCGCGTGGTGAAAAAGCATTCCAATTTTGAGATATTCATCTCAATGTGAAGCCCTTCTGTATAATGCAGTAGAGGTTTTAAGTCAAGCAGGACTGGTCTTGGTACCTCCGAGGTCCAGTACTTGCCTTGTTAGCTGCTTGCAAAGCAGCTTCATCAGTCACTGCTGCTGAGTCCTGAGCAGTCAGGAGAGGGCGCAGCTTTCCCGGAAGTCTCAAGTTGAAAAGGCTATCGTGGAGTGTCAAGACGATTCAGAAAAGCTGTCTCCCGAAAACCTGCATGGTCTGGAGGCTCAGACACTCTTCCTGGGTTGGGAATTGGGGATGGCAGAGAGAACTTGTTATGGTCTGCATCCATGTCCTTCATAAAACTTAGTCATTCATAATTCTCAAGAAAATTGTGTATTTATAGGGAAACAATTTAGCTTTTTATTTCTCATTTTAGACTTTACAATGTGGTTCCTGACTATAACTTTTAGTTATAGTTTAAGCTGTGCTATATATTGTGTAGTGTAATGCAGAATATTTTCTGAAAGATACTGGATTGCTAGCAGTGGATAGTGCAGGTTTTTTTGTTTGGTTTGCACTTTTTGTTTGATTGATTTTGGTTTGTTTTTCGGGTTTTGTTGTTGTTGGGGTCTTTTTGTGTGTGGTTGTTTGGGTTTTAATTTAAAAATATATATATATTTCATAGGACAGCCTCTAGCAGTACAACCTTTTTCTGGCTGCCCTGCCACAGTGTATAGGGAAGAAACTTGCTGTAATCAAAGACCAGATAAATCTTCAAACTTCAGGCAATTTTCTTCCCTCTCTGCTGAGTCTGGCAGTGCTTCTGATCAGAAAGTAGATAGTCTGTTTCATGAGAAACTGTAATACTTGATTTTTCTTTCTTCTTTTTCTTTTTTTTTTTTTTAAATTCACAATTGAAGATTTGAAATTATCTGTAGAATGAATTTAAAATCATCTTTGGACCTACCAGATAATTTCATTTCACTAATGCCAAAGGTTTTCATTTAGCTATTGTCAAGGCAATCCTCACTAATTTAAATTTTCCTGTGAAAATAAAATAGAAAAAAATCAAGGAAATGGAAAACAAAAATCAAAACATTGCAATGTATCTTAACAGAACGTTTTTATTTTTTTCCATCCTGACATGCAACTTAATTGGCACATTTCTCAGAAATGTTTTTAATTCAGTAAAACTGCATTTATCTTGGGCCATTATAGCTGAAATGACCCCTACTACTGCATCAGCAGAAGGAGCTTGTCTGACTAAATTGGTCAATCAACCTCAAAAGCTTTACATGAAAATTGTTTGTGGCTGTGGTTTCATAAGGTGGGCATTATCAAAGCTAGCTCAATGACCAATATGCACTTTCTGCTGGCTCCTAAATGGACAACAGTTAGTGAAAGAAAAATTCTGCTGTTAGTGTTAGCTAAGTTAAACAAAATTGCAGCTGAGCAGAGAAGGAACTGTTACTAAAGCAGCCTGTTACTAAACTCCACTGGTGATCTGTCCTTTGGCATTGCAAAGTGGTAAAACAGGAGCAGCTGATGCAGTGATTGGTGCCCTGAGCTCCATCCCGAATCCGTGCAGACTGCCCGGCTCTTCCACAGGGCGCTGCAGAGCTCTTGTCTCTGTTGGAGTTGGGGGAGGCAGGCGTGCCTCTTGGCCTCAGGGCATTCTTCAACCACATCAGGGAACCCCACATGTGGGTCTGTGTGCTGGCTGTGCTGCAAAGTTCCTGAGGATCCCCATTCCCTGCAGTTCTAACAGTGTTTGAATTAATTCCTGTTCCATGTGGTCTTCACATGTCTCTGCTGGCAGTGAAAGGAGCTTGCTGAGCCTGGCCTCCCCCTGCTAGGTGTTAGCTGTTATGAGAACCCCTATGTGGCCATCCCTGTTTCCTCTCAAATCTATTCTGAGGCACTGAGGTATTCTTGTTTGGTTGGTTGTTTTTTTGTTTGTTTGTTTTTTGAATTGGACTTGGTGATCTCAGAGGTCATTTCCAACCATGACTACTGTGTGATTCTCTGTGATTCTTCTGAACATCTCAAATGCCTACATCTTCTGCATTGCTGTGGCTTCCTTTAGCACTGCCCTCTGGGCATGCAGAATGACCAGGCAGTGGTGTCTCTTGGTCTGGGGATGCAAAAGAGGTGTCTTAGTTTTTCCAGCTCTTAAGGAAGGGACTGTCCCCATCTGTTCTATTTGCAATGATATATAACATGGTTTAGATGCAACATATTGTGTGATTACAACATGATATTGCAGGTCTTCTTTTATATATATAAAATATATATATAAAACTGGTCTAGATGCAAGTTTCTATGTTCCTAAACCTAACAAAACCCCACCAAAACCACCAAAAAACCCCACCAAAAAACAAACGAAAAAACCCAAAAACATAGTGCAAGTCTGTTGCTGCTGTATACAAATCTCCCTAGCTATCTTTACTGGAGTCATAGTTCCAAAAGCTAGAAGGCATTACTACAGCAGCAGCCCATTCTCTTCTGATTCACAAGCCATTACAAAAATTGCGGAGTTGTCCTTGTACAATCCTAAATGTATTAACTAGAAAAACCCCTTTGTAGGTACAGAAAACAGATGAAATGACAGTTATTGTCTTAGAAATCTCCTATATCTGAAGGGCATGTAGGTTCTTTGATTTTTAGCTCAGACTTACTTGGGCAAGGATATGGTTGCTGACACTCAACACTTCATTGTTTTTGTTTGTTTGTTTGTTTTTTCTTCTAATGAACTCCTTTCTGAGTCTCAACCATGTTTGCAGCTGATTTGGAGCCTCTAGTGAACGTGCAGGCTCACATTATTGCCATATGAGGGCTATGCAGTGGATTAACCAGCTCATGACTGTCAAAATAGCCCTATTTTTCCTGTCGTGGTCCAGACCACATCCTCTTAAGTGGTAGAAGTTAATGACTTCAGTGTGGGGATGCTATGCATACACCTGGCCTCAACATATTTTTATGTGTAACTCATCAGCAGCATGTGCAAAGTGTATTTTAGCGTATGCACATTTTTAATGACAGCAAGGCTTGTCAGAAGAGGCAACAGACAAATCAATGTAGCTGGCAAAAACTGGCAAGCTCTTGGCAGTGCTGGCGTGTTCAGGTGTAAAGGAGATATACTTTAAGACAAGTGCAGAGTGAAAACAATCCGGCTTCAGCCCTCATTTAACTGTGTTATTTAGGCAAGCTGAGAGATAAAAAACAGTTGACAAATGTAGCAAGCTATGAACAGCCAAAATTATGTACAGGCAGCTCATACTCCCAGGTCTGACAGTACTTCTGTCTCCTAGAAATGGTATTGTGTGACTACCTCAACTGTCAGCAGGAAAGCAAGATTTCTAGCTCTCTCAGTAGCAGAGCAAAGCTTTCCGGAATGACTAATTGTTTTCTTTTTGTTTTTTTGTTTTTATTTTTTTCAATACAGGCTCTAATTGCAGAAAGCCAGTAAGAAAAGAAATAAAAAATATTCATTTAAAGACAGTCCTTCACCTTTAAGAGGCATGGATTGGGAGTTCTTTACATTTAAGGTGTAAAGTGCTAAAAATGGTTGAAGGCCATAATTCTGTTTTAATGATCCAATTTATTTATTGGCCACAGGGGAGTTGATTTCCATAGCCACTCTCCTTCTTTGATGACAGGAATGAAGAGCCACCAAACACCCTCACAGATCAGCTGGTAGAAAATTCTTGAGGTCCAAGCTAACTCTGTGTATGTGATGGGCACTATTACAGAAGTCTCTTGCAAACTGAGCTGTTCAGGGTAATAAGATATATGCCCAAAATCTCTGTTAACATCTGTTTTAGGGCTTTTACATTTAAAAGGCGTTTTGAAGGTTTTGGGTTTTTTTTTTTATTGTTTGATTGGGTTTTTTTTGGTTACTTTACGTTTAGAAACATTGAAACTTGCATCTACAGCTGTTTTTATATATATATAAAAGAAGACCTGCAATATCATGCTGTAATCGCACAAGTTCATTTCACTTCTAAGTGCCAACACAGTCAGTGAAATTTGGTTGCCTGGTTCTGGTGTTTGGACAGGTTTTCCTCACGAACCAGTGTTGTGTGACTGGCAGTGAGGTGTACCAATAAAAATAATTGGAGGTATTTTTTTTCCAAAGATCATGTCCTTCTCTCTTTACAGTGAATGGCAAAATGTCTATTAAATAAATGTAAGTGAAAGTAGGATTCAGTTCCAGGTTTTAAAATGGAAATGGCTGAGGTTTTTCTGGGTTAATTACACATTCTGTCTCAAATGCAACTGCCATGCAAAGAAAGTGGTTCCTTTTGCAACTATTTGTCAAAATCCTTCTCGTTGTCTTTCAGACTCATATCTGATGCCTGTTTGCAGTACCACATATGTCAATTTTGTCCTGTCATATTTTTCTGCAAAGGGGTTTGCAAAGCATCTGGGATGTAGATCTCAGAAAAACAGGATTGCTTTCTGGAATGCTCTTATATGAGAAATATATATTAGATTGGACATATCTGGTCCTAAACTACCAGACACGGTTGTTGTAATAGGTAAATTATAACCAATAAGACAGAATCTGGAGGCAAAATGCTGTGCTCCAGATAGCCAAAATGTTTTTGAATGCTGACAAAAGTACTGTCTGCCCCAGCCACCCTCGAGTCCTGCACCAGCAGCCAGGATGAGGCTTTCAGACAGAGGGGTCTGTTGGTGCCTGTGTGGTCCCTTGCTGTTGTCTCACAAGCAGAAAGAAGCAATACGGAAGCCCTGACATTTGTTCCAAGAGGCAGAATGTGGGAAATAGCAGGCAGAAGGGAGAGTGGAGAGCTGGTCAGGGAGGAAAACAGCAGGATGACAAAGGCAAGCACAAGGACACCAGGACATGTGAAGAAATGAGGTCCGACCCCTACCCATTCAATATCCAGGATCAGCCAGAGTTCTCCTGAGAACAGGTGAACTGGCTCTGTTGCCACAAGGAGAGCTAGGAAAGATAAGATTAGGTAAATCCAAATGCCTGGAGCAATCTGTTTAAATTCACCAGGCTCTAAGTAGGAACCCTCTCGCTAAATCATGGCTAACTGGGTTTCAGTGCTAGGATAAGGGTGCTGTCTCTGAGCCAGCTTCTTGGTTCAAGTAAGCAAATATGATCCCAGCAGGCTCATGTGGTGTCGCTGATGTGCTCTGCAGGAGCCCTTGCCAGGGAGCACTTCCCCTTGCCATTCCCTGCATCTCTCTGCACCAAATGTACAGTCTGAGTGCAGTTGGTGTCATTTCAAGGGAGATAATGTGCATCTTAGCAATGAGCTGCAGCCATCCCATATCTCACCATATTGAACTCAAGGGATGTTCATCAGGGGTGAATTTGGCTCATGGTTTTCAGTTAAATAAGCACAATAAACCTATCAATTTATAGGGTCTAGCGCTTATTGCAAGAAGCTTTGATTCCCACTGTAGCTGAGAGAGGGCTATTTTCAGAGCACCAGCTTGGGCTCTGTACCCACATCTGGCCAGAGAGGGATCTGAGATCAAACCTACATGTTGATGAATTTTCATACCTCCCTACCTTTCATGTATGCACTGCTAGCGAGGTGGAAACACAGTTCCAAACAGCACCAAAAGTGTCCAAGACCTGCCTTGCCAATACAAGGTGATTACCAGATGTTTCAAAGGAGCAACTTTTTCTCAATTTCCCCGCGTTTATGGAATGGTTTATAATGTGGGCCACAAGATATTTGCTGTGTGCTAAATCAGATGCAAGTCAGCAGTTCAGTGGATTTAAATGGAAGACTGATGGTGGCTTGTAGTCGGTTTGCATGGAAATGGCATTAGTCCAACTGCCCAGTTGTGGAATGTTATGTTAGCAGAACAGATATAATTTTTTCCAAATTTGGCCACAATCCATATTTGACCATATTTATCCATATTTTGCTGCTAAGGGGGTTGTCTCTTTTGACAAGAAATCCCTTGGGCAGAGAGCATATTCTCAGTAACTCACTGTTTACCCTGTACAGGGTTGAGTTTCCAACAAATCCTTCTCTGTGGAGGAGCCAAGATGCATGACCTTTGCTAGTGATGCAGCTATCTCCCAAAATCAAACCTCTGTCTCCTTGGCAGCCTGTCTCCTTTAAGAAATCTTGCAGCTTATGAGATCATTCACCATTTTGTGAGCAGCAACTAATTCTTGATATAAAACCTGTTGGCAATGGCCTGGATTTTTCAAGGAGCAAAGACTCCTGTGCCTATCATCAAATGATGGAGCGGGAGGGAGTTTAGGAAGCACCGCAGAGATCTCTCACGACTCAGATGCTCGTTCTGCTTATTCAAAGAGATGGTGGGATGTGAACCAGCTTTCATTGAAGGATAATATAGGCATTTTAGTGCCTGACTGCTCCGCTCTAGCATGTCCTCTTGTACCTTCTGGGATCATTTTGTCTGAATTGTGCTGATGGAGCTCGACTGCTCAGATGGCCCTTTGCAGTGTTGCTTCGGGGATAAGGAAGATGTAAGCTGAACCTGCTGTGGAAGCTTTTGCAAACTGACCTATTTGATTGCTCATAGCCAGCCAGTCAAGGATGGACAGTGCATCCACTTCATGGCTGCATTGTCATGAGTCTTCTGATCTTTTTTCCCCCATATAAATGTCTTCAGATGCAGTTTTACAGTGGATTACACTGATGAGCACTTGTACACCATCAAGATGCACTTAGGTTACCCTACAGCCTGCACCTTCAGAGAGGCCCATGTTACTTACGCATCTCTGGTTTTGGCTGACAGTTTATATGCCTTTACTAGCCAGGCCACTTCTCTGGAGAGTCCCCCTTTCTCAATCTGACAGAGATGCAGGCAGATAGAGCTACAACTCTGTGCTACCTAAAAAAACCCCAGGGTGATAACCCCCTACAAAACATGTCAAAGAGTCACTGTGTGCTCAGGTTTGCCTTGGGGCTGGTTTGCTTTACAGAGCTGGACCAGTTTCTCCTGAGTCAGATTCTGTTATATGCAAGCTACTGTGGTGCCTTTAATTCAGTTTATGAGTGGATCAGATAGGTTTCTTCCCCCCCTCACAATTATTACCTTGTTATTGTTCTGTTTGTTAATGTCTATTCTGGTAGCATCGGCACAGCTACAAGCATGCCCTGGAGCCCGGTGCAGTAAGTGTCCGCAGTGGCATGTTTTTATCTCCTGATTGTGTAGAAGGAGTCAACCCTGCATTATAAACATCTCTACAGCTTCTCGTGGCTCATTCTTGCCTGTGGGAAAGCTTCCTGTGCTGGAAATGTCAAGCCTGGCTTTCTGTGGGATAGGCTGGACTGTTACACCCTGAGCAGAAAGATGACTGTTTCTTTTTCTGCACTGGGGCTGATGTGTGGGAGCAGATAGCAGTAGGTCAGAGCTGTGTTGGACCCCAGTCTAATGCTGGCCCTAGGTAAGGCTCAACAGCAGTCTCCAGGTTTCTCTCAGGAGTCATAATTTGGTTAGAATAAATATGATGGTGAATAAGTGAGTCCCATGAAGAACAGGAAATAATCTCTGCAGTTGTGGCAGCTACTGCTAGTGTGTAGAAAATACATAGCATTATGTTAGCTTTTGAGTACTAGTTTTATTGCTGTGATTCTTTTTGGCTGATCTAATATCTTGATGTTGAATCCAACCATTTCACATCCCAAGAAGCAAACATCTCCACCACAGGACTTTCTTCAGTGCGAGAAGGTGCTGTTTGCATTTCCCATTGCATTTGTATCACTTAGCTATGAAAAAAGAGAATCATTGTTTTACCAAGGCAATGGTTGCTATAAGAGAGGGGTCTCCCAAGGGATTATAGGTTGTCAGTTGCTCTATTGATAGAATGCAACAAGCTGCAGTGGTATCTACCTAACACACATATGTAGGCTTTGGACTAATCAGAATTAAAAATGTTTTGATGGTCAGGAATAAATGTGTGTGTGAATGCCTCTATGTATTTACCTTTCCTTGCAAAGAACAAAAAGAAAAGAATGTAAGACCTGCTTTTTTGGGACTGATATTGTTTGTCTGCATGAAGATTGTTTTCTCTGAGACTTTTGTGCATGGTCTTCTACAGCTGATGGTCTGCTCCTGTAAAAATTCCTTCCAAGTATACTCCAAAAGAGCCAACTGCAATTAAAATGTGAAAAACTGTGTCCCAGTCCTTCTTTGACATCTCCTTCTTTGACTTGTGTTATCTTTAGATTACATCCTTAGTGCTGTCACTCTGTCAGAATAGGACCACCCTTGCCTAGATCTTTGCCCATGGAAGGTTTAGTGTAGCCCAACCTAGACAGGAATCCAAGGGCTTTCTCCTCATTCCCTTTGGGTGTATTAAAATGGATTCTTTTGATATGAAGAGTATAAAATAGGTAGAAGTAAAAAAGAATATATTCAGGCTAAGATTCTTTAAGCTACAAAGACCTCACCATCCTGAACTCCACTGGCAATTAAAAAATGCCTGGAAATGCAAAGTCTTCTATCTCTGAAGTCTTCAGGTTTAACAAAATAGGTGAACATATCATTGTCCTTCTGTTTCTTCAGTCCATCACAGTCTTTAACCCCAAATCTTTCCTCAGTCTTTAGTTGGACACAGTAGACAAGGAATTTTTAGTGCGTAAGAACATATCAGGACTCCTGAATTTAACTAAGACTACATATAAAAATAATATTGTCTTAGAAAATGAAAAGCCTGTGTCCTGCATCTGCTGAGCAAGGGGTTTCATGCCTATGTTTTTTTCCTCTGTGCTGGCAGATTCACAAAATGGGATGCATTCTGACTGTGGCTAAATAAGCAGCTGTAGGGCTGTTATCTCTGTGCAGAGACATGAGCCTATTCCCTTTCTGTTTTCAGGCACTCTGCCCATTCCCTCTCCTTTGTAGAGGCTGCAGCCTTATGGGAGGGTGGGCACATTCACATACATCATAGCATTGGTTCTAGCTGAGGCTGAGCTCAACAATGTGTTTCCATCTCATTCCCACATGGTCACTTCCTAATTAATACCTGGTCTTACTACCTCTCAGTAAAGCACTCCAAAACACCTGTCAGGCTGACTCGGACTTTGTGTAGCCAGTGATCGTTCACCCATCTCTGGCACTCTGCTGTTTTGGAGTGATAAAATGTAAGCTATGCACAAAACTGGCAACCCAAACAGCTCAGGTCAGATTTGTTTGCTGCTCTAACCTCCTCGACATCAGTAGAGTACCAGCATTGTTTCCTTTCAAGAGTAGGAAACCATCAAGGAATGAAGGCTGAATGCTGAAACATTTAGAATTTCTGGTGCTGTTTGCAAAGAAACCCCCCAGCCAAGAGCTTTTGGTAGCTTGGGTTCTGAGAAGGTGCTTTTATCTGTCTTCTTTATACGCTGGTGCTAAACAGTTCAAAAAAAACAGGAATTAAAAAAATTGCCCTATTCAGTCTAAGCAGAGTGATAAATGTGCTCTCTTGAAATGTGATTCTGCTCTATCTGATTTTACTTTTGGTGGAAGGGGAGGCACACAGTGTTTTCCTGTTGCCACCTGTTTCTGGCAATACAGGACCTGCTTGGAAAAGCAGGAACTGAAAGTTCCCATAGCCAGTAATTACTTTGGATCTGGCTAATAGGAAACTCTGCTCTCAGCAATATGGAAAGTAATTAAAAATAAAGGTCACATGTTTATAGAGCCCTTTCCACATCATTTAGCATTTATAGTTGATAGAGTGTACTGTGTTTCTTACTCCTATGTGTGGAAGATGCTGTGGGATGCTGAAGAGGGACGTTGTGCAGGTGCTGCCCTAAGTGTCTCAGCTCTTTCTGGTGTTTTTTTACTCAGATCTTTTTTCCAAGCCTGGCAGTAGAGGTGAACCCCTGAGGAAGCAGAATTGCAAGTGTCTCTGCTGTGTGTGATGCAGAACCCTCTTACCTTCAGCACTGAAAGCCTTTGCTTTTTTTCGGTTTCTTAGGGTGGTAGTTTCCTTCCTATTAGTGGGTGCTTAAGGAAACATCTGGAATCGCTTATCATGGCCTGTTGTTTCCAGCTGTCTTTTTTTTTTTATAAACATTGTAGCTAAGGCCTCTGGAAGACAATTCAGAGCAACAAAATTGTCTCTGCTAAATCAAAGTGTCTCTCTTTCCACTGCTGATATAGGGAACCCACAGAGACAAGACTGAATTACTGCAGCTGAAATTAGATGCTGCAGAAGAAGGCATGAATACCCCTGCAGTTTCAGCTACTACTCACCCACTAAAAGGCTTCCAGTCTTCCCATTAATGTAGCCACTCAGCTGGCCTAAGCAAAAAAAAGCCGTCTTTGCAGAAAATTGTGTATTAAGCATCAGTCTTTATTGCACTAAATAGCTCTTTTAAATCCTCACCCTGGGAAGCTGTTGACACATACTCGAGTCACTATACCACCTCCTTCCAATAAATGCATGTGTAATTGTATTTGTGTACACTAGTAACATGTTGCTGTGGAAGTTTTGGCATGCTTATATGTATCTGCATGCCAACTGTCACAGCCTCTGGCTTCATGGCCATATATGGAAGTTCACCTGTGAAGGTATCCAGAATTTCCCTTTGCATCTGTTTGAGGTCTAAATCAAACAGCTTAGAAAAGGGAAAGTGGAGCTGCTACATGCTTGGGATGGGTGGCCATCCCTGGCAGTTAAAATTGTGGCCTCCTGTTTGAAACCTGACTCACGTCACCCTGAATGCCATGAAGGACATTTCTTCCTGCCATGCCCTCTCCAGAACAAGATGTTCCCTGCAGAGTGGTGTGCTCTGAGAGGCCAGATCTGGCTACTCCCTTCCAGCACAGCAAATAGAAAAAGATGGCTTGAACGTAAAATAAAGGAAGCCACAAAAATTATTTGGAGGCTGGACAAAGGCAGGTGGGAACAGGCTGAGGAGTTGGAGGTCCGTTTGGTCTGGTGCTGTGGCTGTGTAGATTCAGTGTCTAAAATCCCTTGTGGGGTAAGAATGACATGGAGAGAGTCATTGCCTGCAGTTACCTGGAGGGGTTCCTGGAGGCCAGGTGTAGGAAAGCTTGAAAGCACCCATTTCAGCATAATTAGAGGCCTTTCTGAAATGAAGATATAACTTGATATGCAAAATCTCTACACTTGGATTTCATGTTGCACTACACCTCCTGGAGTAGGCCTTTATCTTACATTTACATCAGGATGTTAGGCAATATACCACCACCTGCAATTTACTTTCACTGTGGTGACTGTTAATCCTTACAGTGTAGATTGAAGCTATGTGCTAAAACATTTTAGAAAAGTTTCCAGTCTGGTATTTGGTCATTAGGTTGAAAAGGCCTGTGTACCTTGAAGAAGGTGATCATAAACATGATGAAAGTGTATAGAAAGCTAAATGACACTGAGAAGGTAGTTTAGGGTCATTTCTCTATTCATCCACCTATTAAAGGATAAAGTGCATATAAAGAGACGGAAGAGTGGTACATTGAAGGCAGACAGAGAAGAATTTTCTTTGCATGGTGTATATTGCCATTCATGAACGATGTCAGCATGCATAAACATAACAGGACTGTGAAAAAGATGAGGCATTTAACATGTCCTACTACAGTGATAAATGCATAAAATACAAGACTACTGAATAGGTTTCAGTCCAATTCTACTTAAAGAGAATTGAAAGAAAAATCTATCTGGGCCAGGCTATGCTATAGCTGTCTGCCACAGCATCTCTTGTGCTGTCCTCAAAACACATTCCAGTTAGCACAGCCAAAGACTGTGAACTATTTGGACTATGAGTTTTATCAAGTGTAATAGTCACCATGCTCCTGTGATGGTCTGTTTATTTATGTTGAACGCAGTAACAGTCTACTGGAGGATATCTGACTTCCTGACACCTACCTGAATGCCTGCTGAATGCTTCAGGTGTACATTAGTTATTTCTTCTGCAAGTGAACCCATATTATGCTCTACTTAGGGACATTTGGGTTGGCTCTTAGTGGAAAGGTTCAGACCTTGCATGATCAGTCCTGTACAACTACTGTCTAAAGCAGCCCAATGTCTGGACTGTTAACCTGGCTGATATTCCCGGAGTCTGAAACAGTATATTCTGCTTTACCAGACATATAAATGCTTTACATGACATGTGAATTCCCAACAGATGCTGCTGCACATCTGCTCTCCACAGGCTCTTGGTTACCTCCCAACTGACTTTGCTTACAGGCAACTTGGCCCTACCAGCTGTGTGCCCACATCTGTATGGTTTTGTGACCAGCAATAAGCCTTGCACTTCTGCAATCTTCAAGAGATTTAGTGAGCCAGGGACCTCTGCACTGTACCCTGTTGTGCAACGCAGGCACCCCAAACACTGCCTGCTGGCAGCTGAGACCCAGGACTGAGCCCTTGAAGGATGTCTGTAGATGGCCATCAGTTCTCTTTTCTGGTGCAAAGAAGTAATTTCATGTGTTATGGAACCAGGTAAGGCAGGAGAGATATGGATGCTCTGACCTGCAAATGCATCCTCCCTTCATCCTGGAAAGTGAGATTCTGCTGTTTACCAGCTTCTCTTTCATGCTGGCCAGTGTGAGCCACACAGCTCTCAGACTCTCCTAGGAGTAAAAACGCTCTGCTTGTCAGTTGTTGAACTTCTGAGCTGTTCATTCCTGCTCCTACCCCAAACTGTGAAATGTTTGCTGGCACTGTCCAGGAATTCATCTGTTGCTGTTTTAATACGCATATGTATGATTATCCAATTGCTACAATTACACTGAGGGAATCTTGTTTCTAAAAATAAACCAATCTCTGCTCCTCTGCACTAGCATAAGGTAATGTATCATGTTCCCTAGTTGCCAGTGACAACACAGTATGAAGGTAATCAATACAGCTGGCAATACATAAAAACAACAACAATTATAATTACAACTGATTTCCCTTTCACTTATAAACATCATCTTGTAGCCTCCATTATCACAGCTTCAGCTGTACAGTGCATTAAAACAATAATGTGCTTCCCTTTGATAAATAGGATCCTGTTATTTTGCTTGACAGCATCTTTTGAATAGCTCAAAGAGCTTAAGTTTGTCATGGGAAGCCTAAACCCGTTCATACTCCAGCAGGTATTCAGTTGCTATTGATCTGTGTACTTCCACTGAAATCAGGATCTAGAGATCTACCTGTATGCATCACTCAGGATGTGATTGCTATATTTTGTCTAGGAAAATGTGTGTGCACATCAACTTTTGAATACAAATTGCAGCCAACACCTGGATTGTGAAGCTTGTCAGTGCTTTCAAGTTCTTCAGTGAGTGGTGCTAAATAAAGTGCACCTTGGTTGGGGTCTGTAGAGGACACCTAAAGCTCTGAAGCAACCAGAGAATTCCTCTAGCTGTGGGGTTTCCAGCAACAGTTCTCTCTTGTGGAGAGGACCTACCACCCCTGAGAAAAGGCAGTGGAAATGGAAGGGAATGGATGTGGAACCCGAGTTCTGTACCCATGCAATAATCCAGAGCTGCTCCCAGCTTTGTGCTTCTGAGTCTGTTTTGTAGCCATTCCAGCTCACTGTATCCTTCTTACAAAGCTGGGGTGTAAAAGGAACCCACTATCCTCATTGCAGCCTTTGTGCTTTTAAAATACTTCATTTTCCCCGGGAGACTGTAGTGAATCTGTTGCTTTCTCAAGAATGTGTCTTCTGCCTAGAGCCCTATTCTGTCTTTATTTCTGGTCTGGATCTCTTCTAGACAGTGATTATCTTTCTCATTGAACAGAAAATTTCTTAGAGAGCAGCCAGGAACAAATCCTCTTTGCCTCTTCAAGCATGCAGCGCTGGAGCTGCTACTGTAGCTTCTCATACATTACAATACTGTCAGCACTGGCTTTTCTCCCGTCACAAGGGGTTTTGGAGCCAGGCAAAGGCAGAGCTACTGAGCAATCTCAGAAACCTCCAGCATCTCCATCAGCGCTTGGCAACAGGCTGCACGGAGCTCTGCCTCTCTGCTCGATTGAAGCACCACCTGCCCATGGCCTCTGGGCACCAAGAGAGCATGGCTCTTTGCTGTTAGTACCAGCTTGCCTACTACTAAAATCCCCCTCTTTTCTCTGCTGCTGAGATTTACTGTTCAGCTTCAATGAAGTTTTTTTTTCTAATTAACCAGGCTTTTGTTCCTATCTTTCAGTGTTGCAGGGAAGCCCTGTTCTGCAAACCAGGAGTCAGTGTAGCTCTGTTTTGCTGTCACTTCTGAGTGTCTAGAGAGACTTGCGGATCTCCTTCCCCCTGTGGGGAAGAGAGCTGCTAAAAGACACCTCCTTCTCAGGGTCTTCCCCAGGATGACCACCCCCAGCATCACAGCCCTGGTCTGGCAATGCACCAGTGTGGAAACTGAAGCCTCAAAATCTGAACAGGATGAGAAATGTGTAACCTTTGGAGAATGCTGGAGCCAATGTGACATTTCAGAGCCAGCATCTATTCTTAGAAAAGTGGTGAAAGTCATAATTTAAAAAAAAACATCCAGTGCAGTGCTAGCAGAGAGTCATATTCGTGGTATTCCTGTGAGTAAATCCCTCAACATGAATTGGCTTGACTTCAAGCTCAGAAACACTCCACCAAAATAGGGCCCCGCTGTGAGGCGTGTGTAGTGCTGATCTGAATGGGAGACTTGCTACATCAGGAGCAGTCAGTGGGGTGGGCGACTTCTTCCTTTCACCCCGAAAGTCATGCCTGTTGTTTAGTCAGTGTTACAGGTCAAACTAGAGCTTTTCAAGGGCCTCTATAGGAGTGAAAAGTGATTAAATTGGATGTGTATATTCCCCCTTTTGAAAGTCTTCCCAAGTACTTTGGAGGCTGCTGTTGTTCCACTGCCTGGTGAGGAACAGATGTTGCCTTTACACCATTTACAGCCATTTTTTACTGCAATTTACCTCCATCCTCCACCTTATTTCAGTTTTAGGTTACCTAATACTGTGTCTTAACTAGGAATCTCTAGGTGTCTTAACATCCCCCTTTTAGGATCGTGTGTAATAAACAAAAAGGTCAGTTGCAGTCTGGCTTTGAGCAGGGATGGCCCCAGATCCAATCTAACGGGTTAGAGCTAGGATGAACTGTGTGGGGAGCATCTTGTTCATTATCATTTTATCAGGAGAAAAAACACAGAACTTGCTGTATTCAAATCCTGTTCATCTGCTGCTTCAGTGCTGTTTGAGTTTTGAGGTTTCCCTCAGAAACCTCACTTATTTTGTAGAGCCACAACTTGTATGTAGGGCATAATCCTTTCCTGTTTGGTCATGCAGAATTTTTTCAATACCTTTGACTAGAAGAAGCTGAGACCTTGAAGTTTCCTCAGGTCAATGTGAGCTTTGGTTATGATCATGCCAACCAGTAAAACACCAGATCTCATAACAACGTATCTCTGGAGCTGATCTGGTGGCTTTACCACATAACCCTCACCCATGAAGCCAGATCCACCAGAGTGGACTGAAGAGCATGTGTGAGTCACACTGCTGATGGGCTGTTTTATTCTATGCAAAAGTGAGCAGCCACTCTGTCTCATGGCCTGGCCATAAGGGTCTGAGTCGTGCCTGTTAACTCCTGAGGCTTACACTGTCCAGTGATGTCAGTGGGAGTCTTGCATGATTAAGCAAGCTATTCTTTCTCTAATGAAGTGGTTTGATTTTCTGTATAGCGTGTTTAAACACACTAATGGATTTTTACACAAGCTGCTACTGAAGTTGCACATCTCACTCCAAAATTTCACACTACAGTTTTATGAGGGAAAGTTAGCAACATCTGGAAAACAGTCAGAAGATAAAATAAGCCAGAAGTTAAAGAGGGTGTGTAATCAACATTAATAATTCAGATAAAAGACAGAACAACCTAGTGTAGATTTCACGTTTTATTGTTATTAAAAGTTCATTATGAAGTGACCACAACACAAAAATAGATCTGTGGTGAGTGATACATATTATTATTATTGTTCAGTCATTTTGTGCACACCCTCACTTTTAAAATCAGGAGGTAATGAATATAAGACATTTCATCAGCTAAGTGTGAAACCAGTGCCACTGCAGCAGAGAGAGGCTGAGCTTTCTGTTGACTCTACTCAAATGGATAATGCAGACAGGAATTCTGTCTATTCATACTTAAACTCAGGAGAATGAAAGAGCAGATTCTTAGAGTATGCCCCAGCTGAAAATAACTGGGGAGGGAAAGCTAGAAATACCCCTTTTATTATGGACCTATTTCAATGAAAGTCAAAGGGATTTTTGCCATGGATTTTAAAAGCAGCAGGATATTAGTTCTTTGTTGACAGACAGATGGAAGGGCCTAGCAACAGAAGCTGGGGAGGACCTGTGGCAAAGTATGAGTTTGTTATTCTGATCTTGCACATGCTGCTGAACCTCCTTGTAGTAATTGTGTATGTTCCTAACATCAGTGATTGCTGGGAGGAGCTGGGAGGGTGTATCAAAGCCAGATAAAGCGTCTGCAGCTCATTTTTCCTCCCCATTTGGGTTGGCCTTCGTTCTAATCCCACACACCATTAATTGCAAAGTGACTTTTACCTGTATGCTTTCTGATCCATGTGAGAACATCAGAACAATACCCATGATTACAAAAAATCTCACCAGGTTACTAACTGTTCCTAGACTTGAGTAGCTTTTCTTCCTAACTTCTGTGCTTAGCACAGTGAACATTTAGGGCTGCCCTCAGCCTGGCTCTTGTTCCTCATACTGTCAAATCAGTCCCGGAGCTGCTGGGAGGTTGCTTAGAGCCACCACTGACTAGCTCAGCAGAATTGTGGTTCTGCAGTTTTCTGCATGAAAAGGTCACTGTGGGGAGCACCTCTTGTGGATGGGAGGCAAGATGAGTGCCATATCAGATACACTGCTTGAATCTCTGTGGGAAAAAAACCCCAACCTTAGTGGCATAGTTATTCCTATTGTTTTTTGGGAGCTTCTTTCAAAGAAGGCAGGTCTTTGAACCCATTCATGCCTTCCAAACTTGTAAGCAATGCTGTTTTTTTTTGCTGTGTGTCCTGGTAGAGGGTCGCAGAAGGTGGCAGCTCACAATGCAGCAATGGCCTATTCCTGAGAAACTGTCACACAGCTCCACAGCCTGTGGTGTTGGCTGGCTCTGAAATGCCCACTACCTTCCTCTGAACTCATGCTGTTAGGACTGCAGCACCTCATGCTTCCTCAACACTACAACCAAGCTTGAGAATGCTGTGGCTACTCTGTTCTTGTTTCCTCCACAGTGAATAGTTTTAAATCCCAGAAGATAAAAATCTCAGTGCCGCTCTCTTACATTAAAATCTCAGGGCTTCAGTCTCAGCTTCACAGCAGGAGAGTGACAGGGGTGGAAAGCTGGCACAGCAGAATGGTGAATCAGGCTCTCACTTTGGTTTTCAGGCTGTTTACTCAAAACAGCCCTTGAGAAAGATGCTTTGCCTCAAGCAGATGTCACATTCAACCGGTTTAGCAATATTACGCCTGTTTTTTCTCCAGCTAGTCAAGGAGGGGAGGGAGAATATAGTATCTGTTAGTGCAAGTTCACATAGACAACATCTGAATATTTAGTACAAAATGTTCTTTCAAGGTGGAGCAAACATTTCTAATTGTGACATAAAAAGAGGGTATTTTGTAACATTTTTAACAACTTGGCTGTGAAAAAGTGTTTTTGTGAAAAATGTTTAGACACAGAGTACCTCACATGGTACAGAAACATATCAAGGTTCTTTCTGAGTAGGCAACAATAACTTCTCTTTTTTTTTTTTTACTTAAATCAGCTTTATCATAACCAGTTCGAAACATAACTAAATAATTTGGTCATTGCTTTTTTGTTTTTTGGGTTTTTGTTTTTTTTTTTCCCCTCCTTGGGGAAAAAGACTAAGTTGAGGGATTCCACTCCACATGGGTTTTAACCATTTAAGGCTACTTTCATTTCAGAATTAATTTCCTCATTCAGAAGAAACCACAGAAATATTTCACTAATAAATTCTAGTGTAAGATTTCAAAAATCAATCCACAGACACTCAGTCCTGCAGCTTCCAAGAAGCTCACAGACCACTCGTCCCTGCTGAAAAACATTTTGAAAACCTGGTAAAATTTAGAAACAGTCTTGTTTCAGGCCTGGTAGGCCTTATATCCAAAATGAATATCTGAATAATCCCTAAGCTGGGGAGACAAAAGATATACATTTTGGAGCACAGTCTCCTGTCTTAAACATTTGGATTTGGCTCAAAGTCCAACTGAACAGAGAAGTTGAAGGCCTTGGCTTTCTTTGACTTACACTGCACATGGAAGCATTCAGCAGTTGCTTCTGGATGCGGCCAGCCAATGTAAGCCAAGCACGAGTGGAACAGCCCTTGGTTACATAGACATCATCCTTCCTTCGCCTGCCATAGCCTGGTACTGCCCAAGAACAGAAGAAAAAGGCTTCCAAACTGGTGTGGAGTAGATGTTGAAGCTGTAACTGTGACTTTCTGCCCTTTCCTGAGCTCTCAGCCAAACCACAACACAGCAGAAGTGGGTTCACAGCCCTTTTTTCCTCGAAGCCTGGCTCAGAAACCACAACAGGGCAGAATCAGGTGGTGGGCGCCGCGGTTGGTGGAATTATGCAAAGGCAAAACCAGAATCAGGTTCAAAAAAAGCATTTTCCCTGAGACAGAGAACTACCGGAGCAGGAACACATGGGAGTGCCCAGTGCAACAGAAACAAGGCAGTATCAGTGGGCCCTGGCTCCTGACAGACGCAGTGGTGCATCGAGTTCATCTGGGCATCCCTGGCATAGGCACTGCGCTGTGCCAAGCCCGTGCAGGACAGCAGAAGTCTGAGGACTGTGTTAACCTACCAGGAATCCCAAGCAGCTGAAAATCCAAGTCAGCCAAATTGCTTTTCCTGGGCTCCAGTAAAGGCACAGAGAGGAAATCTCTACTGGCGTCGTGGTTTTGTGCTGCTGTAGGGTCATGATGCTACTCACTCTCTCCAGCCTCCTACTTGCAGCCTGCTGGAGTAGGAAGACAACCTCTGGCAATAGCATTGAATCAGCAAACCCAGCTTTACATAGCTAGCTGGAGAAAGCACTAGGAAGGGAGGGTGCTAAATATCTCTCCAAACAGAATTCATCATTTCCTTGGAACCACAGAGCATTTCCAAACTGGAGAAAAATCCAAACACCTCATGTAGAAGCACCTTTCCCTTGCATTTTTATTATCATCATCATAATTTTTAAGAATATATTTTGTACCGAAACACTGTCAGCATTTTTTATACAATGGAAAATGACACAGTATTCATGTATCATGTAAAAGAGTAAAAACAGAGCAAGACAGGAACATTTCCTATCAAGATTCAATCTGGAGTACAAATAGAATCTGATGTACAACTTAAAAGCCACACATCAGATAAAAAGATCATCTGGAAAATGACAGGTTCTCTCAATTTGGAAACAGGAGGAAAAAATCAGGGAATGTCAATGTTAAGGCTAAAAATTCCATTTTTAACTTGTATTTTATAGGTGTCAGCCTGAATCTTAACTTGTCTGCAGCAGCAGCAACACCTCCCTGGCTTTAGAGAGATTTGCACTTGCATGAAATAAGAATCAGGCTTCTATGCTCAGAGGACTCTGATTGACCTCAACAGACTTTGGACCAGAGCCACAGTTGGAATTTCAGCTTGCAGTGTAAGGCTTCTTAACTGCAGGCCAAATTAGCACAAAATGAGGCTTTGCAACTGGCACTCTACCCTCAACTTTGGATGTTCCAGTTCTGGTTGCTTTAAACCACAGCTTTATTGCAGGTTTAACATAGTTCTGTTTATGAGATTCTTCTTTTTTTTTTTTTTTCTTTTAAATACTGTGCTACAAAGGATGTTTTTGTATTTTGTGTCTTAGAAAGTCCCTATATTACATGTTTTCAAGATTGCCTAAATACATGTTTATATCATGATTAGAACTACTCAGAAAGACCTGCTACAGTCTATTGTGAGCAGCCAAGGGAAAAAAAAGTGTATTTAGTCCTAAGGAACTCAAGAAAAGTGGCTGTGTTCTTTTATAGTGTAGCGCAATGACTGTGTTTGTACAGCTATACCTACCATTTAAAAAGCTACATGAAAAGTTATTATTCATGTGCAGTAGCTGATTTTCAAGCATTAATAACTTGGCTGTCTAGACAAGTTTTAATTGTCATATCAAAGGCCGAATATGTTCTCAAACAAGTTAAAAAATCTCCCAGCTCCCCTGGAAAGAGGCTGGTTCTCTTTCTGAATGAAGAGACTGCCAAATGTAACTTTTTCTCAGGTTATAAAAGCACAGTTTAAACCTATAAATTTGCTGTTTAAGTTTTTAAAACTAATCGACTTTACCTCAAACCTACCCTGTGCAGCAAAGTTAGTAAGCCCTGAAAAACAGTTTCTAGTGAATATGCAGAGTTCTCCCCACCCCCACCAACTACCATGCCCGCATTTTCCCAGGGCCTAGAGGGCTCCATTAAAATTTAGCTAAATGTTTGATAGGAACCATGATTTTTCAAGAATGATATGTAAAGTTTACCCAAAGAACCTAAGACATTTTGTACATTCAAAATGTTTACACTTTGCTGTACTTAACCATCAGTAAGATTGTTCATTTTTACTAATAATACATACAATGAGTATAAATAAATAAACTACAGATAAGCTTTAAAAAATGTATTAACAATACATTGTGCAAAAACTCGTAACAATCTACATTCTATGCAAATACCCTGACTAAAATATACAGGCCGTGTCCTCATACCCTCATTCAGTTTTTGCACAGTCCTTGGGCCAAATCAAAGGCTGGGAACAATCAGCAAAATTCCACTGCAAGCCATGGAGGTAATGCTGATTTACACCAGCAGAAGAGCTGACCCCAGGTGTGTGCAAAAATACCACAGAAATCAGTGGGAATTGTGCTTAACTAAGGACTAGACAGTTTGTACCCCATTAAAGTGAGTGGAAGTTTTGCCATTGATTTCCATGGAACCAGGCTCAGGCCCTGGGTAAGGACGTCAGCACGTGGCCCTGTGCTGTGCTACACTACTCCACTTCAGTGCAGAAACAATATTTGCAAAAGAAAAACTTTTTTTTTTGTTTTTATCACTGCTGTTCAGTAACCGGTTTTAGCGCTGCATTTCAGAAACTGCCTTTCTGTGAGATCTGAAACAAGACTGCAAGTCTTTCTGAATCCATTCCAATTTGATTATCCAGCCCAGGTAGGCTATTTTGATCCAAGAAAAATGGCTCAATGTCTATTAACCAAAAATGTTCTTCATTAGGATAAAGAACAGCCCAGTTCCTTGGCACGGGAGTGAAGAACTGCATGTGGAAAAGGAGAGGGGCAGCCTTCCTACCATAGCTGTGTCCAGAGCCGGCTGTCACTTCTCCAAACGGACGATGGCACCTGAGCCGGTTTGGAATCTGCAGTCCTAATGAACTCAGCCAAGTTTTGTAAGCTGAAGATCTCCATTTATCTTTATCGTGTCAATTGCTGACAGTGTTTCAATACGGTGGTAAAAATCAAAGAGCTGATGTCCATCCACAAATATTCTAAAACGGGGATGCTCGCAAAGTATCTCAACCTGTAAAAAATAAAGTGATGAAGCGTGTTGTTCACAGCGTAACTGGGAAGTTATTTTACAGAATGCAAAGACCCCACCAGTAGC
This sequence comes from Hemiprocne comata, assembly GCA_020745705.1. Lineage (NCBI taxonomy): Eukaryota > Metazoa > Chordata > Aves > Apodiformes > Apodidae > Hemiprocne > Hemiprocne comata. The sequence continues at coordinate 66,795,707 of CM036588.1, read as the reverse complement.
CTTTAAGTACTGTTGGTGTGGTTACGCAGTTTGCCACTTCTGTGTCACGTAACAGCCAGGGCTGAGACCAGTTTGCCCCCATGACACCAGTTACACTATGATGGATCTGCTCTAACTTCACAGGGATATTAATCCAATCTCACACTGTCATGGCCAGAAGGACTCTGGAACCCAATCCCACTGGCATGAGGGAGGTTTTGCCTCTTGGAATAATGCCAAAAACAGACTCAAACTGCTAATTACAGGGGGAACAAATTGCATCTCCAACCTAAATCTTGCATTCCTTGCTAGAGAATTATTTTGCTGCAGAATGAGGGGGTAGTTCCCTCTGCAATGCTTTTTACACTTCCGTTAATTGACTGGAAGGAAGCGCACATGAGAGGAGGGATAGGTTTGCCCTCCCCTCCCACACATACTCACAGAGCTGCTGCAAAACTAAAAAGCCTCACTATTGTGGCTGCAGACAGTGCAGGACTCCCTGTTGGACTAGACTCCACACTGGGGCTGCAGTGAGAGAAATGCAGCGCAGGATGGCTTGAATTCAGCTAGACAGTTTGCATGAGGCACAAACAGGATCAGGGAGGGACACAGTTCATCATCCCTCCTCCTCGAGCCCTGCGGAAATGCTCTGGAAAAGCAACAAAGCCTGGAACTGAACAAGCTTGGACAGGCTGGAAGATTCCTGATGTTAGGGGTGGCTTGATAGAGTGCCCTGTAGTTAAGCTTCCCTGGAGCTGCTCTGGCAGGAAGCAGGGATAAGAGTTCATATAACGTGCACTTCTCATACAGGCCCTTGGAGGCCTCCAGGTCTGGACAGGCTTAAGAAGAAAATCTACTGGGAAGCCACATGTAAATCCTGGGTCATTTCAAGAGGCTGGTGGTCTGGAGTGAAGTGCTGCTTCCAGGCACTCGACTCTACTGCTATTACAGCATATAAAAATGAGAATGGGGCCAGTGACCAACCGACTGAGCCAAAGCCCAACTGACTTAGGGCACGTTGCAGTGGGAGAAGCGGCAGCTGACAGTTCAGGAGATATTAAGCTCCTAGGGACCTGGTAGCACAACTCGTAACAGGGAAGTGCCTGTGCTGCTGCAGAGCTCCTGTGTCACTGCGGCAGGTGCATTCAGCCTTAGGCCTTGTTATGTAAAAAATATGGTTAGCCTCAACCCTGCTTATGATCCATTTTTTCAGATCACCCTGGGCCACGCCAGAACAATAACTGGACTGGATCACCAGTCATTAGCAAGAAGACTTAATAGTCTAATTTATTCACTGAGAGGGAGACCATCAAAGGTATGAAGTCAATTGGGAGCCCACATTCCATTGTGCATTTGGGGAAAAAGAGGATAAAAAAAGAAAAACAACAACTCCCTTTCTACAGTATCTCATGCCAAATGTGCAGTATTTTCAACTGTCATTAGTGGGACACCCACAGAACATGCTCTGCGTAATTTGTCTGGCTTGTCTGAGGGCCCAGCCACCACCCACTGCAGCAAGTAGTATAACCCTTTCAGCCAGAGCAGGACCAAACCTCCAAGCCCTTTCAAGTGCATTTCCCACATGCACCAAAGGGTGTTGCCAGTTTTGATGGGAGAGTTTGAAGAAGCAAGTAGAGCGCAACCAATTTGCAGCAAAACCAGCCATAAACACCCTCTCAAAGCCCAAGCATCTGGGGAGACTGAGCTTTTGGGGTTGGGGGAGATTATCTTGGGGGCAAGAAGGATTAAGAGAGTTTGGCAGCTGGTCAGAGCATTGGCATTTAGCAGAGGGGCCAGCGAGGTTTCATAAGAGGGGCGGGGAGGAGGAGGGTTTTTCTGGGTCAGCCGCATGGAGAAGGCATGCAGCCTTTTTTCCTCAATGTAGTGAAGCCACTGAGAGAGAAGCAGCCCTCTGCAGCTGCACACTTTGTTAGTCCTGATTTGCAAAGACATCTTCATGTAACCATAAACACTACAGATGGGAATCTGCTTCTAGGTCAATCCAGTCCATCCCTTGCACCACAGCATTCCACGTACACCATTTTCAAGTTACTACAGATTTAACTTTGACAGGAGATTTAATCCCAGGGTTCAGAAAAGAATACCACTATTGCTTAGCTGTTTAATCTGCTAACATGAAGGGCTACGGTAAACCTCAGTGTAACATCCCAGGAGACAAAGGCTGAACAAGATCCTTATATTAGCTGCGCTAAACGGCAAACAGTATGTCTATTAAAAAAAACATTAAAAAATGCGGCAGTCCCACAGAATATTTACATTCTCCAGTAATAACTTCTAATGCACTAATAACATAGAAGTACTTTTTAATTTATAGCTATAAAACTAGGCTCAGGAAGCGCGCTTCATCCACACAGTATTACAGCCTCCGACCTGTCATAGCACCCCGGTGAGGTGTTCGTAGCCCCACTGGAACGCAGCAGCAGCAGCAGCATTTCCACATAACTTTTGATCAACACAAACAATCCAGCAACCGGTGTCTCAACCAGAGAAGTGTGGGCTACACTGTGATTTCATGAGAGGCAAGTCGGCTTCTGCTGCAACTATGATCACATTACACCTTATCAGATACGGCACATGCCGCTGGCATCCTGGTACTCACCCTAAAAGGCTGGTCCGGTATAAATGGAAAGTAAGGAATAGATGATTGCTCTTCCCCCCATTCTCCGGCTACACAAGAGTTTCTGACAAACTGTCTGTCTGTAAACACGGCTTTCAGTTCAATAGCTACATCCGCAGGAGGATCTTCTGACTCCCCACAAGTCAGACTGATGCCAAAGCTGCAACACAAACAAAACGGCTCTCATTCAGCTAGAAACAAGCCAACAAGCCCCAAATGCCGTTTCTCAGCTTATTAAAGCCATTGGCAGTATCGTGGCATGGGGGTGACAGCTCAGCTTGCTCAGGGAATGCTCCAAATGCTCAGCAGGGACAACAACATGGTTACAGCACATAATATAGCACATATGTGCATGTGCGTTGTGCATATATGTGTATATATATGTTTATATATGTTTATATAAATGCTCTGTATGCGCCCTTACTCCCAAGTGAAATGTTGGGAAACAGAATCCCTTAAAGAAATGCCCCCTCTATGGGTCAAAGGAGAAATCAGCACGCTATATTTAAAACGATAAAAATAATCCCTTTCCAGAAAGAAGGGATCCGTGTCTATGTGTGCTTGTGTGCGTGCATGTGGCCTCCCCCCCCTCGCCCTTTCCCCGGGCCCAGCGCCCCCGGGGCGGGCCGCCCTGCCCGGGTGTTACCTCTCGGGGTTGAGGTCCACTATGCCCATAACTAAGATCTTCTTTCCCGGCCTCATTCCTCCTTTGATGTGCCCACAGAATGGGACGATCTGTAAAGGACAGGGGGAGATTGTGGCGAGGGTCAACTCGGCATCAGCAGCGGCCGCCGCTGTGCAGCCGAGGGGGAGGGGGGGAAGGGGGCTAAAGGGGTTAAAAAGAAAACCCAAACAAAACCCTCAAGAAACCCAAATAAAGGTGATTTACCAGGCGAGGGAAGTATACATCAGCTTGCACCGGGGATCCCAGGGAGTTGTTTAAATGCCCGTCCTCTATTTTCTGCAGGTAAAAAGGAGAACGCTGAGGAAGGGGCAGGCGGAGCCCCCCCTCCCGGCCACCACCCCCGCTCCGCAGGTGCCCGCCGTAGTGGGGGGGTGTCTGCTCTGCCCTCCCCCCCCCGGCCCCGGTCCCCATCCCCGAGCCCTGGGGAGGGGGCAAAGCGGCACTCACCAGCGCGTCCCGCTCGGCCACGGTCCCCGCCATCTTGTGGAAACGGCGGCAGCGGCGGCGCTGGGGACGGGGCGGAGGGGGACCGGCGGGGGCGGGGGAGAAGGAGGGAGGGGGTCTGTGTGGCAGCCCCGGCGGCTGAGGGGCAGCGGCGGAGCCTGAGCGGGAGCGGAGCCGGTGCAGAAGTAGGAGGGCGAGGAGGAGGAGGAGGAAGAGGTGGAGGAGGAGGGGAGGTGGCAGTCTCTGCCTCGCCCGGCGGGGAGCCCAGCCCCTGGCCCAGGGGGGAGCCGGGCTGGGCGGGGGCTGCTGCCGTTTCCTTCGCTCCGCAGCCTGCCCCGCGGCGGGGTCCGGCTGGGAGGGCTGCGGAGTCCGGCTCTGAGCGGGGCGACCCTGGCCGGGCGGGCCTGGCCGCACTCGGGCCGCGCCCCCGCTGACGAGGGGCGGCTGGAGTAGAGGAGGGGGCCTGGCTGTCTCCGGGCTGGGGTGGGTCCGGGGACCCCTCACCTGGGGTCTGCAGGTGATGAGTGCTTGAAGAGGGGCTACAAGAGCCCCGACCCCCTTATTTCAGAGAACACCTTTATTTCTGAGCTTGAACACCCCGGCGAAGAGGCCAAGCCGGGCATCTTGGGTAACTCCCTTTCTCCAGAGACGGAGAGATGGCTGAGCCCCCGCAAGATGAACTGTCACCCCGCTCCCCTCCGTGCCGGCGTGGCGTGCCCTGCGCTGTGGCGTGGACCCTCGGGGAGTGATGGATCCCCGGGGGTGCGAGTCGGCGAACGGCTGCTTTGGTGGGACACGTCTCCCGCCGGAGGGTGGCACGGCCTGTCACAACGGGACGAATTGCAGCCTCTCGGCCAAGTCAGGAAACAGCTCCTTTGAAATCCTCCCCTCCAACCTCCTAATGAGGCACGGTAATTGCGTAAATCGACCGGTCGACTGTCGGTGGCTGGTTCTAGAGCAGGAGCTCCTATTTACGTGCCGTGCCTGTCGTTATGCAACGTGGCGGTGCCTGTGGGTGTCCCGCTCTGTGGAGAGCGCAGCGAAGCTCCTACCACGGCCGCCAGCCCTGCTTGTAGTAGCCTTGCAATGCCAGGAATCCCTTGCCTTTACCACAGCAGGAGTGACTTATCCCAGCAAGCATGCTGTAATGACCCTGTTGACAAGTTTGGGGTCCTGGGAGGAAGGGGGGAATTGAGGAAGGTTTTCTTCTCGCTTCCTTGCCACTGGGATTTGGTGGCATGAACATCTCTTCAGCAACGTGACACAGCAGCTGGGCTTGGCCTGCTTTCTGCAGGACCTCGTGTGGGTCAGTTGGCTTTTCGTGCCTCTTACTTGTGCATTGGGCTAGGTTGGTGCATGTTACCATCCCTCCTCTGAGGCACTGTGAGGATTAATTACTCACATTGAGTAAAGCAGAGTGGAAGAAGCTAAGTCACTGCACTGTTTAGGGTTTCAATATGATGGTGTGTGTCCACTGGGAAATGCTTGCAATCAGTAGGTGATGCCGTTTGAGAAATCAAGAGCTACTGAGAGTCAGTACAGGTTGTGCAAGTGTTTAGACACTTGGCTACTTTTTCAGTAGTGCCCACTAATTTGGGGATGTCTTCATCTCTGGATGCCCAGCTGGAGATGGCTCATAGAAGCTTATGATTGTGCATACAGCTCTGCTGGAAGTCACATAATGTAGTCAGGGCCTCTTCAGATGTACAAGCACAGCTAGACGTGAAGGCAGTGGGCATCCCCATGTCCCAGGTCTCAGCATGGAAAACCACTGGACTTTTTTTTTCATGCCAAACATTGGTTGTCAGCTGTTACCACGTGGAAAAGCACCTTCCTCAAATACTGCCAGGAGACTGAATCCATAAGCAGTGCAGTAACATGAAACCATCACACATTAGAAACAGCTGGCTTTTGAGTGGTAAGTTGAGTGTCTTCAAAAGCTCGCCACAAAGAGAAACTAGAGTTAGCTTGATAGTTATGTCAGCTCCTGTGTGTTTCTCACCTCACCAGTGCTGATGCCAGCTGCATTATGCTTATTTTTCTGTTGGCCTGAGAGAAAACGGGATTCACCCTAAGATTTTTATTTTTTTTTACTGGTACAGAATTACAGAATGGCCAGAGCTCTTTTCAGAACGCCTCATCTTTTCTTCTGCTGTACAGGGAGACACTTTATTAGATAAAATTAAATTCATTGGACATAAAATCAGGCCAGCCAGTTGTTTGTGCCAAAGCATGAATTCTTGTGAGGAAAGAGAGAGGTCATAATTATGTCTTTGTTTTGTAGCTGGTTTTAGTTGAACTTTTTTGTTTCAAAATGATTAAATAGCAAGACTTGGCCATTTGTCTAGCTGCTTTGCCTTGTGCTTGTCTTTTTTGATGTGTTTTCTGAAAACTAGCACAAATGCGACATTGGTTTTGTTGGCCATGGAAAGATTGACTGGAACAACCTGTAGTATGAAGTTACGATGGGGGAGGACATGCCCATTTTTTAAGGCACTGGTCTGTGCATTTCTGTTTCTCTGCCACATTCTCCTCTTGCCCCATAACAGCCCAAGAGGGCATTGAAAATCCTATTTGCACCACAAACAAGGTGAGGTGGCAGAGCAAGAGCTGTGCCTCTGTGTGCCGCTGTCCTACCTGTGTGATGGCTGCTCCTGTGGTTTCTCTTAGGGAGGTGTTTTCCAGCAGAAGAGGACTACCTACCTCTGCACTGCCCAGCAGTCTGTGGAACGGGGTTGCCTTTCTGTGTAGCACTGAGCCTTGCACCCCCGCAGGAGCTTCCCTGAGCCCCAACTTCCCAGCAGGTTCCCCTCAGCAAAGGGCTGCAGAGTGAATGTTACCATCTAAACTACACTTGTTCTTCTGAAAAACGTAGAGGTCTGAGCCAAATCTGTTTGCTCACCCATGCAGTCCCTGTTAAATCATCTGCACAAAATGGGCCCTGTTCAGTATTTGTGCCAGTCTTCTTGACAGGAAAGCTCTTGACGTTTCATGCTTGAGGGCCTGAGCTTGCATACCTCATGGTAGTACCTGGAGCAGCACAATAAATATTTGTGCCCCACTGAAATAATGCTGAGGTACAAATTACTGAACTTGACTAGCTGACCAAGTATAAAAAAACCTTGTGGATGACAGGTATTGTCTTCAGTTTCTGCTTTTGTACAGCCTTTTGCTCAGTAGGAGCCTGGGACTCTAGAAATACTGAGAATGATATAAAGATTAAAAAGAAATGGCATGGTGTGAACACTGTTTGGGAACAGTTAATGATGCGCCCAGCCCAGCCACCAAAGCCATTGCTAAGAACTGGCAAACCCAGAACTTCATCTTAATCCCAGCACCCTGTATCTTGCAGCCACTCCCTTTGATGATTTAAAAAGGTGTATCTAATTCTTAGCTGGCCTTCACCAGAAAGGAATGCTGCACGATCGCAATTTTGGTGTGGTATAATTACCCTGCCTTTCTTGCCCCATTACCACTGACATTGCTCTCCTCACGCCTGGGTTTATAAGCTGACTTGTACAACCTCTCTGGTTTGTTTTGCTTTTTAATGACATTGGTGAGAAGATGGGAGGTGTTTGCTGGTTTCATGGAAGCTTCCTTTGGTTTCTGGGTGGCAAGGCACCGAAGTCCTGGTTTTTGCTAGACTTGGAAAAAGCTGAGTAATACCATAAAGAAGAAAGTCTGGGAGTAAGTTTGATTCAGTGGTTGGAGCCAAATGTGTAATAGTTCATATGAATGCTTCCTTTTGAGAATTACAGCGGTAAAACTGCAGTGCTGATAAGCAATTATTTGGGTTGGGTATTTTTATTTTTTTTATCTTTGTAGCTTTGCTACTGCAAATCCTCAAGCAGAGAGATCTGGGAGACCAAACCCAACCTTGCATAAATTTGGGTGGGTGCCCAAGGCAGGGCTTGGGAGAGGATAGTGCTGGCGATGTGTTGCAAGGGGCTGGAGAGCAGAGGGGGAGATGTTGGACTTGCCCTCTTGCTGTGTGGCTTCAAAGTGTCCCGAGGATGGATTCCCCTGGCACTGTGTACTGAGTCTAATGTGCGAGGTGCCAGGTACCTGTAGACAGGTTCATAAGCCTGCCCTCCCACACTCACCTGTAGGACAGATAAATGACAGTTATTGGTATGGACAGTGCAGGAGGCGGTGTTTAGCACGCCTGGGCGCTTTCACAGGCTAGTGCTGTCACATCTTCATGGACAGAGGAGGGAATCCAGGGCCAGAAGCAGCACCCCTCTCTTGACATTTACTTCATGTGGCTTCCTTGCTTCTTGTTGCCCCCTGAATTATCCTGGTCTGAGTCTTGCTCTTAGGGATTCAAGCTCTGTCTGTGCATGAATCCAGTGGAGACTTTTGGGGCTCTCAGTAACAAAGGCTGTGTAAACTGGTGTTTAAGGAGATGGTCCTGATGAGTGAGTCATTTGGTCACACACAGAACTGCTGCATGTCTGGTGCAGCACACGTGCATATCAGAAATATTTGTCTTGCAGATTGTTTACTGGAGTCTGCACCAGGAACCAAGTGTATGTACATAAAGGCATGTAAGATAAGATACTAATTGCTGATTGAAAGCTGTTCATGTTCAGGATCTTTCAGCTCTTTCAGTCCCTTCCATGGGGAACTGATGTCCAAAGCATGGGGCAGACAGAGGTAATACCTGCAAAGTTGTGGTGGGAGCTGCCACCATCCATAGGGGACAGACTGTGTTTTTACAACCTAGGGGCTGGTCTTTTGTGATGTGCCTTATTTGGGGCTTCTTTAGCATTATCACTGTCATATCTCAATAATTTTGTCACGAATCTCATGATGTTGGCTCTTTTTTTTGGATGTCCTTGTCCTTTCACAAGCACCTGGCTTTTATTTTACTTATGAATTCATTTTTTCTAAAGAGGCAATTTCTAGCCTCTCTTAAAGAGGCAAATTCAAACAATTTCAGAATGTGGCTACTTTCCTAAGTGAAATCTGGTGGCAAATAAAAAGGACTGGTTGGTTTGTTTGTTTATTTATTGTGATTGTCAGGCCAACCTCATGAATTTAAATGGGGGAATTCCTGAGCCTGATGTATCATGCCTCTATACATCTGGCAGAGAATTTGGAAGAAGACTGCAAAATTAATTTTACCCGTAAGTATCAGCATGTTAAGTGGTCTTTCTATGTACATTTAAAACTATTAGTGATTGTTGTACCTCCTCTTTCTACCTGTCCCCTAACAAGAGGTGGCCTTCCCACTTTGGAAACAGAAAAGATGCACTTGTAACCTCATGTCAGTGGCCTAGGGAGACTTGCAGACAGAGGGTCGGACTGACTGTGGATGCCCTAGGCAGGGGAATAAGGAATCCAGAGAAAGCCCTGACTGAGGCGCAGTGGCTTAGGGACCTCCTTGCTAAGCAGGTGGCAATACCACATAGCTCCTGACTGGAAACCTCAGCTACTGCTTCCTCACTAACATGCTGACAAAGAAGTGAAGACTATGTCTGTTCAGAACTGTACGGCAGGACCAAGCACAGGACAAGACAATGCAAACAATTCCAATGCACAGTTACCCATGGCCACAAGAACTCATTTTACGGTCACATTTTTAGGGATTTCTTTTGCTTCATCTTAGAATTCTGCTGGTCTCGACTAAGCTATGCCAGCACTTCAAGCCAATCCCCCTGGGACATAACAGTCCTAGCAAGACCGAACTTCAGACATGCCAGGTCCTGGAAACCTGGAAGAATACTTGGAACAAAGAAGGTTGCCCTTAGTGCAAGAGGATCTGGTAGGATCAGGTGGTAGCAGATAAAGATAGAGAACACTGAAGAAAAGTGGAGATGCACAGGTTCCTGATGGTCCCCGATGGGGTGCAGCCTCAAGTGCTGAGGGAGCTGGCATATTGGCTTGTGAGGCCACTCCAGAAGGGAGAGGTGGCTGAGGACTGGAAGAAAGCAACCACCCTATGGGCTAAGCAGAAGTACAGTGGATGGAAAGGGGCTGAGTGGCCAGGCCCAAAGGGTGGTAAACAATGGCCCCAAGTCTAATTGGAGGCCAGGAACCAGTGATGAAGCACAAGGCAATTGGGACTGCCAGAAGATCAGAGGCAGGTAATGGTTCCCCTCTGCTGTGTCCTGCTGTGGGCTCCCCACTGCAAGCCGGAGGCGGCCATATTGGAGAGAAGCTCTGCCCAGTGCCCCCCAAGGGCCCGCCCACTTTCCGTTGGGCCTGGAACATTGGTCAGTTGGAGCCAACGGCCGCCAGAGCCAGTGGGACAGAGCTGTGCTGGCACGGAGCAGCGCTGGGAAGAGGCAGGGGCTGGCCGAGCAGCACCAGCACCCGGAGCAGCCGCTTCCCATCCTTGCTGTCAACAGCTGCACCGCGTCCGTGGTGCCCGGCGAGGGCCCTCCTGTCCCGGGCGGGATGGGCCAGGTCATCTGCTGCTGCAGCTCCAGGTGGGCTCTGTCCTGTGGCTTGGGCACAGGTGGGACTGTCACAGCTGGGCCCCGCAGCAGCAGCCTTGCTCATGCCCTGTGCTCTCTGCTCTGCAGGGAGGCTCTCAGCGATGCTGAGCTGGCGCTGAGTGCAGACGTGTGGCTGACCCGGGGCCGCAAGAGGAGCGAGAGGCGCCTTCTCCTCCTCCAGGAGGAACTGGTGGTGGCCAAGTTGCGGTAAGAGCCTCAGAGCCCAGTGGCCTTTGCCCCTGGCACCAAGGCAGGGATGCCCTGGCAGCAGCCCCCCCGGCCCCTTGGTGCTGGACGCACCAATGTCCGTCCCAAGGGCAGGTGGGGCACAGAAAGGGCTCTGCGTGGGGAGACCCCGAGGAGGCCACCTCCAGCTCACTGCCTGCCTCTCCTCCCTGTAGACATGGCACCACCCTGCGCCCACAGCTCCGCCTGCCCCTGGACCAGCTGTGGGTGCTGAGCGGTGGGAAGGAGCCAGCAGGGGAGCAAGAAGCAGAGGAGGGGGAGAGAGGCAGCGATGAGGCCATGACCTCCCTCATCTTTGCCTGGCCCGCCGGCTCCTGCACTGCCGATTTTGGGTGAGCGCTGCTGCCACGTCCCCTGGCCGGGCAGGAGAGGTCTGCAGCCATGCCCCTGCCGTCCTGTGCACAGCCTCTGGCCAAGGGTGGTGGGCAGCGGGGCCTGAGGCTGGTTCTCCTCTCTTCCTGCAGCTCCCGGGCACTGAAGGAGCTGTGGCTGGGCACACTGCAGGGGTAAGGCAGGGGGAGGCTGCAGCGCAGCCGGATGGGGGAACACAGCTCCCGGCTGGGGAGAGGTGCCCCCGTGGCTGCGGGCAGCTCTCGGGCACAGCTCCCTGGCAAGAGAGGAGAGGCAGCTTGGGGCTCAGCCAGCTCTCTCGCTGTCCCTGCCTGGTGCACAGGAGACCAGAAGGAGCCACGGGAGCCCGCGTGACCCACCTGCCATCGCTCAAAGTCCTGGAGAAGGAGATGAGCCACCGCCATGCCGTGAGTGTCTCTCTGGTCTGGGCTGAGTCCCCCCGAGCACTGCTGCTGCAGCCCTGCAGCAGAGGCATCGCTGCTCACCTTCTTCCCCTCTTCTCTCTTGCCCAGTGGAGGACATTCAATGCCAGGAGCCTGGAGAGGCTGTTGCAGGGCCAGGCAGAGGTGAGCATGGCTGCCTTTCACCCGCCCCAGGCTGTGCCGGGGTGGCAGGGATGAAGGAATCAGCTTGTGCAGGAGGGAGGGAGGGAGGGAGGGAGGGAGGCAGGTTCCCGCGGTGCCTTTCGTGGAGCAGAGCGGGTTGGGGAGCCAGCAGGAACGCCGGCACGTGCTGGCTGGTGGTACTGGGAGGAAACCTGCTGTGTGGGGCAGAGAGCCCAGGAGGGCAGAAGGTCCCAGCTGTGCCAGACTCAGGCTGCTGGTGCCAGGCAGCAGCTTGCCAGTGGCCCTTTCTGCTGCGGGGCTGCTCTCTAAGTGCAGCCTGGTTCTTGCAGGCTGATACCAAGGAAGGGCCTGTGGCACCTCCATCCAGCAATGGAGGGGGACTTCTCCGCACACCAGGTGAGTTTTGCGAAGAAAGGCAACCTCCTGGAAGCGGTTGAGCTGGGCTCACTTGTCCCCTGAGTGTCACCATGCAGGTTGGGCAGCTCAAGAGAGGACATCACCTGGAAGAGCAAGGACACCGGCTGGGCAGTGACTGCTGGACGTGGTTCTGCGGGGACATGGAGCCTGTGCTGCTGCTGCCCACCACTTGGAGGAGGGCAGGGCGAGGGCTGGGATGGAGCGTCCAGCTGGCACACCAGCTCTCAGGAGCCTCTGAGCCAGAGCCACAGCTCCAGCCGCTGCTGCCCTGCCCGTCCTGCCACGCCGCTCAACTCCATGCTGCAGGCAGGGCCGGGCAGGGCAGGCTCTGGGAGCGCTGGCCTGGTGGTCCCCAGTGATGGGCTCTGAATGATTTTTCTGTGCAGCAGGAGGGAGCAGCAGCAGCAGGAGGAGGGGGCTGCCCTGGCCCTTTGCTCTGCAGCGGAGACCGTCCACTGCCCAGGCTGCAGGGCAGGCGGGCTCCGGCTGCAAAGGGGCGCTCTTTGGGCAGCCCCTGGCAGCGCTCTGCGGGGAGGATGGCACGTTGCCCCGGCCCATCCAGGTCAGCCAGCCTGGGCAGGGACAGCCCTTTCACACTGCCTGCTCCACAGGCAGTGTCCCCAGGGGCTGCGGGGATGGGGGCTTGGTCTCTCCCTCCGCAGCAAGGAGCCAGGTCTGGGACAGTGCTCTGGCCACCGCTGTTGGAAGGCAGCTCCTCAGCCAAGTCACTGTTGTCCTGCCTCTCGTGCAGGAGCTGCTGGACGTCCTGCAGCAGCAAGGACCGATGGAGGAGGGGATATTCCGCAGAGCTGCCAGCGGGACGGAGCTGCGGAAGCTGCGGGAGGCCCTGGACCGTGGCGAAGATGTGGACCTGGGAAGCCAGCCTGCACTCCTGTTGGCCGTCGTCTTGAAGGTGAGCACTTGTGACCTGCAGCTGCAGGAGCTCCTGGCTGGGCTGGGGTGTGCAAAGGCTCAGCTGGAGCCATTGTCCTTGCAGGACTTCCTCCGGAGCATCCCCTCCAAGCTCCTCATGAACAACCTTTACGAGGAGTGGATGGCAGCGATGCAGAAGAGCAGCAGGGAGGAGAAGGTGGAGGAGCTGAAAGCGTAAGTGTGGGCAGCAGCCTGCCTGTTGAGCAGGAGCCCTGACCACTGGCTGAGAGCAGCTGGAAAGCTGCCCAGCACAAGCGCTGCCTTGGGCAAGCCTGGGGGACGGCTGTGGGCAACACCTGCTTGATGAACCGTGTCTTCCTCTTGCCTCAGGGTGGTCAAGAAGTTGCCTGTGGCCAACCTCCTCCTCCTGAAGCAGCTGTTGGGTGTCCTCCAGCACATTGGCCACAATGCAGCCACCAGCAGGATGAGCTTCAGCAGCCTGGCCATCTGCATTGGGCCAAACCTTCTGAGCCCACCCAACGAGGAGCTGCTGCCACTGGAGGCCCTGCTGGAGGTCAACGAGAAGGTAGGCTGTCTTGAGCGGCTGGCTGCAGCCTTCCCAGCCCATCAGACAGAGCTCAGCCTCTCAGAGCTCTCTGGAGGCCTCTTGCCTTGACCAGAGAAACGCAGGTGGGGTGGGAACCTGGAGGAGCAGCCCCACAGCCACAGGCTTCTGAGCAGAGGCAAGGCTCAGGAGCGGGAAAGGCTGCTTGCTCCGTTTTCAGGCAGCCGGCTTGAGACCAAGGGTTTGATGTGTGCAGGTGAAGGGGCTGGTGGAGTTTCTCATGGAGAACTGCAGAGAACTCTTTGAGGAGGAGACAAGTGCAGCCGAGGAGTGTCCAGCTGCCACGGAGAGATCTGGCGGTAAAGGGGGGGACTGAGGGTTGTCACAAGTTGGGGCTTGGGACACCAGGAACCTCAGCGTCCTTTCCGGTGAGGTTGAGCCTCAAGTGTTGTCCTCCCAGCCCCGCTTGTCCCATCGCCTCTGTTTGGCCACAGGCCCTCGGGGCAGGAAGGCTTTGCTCTGCAAGGTGAGCTGGAGCCTGCAGAGAGGGCATCAGAGGGCAGAAACCAGAAGTGGGGCAGGGCTTCGGGTGGGTTTTGCTGGAGCTGTTTCTTACTGCCTGGAAGTCCCTTTGCTGCACATGCTTTTTCTTTCCAGATGTGCCACTGGAAGAGGCAAGTGTCCCTGCAGGCCAAGGAGACAGCCAGCATCAGGCAGAAGTGCTTCCTCTGCCGCCTCCACCCCCCTCGCTGCTCGGTGTCCCCAAGGAAGCAGGGGGAGATACAGTGGTGGAGCCTGAAACGGGAGAGGTACGTCAGGTCCCCAGACACCGTGAGAGCGTGTCTGCTGTGGGAGGGGAGCTTCTGAGGAGGCCAAGTGGCTGCTGCGCCTGTGCCTGGCAGCAGAGCTGGTGCGTGCCTGGGCTATTGCTCCCCCACTGCGATGATCCAGAGCAAGGAAAACTGGCAAGGTTGTTTCTCCAGTGCACTAGGCCTGGCCTGAATCAAACGCAGTGCCCACAGAATACCTACAAAAATCAGAGGGGAGCAGCTGTCAGTTTCACAGGGGTTTTGCTCAGGTCTTGCTTGGTCAGAGCTTCATCTGGGGGTGGGGCGTGGGGACTGTGCGAAGTGTGGCTGATCCAAACCAGCCAAAGGGATCTCCTCAGGAGAGCTCAGGTAGCCATTTGGCAAGCAGGCGCTTACAGCTCCAGGTTCTCTCTTGCCTCCAGCCAACCCCAACTTTTCTGTCACAGGCAACAGCTCCAGCTTTGCCTCCAGCTCCCCACGAGAGTGCGGCAACCTCCCTGGGGCGCCCAGAAGAGCTGGGGAGCCTTTGCGAGGACAGAAGGTAAAATGAGCTGGCTTTGGCTAAAATCAGAACTGACTGCAGGGGATCGGGGCTTTCCCTAACTCATAGCTCTGTGGGGTGGAAAGGTCTGCAGGCTCTCCCCAGGACAAGGGCAACAGAAGAAACGGGAAGAGAAAAGCAGCCTGGGGAGAGTGGAGCGAAGGCCTCGTGGAAGAGAAGAGGAGGAAGAAAGAAGTTCTTGGCGTTGGACTGAGGCCAAGATGCAGGAAGGTCCGGCAGGTCACGAAGCCCAGGTGAGTACCAGGCTCTGCTGCCCATCTTCCCCAGCCCTCATCACTGCTCCAAGTCAGTCCAAGTCACTGGCAAGGGGCGGCAAGGGATGGTGCTGCTGGGCAGGTGCTCCATGGCAGCTGTCCTGGGGCTCTCCTTCGAGCCCTGCTGCGTGGTGCAGGGGCACTGGGCATCTCTGCACATGCACAGCTCTCCAAGGGCATTCCCATGGGGATAAGGCACAGAGCCAGCCCGCAGCCATTGCCCACAATAGCTCTCTCTTTGGGGCCATCAACAATCCCTTGTCAGCTCTGCTCCCCAAAGACAAGTGCTGCCTCTTCCTGCCATGGTGGGTTCACCAAAGCTTTCTGACGCTGTCGTTGCAGGTGCTGTTTTACTGTTACTGCTTGACCTGCTGTGACTCCTGGGTTCCCGCAGTTGCTGTTCAGAATTAAAGGGTGTTTTCTGTCTTCTGCCTGTGTCTGCTGTGCGATCCTGTGCAGTGGGGAGCTGTTGTTTGGTGATGAATCCTAGGGGCGGAGTTTGGGATGGTCCCTTGTCCCAGCATCCTTTCCAGCGGGCATCAGGGCTGGGTTGAGGTGCTTTAGCAGTGAAAGCAAAGCCCACAATCGCACGTAATGGCTGAGGTTGGAAGGGAGCTGTGGAGGTCCTCTGGCCCAACTGTTGTCCCAACAGTGGGGACTGTCACCCGGTGAGTAAGAAGCTGATCCACACACAGAGTTGTGATATTTCCTGGAATCAGAGAATCATAGGGGTTGGAAGGGACCTGTGAAGATCATCGAGTCCAACCCCCCTGCTGCAGCAGGAACACCTTGGGCACATCACACAGGAACGTGTCCAGACAGGTCCTGAAAGTGTCCAGAGAAGGAGTCCAGTTCTGTGCAGAAAAGGGAGCTAGGTGGTATCCTGCAAAGCTAGCTCAGCTTCCTGAAGCACAGGGGCTGCTTTTATACACAGAACCATGTAAAATGACTTTGCCTCTAATGAAGTTCTCTCCCTCATACACATGATTGGTGAACTAGTTCTTTGCTTCCGTTGGAAGTGACAGTGCTTTAAATTTTCCCTGTGCAAACTGGGGCTTTTTGTTATTGGGGGTCCCTCTAACCTCATGGTGGGCATTTTAGCATGCTAGTGAGACATTAATATGCTGACGAGATGGTAATAGGGTGAGTTTGCTTAGTCAGCGTTTTCTCCCTTGTGCTCAAGCCTAGAACCAAGGTAAGTGGTGGGGAGTACTCCTTGCCACCCCTTCCATCAGTCTTGCAGGCTCCCGTCTCAAGGACAGGCTGTTGACTGCTTGGGACATGTTTTTCTCTAATTCTTGCTGTTCTGGTGTTACGTAAGCTCAGTTGTTATTCTGCATGTCTCTTCGTTCTCCTTTATGTGAGTTTCCCACAACATTTCAGCTCCCCAAAATACTTATTTCAATGAGTAACCGACACCAATTCCCCTCTTTGAGACTTCAATTTAGTCAAAATTGGAATCATGGAAGTCTTGTTAATATTTCCTCTCTTATTTCAGAAAGTCCTGTTGTATTCTCTCTTTACTAAGATGGGGAGGAACCTCCTTAGGCTCGAGTAATGTGACAGTATTTGCTCCCGCTTCCTGACAAACTCGAGAAAAGCTGGGAGAACCGGAAGCCCAGCCCTTTTTTATCCTGCTTCCTTCTTCCTTGCTGCTGCCGTGCTCCAAGGCTCCTGCTTTCCCCTCAGCGCATCACATGCTCTGCAGAATCCAAATCCATCGGGTGCTCCTGAGTGTGCCCTGTAGCAAGGGACCCTCACCCACCTATTCCTGCGATCATTCAGATTGGGATTTGCATATAGTTGTATATAAGTGTACATCTCTGTTCCTCATCCCACGTGTTGCTCCCCTTTCCATGTTCCAGTAAACCTATTCCAGTTTTAATGCCCAACCTTTAAGTCTCTCTTCCTTATTCCCCTTTTATCTTCCCTTGGGAGGCTGGAGGGGGGTAGCAGAGAGCAATTCTGTCCTCTGGTTGTTACCTCCCCGCAGTTGAGTTCCTTTGCTAGTGCGTCACCGAGGAGGGCAGGGCTGCCCTTGAATCCTTGCGGCAGCACCGTCCAAGACCACTGCACTTTCCTCCCTGTTGTCGGACTTTCCCATTGGGATGCAACCATTGTTTGGCTTGCTTTGTGCACCGGGATGCAGAGGAAAGCGTCCTTCGGATCCAGAACTGTATAATAAACATTTGCCTTAGGTATAGATGTAAGGGTGCTGGTTTGGTTTGGTGGGATCTTTGGTAGTGGGGGAAGGGCCCCAAGGGTGGCTCCAGTAAGAAGCTGTGATGCTCCCCCAGCTCCAAAACCAGCCAAGGAGACATTAGAGAGACAATAGATGCGCCTCTGCCATTAACAGATGAAAGAACCGAGATAAGTCCTGAGCAGAGCGAGCAGTTAAAGAAGAGCTGAGCTGGAGAGGTGAAAGGCAGTGGTGGGGTGAAGATGCGGGTGGTTGGTGAGGAAGAAGGGGAAGAAGGTGCCCAAGCAGAAGTTTCCCTGCAACCTATGGCGAGATGGCAGGCTGTCCCCCTGCATTCATGGAGGAACGTGGTTGAACGTTCCCTGGGGGCGCCAGGAGGGGTGAACTTGGCCAGTGGGCTTGGATTTTGGGGCCAGTGGACTCGGACTATGCAGCTGTGGAAGACCCTGGCGCCAGGAGGGAGGTGACTGTTCCCGAAGCAGCCCATGACTCTGTGGGAAGCCCGCGCTGGAGCAGCTGAAGGCCCAGGCAGATGCGGTAGGAAGAGCAGTCTGAAAAGGCACCTGGGCATGGGACTCAGGAAGGACTGCAGCACAGGTCGTAGGGAAGGAGAGATGGTGCTGCAGCGGCACAGAGTCCAACTTGAGCACGCTAGAGCAAGTCTCCCAAGGCTTCCTCTGCAGCCAGCGGAGAATCACAGCCCTCCTGCACCTAATTCACAGCATTAATTTGGAGTTCAGGATCTGGAGAGAGCCCGAAGGCAGGAAGAAGACTGCTCCCTGTTGACCTTGCAGAGCCAGATCAGCCGATGGCAGCACGTCTAACCTTCACAGGAACAGTGTCAGCACTGGAGGGGAGCCGGGGGCTTGGGCAGCATGGTCTGCACAGAGAGGGAGTGTGTGTCTTGGTGCCTGCAGCTTCTCTTCCGAGATCACCCATGTATGTGGAGCTGCTCTGCTGTGTCCTTGGTGCCATGAGGCGCCAGCTCTCTCCTTCAGGAGCCCCAACGACAGTGCCTGAGGCTTGAGTCATGGCCTGTGACCAGCTCTGCCCACAGAGTCAAGGAAGAAGGACTTTCCCTAGGGAAGAGGCATCAGAGAGTGGATGAGATGGAGGAAAACTTCACCACGGTTTTGGTTGTAGGTGGAAAGTTCTCGATCAGAGAGGAATTCTACATCTTCCATTGCACGGCATAGGTAACTGGCTGTACAGCCCTTTTTTTGCTTTGTTGGATTATTCCTGCAAGAGGCTGATGTTGATACCGAGTAGAGGCAGAATGTCAGGCAAAATGGCTCACTGAATGGGAATGCTAGAGGGCAATTGACTTGGCTATTAAAAAGCCTCATTTTTATTTTATTTTTCTTTTAAGGAGGCGGGGGAAAGAGCATGGATGACTTATCTTGATAGCTCCTCAAGCATGCATTGTAGCAGTCAAGATAGAATATGCCTTTCTCAGGTGCCTCTTCATTTTTGCAGATGCTGAACTCACTCTGCTGATCAATAGCCCACTGAGTTCATTAGACACCTTTGATTTTCATCCTTTGGCTCGAGAGCTAAATGCAACCTCCTGTCACTGCTGTTGGTACAATTAATGCAGATTATCTGCTCTCTGCTGTCTAATAATCTAGGCTACCAACTAACTAAAGATCTATGCCAGAGTACGTGCAAGTCGACCCGATGTCACACATAACACCAGTACTGTGAAGAGAGGTGAAGTTCAAACAAAGCACGAGACAGTTTGATCACCTTTTCTTAGCTTGCAGGAAGAAAAGGGGGAAGCACTGCAGGTAGAGCACAACAACATGATACGGATTTTCCCGCTAAATTTCTGTGGGAGGTGATGTGCTATCAAAGTGCATCTCTTCAGACACGTGGGGCCGTGGTGGAGCCCAAGTTGACCAATTAGGAGCTGGCAAAGTGCCGCTGTGGCAAGGGCTAACTGCATCCTGTAGGCAAAGCATGGGCAGAAGAAGGAGGGCCGTGATGGTTCCCCTCTGCTGTGTCCTGCTGTGGGCTCCCCACTGCAAGCCAGAGGCGGCCATATTGGAGAGAAGCTCCGCCCAGTGCCCCCCAAGGGCCCGCCCACTTTCCGTTGGGCCTGGAACATTGGTCAGTTGGAGCCAACGGCCGCCAGAGCCAGTGGGACAGAGCTGTGCTGGCACGGAGCAGCGCTGGGAAGAGGCAGGGGCTGGCCGAGCAGCACCAGCACCCGGAGCAGCCGCTTCCCATCCTTGCTGTCAACAGCTGCACCGCGTCCGTGGTGCCCGGCGAGGGCCCTCCTGTCCCGGGCGGGATGGGCCAGGTCATCTGCTGCTGCAGCTCCAGGTGGGCTCTGTCCTGTGGCTTGGGCACAGGTGGGACTGTCACAGCTGGGCCCCGCAGCAGCAGCCTTGCTCATGCCCTGTGCTCTCTGCTCTGCAGGGAGGCTCTCAGCGATGCTGAGCCGGCGCTGAGTGCAGACGTGTGGCTGACCCGGGGCCGCAAGAGGAGCGAGAGGCGCCTTCTCCTCCTCCAGGAGGAACTGGTGGTGGCCAAGTTGCGGTAAGAGCCTCAGAGCCCAGTGGCCTTTGCCCCTGGCACCAAGGCAGGGATGCCCTGGCAGCAGCCCCCCCGGCCCCTTGGTGCTGGACGCACCAATGTCCGTCCCAAGGGCAGGTGGGGCACAGAAAGGGCTCTGCGTGGGGAGACCCCGAGGAGGCCACCTCCAGCTCACTGCCTGCCTCTCCTCCCTGTAGACATGGCACCACCCTGCGCCCACAGCTCCGCCTGCCCCTGGACCAGCTGTGGGTGCTGAGCGGTGGGAAGGAGCCAGCAGGGGAGCAAGAAGCAGAGGAGGGGGAGGGAGGCAGCGATGAGGCCATGACCTCCCTCATCTTTGCCTGGCCCGCCGGCTCCTGCACTGCCGATTTTGGGTGAGCGCTGCTGCCACGTCCCCTGGCCGGGCAGGAGAGGTCTGCAGCCATGCCCCTGCCGTCCTGTGCACAGCCTCTGGCCAAGGGTGGTGGGCAGCGGGGCCTGAGGCTGGTTCTCCTCTCTTCCTGCAGCTCCCGGGCACTGAAGGAGCTGTGGCTGGGCACACTGCAGGGGTAAGGCAGGGGGAGGCTGCAGCGCAGCCGGATGGGGGAACACAGCTCCCGGCTGGGGAGAGGTGCCCCCGTGGCTGCGGGCAGCTCTCGGGCACAGCTCCCTGGCAAGAGTGGAGAGGCAGCTTGGGGCTCAGCCAGCTCTCTCGCTGTCCCTGCCTGGTGCACAGGAGACCAGAAGGAGCCACGGGAGCCCGCGTGACCCACCTGCCATCGCTCAAAGTCCTGGAGAAGGAGATGAGCCACCGCCATGCCGTGAGTGTCTCTCTGGTCTGGGCTGAGTCCCCCCGAGCACTGCTGCTGCAGCCCTGCAGCAGAGGCATCGCTGCTCACCTTCTTCCCCTCTTCTCTCTTGCCCAGTGGAGGACATTCAATGCCAGGAGCCTGGAGAGGCTGTTGCAGGGCCAGGCAGAGGTGAGCATGGCTGCCTTTCACCCGCCCCAGGCTGTGCCGGGGTGGCAGGGATGAAGGAATCAGCTTGTGCAGGAGGGAGGGAGGGAGGGAGGGAGGGAGGCAGGTT
The DNA here is from genome assembly GCA_020745705.1 of Hemiprocne comata. Lineage (NCBI taxonomy): Eukaryota > Metazoa > Chordata > Aves > Apodiformes > Apodidae > Hemiprocne > Hemiprocne comata. The sequence continues at coordinate 66,775,072 of CM036588.1, read as the reverse complement.
CCCGCGGTGCCTTTCGTGGAGCAGAGCGGGTTGGGGAGCCAGCAGGAACGCCGGCACGTGCTGGCTGGTGGTACTGGGAGGAAACCTGCTGTGTGGGGCAGAGAGCCCAGGAGGGCAGAAGGTCCCAGCTGTGCCAGACTCAGGCTGCTGGTGCCAGGCAGCAGCTTGCCAGTGGCCCTTTCTGCTGCGGGGCTGCTCTCTAAGTGCAGCCTGGTTCTTGCAGGCTGATACCAAGGAAGGGCCTGTGGCACCTCCATCCAGCAATGGAGGGGGACTTCTCCGCACACCAGGTGAGTTTTGCGAAGAAAGGCAACCTCCTGGAAGCGGTTGAGCTGGGCTCACTTGTCCCCTGAGTGTCACCATGCAGGTTGGGCAGCTCAAGAGAGGACATCACCTGGAAGAGCAAGGACACCGGCTGGGCAGTGACTGCTGGACGTGGTTCTGCGGGGACATGGAGCCTGTGCTGCTGCTGCCCACCACTTGGAGGAGGGCAGGGCGAGGGCTGGGATGGAGCGTCCAGCTGGCACACCAGCTCTCAGGAGCCTCTGAGCCAGAGCCACAGCTCCAGCCGCTGCTGCCCTGCCCGTCCTGCCACGCCGCTCAACTCCATGCTGCAGGCAGGGCCGGGCAGGGCAGGCTCTGGGAGCGCTGGCCTGGTGGTCCCTCCCCAGTGATGGGCTCTGAATGATTTTTCTGTGCAGCAGGAGGGAGCAGCAGCAGCAGGAGGAGGGGGCTGCCCTGGCCCTTTGCTCTGCAGCGGAGACCGTCCACTGCCCAGGCTGCAGGGCAGGCGGGCTCCGGCTGCAAAGGGGCGCTCTTTGGGCAGCCCCTGGCAGCGCTCTGCGGGGAGGATGGCACGTTGCCCCGGCCCATCCAGGTCAGCCAGCCTGGGCAGGGACAGCCCTTTCACACTGCCTGCTCCACAGGCAGTGTCCCCAGGGGCTGCGGGGATGGGGGCTTGGTCTCTCCCTCCGCAGCAAGGAGCCAGGTCTGGGACAGTGCTCTGGCCACCGCTGTTGGAAGGCAGCTCCTCAGCCAAGTCACTGTTGTCCTGCCTCTCGTGCAGGAGCTGCTGGACGTCCTGCAGCAGCAAGGACCGATGGAGGAGGGGATATTCCGCAGAGCTGCCAGCGGGACGGAGCTGCGGAAGCTGCGGGAGGCCCTGGACCGTGGCGAAGATGTGGACCTGGGAAGCCAGCCTGCACTCCTGTTGGCCGTCGTCTTGAAGGTGAGCACTTGTGACCTGCAGCTGCAGGAGCTCCTGGCTGGGCTGGGGTGTGCAAAGGCTCAGCTGGAGCCATTGTCCTTGCAGGACTTCCTCCGGAGCATCCCCTCCAAGCTCCTCATGAACAACCTTTACGAGGAGTGGATGGCAGCGATGCAGAAGAGCAGCAGGGAGGAGAAGGTGGAGGAGCTGAAAGCGTAAGTGTGGGCAGCAGCCTGCCTGTTGAGCAGGAGCCCTGACCACTGGCTGAGAGCAGCTGGAAAGCTGCCCAGCACAAGCGCTGCCTTGGGCAAGCCTGGGGGACGGCTGTGGGCAACACCTGCTTGATGAACCGTGTCTTCCTCTTGCCTCAGGGTGGTCAAGAAGTTGCCTGTGGCCAACCTCCTCCTCCTGAAGCAGCTGTTGGGTGTCCTCCAGCACATTGGCCACAATGCAGCCACCAGCAGGATGAGCTTCAGCAGCCTGGCCATCTGCATTGGGCCAAACCTTCTGAGCCCACCCAACGAGGAGCTGCTGCCACTGGAGGCCCTGCTGGAGGTCAACGAGAAGGTAGGCTGTCTTGAGCGGCTGGCTGCAGCCTTCCCAGCCCATCAGACAGAGCTCAGCCTCTCAGAGCTCTCTGGAGGCCTCTTGCCTTGACCAGAGAAACGCAGGTGGGGTGGGAACCTGGAGGAGCAGCCCCACAGCCACAGGCTTCTGAGCAGAGGCAAAGCTCAGGAGCGGGAAAGGCTGCTTGCTCCGTTTTCAGGCAGCCGGCTTGAGACCAAGGGTTTGATGTGTGCAGGTGAAGGGGCTGGTGGAGTTTCTCATGGAGAACTGCAGAGAACTCTTTGAGGAGGAGACAAGTGCAGCCGAGGAGTGTCCAGCTGCCACGGAGAGATCTGGCGGTAAAGGGGGGGACTGAGGGTTGTCACAAGTTGGGGCTTGGGACACCAGGAACCTCAGCGTCCTTTCCGGTGAGGTTGAGCCTCAAGTGTTGTCCTCCCAGCCCCGCTTGTCCCATCGCCTCTGTTTGGCCACAGGCCCTCGGGGCAGGAAGGCTTTGCTCTGCAAGGTGAGCTGGAGCCTGCAGAGAGGGCATCAGAGGGCAGAAACCAGAAGTGGGGCAGGGCTTCGGGTGGGTTTTGCTGGAGCTGTTTCTTACTGCCTGGAAGTCCCTTTGCTGCACATGCTTTTTCTTTCCAGATGTGCCACTGGAAGAGGCAAGTGTCCCTGCAGGCCAAGGAGACAGCCAGCATCAGGCAGAAGTGCTTCCTCTGCCGCCTCCACCCCCCTCGCTGCTCGGTGTCCCCAAGGAAGCAGGGGGAGATACAGTGGTGGAGCCTGAAACGGGAGAGGTACGTCAGGTCCCCAGACACCGTGAGAGCGTGTCTGCTGTGGGAGGGGAGCTTCTGAGGAGGCCAAGTGGCTGCTGCGCCTGTGCCTGGCAGCAGAGCTGGTGCGTGCCTGGGCTATTGCTCCCCCACTGCGATGATCCAGAGCAAGGAAAACTGGCAAGGTTGTTTCTCCAGTGCACTAGGCCTGGCCTGAATCAAACGCAGTGCCCACAGAATACCTACAAAAATCAGAGGGGAGCAGCTGTCAGTTTCACAGGGGTTTTGCTCAGGTCTTGCTTGGTCAGAGCTTCATCTGGGGGTGGGGCGTGGGGACTGTGCGAAGTGTGGCTGATCCAAACCAGCCAAAGGGATCTCCTCAGGAGAGCTCAGGTAGCCATTTGGCAAGCAGGCGCTTACAGCTCCAGGTTCTCTCTTGCCTCCAGCCAACCCCAACTTTTCTGTCACAGGCAACAGCTCCAGCTTTGCCTCCAGCTCCCCACGAGAGTGCGGCAACCTCCCTGGGGCGCCCAGAAGAGCTGGGGAGCCTTTGCGAGGACAGAAGGTAAAATGAGCTGGCTTTGGCTAAAATCAGAACTGACTGCAGGGGATCGGGGCTTTCCCTAACTCATAGCTCTGTGGGGTGGAAAGGTCTGCAGGCTCTCCCCAGGACAAGGGCAACAGAAGAAACGGGAAGAGAAAAGCAGCCTGGGGAGAGTGGAGCGAAGGCCTCGTGGAAGAGAAGAGGAGGAAGAAAGAAGTTCTTGGCGTTGGACTGAGGCCAAGATGCAGGAAGGTCCGGCAGGTCACGAAGCCCAGGTGAGTACCAGGCTCTGCTGCCCATCTTCCCCAGCCCTCATCACTGCTCCAAGTCAGTCCAAGTCACTGGCAAGGGGCGGCAAGGGATGGTGCTGCTGGGCAGGTGCTCCATGGCAGCTGTCCTGGGGCTCTCCTTCGAGCCCTGCTGCGTGGTGCAGGGGCACTGGGCATCTCTGCACATGCACAGCTCTCCAAGGGCATTCCCATGGGGATAAGGCACAGAGCCAGCCCGCAGCCATTGCCCACAATAGCTCTCTCTTTGGGGCCATCAACAATCCCTTGTCAGCTCTGCTCCCCAAAGACAAGTGCTGCCTCTTCCTGCCATGGTGGGTTCACCAAAGCTTTCTGACGCTGTCGTTGCAGGTGCTGTTTTACTGTTACTGCTTGACCTGCTGTGACTCCTGGGTTCCCGCAGTTGCTGTTCAGAATTAAAGGGTGTTTTCTGTCTTCTGCCTGTGTCTGCTGTGCGATCCTGTGCAGTGGGGAGCTGTTGTTTGGTGATGAATCCTAGGGGCGGAGTTTGGGATGGTCCCTTGTCCCAGCATCCTTTCCAGCGGGCATCAGGGCTGGGTTGAGGTGCTTTAGCAGTGAAAGCAAAGTAGAGGTTCATAGTACAGTTGGTCCTCTGGTCCAACTTCTACTGAAGTAACCTCACACAGAATAGGTTTCCCGGTAGCATGTCCAAATGAGTTTTGGGTATCTCCTTAGAGCAGCACTGTCTGGTCAGAGCAACTGCAAGGAAGTTGGCAGGGCACAGTGGCCAGGAAGGGCTACATGTCCTTCTGCAGCCATCATCCTTCTTCAGCTTGCAGTCTTCTGTGGCATCCTGCATTCACACTGATTGTCAGGCTGTTCCCTCTGAACTCATGGCAGAGGTAGAGTTTAACTTCCATGATGGGCAGTCTATATGCATTAGGTCATCCAAAAAGCTTTTGAAGTGGCTCCAACAGCAGCTGGACTGTTGAGGCTTTTGTGCATCCTGGCTGGACACAGGGGAGCCCTGCACCCTTATGGAGGAGGAAGGATGAGCCCTGACCCTAAGTAGGTAAGTCTTTTGCTCATAAACCCACAACTTGCAAGTTACAGATTGCCATTTTTGAATTATAGAAGTTGTGAGTTCAAAGCCTCATTAATTAGTTTGTGAATGAGTGAATTCACGTTAGACTGGTCTGTGCAAAGGAGATTGAGCCCTTGTTTGATTTTTCTTTTGTTTGTTTGTTTTCCCAATGATCTTATAAAACATAGTTGAATTTATAGAGTACATTGCTCTTTAAATGTTGGAGATCCAAAGAGAGGATGAAATTGCTCTGTTTAGAAGAGGCTTCCTGTTGCTTTTCATTGTCTGCAGGACATGGTGGTGGCTGTTTACTATTTTGAGAAGCTCCACAGAAAATATTCTTATTATAACGAAGATCTGTAAGTTAAAAGACGTGCTTTAATATTTCTGTTTTTACAGTGCTTTCTGCAAATGAAGCCTGGAGTATGGGAATCACATCTTTACATGTTAACTGTCAGCCCCAGAAGTTAATTCTATATGCAGAGGAAATTCTGGACTCAATCACATGTGGGCAATGCAATGCCTCCCTGGGTTTGCTGGATATCACTGGTTGGTCAGAAGTGTTATGCTGGTTTCGGTGCATTAGAACCAGAGTCAGCTTCTGACTGAATCCCAAACCTTTGCAGGTACAGCATCAGACTGACAACTGTCTTTCATCCTCCAACAGTGCCCTCAGAAGACCCCAGTTTAATCAACGCATTTGCCCAGGCAGGGAACAGGGCCACTCCTGAGAAGAAATGGTTGGATAGAAACTGCTCTGTGCATCAAGCCAGGGTTTCCCTGCCTCTGCAGGTGCTTTATTCTTACTCAGGACTTGTTGCAGCCTGAACTCATGCTCCCACCTGTATCTTTGGAGGTATTCTCTGTTAGCGACACTTGGCTCTGACAGGCTTCCAGCTGTCCATTGCAGCATTTCAGAGATAAATAATTTATTTTGGAAGCACGTTTTGTACATGACTTAGAAAATGGAACAGAACAGGAATATTGCAACAGTGAACTGCGAGGTGGAAAAATACGTCCTGCCCTATAGGTTCTAAGCATTGCACTTCGCCATCCATTGTTTCAAAATTGCTTTCTCTCCCATAATTATCTTCAAAAGAGAAGCCTGATCCAAAGTGTTTCCTTTTTTTTTTTTTTTTTTTTTCCAGGGTGGCTCATTGATTTCCATTTTTAATAATAAAGGTGAACAAACAAAAGAAAAAACCCACAAAGATATAGTACCTACCATTTAAAATAGACAAAGCGCTTATATGTGCTACCGCACACTTCATCTGTGGCCATCAAAGTGTCTCACAGAGGTCATAATCCTCATTTCAAAGATGAGGAAACAGAGATGCTGAGGGGGAAAGGGACTGGCTTAGCAGGTCAGTGGCAAAGCAGGGCGAGAGTCTCCTGAGCCTGTACTGCAGGTGGAGATGAGGAGCAGAGGAGAACAAAACCATCCTCACCTCATCAGGACAGCCCAGGTGTCAAGTGCAGTGAAGGTACAGCAACACTGCAGGGAAAGCAGCAAATCATGCCTCAAGCTGTGGAGCCAGTGAGGCCTGGTTTCCTCCTGTTTTGTGTCTAAAGGGTAGTCCAGGGTTGTCTGACTTTGTCCTTTGATGGTGCAATTACGGGGTGTCACTGTGGCCTTTCCCTCACCAAGGGCACTATTGGAGTCTGGCTCCTCAGCTTTGTTGTTTGTTTTCCCAAAACTTTCGGGTACTTGAGAATTTTTGAGCCTTTCTCTCAGGTGTAATCATTATGAGCCAGTGGAGTCACAAGAACGCATCCTTGCGTGCACGCACACAAGCATCCACACACAGACGTGTCTGTCTTGGCATTGCAATGCAGGGGGTAATCCTATGGAGCAATCAGTCAATATTTCAATACTGTAGATTTCTGGTTTTGAACTTTTTTTTTTCTGTAACAGAGTTCTGAAAGTGGATAAAGGGTGGTAGAGTAAGGATGTTCACAATGTTATTTCAGTAGTCATTTTTGTTTAATCTTATGGGAAAATGCTTCCCAAGGGGAGACCAGAAATTGGACTTCCAACTCTGTAACTGCATCTTCTTTGAGCCTTGAGAGCCTCACCATGAAGTGAGACTCATTCAGGCTATTCATTTGATTAATAACTTGAGTGAGAAGACTTTTTGATGCCTGCAGCCATGCTGCCTTGGGTCATGGTCCTGTCATATCTTCATTACCCAGAGAGGGAAAAGTTGAATGGGAGTTTTGGTGTCAAATTCTGAAGTCATGATTTTCAAGCTTTCTTGATTAGTGAACTCTGAAAATACTCTGGAGGGGCTGTTCAGCCTCCTTGATGGTAAATTGAAACCTACTGATAAGAGGTTGGCTTTTTTAGCTTTAATGGACCCATTAAAGGTAGGCTATGGATGCCAGGTTGAAAACAATTACTCTAAAGAACACCCCTGGTATTTCAGGAGTGTTCCTCATGGCTAAGAAGAGCACATCTTTCCCTCTGAGGACTAGAAGACAGTTACTCCATGAGTGTATAGATTTTAATGGCATGATGTGGCCATGAAATAATTTAAGATCTTGGAGCATTTTCAGTAAAGGGATTTGCCTCTGAAACGAAGACACAATCTGGGGGATTCTCCCCCTCTACTTGTATTGTTGGAAGCAGCAAAATCAGTGGGAGCCAGAACCCAAGATCCTGGCTCTGTCTGTAGGAGAGAATCCATGCTCTGATTGTGCCTACATGAAGCTGTCTGTCTGGGCTCACCCCTCATGCCTGTAAGCGTGCAGGATGCTGTTGGACAGGTTGTCCTTGGGAGGTCAGCTCTTGGCTCTGGAACAGACTGACTACCTCTGTCATAAGCTGTACTACACAGCTGGTAGTTACTACCATGATAACCACTCTTCATGGTTTGCAGTGTAACCTGATTAACAGTGCATCCCTGTCTGCTCTCTGCTTCAGCAGACCAGAGTTCCAAAAGGTAGCAGGGGTAAGTTCTCTAGCTTTAACATTCACCCTCTTTGACCTTCAGCTCTTTTTTTTTTTTTATGAAGTCCATGTTAACCATCAATTAAAAAGACACAGTGTTGTTCTTAGTCCACAGGAGGGTTGTCAAAGTCTTAATAATAAACTCTTCTAGATCATCAAGTGAAATATGCTATATACATGCAGATTAATGTTAGTAGAAAGCCTGAAGGTCTTTACCTTGTGTGTCTCTTCTGTGGTGTCTGCTAGCAGACCTGAATACATTTCCTGCTCAGATTACTAATCTCAGATGTCATATATCAATAGAACAGACTTTTGCTCTTTATGTTTTAAATATTACAGTACATTGTATCATGCAACCTATGATAATACTGTTTAGAATCTCTGTTATTACAGCATCTCTTCATACTTTTGTTGTTACAGGTCCCAGAGGCATTGTTTATGGGCACACCTCAAAGCCTCAAAGACCTAGTAGTACTTCAGTTTTCCACATAGGAAAACCGAGGCCCATTTCCCAAGCAAAAACTCTCAGCCAGTGGTGTAGAAACTAGGTCTCCTGCCTCTCACATGCCTTCTCTCCAAGCACTGAGAAACTCTGCTTTCAAAAGCACTGATTACTACAAATTACAGGACCTCAACACGGAGTTTGCAAGTGAAAGTAAGTTTGCTAAACAGAATTTTTTCCCTCCACACACTGTGAGTGACACTTCCACTGGGAACTGCAGAGGGTGGGATACTTGTGTGTCTGGCTACTCTTGGTGAGATGATTGTTATGGTTTGGGAGACCCCGGCACTGTGTTGGACACCTATTGGAGAGAGAGGGGGTCCTTAGCACCCTGAGAGACTGGCAGGGGTCAGTATTCCCGCCCACTTCCTGTCACAATCTATAAAAGCCAGCAGAACCGGAAGCTGCTCTCTCCTTCCTCCTACTCCTCTTCCCTTGCCGGGTGTGCTGCTGGTTTCCTTCAGCTTCCCACGTGCTTGCTCCAGAATCCAACTACATCGGGTGCTGTGAGGAGCTGTGGACCTCTCCTGGAGCGGCCCTGCGTTCCCCATATCCCTGCCATCCTTGAGATCGGTTTTGTATATTTGTATATAAATATTTACTCACTTCCCCCCCTCCCCCCCGTTTTACCCTTTTTGTTTTCGTTGTGTTATAGTAAACTTGTTTCTAGTTTCAATTTCCAAAGTTGAAGTCTCTCTTTCTTATTCCGCTTTCTATCTTCCCTTGGGAGGGAGGAGGTGGGGGGCAATAGAGAGCAATTGTGTCCTCTGGTTGTTTGAGGTTCACCTTTAGTATTTAAACCAGAACAATGATTTATCTGGAGGAGAAAGCCCCCACCCATTAGCAACAGCTCCTATTCTACTAGTTGGATATTTAGTGTTTTGCGTCCCCAGGTGCTTCACTAATATTCTTCTCTTAATACTGAGCCTTTTCGCTGGTTGCCAATATGGTCCTCAGACTAGCAAGACTTCACAGCCTGTTGTTCAAAAAGAATTATTTGGAAAGCATGCAAAAATGGTGGTGGAGAAGGGATACCTGAAGATCCCGCTACTTCACACCTTACCAGGAGAATATCCTTGTTGCTGGACTAGGTGGTTGTGGTCTTCCATATTTTCTGATTCATGAACCTAACACTCCTCACTGCCCAGTGGCCTGATGTAGAGGTGAGCCAAGAAATACTTCCCTCCATCTAGCTGATGTGGGTGCTTTGAAAGAAGGTGCTAGCTTGATCTCTGTTAGATTGAAGATGGCATTTCCTTGTCTGACTTGCCTTTGGTGAGTGTCCTGGTCCCCTTGGTTGGTGCATCAAACCTTGGCATGATAATCATATCATAAAATGGTTTGGGTTGAAAGGTACCTTAAAGATCATCTAGTTCCAACCCCCCTGCATGGGCAGGGACACCTCCCACTAGGCCAGGTTACTCAGGACCCAATGTGAGAAGTAAAGCAAGGAACAACCCTCTTTTGTGCCTATTTGGTAGTGGGATTCAAAATGCACCTTAAGGAGGCAGGGGACCAATTTCCTTACCTTTCCTTATTGGCCGTGTTAGGTGTTAACTGCAATTAACCAGCAATTATGGGACCTCATATTGGAGATGTAGGTGAGTAGCTGAGGTTTAGGTATTTCATTGCTGGAGCCAAACACCTGGAAGGGAGGTGTGGGAGTTGCTCTCACCACACCTAAACCCTTGGTCAATCTGAGGCCAGAGTGCCCAATGTGAGTAATTGTCATCAATGGAGGAGCTGCTTTCTTTGCCCACTGAACAAGTAAAGCAGATTTTCCACCTGTTCCTTCCTCCCAAGTTTCTCCCAGCTCCTTCCAACTTCTTCACATCACTCCCTTTTCCTAATCTCCCCATCTTTTCTCTGTGGCTTCCTCCTGCAGTTTCAGCTCAGGCAGGCAACTGCCAGGGTGGTATGGTCATCCCAACTGAAGTGGGCTTTCCAAGGGCAATCTGAATGTCCTGAATAGTTGCCCGAACAATCCTCTTCCCAAAATCATCTGTGTCAAAAAGGGGTGTTTTTGCCTTGTGTTGCAATGATCATATGTAATTGTTAGTGAAATATCAAGGTCACCAGCCACTCCTGTTCCTAAAGAAGTGCTATGCCTTTTAAATGAGCAGTGCTGGAGGGCAGGGGCATTTACTGACCAAACAATCTGCAGAAGAGTGACCTTTCCATTTGCCCTTCAAAGCCAGGCTTGCCAAATTTTCCCAGGACCTGTGACCTGAATAGCAAGTTGGTGTCCTGTCAGGGTGGCAGGTCCTGAGGTGCCCATGTTTCCTGCCAGTTGTTTCAGTAACAGCAGTGATTTCACCATCCTTATGAAAAAAAGAATTCAGACAATCCATTCAGTCTTTCCAAAAGCAGAAATACAGCACGATGAGACACACCAAAACACATTTTGAAAGCAGTACAGTAGTTCAATGGACAGACCCTGAGGACACTCTGGGTCAATATACAGTAAGGGCTGTGCTGTACGATGCTTTTATTCCATCAGAGCAGGTCTATCACATTGATTTGTGCCAGGCAACAGCTGGGTAGCTTTTTTATGTGTAAATCCACTTCCTAACCTGGCAGACTGGTTTGTTTCTTCCATGTGTTCTGACAGGGATATCTATCTGGTCTTCTTTGCCAAGGGTACAGCTCCCTTAGAAATGTTTTTTTTCTGGAAGAGATTTGGGGAAAGAGTTATTTTTCATGATAGTTTTATGCCATTCAAATGTTAGTCTTTGCATAGCAGAGGTACATGTGGTTATTCTGTCATAAAAATGTGTGTTTGCATGGTTCTGGGAATCAGTACAAATTACACTACCAGGAACACATTTTTTGTTTATTTGTTGGAAAAGCCTGTTCTGTAATTGAATTTAACTGTAAACAAAATAAGCCTGGTGCTATTTTTCATTCACAAGCCATGCAGTTGAAATATATCCTCATGGACACCATATCGACAAAGGCAGCTGGGGGGGGGGGGGGGGGGGGGGGCAAGTGAGCTGGAGTCAGACTCATGTCACCACCTTCAGCTATCCAACTCCAGCACCAACAACTTGATACTGGAGACTCCCTGTATTAAGGATTTTAGGATGGGATGAACCACTGGGTTATAAAGGAGCACAGATCTGCCACTTACAGTGTAAATATCCAGTACCAGCTAGATAAATCCTGTGTTTGACCCCTGAGATCCTCAGCAGGACTCCAGACTGCCAGTCTCACCTCCCATTCACCCAGGCAGAGTGCCCAATGCAGGTATACAGCACCAGTCCCTGCTCAGCCTGACTTAATTAACAACAGCTTTATTATCTGGTAGGTACCGACAGAATATAACCCGTTACACAGAAGGCTCCTGCCCTGAGGACATTTCCCTGTAAACAGATGGCGAGCAGAAAATGTGACAGAAAAGCTCTGCCTTGGAAGATGTGTGATTCCTTTCCCCTTCAGATGCAGCATCATCGCTGGTTGATGCAGGCTTCAGTTACAGAAGAGGTCTCCAAGGCTAAGGCAACATGGATAGCCTGCCAGGGAAAAACCTGAAACCAAGGGAGGGAAAAAGATATTAGTATTCTCCGGTGTGGATTTTATTTCAGCCCGTCCCTCTCCCTCCGTGCTTACACTGTATGTATGGACTATGTAGGAGAGCAGCTCTGCCCAGGGAGGTGCAGCAACCACACAGGCAGGAGAAGGAGCAGGGCACAGCACGTACCCAACTTAATTTTACAGACTTGAAACAGATTTTGCCAGCTGACGTCATTACTTGTACAAGGTTGATGGGGATGTCAGCAGCAGAGACAGTAATTAAATCCCTGGCATTCCAGCTGGAGGCACAGCCATGTCCTGCTCCGTCTGAAGCAGACCTGGTCTGACACGTCAGGAGCCTTAACAGAACCAGGCCAGATTTGTCATTTTCAGAGCAAGAGTTTCAGAAGAACTACACACGCAGGATTTTTCACTATTTCTAAGCTGGAGAATGTGCACACTTCTGTCCCCTTCTGTCTCACTCGGCATGAGGTGACATGCTCGTCAGGGAACTAGCACTCATCTTCCGTCTAACTATGCAAGGCTTTCATTTGCATTCCCTCTTTGTTTTGTGTTGGGATAGCAGAGGTTTGCACTGGCATGCAAGGCCTTTTATTATTGCTCATCTACAACCACAGTCGCATTTCAGAAGCATTTTGGCAAACTGCCCCACTGGCAGCCAACTGTCGTGGCAGCAACTTCTCAGGCTGAAATGTTTTTGTTGCAATTCATTAGCCCATCTCCAGTATTGCACAAGGTTTTCCTTTCCCCCTCGTCTGTTTTGGCTGTATCAGAAGGTGTGAACTCTTTTCAAAGAATCTTTCATCTGTTTCAACATTTGGAGAGGGCCTGAATAAACACTTGTTAGGGAAAAGCTTAATGGGAAAGACTTAGTGAGTTTCTTGACATATTACTCGGGCTGACACAATCTCTTGCAGATGCAGTATTACAATAGCAATAACACAGCAACACATTTTTGACAGCATGGTGCATGCAAACCATGGTTGTTTTTAGTGGGGAAAACCACACTGAAATGGCTACCAACCCCTGATGTGTTCATTGCCTATCCTATGAGTGTTTTTCTTGTAGACATGCTCACCCAGTGGTTTCCTGAAATATAGAGGCTTAAAATTGGTAGGCGTTTTCTATCACTACCTGAATAACACTTAAAACTGTGGGATAATTAAGGTCAAGTGCTTTAATACTTTGATTCCCTTTTCAGGTAAAACTATTAATTCAACCAGATTAAGGACAATAGATGACTATCCATGAGTTCATCAGCTCTAAATCTAGGGTGTAATGTAAAATAAACACATCGTAAAACTTCTGCCTTCTTCTTCCACCTGTTTTTTAGACTATTCATCTATTTTGGAAAGCTTGTTATTTCAAGACTTTAAAACCATGTACACATGAGAAGCAAGTATGAAATGTTCACGGGGGATACTGAGGTCTTGATATGAAGCAGAGGTGGGAAAGGCAAGATGTTGGCATCCTTGGTAAGGAATGAAGTGAGCTACAGAATAGTATGCTGGGGGAAGGCATGCAAGGCTTGGGGATCACTGCCCAAGTTCAAATGGCTTCTACAGATACTTGCCTGTAATTACATATTTAAACCCAGACCTGAAGCAGTTCAATACCTGCACAAATGTAAAACTCGTGTCACCTAAACCTGTGCCTCTGTGCTTTGCTGAGTCAAAGCCTCCACAGGGAATGGGGTCATGGCAAGGGGATTTCTGATCTATAGACTACATGGACTGGGGCCAGCAGTTTTGGGCTGGTAGAAACTCAGCTATGAATGTCAAAGTCTATAGAAGTGCAGTCTCCAATAACATCTTTTATCTTATTATCTCAAGCCTTTTATCTTCACATTTTCTTGGCTGTTTGTTTGTTTTCTTTACATTTGTTTACATATAGTGAACTGAAAGTTTTTCTGGAAATGCTGGTATGGCTTTTAACTGTAAGAATGATTCACTGAGAATAATTCATTCAAAGATCTTGGCATCTATTTTCCTTGTAATCTGGTGGTGGATATTCTGTGATTTTCTTGGAAGGTTTTTCCCCCTGATTGTGCATGTTTACACTCACACCCACACAGACATACACATTTGCAAATGCAGACATTTCCCTCTTCTTCTTTTGGAGCTTTTAAGTTCTGGAGCAGCACATCTGACCTGTATGATTAACCCTTTCTGCTATTTATCTCCTGTATTTGTATCCAAAAGCACAACAGACCTTTTGAGGTTTGTGGCACCCATCCTGTAGGTTTTTTCCATACCATAAACCTCCCTAAGCTTCCAGCACAGAGCAAACTGCTCTTCAAGAAAGAACTTTGCTCTGTGCTCACTCTGGGAGACTGCTGGCTGGCTGGGGTAAAACCAGGCATTTTCCTAAGGAATTAAACAGAACAGCTCTGTTCCCAGGGCCTAGGATTTTTCCCTGGCATTGTTTAATTTCTTAAATATTGTTGTTGATATAGATGTTATAACTTCCTCACATTTAAATATCTATTAGCAGCAAAAGCAGTGAGCTCTGCCTCAGACTTCATAAGCCCTCAGGAGTTAATGTAACTAAGCCTCGACTTTGCAGTCTGTGAAACAAGCTTATATTGAGCATCAGGGGTTAAGATTTCCCCACTGGATGTGAAGTCTCTCATGAAACTTGGAGTGGCTCATCATTGTAATTCTTGAACTATGTGCTTTGTAGAACTCACAGTTTCACTTGAAATTTAGGCACCTAAAGAGAAATCAGAGTGCTAAGCACCTTTGAAGAGCAATGTCTTTTTTTTTTCTCTTTGTTCTGAAAAAGGCCATTTATGCAATGCCAGAATCTCTGTAGCTTAGTGCTGCACACTTTTTTTTTTTTTTCAGAAGTTAAAAGCTATTTTAATCACCAGCACAGCATGACCAAAAAAACTAGTTGCTTTGCAGTGAGGGTCGTATCGTTGCAATACTGACAGCTCCCTTAGGACCTGTACAAGGTAACTACCATGCTGTAGGTGAGCTGGGTTTAGCCAAATAAATGCAACGTAAGGAGCCCATAGCAGAATATGGAGTCACTCTGTAATTATGTTCCTGGTTTTTCTGCCTTGACTATGAAACAGAGTCACTGGAACAGGACAACTTTTATAAATTCAGGGAGGGTCAAAATTATTATAACTAACTATAACAACACTTGGCTCTTTGAGGGCTTTTATCCTAATGTCTCCAAGCCCTTGGTCTTCACAAAGAGAGATAAATATAATTATCACGGTTCTGAAGTGGGGAAAGCTGAGGCTTAATTAACTGTTCATGGATATACATCAAATCCGTAGCAGAGATGGGAACAGAAACCAGTTTTTCTGACTCGCATTCATTCATGCCCTAATCACTGGGTCCTGGTGCCACCTCCATCAGGTAGCAACTGCAGCAGGATAAACACGATAAAAGGTCCCAATGGGTAAAGCTGAGGGTGGCCCAAGGAGTACCCAGACGGTACCAGACCAGTTGAGGTCGCTCTGGGTTACACCTATTGCCTATGGTCTGGCATTTAGTGAACCCAGACCAGCATCAGGAACCTGCATGTTGTATGTGTGACAGAACAATTTGTTCGTCCTGGATTTGTCCTCATAGTAAGTTTGCTTATGGGAAAGGGTTCCTGCTGTGGCATTGCCCACCCAGCTGCTCTCTGCCACTCCACCACTGCAGCTCTGCTAACCTGGGACTACCGGTTTTATCCCAGTTGGGAAAGTCAGTGGCCTGGAATGAACCCACCGCAATGTACACCCTACACCATCCACTTAGGCTTCTTGCTTTCCAGTCTGCATCATTGTTCTGACCTGCCTCTCACCATCCATGCAGGCTCAGACCCAACCTGTGGCCACCAAGACCTGTGCTGCATGACTCCTTGCTCCCAAAAAGCCAAGCCATGTGCCTGGAAGAAGAGGCTGTACTAAAAGGGGCAGAAATGAGATAAGCTAGGCACTGATTCTCCTGAAAGGCTGACGATGGAGAAAGAAAGCCTTAAAATGTTCTGTTCTGAATAAAGTGTGCCAAAGCAGAGGAAAGGATCTTTCTTTCACCTCTCTCACTGACTCCAGGCCAGGTATATTCAAGCTCTCTCTTTCCTCAATGCCTACCCAGCCTGGACACAGAGCTGTGCTCAGCTGTGACCTCCTTATGCACCAACAGCAATCGTAACAGTTCTGAAAGTCAAGGTGCTCACGGCATCTCTGCAGGCTCACCTGGAGGTCTCTCCACCTGTCTAACCATTGATTTTTTTAGGTTTTTTTGGTGGAGTTTGTACAGTTGTGTTAGAAGTTGTCTCAGCAAATGAGGAGAATTCATTGCTAGACAAGTGACATCTCTTTCCTGGTTTGGGTCAAAATATAACCTTCAGCTTTTGCAATAGGTCAGATCCTCTCCCTGTGGTTCCCTGAGCACAGTGGCAACTGTCTGCAGCTATTTATCTACCTCCAGGAAGCAAATCAAGTTAAAATCCCCAGGATGAGATTTTTCTAGCATTTACTGATGACTTATTACATTGCAGCAAACTGAGGCTTTCACAACAGGAAGGGATTTCTATCTTGGCTGAAATAACATGCTTTTACACAACCAGCAGGTAGCCTGCTCACACCCTGGGCAATACCTGCTTTTGCTGAGAGTGGAAGTAGGTACAACTGTGGCAAGGGGTGACTCTGATGGGCAGAGAGAAACCTTCTAGCCACAAGGAAAAGACCTATTTAGCATTTACTCAGCTTACTACAGCACAATGTAGTTGGTTTTTTATCCCACTAAAGCTTAAGGGTGAGGGAGGATGCGGGTCTAGCCAGGACTGTACTGCAGGAGCAACACAGCCCCTTCCCCAAAGGCTTCTGCAGGAGAAACATGGGATGGGGCAAAGGGACTAGCAGGAGCATAACAACACAAGGGTTGAAAATAGGCAGATGCTGCTTTGCAGGGAATCACAAAATGATAGAAAAAAGAGAGTTAGTAAGTTAGATAAAAGTCACAGAAGGGCCATACCATTAAACTCTCTCAGGTGCCAAAAGATGATGGCTGACTCCACACTGACTCTTGGGAGCTCTCTCTGGCTTTTACTAATTCCCAAGCCATGCCCAGAAATCTTCTGGATGAGTGTTAATTTGCACAAGCCAGAAACCTGCCAGGGACAGCTCTGACAATTGAATTTCAGTGCCCAGGTGTAGCATTGGTCTATGCTCGCAAAGCCAAAGTCTTTGCTTGGCCTTTGGTGTTGTTTCCCTTGCCTGAATCTGATCAACTTCTTCCTGCAGGCAGCTGCCAGACCCTCCAAGCTACAGGCATGGGAAGAGGCACCTTAGGGATACCTGTCTCAGGAAAGGTATGGGTTGGGTGCACACAGGCACAGAGCTTTGGGGGAGTTTTCCTGTGCAGCTCTGGCAAGGGAGAGCTTCTGACGGTAAGAAAGGGTGGACCTGGCCAGGCCAAGCATTGAGCATAGGCTACTTGTTGCAGCAGATTGATGGACAGTGATCGTAAGAGCTCTGGAAGCTGTCCTGGCTGGTGCTGGTGTTGTTGACTGCAAGGCAAAGTAGCCTTTTGCTGCAGCAACAGTCACTCTCCTCTGCCCATTTTGCCAGCCAAAGCAGTAATCCAAGCTTTCAAGGATTCTCCATCCTAGTCCTTCCTTCCATCCCTGGCCAGATCCCAAAGGCAACAATGATCTGTTTTGCCTCTATGGCTGACAAGCCATGAGCTATGTCTGGTTATGCCACTGTCACATGTTCTCCAGGACAGAAGTGGACACTTCTCCTTCTGGTTTAAATGTACCTTTGAAAACTTGCTGTCTTAACTATGTTGAGTTAAAGTGGTCATTGACATTTTTGGATGCTGCATAAGTATACATGCATGTACACATATGTATCTCCTTTTTAAGATTCTCCAGTGTGACTTTATATCCATGGCTTTCAGCTCAGATGGCACCCACAGATACTCACGTGATGCTTTTTGCTTCAAGTGCTTGAAGAAAGAAGTGGAAACTCTGGTCCTAGTTCTGGTTGTAGTCTGATCTGTCACCCAGTTGCCTTCTTCAGAGGAGCAATCTCAAGAGAGGAGCTGTAGGAGTCCAGTAAAAGTGCTTATTTGTGATAAACTGCCTGAAGACTGGAGAAAGGCGGCAGCTGTCATCTGGAGGTGCTGCAGGTGGAGGTGTCATCGCAGGCCCCCCGTACCCCCTTCCCCGTGCAGTTGTGCCAACAACTGAAAGAGGAGCCCTGTGAGCAGCACAGGTTTCATGGGCATCACCAAATCCAGAAGCTATTCTTGGACACCACCTACTGGCTAATAGGACACCACCTATTAACTGTTCTCAGGATGAGCACTTGTGCAGGGTGTCGTCCACATCCCAAGCCTGGAAGTGAAGAGACAAACTTGACCCTCCTAGACCTTTTAAACTGATGTCATGCTTATTTTTCTGAGAGAGGGGAGCTGCCCCGGGGCCTTGTGAAAAGCTCCGTTATGTAAAGGAGGGATTTTTATGTAGGACCAGGAAAGGGGATGCCTGTGCCAAAAGAAGGGCCGTGAATGGAGGTGAAAGGTGAAAGAAACAAGGAAAAAAAAATAGGGAGAAAAAAGTCTGCAGGCACTAGTGAGGAATAAACTGGAGGTCTTCCCTGCCACAGCTCTGGGGGAGGGGGCATTTTATACCTATCAAGCACCAATTTAGATGCCCTTTCAAGACACACAGCATTTAAGTTAATGATCTTTCTTTTTTCATCAAGGTTTATGAGTTACTGAGAAAAAAATCTTTTTGGTTTTTGGATGCAGCATTTTAAATCAGAAAAGAAGAGGAGGTACAGCTTCTGACTGCTCTGCCTTTTGGCACCAATACCAAAAACTGTAATGCTGATGCTTATAATTCCTGACAGTTGTGACAGACAGGCAAAAAAGAAAGAACAAAGGACCATAGTGGTCAGTCATCCTCATTTGTGCAGCAGGCAAAGGCCATGCTCGACCTCTTCATGGTATTGCTGGACGCAATGTGAAGAAGCTTCCCAGATGCAATCGTTCCTCATGTAGTTCACAATCCTGTTCTGTGACCTGCTGCAGCTGTGAGGTTTCAGCAAAAAAACCCCAACAAGCTCTCAGCACACCCGTGGGTCCTAATTGCTCCAAACAGCCTCAGCTGGGGCCTCCACTGCTCTACTTAAGCTCACCCTTGGGCTATGTTGTTTGGCCTTTTAATTTTTCTACCTGGATGGACCCTCTGGGGATGTGTTGTAGTTTGTTTTTTTTTTCCTCTCCAGCTTTCTTTGCTGGTTGCAGCCCCTGTGCTGTGCCCCTGATGGGCCCTGCTACCAGTGCTCAGTTCTGCTCAGGTACTGGGGCTCTGTGGGTGAGGGCACTACTTGTGTGGGGGTCTCCTTGTCTCCCTTTGTGGGGCAGTGCTGCTCTGACCTAGATAAATACTATTGCTGTACTTCTGCTTCTTGTCCCTCAAGTAGCTATCTCCTTCAGGGCTCTGTTGAACAGAAGTTCCTCCTGTTATTTATGTATGTATCTTTTTTCCTGCTTATATCTGTCTTAGAAGCTGCCTCATCTAATATTTTCCTATAGAGAGGAGGTCTAGTTTTAAGATAAGAAACTAACTTTTTATCGTCTCATCAGAAGATAATGAAGCTTCTCATGCCATCATCTACTGAAGGCCTGTTGAGTCTCTCTGTTGCCTGCCACAGCGTTCCTGAGTCTGTTTATCTCCTTGATGTCTGTTAGGCTCCTGCCCACAAGCTGGTTTTTGCTTTCAGTCAGGTGAAGATTCAAGCCCAGTGATTATTTCTTTTTACATCTGTATTGCTTTTCTGTTCTCAGGGATGGTCTCACAGGTTTTCTGTAACTGAGTGCTGTGGATGAGATGGTTTCTCTGAAAAAATCTCTGCAAACTGGACAGATTGATGATGAAATTGTGCTGTGACTGCTACGAAAGAATAGCTTTGTGACAAGCCCTATCTTTATCCAAGGTCATCTGGGAGGCCATAGCTTAGCACTCATCGTTCTGGCATGGCCCGAGCTCTCTTCCAAGGTTTTTTCTTTTAAGAAACTGGTGATATTTTGGGTGTAAGTCTGACTCCTACTGATGGTTGGGAGGGCAGAACTGTAGCTGAGCTGTTCTGGTTCTGTGCATGCAGGGGGCTGAAAACTGCGAGATCTGAGCAAGCTATCAGTATATGCAGAGATCCTGCTGGCATCTAAGGGTAACCTCCTGCTTATAGTCAGGATGGTGTAGGGAGGAGTGTCTGCTAGCACTTTGAG
The DNA here is from genome assembly GCA_020745705.1 of Hemiprocne comata. Lineage (NCBI taxonomy): Eukaryota > Metazoa > Chordata > Aves > Apodiformes > Apodidae > Hemiprocne > Hemiprocne comata. The sequence goes on along the minus strand of CM036588.1, from coordinate 66,755,429 downwards.
GGGTTTTGTTTGGTTTTAAACACTAATTTGCTTTTCTGTTGAATGTAGAAGCTGATGCATAAAACATGTATCTGTCAGGATGACCTGCCTTTGGAAGCAGAGCTCCTTCAGTATAGTGTAAACAGGGTATGAGTCCATAGCATAATGACTTTTAATATTTTGAGTGTTATGAACTGATCATGACTAGAGAGGCCTCTTTTCCCAGCAAAACTTAAATTCTCTTCCTTCAGACACTTCTACTTTCTGTTGTATGGTATATTGCAAAAGAAGGCTTTCACTGCTCTGCCATATCTCCCAGGGATCTCCTTTTGGATTAATCCTGCCGAGTGAGAGATGTTCCTGGAAAACACTTGTGTGTCTCTGGCTCAACAGCCTTCCCTGATTGGGCAAGCACTCTTTTTATGGTGAGTAGAATCAGGAAATTTATAGCCTACACTGGTATAATGTGATCCAGCCATGACAGTGCTTTCATCATAATGAGTTACGGATCTAGTTGTTATTACTTCGTGTTATTAGTGTATCAGGTAGCTTTGAACTATGCTTGCTGGGAAGGATGAATGCAGTAGGCTGGAAGGAAAACACCAGAGCTGTCATGGTTCAAACCCACTTCAGAAGGAAAACTGTCTTGCATGTCAGGTATGGATGATTCTGTTGCAGAAAAAAAATCAAAAACAAAACACTTACTGTTGGGGTTTGCTCTTTTCAGTGTGCATTTCCTAATATTAAAGGTGGAATTCATGTGTTCCTCTCACATTGTTGGTGAGGTCGGAGTGTTATGGTTTGAGGGAGCAGAAACTAATTTTATGGTATTAATGCAATGACCTCTGCTGACCAAACCTGAGGGAGACAGCAGGTGTGATGCAGAACCCTGAGGAGGTCCAGGGGGCAAAACAGAGAAGGATCGTATGACCTCAGGATTCGCATCCTTTTTCTACCATACCCTGTAAAATGCCAGAAGGGTGGGAAACAGGCCCATTGGCTCCCTTCTCTCTTACAGTGCATATATTGGAAGGAGCCTTCTGGCTCTGTCTTCAGCTTGCTACATACTCTGCAGGATCCAACTCCATCTTTTGCTGAGAAGAGTCCTGACGCTTTTTCCTGTGTCAGCTCTGCCACAAGGGATCTTTGGACTCCTATATCAGCTACCATTAACATCGAGTTTTGTACATAAATATATTTGAATATTTTTCTTTAGTTTTCTACTTCTTACTATCCCTTCCCTGGTCCTTTAAATCTGTTCTAGTTCTAATTTCCAACCTTGAAGTCCCTCTTCCTTATTCCCCTCTTTATCCTCCCCTGGGAGGGCATGGGGTGGGAGAGAAGTAACAGAGCAATTCTGTTAACTAGGTTTTGGCCCACCCTGACTGCTAAACAGAGATGCTGAGAAAGTATCTGTGGTCATAGCGAGTCTTTTCACAATTAATACTAGCCTTGATTCTCCTTGATTCCCAGTTGCTTACAGGTAGTTGTTCAAGGTAGGTCTTATAGCTCCTGGTGTTTATATACAGGAGATTTGTAAGGCCAAGTGGTAGATTGGCAGATCATGTCGCCTATAAATTTGTTTTGCAAGAACAACCTTTCTGTGTTTTTAAAACAATGCATGAGAATGATGAACTGTAGGACCTAACTCGGTCATTTCCACAGACTTTAAAACAAAATAAGTTGTGATACACCTAAACTTGTGACTGTCTGAGCTTCTAATGCTGATGAAAGAGGTGTGGGGATTGACTGGCCACCCACCTGCCTTGTGTATGGCCTACATTACATGCCAGTAATATGCATTAGATCATAAGACTACTGAAGTCCTGCACTGATGGCACTTTCAGACATCTGGAAGCCATAACAAAGAACAAAAAGGATGTTGTTATACTATCCAGAGAGCTGGCAGCTCAGCTAGCTTCCTGTGAGAGCAAGCTTGTAGTGATGGCACTAAGGTTTTGTAGATTTTGACTTCAGACAAGCCTCAACAGCATAACCAGGTCAAATCTGCTAACGCCATAAGTTTCAATAAAAATTAATTAGTAGGAAGAAAGAAAAGGAGCAAGGGCAGGCACTGCTTTGAAGACTGACTTGCAGAAAGTAACACCATGATAACCCTGAAGGGTGTTTGGACTAAGACAACTTAGATTTTGGCCTTCAGTGGAAAATATGGCAAGAGGCTGATGTAAGAGTTGATGTTGCCTCTCCAAGGTGCACAGTGCTGGGATTATTGTTAGCTTTTTCTGACACCCTGGAAGCTCAGTCAGCAACAGTTTGCTAGTGGCCTTCAAAAGATGTGGCTGATCTTGCTGCTGCTGTTTCTGGACTTCTGTTCTTTAGGCATCCTATGCTTCTACCTAAGAAAGGAACTCCCGTTCCTCCAAAGAACAAGCCTTTTCTATGACATCTCAAGTCTGAAAAGGAAGTTACCCCAAATAATCAGATACACTGGAAGAAGGTCCTCATCTACACCTGCAGGAATAGGCAGATCTCAAGTGGTGGGGCCTGGAAATACTTGTAGGTTGAAAAAAAACCTTTTGTGAGAAGCTGCATTTTACTTCCCTGAGATGTAAAGTCCCTGTTTTCAGTTGGCTTTTCAAGAACTTACTTCATCTCCAGCTTGAATGAGGGAATACAGTCCATGGCATGACCCTGGAAAGGCTGCAAAGTGCTCTGTGAGGGTCTAGATATGTGGGTGTGCATATGTCTTCATTACTAAATGAATTTGCTGTAGGTAAAAATGACAACATTGTTCACAGTTATGGCTTCCTTATGCTTTCCCCTAGAGTTCCCTTTCTTCACTTCTGACTTAACCAAAAGCTTTTTCTTTGGCTGCAGTTTTCCCTTGTTGCTGCTGCTTTCCATTGTTTCTTGCTTGCCTTGGGCTTAGTTTTTTTCTGAGAAGTTTTAGAACAAAAGGTCTTGCTGGTTTTGACTAAGTTTAGTCGGAAACTGATGTTTTGTCTTAAACTTCTGTCTGAAATAGCTATTTGATTATTTTAACCCTTCCATTTCCTTCAAGGCAGCCTGGGAGTTTGGCTGGAAGATCAGCCTGGAGCAAAGGTGGTGATTTTTTTTTTTTTTACCTTTGTGAAAAGTAGCCAAATAATTCTGTCAAGTTAAAGATCTGAAAATCCTTGTGAACATTTTTGTTGTGGGAGGGAAGAGGCTGGCAAAAGAGCCTTTGGAAATGGTATTTTCCCTAAGAGGAAGAAGGGGCAATTGTGTGGAATTACGAGTATTGAGACAGGCAAGTGGATGTACAAGCAAGGATAAGGAATGTGGGAAAGTGGGTGAATTAAGCTTTTATGGTAATACAGGCACAAGAGAACCAGTTAGAGGGACTGTTGTCTAAAACTTGCCACAATATACAGAAAATTTTGACCTCTACATTTCTGTATGGCCAGCCAAAAGCTGCATGATTTGTTGCCCAGGTTGTTTCTGCTCTGGCCTACAGAAATTTAGCAACTTTCACTTATATTAGCTGTGCCAGGCTTTCATGTGGTTAAGAGCTGCCCGATGTAGAGGTGTCTTGGTTGGGCTGTGATAGAGCTAATTTTCTTCTTAGTTATCTAGAATAGCATTGTATTTTGGATTTAGTGTGGGATTTGATATGAGAAGAATGCTGATAATACACTTAAGTTTCTAGTTGTTGCAGAAAAATCCAGGACTTTCCAACTTGCCTTAATTTGCTAGTGTGTGAGTGTGCAAGAAATGAAAAGGAAACAGCCAGGGCAGCTGACCTGAACAAAGGGATATTCCATAACCTTATGACATCTCACAGAATGGTAGGGGTTGAAAGGAACTCTGGAGATCATCTAGTCCAACCCCCCTGCTAGAGTAGGATCTCCTAGAGCAGATAACACAGGAGTGCATCCAGGTGGATTTTGGATGTCTCCAGGGATGGAGACTCCACAACCTTCCTTGTTCCAGTGCTCTGTTACCCTCAGAGTAAAGAAGTATTTTCTTATGTTTAGGTTAAATCTCCTGTTTACCAGTTTGTGACCATTGCCCCTTGTCCTGTCACTGGACACCATTAAGAAGAGTCTGGCCCCATCATCCTGACCTGCCTTCAGATATTTATAAGCATTAATGAGATCCTTCCTCAGTTTCCTTTTCTCTAAGCTAAACAGATCTTGTTCTTGCAGCCTTTCCTCACTTGGTAGATGTTCCACTCCCTTAATCATCCTAGTGGCCCTGTGCTGGACTGTCTTCAGTATTTCCCTGTCCTTCTTGAACTGGGGAACCCAGAACTGCACACAGTGCTCCAGGTGAGGCCTCACCAGGGCAGAGTAGACAGGGTGGATAACCTCCCTTGACCTGCTGTCTGTCCATGCTCTTCTTAATGCACCCCAGGATGCCATTGGCTTTCTTGGCTGTGAGGGCACATTGTTGGCTCATGATCAGTCTGTTGTCCACCATGACTTCCAGGTCTTTTTCTCCAGAGCTGCTTTTCAGCAGGTCACTCCCTAACTTGTACTGGTGCATGGGGTTGTTCTTCCCCAAATGGAGTGAGTACTCTACATTTGCCCTTGTTGAACTTCATTAGCTTTCTCCCTGCCCAACTCTCCAGCCTGTCCAGGTCCTGTTGGATGGCAGCACAGCCTTGTGGCATGTCAGTGAATCCACCTAGTTTTGTATCATCAGCAAAAAATTCTATCCCTTTGTCTAGGCTGTTAATGAATATATTGACAGGACTGAACCCGGTACATTCCCCTGGGGAACACCACTAGTCACAATCTCCAGCTAGACTCAGTCCCACCAACCACAACACTGACCTCTGTCCTTCAGCTAGTTCCCAATCCATCTTGCTACTCAGTTGTCCAGTCCACACTTTTGAAGTTTGGCTGTAAGGATGCATAGGAGATGGCGTCAAAAGCCTTGCTGAGGTCAAGGTAGATCACAATAACTGCCCTCCCCTTGTCTATCCATCCAGTTATGGCATTGCAGAATGCTATCAGATTGGTCAAGCATGACTTCTCCTTGGTGAATCCATGCTGACTACTCCTGATAACGCTCCTCTCCTTGACATACTTTGAGATGACACCAAGAATAAGCTGTTCCATCACCTTTCCAGGGATGGAGGCAAGTCTGACTGGCCTATAGTTACCCAGGTCCTCCTCCTTGCCTTTTTTGAAGATTGGGGTGATATTGACTTTCCTCCAGTCTTCAGGCACCTCTCCTGTTCTCCAGGATTTCCAAAGATGATGGAGAGTGGCCTAGCAAGGACTTCTGCCAGCTCCCTCAGTACCTGTGGGTGTATTCCATCAGGACCTGTGTATTTGTGCATGTTCAGTTTACTTAATTGATCCCTAACGCAATCCTCTTCAACTGAGCCAAATTCTTCCTTTTGCAGGACTTCCTCTGTCACCTTAGTGGTGTGGGACTCCTGAGGGTCGGCCTTAGCAGTGAAGACAGAGGCAGGCAAGGCATTCAGTAACTCTGCCCTCTCTGTATCCTCCATCACTAGGGCACCAACTTTGTTCAGCAGGGGGCCACATTTCCTTTGTACTTCCTTTTTTCTCCAAAGTACTTGAGATAATCTTTCTTGTTACCCTTGACCTCCTTTGCCAGGTTTAATTCTAAGGAAGCCTTAGACTTCCTCGTTGCATCCCTACATACTCTGACATCGTTGTATTCTTACCAAATGGTCTGCCCTTTCTTCCATGTTCTATAAACTTCTTTCTTCTACTTGAGCTTATTCGGTAACACTCGGCATTATTCAGTCATGCTCAGGATATAAAGCTGGAGGAAGAGGGGATGTTCAGAACGATGACATTTGTTTTCCCAAGTAACCATGATGTGTGATGGAGCCCTGCTTTCCTGGAGATGGCTGAACACCTACCTGCAGATGGGAAGCAGTGAATGAATTCCTTGTTTTGCTTTGCTTGAGTGCACGGGTTTTTTGCTTTACTGATTAAACTGTCTTTATCTCAGCCTGTGAATTCTCTCACTTTTATTCTTTGGATTTTCTCTCCCATCCCAAGAGGGGAAAGTGAGCAAGCAGCTGCATGTGGCTGAGTTGCAAGCTGGAGTTAAATCATGATGAGAGGTTTTTAACAGAAATACTAATGTTGGTGTGGATGGAAATGCATGGCTGAAGACACTGGAAAAAGAGGAGATGAAGGATTAAAGCAGCAGCATGTGCAGAGCCACCCTATGTGTTTCATGCAGGTAACCAGAGGACAAACTGAAGCATTAGAGATGAGGTGACAAGATGATGACCAACAGTAATGAAGCTGTGAAAATATCCAGGTAAGGATAACAAAAGACTCAGTTTTGCCTGACATTCTTAAGAGAGGTGAGCTGGACAGTGAGGCACACCATCATAGTATCTACTGCTATAGTATAAAAGATGGATCCAAAAACAAAGGGGAGCCCAGGAGATGCAGTGAGGCTGTGGTGGTGTTAACACATGTGGTTGCATGTGCTGCACACAGGTGATCCTGGCCAGACTGATGCATACAGCTCCGTGCATGTGAGTATGTTGATGGGAGAGTGGGAGTGGGTAGAATTGATTTATTGGAGTCTTTTTATTGAAAAATAATAATACAAATTGCCTGTCTGTGAGGTCTTGCAATGAGTTTTGTTCCACAGCGATGGAAGTAAATGTTCCAGCTTTGCTAATGATTCATGTAGTAGGTGATAATACCTGTGATGGCATTTTATATATATGTCAGTTGCCTTTAAAAAAATCTAGATAATTAGATTGGCACAAATACTCCCCTTAACATCACAATTTTGCAAAGTCAGGCACTCAACTGCTGCAAACTGATGTTGTCTGTTTATGCTTCATGCTGCCCTCCTGTAGGAAAGCTGCTGTGATCAAAATGTCTGCAGTTTCTCATTTGCTAAAAGCTTAGCTTGAGAAGCACATTGCCAATTCGAGAGAGACATTGAAAGCTGTCAGTTACAAGTGACACTGCTGTACTAAAGCATATAAAATGCCATAAAAATGCTACAAAGAAAATCAGGCCACCCAAAGTTACAAAGCTGGCTTTCTGCATGAGAGGTTCTTGCTGACCTGGATGCTACAGCTATAAAATGAAGGCAGCTCTCTGCTCTCACAGATGTCAAACTTGTGCTCTGACCGCAACCCCGGTGCCTCTTCTCTCTTCCTCTCAGTTCCTGATCATGCTGGGTGGCTACATGGACTTTGCAAAATAGCTAGCTATACCTAGTAAGGGCTTCCAGACATTTGTTGCACTGCTGTCAGTGCAAGGGGCTTGTTTCCTGGGTGCCTTTTGTTCTTTCTCCTGGAGTTGTGGAGAGAAAAAAAAAGTGCTTGTGAAGCGTTTGGGGATGACAGTTGTGGGGGCAGAGAAAAGCTACACAGTAGGCCAATATGTCTGTGTTCCTAAAATCAATAGGGATACAGAAGTGATTCTTGCCAAAGTACTGAATGGATGCTGGTGGTTGTGTGTCACTCCTTTGGTGACACAAAAGAGGACATGGGTGGAGTCCTGTGAGCAGCAGTAGTGCCAAGCGATTGAATAAAATAAAACTTACAAAAGGAAGACATCCAGCTATATAGATGTGTCCCTGTTCATCCCTGTTTAATTCTGCTGTTCTGGTCATCTCTTCACAGTCACCCTGTTTGAAGGGGTGGGTTGCAAGGTGAGTTTCTGTTTTCTCCTACCTGTTCTCTGTCAGCTTCAGAAAGTGCTGCTGTGGTTGCTGCCTGCCAGACACTGCTGCGGGCTCTTGGGCTGTCCTTGAAGAAGGCAAACCTTACAGTGCTTAAGCAGTAAGTGAGAACATCTGGGGAAAATATTTTGTTGTTTGTCTCTAAGTCTAAAGACAGAAGTGTGTTGTCTTTCCCTCTTTCTCTCACAGGAGTGGGACAGGGGTTAGTTTTGAGTTACTTAAATGTTTACAACAATGTCCTTAATCTAGAGTTCAAGGAAAAGATTTTATGGAGATCAGTCAGTGGATTTTTAGCATGGCAGCTGCCTTCAAGTCTGGTTGTAAATAAATGAGTAGTGGATTCCTAATACTATTCTTGCTCTCTCAAACCTACAGAGACTTCCCTGCTGCCAAAGGGTGGATCTATTCTGTTCTCCAACAATAAAAAGCAGATTATTTTCCTTTTGAGAATACCCAAAGGGGATTGCTAACACAGATCCTCTTCACTGTATGCCCATCCTAGTGTGTCTGGTCAACTCTCATCCCTCCTAGCAGCATGGAAAGGCTAATCCCTGGCACTGAAGGCACCCAGATTAACCCACTGCAGGATTAGGATGCTTGAGCTGTTGTTAAAAGATTAGTATATTTGGTTCTCAATATTGGCTGAACTTGGCCTGAAAATTATTTCCAATGAGGTCGCTGACTCTTGGGTGCAAGCTCGCCTGGTGCATTAGGAAAGGCTGGAGTTAAAGCAAGTGGCTGTGAAGATTAAATGGGAGCACTGTGTGCATAGAATGCATTTCAGATTTAAACTAGTCGTTGCTGCTGATGGGCACAAAAGGCTTTGGTGTTCTGGTCCAGAGTTGCTGAGCTCCTGCCTCGCTGGGAAGGTGTTTGGGGTAGCTGCATTGGCTGTCTTGCAGTTCAGAGTGGGACAGAGGAAAGGGTTTCTGGCTTGACCCAGTGATCCTTGCTGGTGGCTGCATCTGGGACGAGGAGCTGTATTTACTGGTTGTCTCTCACATCTGCATTTGGGACTCTCATAGAGCTGCTTTTCATGTCAGTTCTTCCCTACCCATATGAATCCTTCAGTGTTGAGACCTTCTTGTGTTCAATGGCTATTTTATTTTTAGTTGTTTGTCTGGAAGCAAATATAACCACTACCCTGACACTGGTTTTGTTCAACTGTTTGTGCTGGCTTCTAGATTAGAAACACCTCTGTCCTAGACTTAGTCTTCCTTGGTGAGGAAAAGTGAATGTTAAATGGCTTTTCTGGCACTTTGCTCTCTGGAGCTTCCTGCTAAGGACAGTGTGTGCCATTAAGTGGGTGAGCTGCCCACAGGTGAGCTTGTCTCAGTTCCTGCACAGAGCAAAATGAGTTTATGTTGAGGGCAGGCCCTCCACAGTGGTATCTCTAGGTAGAAAGCAACTGGCTTTCGCTTTCTGTGCTGGGACTCGAACAATCTGTGCTCATAATGTTTTATTTCAGCTAGTAGCAGGAGGATTCATGATTAAAAGAAAAAAAGATCTTCCTCTTGTCAGCAGGGCATTAATTCCAACACAAAGGCTGCTCACGCTAGCTCAGCACCTTGGAAATGCTTACTGTGCTTTTTAGTGCACAGGGGAGTGACAGCAGAGCTGTGGTCCCACTGCGGCCAGTCCCGCTATTGCGTGTGAACTGGTGCCTGAGGTGTACTGATGCTGGTGGAATGCAACATGGTGCTGCAGGGAGTGTGCATCGGCAGGGATGGGCATGGTAGAGCTCCTTTTCTTTTTGAAAAGCAACATTTTGCCTATTTTTTCCACTGGGAAATTAAAAATGGGCTTTGAAACAGATCCTTCTTTGAAGTTTTTTGGTAATATGGGAAGAATATGTATGCTTCTCTTTGCTTTTCAGTGTAAAACTGCCATGATGGTAAAATAACCACTAGCTGGGAACTATTTTCCTTTATCATGACCCAAGTGAATACAAACTTACATTTGATTCAAAGCAGCTTGTCTTGAAAAGTACTGAATACTTCCTGTGTGGAACTGGTTCCAATGATTTAATTCAGCATTGTTGCTGTGTGTCTTGATTTCAAGATTAATGTGGATCATACCATCTTTCCCTTTGTCTGTGCATACAAATAGTAGCAGCCATTTCTTGAAATGTATGTAATTGTGTTTGTCACTCATCTGACAATACAATTTTTCTTCCTCAAAAGGTCAGCAAGGATAATCAACTGAAACCTATGTGGAAGACCTAACTCTAAAAAATTATTTCAGTGAAGATACTCTAGAAGGTGGGACCTTTCCATAAATGTTTGAGTTTTACACGGGTATCTTAGAGCTGTGGCTGTACTGAGCATTCCTGCTTTTGGCAATGTTGTGCAGCCTAGGGAAGCGAAAGCCATTCAGTTTTAATGCATTTATAAGCACTAAGAACATTCCTCTGTACTTGATAAACATACTTGGGGGGATTTCCATAGAGCTGCATGATAAAATTATGCCGAATATTTTATGCAAGGCCTGTGTTGCAATTTATTCTGCAAAAATTACCTTTGAAACCCAGAATGTGGGCCTAACCCTTCTGCCCAGCTTACTGTGGCAAGAGGACAAGGCCACAGCTCTGGTGGCACTGCCTTCAGTTGTCTCACTGAAACAAGACATACATTATGAAAAAAACAGTAAGAACATGGGACAGCAAAGTGTGTTGGTTCCCTCACTTGGCCAATGTTTCCTAAAAGTGGAACTTGCCCTGAGTTTAGGTTGGCATGGAACTAGTTGATCAGCAGTGCCTAACAGGTGTGTGTAAGATAAAGTGGTCTGTATTAAGAATTTCAGACCACCCATTTGCAGAATGAAAATGCAGTATGTCATCATGCTGAGGCTGTTTGTACTATCTGGTAAGTAAAAACAAATATATGCATCTACATATAATGGGCCATAAATAAGACATCATCCACTATGGGAAAAGTGTGTTGTAGATTGTAGCAGGACTGTGTGCCTGCCTCAGTTTCCCTTCATGATTCAATTGCTGTCTCTCAGTTTTACAAGCCCAGGCCTGGAGTGGAAAGATTACCAAGGGAAAGGAAAGGGCCTAGCAAGCTCTGAGCTGGTAACAACCTTGAAAGTGCAAACAAGGCCAAGATGATGTCTGTAACACCAACTGCTCTCTGGTGTTGAAGAATACGGAGCCTAGCCTAGCCACAGCTAGGCCCAAAACGGAGACAAAACAAGAATTAACAGATAAAAAAATTTACTTGGTGAGAAAAGGGCCTTCTTGTATTTTTCCACTGTTTTATTTTTATTCTCTAATGAGAGATTCTGGAGGTATGGCTAAATAGTTAAATTTCAGCAGTCAATCCACTTTATTCTATAAAAGCCTGGTCCCATGTTAGATCAGAGAGACTCCTGTACACTTTTCCAGGAGGTGTGCTGGACCTTTTCTCCAGTGGAGTGCCTGCTTGAGGGGTTACCTCTCCAGAGTTGAGGAATGAGACAGACAACCAGCTGTGGCCATAACAGGGTGAGAGATATCAACTCCCTGTAAGTCTTTATTAGTTAGCTTTAATATTAAGAAATCTTTCATTGATGAGTTCTAAAACTTTAAAACCTTAGGATCCTTTTAGATAAGTGCACTTATTATGACCTGGCCAGGTATTTTAATCACTGCTTTGGATGTAGTATAAGACTTTGACTAATAAGTAACTTGCTAGCATGTAAATGGTTAATCTTTGCCAACTATTAGTTGTGTATTTTATCTCTAAGATACCTTTTTGCATTCTGTTCTGCTACCCCAATATCCCGTATGATCTGGTTGTGCTTTTCTTGGTGGTTCAGTCATTAAGACCGCAGTGCTGTTTGCAATAACTTCTGTTGTGTGCATATACATCTCATCTATGCCACCCATTTGGGACATAGATGTTACTGTACTAGGAAGGGCCCTGTGACCTACGTAATGGTTCTGCTTGCATTTCAGCTCATGCTTGCTGCAACAGTGCTTATAAACTTGTAACCTGGATGAAGGCAGTTTCTAGGACAGGAAGAGCCACAGTGTGCCTATCTGGGGGACACACAAGGAGAAAAAAGAGGGAAAGATGCTAGTCTAACTCACTGTGAGCTCAGGCCTTGGTTTTCTTCAAGGAGAAGGTTATGTATGAGCAGTTCTTGTTTGTGATCAGTGTGTAATGTCTGGCTGATATGAAATTGTAGTGGTTTGGGCCTAACGTGACAACAAAGAACCAGCCAAGTGGCCCATCACTTAACTCCCCCTGCAAACACACGCATATGCAATGGGATGGAGAGGACAAAGGCCAACTAGAAGCTCATGGGTCGAGACAAAGGACAAGGAGGGTTCTTCACCAGTTAAGGTTATGGGCAAAACAGACTCAACTTGGGGAAAAAATAATTTAACAGTGATCAAATGCACACAGGACGCAGACAAAAAACCAGAGCAGTGCTTATAAGTTATCCCCACCCCTTCCTTCTTCCCAGGTCCAAATTACTTTGCTCCCAATTTCTCTACCTCTTTCCCCCCAGGGGGACAGGGGATGGGGTTTAGAGAGTTACTCCACAGTCTGTTTCCTGCTGTTCCTTCCTTCTCAGGAAGAAGGTTTCCTTACAGTCCTCCTCTGCTTTGCCATGGGGTCCCTCTCATGGGAGAGATTCATCCATGAATCTCTCCTTCATGAGTCCTTTCTATGAGGTACAGTCCCTCAGGAACAAGCTGCTCCAGGGTGGGCTTCCTACAGAATCATGGGCTGTTTCAGGAACAGTCAATGTTGCCTGGCATGGAGTCTTCCATGGCTGCGTAATCAAAAGAAGGATAATGGCTGCATAATCAAAGCAAAGGAACTCAACTGCGGGGAGGTAACAACCAGAGGACAGAATTGCTCTCTGCTACCCCCCTCCAGCCTCCCAAGGGAAGATAAAAGGGGAATAAGGAAGAGAGACTTAAAGGTTGGGCATTAAAACTGGAATAGGTTTACTGGAACATGGAAAGGGGAGCAACACGTGGGATGAGGAACAGAGATGTACACTTATATACAACTATATGCAAATCCCAATCTGAATGATCGCAGGAATAGGTGGGTGAGGGTCCCTTGCTACAGGGCACACTCAGGAGCACCCGATGGATTTGGATTCTGCAGAGCACGTGATGCGCTGAGGGGAAAGCAGGAGCCTTGGAGCACGGCAGCAGCAAGGAAGAAGGAAGCAGGATAAAAAAGGGCTGGGCTTCCGGTTCTCCCAGCTTTTCTCGAGTTTGTCAGGAAGCGGGAGCAAATACTGTCACATTACTCGAGCCTAAGGAGGTTCCTCCCCATCTTAGTAAAGAGAGAATACAACAGGACTTTCTGAAATAAGAGGGGAAATATTAACAAGACTTCCATGATTCCAATTTTGACTAAATTGAAGTCTCAAAGAGGGGAATTGGTGTCGGTTATTCATTGAAATAAGTATTTTGGGGAGCTGAAATGTTGTGGGAAACTCACATAAAGGAGAACGAAGAGACATGCAGAATAACAACTGAGCTTACGTAACACCAGAACAGCAAGAATTAGAGAAAAACATGTCCCAAGCAGTCAACAGCCTGTCCTTGAGACGGGAGCCTGCAAGACTGATGGAAGGGGTGGCAAGGAGTACTCCCCACCACTTACCTTGGTTCTAGGCTTGAGCACAAGGGAGAAAACGCTGACTAAGCAAACTCACCCTATTACCATCTCGTCAGCATATTAATGTCTCACTAGCATGCTAAAATGCCCACCATGAGGTTAGAGGGACCCCCAATAACAAAAAGCCCCAGTTTGCACAGGGAAAATTTAAAGCACTGTCACTTCCAACGGAAGCAAAGAACTAGTTCACCAATCATGTGTATGAGGGAGAGAACTTCATTAGAGGCAAAGTCATTTTACATGGTTCTGTGTATAAAAGCAGCCCCTGTGCTTCAGGAAGCTGAGCTAGCTTTGCGGGATACCACCTAGCTCCCTTTTCTGCACAGAACTGGACTCCTTCTCTGGACACTTTCAGGACCTGTCTGGACACGTTCCTGTGTGATGTGCCCAAGGTGTTCCTGCTGCAGCAGGGGGGTTGGACTCGATGATCTTCACAGGTCCCTTCCGACCCCTATGATTCTCTGATTCCAGGAAATATCACAACTCTGTGTGTGGATCAGCTTCTTACTCACCGGGTGACAGTCCCCACTGTTGGGACAACAGTTGGGCCAGAGGACCTCCACAGCTCCCTTCCAACCTCAGCCATTACGTGCGATTGTGGGCTTTGCTTTCACTGCTAAAGCACCTCAACCCAGCCCTGATGCCCGCTGGAAAGGATGCTGGGACAAGGGACCATCCCAAACTCCGCCCCTAGGATTCATCACCAAACAACAGCTCCCCACTGCACAGGATCGCACAGCAGACACAGGCAGAAGACAGAAAACACCCTTTAATTCTGAACAGCAACTGCGGGAACCCAGGAGTCACAGCAGGTCAAGCAGTAACAGTAAAACAGCACCTGCAACGACAGCGTCAGAAAGCTTTGGTGAACCCACCATGGCAGGAAGAGGCAGCACTTGTCTTTGGGGAGCAGAGCTGACAAGGGATTGTTGATGGCCCCAAAGAGAGAGCTATTGTGGGCAATGGCTGCGGGCTGGCTCTGTGCCTTGTCCCCATGGGAATGCCCTTGGAGAGCTGTGCATGTGCAGAGATGCCCAGTGCCCCTGCACCACGCAGCAGGGCTCGAAGGAGAGCCCCAGGACAGCTGCCATGGAGCACCCGCCCAGCAGCACCATCCCTTGCCGCCCCTTGCCAGTGACTTGGACTGACTTGGAGCAGTGATGAGGGCTGGGGAAGATGGGCAGCAGAGCCTGGTACTCACCTGGGCTTCGTGACCTGCCGGACCTTCCTGCATCTTGGCCTCAGTCCAACGCCAAGAACTTCTTTCTTCCTCCTCTTCTCTTCCACGAGGCCTTCGCTCCACTCTCCCCAGGCTGCTTTTCTCTTCCCGTTTCTTCTGTTGCCCTTGTCCTGGGGAGAGCCTGCAGACCTTTCCACCCCACAGAGCTATGAGTTAGGGAAAGCCCCGATCCCCTGCAGTCAGTTCTGATTTTAGCCAAAGCCAGCTCATTTTACCTTCTGTCCTCGCAAAGGCTCCCCAGCTCTTCTGGGCGCCCCAGGGAGGTTGCCGCACTCTCGTGGGGAGCTGGAGGCAAAGCTGGAGCTGCTGCCTGTGACAGAAAAGTTGGGGTTGGCTGGAGGCAAGAGAGAACCTGGAGCTGTAAGCGCCTGCTTGCCAAATGGCTACCTGAGCTCTCCTGAGGAGATCCCTTTGGCTGGTTTGGATCAGCCACACTTCGCACAGTCCCCACGCCCCACCCCCAGATGAAGCTCTGACCAAGCAAGACCTGAGCAAAACCCCTGTGAAACTGACAGCTGCTCCCCTCTGATTTTTGTAGGTATTCTGTGGGCACTGCGTTTGATTCAGGCCAGGCCTAGTGCACTGGAGAAACAACCTTGCCAGTTTTCCTTGCTCTGGATCATCGCAGTGGGGGAGCAATAGCCCAGGCATGCACCAGCTCTGCTGCCAGGCACAGGCGCAGCAGCCACTTGGCCTCCTCAGAAGCTCCCCTCCCACAGCAGACACGCTCTCACGGTGTCTGGGGACCTGACGTACCTCTCCCGTTTCAGGCTCCACCACTGTATCTCCCCCTGCTTCCTTGGGGACACCGAGCAGCGAGGGGGGTGGAGGCGGCAGAGGAAGCACTTCTGCCTGATGCTGGCTGTCTCCTTGGCCTGCAGGGACACTTGCCTCTTCCAGTGGCACATCTGGAAAGAAAAAGCATGTGCAGCAAAGGGACTTCCAGGCAGTAAGAAACAGCTCCAGCAAAACCCACCCGAAGCCCTGCCCCACTTCTGGTTTCTGCCCTCTGATGCCCTCTCTGCAGGCTCCAGCTCACCTTGCAGAGCAAAGCCTTCCTGCCCCGAGGGCCTGTGGCCAAACAGAGGCGATGGGACAAGCGGGGCTGGGAGGACAACACTTGAGGCTCAACCTCACCGGAAAGGACGCTGAGGTTCCTGGTGTCCCAAGCCCCAACCTGTGACAACCCTCAGTCCCCCCCTTTACCGCCAGATCTCTCCGTGGCAGCTGGACACTCCTCGGCTGCACTTGTCTCCTCCTCAAAGAGTTCTCTGCAGTTCTCCATGAGAAACTCCACCAGCCCCTTCACCTGCACACATCAAACCCTTGGTCTCAAGCCGGCTGCCTGAAAACGGAGCAAGCAGCCTTTCCCGCTCCTGAGCCTTGCCTCTGCTCAGAAGCCTGTGGCTGTGGGGCTGCTCCTCCAGGTTCCCGCCCCACCTGCGTTTCTCTGGTCAAGGCAAGAGGCCTCCAGAGAGCTCTGAGAGGCTGAGCTCTGTCTGATGGGCTGGGAAGGCTGCAGCCAGCCGCTCAAGACAGCCTACCTTCTCGTTGACCTCCAGCAGGGCCTCCAGTGGCAGCAGCTCCTCGTTGGGTGGGCTCAGAAGGTTTGGCCCAATGCAGATGGCCAGGCTGCTGAAGCTCATCCTGCTGGTGGCTGCATTGTGGCCAATGTGCTGGAGGACACCCAACAGCTGCTTCAGGAGGAGGAGGTTGGCCACAGGCAACTTCTTGACCACCCTGAGGCAAGAGGAAGACACGGTTCATCAAGTAGGTGTTGCCCACAGCCGTCCCCCAGGCTTGCCCAAGGCAGCGCTTGTGCTGGGCAGCTTTCCAGCTGCTCTCAGCCAGTGGTCAGGGCTCCTGCTCAACAGGCAGGCTGCTGCCCACACTTACGCTTTCAGCTCCTCCACCTTCTCCTCCCTGCTGCTCTTCTGCATCGCTGCCATCCACTCCTCGTAAAGGTTGTTCATGAGGAGCTTGGAGGGGATGCTCCGGAGGAAGTCCTGCAAGGACAATGGCTCCAGCTGAGCCTTTGCACACCCCAGCCCAGCCAGGAGCTCCTGCAGCTGCAGGTCACAAGTGGTCACCTTCAAGACGACGGCCAACAGGAGTGCAGGCTGGCTTCCCAGGTCCACATCTTCGCCACGGTCCAGGGCCTCCCGCAGCTTCCGCAGCTCCGTCCCGCTGGCAGCTCTGCGGAATATCCCCTCCTCCATCGGTCCTTGCTGCTGCAGGACGTCCAGCAGCTCCTGCACGAGAGGCAGGACGACAGTGACTTGGCTGAGGAGCTGCCTTCCAACAGCGGTGGCCAGAGCACTGTCCCAGACGTGGCTCCTTGCTGCGGAGGGAGAGACCAAGCCCCCATCCCCGCAGCCCCTGGGGACACTGCCTGTGGAGCAGGCAGTGTGAAAGGGCTGTCCCTGCCCAGGCTGGCTGACCTGGATGGGCCGGGGCAACGTGCCATCCTCCCCGCAGAGCGCTGCCAGGGGCTGCCCAAAGAGCGCCCCGCTGCAGCCGGAGCCCGCCTGCCCTGCAGCCTGGGCAGTGGACGGTCTCCGCTGCAGAGCAAAGGGCCAGGGCAGCCCCCTCCTCCTGCTGCTGCTGCTCCCTCCTGCTGCACAGAAAAATCATTCAGAGCCCATCACTGGGGAGGGACCACCAGGCCAGCGCTCCCAGAGCCTGCCCTGCCCGGCCCTGCCTGCAGCATGGAGTTGAGCGGCGTGGCAGGACGGGCAGGGCAGCAGCGGCTGGAGCTGTGGCTCTGGCTCAGAGGCTCCTGAGAGCTGGTGTGCCAGCTGGACGCTCCATCCCAGCCCTCGCCCTGCCCTCCTCCAAGTGGTGGGCAGCAGCAGCACAGGCTCCATGTCCCCGCAGAACCACGTCCAGCAGTCACTGCCCAGCCGGTGTCCTTGCTCTTCCAGGTGATGTCCTCTCTTGAGCTGCCCAACCTGCATGGTGACACTCAGGGGACAAGTGAGCCCAGCTCAACCGCTTCCAGGAGGTTGCCTTTCTTCGCAAAACTCACCTGGTGTGCGGAGAAGTCCCCCTCCATTGCTGGATGGAGGTGCCACAGGCCCTTCCTTGGTATCAGCCTGCAAGAACCAGGCTGCACTTAGAGAGCAGCCCCGCAGCAGAAAGGGCCACTGCTGCTGGCAAGCTGCTGCCTGGCACCAGCAGCCTGAGTCTGGCACAGCTGGGACCTTCTGCCCTCCTGGGCTCTCTGCCCCACACAGCAGGTTTTCTCCCAGTACCACCAGCCAGCACGTGCCGGCGTTCCTGCTGGCTCCCCAACCCGCTCTGCTCCACGAAAGGCACCGCGGGAACCTGCCTCCCTCCCTCCCTCCCTCCCTCCCTCCTGCACAAGCTGATTCCTTCATCCCTGCCACCCCGGCACAGCCTGGGGCGGGTGAAAGGCAGCCATGCTCACCTCTGCCTGGCCCTGCAACAGCCTCTCCAGGCTCCTGGCATTGAATGTCCTCCACTGGGCAAGAGAGAAGAGGGGAAGAAGGTGAGCAGCGATGCCTCTGCTGCAGGGCTGCAGCAGCAGTGCTCGGGGGGACTCAGCCCAGACCAGAGAGACACTCACGGCATGGCGGTGGCTCATCTCCTTCTCCAGGACTTTGAGCGATGGCAGGTGGGTCACGCGGGCTCCCGTGGCTCCTTCTGGTCTCCTGTGCACCAGGCAGGGACAGCGAGAGAGCTGGCTGAGCCCCAAGCTGCCTCTCCTCTCTTGCCAGGGAGCTGTGCCCGAGAGCTGCCCGCAGCCACGGGGGCACCTCTCCCCAGCCGGGAGCTGTGTTCCCCCATCCAGCTGCGCTGCAGCCTCCCCCTGCCTTACCCCTGCAGTGTGCCCAGCCACAGCTCCTTCAGTGCCCAGGAGCTGCAGGAAGAGAGGAGAACCAGCCTCAGGCCCCGCTGCCCACCACCCTTGGCCAGAGGCTGTGCACAGGATGGCAGGGGCATGGCTGCAGACCTCTCCTGCCCGGCCAGGGGACGTGGCAGCAGCGCTCACCCAAAATCAGCAGTGCAGGAGCCGGCGGGCCAGGCAAAGATGAGGGAGGTCATGGCCTCATCGCTGCCTCCCTCCCCCTCCTCTGCTTCTTGCTCCCCTGCTGGCTCCTTCCCACCGCTCAGCACCCACAGCTGGTCCAGGGGCAGGCGGAGCTGTGGGCGCAGGGTGGTGCCATGTCTACAGGGAGGAGAGGCAGGCAGTGAGCTGGAGGTGGCCTCCTCGGGGTCTCCCCACGCAGAGCCCTTTCTGTGCCCCACCTGCCCTTGGGACGGACATTGGTGCGTCCAGCACCAAGGGGCCGGGGGGGCTGCTGCCAGGGCATCCCTGCCTTGGTGCCAGGGGCAAAGGCCACTGGGCTCTGAGGCTCTTACCGCAACTTGGCCACCACCAGTTCCTCCTGGAGGAGGAGAAGGCGCCTCTCGCTCCTCTTGCGGCCCCGGGTCAGCCACACGTCTGCACTCAGCGCCGGCTCAGCATCGCTGAGAGCCTCCCTGCAGAGCAGAGAGCACAGGGCATGAGCAAGGCTGCTGCTGCGGGGCCCAGCTGTGACAGTCCCACCTGTGCCCAAGCCACAGGACAGAGCCCACCTGGAGCTGCAGCAGCAGATGACCTGGCCCATCCCGCCCGGGACAGGAGGGCCCTCGCCGGGCACCACGGACGCGGTGCAGCTGTTGACAGCAAGGATGGGAAGCGGCTGCTCCGGGTGCTGGTGCTGCTCGGCCAGCCCCTGTCTCTTCCCAGCGCTGCTCCGTGCCAGCACAGCTCTGTCCCACTGGCTCTGGCGGCCGTTGGCTCCAACTGACCAATGTTCCAGGCCCAACGGAAAGTGGGCGGGCCCTTGGGGGGCACTGGGCGGAGCTTCTCTCCAATATGGCCGCCTCCGGCTTGCAGTGGGGAGCCCACAGCAGGATACAGCAGAGGGGAACCATCACGGCCCTCCTTCTTCTGCCCATGCTTTGCCTACAGGATGCAGTTAGCCCTTGCCACAGCGGCACTTTGCCAGCTCCTAATTGGTCAACTTGGGCTCCACCACGGCCCCACGTGTCTGAAGAGATGCACTTTGATAGCACATCACCTCCCACAGAAATTTAGCGGGAAAATCCGTATCATGTTGTTGTGCTCTACCTGCAGTGCTTCCCCCTTTTCTTCCTGCAAGCTAAGAAAAGGTGATCAAACTGTCTCGTGCTTTGTTTGAACTTCACCTCTCTTCACAGTACTGGTGTTATGTGTGACATCGGGTCGACTTGCACGTACTCTGGCATAGATCTTTAGTTAGTTGGTAGCCTAGATTATTAGACAGCAGAGAGCAGATAATCTGCATTAATTGTACCAACAGCAGTGACAGGAGGTTGCATTTAGCTCTCGAGCCAAAGGATGAAAATCAAAGGTGTCTAATGAACTCAGTGGGCTATTGATCAGCAGAGTGAGTTCAGCATCTGCAAAAATGAAGAGGCACCTGAGAAAGGCATATTCTATCTTGACTGCTACAATGCATGCTTGAGGAGCTATCAAGATAAGTCATCCATGCTCTTTCCCCCGCCTCCTTAAAAGAAAAATAAAATAAAAATGAGGCTTTTTAATAGCCAAGTCAATTGCCCTCTAGCATTCCCATTCAGTGAGCCATTTTGCCTGACATTCTGTCTCTACTCGGTATCAACATCAGCCTCTTGCAGGAATAATCCAACAAAGCAAAAAAAGGGCTGTACAGCCAGTTACCTATGCCGTGCAATGGAAGATGTAGAATTCCTCTCTGATCGAGAACTTTCCACCTACAACCAAAACCGTGGTGAAGTTTTCCTCCATCTCATCCACTCTCTGATGCCTCTTCCCTAGGGAAAGTCCTTCTTCCTTGACTCTGTGGGCAGAGCTGGTCACAGGCCATGACTCAAGCCTCAGGCACTGTCGTTGGGGCTCCTGAAGGAGAGAGCTGGTGCCTCATGGCACCAAGGACACAGCAGAGCAGCTCCACATACATGGGTGATCTTGGAAGAGAAGCTGCAGGCACCAAGACACACACTCCCTCTCTGTGCAGACCATGCTGCCCAAGCCCCCGGCTCCCCTCCAGTGCTGACACCGTTCCTGTGGAGGTTAGACATGCTGCCATCGGCTGATCTGGCTCTGCAAGGTCAACAGGGAGCAGTCTTCTTCCTGCCTTCGGGCTCTCTCCAGATCCTGAACTCCAAATTAATGCTGTGAATTAGGTGCTGGAGGGCTGTGATTCTCCGCTGGCTGCAGAGGAAGCCTTGGGAGACTTGCTCTAGCGTGCTCAAGTTGGACTCTGTGCCGCTGCAGCACCATCTCTCCTTCCCTACGACCTGTGCTGCAGTCCTTCCTGAGTCCCATGCCCAGGTGCCTTTTCAGACTGCTCTTCCTACCGCATCTGCCTGGGCCTTCAGCTGCTCCAGCGCGGGCTTCCCACAGAGTCATGGGCTGCTTCGGGAACAGTCACCTCCCTCCTGGCGCCAGGGTCTTCCACAGCTGCATAGTCCGAGTCCACTGGCCGCAAAATCCAAGCCCACTGGCCAAGTTCACCCCTCCTGGCGCCCCCAGGGAACGTTCAACCACGTTCCTCCATGAATGCAGGGGGACAGCCTGCCATCTCGCCATAGGTTGCAGGGAAACTTCTGCTTGGGCACCTTCTTCCCCTTCTTCCTCACCAACCACCCGCATCTTCACCCCACCACTGCCTTTCGCCTCTCCAGCTCAGCTCTTCTTTAACTGCTCGCTCTGCTCAGGACTTATCTTGGTTCTTTCATCTGTTAATGGCAGAGGCACATCTATTGTCTCTCTAATGGCTCCTTGGCTGGTTTTGGAGCTTGGGGCGTGTCTTGGCTGCTTACTGGAGCCGCCCATGGTGCCCCTCCCTCACTATCAAAAAACTCATCAAACCAAACCAGCACAGAAATAATCATACTTTAGCTACTGGTTTTCTCACTGGAATATCTTCAAAGGGTGGACCCGAGACCTACATTGATAAGGTAGGGAACAGCAGTGCTGGGTGGGTGCCCTGCCCTTGCCCACAGCTGGCAAATCCATGCCTATGTAGGCTTTGTATCTCCATCCCGAAGTGCCAAGGAAGCCCTGGAAGGGTTCATTCCCAGCCCCATGATGCTGCTTCTGACAAGTGAGGATAAGTGTTAGTTTATTCCCTGATGTTGTTTGACATAGAAGAGTTGCCTGCAAGACTGCTTGATACACACTCTAATTGCACAAGATAACATTTGATACCAAAACATTTTTAATTGGCTATAATGGTATATGTTTGAGGGGAAAAAAGCAGAAATATAAAATTAAAGGAGTGGATGTCATGAGATTGCAGTCTTATAGTAGGCAGAGATGCAGGTGGAGACTGGTCAGCTAGTGTGGCTTGCTCTGCTTCTGTGGGACTGGCTTGTAGTGGGAGCAAGAACATTTTCTGTATCTGAACAAAAAATTTACCTATGGAATATGCTTGAAACCAATCTCTCAAAAAAAAATCTTGGAAAATCCCATTTAGCAATTCAGGTTTGGGGTTATCTTATCAGAAGGAAAAAACAATGGAAGATATTGAGAAGGTTCTCCCTGGGGTTTCTAGGGTCCTTCAGATATAGGAATTATTTTTAAAAGCTCAACTTTGAGGCCAGATCTAGGGATTCTTAACACAGTATAGATGTGATGTATAAAAGACGACTACACATGTATTTGCTGTGCAAGAGAAGTTACTTAAATATAGACAATGTCTAATAATACAAAATCCCCCCAAGCGCCAAGTCCTGAGAGGAGTTCAGCTTTTGGCTCCCTCTGGGGTTATAGGAAGATCTGTAGCTGCTCACAGCATCCAGACCTTGCTACATGTTACATATTTAGCTTCCCTCCACCCCAAATCTAGGCTGTTTCTGCAGCTACCCCTTCAAGCATTCCCTTTCCCACACAGGAGTGCTGCCCTAGCTAGAGTTTCAAAATGCAGTATTTAGCACTGGAGTGCTCAGTTTCCCTCCTGGGGACAGAGGTAGGGAAATATGTAGCAGGCGGGAGCCCTCATTAGCTTTTGTCTGCCAGCAAGTTGGGAGTGTGCATTGCTCCGGCTGTTATAAAACACCCTCATTAAGTAATCACATTTCTCTTGCGTAAGTGTTTGTTTTGGGGAGGCTGTAGCCAATCAGAGGCTGTAGTTCACAGACAGGAAGTATATCTAACTACTGTGTTTTTTTTAAATAATGCATGATGATTAATCTGCTGAAAGTTGTGTAAAATCTCTTTCGATAAGGTTGAGAGGCAGACACTCCACAGCGCTGGTGGCGGCTGCTCTACAGCTGCGAGACACTGCCAAAAATCCTGTGTGGATCCTTGTGAGTAACATTTCTGATTCTTCTAAAGGATGTTTGTGGCTCATAACTGTAGGCAAGGAAGTACTACAGACGTTTATAGCCAGCAATAAATTAGAGGGAGGCAGGAGGTGAGAGGCAATAGTGAAGCCATTGATCAGTTTTAAAATAAGGTTTTCTCCTAGACTTTGGTAGGCAAGTATGGATTCCTCTGAAGCTGTGTAATCAAGTTTCTTCCAAATATGCTAATAAAAAAGAAATGTGGTGCTGAAGTCAATTAGCTGACCATCAGGAGAACATCGATTTGGCCAGAAAGTGAGATCAAAGAACCATCTAGTACATCGCACTGGTTTGGAGTGGCCAAAAAGTCAATGTTCAAGGAAATAATATAAGAAAAGAACAAGTGTACAGTGATATTTCCTCTCCTACATTTTCCTGGCTTTCAGAAATCTGCAAGTTAGTTATTTCCTGAGTCAGAAATTATATCTTTAATAGTGCAGGTGGATTTTTATTTGCAGAATTTGTTAATTCACTGTATCTGTTGAAGGCATTGTTTTGGAATTTGACTGACATAATTCTAATTGGGATATGGTATCTTGAGTTTTTCCACATAGGACTTAAAATATTTTTTAAAAAGGATGATTTTCTGTTTAGATGGAACTGAAAAGGAAAAAGCTTGTATGGATTTAAAGACAACAGAATTTCCCCTCCCCCTTCCTTGTGATGTATCTGGATGCAACTCAGTCCATGAACAAAGCCTGGAACTATAAAACAAACGACTGAAGTGGGAACTGGAATTTTAATTCATTGCTGAGCAGATTGGAACAACTCTGTTGTTATTCCTGCCAACCCTGGAAGGCATTGAAGTGCCGTTGTATAAAGAAGGCAGCTCAAGCGCTGAGCTGCGAGGGGAAATAAAGCTGTTGCCTGTGGTGTGGATGCATGTATGCAAAGAGGTAGCAAAGACCTTTTCATTGATAGGAAAATGCTGGACTAATGGAGATCACTTGCAAGAACCCCAGTCACCGCATACAAACCTTATAAAAAAGTAGTATGTAGGTTTTGCAAGATATAAAGTTATTGAGACCTGCTAAAGCGTTTAAATCTTATTTGCAGCCAGTAGACAAGACGTTAATATTACCATGAAAATAAGTTATTTTGTAGGAGTTACAAGATTAGAGACATATGTGTGAAAAGCTATATTGAACTAAAAGGCACTCAGCTGCAAAGCCAGATTTTAATGTTTTCATAATCCTTTCCTAAATAGGGCAAAATGATAGTCCCGTTTGCTTCACTATAAAAGCAATAGTAACGTAGGATAAGCTGCAATCCCTCTTTTACACTTGCTTGCTAATTTTTAAGACACTAAAACCTTTGCAATACATCCATAGGTGGATTTGAGTTAGGCCTCTTGCACTGTGCTGGTGAGGGATGGATGCAGGCAGAGCAGGCTGCTCACTGGTGTGCTGTGGATTCCCATTTCAGTTCTGAGACCTAGTGAGGCCTCTGCTGCTGTGCTTCAGGGTTGTCCAGAGACCAGGGAGACTTCCCAGGTGTTTGTAGTGTTTGCTCTCCAGCTGAAACTTGTACAGTTGTCTTGAGGCTGTATTGTGCTAGGGGCTGGTGGAGGGAAGTATCAGCCAGTCTTGGGCATCATGAGACAGGTGTTTCCCTAGATCATCAGCTTACTTCATGGATCTGGAGAATTTACAGTCTTA
Source organism: Hemiprocne comata (assembly GCA_020745705.1). Taxonomy (NCBI): domain Eukaryota; kingdom Metazoa; phylum Chordata; class Aves; order Apodiformes; family Apodidae; genus Hemiprocne; species Hemiprocne comata. The sequence goes on along the minus strand of CM036588.1, from coordinate 66,730,893 downwards.
ATAAACCCATGAGAGGCTAGTAAAGATGCCACTATTAGAAATGTGTGCTTGTAGCTCAGAAAGCCAACAGTCTCCTGGGCTGTGTGAAAAGAAGCATGACCAGCAGGTTGAGGGAGGTGGTTCTCCCCCTCTATGCCACTCTCGTGAGACCCCACCTGGAGCACTGTGTCCAGTTCTGGAGTCCCCAATGTAAGAAGGATGTGGAGCTGTTGGAGCAAGTCCAGAGGAGGGCCACAAAGATAATCAGAGAGCTAGAGCACCTCTCCTATGAAGGCAGGCTGAGAGAGTTGGGGTTATTCAGCCTGGAGAAGAGAAGGGTCTGAAGAGACCTTTTAGCAGCCTTCAAGTATCTGAAGGGGCTATAGGAAAGCTGGGGAGGAACTTTTTACATGGGCATGTAGTGATAGGATGAGGAGGAAAGAAGGTATATTTAGATTAAATATTAGGAAAGAATTACTTCTTGTGAGGGTGGTGAGACACTGGCACAGGTTTCCCAGAGAAGCTGTGGATGCCCCCTCCCTGGAAGTGTTCAAGGCCAGGTTGGATGGGGCTTTGAGCAACCTGGTCTAGTGGAAGGTGTCCCTGCCTATGGCAGGGGGGGGGATGGAACTAGATGATCTTTAAGGTCTCTTCCAATCCAAACAATTCCATGATTCTATGAAATCCTTGATCTACTGAGTGTTCTGGGGAAGTGTCTGTTGTTTGCCCTGTTTTTTGGGCTAATCTCTGGGCTGTAGATGGTGACTGCAGTCAGGAGGATGCTGGTTCAAACAAAGATGCTCCTAACCCATGCAAAGCCTTTTATTTGTGGTATTTTCCTGAGAACTAAAAAGTTAGCAAACTGGGGAATTTACAATGTCATTTTTAAAACAGTCTGTGGGACATGGAAGGAACCCAAGCATATGTTAGGATAGCCAAACAATATTCCTAATCTGTTGCAGGTTAAAATGGAAGCTACACGCAAGCTGAAGGTTTTGGTCATGTTTCTGTCTGTGGCTGCTTTCACTGTCATGGTGCTACTGAATGCTGGAAATGCCACTGGGATATTCAAAGGTAATGCAGGCCAACTGTTCAGAGGTGGATTTCATGCATTATATGATTCAATGACAGAGGGTACCTTAGATGGGGTAGGTCTGTTTGTGACCTCAGAGCTTCTCCAAATACACCTTGATCTGGGAAAGATGGAAGTAGCTGGTGCATCTTCTGGGTGTCACAGCTGGGTGTCTGAGCCCTATCCAGTCCCTCAAAATCCAAGTAAAGTTTCCTGTTTGTGGTGGACCTGGATCAAGCTGTGGGTCAAGGCCAGCCTTTGAATACGCTGCCCTTGTATCCCTGTTTCAGGCTGCCGCTGTGGGTTTATAGCAGGCAGTGGCACTTAGTTGGAACACTACACCACTGAATCTGTCAGAAATTGACATTGTCTTTCTCTCTGGCTTTCACATGCAATTGACTTTTCTGGCTCTGTGGAAGAGGGGAGGTGCTCGGGGGTACCCATAGGGACACTGATCCCATAGTGGGTGTGTAAACGGCAACACATGGCTTGTTTTCACTGAGGGCACCCTCGCATCTCCTTCAGATCCACTGGGGTGTGGGCTAAGCCTCAAGGAAGATTGCAGGGTGAGGGAAATCAGCAGTCTTTCTCCATCCTTAGTATGTAGTAATGCTTTTGCCTGCAATAACATTCGCCACCACAGGTCTGTTCAGGACAACCCCTGGAAACATCTCAGGGAAGTACAACACTGACTTCACACCAGCTGGCTGGACTTTCCTCATCTGGAATGTCATCTATGCCTGGCAGCTTGCCTGGCTTCTCTATGCGTTGTCAGGGATCTGTCGAAGGTATTTTCTCTGCTTATGGTATAAATGAGGGATGGTGGCTCTACCCTTCTGTAGCTCAGTCTCTCGTCCCCTTTCCTGGGGTTTCTAGTCAGACTAAACCCACTGCAATTACCTGTGACTTGACAAGCTGAAGCTCTTCTGCTAGAGCATATTTTGGGTTCAACATCCAAAGCTGGGAAGCAGTTGGAAGTGTGTGTGAACTGCTGTCATATGTGGACAGGTTCTAAAGTGTGTGAACTGTTCTGTGGGGGCTGGCTTCCCCTGATTCGTGTCATCTGAGTTATCCAGTAGCTGCACTTGCCCACTGCTAGATGCTGAGAACCCACAGGGGCAAAATTAATTAATTACAGAGCTAATGCTTTGAGTTTACTTGCTGTTATAGATCAGAGAATTGGCACTGGGAAGTCTCTTGGGTTGTTGAAGTGGACTTGAAGCTTTTCCTGGGTCTATGAGATCAATAACTGCCTCATACAGTACTATGCAATATTCTGTGATGTCTTCTGCGGGACAGACTTACATTGCAGCTCTTCCATCAAGGGGGACCATGGACTGCTTAGTTTCAGCATTCTATATTTGCTGTTTTCACATGATTTGTAAGCAGTCACTCAGTTGATACTAACACTGAGGGTTGAGGAAAGAAGGAAGTATGTGTTTGTACAAGAGTGATCAATTCTATGTACATGTATGTACATGCACACACACACACTATATATGTATATATATATACATACATACATATGCACTCATGCTGTGAGCCTTTTTCCCTGGGAACTGGATTAAAATCCCATGACCATGCTGTTGCTACCACCACCAGTGGTATAAGCTTGGCAGCATCTGTGGAGCAGTCCTTAGTACTCACTAAATCTGTGGTGGTGTAGAGACCAGCAAGAACTCTTCTACCATGGGACAATGTCCTGATGGGGAAAGCCACAGAGACTGTGTTTATGTCAGAGAAGGATGCAGAGGAGAAATAGTCTGATTTAAGCTGAAATGTTTAATTCCAACATAGATTCCCTGTTAGTACCAGGAAAGTTTGGTCAATGCAAGTATAGTTTTCCTTTCTCCATACCTGCTTTTTCCTGGCAGAAATGAACTTGGATGTGTCTACATAAAGCCAGACTTGCTGCCAATACCTTTTTATGTGATGTGGATTCTGAATAATGGCCTTAACGTTGGATGGCTGTTTCTGTGGGACAGAGAGTAAGTTGTCTTTTGTTACAAATGCTTTCTAACCCTCTTTTTGGAACTACCCCAGTACTCAATTTTGCACTTTCCCCTATGTGTGACTGCTTAATCATACCTGTAAAACTCTAAGGCAGGCCTTAGCAAAAGGTAGCCTTCATAAAATTTTGTGGTTATGATGTTTTCATCTTGCACACAAGATGGGTTTGTTACTAAAGTCAAAGATCTCCTCAAAGCTGCTGTTTTCCTGTGGCTTTTCCTCCCTAAGGTAAGTCAGGAGCCATGCCTCTCTTTATAAATACAGTTAAGCTCCTTACCTTGGATTGTTTTCATAATCATGGTCACATGAAGGGCTTATAATAGTACTGCTGTCAAGAGGTGAAGAAATCAACTGCAGTCAGGAAAATAACATTGTGATTAACAGAGTAAAACAACAGTATGTTAAAATGAGGGCCACACGTACTGATTACCTTTATTAGAGGCTGATTACCTTAAAGTTGGTAAAGGCCAGACATTAAAGCTATGAATTAAGGCATTGTGACACCACAGAAAAAAAAAGGGCATTATGCATTGCATGAGCATGTGTTCTTTGTCCTAGATTCCTCCTCCCAGCCCTGGTGTTCCTGGCAGCCCTCACTCTCACTACGTGTGCCGCCCTCTTCATTTCACACCAAGCGTTGGGTGCCCATTCCTCATGGTTTGTGAAGGGTCACAAAGCTGAGCTCTGGCTAATCCGCATCCTGGTAGGTGGCATTTGGGAAGCTGTGCTAAAAAACAACACAAGCCAAAACAAACCTGTGCTGAAGGTATCAAGAATGAAAGATTCAATGACAGGAGATGGGTAAGGGAAGATTTCTGCCCTGACTTTGTCTGCTGCAGCTGCACCCAGGCTTATGTGCATTCCTATCGGACATTATGGGACTGATTCTGGTGTATCCCTCATATTTCTCCAGCTACTATAGAATGAAGCCCAGGCTTGTGCTTGGGGTGCAGACAGAAAAGCTGTTGCTAAGGGTGGCTTCTATTGCTGTAGCTGATGGTGATATCTCTGGTATCTGACTGCAAAAAAAACGTATTTCTGATACAGGGAAGTGCACACTGCTCAAAGTTTAAAATGTGGCTGCTGTTCTGAGTTTTGCCAAATTCTGGAAGAAAACTTCTTATGCTGTCTCTGAGTGGGTGTTTGGCAAACTTCACAGAGAAAATAAGATAAACATACTCATACTCCATCACTCCTTGATTCCCTCCTTGTGCTTCTCTCCTGTCTCAAAGCTGCTACCCCACAACCCTTCCTCCCCACCCAGGAAACCTCACACTGCAGTTCTGCCCATGGCTGCTGCATGTGCTTTAACTACCTTTGGTTCCTTTGGATGTTGGTGTTGCTCAGTCAAAGTGGGTCTGCTGAAAAAGCACATCAAAGGAGCCAGGACAGTCTCCAGTGGAGAGATGTATATACTTTACCCCTTTGTACATCAGTTCCTGAGACACCAGGATAACATGGGGAACTGAGAATAGCTGCGCTCCCCATCCTCACTCAGGAGCAACTCCTGCCCTTGTTATTGACTGCTGCAGGCTCCATGTAGCAAAGATGCTTGCTTGGAGGTTGTTGAGATTCCAAAACCTGTTCTCTGGGCTGGGCAGCCAGGGCACTGTATGGATTGCAAGCCCCCACGGGGGTTGAGGGGCTTTGTATGGGAAATTTGGCAGCTGTCACTGGCTTTTTGGTGCCACCAAGGCTTCAACTCTTCTCCGTGTTGAGGGACTTCACCTGCAGCTAGGTTTAGAAGTCTGGCTTAACTCCCCCAGGGCCTATGGGTCAAAAAAGACAAACAGGAATTACCCTTTTTTGTCACTGTTTGTCATCTTGTTGTGCTATGGGACAGGTTCAGAATGGGTTGGTGCTGTATGCAACATGGACCATCATTGCTACTCTGCTGAACTTTGCCGTTGTGCTGATCTACAAGTGGAACGTGTCCAATGAGAAAGCGACGACTGCTTCTCTAAGTATCCTCGCTCTTCTTCTAGTATTATGGTAAGCAATGTCATGGGTTCCCACCAAGCCTGACAGATCCCTTCCACTTTTCACAAACGGGTTGGACCATCTCTTCCAATTTATTCAGAGCCTGTCCCTGTACAACACTGAGTACAAAGGCCTCTCCAAGAAATCATTGCAAATGAACAGGAGGCCTGGGCAGAGCTTTTCTTCCCCAACGCTCATGCCAATAAGCACATGCTGTGGGCCAGTAACTGGTTGCTGTGACTTGCATGAGCCCAACCTGCCCTAGGTTTGCAGGTGAGGGAAACATATGAAACATGGCTTTAATTTTCCCTAAACTTACCTTAGATAATTTTAAAATCAATTTTCTTAATTTTAATAAGTGAACGATTTCAGACTCTGGTCCAAACTGGCCTGCAAAAAAATTATTTGTGCAATTCCTTTCAACTTTGTATGGGGAGAAAAAAAATGATATATAGAGAAAATGCTTACTTTGGTCACTCTTTTTCTTCACAGGTTTTATTTAGAAAACTTCTTTCTCGACAAGTACGTCCGCTATAACCTCACAATCTATCCAGTGGTCATAATAGCTCTGACTGGCAGCACATGCAAGAACTTCTTGTTTTCATCCCCCACAACAAACAGCATTTTTATAGGTGAATCTTTCGGACTGTTTCCAACTCTTGTAAAAGGAGGCCAGTAAACACTTTCATATCTTTCCTGTGTATGAGAGGCAGAAAGACAGACTTGGCCCTTGAAAAGACTTATTTATAAAAAGCAGAAATACTATTAGAAGGTTGAAAAAAAAAAAAACAAGGAGAGGAGCAGAAAACCTTGCCTATGAGCCTTAGGGTTGGATTCAAAGTTTGTGTTGCCTCAAGTTCACTTGCCAGTGCAATATGTTTGCCCTGCAATTCTGTCACCTGCTTGAGCTCTCTGCTGGTAGCTTCATTTGACACAGGGCTGGGATGAAGGTTCTGGACTTCCATTTGCCCTATGTCATTTGGGATATCGGAGCAGTGCAGATGTTTCTGACCCAAGGAGGGTTTGTATCTAAATTTTTCAATACAAAACCCAGGGTGTGCTCCCCTCCTACGCAGAGCTCAGGCTAGCCTTAACAAGTTTTCCTGGGATTATTTGGTTGCTGCAGGTCACTGTAGCAGAGTTGAGTGTAGTCATCCATTGTAAAAGGGCTTAATCTGTCTGAATGCTGTACAATCACAGCCTGGCAAAAGCTATGCCATTGTGAGTAGTTTTATGCTGTCATGAAAAGGGACTGAGCTGCGTGACCTCTGATTTCTGCTCTAGCAGTTTGAGATGCATATTCCCACTGTAGGGTCAGCAGAAGGGTGCATGTTCCCACTCTTCTGCTGTCCCACTGCCATGTACCAGTGGCTAAAGCTAATGTCTGGACTGGCACCACCATTGCAGTTGCTCCAGTACGTTCCCTTTTGCTGTAAGAGCAGCTGGAGCCTGGTAACGCCCAAAAGCACCCAGCAGGATTTAGCAGAGCATGTCTGCCAAAGGCATGAGGGCATTGGAGACTCATCTCCTGATGGTTATGGCCACTAGGAATGGGGAGGTATGTGGGATCTTTGCCAGGCAGCTGTGTACCTGCAGTAGGTGCATTTCTACCAGCAAAACTTCATTTTTAGTGGTTCAGCTTGTTTGGCTGGTAAGGCAAGAATGTGCTTTTCCCAAACTACTGCTTGTTTCTTTATATAGTGCAACTATTCTTTGAGTGTTTTGTTAATGTAAAGCATTTTTATCCCTGTGTCCATGAATCCTCCCACTTTTAGACAGGCATTGACCTGGAAGCATTGGGTGAGTTTGACTGGATAGTGATGAAACACTGAACTCTGTGAAATACAACTCTGATGGGGGTGATGGCCCCTATATTGGGGGTGGGTGGGTTTCTCTTTTCCCTGAATGCCCTGTGTACTGGGAGCTGGGGTGTGAAAAGAAGTTCTGACTTCCTCTCATGCTTCTGTACTTCTTTTCTAGTTGTTTTGCTGGCAATGACTTGCTTGATCTTTGCTGTTCGACTGGGACTAGTCACATGGAGACACTGTAAGAGACCACTGGAAGCATCAGGAAGCCCAGACCCATCCAGCACAGTGTCCTGAAACCTCTGGCATGTTATGGCAGATACTTCAAAGGAGAAAAAAAAAATGAGGCACTTGCTGCTTCTTCCTTCCAGTATTGACTACCATGTGCTCTTTCTTTCTGTTCCAAGTGCAGAGGGCGTGTGTCTGCAAACCTGTCCTCCTCCCATGTTCCCTCTAAACAGCTAATCACAGCCCCACCTTGAATCTTCACCCTCCTTCATTTGGTGTGACTCTGGATCAGTGCCGGAATATGTCCTTCAGCTGAATAGACCTGTGTACCTTTGTGATGGCTGAGCTGTGGCTCTCTGCTCCTGCCAGTGCAAGGAGGGCTGCCAACAGGCACTTGGCATAGACCAGTGTTCATATTCTTCCCTGGGCAGTTTATTTTTCTTGAAGTCCAGCTCTACATGAACTGTCCCTGGGAGTCAAGGTGAGCAGTAGGAGGTCTGCTATTCCTCAGGTCATTCAGTGCTGGGTATCTTCAAGACCCTGTGGTGTGAGCAGATCTGTAGGCAGCAACTGCTCCCTCTCCTGCTTCTCCTCATGACAGGAACAGATTACAGCTCTAGAGATCTACCTTTGAGGTGTCAGCTCCGATATTTGATATCCAAGAGAGAGGAGTGACTGAACACTTCTGACACAATTGCAAGCCTTCAACCCATTTCAGCTTGTTGTAGCACTAGAAACTGAAGATGCATTCAAGATACCTGGGTTTCTGCCCTAGTTTTTCCTGACTTTCTCAGTTGTTAGTCACTGTGTCAGTGCCTCTGTCTGCAGTCCCACCAAACAAGTGGATTTGTGCTGTTCCTGCTCTGCCTGGAAGACGAATGAGATCTGGGTCAGGCAGGAGCAGTGGGTTGCCATTCCCTGAGCTGTGTAGAAGCGAGCAGTGCAGTTTGCTGGCTGCCTGCCTGCTGTTGGAGGATGGTTTGTAGCTGCTCTGGCAGGAGGTTAGATGTACAGATGAGATTATACTTGATCTGGGGTAAAGCCTGCTGCTTCAAAGGAAATTTGTTTAAGAAGAAAAGAATAATATATATTTGAACCAGTAGAGTGAGTTCATCCTGGATCAGTGCTTTCTCATGTGGCTTCACTTCTGAGTTGGTAATAGGAAGCCTAAAAGTGGATTGACTGAGTTATTGGCCTGCTGCCTCAATTTCTGTGCCTACTTGAGAGTTGATGGTGCCTCACTGGTATCTGGAAAGTGTTTCTTCATGGCAGGTGCTTTCAGATGCTGAATATATTGCAATACTATTACAAAGGTAATTTCTTCTAAAATAACACGCTATTGTTTACATTTAACAAAGAACAAAATCAATGTAATGTAATTCCTCTTGTCATTTTGTTGTGTTTTATTTCCAAATAATTCCACCACCCTCCCACTAACTGGAAATCATCTAAAGCAACTGTCCTGGCTCCTTCCTCAATTGTGTCCTGGGTGCTGCAGCAATGCTGGTTCCTTACTGGAGCCAGCTGCCCCTCCCTCCCTGGGATACTCCTGGGTGTAGCTGCTCCCACTGATCATGCCTTCATCTGCCTTATAGGCAAAGACTTAGGTAATGCAAATTCCTGTGTATAATTTAAACTCTTCTCCTTAGCACCCTGTTCATTAAACTTCTGCTTTATAAGCTCTGCTGCGCAAGAGCTCAGCTAGTACATTCCCAGAAGCCTCTCCATAAGCTGCTGCCTTTAATACACTGGTATTAATTCTACTGGTGTGTGGATTAAGAGGTCCAGGCAAGGTGAGCAGTTGGTGTGAAACTGCAGCAGTTAATGCACAGAGTGCCCTGGAAGGTTTTGCATCCTTCCAAGCAGGAGCTTTGCAAACAGTTCCTGAGCCAGGGCAGCTGCCCTCCCTTTCCACAGGACGTCAAACAAAGTCTTCATGGGCTTTTTCAGTGTCTGTACTGGCCAAATAATTAGAAACTATACCACAGGATACAGTTAATGTGTTAACTATCTAGGGAGTGTCAACAGGGCTTCTATAGAGAGAAGTCATGTCTCGACCTCTTTGAATTCTCTGAAGGACTCAAAAAGCATGTAGGTAATGGTGAACTGTTTTATATTGCCACTGGCTTCTAAAGAAGCTCAAGAGCTAGGGCATGAAAGGCAATGTCCTCTCATAGGTGATTAAAGGTGGGAAAGAGAGGAGGTGTTTCTCTCCAGGATGGGAGGGTGCTGATGGCATGTGTTGTTAGACCTGAACTGGATAACATAGTCATTAAAAACCAAGGCATAGTTTGATGTGGATGGTTATTTAGGATGCTAAATGAGAAGGCTGACTGGGGAAAGGCTCTTAGGAAACAAAGCAGACAGGGCTAATGATGGATGAAATTCATTGTCGGTATGTACTAAAGGATGCATAAGGGGAAAACCAGGCTGTGCTTCACCTTTCAAGTGACATCCTCTGAGCTGGCACCTGCCACTCAGGCACAAGAGCTATGGTAACCATTCTCATCCAAGTATTTCCACATCTAAAAGCAGTAGAGGCAAACCATATATTGGGGATGGTGTCATGGTTTAACCCCAGCTGGCAACTAAGCACCATGCAGCTGCTCGCTTGCTCCCCCAGATTGGGATGGGGAAGAGAACTGGAAGAGTAAGTGTGGAAAAATTTGTGGGTTGAGATAAACACAGTTTAATAGGTAAAGAAAAAGCTGTGCCCAAGCAAAGCAAAACAAGGAATTCATTCACTGCTTTCCAGCAGCAGGCAGATAGATGTTCAGCCATCTCCACGAAAGCAGTAGCAATGGTTACTTGGGAAGATAAATGCCATCACTCTGAATGTCCCCTCCTTCTTCCCTAGTTTTATATGCTTAGCATGATGTCATATGGTAAGGAACATCCCTTTGATCAGCTGTCTCAGCTGTTTCCACCCAGCTTCTTGTGCACCCCTAGGCTACTTGCTGGTGGGGCGAGGTGAGAAGCAGAAGGGGCCTTGACTGTGTGTAAGTCCTGCTCAGCAATAATGAAAACATCCTTGTGTATTATCAACAGTCCAGTCCAGTTCAAATCCAAAACACAGCCCTGTACCAGGTACTCTGCCAAAACCAGTGCATGTGGTTAGGAAAGGAGTAAACTTGAAAACTGCCTTGTGCTTCTCTAAAGCTACCATGCATCCACATGTTGAGGGCTTTGTGCATTTCTGGTCCTTGCATTCTGGGATATTATTAAGGGTTTGGGAAAGGTTTGAGGAGGAGCAATGGCATCAGGGAGTGAGATGTCTCCCTGCCCCTCAGTGCACCCAAGAGCTGAGGAACAGTGAGGGGATGTGAGGATCCCTGTGGCTCTGCATAGCAAGGGGCTGGGTGCTGCTCTTCACCCCTCCAAAACAAGCTGCAAGGAGAGCCTCAAAGGCCTCTTTCTGAGTGGTGATGAGGTGCCACAGCAACACTCAGTAATCTTTTACAGACCTCCCTGCAAGAAAGCCCTTGGCAGCTGCTCCAGCCCCCATGTGGCCACCCACAAGTAAGCTCCTGGTCCCCGAAACCCTCTCCACTATTTCCCTGAAGCTGGGGCACGCAGATGTTCCCACAGCTGTTCCAGCATGCAGAGCTCTAGCCAGCTTTGGGAAAAGTGGCTTTTCTTGCATATGTGGCAGGAACAGGACCCTAAAAATACTCTTGCCTGACCCTTCTTCTTTTAGCTGGAGTGGGGGAAAACATGAAAAATAAGTGTGAACCTTCGTCTTCCAGCCTTGGGGCTAAAGATAGCCTCAAGGCTATTTTTAAGGGCCTTTTTTCCTGAAATGCCTTATTCTCATTCGTTTTTCAAAACCACTGGTAGGCAGTTTTGCTCACAGGAGATTTCTCTTTCAGAAAAGCTGCATTTCATGAAGCTGGACACCTGCCAACATTTTAGCAAAAATAATCAGCCCAGCCTTTGTTTCCATGAGTGATTATAGGATTTGGGTGAATTTTACCAGCTTTGAGACTTCTTGGAAGGCTGGTGGTCTTAAGAACCCAAAGCCTGAAAAATTAATTTCTTTTCTGAAAAAGCAATCCAGGGCCCTGGCAAATGCTTGTGTGTCTCATAGCCCAGACTGAGGCATGACCTGAGTCCCCTGGGCCCCTTCCCCTCCTTGTGGGGCAGGGACACAGTTTGGGCTGGGAGATGGATGAGGCTGGCAAAGCCAGGCATGACGTGATTCCTGGGACATGAAGGTATACCTTGCTTTCTAACACCAAAAGCTGAGTTTACACTTGTCATCTTCTGAAGGGATTCTCTCTGTGGCTAAATGGGGGGATAGGGAAAAGTGGGGTGGTCTGTAAACCACCATCGGGTGAAGAACCCCAGTATTGAGTGCAGGGATGCTTGGGGGTACATCCTTCCCCTGGCTGGGGCCAACTCCTGCCCAGGCTCTCTCCTGCTCTGTGCCTAGCAGCATCCAAGGATGACACGCCAGTTTAGCAATGTTTTCTCTGGAGGGCTGTATCAGCTGGGCTGGATGTTGATGAAGCTGCGAGACAGTTGTTTTCAGTAAAAGTTCCTGGGAAAATCTGGCTTGAAAGAATGTTGCATGGAAGAAGTTGTGGGTCAGGGGAAATATGCATTTGAGTTGAGAGAGCAAATGTACTAATTCAAAATAAATTTTTGAAAAATGGGGTTATCAAGCCCCAGATCAGGTTCTCATTAAAGCCCATGCAGCTTGCAGAGGAAAACATGCCTTGTTTCCTGTACTAGTGCTCAGCTGGCTCCTCTTCAGCCACTGTGAGAGCAGAGGAGGTGCTGGGATTTGGGCAGGCTTCCCTTTGACACCTTCAACCAGCAGCAGAATGCTCCGGGGGTTGCTCCTCAGAGCCTGTCCTGCCCAGGCCACCACATCCTCTTCATGATGCTCTTGGCTATGGAGCTCAGGCAGAAGCAGGCAGGAGGCTTTCCTGCTGGGCTCCCAAAAAGACAGAGCACCCAGGCAGAGGAGATGTTGTGTTACTACTTAATTTGTTTTCGGCTTGATGCTACCCTTGGTACTAATTATGTTATATTAAAGCATCTGTGAAGAGGAATAGTAAATAAATAAAACTGAGCCTGCTGAAGAGATGTTACACCATGATGCAAAGCACTGAAGCAGAAAGCAGAATTGCCTTTCATCTGCAATGTGGAGCAATTTTGCAAGCCTGGTGCTTGGCTGCAGCCAGGCTCATTGGGTGTAGTGAGATATGGAAAGCGGTGCTGAGGTATGGGCACAAGTGGCACTGGCCACACTGGCCACCACCACCACCATCAAAACACAGATGAGACTCTTGCTGGTGCCTTGTCACTTCTCAAGGCATCTCGTTGGAGGAGCATTGGCCTTGGAGAGGAAACACAAAGTAGGCTGACTCAAAACATGGCACCCAGACCACTCGTCCTCTTGAGTTGGAGCAAATCCAGCCCTTGCTGGATGCACCTCCATTTCCTTATCTGTAAAGCAGATATGAACAGAGCAAGCTTCTCTGTGGAGGACTGAAGATCTCCAGATAAAACCACTGAATACATGCAACAATGATTAAAGGCATTGGCACCCTCTGCTATGCACACAGTCTAAACACGCTTGGGACATCCCAGGCTCTTTGAAAACTGTTAGACGTTTTGAAGCTCAATATTTATTTTATCTGCACAGAGCTGGAACAGCCCGGTGTCAGGAGATTAGCTCAGTTCCCTCTGTCAAAGGCACCTCGGGAAAGAGTCATGGGCTTGGGTGGGACCCATGCATGGGCTGAACACATGGGAAAAAAATGCTGGAGCAGCCCAAGAGCCCGACCCTGCTCCCACCAGAGCCAGGACACCAGCTGGAGCACGCATCGGCCCTGTGATAGCATGATGGGCATTCCCCATTGGAATCTTTGACTCAAAGCCCTCAAATAGCCACATGTCGCGGACAAGGATGCTGTGTTTTCTCCCTCCTCTTTGGGAAGAAAGGGTCTTGAAGATCTTTCCCCGAGGAGCCGGTAAAATGTGTTGTCTAACCAACTGAGAAAGGATGTTGCCCTCTCGGGATGGGACTGATTGGAATTTGGGAGCGCTGGAAGTGAGAGTGACATTAGCTGGTAACTTGGTTTGTCTGAAAGTTGTTGTAATAAAGACTTGACCTTTAAAAAAAAAAGGGGCATTACTGGAAAGTATTTAGCTTAAATGACCCATGACACAAAATATTTTCATCCAAGAGAGAGAAAAAAGTGTGTGTGGTTGTGCCTGTGGTTGCTACTGCTTTCCCTGGTGACAACACATGTTTTGCCATGTATTTTGCAGGAACAGAATAAAGGAATTATTTGCTATGAGATGCCCCTAGGGATGAGAGAGGAGCAGAGGAATTGAGCAGAGATGTCCGAGAGCTGTGCCAGATCAGCATGGTAGCCAGAGCAGGGGCTTCCTCGCCCCCATGCTTTACTTTAATCCCAGTAGAAATAGCCTGGAACCATCTCTGTGCTGTCATTGCTTTGAGCCATGGTCCCTGCCAAAAATGCTCCTGAGGGACCAACTCCATTTACCCTAATCAGGGGGCACCTTGATGCCTGCAAATGTGTTTCTGGTCCCTCCTACTACCCTTGGCATCTAAATATTCCCACCAGGCACAGCAATGGACTCAGTATGAAAAGTCCCATTGGACAAAACCTCATCCCAGACACCTTTAAAGAAGACTAGAAATCATAAGGAGACAACCACTGCATACCTGATACCAACAGCTGGGGCAAAGTTGTCCTTTTCCAGCATGCTCTTATATTTCTTATCCTTGTGAACTGGAAGTGCTGGGAGACAGCAGAGTGGTGGGTTTTGTGGGTATCTCCTGGCAGATGGCAGGGTCAGGAGACCACCATGGTCACCACGTAGCCATCAGCTGGGTCTGTGGGGTGTCCTGGTGCTCTGCAAGATCTTTAGAACAGAAGAGCAGAGTGGTCCCTGTTAGCAGGAGGGTTGCATGGCTCTGTGTTGAGAGCTTGGAATAGTGCAATTACATACTCAGGTGAACAGTCATGCACAAGCCCATCAGACACCCTGGCACAGATAATGGGGTGTCCATGCATGACTTAAGTGGGTGCTCATGCATGAGCAAAGAGGGTGCTCAGGAGTGTGTGGGTTGGGCACTAATGCATTAACTCCTCAAGCACCCATGTGTGAATTAATGACGTGCTCACGCTTGAGTCGTTTGGGTGCTCATGCATAAATTAATTGGGTGCTCATGCATCAACTACTTGGGTTCTCATGCATGAATTAATTGGGCAATCGTGCATAAATTAATTAGGTGCTCATGCATGAGTTAATGGTGTGTTTATGCATTAACTATCTGGGATCTTGTGCATAAATTAATTGGGTGCTCATGCAGGGATTAAATAAGTGCTCATGCATGAGCTATCTGAGCAGTCGTGTATAAATTAATTGAGCACTTGTGCAAGGACTAATTGTCAGTTCACTGGTGAGCACAGCAAACCCTATTATTTGTGTCTGAGACACCACTGACCTGCAATGGCCAGACTGGCTTCCATAATCTCATGAGCAGGTAAAGATGCTGCATGGGGTGTTATTGTTTGATCACTCCTTGATACCCAGGGCAGGCCCTACACACCAGAGATGCTGTGGACATTTCTACTCCTACTCAAAAAGCCACTACTGTTTGGATGCTTCTGATGTCTCCTTGGGAGGACATAATCCAGTATGTCTTTATGTATCTTCTCATGCTCTCACTCCCATCAGGCACACCAGCTCTCTAACCTGGAATATTGGGCTAACCTAACCAAAAGCTGATGGGAGATGATGGGCATATTATCCTTGTATATAACACTTGCCAGAAGAATACACCCTACTCAAAATAGTGGGAGGAAAGCCACTGGTGTGGTTTACAAGGATGGGTGGAAAACCAGGAAAAACACCATTGTGCTTCCTTAGACGAGAACATCTTGTTCAGCCAAATGCAAAGGCAGTCCTTGAGGACACTCCTGCAGACACAAGGAGACGGGGCGATGGCAATAAGGTTGGTGCCTGGCTGGGAAAATGGAAAGGAAGCATTTGATAATTATCACAGCGTTACCACAAAATGTATCCAGGCAACATAGTAATGAGGTCAGGACTTCTGCAGCATCGGATCCTTTCCCCTTTGGTTCCAGCACCAGCAGCACGTGGAGGAGAGGGAGGAAAATGATGGCTGACAGCCTGCAGTAATGTGCAGGTCTTAAGCAGCCAGGAGTTGCAACCTGAACCTCAGGGTATGTGCCCCAAGCATTGTCCCACAGAGCCTGTGTTAAAAACCTGCCAAGTTTTAATGTGCTGGCTGCATATCGAGGGAGACTTGCACGTAGACATCCACTCATGGGTGCAGAGACCTTGCTGCAGTCAGTCGAGATGATTTGAAGTGGCATGACGGTGCTGTGAGATAGGATTTTTTTTCAATATTAATGAACCCTTATATGTTTCATGTCTGTTAAACAGGAGGAAGCAAGCAACAGGAGGTGTCCTGGGGCTGGCTCACGTCAGCCCTTGCACTATGTGAAACTCAAGTGCTGCTAAAATTCATTTTAGTCCCACCTAAAACCTCCAGCATTAAGTTAAAAGTGCTTTCCTCCCACTCACCTCAGGGAATGCAGATGTATTGGTGGGATGGGTGGGCAGTGGTGCTGTAACACTTTCACCAGCTCAGCTGGGCTGTTGGAGATATATGATGCCTGAGGGCAGGGAAACTACTCCCAGCAAGCCTTGGACCTGGGGCTGGCATAAAGGGAGTCCACACCAGGAAAGACCTAGAGCATCTCTAGGATGAGATTGAATTGTAGGCTTTCCCATGATGTTGCTTTTGATGTGTAGGGCAGAAAAGCCCAGTAGGGAAAAGGATCTCTACTTCTCACCCTCTTCCACTGATGCTGTCCAGATGCAGAAGCAGTTGAACCTCTAGGAAGACAAGAAGACTTGGCATAAAGGGTTCAGACAGCGTCCTCACCAGCTCCAGCAGCCTCCGGAAGGCTGTTTCCTCATTACTGATCTCCTCACACCCTTCTGTAATCCTCTTGATCTTTAAACACCACTCAAAAGGCAAATAAACTTGATGTCAGGCAAGACTGCAGCAGCTGCCAGCACGCTGCCTTCCACGGTGCTGGGATGGAGATTGTCAGGGAAACGAGTTCAACTCAACTGGTGAAACAAGTATTTATTTTTTTTTTTCTTTTCCCTCCTCTGATAGAAAGGCAGCTCCCTTCCTCAACTGTGATGGGATCTCGCATCTTTCAACACCTATAAATGACAAATCAAAGCAATGATGGGTCTGCAGATCCTGGAACAACGCTTGCTCCTGCTGGTTGCTGCCAGAGGCATCTCCAGATGAAGTTACCAATGCTCCCTAGATGGGCTCTGCACTGGATCCCAGGATCTGTTCTGGGTTGAACCTGGTGGTTGGACAAGGCTAGGGGAGATCAATGCTGATAACTCTGACTGTGATTCCCAAGCCTTGTTTGCTATCTTCTCCTCTGTATGCCCAGGAAATTATTTTTTAAGAGGCCTGGACAGTGCCAAGGCTTGAAGGGAGTGAATGGAGAGACCTGGTCAACCCAGGAAAAACTGGGGACCTGTTGCCTCAGAAGAAAGACCTACCTGAATCCTTGCAGAAGCAACCCCAATTCCCCGTGGCAGCAATGCCTGCTTAAAGTATAGCTTGAGATGCCTTTAAGGCTGGGCACAAATATTTTGTTACATTGAAATTATACCAAGGAATGTTGGGAGGGTGGCAGTGCCCAAAAACCCCACATCTGAGTAGAGGACAGGCTTTTCACTCTGGCAAAATCCATCTGCTTGCTCAAGCTTTCCCAGTCAGGGTATGTAGAGCAATAACAAGCCTCTTGAAAGCTCTTGACAGCTTGTCAAAGGAGACATTTTACGTTGTGTATGCTGAAAGTATCCACGGCACAGAGCATGGGCAGCTTCTCTGGGGGTTTTGTCCCACAAAACTGGCTTTCAGAACAGACTTGTTGTTGGGCAATGTTTTCTGTTTTCCACACTGGGGCTTGAACAGGCTTCAAAAAGGGCAACAAATGCTGCAAAACTGTTGACTCTTGGGTCAGAGGCTTCAAAACCAGGAGCCTCCCTTGGCAAAAGAAACACAGGAGATGGCAACCAAGTGAGAAAACTTGTCAGTGAAACCTTGAAAATCCTTTTTCCAGGCAAAGCAGTCCCATCTCTATTGCTGGGTAGCTCTCAGGCAGTCAGAAAGCCTCTCCACTTTCATGCTATACATAAACACGTCATATTCCCTATCAAAGGGCAATAAACACACTTAGAGTGTGTTTATCTGTTGGCTGACAAGCTGTGCTTAAGAGCTTAGTTTGCTGAGCTCGGCATAGGCATCCTCCCTCCCAGTGCGCCAGTCGGCTCCCTGGGCTGATGCCAGGAGGGTGCTGGAGAGTGTCTGGTTCTTCACGGGGGCAGAGCCTGTCATCCAGCCCACTTAGTACTTCGGGTCTCTGCAGCTCCACAGTTGTGGGGTTAGGCAACAGAGGTTGCATTTAGTTTGATACGACAACCTGTCTGAGCCTATGGCTTTGGTTGTGGGAGCAGAGGTGGAGCTGGCGGAGTCTGGCACTCGGGTTTTGAAGGGTGGAAGGAGGAGACACAAGCACTCTCTGTTTCTCAGCTGTGACTGGAGACACTCCCAAGACACTTTTGGAAGCAGTTGCCCACAAAGCGTGTGCCTACAGTCGTGGTTAGAGAGCGCTAAAATTGTCCTCCTTCCACCAAGTCCTGGCCAGGGCAAATTTGGACAACCTCTGCCTGGACGTAGCTCTTCTGTGGAGGGCAAATGCATGCAAAAGAGGACCTCCCAGGCAGGGGGCAAATGGCCTTGCCCTTTGCTGTTCCTGCTCAATCTTTTCTTCCTCCAAGCATATCCCATTGCGTTGAAAAGCAACCTGGGAGATAGCTTCTTCTCCAAACCCCCCTGCTACCGTGCAGCATGCTTTGCCTCCGTTCCCTTGGAGAGCGTTTTTTCCTCCCACCCAAGACTACAGCTGAAAACACAGCAGAAACAGCCTGTGGCTGCGCAGGGGCTTTCAAGGGAGGGTGTAGAGCACCATCTAGTGAAGGTCGGAGAGGAAACCATCAACTGCAAGCCTACTGTGGGACAGCAGGCTGATGCGAGCTGTGTCGTGCTCATCTTTTCACAGTGTTTGCATGTGGGAAACTGCGCCCAGCAGCAGAGGAGGTGGAAATCAGGAAGGAGCACAGTTGTGACTCCTCTTTTTCTAGCTTTCCCCTGTCTCTCCTGGAGTGAACAGGGCAGCTTGGACTCATACACACGAGAGCATTTCAAAGTTTTGCTCGTCTTTCAGGCACTGTCCCCGCTGGCTCTGCCATAGCTGAGCAGTCTTTTCTGAAAGGGCTCGGGAAGAGTTTCAGGTGTCCTATTACCTCATGAGCTTGGACCTTTAATTGTAAGGGAGGTTTTGTTCTAGGAAACCTTAAAAGCACTCAAACAACTCTTCTACTGTGTTCTTTATTGATGCAAGACCTCACTCTACCTGCAACTGTGGCCTGAGCAGCTGGAGAGCTGAGTCCCCTCACAAAGGCTGTGAGATGCTGCAGACCTGCCTACCTGCCGCCTGCAGTCACTAATTAAAACCTCAAGGATGAGCTAACATGTCTTCTTTTTTTTTTCTTTTCTTTTTCTTTTTTTTTTTTTTTTTATGGACATGTTTGAAGTCTCTCACTGCTTTGGGCATCTGTGCTGTAATGAAGTTACTAGCAATGAAATGTAAGCTTTATGATTGCCCTTTATGACAAAATATCTCAGTGGGTTGTCAAGCAGGTTTATTAGAAAGTGAAAACACTTTTTGATGTAAGAGAAGCCATAGGTGTCTGAGGACAAGTCAGTAACGGTAAATCACTGCCACCTCTCCCATCTGAGAGCAGTCTAGCCAGTGATGGGCTGCACCATAAGTGCACAAGCTGGGTCATCCTCTGAGGCTGCTCGTTTATGGTAGCACAGCACCGCTCTGATGATGATTTTTTTCCTTATGTCTGAAACCAGGAGCTTTGTGATGGGATATGTCTTCAGGTGGTAGCCCCTCCTCTGAGTCTTGTTGCCCAGCTAAGCCTTCCTCCTCCAGAGGCGCAGGTCAGTTGTCTTTAGACATCTCCTGGCACTTTTCTGACCTCAGGACGTGGTGCTCAGCCTTGAATCATCCCAACCCCTCAACGGGGTCTCCAAGCATGGATTCAGCTCTGCCTACACCAATGAAACAAAGTCACTTCCAACATCTTTCTCCCCAAATCCCTCCTGGCTGAAACAATTGATGTAAATAACCTTCTCACAAGGCCAAGTGATGCATGGCCCCCAGCTACTTCACCTTGAAGGTTTCTGCTGTCTCTGGCTGGCCAGAAGCCGTGCCATAGCACTGGTGCTGTCAGAGCCATAGCCTTCATAAAGGACAGACCTGCAGCTCCTGCCTTTTGAAGCCCCAAGACCCTTTGGCAACTGGGCTCTGTGCTGGCAAATGCTAAGACTGGAGGCAGAGCTGGGAACATGCTGGATCTGTCCCCCTGCCATCCTTCCTGGCAGAGCTGAAGATGCTCGCATTGGCTTGGGGCTATTTGGGGATGCCTTTAATGCCACCCTACCCAAAGCAGGACCTCAGGGAAAGAAAAGTCTATGCCCTGGAGTCCAATCTCATCCTCTCCCAAAGGCCATGGTGCTGGCTGTGCAAAACCCTCTAGAGGGAGCCTCAATCCTAGACATCCCTGGCCAAGGTCCCACAGGGCCACAAAGACGCTCTGTGGGTGTCCAGATGTAGGTTGGGGGGGGGTTGTTGTTCAGAGGTGCTTTTTTTTTAAGGCTTTACACTCCCTTAATGGCCTTGCTGGCCTCAGATACGGACTCGCTTGCCCTCTCTGAACATTTCTGCAGGTTTCTGACTCCCAAGTGCCTCCTCACCCACCTCCAGCACCTCTCTCCCTTAGACCTCACTGAAGGTGAGGTGAAGTCTTCTGTGGGTGAACATAGCCCTTGCACAGGAAAACCTCTTCCCATTATGGTCTCCAAGGGCGTTGCACTTGCAGAGGGCTGGCACCATGCTGCCCTGGCCTCAAAAGCCATCCATGGTGTGGTTGCAGCATCTTCAGCAACCCACTGGGTACTGCTGCATGTGCAAACCCTCCCAGATCCCATCAGACCAAGAGGAGCCATGTGTATTTGGAGTCTCTGCTCACCAGGCTGTTCCTCTAGCCTGCATGTCAATGAGCTACCCAAAACCTAACCTTCGAGCAGGTGAAGGCAAAGAAATTTCTCCTGGCTTGAAGATAATGGGATGGCTCTGAAGCTTTCTGGTTCCAGGAGCCCAGAGCATAGATGCAATGAGACCTCTGCAGAGGCTCACCAGCTCTGTCCCATGCACAACATCTCCTCTTGCCAATTGTAGAACTCAGTGGCACTGAAATAGCCTGAAAAAAAACCTTTTTCTTTGCTCACTGGCCGCTTAGCTGAGCCCTTATACCCAAAGCTTTGCTCTGCTCCATGTCCTTCCCCTCCTGTGCCCAGCAGCATACTGCATGGTCTCCTCTGCACTACTTAAAGGTGGGCTTTTTCCCTTTAAGCCCCATTCTACCTTTAATGAATTGCAATCTGTCATGTGGTGTTATCACTTCAGGGAGACCATAGGCATGAAGTAAATCCCATTAAGGCCAAATTGCATTTTGTAAGTGTTTATGCTTTTTCCCTTTCCCCTCCCTGCCTCTAAAGTGTCCAGGCTCTTCTCTGGAAGGAGGCATGTCCTATGCAAGCCTTGACCTGAGGAAAGGCTGAGCTATATGTCCCTGTAAGCAAAACCCCTCCTCAGGGCTCCCTCATGGCCAGAGGAAGAGCAAAGGAGGCTGCAAAGCCCACCCCATACTTCCTTGGACATCATCCTTGCTAGCTGCTTACTTACTTGCAATAACCAAGAGATCTGGCTTTAAAAGCTGGATGCTGTGGTATATTTTTGGGAAGGAGGACAGGCGAGGAGCACTCTGCTAGACAGCAAGACTGGGCACTGTGCAACAAGCCCCACACAGTTCAGCTTGCTCCGATTTCTTCCCACTGGCCAGCGTGGAGTGGCACCCAATATCCATGCACCGTGGAGCAAATACGCTGGTTGTGGCTGCATGCTTGCTCCAACTGAGGATGCTGTTGGAGTCATTATGTCTTTAAAGCCATTAAATCTTCAATTTTTCAGATTCTTGAAGCTGGTGGTTGGGGGCGGTCCTTGCCTGTGGTCAGGCTTCCCACAAGCACTTATATTGGCAGCTCTGTCCTAAAATGCATTTGTCCATTTTGTGCTAGGCCTGGTCCCCCTGAAAGAAGGGGACCTCTGCTTTGCAGAAGTGATGGTCCTCACCCTGCACTCAAATGCCAACAATAGAAGTTGCACATGGTCACAATGCACACAGAGTGGAGGTGACAGGGAGCAATGCTGCAGCAATCAATGTGAAAAACTCTCCAAGAAGTAGGAGATGTGACCCCTCTCTCCTGCCGGAGTGGGATTCTGAGCATTTTGGGGCAGCTGCCATCTTTACTGGTATTTATAGCTCTCTGCACAGCAGGGCCCTGGGCCATGGTTGGCTATTAGGGAGCCCTGCAGTGCTCCTGTGCGAGGAGTATGGCTTTGTTTCCTTGCAGAAAGAGGCCCTGCAGATCCCAGCATGGTGGCTGCATTCCCAGCCCATGCTGACAGCCAGCCCAGGGCAAGCAGGAATGAGCTTCCCACGGCAAGTTGCTGGGAAATGGCAAGGACCAGCCTTTTGTCCTTGCCTGGCAGGCAGAGCACAGTGCATGAAAAAGGATGCTCTGAATGCTGTGGTTCCAACCACTGCCCACCCCTGGGTTGTCATGGATCACTCTAGCTGCTACGCAGGAGGGGTGTGCAGCAGGTCCAATCTGGGTCTTCAGCCAAAAGCAATTTCAAGCAGAAGTCTCTCAACATTCCCCTATTCAGCATGGTGGAGACAGGGCTCACAAAGGTTCTTTAGCTGTCCCTGCTGCTTCTTGCATTGGCTTCACCTTTCATCAGGTAGGTGCAAACAGGAGGTCCCGGCGGAGATGCTGGATCTAGTGGTATCCCAAGTAAAATAGCCAGGGCAGGGCTTGTGTGTGCATGTGTGTAGTAAAGCACAGGCACAGATAACTTCTTCCATTAATCTTTGCCTGTGTACCATGGCCTGATTGCACAATGAGCAGCAAAGGTTGCATGAGGTCTGAAGGCAGTTGTGTGCCCATCCTTCTGCAAGCCATCCCCAGGCAGCATCCCATATCTTCTGCCACTCCTCTGTCCTCCTGCTGCCACTCTGAGCCTTGGGGCCACCCATCCCCAGCAGACACCCCTGCATCCCCAGGCCATGCAGCCAAAGAGCCAAAACAGCCACTGGGTGAAAAGGGAGCAGCAACGGATGCTGCTCTGTACCACTGGAGAGGCTGTCCTTAGCAGTCGAGCTCTGCCCATGGCTGCTTCCAGCATGCCTTGCAATGGCTTTTTTTTTTACCTCCTTCCTCCTCCTCGGTTACTTACAACATCAAAGCTCTGAAATCTCCACTCCTCTTTTCTTGGGAGATCTGATTTAGCCATTGGTGAAAGATTTATGCCATGATAGGAGACTCATGGTTGCCTGTAGGAATACGTTTCATGGATATTAACCATATTGGGATCAAGGCCTTGCTGGATTGCCTCCTCCAGCCTGGCTGGATCTTCCCTCCTTTCCTGCCCAGTCCTTTATTCATTTACAAGTCCTGTGAAGTCCCAACACAACATCTGATTTCCATCCAGTTGGACAGTAAACTGACATTTTTCTCACGGTCTCTGTGCTCTTGTGCTTTGGGTCTCTGCCAAGCACTTCACATCCTTAACTTGCCTTTTTTTTTTCTTTCAGACTGAGTTGTCCTGGTCCTCCCTCCCTCCTCCCCCCTCCCCCAACCCCAGTCTTTAAAGGAAGCAAAATAAAAAGGTCGGCAAGAAGAGGCAGGCTCCTTCCAGGACTCCCCAGGGATGAACCCGCTTCCCTCTCTCTGTGCTGAGTGGCACTGAGGTGCTTTTCTGTAGTCCCAGTGATGGCGGCTGCTCAACTTTCTGCTCTGAAAATGGGAAATGTAGCAGCCAGTGCGAATAAAAGGGGCTGCTCTTCCTATCCCTCCCATTTTGCTTAAGGCTCCCCTGCCACTCAGTTACAAGTCTCTGCCTCCCATCACTTGCCAATGCCAGACAGGCATACTGAAACACTGCATGTTATTTTTGCTTCCCAAAATGTGGGTTAACCACTCTCCTGTTGGGGGGCACGTGGGTATTCATCTCCCCATGGTGTGACAGGCAGTGACGTTTTGCTTCTTGTCCACTTCCATCCATCCTGGGAAAACAGAGTGAATGGAACGTGTACCCTCAAACTCCCTTCCTTTCCCACAGCCCCGTGCTTCTTTGCTCTGTTGGCCAGTAGGGTGGGAAGGAGAGAGGAGCACATCCTGCTTTCTCCCTACCCAAACCTCTTTCTCCACAGTACATCATCTCATCCTGTCAGCTATGGATATGGGGATGCCAGCAGAGATGCTTGACCCAAGCACCAAAGTGGTGGCACCAGTAATCCAGACGCTGGGATAGTAGAAACAAATGCTCATAGCAAAGCCTTGCAGCTGGCTGAAAGCAGCAGGAACCAAGGCAGTTTCCCCAAAATAGCGCATGGTATCTTATAAAAGCAACCAACCACAAGTGCACCCTCTACTCTCACTAGCTGTTGGCTTTCAAAAGCACCATGGCTACATTGTGGTTGGGGCTATGCTAAAGATTTGCACTGAAATTGTGGTGCCCACTTTCTTCTGCATGGAGACAATGTTGGAACAGAGTAAATCTAAAGTCGTGGTGAAAATATCTTTCTGGATCAGCTGCTACATTTGGGCAGGTCCCATGGCTGCTTGTGGTGACCTTCTTTCATGCCCGATGTGAAGACACTAGAGAGAAGAACAACCATCTCAAGCATTTGCTGGCTTTCTCCTCTGTCATCTGCCATGCCACTGCATTGCTATCTCTTATCACTTAAAGTATAATGTAATTATTAACTATTGCTGGCTGCTACTTGGGTGCCAAATTCATTTAGCCAGCGAAAATTGAGCTTTGTTAGCTGTCCTTCTGTTCTTCTTAGAGTTTCTCCAGCCCTATGTGGGTGAGTCACTCCTATACGCGCAGCTGATGCAGAAGTCATTAGAAGTGACTAAGCACTTTAGGAAACAAACCCTCTGGTTTCCCAGGCAGCAGCTCTGGCTGTGCTATCACACCCCAAATCCCATCTGCTGTTAGGGTGCCAGGCTGGTGGGGCTGTGCCTTCCCCCCTCTCACACAGGCACCCGAGGGCAAATTTGCTCTTGTGCAAAGACTTGTGATCCCAGTGAAGTTTGTTTCTTCTTGATTTCCTCTGTAGGAAGCAAAGTCCCTTGGGCCAAAAGGGCTGCCTGTTTTTCACAGAGGAAGTCTCATGTCAGCGTAGATATTGAGCCTTGTCATCCAGACTGGACAGATTTTTCTAGGAAAAAAATTACTGATTTTTAAATTGTGTCATGATTTGAAGCTCGACAGGAGTCTTTACGGAAGCCATCAAACTCTTGCTCTCATGTTTTATAAAAGGCATGATGAATCTCACTGGTCAGTAATGACTTAGGGTAAAGGCTCCTTGCCTCTTTAAGTTGGGTGTTTTCTGCTCCTGCTCATCAAGACACCTATTTGAAGTCAGATAACTGTAGAAATGTTGGTCATGTTACCAAATGGCAGAAGATTCATCTCTTTTTTTCTTTTAAATTTGACTATTCAATATCTGTATCCCAGAGATCAATGGGAATACCCTAAGACAGCAACAAGTGCATTTTGATGGAAATAAAAAGCATTATTCTCTCATATTTTTAATTGACAAAAACTACCCAACATGTGCTGGATATATGACCTTACCTCTTCTCCTTACCCAAAACCATCCCCTCATGGCTGGAAGGGGTCCACATGGGGCCAACATGGCTGCCCTGCTCAGTCTCTCCTTCCTCAAGAAGCCAGAGGGAAGGCTTGTGTTGACTCTCTTCCCAAGAAACCCATTATTTTGGGGTGGCATGGAGTCTTTGGATGTCAAAAGGCTTTCAGTGAAGACAAGATGGGAAGGGGAAAGTCAGGAAAATGCCTAAAATCCAAGGAATTAACATGCAGTGTGGAAAGCTGGCACACACGTGAAACATTGATGCTCTGGGCATCCCTATGCAACAGTCATTGCTGTGGTGAGCAGGGGAAGCTAACGGTCTCATATCAAGTGGGATATTTGCCTTGATTTTAGGCAATATTGCAAAGGCAGTGGGTTTCATCCCATTCCTAGGTCTCACCCACCAACACCTCCTAGAAGCAGAGAGGACTCCATGCAAGCCTTTCAGGAGATGTTGTCAGACTTAAAAGAGTTTAGCACTCTTAAGCCTGACTCATTTCTTTTCCCTCCCTCTCGTGGATCAGTTTTACTTCATTTTGCTGCCGTGCATGAAGTCACTGTCTTTCCTAAACAAGAGGGCTTTATGCAGACCTTGGTACCTACCTGGGCCAGCTGCTCCTTCACAGCACCTTGGGCCATACCAGTGATGTTATTTGGTCTCTTCTGCTTTTAACACATCATCAAGAAAATCTTTTGGCTGTTTCATGTCAAGACTGAAGGGAAACGCAGTGTGGATCATGCTGGAGGAGTGCTGCTTCCAAACTGGGCAGGTTGGCACAAGGCTCTGGTGTAGCTTTGAGGTGCCAGAGCACTGTGGCTTGATGACATCTGTGCATAATTAGTGGGATGCCAGTAGTGAGAGGAACCTGTCCCTTCACCTCCTTTGTCTGTTATCCTCATTTTTGTGAACATTTATGAAGTCTAGACAGCTTCTCCTCATTTTCAGTTGTCTGGATGAGTGCTCTGTGACTCACCCCACTCCCTTGCATGGGAGGAAACTTTCATTTATTGCTTCTCTCTCTTATACCTTCTTCATGTAAAAAGGTTCCTACTGGCATGCATCAAGTCCCTGTTTCAAGTGGCAGCTGTCCCGGGCAGACCCTGAGGGATCAGGCCCCACGATGTGTCCTGCTGTAGCTGATGGGGAAACAAGGTGGCCACGCCTTTTTCCATCTTTTTTTTTTTTTTTTTTCTTCTTCTATTGCATTTGCACACATCTCTGCTCTGCAAGGGCACCTGGAGGCCTTGCCATGGCTCCAGTGTGGCTGAAGTTCATTTTGCATCTGAAACAGGAAAAGAAAAAGAAAAGAAAAAGAAAAAAAAAATAATAGAAGAAGAGGAGGAAGAAGAAGGGAGACAATAGAAGAACCATGAGGAAAATGCTGGAGGAACATGGCACACCAGCATGAAGTTGTATTTTGGCCTCTCTCTATTTATCCTCCATCTTTTTTATTAGCGATCTCGGACAGACAATGAAGTAAAAGTGTAAATCTGAACTTGAGATGCTTTTCAGTAGCCAGCTGCTCCATGTCCTGAAAAGCCTGGTTTT
Source organism: Hemiprocne comata (assembly GCA_020745705.1). Taxonomy (NCBI): domain Eukaryota; kingdom Metazoa; phylum Chordata; class Aves; order Apodiformes; family Apodidae; genus Hemiprocne; species Hemiprocne comata. The sequence goes on along the minus strand of CM036588.1, from coordinate 66,704,300 downwards.
AAACAGCTCTCTCATGTGGATTCTCTGATGCCTGATATGGGCTGGGCCTTTCCTCCAGCAGAGTTACTGGTAGGGTTATTTTTTCATTTACTAACCACCCACAACTACATGTGAAAACCTGTAGAGTCTTAATAACTCTCTCGAAGAGCACTACCCCCTGCTGCAGCTTGCTGAAATTAGGCAAGAAGTGCCCTGACTTAATGGGGACGGCAGGACCGTGCCAGCGGGTACATGACCAGGGGAGCCGTAATTCTTAAAAGAAGCCTTTGCAACCAAAAACGAAGGCTGAGGCTGATGTTTCCTTGGGCTTGAAGCCCTGTAAACCAGTGAGCGGTGAGGTCCCTCCTGAGACAGGTAGAGTAAAAAAGTCAAAACCCTTGGGTTTTGGGGCAGAGGTGGTTTCAGCCATGTGCTGATCCCTGATGCTCTTTAAATCGGCACTTTAAAAATAGGTCCCGTGATGATGGAGCACACTGTTGGGAAATATCACTCACTGTGTGACATGGCAGATGGAGATTTATATGGAGTCATGTAATTATTTTAATGGGTTCTGCTTAAAATGGAACTTGGTGTTAAAAATCAACCCTCGGGCACTGTTCAAGGTTATAGCATGTGCTGGGCACTCTCTGGCAGAGCCTTGCAAGGAGGGCAAATTCAGCTCAGCAACAGCAATGAGACTTTGCAGCTGTAAAAGCTCAAAGCACATCCCCAAAACACAGCATGGGACTTTGCTTGAAAGACTTCAGGGTTGTCCCAGGCAAGATGAGACCATGGTGCTGCAAGGGTCTGGCCCAGGGACATGTACAGCTCCCATCCCTTGAGGGATGTTGTGAAGAAAAGGCTTGTTTTGGTTGCAGACAAACCACTAGCAACTGAAAATAAACAGGCAAGGCATCATCTTCCATTGAGTTTTATATAAAATGCAGGATTTGGAAAAAAATAGTAGTTTGTTTCAAACACAGCTTCAAGGAAGGTAGAAAAACCTTTGATTTCCCAAGCCTTTGTGCAGTGCAGCTTCAGTTTCAGGCGGGCGTCTTGTTGGGCGTAGATCTTAATATAGACATTTTCTTATACACTCCATGCAAGAAAAAAAATAAAGCTCACCTGCCTCATCTGTAATAACAGCCAAGATTTGATTTGATATGTTTAATTACAGCAGATGGCACAACTGATTCCTTAGTCACTACTAAATGTGTGAGCAACACATGAATAAATGAGCTATTACACTAAAAAAAGCCCAGCCCTAAGAAGGCATCAAAACAAGGATGAAAGCCTTTCCTGAGACACTTGTGTGGTGCTTGTGACATCGGAGGCACAGCTTCATGCTGGCTCGCTGAGGGCCATGGCTCTAGTGTGAGACATGCAGGTGTCAGAGAGCTCAGCAGGTGATGGAGGCAGTGGTCCAGCAGTGCTCAGGAAGTCTTCCTTTGAGGGATGATGCTCCATCCCTACCTACCTGCCCTGCAATTCCTAATGCCTTGGCAAGCTGGAGCCTCCCATGAATGTGAGTCCTGGCACCCTCAAGATCTGATTTTTATAGGAGGGACAATAGGGATAGATTTTTTTTTTCCCAAAATACTTTGGGTTCAATACAATGCCCCTAAACAATACAAGGGTTTTGATCTCTGTTTTCTATTCTGAGTCTCTGATTTCAAAGCCCTTTTTCATCCCTTTAAACATACATAGATTTATTTAAAGATACAATGATGTTTCCTTGCTCAGCTAATTAAAGCCCCAACATTTGCGTTCACTGTATTAATTCCATGTTGCAGCATGATAAAAACAGCACTTTGATCGTGCCTGGGCATCTCTGCAATGTCTCCTGCTACCCTGGAGCAAGTTCAGGCAAGGAGAGAGGGCACCCAGGGATGGAGAGGGTCTTCAGCACCCATAAGTGTACCCCTTAGTTAGAAGGTGCTGTGGGTGTAAGTCGTCCTGCACAGCTAGTTGGTGATGACCAGCCCTGGGTGCATAGTGGGGATCTGGGTGAGGCTCTGCTTTGGCACGCAGAGGAGGGGGTTGTCCCATCTGGAGTACCCCCAACCCAATGCTGCACCATCCCCTTTACCCATCCCTTCCTACCAACCCGTGTGTGCACAGATCCTGTTGGTTGTTTTTATTCTTAAACACACGTTGTATCTTCTCCTGCTGTTTCTGCCCCAACATATGAATTTTGGGGGTGACGCCCTTGGGGAACAGGTTCAGGATCTGTAGCAATATTACCTTATTTCTCTCTACAACTACCTGAAGGGAGGTTGTAGAGAGGCTTGTGTTGTTCTTTTATCCCAGGTAACTAGCGATAGGATGACAGGAAATGGGTTTAAGTTGTGCCAGGGGAGGTTTAGGTTGGATATTAGGAAAAATGTCTTTACTGAAAGAGTGGTGAGGCGCTGGAAGGAGCTGCTCAGGGAAGTGGTCAAGAAGCATTGAAATGTGGCACTTCAGTATATAGTTTAGTGGTTGTGGTAGCTGGATTGTGGTTGGACTTCATGATCTTGAAGGTCCCTTTCCCACCTTGATGATTCTATGATTAGGCATAACTATATGACACCAGCTGGGTGGAGAGCACTCATTTTTTTTACACATTGGAAAGTTAAATATATACGTGGTAACTGAAGGGATAATTCCTTTGATCATGAAGAATGTGAGCCATGCATGTCTAAGGGAACATGGGATCCATGAGACCATGGGCACAGCTCATAGTCTGATGTAGGAGGTCATGTGGCTGTAATGGGGAGAAGGACAAGGGAGGACAGAAGTGACAAGATCATGTGTTCATGATGAGATGACAGGATCTCAAAAGGCAGATTTAGGGACCTGGGTTCTTCATGATACAGGTGAGCACAGTCCTGTGGCTGGGTTGGTGGCATAAACACCATCCTTCAGAAAAGCATCAGAAGGGTTAGACTTGGGCTTTTCGGGCAGGAGCCTTTCCTGGGGAGAAGAGGAACATGTAGACGAAGGAGGAGAGAAAGCAAACATGTAAAGGAAAGAGATGGGGATGAATTCAACATGACCTGAAGAAGTCACCTGAAAAGTTGTCTAAGGGACACTTGTGGTGGGGGAAAGAGACATGGAACACATCACTGCTTCAGTGAGTGCTCTGGAGGAGCTGGTGGATTTGGGGGAAACAGGACTTTAGCTTGACCCTCTAAAAAAATGAATTGGCCCAAGTCCTTTCCCTCACTGGCTGTGCCGAGACTCCCAGTGTCCAGGTAGCTACCTGGGCCAAAAAAGCAAGCAAGACCCACGGTCTTCCCTGCTGCTCATTGTGCCTGTGACAGAGCTGGGAACTTGTCCTGGTTTCCAGCCCCCGGCAGTTAATTAATCAGCTCCCGGTGGTTAATTCATTCATCAGCCCTTGAGGCTTTTCCCCTGTTTGACCCCATCTCTAGGGCAGCAGAGTGCAGCTCCACATCACCTCCTCCAGCTTCGCCTGTGCCAACCCAGCCTGTTTTGCATTGCTGCAAGAAAAAAGCTGCACAAAGTTGTTTAAAAACAGGCCCCTCCAGTTATTTCCAGCTACTCCAAAGCTGTTTGAAATTTTACACCAAGACCTCCCCGTGCTGCTTTTTTGCTGTACTGTTTTTTGCGTCCTCCACCTTGGTGGCCTATTTCTCTGGCCCACAGGTCAAATGAACAGAAAATGTGCTGCAACCCGGCCATGCCCCCAGAGCTGCTTGCAGGGGGCAGCACCCATTGCAGCCCCCAGCTTCCCACCCAGCACCTAATCAAGCCAGGCTGCAGCACAAAAAGCCAAGCCCTGTAGCAACAGTGGCGGTAGGGGGGCAATAGCAGCTGCTGTGTTGAAGAAAAATAAGCAAATTCTCTACCTCAGCAGATTCTCTGCTGAGACAGAGAATTTGCTCCCCCTGCTTGAATGCTTCAGTCAGCTGTAATAATTGTATACTATTTTTTAAATTATTATTATTATTATTATTAGTCTAAGAATAACATCACTTTGCCATTGCATCATGACCTGTCACATTGCAGCATCTCATCCTTTTCTTGTGGGTCACCTCTGCCACAGCTGATGGATCCTGGGAGCTCTTTCTGGGCTGTCTAAGCTAAGACCTGGTGGTGCCATGAGCAGAGCTCACTGGGCATTGACTTGCTGTGGTGCCTTGGGGACAGGCTGCTGCCTCCAGGGTCCCCAGGGGGTGATTCATCTGTGGGCTGTGGTTTAGATGCTCCAGTGACCATGGTACGAGTGAGGCATCCAGAAGAAAGTTTTGCCATTGGCTTTATTTTTGCCTTTGAAGGGTGGTAGCAGGGTTTTCACCTCTCATCCTGCCACTGTGTCTGAAAACTCAGCAAAAAAGCCCTGGCTGCTTGCTAGTGGCTTGCAGCTTGGTGCTTGGCAAATTCAGGCATTGGTCCAGCAGTGCTTGGGAACCTGCTTGTTCCCCAAGCAGTCCCAGCACCTTTGGGTGGGGAAATGCTGCATGATGCAATGTACAGAGGGATCCCCTTCCTCCACTGAGAAGTAGGGAAGCACTTATAAAAACCATATGTCTGACATCTTTCCTGTAGGCATAAATTCCCCAGACAGTCTGTTTGCTCCCTCTTTCTCACGTCCTTTTATTCTGGAGGTTAAGAAATATCTTTTTATCTTCTTTGCCATCTACTCCCCCTCCTTCTTGACCCTGTGCTTAATATCAGTAACTTGCTCTAATAAATAATGTAGCATCCATCCAGGCAGTTGTTTGTGGTCTGGTCTTATGTGATGGATTGTGTTAGTGGAAGGGTCGAACTGAACCTGCTTTGCTCCCTTTCATATAGAAGAGCTCTGCCAGTACTGTCTGTGAGAGATGCTCCATCCAGGCATCGATCCCAGGTATCAGACATACAAGCTGGTCGAAGAAATTTCCCTCCCTATGCATGAGCATCCCAGCTCAGCATGAGGAGAAAGTGTATAGGGCTTAAGGGAATAAAGCCCCGGGGATTTAAATATACGTCTAAGGCTTAACAAGTGCTTAAGTGCATTCCTGAACCAGGGCCTGAGGGAATGTCGTTATTGTATTACCCAGTCTTTGTGGGATTGCCGCGGTCCGATGGGAGTAGCCAGACAGCCGCGGAGGTTTCCTGGGGCACCGGGTACTCAGGTCTTGTGAACTCCCTTCAGCAGTAATTGGCTTGGTTTTGCCCCTCAGGACAAGGAAAGCACAAGGAAATCTGCCATGCAGATGCTTTAGTGGCTTTATCAGTCTTGCACATGTTGAAATCTTGCTTTATCTCCAGAAGCTCTTTGGTCTGGCATAAAGGGGACTCTTGCTGGCATCAGAGCAACTCAAAGCATCTTCTTTGGGCTGCATCTGCAGAGATACAAAGGTGATGCCATGATAAATGTGTATTTTAATAAAGTTTCCTATAAATTGTTCTGCTCACTCTGAGAAAACAGCAAAGTTCCCTATGCATGAGCGCATGCTCATGCATGGGCTGGTGCTCAGGAGGGAGGAAACCAGCTCAGCTCAGTGGGCTGGAGGAGAAGGGGAAACCCCCCACCAGCTGTGCAGGGCTACCCAAAAACTCCTTAAGCTGCCACCTGACATTTGTGCTGTACAAGTACAGCGGCTGCTGTGTTAGAGTTCATTTCCTGAAATGAAAGGTTTGGGAAAAAATGAAGTCAGGGCGAAACTTGGTATTCAAGAAATAATATTGGGTGCAGATCAGGGCAAGGGCCATAGTTTCCATGCAAAGGGTGAGAAATCCTCAAGTGATCAAAGTGTGTCATTGTGCCTTCTTTTTCATGCGACATGACATATTAATATTTTTCCATAATAAGCAAATTTTTAAAAGAACACATTATTCAAATTAAAACAATTTTTAAATGCTGTAAAATATCTTCGCTTTTGAAATGATCTTTGCTTAAAAAAATTACTTCAGTCCTAATTGACACGGGAGGAAGATTTGGTTTTCAGGCATTAAATTTGAAACAGGGTGAAAACAACAGCAACAACAAAAAGGTGGTTTTTGCTCCAAAAAAAGCTAAACCAAGCCCAAGATGGGGGGTGTGGGTTCTTTTCCTGTAGCACCAGAGGAAGAGGAGGAAGAAAAGACTCTGAGCATCCGGAGAGTCTTTCTGCAGTTGGGGAGTTTACACCCAGCCACATGTGGCTGCTTTCCAGCACAATGAACTCCAGCAGCTGCAATCTCAACTCAACTCTGTTCACTTTTCAAGTGTTTTATCTGCTGACCTGACATGCATCTTTTATTGCCAGGGCTCTCGTAAAAATGTTTTGAAGCCTGTACTACTGAGTGCATCCTCAGTTGAATGGTTCAGAGGTTCTGCTCTTTGGCAAGGAGGAACACGTGCTTGCTTGTCCAAAATCAATGAGGAACAGCAGCCTGTTCTCTGGAAATGCTTTTTTCAAATGGTTTCAGAGTCTTCAGCAAAGGAAGGAGGAATGGGAGACTTGCCATTGAACGTGTAGACAGACCATGGCAGGACAGATCTACTTAAGGTCTATTAGGATCTTAGAGAGCCAGTGGAAAGTGCATCTTGATTCCCTCTCTCCCTAAGGGAAAGAATGAAAATCCATCACATCCCCTCCATGGTGAAATGATGGATAGTGTCGAGGAGGCTGTGAGTGATAACTTTTCTTGTGAAAGTTATTTGGAGTATCTCTCCTGCTGTTGCAGCTGAGATCAGCCCAATGGCTTGAGCTTTAAATTCAGAGTCGGACCAGCAGTGAGGATCCCTCAGGACCCACCAGCCTGCACAGGGACCATCTGCCTGGGGCCACAGACAATATCTTAAGTCTTGGATTTTATTGCAGGGCTCTTCAGTTCCCTCTCAGTGGCCAAAATTGCTTCAGAGCAGTATTTAAGACTTCCTCTACCTGGTCTCTAGATAATGAGTGTGCACCCATGCATATGAAGAGGCATCCTTGCTTGGAAGAGAAAGTGAAGCAAGAAATACCTGTTCTGGGAACCTCCAAGTCCTTCTCCCAGAGCACTCCTGAGCTATTTGAAGGGATGCTGCAAGAGGCAGCACCAGCCTCTTCCTCTGGTTATCATTGGGATTCACTGTGGCTTTGTAAAGCAGGAAAGATTTCAGAGGCATATGAAAACCATTCCTGAACTTCAGTACATGCTTGAAGCGTGTGAATTTTCCTACCAACTGCTTCTCTCAGCCACCTCCTCCTGAAATGCCAGCTAATCCTGTCTTCAGGCAAAGCAATCTCCTCCTGAAGCCTTTTGCAATGGGAAGCGGATCCCGGCCTGCCCTCAGACTTACCTCTATTACCATAACTCCTTCTCTCCCCATTAGAGCTGTTTTCTTTAAATATGATGAAAAAAGCACTTGATTTTGGCTCACCCATCCCTAACCCTCAGCTTTCCCCAAGTTCATGGGCCCTGAGAGCCTCTTTTGAACAGGGCACAGTGGCTGGGTGCAAGGGATGGGCTGTATCCTGCCATGGTGCACCAGGCAGTCCTCAAGGTTTGTCCAACACCAGTCAATGGCTTTTCTCAGCAGGGTCATGGAGGAGGCTTTCAGAAAACTTCCCAAAGACCCCATTTTGTTGAACTGGGTGAGTTCAGAAATAAGGTGTTGGTGATATCAGGCAAGACCACACTCAAACGCTCTGCCTGTGGGTTGTGTAGATGTTGCCGAGATGAGGACATGCATCATGCTGAGCAATTCACATGTTGAGGAATTTCTCCCTGAGTATTCACACAAAGTAACCCCACCACCAGATGTGTTTATGTATGTGGTGTGTTTACTGCATCTGTAAACCATTTTCAGAGTCATAGAAGAAATAATTTGGGGATGCTTTGCACTGAAGACTACTTCTCCAGGGCGATTTCACACTCCTGCTGTGCTCAGGAGTGCTGAGCACTGGCTTCAAAATAGTTCTGGCTTTGAGATACAGACCCTGTGATTGTATCTGTGATAGGGTGGGTTGATGGTCTCCTAATGGAGACAATTACCAGACATACAAACCTGGAGGCTGTGTTGCACACCCAGTCGTGATGCTAACTGAATGCTGCCCTTTGCAGAAGGGCTTAGCCCACACTCAGCCCAGAGGGATTAAGGGAATTAGCTGTTGCATTGCATTATTCACCTAGAACAGCGTGTTCAGCATCACACACAGTTCACAAGCCAAGGAGTTTCCACCCTGCAGCCCTAACTTTTCTTGGTACCAAATTACAGCCTGCTGTAATTTGGCTAGCTTGCCCTTCTAGAAGGACATCAGCTCTTTGTTAACAGGTCAAGTCCCGAGGTCCCTCAACCTCCTAAACCAAGCAGATCTGGACCGGAGACATCTCTGGGTCAGCAGGACAATTCCTCACTTCTGAAGTGCAGTGGTGGCTTATACACCATGTATCCCAGTCCCAACACTTCTGTTCTTGGACAGCTAGCAGGTGAGGAGCCACCAAAGGTTGGTGTCCTTGGGTCATGCTGACAATGGCTCTTGGATGTCAAGCCCCTTGGATGGAGTGTTGGCTGTGGACCAGGCTGACAAAGGAAGTGGTGCATGAGCGGTGCAGTCCAGTGTGGACAGATCCAGCTCTCGACCCCTTCCAGCTTCTTGGCATTGCTTCCGTGTCCCTGTGCTTTCCAAGAGGGGCCATGTTGTGACTTTGTGAGCACCTGCACTGACAGCTGCCAAGCAAGGTGCTAACTAGCATGACTAAAGGAATCCAGAGCTGCCCCAGGGTTGCCAAATCTCTGCCTTTTACTAGAAATGCATAGTGTTTTTCACTAACATCATGTGCCCATGGAAAATATCACCCAACATCTGATACCTCAATCCCCTTTCGTCCTTCTCTCACCTGTCCATGAGGGTTACAGGAGCTCTGAGGCCCAGAGGTAACTGGTGATAAAATGCAGATTGCAGGATGCCAGTGCTGTGCTGGCAGATGCAGCACCATGAGGAGTGGAAGAAGAAGCCAAATAGTCCAAACTGGAAAGCAGACCTGTTGCTGATATGATCGGTTGTTCAAGGTTGGCTGCTGTGCAACCTCTGCTCATGCTGTGTGTAAACAGCTGGGTGTCCTATGTCCATGCAAGAGCACCCAATTCACTTATGCACGAGTGCCCAGTGAGTTTGTGCTTTCACATCCAAAATAATTCATGCCTAAGTGCTCCATTGATTTATGCATGAGCACCTGAACAACTTATGCATGAGTGTCGATGTGTTAACAAGTGCTCCGTGCAAAAGGGAGGACCTTGGTGGGCAACGAGCAGCTTGTAGTGCTGAGCTGGGGAGCTGGGGCAGAAGAAATGCAGTAGGTGACTTGGGAGAGCAGAACTCTGGGAACACATTTGTGATGGGCATATACTTGAACTGCTGTAATGACCTTGGTTTTGTCTTGCAGGGACAAAGCCTGACATTTGTAACGAGTGCAAGCGGTGGAGTTTGCAATGGATATGTGTTCAGACTGCTGTGGCCTTTCTGGCTAAGTGTCTTGCAGGAGCAAGGTATGAAGTTTGCAATAAGTATTGCACTCAGGTTTTTACAACATTAACCCCTCCAGCCTGGTCCCCAGGGGTAAGAGGTGAAGTCATCACAAGCACACATATTTGGATTTTGACAATGTCCCTAACAATCTCACCCATTATGCAAGGGTGAAGCTCGTAACAGATAAAGGTTCAGGCTATGATGCTGATAACCCCCAAACTCTGGTTCCTGGGAGCAAGGAGTGAAACTTCAGTGAGCGTATAAAGATGTTGCTTCAGTGTTAATCCCTCTGTCTGGTCCTCAGGGAGGAAAAGTGAAGCTTGTAGTTGATGTGCATTAAGATTATGATGTTGAAATTAGAGTTGATAATACATTTCTGTTTGAATAGCTTTTCAGGATGAGCTTCAAGGAGAGGAATGAGTTGGGCATGAATTGCAGGGATTACTGCATTAACTCAGAGACACTAATTAGTTCACAGAGCAGCACCCAATAGGTTCATGCATGAGCACCTGATTAGTGCATGAACAAGCACCCTATTATTTCATGCATGAGCACCCAGTTAGTGCCTGCACAAGGACCCAGATAATCCATGCCTGGGCAACCAATTAATGCACCCATGACTGCCTGATTAATTTATACATGAGTGTTCTTTCTGTTGATGCATGAGTACCCAAATGACTCATACATGAGCACCCAAATGACTCATGCATGAGCCCCCGATTAGCTCATGCATGGGCACCCAATTAATTTATGCATGAGCATCAAATTAATTTATGCATGATCACCCAACCGGTTCATGCTTGAGCACCCAAACAGTTCTATGTCCAAAAGGGTGATTTCAAGTTTACGTTAACTGGCAGAAAAATAAAGAAAGTCAAAACTCCCCAGGTCAAGACTGTTTTACCTGCAACGCTTCTGAGCCCTTGTCACATACCAGTAGTTCAGCATCAGTAGAACCTGTTGCTGGGCCATGGAAGCAGGGTAGAAAGAAGGAGGCAGAGGTAATTTTTGCCCTGACGGTGATGCTGGGATCATTGCTTGGCTTGCTGTGTATCACGGTTTGACTCAGGGTCGGCAATTAAACCAGCAACAACAATGCTCTCGATCCCCTCCCACCTGGGTAGGGAAAGGAGAGAGATTAAAGGGAGAGAGACTTTCTGGGTTGAAAACTAAACTAGACAGCTTTAATTAAATACTAATGATATGAAAATATGTACAATCATATACAAATGTGTTCAGGAATGTGCAAACCCCTGTTGCCTCTCCCCACCCCCAGCAACTCCCCCAGCATCTCCTGAGCTGTGAGCAGTCCTGAAATGTCCCGGAGCGCTGCCGGAGAGAGCGGCAGAGCAGACAGGAGCTGAGGGGAGAGTTGTGAGGGTCAGGGATGCACAGGCCTAGGGATCAAGGGTGATGGATAGATGGAGTCCTCCCCAGACGCCAGCCATGGATGGAAGAGAAGGGAAGCAGAAGCAGGAAGGAAATTGTCTTCCTTACACCAAGCTTACATGGAATGGCATACTTTTGGTCAATTTTGCTCTCCATCTAGTCCACCCCTCCCTATGGGGGTTACAGATATGAGTCTTCTGCTCTCAGTAGCATCTGTGGCTGCAGATTCACTGGATAGAAGAAACTGACTTTGGCATCTCAGTAGTAACATAAACATTCCAGTGTTACCAGTCTACTAGCTGGAAAACTTCCTGCTAGTTAAAAGAGAGCTTTCTGAAGGAAAAAAAAATCAGTAAAAGGAAAATTTGCTTCATCCTGGCTCAAACCAGGACACTGTGTAAGGGGTCTCCCACAATGAGGCAGCTGAAAATGGGACCTTGGAAAGCATCCCCTTTTTCATGCCTTTTTCCCTACACAGCTCCCAAGATGAGTTTGGTGGCACATTCCATGGCCTGAAAGGCTTTACAAGCCTCCTCAGCCTGGACTTTGGTGGGGATGTGAACTCCAGCTGCAGGCAAATATATTCTTTAGACAACAAGCTCAGGAGATCTTTTGGCTGCCAACTTCTAATTGCTTGGCAGTGAGCACATCAATAAGAGAAAACCTGTGATTACCTGGCCACTCAGAAACCAGCCATTGGGCCAAGAGCTGAGTTTTGGCTGATGTGTTTTTTAATGCACAGGGGCCAGAGCATCATGACCACAACCACCTCTTTCCCATGAGTATCACAAGAGGGTCAGCTAGTTCACCAGGTGCTTTCTGCATGGCACAACAGGGAGCAGGGTGCTTCACCAAGGTAGGTGTTGGGTCAGATGGCAATTTCTCACTCTGCAGACCCATGGAAGGTGAAACTGCTGGCTCAGACAAATGGCAACCCACAGTTAACCACTGACACTGGCCTTTATTTACCTGTTTGGGTGTTACTGCAGATGCTACTTATTTGGTTGTCACTTTTGTTCTGTATTGCATGACCTAGTAAACAAATAATTGACTGTGGCAGGGATGAAATGACAAATAATAACCAGGTAAGTGCAGATGTATTTGCACAAGAAAGAGGCAAAGTAGGTGGTGCCGATGTTGGAGACATTAAATCGAGTTAGGAGCAAACTCAGCGCAAAGGCTCATTTGTTTCCTATGCTTCAATGTAGACCTGATTCTGACTAACCTTGGGTAACTCAGGAAAACCCTGCTTAAGCTTAGAAAAGCAATTACAGAGCTCTAAAGAGCCGATTTCAAACTTCACACCTCCAAAAATAGGCATCGCTCAATGCAGACACAGACCTTGGAGGCCAAATCCTGCTTCAGGCTTTGCTGCAGATGCTCCTAGACAGGGAAAACCAGTTTGGTGGGGTTGAGCCTGTGAGAGTCTCCCTTTGCTGTAGTATTGAGCTCAATGTGGCAAAGCAATGAGGTTCAGATGGCATTCAGGGGGTAGGGGATGTGTACTTGGGAGTCCCGATGGGTGCTGAGCTACCGCAAGGTGTCTCTTGCCAGCCATCCTTGCCTGGTGATGGATAGAGCCCCCATGTCCTGGTCATTTTGGGGCTGGTGCTCCAGGGGAATGTTGACCTGCACCCTTAACCCACCTTGTAGATAATGCCTGTGACTTTGAGAGGCACGAGGAGGATGGGGTGGAAGCTGCACTCCTCATCCAGCTCAAATGATGCATCTCATCTCGAGTTCAGGAAAGGACGTGGTATTCCTCTCTGTCACATCTGCTGCCCACCTAGGATGTTGGAAAAAAACACCACAAACTCTTTTTCTCCCCTTTTCTAATCTTTGTTGTTGGAGAAAGATTGTGACTTCAAAGCAAAAAGGGATGGGGAAGCCTAACTATAGAAAATCTTAAAAATAAAGTAAAATAAACTTTTTTCTCTTCGCAAAGCTTAAACTAAAAGCTTTTGTTGTGCTTTTTTTTTTTTGTTTAAAGTTGGAGCACTGCTCTCCTGTCCCAGGTAGGTGTGAGCTGGCCACAAGGGCTGAACAACCCTTTGCAGTGACTGTCCAGCTCCAGGCTGGAGTGTGGGGAGACAGTGGGCAGGCAGCTCTGCTTGCAGAGCAAGCTTTGCATAAGTGTCCTGGTATCTGCTAAGCACCTCTCTTATAGCTGAGGTCAGGGAGAGCTAGCAAAATCATTTTTTTCTTCCTGAACCCGGATTTGCAGTCGTTCTGCTGCGGGTTTGCCAAGCACCGTAGCAGTGAGAGCTGGCAAGCTTTTCTCAAAAGGAAAGCTCCAGGGGGCCAGACAAAGCTGAGAAGGGTCCTAAATTAATAATTCTAATAGTAAAAGAAACCCACACCAGCACAGTGACTTTAATGGAAATAAGCTGCTTGACTTTGCCCTTGAAAGTTTATGGTGTATAAAACAATTGTAAACATGTCAGTGTACATGGATACGGTTTCTATAGCAGCACAGCAACAGTTAAGGGCTTGCTCCCAAACATACCCCAAAGGAAACTAAAAATAGTGTGTCTGTTCTATCAAAATCTGTATACATATTCAGGAAGACATACAGAAACTCGGAGTTTGTGAGGCTCTATCAGATTTCCTCTTCCCTCCCCCCACCTCACCGCTTTTTGCCCCTTTTCTGAAAGGGGGCTGGGAGGAGGCTGCTGGATTAAGCAGCAGCATGGGGGGAAGGATGAGTTCAATGCTTGTAGTCCCCTCCCTGGTCCTCCCTGGCCAGGGCCAAGCCAAGAGGATGCCAATTCCTCTTCTCTTCACCCTGACATAAACGGAGCTGCTGGTCAGCAGTCGAAGAGAAATCCAGTTTTCTCCTGTTTGATCTATCCCCATTGGCACCCAGTTGGGATCTCTGCCTGTGTGTGCCTGCTGCTCTGCCACCATCTCTGCCACAGTCTGGACACCAATACCACTGCTGGTTTCTAATGGCAGTGCTTGAAGGGCTGGGGTCCATGGTGTACATCACCTACATCACATACCCCTTCTCCTCTTGCCGCATGGCAGGATGCAAAGCAGGGTGCAGTCCTGCCCATTGCTGCAGCAGGGTGGGGAGCGTGGGCACTGGCAATGGGGTGCAGGCTCATACGTGTTTGGGAATTGAGAGAGTTTTAGCTATCTTGCCTTTGAAACAGCATTTGAACAAACGCCATGAAACAGGATGCTGCCAGGGGCAGAAGTGCCTCCTTGCTTGGCCACCTGGTCCAGGGTCCCACATCCCTTTCTCAGGTGGCTTTCGCCCACCAGCGTGGTCACTGGCAGCATCTGCTCCAGCAAATCAAGGTCTTCTTTGGAGCAGAGGCAACTGAGTTAATGTGGTTTCGCAGCAGGAAGGAGGCGATGAATGGCCTTTTTGGGAAGGAGGGCGTGTGCTCCCCCAAGAGGTGCCTTCAGAAACACTCCTGTGGCTACATGGGAGGGTTTTGCAGTGACAACGTCCTTCTTGATAAGAGTGCAAAAGTCCATTGCGTTCCTAAGAGACCATGTGTTGCATGTCACAGGAAAAAACAAGGAGCACAACAGAGAAAACAGCCAAAATATACAATAGATACAGCACGTCAGAGCCAGAACTGAGAAATTTAACTTGATGCAAAACACGCATTTTCAAGGTGGAGATAAGCTCTCAGGACCTGCTCTGGGCCATCTCTTTCCCAGAGAACACATTCTTAACATTAACTTTTTTCTATGCACTTTCATAGTCAGCAAAATGCCAATTAGAAGGGCTGAATGCAGTGCAGGAATACCTAAATCCCATCCTTCATAGTGGAACTGTCTCACTCCTTCCTTAGCTTTTTGGTTTTGGTTGTTGTTTTTTTTTAAAGCATCAGCCATCCCATGGCAAAATACAGAAGATACAATGGGAGTTAAGTGTCCGACAACCCCGCGGCAGCGGTGCCATACCCAGTGCATCGTTCATAAACGCAGCATCTCAGCAGGCATTCAGGAGAGCCACAGGCACAAAAGGCATTATTCATGCCTGATAGTTTGACCGGCTCTACTCAAGCTAAAATGATCCCACTTTTCCCACGTAAAACCCTTATGCTTTTTATTTATTCTTAATTATAAACAGGTGCCTTCCTATGTTTTAAGCAAGCACCGTATGACATAGCAGTTAATGAGTGACTGGTCCCCACTAATAAAATCTGCACGAGTGGATTTATTGTGGGCATTAGTTTGCAAAATACCTTTGTAAAAAAACATCACAGCGAAAGGCTTTTGGAATGCAGCCAGTATTGGGGGGCATTGCTTGCTAGCAGGCTGAAATCACCCTCATCATCTTCAGCTATTTGGGGATTGTAATTGGGACCCCTCAGACAGAAGGGACAAACAGCACTGAGCATTGCTGCAGCATCTTTAACTACAAAGCAACAATATCTCACCTGTCTGCTTTTATTTTGCAGACCTCAAGTTCCTCTGCTTTGACAAATGGCATCACTAAAAGTTTTTTTTCTGTGTTCCTCAAGCAGCATAACCAGTAAAATGGGAAACATAAGCTGCAAAGAGCACATTAAACCATAAGGAAGGAAAAATGAAGCAACTGCATCACAGCACCTAATTGATTTGTGATCCACCTGGCATTTTGTGACTTGTATACTTTTCACCCAGGTTTAAGGTGACTAAAGTGCACTGCCAGGAAGGGCAGCATGACTGTGACAACAGCCTTGGTGGCTCTCAGGGATGTGGGATAGGGTTCAGCTTTCCTCTGTGGCCATGCAGACCTACACTTTGAGAGGTGGCTGTGGCACCATGTGTCCTACTGCCCTTTGCTTTGCCCTTCCAGCTGTCACACCTCCTGCTTTTAGGGTGCAACTACCCCAAGTGCGACCTGAATTTCTGTTTGCTTGGGGAAAATTAGTGCTGGGGCAAAAATACCCTTTGGCTGAAGCCTGGTTATGGTGTTAGCTACATGTTTGTGCAACAAGACATATAGCAATGACACCATTACCAAGCCAGCTGGGAAGATGGTGCTATGGGCTGAATCTCAGCTTCACCTGGTTCTCCCTGCACATCATCCCCTATCTACTCTTCCACTCAGTCATTACCCTCAGTGCCAAAGAGAAAAGCTCTCCCCACCCCAAGACATCCTGAAAAAGGTTATGCCCATGCCCAGCCAGGGTTAAACTGCAGTTTTGGCTTCAGTCTTGCATTCCCAGCCACCTCTATGGAGGCTATGCCAGAGAAGAGCTCAGACACACTGTCTCCCAGCTGATTTTACTCACGGGTTATTTAAAGCAGACATTGATAGCTCTGAAGTTGAGGCAGCTGAGCGTGGCCGCCAGTGGCTAATGAAGGTGAATGTCAGGAGTCATCATTGAAGTGATTAGTATAATTAAACTGAGCTGTGAAATGCCCACACGAGCAGCAGCAAAGTCCTTCTGATGGGAGGTGTGCTTCACTGCATTGAAAACTAAGTGCTTTCTTTGAAAGTCTGGATGCGCTATCTATGGGTGTGCTGGTTTTCCTTTGGTTTTTCTTTGCATCAGTCCTCTTGTCCTGATGCAGCTGTTGAGTGCTGCCTGCATCTTGGCAGCTGTTTCTGCTGTGACCATGGACAAGCTGCTTCATTTTTCTGAGTCTCACTTCTCAAGCTGTAAAGCACAGAGGAAAATACTTAGCTGCCTACCTGACAAGGCTGATGTGCAGATTAATTAGTATTTCTCAAGTGCCTTGAATATTGCCAGGTATAATTGCTACATTACAACTGTTGCTGTGAAGGGAAAATTTCTGCTGCTAGATGCAGACGTGGACACCACACCTACATTTCCTGGCCTTGCAGAGGTCAAAGCCAGGCTTTGCTATGAGCATGGAGCCAGAAAAATCCTTCTGTTGGCCTCTCTGATGCTTTGCTCGTGTTGCTTATCCAGCTTTTGATATTCCCTTTGGTATGTCGGGTGGTGCAAGGCAACGCTATCAGATGTGTCTGTGTGCCCCATCCCAAAACACCACAAGTGATGGTTTCTGCCAGCACCGGAGCCTGGGCAGCAGCTGGTCCTGGCACAGCTTGCTCTGATCGGTATTTGCTGGGCTGAAAGTGCTGGGTGGCCCAGAGCAAGCCCCTCTTCCCTGCTGTTCAGCCATACCCAGGAACAGCGTCAACACCCTGCCCTGAAAAACTGCTTGGCTCCTGCCACAGAGGCAGCAAAGCAAGGGTGGACCTGCTGAGCTCTGCAGGCTGAGATACCACACCTTAGTATCTGAGTGACTCACAAGGCAGTCCACAAGCAGATGGTTTCATTTCTCTTCCCCTTTTCACACAACTGGGGTATGAGTTTTTTAAAAATAGCATGTTTCCCCCTCTGTTTCCTAGTTTTCCTGCTGGGAAAGCCTTGTTTCCCGTGGCTGTGAACTTTGGCTTGGTGGTCATCACATTGGTCACTCCTGCCAAGGAACATTGGAGTTGCTGGCACAGAGGGAGCAGGGTGAGCTTGGGTTATGCCAGTGGCTTTCAGACCACCATCGAGCCTCAAAGACAACAAATACATTAACAAATTAAATGTGTCCTGGGAGGTGTCCCAGTCCTGAGGCCAGCTGGCAATGTACTACTGCTGTCAAAGTCTCTTGCAGCTCCAGGCAAGGTGGCCCCATCCAAGCTGCCCCCTCTGAATGGTCCCCAGCTTATGCAATTTCCTAACCATGCCTGGGCAATGCTTGGTCTTGTTGGCCTGGTCCAAAATGATGCTGAGACTCTGGCATTGGTTATTTTATTGTCACAGACACAGTCCATGTGTTTTAGGGGCCATTTATCACTAAACCATTAGAGGCCATTTGGTGACAGGGTCCTGGCAAAGACCACCAGTGGTGAGTGGAACAATATCATATCTTCCTCAGGATCATGCAGGACCCAATGATGCCACCAGAGCCTGGGCTGGTGGGCAGGCAGGGCTGAGTGTTTGCTAGGAAGGTGAGATGCTGACTCCTTTTGTGAGCCTGTGCTTTCACAGCTCTGATTCATTCTGGGTTGCAGCAAGCTGCCATACCCTGAGCCTGCTGACACCAGCCCAGGACATGGTGTTCTTCATTGCCTGGATAATATTCAGAGCAAGACTTTTTCCTCACCAATATTGCAGTGACTCACTTGAGGTGAGACCATGTAAAACTGAGGGGTTGCAGAAAGGGAGTTTTCCCAGGTGAAAGGACGAGATCACCTCAAATGAAGTTCAGTCATGGTAAATGCAAATTAAAGTGCAATGGCATGAAACATTTTGGTCTTTCAGGTGAAAGCAAGGGGATTTGATACTGGCTGTATCAGTCCAGGAATGAAACATGTCTTGACTCCAAAATTAAGCAGTGCCCCTAAAAACAAAAAACAAAAAATCCCAAACCAGACCTCCAGGAAGGGGCAAAAACAATGGGTACTGGCTGATCTGGAGAAGAAAGATCAAGGGTGGCTGCTGACCCCATCCCACCGGGGCCTTCAGTCAAGCAAAGAAAAAAAGGGATTTGAAACACAAAACCTCTAAAACTCATTACCCAACACCTCTGCAATTGGTAGGAGCTTTTCAGTTCCTCCTCCAAACACATTACCCATGTCACTGGTGGTGTCTGAGCCCCTGTTCAGGTAGTGTTGAAGATCCTCAGACGAGACCTGGTGGGTCTGGTCCCAGCCAAACCATCGTGGGTCTTGCTGTAGGCAACTCACCACCCTCAAAATGGGTGCAAGGGCTGGAGGTGCTTGTGCTGGGCTGGCCCCAGGCAGCTTTTAATCAGGTCCTGGATGCAATTTCCCCTTGAGCAATGATTAAGCAAACATTATTTTGACAAAGGCCATGGTGGAATCCTTCCCTTTAACTTCCTCCTTGGACTGTCAGCCTTCAACCAGCCAGAAGACATCATGTTAATCATATTTTTTGAGTGGGAAAGCCAAGGAAGCCACCTCACATGGCTTAAATCATAGCTACAACAGGCCTTCTGGCACATGGGCTCCCAGGCAGAAAGCACAGGATTTTTTTCCATAACATGGAAACATGTTTCCATAACATGTGTGAGGGGTGAAGCTTTGGCTGCCTATATTGAATGCAAATAAAAATATATAGACGTCCGTGGTTTTGTGTGTTTTCATGGGATTTGAGGACTCAAAAGCTGCTTTGTTCGTTCAACTAACCTCTGGTTACACAGCATGGACTTAGATGTGGTGTGGACCTGTCTCTAAGTGGTAAATTGGCAAGGGGATGGTGGCTGTTTCTCTCGAAGGAGGGTACAAGAGAGGAGGCTGAATTATCTATATGGGAGATGGGTACTACGGGTGTCCCCACTGCTTGCCATCCTTTTAAAATATGGGCAAGGTACCATCTCAGTACCATGCTTCTGTGCTGGCCCTAATGCTAATGATATTCTGTGCCAAGAGCTTTGATTTGAGGACCTCTGCCCCTCCCTGGAAGTGTTTCCCCCTCCTTGGAAGTGTTCAAGGCTGGGCTGGATGGGGCTTTGAGCAACCTGATCTAGTGGGAGGTGTGCCTGCCCATGGCAGTGGGGTTGGGACTAGGTGATCTTTAAGGTCCCTTCCAACCCAAACCATTCTATCATTCTATTATTTTTGTCTGTCTCAGTTTCCCCATGTGTGAAAGGGGCTGTGGAGGTCCCCTTTGAAGTGAACCTATCCTATGGGCATTGGGAGCAGTCACAAGCTGATGTTTATGTACTGATTTTCTTATTACTACATCCTCCAGTCTGATACACCAGCTCTAGTGAGTGACGTGTGGTGTTTTAATTTTGCCTAATCATACATTTAAATCTACCTTGCTGAAGTAACACCTGCCTCCTTCATTTTGCTGGTTGTGTAGTGGGCTTGGTGAGAGGGAGATGCCACCATGTCCTCCTCTCTGGGAAAATGCACAAGGCTGATGTCCTTCAAGCTGACAGTTAAGAGGTTGTGCTTTAGAGAAGAACAAAAGAAAAAGAAGAAAAAAAAATACTTGAATTTTGGGAGTGGACATCTGGAAAAGCCAAGATGTGTGTTTGCACGGTCCATGGGAGGACCACTGTGAGGCTGAGCAGCAGCTGAACGCACTCTCCCATTTGAGCCACCAATAAGATGCTCCTGGGGTGCTGCTTGAGGAGGGCTGACTGCACCTAGTGGGGTACAGTCAGTGGGGAAATCACAGCAAATGCTGAACAAACTTTCCCTCTAGACCCATGTGCAAAGTAAAGCAATGAAATAGACACCAGAGCCAATGGGGTGCAACCCCGTCCTCAGCTGCAGGGTGGCAGGAGGCCTCATGGGATGCTTAAGCTCCTCTTTTGCAGTTGCCTTCAAAGGGAGGTTCTCTGAAAGGACTTCAGTCTTTGTTTCTCATTGTTAACTAAGATACATCAGCACCATTGATATGTGTCCATCCAGGTGGCCCACTGCGATGCCAGTGCCAGCAGCATCCTCACTGAACACCGTGCTGGTGCAACTGCTCCATCCCTCCCTGCTCTCTGCTGTTATGAAGTGCCCCTTGATTTTACATCTCTGCAAATATGCTTTGAGAGGGTAGATGTTTGCTTATTAACTTAAAGCAAATTGCATTTCTAAGAACTGGTGGAAGAACATAATTTAATTGGTGCACACGATTGGCCTGATGGATTGTGAATGATTGCAAATGATTGCACAGCCTCCCCTTTGCACAGTGCCTAATCACTGAGCAGGAGCGAGTGCACATCCCCACTGCTGGGCATGGAGAAGGAGGGGTTGGCTGCCAGGCGCAGGGTGGATCATTTTTTTCTACCATGATTTAATGTTGAGTCCTTCATGGACCAAAGGTTGAGTTTGTAATGAGCTGGAGGAATTAGGATGCTCCTTTCGAAGAACCCAAAATCTGATGATATGATTATGATGCATAAATCATGATGTGTGAATCATGATGGCTGCACTCTGGGTTATGGCATCATGTCCTATGTTTGACATAGTCTGACCTTCTGTCAGCCAGCACTAAATATTGATCTGCTTAACCCTTCCAAAAAGGAATTCAGTGTTGACTTGTAATCTCAAATATTTTCACGCGACTGAAGTCTGACTAATGACTTAATCACAGCTTGTGGCACTGAGCCACAGTGATTACCCACGCAGGCACACATAGCAGCATGTTGTGGCACCAGCAGCCACCCAGTGCCCTGTCATCACACTTGGTCCAAGCAGATTTGGTCCCCCATTAAGTTTCTTTGAAGTCTGTAGGTGTGAATTCCTCTGAATCTTACAGGCTGGGTGAGAAAGGTGATGCTAACCTCTGTTTCACAGCCTGGGGAGGCGGCTGGTTTAGAGCATGTCCCTTGGGGACAGAGGGTCTCCCATCAGGAGCGAGGGGCATCTCTGAGGTTTATGGAGAACTTGGCAAAGTATCCTGGCAGGCTGAACTTGGCAGTCCAGGTCTAGAGGATAAACCAGGCATGGCCAGGAGATGCACTGGAGCCAGAAGAGGAGTTCCGGACAGGCCATGTGCTTTTGGGGATGTAGGGTTTAGCAGTGTGGCTATGAGCCCAGCCAAGACACCCTGGCTCAGGGTCATTTTATTAATAATATAGACAGGAGCAGTGCGGTGGGCATGAGCCATGGTTTTTGGGGCAATAGAAGTTTAGAGCAGCACACAAACCCAGCCAAGAGCCTTTACTGTTTCTTCATCGCGGCAGAGAGATCACAGGACCATACGTGCTCTGATGGGAACATTAGAGGGGACCATGTGTCATTTTATTTTGCATATGACTCAGAAAGCCTGTTCAACATGAACATTGGAACAGTGTGTGGCTGTCAGAAAACAGAAAATAGTTGTTTAAATATCAAAGATTATTTCAGAGCTCTGCTTCTTTGGGAGGCAGCTCCAAGTTTCAGTGCCGGGAGGGAAAAAATAGTCTGAAAAGAGATGGATCAGCAGAGGGGATGCTCTACATACCCGCCCTCCCTTCTCCAAGCAATTATGCATGGTGCTGGGTCACCTCAGGCCAGCTTGGCTCCCCCAAAAGACGAAGTCTTTTATGTTTCAGCTCCCTGCTGTCTCACCATAGAATGGTACAAGCTTATGGGACAAGGGGACGTGGCAGGATCAGAGAGAAAACCAGCCCCCGGGCTTGCTGCTGGCAAGTAGCTGAGTTACGAAGTCCAGTTTTTAGCACCAGTTTCTCCAGACCTCTGGGCATGTCGCAGAAGACTGTAAGCTTCAAGTAGTGGTTGCTCTTTTTTCCATTGCAAGGGACATGTGTTAAGTGTAAGGAAATGCCAAAAGCAGCCACCAAATTCAGCTCTTTCCTCATTATTATTTTATTTTTTTTAAGTGGGGAAAGAAAAGCTTTCTGAAAATTGTCCTCCTACAAGAGGAATGCTTTGTAAAGCTGATTTGTCTTTTAAGCTTCCTCTGAACTGTGTTTGAGAAAGAAATGAACCCTGAGGCAGGGTAGAGGTCAGGAAGGAAACTGCAAGCGGGGCTGAGGTGGGGGGTTGTGCAAAGGATAAATGCTTGCACAGATTTAAGAAGGGATTGGGCCAATACATGAAACAGAAGTCCATCAAAGGCTTTTCATCACGAAGGTGCTAATTCAGAGTTAAATAAAAGAGGGTCAACAATGGGACGCAAGCCCTGGTCCTGCTGCAGATGCTGCAGATGCTTTACCAGGACAGGGACAGGCTTGGCTCTGGTACGTCTGGCACCCAGTACTTGTCCCCAAGGCAGCAGGGAAGAGATTGTGGCGGGGATGCTGGGATACTGGAAATCCCTCATCTGTGCTTTGGCTTTCGTGGGAGGGTGGCACAGCTGGGCAAAATCACGAAAGAGCCTCCCAAGGGTCAAAGTGACAAACCCACCAGCTACTGCAGAAAAGCGCAGCAGGTGAAAGCAACCCAGAGCAGTTCTTGGGAACCGAATAGGATCCCATTCAACATGGCAAGAGGGACTATTTGCTGTGGCAGGACATGAATGCTAGGGGAAAAGCCCTGTACCATGAATGCCAAGCTTCTTCTCTCCCCATGCTTTCTTCAGTCTCCTTCATGGGTGCTTCTAGCAGCTGCACCTAATTCCTATACAGCTTAGTGAAGCGAGCATGGGATTGCAGCATGAGATCTCCTGCAATCTAGCCCCAGTACGCCCCAGGCATAAAATTCAGTACTCCACACCTCAGTTTCCCCTTGTAAATTGGATAATAATGAGATCTATTAAAACTGTCATGTTACATCACATGTGTGGCAAGTGATTCAGTACACGCAATGCTCCCAGCACGTAAGGCAGCACACAAGAGCCAGGCAGCGCTGGGCTCATCCCAACGTGATGCCAGTCCATGATTGTGGCAACTTTCCACCTATTCCTCAGCTTCTTCCCCGTCCCATCTCCCCCAGCTTTTGCCCCTGATCCCAGTGAATGTAGTGCCTGGTCCCTGGGAGAAGAGACATGGCTTCTTCCCAGGTGGGACCCAGCAGGTTTTCAGTGCTGGGGCATGTGCCAGGAGCTTCTCCACCCACGTCCCCAAGCTGCTGTCACAATCCACCCATCTCCCATGTGCCTGAATGTGTGCTCCTTACTCACTCCTGGCCAGGTCCCACGGGAAGTGACACCTCCAGCAGCTATAGGGAGATGTGAGGTACACGCCTGCTGGAGGGCAAGCAAAAGACTTTTTCCCATAGTGAAGGATTAGGGTATGTTGGTACCAGTAGCTCAGCAAAGAGGAGACTAGAGAATGCCTCAGTCAGAGGCCTGTAAAGGCCTAGTCTGGAAACAAAGAAGGGATAATGCGCTTCGCAGTGTAGAAAACAAAGTTACAGCAAATCCAAAGGAAAACCAATAAATGCTCAGCAGAGAGCTCCGTTTTAACACCAGCCTTTGTTCACAGCAGTTGCCAAAGGCAGGGATAGATTTACCATTGGGGCAATTTTTTTTTCAGGTGTCAACGCTCCTTTGAAAAGAATACCACCTTTGAGGCAAAAGCTATTTCTGTGATGCCCCAAGTTACGTGACGGAGGTCAGAAGAGATGATCGCCCTGACCCTTTCATTCTTATAATCTGGGAGCTGCAAGTTATATCTCTTAATATCTCTTTATAAATATCAGGGCCAATGAAACTCAGGTTAACAACTAGCAGAGCTGTGCTTACACAGCCTGGTGCTGCTAATTATTTCCAACAGCCTTAGACCGTCACCCCTGACTCCTAGGAAATGGGTTCCTATTTCACCATTTTTGGTGTTATTAAAAAACAGGAAGACTTGGTTCACAGAGATGAGGAGGGCTGCTCATGCAGAAGCATTCCCATAACATATTTCAAAGGGCTTTGTTGTGTCTGTAAGGGATCCGTCAGCAGAACCATTCCTTTTCCAAATTCCCTGAGTCATGTGAGACTCCCAAGCTTTAAATGCCACTGTGGCTGTGGCTGCTGCCACTGGATCCCAGCCGGTGGGGATGGCTGCCCTGCCATTTCTTCCCAGCATGCCACCCCAGCATTGCACCTCAAGGACCTGAGGGCCAGGACCAAGATCCATAAGTGTGCACAGGTGTTTGGAAAAAACAACTTTTACTGGAGGAAGGGAGAGTGCTCACTGTGTCCCTGCCCCAGGGTTGGGCTGCAGCCCCAGCAGGACCCTGCTCCCAGCATGGCTGAGTGGCACTCGTGGGGTGGGGGGCTGCATTTTGCGTGTTGCTCGTTGGAGCTTGGCTCACTGATGGCAGGAACCTCATTGACCCCCCCTGCAAATGGTGTCACCTCACCATAGGTGGGATACCTGCATACATACGTACATGTGTTATGCATACACAAATGCATATTTATGTATATATATACACTTGAATAGGTGCGCGTGCGTAGACTTATACACATATATACACACCTATGTACATACATATACATACGTATGTGTATGCACGTTCTCATGAGATGTCATCCGGAGTACTGTGTCCAGTTCTGAGGCTGCCAACATAAGGACTCGGAGCTGTTGGAGCGAGTGCAGAGGATGCCATGAAGATGATCTGAGAGCTGGAGAACCTCTGCTATCAAGACAGTCTGAGAGAGTTGGGGTTGTTCAGCCTGGAGAAGGATGGCTCCAGGGAGACCTTAGAGTGGCTTTCCAGTACCTGAAGGGGCCACAGGAAAGCTGGGCATGTAGCAGTAGGACAAGGCTTAATGGCTTTAAACTGGAAAAGGGTGGATTTAGGCTAGACATTAGGAAGAAATTGTTCACTATGAGGGTAGTGTGAGACTGGCACAGGTTGCCCAGGGAAACTGTGGATGCCCCCTCCCTGGAAGTGTTCAAGGCCAGGTTGGATGGGGCTTTGAGCAACCTGGTCTAATATGAGGTGTCCCTACCAATGACAGGAAGGGTGGAACTAGAGCCTGTGATTCTGTGCTATGCTATGCATATATATATATATACATATATATATGCTATGTGTGCATTCATACGTATGTTTATATAGACATAGATACACATATGCATATAGACAGGCATATACGCACAGATAGGCATATACACATAGATAGGCACACACACACACGCACATACCCGCTCACACCCCTCCATGTACGCATGCAAGGGCAGGCACTACAAGTCCCGTCATGCCGCGGGGCGGGACTCCGTGAGGCGCGGCGCCCCGCCCCCTCCCCGCCCCGCCCTCGCCAGTGGGGTGCGCGAGCTCGCGGCGGCTGCCGACCCAGAGGGCGGGCGGTGAGGCGCAGCGGTGGAGCAGGGGAGGTGGAGAGTGCTGTGAGGGCGGCGGAGCCGGCGCTTATCGGCTTGTTCTGCGGTAACTGCCGCCGCTTCCCGGTCTGTTGCTCGCTGCGCCGGCCCGCCGGAGCCCGCGGGGGCGGGGGGGAGTGCTGCGGAGGCCTCTTCCCCTGTCGCCCAGCCGGGGCTGTCGCCCGCCGTGCGATCGTGAGGAGACGGGCTAAAGGCTGAGGCTGCCCCTGCCCCCCGCTCCCGGCCTCCCTTCGCCGCCTTGGGGGGTTGAGACTGCTGGCGTGGGGTGCCGCTTCTGTCTGCTTCCTTCCTCCCTGAGGTGAGTATCGCGCCTGTCGCGACGGAGCCCCATCCGCGCGCCCGTATCGTGAGGGGGGAGGCGGGCTGGGGGCCTGCCCTGGGGCTGCCCGATGCCTCGGGCTGCTTCCCCCCCTCATTCCCCTTCCCCGGCGCCTTGCGAGCATTGTGCTGCGCCTCCGCAGCGCTACCTTTTTGTTGCTGTTTTAAAAATAATTCTCTGGGTTGTTTTTTTTTTGTGTGCGTGTGTTTTTTTTCCCCCGGGGTTTGGGGAGTTTGTCGGGGTTTTGCTTGGTTGGTTGGTTTTGGGTGTTGGGTTTTTTGTAGTTTTGGTTTTTTTTTTTCTTTTTTCCTTCCTTCCCATCCACCCACCCCGGAGTTGGCCGAGCCCCGCTGCAGGGCTGAATGTGCTGGGGAAGCTCTTTGTCATGGAGCGGCTGCCGGGCTGCCTTGCCCTGGGGAAAAACACTTAAAAAAAAAAAAAAAAAAGCCGGGGAAAAAAAATAGTCGTTCGGTGTTTGGACTGCGAGGTTTTGTTATATTTGGGAGGTGGGTGGGATTTTTTTGGCGGTGGTCGTGTCGTATTATCATTTTTTTTTCGGGGAGGAAAGAGTTCGCCTGAAGTCCATCGATCGCAGCCCCCCGTGCCCGGGCGCTGAATGGGAGCAGCGCGCAGCCGGCTGAAAACAAAACAAAGGGGGATTTGGTTTTGCTGCTGTTAACCAGCAAAATCTTGGTGGCGAAGCTTGCTTTTGCGTTTGTTTTCTGTTTGTTTTTTTTTTTATCTAACTCTTAGGAATTTGGTGTTGTTTTACTCTGGAAGAATCCAGCTAGCCGGTAGAGAAGTTGACTCTTTTTAATTTTAAGCTTTTTGGGGGGGAGGGATTGCAAGGTTTCTCTCTCCCGTATCTTCAGCCTTGGCTATTTTGTGAGCTGCCTGCGATCCAGGGCAACTTTCGTCGGGTTTTTCTTTTCACTCCTTTTTATTTCCACGTAGTTAAATTATGCGGTTTCACAAGAGATAATGGTAGGGGGACATTTCTGCCTGCAACAGCCATGGAGAGGATTTTTAAAAGGCAGGGGAGAGGAGCAGCAGTAGTTGTGTTTTCAGCCGAATCATTTTGTTGCTTCTTAAAAGGGTAAACGATATTTTAAAGCAATAATTTTTATACCAAAAGCTTTTTTTTCTTTTTGTTTTTTATTTAACTGCCCCCTCAAAAACAGCAGCTCTTTCACCACTGCAAAATGCAGCTTCTAGGATACATGCAAGCAAAAAGCAGTCTAGCTGTAACGCTCGTATTTCTGGCCTTACCTTTTAAAGGCCACCCATTTGTTTTTGCTGGGACTCCCCTGCCTTGAAAACACGCTACTTGGCGAATGAAATTACAAAGCATTTCTGCTAGACAGAGCTGGCGGTTCTGCATCCGAAGGACGATGGGTTTATTTTTTCCATTTTGAACGTGCGTGAGTGGCGGGGGGGGGGAAGCTGAGGGGAAAAAAAAAACTGTTTCCGGTTTCTGTTCAGCAGCTTTTCGTTGTTGGTGTTTTTTTTTTGTTCTTTTGGTGTGGGGTTTTTTTGTGGTTTTTTTTTTACAAAGGAACAGCCAGATGACCTGTTGATGATGCATCTTCCGTCCCTTTTTATGCCAAAAGGCACCAGTAGGTCAGGGGAGATGAAAGCTTC
Source organism: Hemiprocne comata (assembly GCA_020745705.1). Lineage (NCBI taxonomy): Eukaryota > Metazoa > Chordata > Aves > Apodiformes > Apodidae > Hemiprocne > Hemiprocne comata. Next base: position 66,676,877 of record CM036588.1, on the reverse strand, counting down.
AGCTGAACAGGCTACCCAGATTTTCGCTTGCACGTATTGTTGTGCTGTACCTGTGGTTTTTTAATGTTTTAGGCTGGCAATTTTGGAATGAGTGATGTAGTGCCAAAATTCAGATGTCTGCACAGGATACTTCCTTGGTCTCTTCCCCCCACAGCCTCCCAGGGAAAAAGCCCACTTTGTAGAAAATCGAGCATCGAGTTAGGAAATTAAGACCGTTTTAGTGCCGAGTAAGAGAAGTGCCCTAACTCCTTTTGAAGTCCTATGAATGGACAGGCAGAATGCTTTAGGAATGCGTTTTAGTTGTATGTAGGCACCTAGTCGGTACCTTAAACTTAATCGTCTCCTATTTCAAATGAATTAAACATGTAGGAGCACCTTCGTTATGTTGAGTGGAGTCTTGTGAAGTGTGCCTAATGGATGTTTCCATTCTTGCAAAACACTGAAATGTGTTTCTCAGCACACCAGGACACCCTGCTGGTGATCATCTTGGAAATGAAAATTTTGAGTAACTACTACTATTTCAGTCAAAGCAGAACTTGGATAGTAGTTTAAAGTTTGTCTGCTACAACTGTTTCGTATTTTGGTATCAATGCTGGTTTCTATGAAGAAATTAGGCATGGAAAACAGGGTCCCTTCACTTCAGGATTTATAGCTAGAGACTGTGTTTGTAGATGCAAAATAGAACATCATCTGCTTGGAGCCAGTGGTATTTAAAGCTCTTATTCATTTGGAAGGAACTAATTACAAGTATATTCTAATATAAAATGTGTTCTCAGACAGGAATACAGGAAAGCAGAAAACCTGAAGCTGTTTGTAGATGCTAATCCATGCTCTGAGCTAAAAAAGGAAGAATGAGGGTGTTTCATGAGAAATCAAAGTCACCTTTAAGTGCATACTTGTAAGTGAAATTACACAGTTGATTAGGATTTCCTGCAGGATGCCAATAATTGGAGGTACTTGTTGCTAGCTGGTCACTGTGCACCTTTCTGATTAGATTGTAAAAGTTTTGACTGTAGGTGACATCAAGAGGAAAAAGTCCAGCTCTTCTGCTTCCCAGACATTCGTTCCTTAATCTCTAGATTCACGGGTATGCTGACAAACTGTCAAAGGAAGTGACAGCAAAGAGGTGGTGCAGGAAGTAGGTTGAATGCCACTAAATACTGCTGAGAAAGTTTCAGTGGAAAAAAGTAAGCATGTTTCCATCTGATCTAGTTTCTGATGCCTTTCAATCTACAGGTTAACAGAATGAACCCAAAAATCTCATACTCCTACTGTAAACTCTCTGTTCTCCTGAAATTAATATTGCATCTCCATTCAGTTCCAGTTAGTCTACCTGGATGGAAAGATTCATGGGGAAGAATGTAAAATAGCAGGTTTTTTCTGATCGCACGAGGTGTAAATCCTGTCAGTTGGGCAAAGCTGAAGTGGCTCTGTGTCTCCCAGGAGGCCACAGGAAGCCCCAGGGATGGATTTCTCTATCCCTGTGCAGTTGTGGGTTCTGCAGTCGGAAGCTGGAGGTGGGCTGGAGCAATACGGTAGCATCATGGTGTGTTCTTTATGGCCTTAATGTTTTCCAGTGGATGTGGCACTTTGTAGTCACAAGTGATTGTATTTTTTGTTTAAAATGTTGGAACTGATGTATTAAAAAAACTGCTTTCCAGGTTAAAAAAGAAGAAAGTTCTTTGGCGTGCTAGAAAGCATCCTTAAACTACCAAAAAAGCAAGCTCTACCCTGTTGCTGCTTTCTCCTAAAAGCAGTAAAAACTATTGACAATTACTTGATTTGCAGAAAAATTAACATCTTTACACTATGTTTGTTTCCAAGTATCCTGTATTTATATTGATTTGAAAAAGAGATCTTACTTCAAGTAGGAAGAGGTGCTTCGATGCTTTGCACGACTGAGTGCACAGCTTATTGGCTACCTAGGTGAACTCTATGCCATGGACTTCTTTTGCTGACCGTTGTCATGTGATTGGGAGCACCAAATGTTGCTGACTGCTCGAAGTGACCTTTCTGGAATAACCCTGTAGTCAGGAATGGATATAAAATAGTTGACTGGAAACGGTAGGCTTTACAGGAAAAGTCAGTTGTCCTCTGCTGGCACCCTGTGCTGAAGGTAGGTGGTCCTCAATACCAGTCTTGCTCCACCAATGTCTTCTGGCTGGCATGCAAGGTGTAAATGCTGTGAAGGTGGTGTTTCGGGACATGGGCTCCAGCGTGAACTAATCAGAAGCTTGTTTGATTCAGACTGGACACAGCACCTGGGTGGAAGTGTTTGGTTAAAGATTGATTCTATCCTCCAGTCCTTGCTATGCAGGAGCACAGTTCAGTTGGCGAACAGGTAATAAAAGTTAATCTGCTGATCTTGTTTTTCAATCCATGCTGCTGAATTCAATCATAGTGACTTGACTGCCATGCATGGTACATACTTAGATAAATGCTGAATTTTGGGCTAGAATCTCATGTGCTTGAGAGTGGAGTGGACTGAACTTTGCAGTGCATTTCTGGCTGTGGTCTCAGGATTGGGAGTGTCCTATAATCATACTGTCCTAATTGAAGGTATATGGCAGTTGTCAGAGTAGGAGCAGTCAAAATTCCTTACTCTGGCCCCGTAATTACATTTCTGTTCAGAAGAGGTTTTGTTGGATTCACACATTGCAATACTTTCCTTGTTCACCAGTGCAGTATGTTGTAGAAGACTCTGGATATGTCATGCTGGCTCAAAATACTCTTCATCTTCCTTGATGTTGGTTATACAGCTATGTAAACCAGATGTTTTTCTGTGCTGACCCGGTTTGCAGGAGATTAATTCAATAAGTTTATTTTTTGAAGGGGGAAAAGCATTCCTTTTGGGAGAAGTTTTTTAATAGTACAGAGATACTTGGGCCAGAGAGGTGCTGGTCTGGTTATACTAGATAGGGTGAGCATCTGTGTGTTGGTGGAAGCAATTGTACCATCTAATTGACAGAAGTTAATCAACATCCCAGATGGAGGCAAGCTTTTGCTGATGGAGTGCTTTTGTCAGCCTGTTAGTTTGCAAATTTGGTATTCACAGAGATAAGCGTGGTGGTTTTGGCAGAAAAGGTTTTGTCACTTAATGCTGGATTTCCATTGTTGGGTCTAACATTTGCTATAGTGGCTGCGACTCTGCATTGTAGGCAAGTCTATAGCATAGCACAGAAATTAACAGCAAGGAAGGTAGGAAAAAGCTGAAGTTAAATAGACTTAAATCAGAAGTGATCTACAGAATATTATTATTATTATTAGGATAGTCTTTTTAGATGCTTGCAGAATTGGAGCAAGTTGGTCAGATAAGATTCCTTGGGGGATAGTTTATTGGAGCTAGGACTTGAAAAGATGGTTGAAAAAAACCCAGCCAAAACCCCAAAAACCAGAAAACAAAAGAAACCATAACACAAAAGCTTGCCCAGCCAAAGTTGTTTTTAAGTAGACCACCATTGTTGAATTTTTGCTTCCTTTGCCAATTGATTAATCTGCCTGGATGCATTTACCTGCTTGTATTTCAAGTATACAATGTTTCTGCAACTGTATAACCCTTTGGACTTCATTACAAACACTTGAAGTACTCTCTCCTGAGCTGGGATTTTCTTTGCTTCATGGGCAAGGTTGGGGGGACAGAGAGAAAATTTAAAGGGACTGATTTGTTTTCTGTTAAGAACTCTGTGAAGATTTGCCATTGGCATTGCTGAAGCTCAAGGCCTGCAAGAGTTTCTGGAGGCATAGTGAGAGCAAACTTAGTGATCCGATTTGAGCATCTCACCCTGGCCTGCTTGCATCTTCAGTGCTCCAGCTGAATTGTCTGACAGTTTGTCAGAATGGAGTAGCAAGCAACTGGGAAGTAGCAGCTGTTGAATTAGTTTCTCCCTCCCTTCTGCCAGCATGGCCTCTAGGATGGTAACCCCGTAATATGGTTCAACAACATGAATGTCTTAATTGTTCTTTGGGTCAGGGCAGCCAAACTTGCATCTCTGTGTTAGATCTAGCTTGAAATGTTTCTGTCCAGCTGGTCATCTTTGCCCAAGAAGTGATCTGCAATGGCTGGGGCAGCACACAAAGCACCAAGGTGGAACCATGGGCTTTAGGTGTGGGAACTAACATGCCTGTGTAGCCTGCGCATATGGCCCCCTTAACCATGCAGCCCATTGGGATGCTGTAAGACAACATTAGACTACTAGCAAAATTAGACTTAGGGTTACATGTGTTTGGACTTCATTTTCTTGTGTTAAGGCCATGCGTCTCTCATGGTTACGGATCTGCCCCAAAGTGCCCACTTTCCTGTAGTTCCTTCTGCTTTTAGTAGTTGAGCAGTATTAAATAGTAAAGACTTGGTTTTAAAATCATACAAACTTGAGTACTTAATCTGTATTTTCTTTGTCTTAAGACAAATATTTCATATTGAATCATAAAAGTGGTCCCTGAGAACTCCTGCTAAGGAATCTCAAGGCTTCTCTTTAAGTGTTAATATGCATACTGAGATTTTGTCTGATGCTGCCTTGATACAGCTTCCACTTATCTGAAGCAGTTGTAGTTGAGTGCAGTATTTTTACAAGGATAAATATTGCCTTAATCATGTTTTAACACAAGGTTCAACTGAGAAGATAAGTAATGGTTCTTTTGTCATATCATGTAGCTGAACTATTTATTTGGTATGAAGCTAGGGGAAAAAATCCAAAATGCATCCCATATGGAGGCTTACTATAAAGTAATTCACTTCCTTTTAAAGAACTTGTTGCTCATTTTCCTGCTGTAATGCACCTCTTGGGATAAGCTGCTAATTCTAAAAATAAGTCAGTTCCGCCATTTCCCACTAATAGATTTTTTTCTTTGTTTGGCTTTGGTTTGCTTTTTCCCTGAGCCACTTTAAATACTCTGAGGAATGCTCAACATGGAAGAAAATAAATGCAAATAGGCATTTAGATGGCTGCTGTATTTCAAGGCTAGCAGCGGATTACTTTGAACTTCTGTTCTCCAGGGAAAGAGTGCAGGGGCCTCAACCCTTCACCAATGTCACAGGTAGGGTATCTGCTTTCTCTTGGATCTGGCTCCTTTCTGCTGGGCAAGCTCTCCATTTTGACTTTAGGGAAAGAAAATGTAACATGCCACTAGGGATGTAGAAATCTTCTGATAGAAACTGGGAGAGCACCTTGTGTATAGGAAACCAGAGACATTGACTGTTTGTGTGGGACACTAGAGTTATGGACTGCTCATTCGATATTGTTATTTCCATGTTCATGATCAAACCTTGATGGTAATTCAGTTTCAGATTTAGGAATGCTGCTTCTAGAACTCTAGGAAAAGTGTTATGCTCACAAGTGGTGTGAGTGGCTGTGACAGCCATGGATGTCCATCCATGGCTTTCTTAAACTAGATATGCTCTTCTTATAATCTGTCTTCTGGACTTGAGTGTTGGGTGGCCTGACCTTGGCCCTAGGACACAACCTAGGCTTGAATGGCCAACCCAGATGATGCTGGTAAACTTGGGCTGGAGAGAAGGAGGAATACTGCATGCTGTATGCTTGTTAAAGATTTGCTATGTTCAAGTGACTTCATGCTTTTGTCCTCTTTTTCTGCTTCAAAAGAAGGAATTAAAGCCACATGTAAAGACCATCTCTATTTTTACCCAGAAAATGGTTCCAGCTTGTTCTTGTATTAGATACAGATTCTGTTTAATTTGTATCATAATGTTAAATTTTTTTAACATTATTAGCGATGATCAGAAGTTGAATAGTTAGAGGGGAGAAGAGAATAGTCAAACTGTAGAACATGTCATGATGGTAACGCCCAACTTAAACACCTGCTATTTGTGTGTGCTGTTTTGCTTAATGTGCCTTCAGCAAAGGACTGGGAGAGATCCAGCTCAAATTCCCTGAAACTTATGGGGGTAATCAGTAAAAACTGCTTCTCGATAGGGAAAAGATTCACACATTTTTCTCAGTTTTTCAGATAGGTAGTACAGAGAACCAGCAGGCCCAAAAATAGGCTCTTAGGTGTTTCATTTGTTCTTGTTTTCATGTGATAACATCTAGGCAGATTTTGATGATTAGATAAGGACTGCTTTTCTCATGCAATCTGCTGTCCCTGCACCTCTCAGAGTTAAACCATTATATATGTTTATATATATAAAGTATGTAAGTATGTATATCTATAGAACTGTGCACTTCATATCCTGAGATTAGCAGACCAAATTTAAGGCAAATTGAATTATAACGCATATTAGTCTGAAGACATCTGATTACCCCTTTGTGCTTAGATAACTTTCTCGGCCAAGTCATCTCGTCTTGATTCCTGTGGTAGGTGGATCCATCATACTGGATCTTTGTTCTTTGATCTCTTTTTTTTTTTTTCCTGTAATAAGGTAATTACTATGCTGCTGATAGTCCACATCAATCGTTTTAGCATTCATTTGGTGCTGTATGTGGTGGATGTGAAATATCATTCCAGTAGAGCTTTCCCTTTTGTTGCAGTGTGAACTGTTGCCTGTTGGTTAAGGTTTCTGTGAACTACTCAGGGTTGTTACAGAGGGCTGCCGTGTACCATGATGAGGGTGGCAGCTGGGTTTTTTTCTTTTTTTTTTTTTAAAGACATGATGCATTATTCTGTTGAGGTGGTTGGCCACCTGCTGAAGTTGAGGAACTCAGCCTGATCATGCAAACAGATAAATGCATGAGTAGCTTTTGTTTTTATCCATTTATCTTTTTTTCTTGCATGTGTGTGTGTTTTTACAGTCAGTACTGTGACCAGGGCATTAGCTTTGAGGCTTTTTGAGCAGCAGGTGTGAACATAAAGTTGGTCCTTGTACCTCTCTGGCTGTTGGCTGAGAAAGGCCAGGATGCTATAATGTGGTGGCTTAAAAGCTACTTGTAAGCTTGGGCCTGGGCCTTAGATGTAGCAACTGCTTTTGGAGGTCTATGCCAGTGTATATATACTATATTTTTTTTCCTTATTGAAATAACTGTTCATATTTCTCTGTTCTGAGATATGCATAGTTAGCAAGGGAAACTCCTTGCTATAGAGGGAAGGTGTTAGAAGCATTTTTGTTGCAATCTTTCACTTACCGTAATTTTGGAGAGGAGCTCGTTTAAGTTGCACACAAACAATTGCGGTCAACAGCTTGATGTCCCAGTGGAGACCAGTGACTAGTGGCATTTCTCAGGGATTAGCATTGGGACCGGTGCTGTTTAACATCTTTTTCCACTACATGGATGATGGGATTGAGTGAACCCTCAAAGTTTGCCCATCACAGCAAGCCATGTGGTGCAGTCAACGTGCTGGAGAGAAGGGATGCCATCCAGAGGGACCTCGACAGGCAAGAGAGGTGGGCCCATGCCAACCTCATGAAGTTCAACAAGGCCAAATACAAGGTCCTGCACCTGCATTGGGGCACTCCCAAGCACAAATCCAGGCTGGGTGGAGGATGGATTAAGAGCAGCCCTAAGAAGGGCTTGTGGGTGGTGGTTGATGAGAAGCTGAATATGAGCTGGCCATGTGTGCTCACAGCCCAGAAAGCCGACCTTGTCCTGATCCGCATCAAAAGAAGTGTGGCCAGCAGGTCAAGGGGGCTGATTCTTCCCCTCTACTTCACTCTTGTGAGACCCTACCTGGAGTACTGTGTCCAGTTCTGGAGCCTCCAACACAAGAAGGAGTGAGTCCAGAGGAGGGCCACAAAGATGAGGGCTGGAGCATCTCTCCTATGAGACAAGCTTGAGAGGGTTGAGTTTGTTCAGCCTGGAGAAGAGGTGGCTCTGGGGAGGGCTTAGAGCGGCTTTCCAGTACCTGAAGGGACTACGGGAAAGGCCCCTTCCAACCCAAACCATTCTATGATTCTGAGTTGAAGCAGGAGCAGAGATAGGTGCCTGATTCAAAAGATTAGGGAAGAGTTAGCCTTTACCTTAAAGCCAAGAGGGACCAGTCAAAGGGAGAAGTACCTCATACTGGTCTTAAAGACAGGAGTGGTGTGTCCCTCCTGAATCCCTGGGAGATGTGGGGAAGGATGTGTAAGCCTTCCCACGTATAATATCAGAAAACCCAATAAAGCTAGAATTACTGTCCACATCTGTCCAACTCCAGAGGAGTTCAGTGTATGGGAGGTAGTGGAGAAAGTGTCCTGGGATGATGTCTCCAAAGCCCCAGATGAGTGTTAGGCTTATCTCCCTTTTTTTTGTCCTCATTGGTTAGGAACTCACTGGTGTGTTGATGCTTAATTTGCTAATATTTGGAAGCTGCTACAGAAATGCAACTTAGTATTCAGTTACTAATCACATCTTGCTCTGCTCTGAGGCTTGTAAACTAACGAAGTATCAACAAATGTGGAGGTGGGTGAAAAGCCTGATAGTGCAGCATACATTCCCTGAGTTCACACTTCCCATCTCTTTCTTCTGCTTCCACTGTGTCAGATGTTTAGAAGTGTTAGCATGATGAAGGGCTAGGTACAGAGCTTATCTGAGACACAAGGCTGATGCTAAGGAGGAAAGCACAGGGATTTGGAATATGGGGAGGTGTAACATCTGTTTGTAACCTTTGTCACAAGTGGAAAGGATTATAAAATGATGAATATTGATTCTTTGCCAATCAGCATATGCCCAATTCAGTATTGCACAAAGCACACCAATTAGATTTAATACAAATGTTCCCTCAGAAAGTTCACCTTGATTTAATTTTTTTCTGATGTATAAAGTAGAAATGGTCTGAGTCTCTGTTTGTTCTTTAAAGACTAAGTGCTATATTTCTAGCTCTTGGCAGACATTGTCCACAAGTACTTCATGTTCCATTGGGCTTATGCCAAATTTGATGTACTGTGTGTACTGAAAACATCAAAACCAGACTTACTTTAATTTTAGATTTTACAGCTACCATTATTGATTTTTCTTAGAGCTGTTCCATCCAATCTGCTATCGTTTAAATTTCTTTTCCCTGCAGGAATTTGGGAAAGGATCTTGACAGTCTTTATTTGTGTGATTAGGGACTGTTTGTGAGTGAGAGCTGTAGATCAGACATTTCTACAGTGGCCAAACTCTCCATTTATAGAAGGTAAATCAGCATACTCCATTATTTGTGAACTCCTGTCTTTAATACTGACTGGTATGCTGTGACTAAGGAAAGTGTTATAAACAGAGTCCATCAACTGTCTTTCAAGGAACTTGATTTTAGTCAAAAACCTGAGATGGGAAAGGACTGTTACAGTCAGCTCAACAGACAAAAACCTGTTAAATTTTGCAGTGCTTGTATGCTGTATGAGTAGAAGTCTGCCTGTGAGCCCTTGGACTCTGAAGAGTCCAAGAGTCCATAAAAAGGCAGAGGTGGGGGAGAGAAACAGCACAAGTAGGAGTTACGGTAGGTAGACAAAGAGAAGAAGGAAATAACTGAGGGAAAGAATAGGGTATAGTGCAAAACAGCCAACCAGCATGGGCTGGAGCATTTGTAACGCTACAGTCGTCAGGTCTGCTGATCTCTGCCTGACAGCTGTGTCTGCTGGCCTCATATTTTGGCTGTTCATTTTTTATTTTCAACCCTCAGGGCCAAGTAGCTGTACATAACCATGGCTTATGGCCAGGTGGCTCACAGCCCTCAAGAGTGGAGCAGGATTCCCTTCCATTGTGCTCATGTGGAAGAGTGTGGCACTCGAAGCTTGTTTTTTTCCCCTTCTGCCTCTATTACTCCTTCTACTGAACCTCCTTTTATTAAATGACAGTCTGTTTTGGTTTCTGCTTTGCAGCTTTACCTTCTGCTAGAGTAAGGTTGCTCAGCTCTTCAGAGACGTGCATCTAAGCATAGCAGAGAGGCATCTCTTGCTACAGAGAGACTTAAAATCCCAAGGAGTTCTGCACTCTTTATTAGTAGTTATTACTGTAATTGAAGTATGGGGGAATTCCTAGTTAGTCTTCATTGTAGGCTTAACTGGGGCACTCACTGCCTTTTGTTAAGCCTAACTCTTATGCCAGAGGATTGAGCATGGTTTTAAGTCTAACTTCAATTGTTTAGTCCTCAGCCTGAGTTGATAGTTCAGATTTTACACCATCTTAAGGATGGTGATTAGTCTTTGGAAGCATCACTCATCACTTAAGCTTTGACAATCTTCAGATAGTATCCCACAGTTTTCAGAGACTGTCTTCTCATCACAGCTTAGCACATGTGCTGGAGTCTCTGTTGTGGCCTGTTCAATTTCTGCAGTGTAACTTTGCCAAGCAGTGCTGGAAGATGCTTTCCCAGTATGCATGGAAGAATTATTGTTAGAAGAGTTTTTGCAACTGGACCCTAAGATGCATTAATGTTGATACACCCCAAGTTTTATTATAGAAACTAGCTATGGAAGTAGCTTGCATTAATGTTAGCAGACAAACTGTCTCATTTTTGCCTCCCAGAAGTATTTTGATTTTTCTTATCTTGGTGTCATTCTTCGTAAGAGGAATTGGTGCTGCGTCTTGCCACAGAACTGAGTAGGCTAATGGTGCTTGTCTTCTTTATGTCTCTTCAGTTGTCCCAAGTCCTAGACATGCAGGCATAGCAAAAACTGTATAGAAAGGTTGTCCTATGGAGAGATGCACAGAAAATGACTAAACCTGATGAAGATGGGGTAAAGGGTTGTTGCAAGTCTGCTTTTGTAACTCAGACAGAATTTGAAATTTTTAGTTTATTGCTGTTATTGTGCTTGTTTTTAAGCTTAATTTTATAACATCCTTCATATAAGCTTAGTATTAACTCAATATGCATGCTAATAAGATTACTGCTGTACTAAGCTGTCTTCTGCTGATGAATGTAGCTTTTGTTACCTGAAGGAACAAATAAGTTGAATAGAAGAGTGAGTATAAAGAAACCAAAAATGAGCTCTAAAGTTAATAATAGGGGTTACATTCCCTTGTTTTTCAAGATTAAACACAGCTTTTAAGAGCTACCAAGGAACAAACCATTTCCTTTCATCTCACTATTAATTAGTCCATGCATTAAAAAAAACAACATAATTTTGCTCTTTTTCAGGAAATAGTGCACTTCATGTTCATGTGAAAGATGGACCCAGGTCTCTGTTCCTGTTCCATGTTCCAGTACACGTATGGAATGCAGTAAATCAAATTGAGGAACAAATTGGGCCATGAATCTGTGGACACCATGGTTGTCCAAAAACGATGTCATCTAAATTCAGGGCAGCAGGCAGGACTGCTGCTCTTGCAGGCAGTGGTATTTTATGCTGCCTTAAAATTGTTTAAGCACAGAATGTGCTCCTGCCATATGAGAGTGGTAATAACTAAGAGCAGGCATTCCTGCAGGTCGTGAGAATAGGTGATAAATAATAGTTCTGTGATGCAGTGCTTCTGTCTTTGCATGCAAAGCTCATGCCTCTGCACTTGTGGTCAGGTTTGTCAATGGACAGAATAATTTATTTTGGAATGGGACTTGAAGATCATCTGGTCCAGCTCGCCATACTCAAAAGTAGTTTGAAGTTAAAGACAGCTCTTTTATCCTTGTGTTTTGCATGGTCCTGAATAGCATATGGGCAAGGTGTCTGCTGACAATACTTGTCTAATGCTTACCTGCAACTGTCAGTCTTCTGTAAATGGAAAACTTAAGAGTTGTCCGGTATAATTCCAGAAAAAGTTTAAGTTTCAGTGAATCTGGAGCATGCTGAAACCAACTGTCTGATAACTGAATTCCTTGAATAATTTTTAACAACAGAGTATTTGAGTTGCTCTGCACTAGAAGTACTGACTGGACACAACAGCAAATGATGTGTTCGAAGATGTGTTATTCATGCTTTTCTCAAAAATCACTTACCCTAGCAGACACTGAGCCAACATTGATAAAGCTCTACAAAATCATTCTTTACAGTGGCTGTGAGCAACAGGTGGACTTCCTACCTCTGCCTCTCCCAGCTGACAGTTCTCTATTGCTGATGCCCATTTTGTGCTAATGTGGATGGGGCTTAACCATATGGTCTCACTCTCACTTTCTCTCGCAGTGTTGAAAAATGTTGTCCTGTCTGCACTAGCAGCTAACTGATCTGAACCCATTGTTGACAGCCACCATCATCAACAGGTCATTTTGCCTCTGCGAGCGTGGCTTTTGATTATGTATCGTAAATCCAAGTGGAAGTGTGGTTACAATCTTGCAGTTCTTGGACACGGTGAGTTTACTTCGACACAGTTGCTCTAAGAGAACTGACTTTTGTACTTGCACCTGAACTCCTCTATACAAAAAACTTTAAAATTCAGTAACTACTTCTAGAATTCCCTCAAAATTGACCTTTCCTTTACCTCTTTAAGATTCTGATTGAGAATAGTTGCAAGAAGTACAAGTGTAGTACAATACAAAGCATTAGTATTGTCTTGTAACTGTCCATAATGTCGTTTGTTGTCTGTATATTGTCTTTTTTTTTAAAACAAGTGAAGAGAGAGTGCTTTAAGTTGTTCATTGGACAACAGCTCTCTACAGCAACTCCCCCCAGCTTTTATAAAACTGCAGATAATTTTATTAGTGACACGGCTGCTAAGCTGTACTAAATTGTAATTTCACGTATCCTAATGTTGGATTCCTACTGAAGGTTTTTTCCAGAGGCTCTGAACTGGTACAATATTTACTTCCTTCTAAGAGTGATGTCTTCTTTTCATCCCCCTGGCCTGTCCACACACAGCACCCCTTCTCACCAGATCAGAGCTGTGCAGTCCTGCGCTCTTCTTTGCTTCAGTCCTGCTGACCGGAGTTTGTCCATGAGCTGACTTCTCTCACTAACCCAAGAGAAATGAATTTAGTAACAGGCATTTTCTAAGAGGTTCAGGGAGCTGTGTCTTTAGTTTTGTCATTACACTGGCTATATACCTTTCTGGTGTGGTAGGCTGAAATTCTTGCCTTGCTTTCTGTAGCTTTGAATGTGAATGTGTCAGTGGCATGTTATTTTTCCTTAGCCCTCTGGTTTGAGGACAACAGCTGCTGTCTCATCTGTTGCTTGCACCAAAGTAATTGTGTGGTGTTGTGAGAACATCAACTTTCCCTTGCTTGGACCAGTTTTCATACCAAATTAATGTTAGTGAAATTGAGAGTACAACCTCAAGTACAATGGGAGTGGTTAATAATGAGAAGACTTTTGGCATGCAACTTTGGAAATGTTTACAGTTTTATTTTACATCTGGGAGGATTGGAGCAAATAGACATGAGATGCTAATAAAAATAATGTTTTTTCACAATCAAAGATATCAGTACTTCAATGGCTGCTATTTTTGTTTAAACTGCCAAATCCTAAAACTGGTTATGAGGAGTCAGTATTGGTAGTTAACAGCCTGAAACATACAGTATAGAAAACTCCCATTATTTATTTCACATGGGTTTGCTGACTTGAATTCATGCTGTGTATTGCCTCTAGTTTCTGATCAGCTGTATATTCCACTGCACCTCTCAGTTTTCTGAAAAGTTTCTATCATGAGTGAATTTTTATTTCAAAATTACTTAACTCTGCCAGTGCATTTCAAGGTGAAGCTCAACAGATAAGTACACTGTGGTCTGGATCTTTAGCAGTCATGTAGCTGTTAGAGGTTTTTTTCCAACTCTAGAGTCTCATATTTTAGGAAGAAGTTTCTATGTAATGGAATATGGTGGTTCAGAGAGGACTTACCATGTTCAAGTATTTGTGTATAAGTCAAAGTATTTGCCACAGAATCATATTAAGAGGGCCATTCCTGAAGAGTCATGGAACACAGTTGAAGCTGATGGCTTGAGAAGCTGGAAGGTACCTGGCATTTGAGTGCTTCATCTCATCAAACAAAAACAGTATACAACTTAAATACTATAACTGACATTTAGCATTGTCTCTGACGGCTCTGTAATTACTCTGAGTGTCTGGGGCTTATCCAAAATCAGAGCGGTGAATTAAATTACACATCCAGCCCAGATCTGCTCTAGTACAGTCTTGCTTAGGTAGGCTGATAATGATCTTGCTTACGCTGATTCATTCAATTGGCTTCAATGCAGTCAAATCCTTACTTGCACCTGCATAATTGGGCTCAGGTATCAGGTTTGGTGAGGTGACCTGGTAGGTGAACAAAACCAGAATTTGGACTTTAGTTCCTTTTCCTTGCTAAGTATACTTTTTTTCTGCACAGTATACCTAGAAACAAAAGTCCTGCTGCTCAATACAATTGATAATCTGTTAAACAGATGAGCTACAAACCTCAGTTTTATTTTTGCAAAACTTTGTGAAGGCTTAATATAATAATAAAAGAGAGAGAGACATCTCAGTCTGTTGCTACATTACTGTGCCAGGAAATAATCTTTCCTCCCTGACCAGTTCCTTAGCTGTTCTAGCCATCGTATGATGTAGGTTTATTTTTTTAACAACGGCTTTATTTAGATTATCCTTCTAACTAATGGTTTGGCACACTTTGAAAAGACACTTAAGGAAGATGATCTTGTTGCAGTATTCCAATCTGGACTAAACTGTTAGGCTGCAAGTATTGTTTTTTTAAAAAAAAAAAATTGAGATTGTTCATTTCTGCCATAGTAAAAACCATTTTTGGAGCATATTGAGTTTTCAAGCCGTTACCTGGAAGGCTGAAATTTGTCAAAGGATGCAGTCTTCTGTAAACTGGAGCCATTTAAGATTATTCTGTGCCTTTATGGTCAGAAAGGGATTCCAAGTTACAAGGAAGCTTTTCATGTGATCTTTGATTTCAGTTGGCTGCCACTTCACTGGGAATTTCGATTGTAGTATTTCAGTGCCCCTTTGGGTTAGGTCTTGTGCTATCTTTGCTTAACTTTTGTAATCCGGACCTTTTTATTGTTGCAGGTAAAGGCAAGTCTTGCTGTTTCAGTGCATGCAGCTACAGTGGTATTGTTTTGGGGATGGGGAGTGCAGCCTTTTTTTTCTTTTATCAAATTTTTATGTTTTAGGTAGACTTCTGTATCAAAAGTCAAGGAATAAGCACAACGCCGTACCATTGGGAAACACATGGGTAGATCCGTTAATAAAAAATTGGTAGGTAACATGAGGAGGTTGGAATGGAAATCCCATTTATTGTGGTTGTATTAGCCTTTTCATTTTGCTGAGTGAGGGAGAGTGACTTGCAAAGACAGGTCTAGATATAAAAAGGTGCCCATTAATTCCTAAACTTACACCCTTTCGCGTTAGACTCCTGATCTGAAACAAACGACCTAGGGCAAGTACAAACACAGTTACTCCCACGGTTGGACTTTTGCAAATCCCAGTCCAGCAAATAGGAACATGCTTAGTTTTAATACCAGAAGCAGTAAAAAATAGCACTCTCTAGCAAAACTGAGAAAATGCAGTAATTCCCCGGAGTGGTGCGTTGCTCCACAGGCTCTGCTCTCTGGAACTGAGCTCTAACCCACAGTTCTTGTCAGGCCGGTTTCAAGACTGAAGCTTTGTGTAAACAGTTGTGCTCCTGCACTTTGGCTATGATGGTTGTATCTTTTCTCTTAAGTATTTTTTTTTAAACTGTGAATCATTCTTCATTTGTTTCTCATTTATAATATGACATAGGTGTTATAACTTCATTATATTTACAATATGATGAAAATTACATAGCTGTATATCTGGTCACAGATTGGTTTTAAAGTGAAGACTTTTTTTAAAATACAAGTTTTTGGTATTTGCCTGTTTTTACTGGTGTTTTTATTTGGGGTCTTGGGGTGAAATTTGGGTGGGTTTTTTTTGTGAAATTAAAATGAAATGCTTCTCTTCTAACCAGGAAAAAAGCTTTAGCCAGCTTGACAGTGGTCACTAAAAAAAAATGCTTCATCTGAGAAACTAATAAAATTGGAGCTGGTACATGTCTCATTACGTTGGTTTGGTAACACTCTAAAGTGTTGATAGCATTTGAGCTGTTTGGAGCTGCTAATCTCTCATCTTTTTGTCCTAGCAGTCATGTTTACAGACAAGGAATAAGTATTACAAAAGAGAGGCTAGAGGAGGGTGAGCTTGTGGCTGCACTCTATTTGTATAGTTCAGAGTTTATTTTGGGGACGCGTAGTTCACACACTTCTGCCAGTGAAATTCTGAAAGTACAGAATCACTTCAGAGTCTTAAGAGTTCAAGCACAACAGCGGCTGCAAAGCCAGAGACAGTCTATTCTTTATGTTTACAGAGATATGTATTACTTCCACAGCTGGTGTTGCTGAGACTGAGCATGCTTGAAAATTTGTTTTTGAACTACTAAATAAAGAACTTGCCACTAAGTTGCATCGAGGCAATACATGCTGCTAAGGCAGCAACTTGCCTATTAGTTGTCTCAGCTGATCAGACAGACTCGTAGCCTTTGTCACACTTGCCTGACACTTCATAAATTGTTTCTGATTGTTTTAATGTAAAATTGGTTACACTGACTTTGCAGTATTGGTAGTTCTTTGGTTTATTTAGGATGTTTGTATGTAGTTAATTACTTGAATAGACTCCCTAAAATGTAATGCTTACTTTGAATTTGCATTGGTCCAGGAGCTTGCATGTGGTCAGACATCTCTGCTGAGTCTGTGTAGTAACTTCTTAATGTGCACTGACTTGGTTGCCGATGACTGTTCCTTCTACAGCTGTGTGGCAATCTTCTGCTCCACAGATAGATGCCATGAGCAGGAGGGTAACTAATGACAAGCAAATTGAATATGAGCAGAACTTCTACAAACCTTTATGGATGCGTGTGAATGAGGCACCACTGTGCTCAGTATGAGCAGCTGTTAGTAATTTTGAGACATGTTCATAAACATCATCAGCCCTGAGAGGGCCTGTCTACCCCTGAAATTTTGCAAAGATTACTTTTGAAGAGCCAGATTTCTTGGAATGAATCAGTCTGCACTGAACGGCTGACTAAAAAAGGGCAAGTGAAACAGCTTCCCCATACTAGATTATTACTGTTAACTTTGCTATACTAGAAGAACAGGACTTAATTATTTCTGTGGTACATAGAAGTGCACTTGGAGATACCCAGGCAGTACGCTATTGGTAGCCTGTATGGGCATCTGGAGTGCACACCATGGGTTCAAGTAGAGGGTTCTCTTAACCTCTTTCCTAAGATTCAGAAGGGAAGAAGTCTGTAATACATTAACCATTCACTTTGGTTAATAAGTAAGTGCATGCTGTAAATCATGTGAAATTGATTTCAAAACTGTGTGAAGTACTACTGTGTTCTAAATTGTCTGGTGCTGTTTAACTATTATTTAGTCATGGTGTTGTCAAAACTGCGGCTTTTTGTGGCTATGGGCTCTTTTCTGTATATTTACTCAATGGCATTTCCTGAATAGAAAAATGATTCTTTGAGAGAAAGTAAGTAATCCTGTACTGCTTAAAGCTTACCTCTAAATGCATACCGATACAAAGTGCGAAGCCAAGGTGATTACTAGAAATTAGTTTGCAAATGTGAAGATACTTTTGCATCTATCTTTGCACATCAGAGATGAGAGAGAGATGTAGATTTTCTTTCACGAGTTCTAGTTCAAATCTAGCCAAATCTGTAAACTTGGTTTGGAGGCTTCTTCAGGTAACTTTGAAATATGAGCTGGTATCTAAAGAGAACCAGAGCCTAGCCCCAGGTTACAGCTTTAAGCCTGTGCTTTTTGAGAAGAAATTCTTGAGCTATCTTGCTTAAGAACTTCATGTGAGAAATAAGTACACTTGCACTGGATAATGAGAAATACTCCAAATGTCTGTCTCCACACACCTCAGTTTTAGGAATCTTAGAAATTTCTAGCCCAAATCTTGAAGATTTGCATTCAGACAAAATTCTGTTGAACTCAGTGCATCAAGGAAGAACTTCTTTTTTCTTCAGGAGTGCTTTCCTCACTGGTAAAATTACTGAGTCAAGTTGCTGTCTTCTAATGTGTTTTCATTAGAAGTAAAGAGGTGGCTTCACATCACTGAAAAAGCAAGGGCAATGTATGAGGCTACCAGCTGAACATATTAATGTTGTCTAGCGATTGGTGCATGCTTTGGCTAGTGCTGGAAAAGTGACTTTCAGTATGCCTGTACTCTACCAACTTAACATTACTTTTGTCTTTATATGCTAGATTTTTGCCTTCATTTTTCTTTGCTCTGTGACACAATCTCAGAACAAAAAGCAAGACAGATTCTGGAGAGCATGGTTATTTTGAAAAACAAACATGCCACTATCTTGGTACAAAAATACCTTTTCGTGTTTTTCAAAAATGTATCTTACATGACCCCACAAGCTTGAAAATATTTTTCCATCAGAGTTCTTCTGGTTGTAACTGAAGGCTATACTAAAAGTTGCCATATTCAGCTAGATTTGCTCTCTTATTTGAAGGTAACATCTTTCTGTATACATAGCAAACTGAAAACTTGAAACCAGTGACACCTTGAAAACTTCCAACTATAAGTCAAATGTGAAACATAACAATTTCCTTAGCTCTTAATTAAAACTGTACCATATGGCCAGACCAAAGGCCTTTGGGTCCCTATAGATGTAGTAATGCTCCGTCTTCATAGTTGAGGTATTCTATCCTTGTCTTTTTTTGATGAGAATATAGTTGGCACAATAATGCCAAATGTCATATGTGACAAGAGCACTTACCAGCTCTCTCCTGTCTCAAGCAAGGAGTAGAATTTAGGCATGGCATTCCTAGCACTGAATTCTTACTAGTCTTGGGGAATTACCTTTTTGTTGTTAGGTGTTAGTGGCTGCACAGAGGTAAAGTGCAACTCCCTGTCTATTTTTGTAAGCAGCAAACCTCTTATCCAAATTGGATTAGAGGAGTAGGGAGTAAAGTATTGCTCCTCTCTAGATATCCTAAATCGTGCATTGCCTGTGAGATTATGAAGGAGAGAAAAGTATATAATCGAACAGCATGGAATTTTTTTCTCTGACAAACTGAGGTAGGTGATCTGACATGAGGTGGAGGAGATATTTGAACTCTGTCCTGTTTCAGTTGCTGGCTGTAGAAGCTGATTAATATGGCAACATAACTGCTCAAAGAGGTAGTCTTTTGTTTATGTATAAATACAAGTTGTATTAGCATAAAAGCTGGTTCACCTTACTCACTAAGCTCTTAATGTATCTGGAGATATTGAAACATACTTCTATTAGAAACCGATTGCGTATGCAGAGTAATAAATTGTTGTTTTCTTGGGTTGTTACCTAAAAGTAACCTTTGCTCTGTACCTGAGCTTATATACTGCTATTTAAAGTGTGCCTGAAGAGGCATGCTTGAATGTCAGGAATACAAGTAACTGAGGTGCCAAACCAAACATTTATGTATGGGGCTGTAATGTATCCCATCAGGCCACTATAAAAACGTGACACTTGGCCTGCAGAGAGTAGGCAGACTTGTGACAGCTATCCAGAGGTATGTAGGTCATATGCTTTTATATGTAAATAATGGAGGTGATATGTTTAGAAAGGGCCAAGTTTTCCTGTCCGAAGACAGGAAGAGACTGTCCAGAGTTTGAAGTTAGGAGGAATATAGTAGGATGGTACATTTATTAGCAGTGGCTTACAAAATATTCAGGTATGAACTACAGACTTGGAACACTTGACATGCAGACATGAGGAGAGCAGTGTGGAGGTTAACCAGCACTTTTTTACTGGATTTGCAGATGAACTACAGTCAAAATGGTGAGTGCCAAGAGTGTAAGTGTGGTGGGGAATTTAGGATAAGGCAGAGGGGAACCCTATTAACAAACTTGCCTTTTGCCCTTCGACCTCTCCAAGTGAAAAGGTACTTGCCTTATTTTAAGATACCCCCATTTGTGTGATGTGAGAGTTGAATAGTAACTGTACTGAATGGCTTTTAAACTTTATCCCTCCTAAGATTTTTCTTTTTAATTCCTAGAATGTAAGTGTGGGGAGCCAGACAATTGTAGCTGAATTTCTATAAGTGAATAATTTTTCTGTCCTTTTTTGCTAATCTGTCTGAAATGCTTTTCATCACTGAAAGTGAGGTGAAGGTGTGTTAATACTAGTGGCCGTCTGTCTTAACTTTCTCTGAAGAGGTCCATGGTCAAACAATCTAGCTTTGTGGGAATGAAGTCCTACAGGTAACACAGGTTCAGCTGGTTCTACTGGAAGGTACCTTAAAAGTTTTGCAAGCAGGAAAACTATTCAAATTGGGCCTTCCTTACTTTATTTAGGGGAAACCATAACACCTGAAGTTCAGTGAATCTGAGTTCTACTTTTCGAAGAACACAGAACTACAGCTAAAAAGTTCTTTGAGGAAATGCTTGTGCGTTGCCTTGGTTAATTGAACTTGCAGATACGGTATTTGGCTTGCAGAGTTTTCAAGACCTAGAAATGTTCCTGGATAATGTGAAAAAAAATCTTTCACAGTAGCTGTTTCCAGGTATCTGGGAAACTCAAGTTTACTGTCTTGGAGGGAAGCCTGGTGCAACCGCATCTGTGTGTTTCTGACTTAACAGATGGCTTACATCAAGTTGACCTTTTGAGAAACGGATGTTTTTTTTTCAGAATGGTACCTTACCTGTCATTTTTTTCAGTCTTAGTTTTTTAGGAATCCAGCACGTCTGATGCTTCAGGGTGTCCTTGGTCAGCCACGTGAAGGGACCATTTTAACAGCAGCTCAGTTCCCAAAAGTCTTACTTGAGCAATGATTGTTGTGAATAGAGTTCTGGAGTGTCAGTGCTGAACTGCTTATTGGGACATGTTTCTCTTGTGAAGCTTGTTGTAAAACACAGGGTATGCTGTGGGTCTTACCCTTTCAAGTGTTTAATCAGTCCAAACAATCTTTGGTGTGGCTACAGCAAGCTCTCTGCAGTAATTTTTGCCAATTGTTTTATTCTAAGCAAGTGTTGAATCAAACAGTCATAGGACGTCTGTGAACAAACACAGAGCTCTAGACTGGTCTGAAAGACTGCTTGTCCTCTGCAGTTCTCCAGCATTTGGTACGCCTTTCCTATTTCCTGAGGGAATGCTCGTCTTGAGAGGCCATTTCAAGCTTTCAGCTCCCAGTCTCTTGCAGTAATAGCTCAAGATCTGAGAAGCCAACTCCTGCTTTAAGCAGGAGGTTTGACTAAATGACCTGAATTATGCCATGATTCTGTCAAGTCCCTTATGAGGAAAGGAGTTGACTCAGCCTCTTGAAAACATATAAGCAAGTAAAAGTCAGCAGCCTTGCTGTCCTGTAGGTATTTCTTTATTCCTGCCCAAAATTCCTTCAGGTCATAGTAACTATGAAATATGTACTCGCTGTAAGGACCAGGAATCTTGCATGTGCTATTCTTAATGAGGTCTCTCCCCTGTAGGAAGTTAAAAGTACTGAGTTGGTACAGTGCTAAAAGCCATGTGTGCCTACTAAATCAGAGATCAAGCTGAAGACAGAGGGACAACTGCTTTTCAGTCTGCAGGATGGGATGTGCATTCATGGTAATCTGCTGTCCTTCGGTAGAAGGGCTTCCCTGGTGTACCTGAAGGGCGGGCACACCAAGATCTAGGGGTGGAATAGGACTTCATAAGAAAGGCTTATTAGGTTTGTCTGATGGCAAAGGATGATGACTCCTGTCACAGGAAATGCCTCTCTGCAGTGTGATGCTTTGTTGCCTCTCTCATAACTAGGCTGCTGCACCTTCAGCAACAAATTGCTCCATGGTTGCCTAAGGATCACCATGGTTGTTGGGTTACAGGCATTTTACAGTTGGCAGGTATCTTTGAAGGAGAATTGCTGTGCCTCAAGAACTTGAGGTTCTGCTTAGATCTCTTTTACTCAGTTGTCCTGCAAATCTGATTAGCCTCTCCCACCCTTTCCAGAAGCAGTCTGTGTGGAGGAGTTCATAAAGTACCATCTACCCTACATGTTACAGCAACTTGAGATGCAGCAGAGCGTTCTCTGAAAGCTGTAGCTATAACAATGGACCTTTGTTTGCTCAACCCTTACAAGAATTTTCTTACTCCTTGCCACAAGGCACCACACAGTAGTGCTGGGGATTAGGTCATTTCCTTCCCTCCTCCTCTTCCTGCAGATTATTTGATTAACGTTTCTATTGTGTACTCTAATTAGCATGTTCTTGGCTTCAGGCTGCTTTGCCCCCCATAATCTCCTTAAAACACTGTAGTATGACATTATTAACTGTATAACATGGGAACTCGTTGCACAAAGATTACATGTGACATAACACAATGAAAGATTAATGGGGCTGGCAAGTCAATAATCTTTAACTTCTTTACCCTGTACACCTGGGGTTAGACTTCTGGGAACCCTCGAACAATGTGCACGCTTTCCAGCGCATGAAATATTTGTCTTTTTTGGGTATTACTGGCTTTGATAAGAGTTCAGCCACTGACTTTGTGGGAAGTAGAGTTAAGGTGGTGTATAGAGCATGTTCAGCCTTAAGTATTGACTGTACAAATATACTTCCCCTTGGGACCATTACAGATCCTGTTGTTTCACATTTTTGCTCTCTGTTCATAGTGTTTCCTTTGGTCTCCTTTCCTCTGTACCCTGTGTGTGGCAATTTGAAGCACTTAACCTTGTGTGGGGGTTTTACTCCACTCCCTGCCTGTTTTGTCAAATAAAATTATCAACAGAGCAATGTTTATCTCGGAATTCAGCAGTAATTTACTGATCAGGTTAAAGTCTAGGATGAAGAGTTTGCTGCTCAGGCTTCTTGGCTGTCTGTACGCTAAGGGACATGGCATTGTCCTTTGCCCAAATCCACAACGCTGTCTTTTTAACTTATATAGCTGGAAATGCATTCCTCTACAAAGCTCATTTTGAATGTCATGTGAAATCATGTAATTATATCAAACTGTACAGCATCTGCTCATGAGTCAGATAGAAGAACATGACGATACAGCCTTTTATTTTTTTTAACAACTCCAAGGAAAGAACCTCCCCTGCAGTTCATCACTTCATGAAATTAACTGTGATATCTTGGGCTACAGATGTCATTGTTTCAGTCTGGCATGGTCGGCAGCATCTCTGCTCCAGGGAAAGTTGGATAGCTTGTCTAGTGACAGCACACTTGAGGCATTTGCTTTTAGTCCTCAAGACAGAAGAGCATGGTTCTTGTGTGGAGTGGAAATAATTAAACCTTCCTCTTAATAGAAGTGAGGGGTGATGTTAACAAAAGGACAGATGAGTAGAGAATGGCTATGAGTAAACACAGGTGGGGAAACAAGTTCAAACTCTGTAGGTTGAGGTCCAGAGGCAGCCACCTACTGATGTGGCTGGGGCAAAATAAACCCCAAAACACCCCATTTTAAGATGGGGCTTGATTAACTCTGAAATTGTGTGGTACATTCTCAAGGTAGCAGAAGACTGCGCTCCACAGAATACTGTAAGTCACTAATATGAAGGCAAGTGGGATATGGAGGTAAGAATTGTCTGTGGCAGGCTGGGTTGGGCAGTAGAAGGCATATCCACCTGCAGTTGCTTACGCTGTACTTCTTATGTGTCTCCAGCATAAAGTAATCCACAGGCTTATTAACCTGGACTCTGAGAATGGCATCTGTAATATGAGAAAATAAAGGAGCTCTAGAAGCCAATTAGTCCTAAGTCTTGCTTTTCAGGCTGAACACTTCTGAAACAGTACAACTCAAGTGTTAAAAGACTTGTGTGAGAGAAGTAATGCAACCTGAAAGTGGTTATACCAGTGTAACTTACCACTGCAGTTAAATGCCTGAACACAGAGCACCTTTTGTACTCTTGTTGCCGTATCTGTGTATTGTGATGCTAGTACAATTCTGATGGTGGTGTGATTTTTTTTTTTTTAAAAAAAAAACAACAAAACCAACACCACAAAAAAAAATCATAACAACAAAAAAAACAACCCAAAACCCAACCCATAGCCCTGATTTAAAAAAAAAAAAAAGTATTAAAGCTACATATCATGTATAGGTCAGGATGAAGTATAAAATGCTTGGAGGTGATTGAGAGATGGGATAGGGTGACTCTTCCTCTACAGTGAATGGTGCTATTTTCAGGCTCTGCTGGTTACCAGTGGAAAAGCTAGCTTCATGTGCCAGTAGAGTGAGAGGCGATTGATTTTTGGCAGGGAGGAATATTCAACTTTAATCTCAAGATGCGACTTGATGAGTCTGTGGCTTTACTGATGAGATTGATTCAGAAGCTTCCTGTCCTTTCACTTGCGTTGGTATAGTGGGTTCACACAGTAAACCCACAAAAAGATTAGCAAAATGATTTGGGTTAAAATAGTTGGGGGTTTTGTGCTGTGTTTTGCTTTTTCCATAAGCCCTTTACCAGTTTAGCAGTCTGACAGCTGCAATAATGACCATATCATCTCAGATGAGTATTCAGTAGTATGTCCTTTTTGGCGGCCAGAAGTGGGAACAAGGGAGCACCTGCACATCATGTTTCTCCAAGCACTTCTCAGTGTTCAGCAGTTGTACCCCAATCACTTCTGTACAACAAAGTGGTATCTTTGTGCTTAGTAATCTATTATAGGAGGTTTTTAAGTGTTTTGGGGCCTATGTATGCTTTCATTATCCAGAATATCTTATGGCAAGGTGTTCTGCCGTTGAGTTTATAAGGTAGGCGACAAGATCCTGTAATGGGACAGCCTAGGAGAAGGATGGCTGTGTGAAGTACAGGTCAAAGAGAAAGAAAACAGGCATGTGTTCACCTTCTTTCTCAGCAGTGAAGCTGACTTGTGTGGAGTTGCAACTTACACTGTGTTTGACATTATGATCAGAAAGCTTATTCAACAGCGCTTAGCACTTAGTGCTGCAGAGTGATGCACCAGTCATCCCTGCCTTTGGTGCTACTGGTACAACTGCACAGCTATGCCATGAGCTGAATTGGGAAAGGGATCCAGCTGGAAAACAGCTGAGCAGGTAAACCAACTTTTCAAAACATGGACAGAGCAGGGAAACCAGTCCATGAAGTTGTGCTTGCAAAATTGAGTTGGCAAGCCGAGAGAGGAGCAGCAGAGCAATAGTCACCTGTAGAATTTGAAGATGTCAAACGCCAGCCTGAGTGCACATACCTTGAGCCAGGGTAACTGTGCACACCTTCTTGGCCCACTACAGCTATAATGCAAAACTAGATGTAAAGGTTAAGCTAATGCATCGCATCATACTTGCAGCAGCCTTGGTGCGTGATTAGTTCTAGGAGGCGGTAACTTGGAAGCTGTAGTAGCTTGATCACCATTTTGTGGCTCAGACATTTGAATGATCCCACCTACTGGCTTGAAGAAGTGATTTTGATGTAAGTGGAATAAGAAATGAGCTCAGAACCTGGTCTGGCATGTGCAGATTTGCCTTTCTAAATGTGCATCCTGTGGGAATGAGCTGTGATAGCACTGCTGGCCACGGGAGTCCAGGACACACAGGTGGTGTCTGCAGGTGTTGTGTGTCTGCTTCCATAGCATTAGTGAAAACAGGGATAGCAATGCCCGAAGAGTTTCTGCTGGTTTGCTTCTCATTGTACTAAGAAATCACTTTTTATGTGGGAGGTGAGGAAAGCTAGCTGGGCTAATAAATGATGATTTAAAGGGGGGAAAAAAAGGGAGAAAGAAGGTATAGCATTCATGGGTACAGTTATGTAAGAGGAGCAGAGAAGGAAATAGATCAGCATTTCTCCCAGAAACTCATCCACAGAGCTGCCGGGGAATTGGGCTGCAGCATCGTTCTCAACACACCCTCCACTTCCTTTTTTCCTTTTTGGGGCCAGGAATGGATGAATTTATAGAGTGGTGAGCAGGATGCAGGCTCTGACTCCAGCCAATGATGCGTGGCGCGGTGGTGTTTACCTAGCTTACGAAGGCAGAGCCAGCCCCTCTTCAGTCAGAAGGCGCTACCCACAGCTTAAGTAAAAGCACACAGAGCCCAGGCACTCAGTCTGGCAGTTGCTGGGGATTTAAAGGAGTTGGTGGATTTTGGCTAGTTTTAAACAAGACTGAAAGGGTGTTTTCTTCTCTGCTGTGCAGAAGTACTGGAAGGACAAAAAGATACTGGTAAGTGCTCTGCATGCCATTGCTTTTTCCCTTCTAGTGTTGTGTTGTTGCAGTCTCTCTCTCATGTAAAAGCCTCATCAGTTGCAGTGTTTTTCAGTGAGAAGTTGAAAGATAGTTCAGTGATGTGGTCAAAAGGAAATCTGAGAACAGGCAGTGTCTGCAGGCTGCCCTTCCACCTAAAATAGGAAGAGACATTCAAAGGGCTTAGTATAATAAATGCTTCTTGTTCTTAAGAAGTGTTGGTTGCTTCTCATTTTCAGGGTGCAGAACAAGATGGCTTGAAACTGTCAGTGTTATCTAAGAAAATCATACCAAGGGGAGTTTCTCATAAAGTTGTTAAATATTTATGTTGTCTAAACAACAAAAACAGGTTTTAAATGTAATTGGAACTCCATTTTTTGCAAGATGATATACTATGCTGTGTGAAAAGCCTTGAGTGCAATACAAACACCTATTTAGCTGATACTTTGGTACACAAACTGCCTCATCAGGAAGTCAGAGGCTCATTAAAAGCAAAATGGTAACGTCCAGATCTGTAAAACAAGAAGACATTGTGGTTTTCTGCAAGCACACAGTCCTTGGCTGTGTATTCTAGTTCAGGTGCATCAGACAATAGATCTCCCTGGGCTCAGTCATCAGGGCATAAGAAGCTCTATCTACTTGCTTAACAGCCCTTTTAAAAATACGTCTCTGTTTTGGTATAAACCTTTAATCTGTATATGGAAGTTGTGCTTGTGTCACCGACTTGCCAGGAAAGTTGGGGCTGCTTTTTTTTAAGGTAATACCGTGTAATTTGTCTGAAGGCAGTAAAGAAGATAAATTTCAAAGGATCCTGACTGCAAAGTTCCCTGTACTTTTGCCACATTTTACTAGTATTCTACAAAGTTGTTTTTTTTTTCCTGCTTCTACTTTGGCAAGGCATTCAAATTGGTAGGATACAAATATGTAGTGCTGTGGCTAATAAACATATGACATTGTCTTATCTGCTGTCATATTGGTTTATATCTTCATACATTACAGTTTATATAAATAATCTGATAATCTGAAATTAAAGCTATCCCTCTTTAAGAAAACATACCGAGTTTGTAGTAACAACGTGCAAGTACAGCCAAAAAAACTGCAAATTAATATTAAGTAGCTTGTGTGAATAACTTCCACAGGTAGCTCAGCTGATTGAGCAAGTACAACCTGTAGCATTTGGCTCATGCTGCAGAGGCGGTCAGTAGAGGAGCTTTGCCTTGTGTGAGGTTGTGTGCTTCACCACTGGTATATCCAAAAGCTGACGTGGAGGGCATGGGTGGTAAGGGGGTGTAGAGAGCATGCACATGTAGCAGTTTAATTGTTGAAGAGCTTTTTCTCAGCTAATTAAGGTTATAGATAAAGTTGCAGTGACAGCTTTAAAATAGACACCTTGTGCTAAAAGACAACTGTTTTCAGCTTCCCACATGCAGACTGAATTACATCACTTATAACCTGTAGGAGGCTATCGTGGTTTCCTCAGGGGAGGATCAGCTGTTACTTTTTGTAACTGAAAAAAATGCTGAATCTTTTTTCTGTGGGAATATTTTCAGGATTGTTTTTTGTCAATCTGTTGGAGCAGATCGTTAGTGGTTACATAAGTCTCCCAGGTTTAATACACCCGGCCATGTTCTCATCCCATCAATGGCAGTTCAGAATAACAGGATTGAAATCAGCAAAGCTCTGACTGAAATCAGGCCCTTGTTTTTAGCTGTTTTTTTCCATCTCAGAACAGGAATGTTATTTTTTGTGTACTATTATAAAAGTACAGATTTTCATATAGGTGTCTATAATAGAAGTCTTGTTCTAAAACACTTGCCTTGTTCATTGTTCTTTGCCCTCTCCCAGGAGGTGGTTAAGGCCAGGTTGGATGAGGCCTTATGAAGGCCTGGCTTGGTGTGAGGTGTCCCTGCTCGTATCAGGGAGGTTGGAACCTGGTGATCTTTAAGGTCCCTTCCAATCTTAACCATTCTGTGGTTCTGATTCTATGATGCTTGTCCTCACAGCACTGTTCCTGACTTTACTAAAATTGCTAGGAACTGCTCAGACTTGCTTCTGAGGCTGAAACAGAACTTGAAGTGGAACAGTGGATGCCAACCTGGCTAAAACTGCTGTTTCTTAGACTGGAAAAAGTTAGCTGTAGCCTTGGTCCAAAGCAGGAGGTTTGCTCTTGTGTGTCAAGTTAATGCTCCTTTGAAAGTTTCTACAGGCAAGGTGGGATTTTTTTTTGTGTCCTGTGACTTTTGCATAACTTCTTTTCAGGATGACCAGCCTACTAATAGCAGATGTCCATGGTAAAAAGAGGCTTTCATTCTGTTCATGAGAATTAAAAACCCCTCTATTGAGATTTTACAGATGTTCTCAAGGCACAGCAGCAGATAGAGCAGGAGATGGTTGTTTGCATTGTTTTATGCCGGGTATCCTGTTCAGGAGAGACTGCTCATTTAAGAGCTTGGCCTTGTCTTATTTTTCAGTGCTTCATATTGTAAGACACTCTTGTGCATATAGTGGATGACTAAGCTTATTCAGAGGTTATAAAAGAAAAGGTATAGACTATGTAAGTCTATAAGAAAAGTATAGACTATGGAAAGGATAAGACATACAAAAGCAAAGGCTGGACTGATTTTCCATACTCTGAAGGCTTTTTTTTTTTTTCGTGGTGCTGAAAAACTCACTTTTCTAGAAAGGAGAAAATTAATTATCCTTCCTTAGAAAGGTTACTACTGCATAACAGCTGCATCGCTATACCTTTCCTGTGCATCCGTAGTGAAGGATGCAAGCTGTAGACAAAATCTGGTTCATCTTGCAAGTGAAATAGAAAACCTGCAGGTGTCTGTGTGAAGGAAATGTGAGCTTGTTTTTAAACTGGAAACTGGGAGAAGTGTGAAAACTATAGCTGATAAACCCATACTCTTCTGCATACTCTCTTACACTGGTGGTTGCTTCGGTAAAAACTGTTTTAATAAAAGTTTCCAAGAAGGTCACTAGGAAAACAGTTAAATGAGAATAACTTCCCAGTGATGATTTAACCTCATCGTGCAGAAGAAAGTGATTTCTGTCTTTGTCTCAGCTTTCAGAAGCATAGAGATGCAAGGAGCTGATTCCTTGTTGCTCATACCAGTTTAGATCAGCAGTAATTGTTTGTGAAATCTGGCAACCTGGACTTGATGGAGACTTATACTCAAACAAGAAGGCAATCTGCTGAGAATTACTTTCTGGTTTTTTGCTCCTCTCCCATTACTTAATGCCTCTTCTTTCTTCCATGCTTGCAAATATCTTCATCTTGAGAGACTACTATTCTGGATGGATCCTTTGTGTCTCACAGTTACTTTATTTTTCATTTTCTGGTCCTTTACATCTGGAAGTAAAGATTTTGCCTTTAAAAGGATTGAGATGTAACCATAGAAGAGAATATGTAGCACTGAATTATTGTGCATGTGTTCAGAGAAGTTGGTTTTCTGATCTTGCAGCTACACAATTGCCTAGTGGAAACTGGAGCGCTAACAAGCTTAAATGGGTAAATGGATGTTGGCAGACTTCGGTCCTACTTGTGTTTTGTTCAATAACTGCACTGTTCAATGTGGATTCTTTTCTTCAAGAGTGGTATGGGGTTTTAAATCCAAATAAAGCTGTAGACAGTAATATGTAAATGTCAGGAAGATAAGGATACAATTCTGTTTCATCGGTAGTGGAATTGCTCATAATTTATGTCTGACTGATCAAAAGGGTATGTTTCAGTTGGTTGATAAAATAGTGTTGGACTTCCTAAAATTAATTGTATTCCTAGAATAATTTAGGCATGGAGATTGACTTGTCGAGTCCCCCTAATCAAAGTTGGACTGGACTACCTTAGATCAGGTTGTTCAGGGCCATGTTCAGCTGAGGTTCAAATATCTCAAAGGATGGAGATCCCACAGCCTCTCTGGATTGTTTTTTAATCCTAAAAGCTGATCAGGATTTTGTGTTGCACCTTGTTTATTTCCTCTTGTCCTGTCACTGCATACCTGTCATAAGGGCTGGATTATATTTTGTCCAAATTCCCCTTCCCCTTATTTAACACGGAATTGCTGAGGGAAAAGCTGGATATGAGAATTGCAAGGAGAGTAAATGGAGTAAATTGGCTACAGATAGCCAATTATGTAAAAATAAAAACACCAGCAGATGAGCTGTCTCTTTCTAAAAGCTTTATTTCTAAAAGCCAAAAAATTTCCAAGCCTTAGAATATGTAGATTTAGAATATAAAGAAGGTAATATTATAAAAATGGGGGGAAATAAATTTTTTGCATCTGAATCAGCATATTTTTATTTTAATATACTCATTGACAGTGGACTTCTTTTTATACTGTGAAAGTGGTTTTTTATGCAGTATTTTAGAAAAGGGCTAGTCTGGCACTAGCTACAGTTGCTAGCAGCCTATAATGCTGGCTCTGTGTTTAGAAAATGATGGTAATTTATTACAAAGAGACTTTTATTCTAGTATTTTTAGCTTGCAGCCGAGTGTTTAATGAATCTCTGCTTGGGCTCATTGAATTTATGTTCTCCCTTCCCCCTGCTCCATTTTAATCATTAAGACGCTGCTGTTCTGGCTGCAATTCCAAAAGCTGTACTTGGTCTACTAAATAGCAAACTCATTCACAAGGTGCTGTGACTCAGTGCAGAAAAGATCTGTAGACTTTCTGTAGAAGCCACCAAAGACTAGTTGTGTATCAGTCTCATGATCAGAAAAGGCAGCTGGATGGTTGAGGATGGCTGGTAAGCTAAAGCTGATAGTTCAAAACCGACATGTTCAGTGAAAGTGGGCAGACTCTTAAACTGTTCATCTACTCTGAAGCATGATTTGCTAGGTCTTCCCCAAAAATAGTCTGCTTCCACATTCAGAGACTAGTGTTTGAGTGTGGCAGGAGAGGGTAAAATAATACAGCTTTTCCTTCTCCCTGAATATAATCAGAAATCTGTAGCTTGTTTTTTGCCATAGCAATCTTTGCCTTCTGCAATTCAAGTGAATATTGAACAAGAAGGCTTGTAAGAAACTGGTTTTCCATTCCTAAAACAAATTTAAAATACTTTTTCGGTTTAGATGTCATCTCTTTCCAGACCCTCAAAACAGTTGCACGTGACAGTATTGTGCAAGTTACCCTCCATGAGCTTTCTCCTGGCTTCAGAGGAACCAGTATTAAGAATAAAAATATATTACTTGTTCATGAGTTCTTCCTGTTCCAGTTTCCTATTTTTGAGACCAAAAGGTGCTAACTGGTTGGTACCCATTGTGTTTTTGTGATAAATGCAAAGAGTTCTCCTCACCTCTTAGACAATCAAGTAATGCTTTCTGAAACCCTTTTGTCTGTGTGCAAGTTGTTTTACTTACAAAATTTGCTATATTGTATAATACAGGACTGTGCACAGGTAGGGGTTTTCCTGTTTGGGTCTCTTCACTGTAGCAGAAGCAGAGACCTTGAGGAAACAATTTGCTGCTGCCAGTTCTATGACTTCGGAAGAATGTAGGATGGAGTGGGATCTTATAATTAACACTTTATTCCTCATCAGTGTGGAAGGGTCTTGGAGGAGTTTTGGAACAGTCATTTGTTCAGAGCCTATTTCAATGAAGTGCTTCACCATTGGCTGGAGGTGCTGCTGCAGAATTAATGGCCATGGCAAAAAGCTAACTTGCATGTGTTGTGTTCAAGCAGTCAGTTGCTTTGTTGTATACTGGCAATACAGAGCCAAGTTGCCTTTTTAACATACATAATTAGCCTTTTCTAACACTTTTAAGAAGTCTTTTGTAGTATTCTAGGAACAAAAACCACACAGGTTATTCTACAAGAGAAGGCTCATTATATAAATTAGTGGATCCTTCCCCTCAACTCAGAAGAATTCCCTCCTGTAAGTTTTTAAATACTTTATCCAGCTTTAAATGATCCATAAGCCTGCTCTGTTTCAGGAGTGAGGATGTTATCCCATGGCCTATCAGACTGCTCTCCAGTGGGAGAACACTAGAGTTTTATTTGCAGGCATCAAATTTCACTTTGACTTTGGGACCTCATTGGAAGAATATTGTGAATCTTTGATCTCTGGGAACGAGATGAGCCTTCCTTTTGGGTACAGTGCATCAGGCAGATAGATCATACTGAGTGAGAAGTAGCATGTAAGCTGCACTTCTGGGTTTCTTTAGGGGCTCTGAATTTTGTATGTGCTTGAGTTGAAGTTACTGGGTATTAGGACCTGTGAAAGTGGTGTGAGCAGCTCATAAAGTTTCTGAGACATATTTTAAATAAGTTCAGACATTCAAGCCATGTCTTTGAAAATGTAGGGAAAAGCTGTTTTACTAATGGTAGCTCTAGATCGCTAACTCTTGAACCTGAAGTCAGATAAGAAGTGGGTTTCCATTATATGTGCTGTTCCCAAAATCAACTTGGCTGGATTTTCTCAAATGTGAAACAAAAAACGTATTAAGGAGGAGCTGAGCATTAGATGTTGGACACTTCTCCTTGTATTAGGATGTTCTAGTTAACCTTTTGAATTGCTGAAGTCTGTCACTTGGAACTGTTGGCCCCTTTTATAATTTCTATTCAATTATCTCCTAAGAAGAAATTGCTGGCCACCGGTTAGTCAACTCTTTAGAGTCTCCTTTAACTGTTAATGTGTAATTACTTTTAATGAGACTCAGAAGCTGACTCTTTGACTGGGAGATGTTTTTTTAGCTTTCCATGAAATTGTTCACTTGAGTGAACAAAAGAGAAGTCATGCCAAATCTTCTTTTACACTAATGACAAAAATTATTTATTCTTAATGTTTGCATTCCCACTTTCTCTAAGTGAATGGCTTAGCTCTTTTTTCAAATGCCATAGTGTTGAGTGGATGCTGTTTTGGTTTTCTTTTTACCCCATCATGGTATTTACTAGTCCTATGCTATTTCCTAATGGATGATGCTGTAGATTTCATAGCAGTATTTCTTCTGAGTTAAATGCCAATTCAAAGGACAACTGTTATGTATTCTAACAAAGAAATGTGAAGCATTGCATGTGAAATGCAATGGCCAAGATGAAATGAGTTGTATGTGGAGAAGACTGAAGTGCTGGGGAAAGGCAGCTGAGGAGATCAATACTCGGGTAGAAAACAGGTTAATTGTTTGGGGAGGAGATTAAAACATTAGGAATTGGTTTTAGAAGACAATATATAAACAATTATAGTGCAAGAATATTTTAAAATAAGAAATGCTGAAGTTGTTAGGAATACTTCATAGTAAGTGTATTTGTATCCTTGTATCTATATACAGATAAATACTTAAGATTTATGCTCACTTGAGTGAAAATATTTCAGAAGGGAGATGTGGCTGGAGAACCAAGCACTGTTAGGCACAAAGGACTAGATAGTACTAAGGTCAGTTCACCACCCCTGTGGTGTCTTCAAAGGCTTCAGAGGATTGCTGGTGTGATGGTCCAAGAAGGGTTGTGATGCCAGGAAGAGGCAAGGAAGACTTCATCTCGCCATAGCAAACATGAAAATGTGGAGCTCCATTTATCAAATGGGGCGATCTCCACTTCGATGTGTTATGGCTG
The DNA here is from genome assembly GCA_020745705.1 of Hemiprocne comata. Classification (NCBI taxonomy): domain Eukaryota; kingdom Metazoa; phylum Chordata; class Aves; order Apodiformes; family Apodidae; genus Hemiprocne; species Hemiprocne comata. The sequence continues at coordinate 66,643,415 of CM036588.1, read as the reverse complement.
CTCACATGATAGGATTTTAAGGTCACATTTTCTTTTATAAAAGTGTGCTTTAAATTAGTTTTAGAATTTTACAGGCAAAACCTTGGGCTCCACCTACAACAGTAAGTACCCTCACCATCCCAGTTAACTCACTGGTACATGTGGGTCAGCAATCTAGAAATGCTTCTGAGCAAACTATACTGCTTTGCTGTCTCCTGTGCTGCTGTTTCTATTCCTGTGTGACAGATGGGGACGTTTGGATCAGTACGAGGAACTTTCTGCACCGGCTAAATGGTGGATACCATAAAGCTTGAACCAGGATACCTGCCTAGTGAACGTGCACACACTGCTTCCTATGGAACAAAAATATATCAGTGTAACTGTTACATAAACAGGATGCAGAGACTTCACAGTAGTGTTGTGCAGATCAGGTTTATTACAATGTGCTCCCGGGGGGGGGGGGTACTTTTACAAGGGCATGTAGCGATAGGACAAGGGGAAACAGTTTTAAACTGGAAGAGGGGAGATTTAGGTTAGACATGAGGAAATTCTTCACTGTGAGGGTGGTGAGACACTGCAACAGGCAGCCCAGGGAAGTTGTGGATGGAAGTGTTCAAGGCTAGGTTCGATGGGGCTTGGAGCAACCTGATCTAGTGGCAGGTGTCCCTGCCTATGCATGGTGTTTGGAACTGGATGATCTTTAAGATCCCTTCTAACCCAAACCATTTTATGATTCTATGATCTTGCATGGTCAGGGTACTGTTGGGATAACATTACATGTGTGCTAACCACAAAGACAGTCTTCAGTTAACTTACCATTCCAAGCACTGTGAAATCCACAGTACCCAGACTTGAGAGCAAAAGAGGAGAGATTTGGAAACTAATGAGAAATTAAAGGGGGGGGGAAGCTTTTATTTAGCCTCTTGGTTGTGTTTTGCAGTCATCATAGCAAAAGTTTGTAGGACAGTAAGATGTGTTTGTGTGAAGCCCTCCCAGATACATGGGATAGCATGTAAGAAGTCAGTGAAGAAGCATACAGAGTTTTCAGATAGCACTGTGAGCTGTAGGTGGGGATCAAAAAAGTGGTAGATTGAGAAGACGTTGAAGGCCAAGCTTCTCTGTGAAGGAGCAAAGAGGATTGGGAGAGGGTAAAGATCAGGTCAGTAAAGGGATCTTTGCATCATCAGCTGAACAAATGTGAGTAGGGTGTCAAGCACCGCCACATCCATTTCTCTGTTGTTAGGACGTAAGATGAGGGTAGATTAAATCTGTGCAATTTTGTCTTCTGTGCTAATATCTACAGTCTAGTTGAGATAGAATAAAATGGAGATACAGCCTTTTAGTCATGATCAAAGTTGATGACAGGATACAAGCAATATTATGTGGGCCAAAATGTATATTTTAAGACAAGAAAGAATGCTAACCACGAGTACTAAAAAAAAACACTAGATAGCTTTTTTTAGTTGGTGTGAAAACTCACTTGGATGAACCATGGGAATGTTCTTGTTTCTGTTAAAGAAAGCCTCAAATAGGCTAGCATCAGCTTGATTCTGTATCAAGCCAGTGCTCTGTTGGGTAGGCTTTCTCTATAGGAAAGTCAGGGATGGTTAGGGTAGGTCAGAGGTGTCTGGAAACGTTGCTAATTAGAAGCTGTAAAAATGCTAGTGTGAACTGTTCCTCAGAAGAGCAGAAGTATGATGAAAAAGAGACTGTTCTCATGAAGAATTATGTGGAATTCCCTCAGGAAATCTCCTTCAAACAGCTGTTTGTATGACTTCTGTCTCTGGTTAAACATGAGAGATCACACTGCACACCCCAAATCTGTATGGTGGACTTAGTATCAAATTGTCATCCAACTTTCATCTGCAAATCCAGAAATGTCTTGGGAAGCTCTGAATCAGATACTTTTCCATGAAAACTTCTACTTCTCTAGCTAATGAACTGATCTTGCTTTGTTTTGATTTTTTTTGTTGCTTTTGGTTTGTTTTTTTGTTTCTTTAAATTTAATCCCTGTCTGGCTCTACTGCTTTATAGTTGAACCAAACATAGTAAATGAAGCTATAGTGATACTAAAATCTAGCATGAAGAGAAAAAACTGTGGATGTGTTATCCATACCATGTGGTTTTGCAGTCTGGTAGTTCTTCCAGGCCATTCGACCTTAATTGATGTGGTTTAATGTGTATGTTTTAAAAATTATTTCAGGCAAAACCAAAATAATGGACATCATGAAATTTTGTACCTACTGTTATTGGGTAGGTGTGAAGGTTTGTGTAACTGATGGATTTGAGTCTTTTCTCTAACACTTTTTTGTGTTTTTTTTTTTACAGGAAATAATGAAAAAAGTGTGCCACAACTCTTGATCAGAGACCTAAAATTTGAGAAGAAGTCATTAGCTAAGCTCATGTTTTCTCCTGATCAAGAAAATCATCCATCAAAAGCACCAGTTAAATATGGTGAATTGATTGTATTAGGGTAAGTGTTTACGTCGTGGTTGGAAGTGAGAATGTAGAATTTCAGGGTGCACTTAAAGCAGATAAAATGCAGGTTGCTGTGAGAGATGGTCCCACAACCTCTCACGTGAACTCCCTTTTTTGCAGTGCATCTAGGGAGCGTGCAATTGAATGGTGAGTTGATCAGCTTTTCTTTGGTAGCTGATCTCATGTAAGGGAGGGAGTGGAGGGAGGGCTGCGGCAGCCAGGTGTTCCACCTAATGTGATGTATTGGAAAATTGCACTGCAGTGTGCGTACTTTTTGTGACAGTGTGAGCATGGAGATAGGGCTCTAAACAGCTGAGTTAGATGTAAGTTTGTTTTTGGCTCTTGTTTGGCTCCAGGTAAGCGTTTCATGACAAAGGCAGCCAGTTTGTGAAGGCTTTCCAAATTGATTCCAGGTTGTACCTAGACAGATGACTAATGTGATAATGTGGCGTTCCCTAAGACTTCATGTAAAATGAAAGGAGTTTTATTACAATGTAGTCTCTGACTCTAATATCCAAGTGCAAACAGAAGATTTTAATAAAGCAAGTTTGCTGGCTGGCCTGTTTATTTTGCCATGTTCAAAGGGAGGGTCTGAGAGTTTTCTAATGGATTAAATTGGACCCTCGGAGGATGGCTTATCTATTTTTTACGGGTTTTTATTTAAAAAAAAATCCTCTAGAATAGTAGCTCTCCACTAGGGTTGGTAAGTATTTAGAATCTTTAGTTTAGAGTGTGAATACCTAATTTAAAAATGAAGCAACAGGTGGGCATATAAACTTCCTTGTTTTAATGTTTGGGACCCAACTCTTTAGCTTGTGGATAGTAGATTTGAAATCAATCTGAGTAGCATTCCTTGCCCTACAATCTTTGGGTGTATATGCTGTAATTTTGTGGGCATGTTCCATTATTGTGTTTATCAATTCTCAGATTTGAATAGATGTGATTAATTGGAAATCTGTAATTATTAATATCATACTAATTAAGAATTAAAGTTCTTGTAGCTCTGTATCTCATGAGAAGCTAAGTAATACAGAAAGATGGACTTTATTCTTTTTCTGTGCGTTTTAATAGGTACAATGGGTCTCTCCCAAATGGAGATAGAGGAAGAAGAAAAAGTAGGTTTGCTTTATTTAAAAGGCCCAAGGCAAATGGGGTGAAACCTAGCACTGTGCATATTGCCTGTACCCCTCAAGCAGCAAAGGTAAGCTTCATTTGTTTAGTTGAGTCTTATTTTCTCCTGGTGCTGTCTAAAGGGTTCAGTGAAGTTAGTGCTGTTATGCTGAGATGAAATGATGTAAAAAGCATGAAGTTCTGGCTGCAAAAAGAATGGTCAGTGTTTATCCAAAGTGTTTTGGTACTTGTCAGGGTTAGCAAGAAACTGTTCAGCAAAACAGATCTGGTGCCCAGTCCTTCTCCTGTCCAAAAAGAAAAATGTTTGTTTTTGAAACATGAGTGTTCAGGGTCCAGGCTACTCATGTAAAACACTTTGTATTTTGTTTTCCTTCCAAACTCATTACAGACATCTGTTCTAACCTTCCTGTTTTCGCTCACATTCAGGCTTTAGGGCTAGCTTTGCTTCACGTGAAGCTGGCTTTTCAATGATCCTTTGCCAAAGCTCTGTGTGCACTTGTTACTCTGTCCAATGGGTAGGAGTTCCCTATGGACAAGGGCAGGCGGGTTTTGCAGGGCACGTTTTACACTGCTTGTGATCAAGGTAGGAGTTCCCATTAAGATGCAGTAAAGGAAGGGCATAGGTACTGAAGTGGAATTGTATTTCATGTTAAAACTAATATAGCTAATGTATTACCATTGAATACTTCTGTATTGTGGTGGTTCGAGTGTATGTACAATTATGTTTGACTAGAAATGAAGCATTTCTACTAAAACCAATGGAATTTGAGAATGCTTAGTGGTGTTTGAGAGATCTCCAGCGTTGAGATCAGGTCCTGGAACAACTACAGTAGTATTACGTGTTTCACTCCCTAAATACCTTGACACTTAGGAATATTGATTCCTAAATTCAGGGGATGGCATAAGGTATTCTGAAACCAAAAGCATTCTGCTAACCAAAGGTAGTGTAATAAAATTACATCTATAGGAGATCTGTGAAAATAACATTTATTTTTGCTAATTCTTGATGGTCTTCAAATAAGTGCTATTTAGAAGCACTTTTAGAAGAGCATTTGTGCAGTTCCTACTACGTAGATGCAGAACGAAAATCTAGTCTAGATTACTTTGCTATAACTTCTGCAATCCGTGCTTAGTTTCTCCATTGTACCCTGTTTACCACCACTACTTGTTATGGGGTTTTGTCTGTGTATCTTATTAATCATCACTGATTTTTAGTATGAGCTTGGATCCCGTTTTCAAAGTGAAGTCCCTAAGTTTTTGTCATCACTTCGCTGTTCAGTCTGAGAAGGCCATGAAGGTGTTATATTGAGTTTTAGCCTTTGCATTCAATTGCTTTGTTCTTACGTGTCAAGGCCAGCATCGCTTTAACACGAAGCATGACTAATAATATTTCTTGGTTACGTGTGTTTTGTTGTAGTGTGCGGTAAAGAGACCAGTCTGGTCTGTTGCTGAATCAATCCTGCAGATTTTTAATGACCAGGACTGGTTTTTGTGAAGTTTTAACTACAGCTGTGCCACTAGCAACCATCTGCCTTAGTGCATTAATTGAGCAGAACGAGAGCGTGGTTATATATATTGTCTACTTTGCTGCTGTACTCAGTAGTTACTGTTCACTGGTTCAATAACATTTGGCATTTTTTCCACAGGCAATAAGTAATAAGGACCAACACAGCATATCTTACACTTTGTCTCGGGCCCAGACAGTAGTAGTTGAATATACACATGACAGCAACACAGATATGTTCCAGGTATGTGAAGTAAATAATATATATATAGATATATATAGAGAGAGATACGCATTTTTGTTTTGGTAGTTGCTAACAAGACACCTCCTCAAACAGGCTTTTTCCCTCAGACCCAGAAGTTTATACGTGTCCCTTCCTGCACTTTACTGTTCAGAGACATTTAATTTTGTTGGTTCCCAAGGCCATCATATGAAGAAGGCTGTATATCTATGCATCTCTTTTAGGCTTGGTCAGAGGTGAAAGGGTTTTTTTGGTGACTAATGCATAGGATTATGGTTCTGCCCTTTGGTTGCCAGCCTGGAAGTCACGTAGCCTTGTCTCCTAGTCGCTCCTCGCAAAAAGGAGAATAAAGTGCACAGTTCTCTTTAAGCACTTGGAACTTTGCTTCTAGCATTTACAAAGGGATTTGGGATCAGCCAGTTGGAGACAGGGTAGAAGAAATACAATGTGAAAATACAGGAAAGCTTTTGACACAACTAATATGAAAAATACTACCAACTCCTTTAAGCAGACCCAGAAATAAGTCTAAAGCAATGAAAAATGTGGAGAGATGTGCTGGCAGTTCAGAGCAACTTTGCTGCTGTTCCTGTATGTATAAGAAGGAACCACAGACACGTTTGCAGCTGTGGTGTGCACTCGTATCTTAAAATTGTTTCCTGTTTTTCTTAAAGGGAAGGGTTTTGTATTTGGGTTTTTGTTTTTTGTGTGCTTTGTTCCTTCTGATTCATGCACTGATTTTTTTGTTGTTATTGTTGCTAATTTATGGCAAGGGGTTTTGCTGTCACAGCATTTAGCTGTGACGCCACTGCAGGATCTAAGGAGGTGGGAGGTGTTGGTAAGTGGTGGAGAAAGCTGCTATGCAACTTGCAGATACCTGCAATAGAGCAAAAGGGCTGTAACGAACTAACTGCAGCATAAGCTGTTGTTTGTGTAAGTGTTCTCTCTTCAGGCATGCTGTGGCATGTATGCTGCTCTAGAATTGCCAGTGGCAATCCCTGTGTACTGATGGGTTATCCTGCCTAAGAAGCAATACATTCTGACAAAGCAGTTTCAGTCTCATGCAAGCTCTTCATCCAGCCTTCACCAAAATGCACCTCAGGGTTCTGGGTATCCTGCCCAGCAGTTACTCAGTCTTAATATAACCAGCTATTTTATAAGAGGCTGTTGAGAGCTCTGGAAGTGAGTGAAAGGTAGTAGTGTGTAAGTGAGCTTTAAACCTGGCTACGTGGATGTTTGTGAGAGGAATATAACTTCGCTTCACGCTTTATAAGGAAAAGGACAAGATGAGTTGACTGGAAAAGCAGTGAAACCCATGCAGTTCTATTGAAGCCAGTAGAGTTCTGAGGGACTGCAAAACTCATTCTTCGATGCAACCAGAAAAGAAGGCACAGCTACTAGAAAAATCTGGTTGTAGTCAAACATTGCATTCCTGTTGTGTTCTGTGCATGTTAATGTAAACCCTCTCTGTCACAAACCTCTTCTACCTGATCTTTCCTGATAGATTTGCTGTTTCTCAGTGCCCTACTGGAGCTGGAGAGTCAGCTCACATAATCTAATTTTCCTACATCTACACCTCCACCTAGTCTGGCATTGTTCAGAATATTCTGGGCATGCAAAGTGACAGAATGTCGCTTTTCTTCCAGCTAACTGCTGTTTCCCGGCTGTTTTGGCTCTGCTGCAGCTGGTCCAGCTGACCTGAGTGTAACCTTTCTGATGAGAAGGCCTTCAATGGGAAATCATCTCAGAACTGACTTAATTACATCATTTTATTTCCCCTTCCTTTAGTTGGCTGTACTCAGCCTGCAGAATAACTTGGATCACATGGAGGTGGAATAACTCATCAATTCAGATTACGCTTTAGAAACCTAAATTTAGATTGGTGGAGAGGAGTGCTTCAGACTGGAATGTCATGATCTCTTCTTGATCACTGTCAAATGTTTTGAGTTTGAATATTCATAGACCCAAAGGCAAACTTCTAAACAGGTTTGGTTTGTTTATTTTTAATCCCTTTCCAGATTGGTCGGTCAACGGAGAGTCCTATAGACTTTGTCGTGACAGACACAGTTCCTGGAAGTCAGAGTAATTCAGATACGCAGTCTGTGCAGAGCACTATATCAAGGTTTGCCTGCAGAATCATCTGTGAACGTAACCCTCCTTTTACAGCAAGAATATATGCTGCAGGATTTGACTCCTCAAAAAACATCTTTCTTGGGGTAAGGGAACTCTTGCTTTTTTCCTCAGAGTTCAGTGCAAGCTTATTCTGAAACTCCTATACTACTTAAATTCGTAGCTCCGCTTCAGCCAAATTAGAAGTTTTCATTGATGTAATTCTAATTTCTCTTAGGAGAAAGCTGCAAAGTGGAAGACGTCAGACGGGCAAATGGATGGACTAACCACAAATGGAGTTCTTGTTATGCATCCCCGTAATGGATTTACAGAAGACTCCAAGCCAGGAGTGTGGAGAGAAATATCTGTGTGTGGGAATGTGTTCAGCCTCCGTGAAACCAGATCCGCTCAGCAGAGGGGAAAAATGGTAAGAGTGGTGACCGATGTTTTATGCAGCCTGTTTAAAATGGGTGCAACCATAGGTGGTACAGCTTGGGCATGAACAGGGACTGGAATCTGCCTCAGTCAGTGCAGATGTCACCTCTGTAATTAGCTACACTGACTTCTGATGTGTCTGTGTTCATACAGGAAGGTGTCTCGCTCAACCTGAATAACTGATGAAGTTTATTTCCAAACTAGTACGTTGCAGATCTAGACTGCTTTCCTAAATTGAGATGCCAGTCTATTATGCTCTTCTGCAAACTGTCATAGTCATGCACACATTTCAAAGAGTGCTTTTCTGTTTCTCCTTCCTGAGTTTATGCTTTTAAGGTTTTCCACTTTTCCTTTTTTATAGAATAATAAAGTATAATGACACATGTCTATATACCTGGCTATCCATTTCCACTTTGGCATTCTGAATTTTTCTTTTTTTTTTCTCCCAAAGCATTGATGCTATTTCCAGGAAATGATTGGTTTTGGTATGACTTGGGATCTCTTAGCAAAAACAAATGCTACTTGAACACTTATTTAAATTATTCACTTAGCTAGGAATGCTGACAGCTGATGTGTGGATAGGAGGAAAGCCATGTATAAAGGTGTGTTTGAGGAAAACAGTATAAAAAGTGATGGAGGACTAAACAAGACTTGTCAAGAAGTTGGGTTTGGGTGGTATATTTAAAAAAAAAAAAGGCAAGAGAGAAGTTGACATAGGGTTCTCTACGGGTGTCTTGTATAGGAAAGTCAGGCACTGCTTGAAACTTTTTCCCTGGATCTTCCAGGCGGATTTGTATTATGAAAGTGCGTTATGTTACTCTTCCAGGTAGCCCTAGGTGACTCCTCTCTTTCTTTTTGTCCATCACAAGGTTGAGAACGAAACGAACCAGCTCCAAGATGGCTCTCTAATAGACCTGTGTGGAGCAACGCTGCTGTGGCGCACGGCAGAAGGGCTCTCACGCACTCCTACCGTCAAGCACTTGGAGGCACTAAGGCAGGAAATAAATGCGGCAAGGCCCCAGTGTCCCGTGGGGTTTAACACCTTGGCATTTCCCAGCATGAAGAGAAAAGATGTGGTAGATGAGAAGCAGCCGTGGGTGTATCTGAACTGCGGCCACGTCCACGGCTATCACAACTGGGGAAACAAAGAGGAGAGAGACGGCAAGGATCGCGAGTGTCCCATGTGCCGCTCTGTCGGCCCCTACGTGCCTCTGTGGCTTGGGTGTGAAGCGGGATTTTATGTGGATGCAGGACCTCCAACTCATGCATTCAGCCCCTGTGGACACGTGTGCTCAGAAAAGACAACTGCTTATTGGTCCCAAATTCCTCTTCCTCATGGTACTCACACTTTTCACGCAGCCTGTCCGTTCTGTGCACATCAGCTGGCTGGTGAGCAAGGTTACATCAGACTCATTTTTCAAGGACCTCTTGACTAACACATGTGTTACTGAGGACCAAAATAAACTGATAAGCTAAGCTATTCTGATTTTTTTAAACCAACTGTTCTTCGTATTCTCTGGGCTTTGCTGGTTTGCATTAAGATGAAGAATTTTTGGGTTTTTTGTTAAAACAGCTAAATCACTCTCTGTTGAGAAAAGTCTGGAAATGGAAGAAACGGGGAGAAGGAGAAGAACTCCTGCTTTTTTTTTTTAGTTAACAACCACTTCTGAAGAGGTGAACAAAAGTGTTGTAGAGTGAACTTCAATGCCTTCCGTTTAATGGTTTTGAATCACATGCCCACAGTATTTGAAAGTTGTTTCATTCTTTTTGTATATGGAGGGTAAATAGTTCAAAGAACATTAGTTTACAGCTTGGATGCAAATGTAAAATATAACGTGTATATTAACTCTTTTCTATTTATCTTTATTATTGAAAAATACGTAGAATGTGTAGAGAGTAGCGTGGTCATAGTGTGTTACATCCAGCAATTGGGTGTGTAGGGTAGTTCTGGATGGAGAAAGACATGAGATGGAAATGGTAGAAAAATCTTTTTTAATCTAAAATACTGAGTTCTTAGAATAGTTAAAATGGTTTTTAAACAAAGCTAATGCAAATTATGATGGCATAAAGGTGTGCTTTAACCATGTTGAAAGGTAGCTAATGAGGACTTCTTAAAATGTCTTTTTGGTAGGACTGTACTTAAGATCTGGTTATGAGGAGAATATTTACCAGACTTTGAATATGCAACTTAGTCTAGATTAAGGATTTTTTTCTCCCTTCATGCTAACACTTCTCTTTATTTAGCATTAGTGACATTTGTGAGGGTTTTTCCAGTGTTAAACATTAACAAAACTGAAAGATGAGGCTCATTTTGTTCCTTGCTGTTGGGGGCAGGGGGTGAGGGGAGGGGCGATGTGCCTGTGCACGTGTGGGCAGCAACGTGGAAACTGGCCACAGTCCCAACTTGTGCCAGGCTTGTCAGTCACATGTTCTGCCTTTCTTCTGGCATGTGGGAGCCACTGGCTTCATGTCCTTGTTTGGATCCTGCTATGAGGTGCAAATACTCTCTAGGCCACACACAGAACAAAGCTGAAGCCTGGTACCCAGGGGATGTGTGCCTGTGTCCTGGCATCCTTTTGCAACTTGACACAATTGTCAGTCTGTTAGAGGAGAGCTTGAGCTGGGGCTGGACTCTCAGACCTTGGTGTGAGATGTTTGTGTAAGGTCTGCTCACCCTGCAGTGGGCTCTAGTTTGTAGTATCTCTCTTGCTGCTCTCTCCCCTCCCTATCCTTCCTTCCCCTTCTGTATCCACCAGAAAAGGCCAGTGCACTACATCCAGCTTTGCTGCTAACCCACCATGCTTCATAGCAAATACACAGCCTGACCTTTTTAGGATTGAGTTGAGCTTTTTTGGCCAGCTTCATACTTTTTTTTTCAAAATGTGTACTGTATAAGTGACAGTAGCAAATTTCTGTAGTTTATAGCATAGCTTTAATTTTTGTTTTGAAGCTGTTCTAAAATTTTCTTCGTTTAAAGAGAGATCTATGTTGCTTAGATGTCATGAATTATTTACTTTGTCAACTGTTTCTCCATTTTTAAAAAGAAATTATATATATTGTTTGGTTCACTCAGGAAATGCATGTGTCAGGAAACCTGTATCATAAGTTCAGTTAGCTGTCATGTACAAGTAACTGCTGTTACTCCCTTTCCATAGAAATATAACTGATTTTGACATTTTCCAGATTATATGCATTAAGTAATGAAACTTATGCAGCAAGAAACCCCTGTATTGTAGTTGTTCTAATCATTTTATTCAAACTATATTATACCGTAGTTTAATTTTTATTTGCAAATTAATTTATTCAAACTACGTGAGTAAACACTTCTCAAAAATAGAAATTCTGGGATTGTCTGTTGCTTTGTTTCCAAGAGATGGGAAAGGTGGCTGGAGATGACCCTTCTGATATCACATAAGGTGTCTGTTCTGCACATATGAGTTAAGATAAAGAAGAAGCAACTGTAAAGACTTTGCGTGTTATCCTGGCCATGGATTTGAGTGGCTTCTTTCAGATATGACCTTTGAGTGCATTTTATATTTAATCCTACATTAACAAAGGCAAGATTGTTGTTCAGAAGATGTAGTTAAATGATCTCTCCCCCGAGTAAGTCACAGGTAACAAAATGTAAGCAAAAACTTTAAATGGCTGTGCTTATATTAAATGTCAAGATCTTTTGATTCCATCTTCCACAAAATCAGATTGGCACTTCTCTGGTCCTGACCTTGTTGACTGTGGGGATATGAAAAATCAGAAAAGGACATGATGAAAACTACAAAGCAGTATGAGGAACATGAAGATGAATTGTGAAAACAGATGAGAATTGGGTAATAGCAGACATGGAAAGCAGTGTACTTGCCCCATGTTGGAGGCACAGCTGGATGCTGGTGTGGAGCCCATAGTGCACCTGGGTACCTGCACATCCAACTGTAGAGGGGAAGAGAGAGGTTCACACCCAACACACAACAATTGTTAAGCCTCTACCCCATTAAGGTGATTGGTTATGCTTTCATTATACTTCTCCACTCCTGCCCCCCTCCCCCTCCCCCCCTAAAAAAGAAACACCACATAAGATGGTATAGTATTAGCAGAACCAGCTGTTTCTCTGGTTAGAATTATGCTAAGATAACCTTCAGAGTCTATGCCACACTCTCTGCCTGTTGTATACTTTTCTTGACCCAAGCTGGTCTTGTTAATCCCATTTTTTAAAGGGCAGAACATAGGCATTCAAATGCCTAAGACACAGAAATCCCACTGTCAAAAGCAGGGTAGCAAGAATTGAGTAGTTTGAGGAACAGTTTCCATGCAACATGCAAGCTAACAAACCAGTAGCTTTGACTGCAGTTCCCTATTTAAGTTTCCCCTGGGCTTCTGTTCTTTAATAAACAATTTAAATAGAAGGTCTTGTACTTTGTAAACTGTAAAATGAATGTCAGATTAAAATTATCCCTTTGACTGAACCGGCTAAACTGAAGCACTCTGAACTTTAAGGCCTTTGGTTCTGGACAAATTTGGGAGCCTGGAGAAGTGCAGAAGGTTGCACTGTGCTGGCTTTGAGACAATTACAGGTCCACTATATCAGCCCCTTGTACCTGCAAAAAACAGCCCCAAATGAGATCTGTGGCCTTAACCTGCTTTCAAAGGTTTGTTCAAATGGAAGGAGGCATTGATAATGCAACCAGCAGATGGGACAGGACTATTCCGTGGGAGATCACCACAGGTATGTGGAACTAATGAGGAAACGAATGTGGAAATGAGGTAAGTGTAGGCCCTTTTATAGCCTTAACATTTTGTGAAGATCTGCAGAAGTGCATCTGAAATCAGCAGCTAGCTTTCTGCAGTTGGTTTGTGCATGACTGTTCTGTTCTGTGCAGTTCTTTGTGATGTGTAATGCAGGTGAGTTAATGAGCTAATTTGCTTTTCAGCTGTAGGAAACTGCATGGATTTAGCACTGGTAGAAGGCAGCAGCTTGGCACAGCAGCTGACGAATGAAGCCTTTTTTTTGTTTCCTCCCAAAAGCAGAAGTGGGGCACCTTGATGTGTTGTTTCACAGCAGGGCAGAAGCATGTTCATGGGGGGAGGTTGCTGGGGGCTTTCCCTGGGAAGGTGGTGGGTAGCCTAGCACAGATGGAGCATTCCGTTGCCTTTGCTGACTCAGCCATTGAGTTCAAGCAGTACCATGAGTGTGTTGTGTGGCTTGGAGATGCGTGGGGGAGGCTGGGGATGAGGTTTTCTAACCCCATCTGTGCCAGGCTTGTTGCACCTGCAAGAATGAGGCTGATAATGCTGGCAAGGTTTAAAGACATGATGAAGTCACCCCAGCAGTCCTGTATCTGAAGGTGCTCTGCAAATCCCGTAATGACTCTGCTGTGCTGTGCTTGATCTCCTCCTGAAAAGACACTTTCCAGGCCTGATTCTAAAAATACATTTCTAGTTTGGCAATGTAAAGCTACCATGATGAATACAGCTACCTACCTGCGTGCTATCTTTCAGCCTGGATTAGGCTTGCTTACTGTTGAATTGGACCAATTTCCTGGTCCTAGTCCTGGCTTAGGCACTCCTTGCTTCCTTTTCTGTAAGAACACTGGGAGAGCTCATCTATTTTTAATTGTAGTACTCAGCTTTAACATAAGGGCTGTTACCATTCTGGAGCTGCAGCTTCTAAGGCTCTTCTGTGGCTGTAGATCACTTGTACACAGGCTATCACGCATCCTGTGAAAAAGATGTGGGAAAGCATCTCTGTGGGAGCTGTGCTGGTTCCTGTGGCTTGTGTCAAGGGCTGTTTGGGAAGTGTTGGCCTCTGCACAGGCAGCAGCAATCCTGCCCCTTCCTGGGTGCTGCTTCCAGGACAGCAGCAAAAAGTTCAGGACCCAGGTGGTTGGGTTTTTTTAGCAGAGAAGAGCACCATGTCAAACTGGGCTGTTTGGATGTGGTATCCCATGGTAATGTACCCAGTGACACAAGCTGAGCCAGGGAAACACTCATGGGTGTTGTTGCACAGGACACAGCTGGCTGCTCCACCTGGGCTGGGTGTGACTGGGTCTTGATCTGGTCCTGTTTCCCTCCTGAAAGCAAAAGAGTGGCAGATTTACAGTGCAGAAAATAAAAAGTGGTTTTATTCCCTCATAGCTAAGCTGTGCCTGTGAGAGCTGCCAGGCCAAGCGCAGCCTCAGGAGACTGCAAAGCCTGCAGCAGGGACGGTGGCTTCAGACATGCCCAAGGCTGTGCATCAGTGCAGTGTTCAGGAGCACCGTTAGCCGTAAGCCCCAGTGCCTGGATCTTTGTTCTGCCTTGTTCCTACTATGAGCTGCTGCCCATCCTCCTCCTCCTCCCTCCAGCCTTGCCAGATGCTGTCCTTTCTGCAGCCACAGCGAGCAGGAGACTTTACAGAAGCGGACCCCAATCGCCTTGCCCAGCATGAGCTCCTGTGGGATTAGGTTAGGCATCGTCTGGGGCTGCATCCCCTGAGACTGAGCTTGGGGGAAGAAGATGAGTAACCAGAGGCAAAGTGCCAGCTTTGGCAGTCAGGAGCTCTCTGCCCACTCCCTGCCACTCTTCATTCTGCTGCTCACATGCCCAGCTCTCCTTCCTTGTCCGACTGCGTCTCTTGCAGGGCTGGAAGGAGGGAATGGGAACCAGCACCAGCAGTGCCCTATTTTCTGACCTGTAGCGGTTGCCTGGCTCTGCTGGCGAGTATGCATTTGTGGCAGCAGGGAAGGCACCAGCAAATAACTTGGTTCTGCCATCCCTGCTGAGGGCCCAGTGGTACTGGGCGGGGGGTTGAGACATCTCACATCCTCTGCGTGGGCACGAATGACCTTACAGATCAACTAGAGAAGCACTTTCCTGCTGGCACAGGCAATTCCTTTGTAATCTGGCAATATCATGATGTTTTTATTTTGAATGCTTTTGCTGATTTAGTGTCACTAAACAGCTCTGAGGCAGGAGTAAACCATTAATCTGCTCTGACTTCCTCTACCCTGTCTATGTACATAACAGCTCTGTACTGAGATCACTACAGGAGATCTGCCTTTCAGCAATACAATGAGGGTAGAGTCCTTTGGAATTACAACTCACACCAGGATCATCTGTTTTTCCTCTTCCTAGTGGTAAGGTTTCATTAAAAAGTTTCCCCTCCACAGCACTTGCACAGCACATGACATATTCCTAGGGATTCCCTATGAGCGTGCCGCACGGAGCATGAATGGCACAGAGAGGGTAGGTAGGAAGTATTTCACATTTTCAGGCAGTAGATAAAAGTGCAGCGCACAGTTTAAATCACTCAGTGGTGGTGGGGGAGCTCCCTTATGTGTATTTATATTAATAACTCAGAAGATCATCCTGTTGTCTTATTTATAGCTCATTGTCCATGTATTTGCTTCTGCTTAAAAAACTATAACTAGATTCACTTTTCCTCTGCAGTGGTTTTATCTGAGGGTTTCTCAGTCATGTTTGCCCTGGTTACCTTTTTAAGTGAAATACGTGATTTATTTTTTTTAATGCACTGAACCATGTTGGCTGCACTCAGGCCCTGCAAGATGTGTTTTGGGGTTTTTTTTTGTCATCTGTTCTTCGGGCTAGATAGCTTTCCTTCAGTCCTGGAAAATGCTGGAAATGTGAGATGGTAAAGAATAAGGGAAGAACGATGGCTTCCATGTGATCCTGGGAAACAGCCACGTGAAGGATGAGCATTTTATCCCTGGGCTGAGGAGACTGACTTCTTTCCCTGGATGATGCTCAGATCTCACAGACTCTTCGCACCTCCCATGTCTCAGCACTCCAATACCTCTAAAATAACTTCTAAACATTAACACCTTACAAATGGGATCTACCCATGCTAGTCCCTTTGGTTGGCTGCAATTCAGGAGCTGAATGAACATGAAGCCTTTAGTGCTTCCATATCCTCTTCTCTCCAAAATAATATTTTCGGCTGATCCCAGAAGATTTGAAACAAAACAAACGCATACAGTGATATTCTGAACTTGCCTGGATGCAAAGCTAAAAACTGCAGCTTGCTGTCATGCGCTGTAGGAAAGGAATTGAGTCAACTCATCCTTTCCAAAAAACCCATGCTGCTTCTTTTTTTTCTCTGTAGTGTGGGAGGAGGAGAGAATTAGTTATTCAGTGGAACGAGGACAATTAAAAGCAAATGCAGCTTCCAGCAATGCCATCATCTGTTCTGTTCACCCTGAGGAACACTGAGGCAACCTGGCTTTTTAATTTGCCTCTTTTTTTCTCTCTGGCCCATGTTTCCAGTTGGCACAGTGGCTGACATTTTCAGAAGTCTCCATAGGACTGAGATGCAGGCCTGCCCATTTTTTTTTTTGCTTGAACAATCACCTAAAACAGGGCTTTAACGGGGATGAGAGGCTCCAAATTGCAGGGGATTGAGAGGTCATGGTCTCACTTACCCGGCTTAGACTGTTGAACTGTGTAATGGGGACATGTCCATGGGTCTCTCCACAAGATGAACCTGTGGTGCCACCCTCCATCATTGCTGGAGGATAAACACTGTCCACGATGGGTTGCAGGGATGCAAGCACCTCTCCCATCTGCTGCCCCTTCCCCACAGCCTATGGTCACAATGCTCAGCTGTGTAAGCCAGTCCCAGGCTCTGCAGAGCAAAGCTGCCAGGGCCTCCATTCATTTAATTAGCTTAACTCAGTTCTAAGAGGCAGCTGGATCAATCAGAAGGTCTTTTAAATGCTGTGTAACAGCATGAAGCATGGATATTTAATGCTTTTTCACTTATTCGTGTTAAAAGTGGATTCAGAGCAGCTTTCCTGAGAGGCAGGGTAAGCAATGCTGAAGACCTTGGTTCCACTGTCACTCTGGGTGTTTTCAGTGTTACTCAGCATTTCTGCCAGCGTCACCCTTTATCATTTGGAAATCTCACTCTGCCTGTTGTTGAGCAGGAGAAGCAGAAGGTGTGTGCAAGAGCCTTCAGGCGTCAATGAATCAGTGCTCATGTCCCACTCCTTGGCAGCTCCTGGAAACTGCCTGCCAGGGAAAGCTATCACTGAAGCTGGAGCAAGTGCCTTTGCAAAAGGGGCTTGACTAGAGACTGTCTCTCCCCTAAAAAGACACCTTGGCCTCCCTGTCCTGAAACAGTATTGCAAAATGCACAGTATTTATCCAATGGAGTGTTTTTCATGCTGTGGAAGCCTGGATTAATACATTTGTAGACCATGTGTGTCTGCATTTTGTTGTATTTTTATCTCTATAGTCTAATAGTTAATAAAGCTAGGCTGAATTTATGTTTCTGCAGCAAAAAAAAGTGTTGGATAGTATCACACAAGAAGCTTGGGCTCTACTGGCCCCAAACGATCTTTCAGACTGTAATTTGGGGGGTAATTCACACTACCAAAGTATGAAGGTGGGATGTCAGAGGTTGGCTTCCCCAGGACACTGAAGGGGAAAAGAGCAGCTGTGGGAGTCCCCAGGGTGGGGGTATTTAACCCATCTTTGCTCTTGGTACTCAGAAGCACAGCATTGCATACAAGGTATTCCACGTAGTAGCAGTAGTTTCCAAATTACCTTCCTCAGCCCAGTTTGCCACCTGGCAAACCTCATGTCCACTCCTGGATCCTGAGTGGCAATGCCAAACAGCACCAGGTCCAGGCGATTTTGTGCTGTCCATGGCAGAGCCTCCCCAGGGAGCTGTCAGCTAATGCATTTAATGTGGGCTTTGCTGGTAGTGACGAGTGCTAATCTTTTAACCATAATGTGGCTGCGTACTGAGTCAAATGTCTTGCAAAACTCCATTACAACTGCCTTTTAGCTGCCAAGATTGTTACCTTGGAGGAGGAAAGCAGGGTTGCTAGATGTGAGATTTTCTTCCAAAAGCCATGTTGGCTTGTGTTATGTTACCGTCCTTCATGTGTGAGCTCTGATCAGCTTTCTCTTCATTTTGCTCAGTATGGATGTCAGATGAGCTAGTGTAAAACTGTATTTCTGGCTCTCTTGAGCACCAGATCTTCATGTCTCTGGAATTTCTCCGGGGAAAAAAAAAAAAAAAGGTAAGAGTTCCCAGATCACATCAAACTCTGTTTTTGTGAGTTTTAGATGCAAACTTCTTTGCACCAGCTGATTCAAAAATTTACTGTTCATAATGTAATCAGGGATCCATGGAAAGGCCTCTCCCACCTTACTTTGCTGCATGGCAGATTCAGCTGTACTTAAATCCTGCTTGTGAGTGTTCATCTCTCTTACCCTTTCAAAATCTGCAGTAATGGAGACCACAAGCTCTCCAGGCAGCCTGTTCCTCTGTTCAACTATCCTCATAGTGAGAAATTGCTCCTCATCTCAAGCTTAAAGCCTTCTAGAAAGAAAACTTTAGAACAATACTGCTTGTTGCCTCCCCAGAAGGTGTGGAGGCAATAGTCTTTTCTCCCTCCTTCTAGCAGCCTTTTACACAGTTGAAGGCTGTGAGCATGTTTCTTCTCAGCCTTTTCTTGTCTACGCTCAAGCAGTCTTTTTGAGCTTTCTTCATAGGTGGTGCTTGCCAGATTGCCAGGGTTCTTGCTTCTGTTTCCTGAACTTCAGCTTCACCACATCCTCCCCAAGGCCCTCAACTCCCTGAGTGAACTAAGAAGGTCCCTGCCCATGTTCTGCATGCTGTATGTCCCTCCAAAGACTCTTACCAACCTCCTCCAGTGGGGAAAAATATCCTCATGGCTTTGTTTCAGTTCATTTCTGCTCATTGAGAAGCATTTCAGTTTTGGTTGCCTGAACCCTGAAGACTGAGCAATTTGGATTTCTACAGAGTCCTTCTTTCAGGTTTAACCACAAAGTGAGAGGGATTATCCACACCAAAACAACTCTATGCAAGCAGATATTAGTGCTGCTGGCAGTGTCTCTGCTGCACCCGGGAGAGGGACTGTGCACCCCCAGAATGAGGGTAGAGCAACTTCCACCCTGAAAAACATAATAGAGAGGCTCCCTCCCTGCAACAGGCTTCTGTGCTTCTCCTGGAGCATCCCCAAATCACCACTCACTGCAGGGAGTCAGATCCTGCATTAGGATCTGTCCTACATACACCAACAGTCTTGCACAGCTAAGTCGCTCCCTTCTTCCCTATGAAACCAACTCATTGATGAACGAAGCCGGAAGTCCTCAGCTCCCGCTCTAAAAAACTAAACTGAAGAGCAACTTGGGACCAAAGATCTACTGTTTGGGGGTTTTTTTGTTTTGTTCGTTTAAAGAAAAAAATCAACCCAAAGCAAAAGATTTTGTATTCTAAGCACTTGTACAGTGTTTGGAAATAAAAATGTTATGACTTTCTGCAAAAGGTATGTCTGTTATTGATCGACAGCTTCTCTGCATGACACTGAATGAACTTGTCCAACAAATGGACCTAGAAGAATATAAAGGGAGGAAGATGCCTAACAAGACTTAAACCTCTGATATTCAATTTATTAAAATTTAATGATGACCTATTAATAATGAATGCAACCAGGAAGATGGGAGAACTGCAGTGTAACAGCCTCGAGACTTCTAGTTAGCCAGATTTCTCTCCAGAGCTGAGAAAGAAGAGGGCAGCTTTCAAAAGGATGAAACAGCTCCTCTGAGGGACAGATGTAAGCCACAGTCTGGGGCTGGGTAGCTTGGTTGGTGGAAGAGTATTTTAAGTGTTCCTTTCATTAAAAGCTGAACTGGGAGTGGGTAGCGCTTGTGTCTGGTAAGGCAAAAATGATCCTGAATGCCAAGACCTTGAGTATAACGTAGGGAATTGCGGTCATTTCCGTGCTGATGGTGATTTCCTGTGTGGAATTAACTCTTTCTCCCCACATCTCACATCGTTGGCTGTACACACACAGAAGTACAGCCTCCTACCTCTTCAGCCACATTTCAGGAGCCAATGTTCCCATGGTGGTGGCTGTCAGGGATGTACCAAGGGACATGATGAATGTTACACCTTGAGCATAAACAACTCACTCGCTTGTTCACCTCATAGTAACATTGTCTAGATCGTTTCCTTTGGTGGCCACATGAGCCAGGGTTATTCAAGTGAAGATGCAACACATCTGTGGCTTCCCTTTCCTAGCTGCCAAGCCAGCTGCCTTATCAAAGAGAGGAATGGAGTTGGTTAGACACGGCTTGTTTTTGTAAGCCCGTAGTAGTTGCTTTAGGATCACATGGGTCTTTAAGATTAATTAATGCTGTTATTTGGATGTCCCCCTAGATATCAATAATAGGTTCTCTGGTCCTGTGGGACCTCTGTTGTCCCCCAGAGTTTATGAAGTTATTCACGGACAACTGTTTGATTAGTTTCTTGAAGGCTACAGAGGAAATTTTACTCTGCCCTGCTTACTCTGAATTCTTCCCATGACTCTCAACTATTGTTTAAGCTGTTCTTTTCCTCATCTGGCCTGTATTTCCTGTCTCTGGTTGTTAATATGTAATGTGTTAATAAGCATCTGGATGCCATTAACATATTTTGTGAGAACAGAAGCAGGATAAAAAGTAGAAATTGAAGGCAGAGCCTTTGTAGGAGTAAATCTATCTTCCATTGTGTTTGCATCAGGACCAACCTCCCAGAGGAGGAAATCTTTGTACCTCTCTTGTGCTAGTGAAACAGACCACTAGGACTGATTAATACCGGTCAGGTAGGTATGCAAACATAGTAGTGACAAGGGAGTTGCCTTGTGGTAATAAGAAATGCTTCCACAGGATGTAGAGAGGGTATTAGAAAGAGCTTGGTGTGTCTGTGGTCATCTCAAAAACCCCTGCCCCAGTAAGCATTCCTGTTCTGGTTCCCACAGCAGGGAATAAAAAGGGGCAGGACAGAAGTGTGCTGATTGCTTTTCTCCTTGCTTTTGAGGGCTGGGTGAATCCACCAAGCATATCTGAGGCTCTTTTGAGCAGTCATCAGCAGATGAAGTAATTTGAGGCCTCACCCACACCACAGTTTATTCAGCCAGCTGCCATAGGTCTTTTAACAGAGGTGTTTTTGATAGAGCACAGACAATTTATTAAATCAAGCACTTCAAAATGTCCCTTTGATTTTCTGTTATACGTTGTTGTCAGGGTGAAGAAATGAATTAGTGTGTAGTTTTAATTCCTTTGATCTTGAACTCTGATACTATTTGGAAGGGAAACATGGTCCTAGACACATGAAAAGGTAGCTCAACAGCTGATCAGACCTCTAGTGAGGTGCCAAGCCCTGCAAATAGAAGGAGGTGATTTTGGTCCTGTTTCTGTATCTAGCTTCTTCAATCCAGTTGTTCAGTTCTGGCATGCAGACACCAAGAGACAAGAAAAGACACCTATTGTCTGAAATCTAGGTACACTTCCTTTCTGGAAACTTGGGGAAAGGCTGCCACCTGCTGTAATATAAAGTGGTTGCTGGAAATAAATCTGATCTAAATCAAATCATAATAGTCAGATTGAAGCTGTGATGAGCTTAGGACAGAAGCAACATAAGACAAGCAAAGACGAACTACTTACCTAAAAGGCATATTGATTCTTTCCTCACAGATCACTTTCCTAATAACAGCTACTACCTATCTCTACAAATAATACCCTGAGAGGAGAAGAACCATCCTTGTGGCTCCTGTCTGCTTTGATTCCTGATATTTCCAGTCGAGGTCAGCAATGCCTGTAGCACCGTTCAGGCTGGAGGAGCCTACTGTGGGGGGGAGAGTGTGCTGCTTCCTCAATTTAATCTAGGTGCTAATGGTACTTCTACAGCCTCTCAGCTGTAGAATTTTAAAACGCACGAAGGTGTGTGATTTTCCTCTCAGTGGTATGTGTGTGATACCTAATATAGCAACAAGTCAGCTTGGCCACTTCTGCATTACTTGGTTGGGATTCCTGTGGCTGTACCCTTTACTGGTGGACCTTGCAACCTAGAGCAGAGCAAAGTCTAAAAAAACCATCTACAATTCAGGCCCTTAGTCCCTGATCTTTATAAAGTTTGTTTTTATATATTTTATAAATAAAATCTGTACTGGGCTCTGTGGTAACACTAGAATTCAATTCATATCTCTAAATGTCCCTAAGATCCTAGCTCTGCTTGCTTGGTCCCTTCTTCAGACATCACCAACTTGGTCTGCTTTTTCTGGATTTTTTTTCTTTTTTCTCACTACACATCATCACTTGCTTTGAAACTGTATGTTTAGACTCACAAGCAATCTCAGAAAAACAAGAGCTTTTAGTTCGCCTGAGGAAAGACAGGCTGAGAGCCCAGACAAAATTGTTCCAAATAGAGTTAGCATAGAAGGTGGAAATAAAAGACTGGAGCTCCTATCATCCTGCTTGTTTTGTGAAAAGATATTTACTACATGGCTGTGGAGTGACAACTCCAGTGTATGCATGTTCCTGCAGTCCTTTAAGAGTCAAACACCTCCTCTCATGCATGGTCAGATGAAAACCATGCACTTAGGAGATGTAGCTTTTAAAACATTTTGTGTATAGTCTGCCTGCATGTAGGCACACATCTGTCTGTCTGCCAGACCCTGCCTAATACACTAACATTCAGAAACATCAAGGATGTTTGGAAACAGTGAGGTCTGGGAAGGAAGAGAATAGATTTTTGGCTGTGTTTTGTTACAGTGTTCAGGAAGTCAAACATAAATAATCTGAAGAGATGGTAGGTACTTAAGCCTAAACAGTGGAAGTGGACAGAGACAGAGATGCCAATAAAGGAGAAGTAAATATTTGGCAGCAGTACAAAGGCATGGGTCAGACTGGTGAAAACACTCAGGGTAAGATGCAGACAGAAAGAAAGAAATGAGAGAGAGAGGAACTTCCTTAGAAGTATTTCAAAGAGCAGCAAGATTAGAGAAATTTTTGCAGGATTACATGCTGCAAAAGCAGAAGCCTTATTTACACCTAGCAAAGATGAAGGGCTTGATAAAGCATCTTAATCCCTGTGGACTATGTAAGTAAATGCTATAGATTAATTCCATATGCATCAGGAATGCCTGGTCTTTACACAAAGATTCCTTGTTGCCAAAGAGGAGAATCTTCTGTTGTGTTTTTCAGTAATTTCCCATGTCACTATATAATTCAAAAGCAAAGCCCTGTTGGAGCCGATGGTTGATGATATTGGAGTTGCTGCTCAGACCAGGCTGTTTCCCATTACACTTCCCTGAATCATCCCATTAGAATCCCTCCTTTTGTAATGTTGGGGTGGCAGTGGCTGAATTCAAAGGGAGAGCTGCACATAACAAAGCTAGCCTAGAAAGCTCACAAAAAAAACAGAGCCCCTGATGACTCAGGTATTAATGTACTCCATCAGAATAAGCTGCTATCTCATAAAATGTGCTCACTACAGATACAGAAGCAAGAGCTTTTAATTTTACGCAGCCTCTTTACTGGAGGCTGACAGTTCCGAGAAGAAACTGGGTTAAGTGCAGATATATCTGCAGCACGTGCTGAGGAATGACTTAGAGGCAGGAGGAGCTCTGTTACCATTGCAGACATGGAAGAATAAATACCGTATCTTTTAGGAGCAATGGGAGAGATGGGGCATCCCACTTTTATAGGCTGTCCTTATTTTGTGACACTGTCTTGATGGAGTCTACTAAGAACTGTCCTAGACAGATTCATCCACCTCCACCACTCTGATTCAGACACTTTTCCTTCCTGCAGGCCCCTTCTTCTCACACTTTGTGTGCTCTGACATGCATTAGACTCATCCTCATCTCTGAAGGAAAATGTGGGTATTGCCTCCAGGGTCAGACCAGGCACCCATCCTGCCCTGTATCTTGCCTCTAGCAAGGATGCAGCATGCCAGGTGGTGGGCCATGGGCACAGAGGTGGGCCAGTTGTCTGTTTTCTCTACATGGGTCTCATCCTGAGCATTAATAGTTAGCACTTGGTTAACATTATAAAAATAACCTTCAAAATTGTGATGTGTTCATTTTGAAAGCCACTAATGTTGCCCTATAAAACTGCCATCCCACCCTACATCTTTCTAAGCTGCTGTCTTGAAAGGTTGCTTGTGGCATTGAGCACCACGCTCCACTTACAGAAGGCATGAAAATGTTTTCCCCACTATTGGCATGAAAAATTCAGTCTTAATATGCCTTCACATCACTGAAGACAAGGAGAGCAGAAACTCTCCATCTGCTTTCTCTGCAGTCTTCATTATTTTATATATTTCTTTTATATCCTTTGCTTCTTCCAAGCAGAGCTTTTCCTTGATTTTTGGTTGTTGCTATCATTGTTTTACACTATTCTTTTAGACACAGGATCACCTCCTAAAATCAGGGTCCTGGGGGATCTGCTGCTCTAATTATATTTAATCATTCTTTTCCCTCCTGTTCCTTATGGATCCCAAAACCTTGTTCATTTTTCACTTGTAGTAGAAGCTGAGCAAAATTTTTCTGTGAAAGTTTCTGAAAGCTAGCAGTACCAGGAACCTGCAAGCAAGGACCTTCTAAAACACTGCAGTATCCCAAGAAAGGAGCCCAGATATTACTCG
Organism: Hemiprocne comata; assembly: GCA_020745705.1. Taxonomy (NCBI): domain Eukaryota; kingdom Metazoa; phylum Chordata; class Aves; order Apodiformes; family Apodidae; genus Hemiprocne; species Hemiprocne comata. Next base: position 66,619,112 of record CM036588.1, on the reverse strand, counting down.
AGACAACCCATCTCTTAAAATAGTTGGCTACCAGTTAATGCCACAGAGCAGTAATATGTATTTCTTAACCTATTATTGTCTCTTGCACTCTCATATCTGGGAAAACATCAAGCTACTTTGCCCTTTTAACTGTTCATTTTCTACTCCACAAAACATACCTCCCTGTTTCTTTTCCATGAAAACTCGGCAAAAGACTCCTGAACTGGAGTGAGTGTAGGAAAAAATCCTGTCATATTTCTGTTCTTTTTTGAGAATGCCAATTTAATTCATGTATCTGAAAAAACAGTGGTAGAAAAATGTTCCTGGCTAAGACTACTGGGGATTGGACTTGTTTACCTAGGAGACTCTTTGCAGGACTATGTCCCACATGCGCAGGAATACGGATGTTTGTTGTTTTATATCACCAGGGCACCGTAACACATTGGCAGCACTGAGTCACGTTCTCCTGCAAAGCCGACGTGGCCCTTGGCAATCAGTAGGAAGCAGAGATAACTGAAATCTTTCCGTCAGAAGAATTACTGTAACAGCATACTTTGTGGACATAAGTTTTTCTCCAAGAGGTAGATAGGCAACACATCAAGTGAACTTTGGTTGGCTGACTCACGATTCCCTCACCAAACTCTACTGGTAAAGAAATGGCCAGTTTTATCTGCAGAACAGTCAGCATGTTCAGGCTGCAAATACAGGAGTTCATGATACCAGCCATGCTGCATGCCACGGGGAAGTTTGTTATGGTTTAAACCAGACTTTCTTCTCAAACTCACTAGAAACCACTCACTGAGTCTCCTACAGTCCAGAGAAAGGAGGTATCTTGGGTTGAACTGGTGTCGTTACTGCCACCATGGTGTTTAGCCAAAAGATGACAGTCAGAAAAGCAAGCAGCAGGAGGTAACGGCACGTCTGTCACCCTTTCTTTCTGGTCCACAAATCTTATGCAGCATTAGTTTATTCTTCCCAAGGGGAACAGAGGGCTTTACTGTTAACAGAAATGCAGCAGAACAGTAACAACATTTAATTTGGAGATAACATCAATAAAGCTTAAGGTAGACAATCAAACAATTAAGGTAGACAATCAAACAATTTGTTACTTTCCCTGTGTGAGAAGATAACCAGACTCTTCACTGCAACTGGAAAATACTAAAGGTCATGGGAGGGCACATGGCTAAAAAGTCACTTTGAAGGTATGGTTTTCCCCTGTGTCTCTGACACAATTAACCATTGTGGATTTGAATGTACCTCTTTGGTGAAAGAGAAACACAGACCTGAGGTTTTCAGTACTTCCTGGGCAAATGTCAACTGAAGATTAAGTCCAGCTCTACATAAAGGTCACTTCATGATAAGCAAGTGACACAAAATTTCTTTTTAAAGCTGCTCTGGATTTCCTGAGATTTACCTGGCAGGATGTCTCTCTGACTTGGGTGAAGATGCTTCCAGATCAGAGATCTGAACCTCACCAGCTGAGCACTGAGATCAGTCTGGCACAGCTGGACTTGGCTCTGGCCCAGTGTGCAGACCAGGACTGGACACATTGCAGCAGCCAGTGCCTCAGTCCATGACACATCCAAGGGAGGCATAGAAAACGCTATCCACACTGTAGCGCTCACCTTCAGCCTCAGGCTGGAGAGGGGAAACGTGGTTTACCTCTGAGGCTATGGGAAGGGCTTTCCCTTCACAAACAGTGGCTGTGGTTAATAATCATCCACAGCTGCTCCTCTGCTGGGGATTCCCTCTTTTTGCCTTTTCCTTTCCTTCCCATCCCCTCCCATCTGTCTCTTTGCTAGTACAAAGTAGTTATGTAGATACTTGCTCAGTCCCTTTCTAGAAAGTCAGACTACTGAAAGCAAACAATGAACATGATCTGAGCAAACCCAAACTTTCTATGTCACCTGCAAGTGCTTGCAGGAGCCATGGGGGCACCCCCAGCCAGCCAGGAGCAATGATGAGGCAGAGAGGCAGGAATGCCATCATCAACCCACAGGGCTGAGCATGACAGTCTAAGGCAACAGTGAGTAACACAAAGCAGAACCACAACAGAAGACAGGGCTAACCCGGCTTCTGTCCCTCTCACAGTCTCTCTGATGTAGTTGACTTCATTCACATGAGTAAATTCTGCAAACTCAGTCTTTCTGCCATCTGGATCTATATACAGTGATCAATATCATGTCATACTCATGATCTCTCACTTCATTGCAACTGTGTCATATTTTGGGGATTAAACGACAGGTAGACTCCAACCAATGTGATCCCCAACCAAAAAAAAAACAAAACAAAACAAAACAAAACTCACACATTTTCCCCATGAGGAGTGTGTCAAACTTGTGCCTGCAGTCTGAACACAGCTGCACAGCTGAGGCTGTTAGGGACAAGATTATTTCTGCCAGGTACTGGAAAAGATGTTATGAAAATATTGTGAGTGACATTTACAGTTTGCTGGAGGGAAGTTCCCATTGGCTTCCTAACAAGCATTTAATATTTAACATGGATTTTTCACTGCTTTTCTGTTGCACCTTCCAATTAATCCTGTTTTGAGCTGTACTGAGTTGATATTAATTCTAGTACCTCAGAAAGCCAAGGATAGTATTTTGAAGCATTAAAAGGTACATTTTTATTTTCTAAAGCATGTCTAGGAAGGGTATAACAGATGTAAAGACGGTACACCAGCGGTGGTCATGAGATCAAACACTGAAGCCAACAGTTATGAGGTATTAGTAATATTAAACTGGTATTTCTTACTGGTAGTGCCACGTTTTCTGCTCTTTAAACTAATCGTATAAACCAGTTCCCTCTTGCAGAGTAAGGCAAGAGATCAGGGTCCTGGAGTGATCCCCATCACATTCACTCGCTTTCATGGGGACTGTGGATGATTTTGTTTGGGTTTGTAGCATCAGGGCAGCTGGGGCCATACAGAGAGGGAAGTGAGAGGGAAGCAGTTGCAAGGTAAGCGTCTTAAGATCCTCATTTTTTGCTTGATGGCATTACTCAGTATTTCACAATTGGAAAATTTCAAAATTGGAAAATTCCAGGAAAACCTGGAAACCTGAAAACCGCTCTGTGCATCCAGATGTGTGGTGGCGTGAGAAAGTTAAATTAAGCAGTGAAAACAGGAAAACTGCAGCCACAAATTTCAATTATCCTCTGAGGGTGAATGCTAAATGAAATCCTCCCATCTGCTTCTCTCAGATGTTGCTTTCTGCAGTGCTCCAAGGTCTGCAGTGCTCTGAGGTCTGCAGAGCCAACAGTCAACTTGAACTCCACAACCCCCTCCGGAAGATAGCTGCATTCTGGGTGGAACAGCTGATCCCTCACATAATTGTGACCCAGGAGGATCCATGTCTGGATCCAAAAGCTGTGACTCAGCCTAGAGCTCAAGTCTATGCAAATGCAAGGCAGAAGAGCAGTCCTACTGGAAATGGCAGTGATTTGTGATACCAGCAGCAATACTGATGTGTGACTACCCGTGTCATAGAATCATAGAATCCTAGGGGTTGGAAGGGACCTTGAGAGATCATCTAGTCCAACCCCCCTGCCAGAGCAGGGTCACCTAGAGCACATCACACAGGAACTTGTCCAGGCGGGTTTTGAATGTCTCCAGTGAAGGAGACTCCACAGCCTCTCTGGGCAGCCTGTTCCAGTGCTCTGTCACTCTCACAGTAAAAAATTTTTTTCTGATATTTACCTTGAACCTCCTATGCTCCAATTTGCACCCATTACCCCTTGTCCTATCACTGGTCACCACTGAGAAAAGCTTAACTCCATCTTCCTGACACTCACCCCTTACATATTTGTAAACATTGATGAGGTCACCCCTCAGTCTCCTTTTTTCCAAGCTAAAGAGACCCAGCTCCCTCAGCCTTTCCTCATAAGGGAGATGTTCCACTCCCTTAATCATCTTTGTGGCTCTACGCTGGACTCTTTCAAGCAGATCCCTGTCCTTCTTGAACTGAGGGGCCCAGAACTGGACACAATACTCCAGATGCGGCCTCACCAATGCAGAATAGAGGGGGAGGAGAACCTCTCTTGACCTACTAACCACACCCTTTCTAATGCACCCCAGGATGCCATTGGCCTTCTTGGCCACAAGGGCACATTGCTGGCTCATGGTCATCCTCCTGTCTACCAGGACCCCCAGGTCCCTTTCACCTACACTGCTCTCCAGCAGGTCAGCCCCCAACCTGTACTGGTACATGGTGTTTCTCAGTCTTGCCTGGAGACAAAGCACTAGCAAAACACAGCCTTGCAGTGACGCAGAGGCACGCCATTCACCCTGTAAGCACAACACCCACACACCGGAAACCATAGCCTTTGCTGTTGGATGTTCAATGACTTGCCTGCTGGTGGGTCTGTGCTTCAAATGTATTGAATCTGGTTAAGCTTTGGGATAAGACTTTCACAGTTTGTGGTAGCAATGCTAGTGCGTGTCTTTAGCCTTTTGCCATGTTGCTAACTGATGGGAGGAATGAAATGGAATACTGCAACCACAATATGCAGCCTCCCCAAGACAGCCAGTGTCTGGAACAGAGCAAATAATGTCCTTAATACAGGGTCATGTGGGGAATGAAGTGTCTCCACAATTCTCTTGGATTTTATTCCTGCTATTTATTTTGTGTGTGTGTGTATGTTTATCTCTCTTCTGCATCTACAACTCATTGCTTCTCTTGCAAAAAACCTAGCCTGCTGCACCAGCAACTGGCAGCATGGAGTCATTACAGGTGTCAGCAGTTTTCTGTTGGTGTTAGTACATCAGTGAGAAAAACTAAAGACGAGCCTGCTACTTGACTAAGTAGCATCCCAAGCCAAAGGGTTAACTCAGGTCAGGTCAGACCCATCTCTCAAGGAAGCCATTGAAGAGTCCCTGTGACTCACAGGCACCTGATCCCTGTGATTGGCCATTTGGGATTTATTGGTCCAGAGTCTACCAAACAAATTGTACCCAACAAATGTCTGTCAACACTGACTACCCAACGAATGTATGTCAACACTGACTACTAGCAAGCTAAAAACCATCTTCAGCTCAACTGTGCTGACACCGGTCTGTCTGGTGTCAGCACAGGGGCAGACACAGAAGTGTTAGCAGCTGCAAGCCAGGGTGTGAACCCACAGATTTCCACATCTGTGCATTTCTACGGCTCGTAGCCACGTGCTCACATGCCTCTGCTTGTTAGCACAAATTGAATTACTGTTGTTAATTAATCAGAGCTCCCTGTGTTTTGATACCTTTTGTTGACTGCCACAGGACTACAGTGTGTTTAAGGCACAATCAGATATGAAGCTGTTATTGCTTAATTGAGACCCTATATTTCAGCATCATTTGTGGCCTGATGAAGAATTACAGCCTAAAATGTGTGAATAAGAAGTTACCGGCCAAGGGATTGCTGGGTGCAACGCCTGATTAAAGTCTCTGAGCGTGACCATGGCCACCTGGCATGATTTCCCTGCTGCTGCGCAGGGTGGCAGCTGTGGCTGAAACCTGAGCAGAAGCAGTCCCATCACAGAGCCCAGGTGCTGTGGCTCTGCTCCCCTGCTCACCGCTGGCATAGAAGGAAGCTACAAGGCTGCTGTGGCACTGAGGAGACCCTGCTCCACGTGCTGGGGTACATTTGTGGGAACCTTGCACTCCAGGATGGTGGTGCCTTGGCTTTGGGGGCTCTCATGCCTGGTATGGGGGTGCCACAGCTGTGGGACACTTGTGGGGATTCTCAAATAGTAGTAGCTCAGCCATTGGGTGGTCTTGGGGATTCTCAAATGGTGATGCCTCGGCCATAGGGTACAATTGGAGTCTCTCAAATGGCAGTGGCTTCACTGTGAGGTGGTCATGGGGGTTCTCAAATGGCATGGCTCAGACATGGGGGTACCAGTGGGGTGTCTCAAACGGCAGCACCTTATCTGTGAGACACTCATTGGCATTCAAAACCTGCCTAGACACGTTCCTGTGTGATGTACTCTAGGTGATCCTGCTCTGGCAGGGGGGTTGGACTAGATGATCTTTCGGGGTCCCTTCCAACCCCTAAGATTCTGTGATTCATGGGGACTCACGTGGGATGGCGGTGCTGCGGCTGTGGGACACCTGTGGAGATTCTCAAATGGCAGCACCTAGGCCCTGGGGCAGTTGTGGGGCCTCTCCAATGGCAGTGCCTCAGCTGTGGGGTACATGTGAGGTCTCTGAAATGGCAGCACCTTGGCTGTAAGCCACTCACAGGGTCTCTCACACGCTGGGATGGCAGTGCTGTCGCTGCGGGGCGCTTGTAGGGCCTCTCAAATGGTAGCACCCCAGCCAAGAGGTACTTGTAGGGCCCCTCAAATGGCAGCGCCTCGGCCCGTGGGCACTGCGGAGCCACTCGTCCCCCGCGACGGCGGAGGGCACTGTGGATTATCCACCCCCAGGGCGGGACGGCGTCACCTCAGCCCCGTAGCCTCCCCTCGACGCTGACCCCGCACCAAGACCCGGAGTCGCTCCCGAAGGGACGGAACCGCAACCCCTAGCACGGCCGAGCAGGGGCAGCCCCTTCCGCCGGCCGCGGCGGCGGCTCCTCCCTCGGGCGGCGGGGAGAGGCGGTGCTTCGGCCCCTCCCGCAGCTACGGCTGCCGCCGCCGCCCGGGCTGCTTCCTGCGCCGCGCCGCCCTGCCCTGCGCAGGGGCGAGCGACGTGTCGCCGCGGAGGCGCCGGCGCCGCGCTAGGCCGCGCTATCCGCCCGGCGCCTCAGGTAGGCAGCGGGGAGTTCCCCGCCTGGCCGGCTGGCCTCTCGCCGCTAGGCCGCCGGCGCAGGTGCCTCATTGCGTCCCCCCGCGGCCGGGGAGCTCTCCCGGAGAGCGGCCGGGCAAGTTGGATTCTCCCGTGTGCCCTTTGTCTTTGCGGCCGGGCCCTCCCAGGGGTGAGGGCTGGTGGGCGGCCTGGGGCCGTGTGGGGAGAAGAGGGTGGCAGGGAAGGGGCGCCAGCTTCCAGGCACGGAGGGTGTCTCGCGGTTCTCCCCGTTTCGTGCACGTTTACGTTTTGTATTTCCATGGTAACCCCCCCAGTGAGAGGCGGGCGGTGTCTGAATTCGGTTCCCAGCCCCGGCGGGGAGGCGAGTGTGTGGAAGTGCCAGTATTAATCCGGGCTTTCCTGCGCCGCCCTGAGCGTCGATGTCGCGGCCCTCTCTCATGTGGGCTCTCTCCTGCAGGTCAGCTACGCGCCGTCCCCGAACTCCGAGACCGGGCGGTTTTTCCGTAGGATGCGACGGGGAGAGATATGACGACGGCCTCCCGGAGATCCTCCTGGCCTGTTCTCGCTGAGGTACGGCCGGCTCTGGGCCTGGCCATGCCCCGCTCGTTCTTAAAAGCGGTCGGCGCTGGCATGGGGAAGTAACATTTGGAGCGATATTTGGGATTTTTCTCTGTAACACTGGCACATGCAGCCGCGTTAACGGCAACCAGGGTGGACTGGCATGTGGATTTGTTGGTTCCAAAGACCGTTTAGGTTTGCGGTGGTTCCTGGGTTTATAGATGATCCTAAAAAGTGTGTGCATAGACAAGCATAATTTCTTACCATTCCTTATTGTAATTTTTGAAACAATATGTCCTGTTTAGAGAAACACTCATATGTGTTTGTTAAATATTGATCTTCTACACTCAACAAAAAAATTAACTTTCTCTTTGCTGGTCCAGTTTTGGTCTTAGTATTTTATTGATTCTTCTTTCCTTCTCTGTTTTTCATATGTTTTCTAAGTACTTCAGATTTATGGTACAGACCGTCAAGTGATTCCAAACATGTACCTATTTTTAAAGTACATCAAAATGTTTATTTGACTACAGATTTGCATGTATGTTTTTGGGAGTTCTAAAGCACAGGTGGTGTGTTGACTTTACTGTCTTTTTTGTACTGTATCTGATGGAGCAAGAAGTCCTATGGACTTCTGCACAGCTGTGGCCCTGTGCAATCACAGCTGCTTTTCAACCCTGTGAAAAAATGCTCTTGCTAAAAAAACCTGGGCTGCAGTATGTTAACTATTGTAGTGGCTGCAGTAATTGCTACTTTACTCTGAGAGCTAGTGTGATTCTTTCCCAAACTGTAGTACAGACAAAAGCTATAGTTCCCTTGAAATCCTCTGGGCATAGGATTGTTGGGTAGGAAAACAGTGTCTAAAATGAACTAATTGACAGGAGATCTACAGCTGTCTAAGCAAAAGCTGCTGTGCTGTGGGCAGCCTCACTAGTGAGGTCTCAAGGCATGTGGAGAAGCAGCTCTACCTCTCCCATCCCATTTGTCAGTAATAGGATCTGTCCTGGGTGTCTCTGTGTCTTCAGTACTGTCTTTCTCTGTAGTAGGAGTCTGGCACATGTGTGGAGGAAGTTTACTTTCCTGTTGACAGCACAAACTTCATGGGATGAGAAGGGAACACACATTTCAAAAGCTTAGCAGGAATATTGTTTGCCTGAGAAGAGTCAGGAGCCACTAGAGAGAGAGGAGATAGGTAACCACAGACTTGCTCCTTGGCAGTTTGAGTGGCAAGAAGTTGGAAAATGGAATTGTGGGTATTGTTACTTCTTTTTAGGCACTAGCTCTGTGTAGAAGCCACTTCTGCTTTCCTTCTTCAGACTTTTGGGGAAATGAGCTGTAAGTTTCTCAAAAAGAAGAGTGTAGGGCTGTGAACATCTTACCCTTCCAATTTGGAGGCTCAGTTTCACTTTGGTTTCTGGTTGTTGTGGGTTTTTTTGCTTTTTTTTTTTTCCCTTTATTTTGTTTATTCCTTTTTATGTTTTATGAATATAGCATAAAGAGAAAAAGGGTGATCCATGAATGGATGTTCTGCATAAGTATTTCTGGGACCTCATGTGATTAAGTCCAAAGAAATATTTACCAGCACATCTAAGATTTGGCTTCCCCATAGTTCTTACTTTTTGCACCCATCTTACCTAGGTTTTAGAAGATGATCTGAGTATTCTTTTCAAAAGGGAAGGAATCCTTAATACATTTTCTTCATACTGAAAAAAATGGCTGTTCCATTAACAGATCAGATGTTGCAAAATACTTATCTTTGGATAGAAGAGCTAGGGTATTTGAACGATTAATCTGGTTCTTAAAAAAAAGGAGCCAGTTTGGATGTGGCTATGTTTCAATAGGTTATCAGAGTTGGAGCAGCGTATCTGGTGCTTTTTGATATGGCAGAGAGTTCCCATCAGTTTTACAGTTACTGTAAACACTGGTCTAAGACCTTCCTTTTATTTTTTGGTGTTCTAGATGTAATATAACCACACTGGTTTTTTTGTGTTTGTAGAAATACTTATTTTTCTTGGAAGTAGAAGATATTTGAGGGATTAGAAGGAAGCAATGTGAGTAGAGGTGATGGGTTTCATCTCATCTTCTGTTGAACAGGCATTAACACCACAAGAACAATCAACAAACATGGGTTGTTTGTTTCTCATCAAGTTGAAGTTTGGATGATCTTGTTTGCTGAGTACTTGCCCTACAGAGTGACTTACTGCCTTCCGGCTAGTGGACTGGCATGCTAGGTCAAGACTGCTCAATAAGACTTGCTATAGGGTATCTTGTGCCTGCTTTTGGGGATATTCCCTGATCTAAGCTTTTTGCATAATGAAAAAACTATTACATATTTTTATTTGGCTCTTTCATAGCTTCTTGCAGTTGTTCAGGGCTTTGGTAAGGCTTTGGAAGGACACGATTTTCATGAAAAATCACATTTTTAGAAAATTTGTTTCAGATTAATAAATTGAGCCTAGCTGTGCTGAAAATAGCAAGTTGAGAACCCTGCCCAGGGAAACTTGCTCTTGATGCAGATTGCCATGAGCTTCTGTCAAACTCCTTTCGTAAAGTCAGGACCTTTGTGTTAAATTTTTTGCTTTGGCTGGTGCAGTTCTTCTGCCTTTCCTCAAAATGTCACTGCTCTGCAGTCTCTGCCTTTGACAGACTTCTAGCTGGAGTGTGTGTCAGTGCTCCTTGATCTTTGTTAAGCTGCATGTACCACTGTGGAGCTATGAAATGCTCATATTTCACCATTTTCCAAGGGGATAATTCACACTGTAATGCTGATGCCTGAAAAAAAAAAGTGCAAAGAGGTTTCACTCTCATCTTGTGTGATAGCATGGGCAGCTAACCACAAGGCCTTTTCTGACATATTTTTATTGCTTTAATGGTTTCTGAATGATTTGACCACCCCTGGCATGGGAGAACTTGATGCATAATGAACTAGATAGCTGTAAGAAGATCTGTTCCTCCAACACAGAAGCAGCCTTCCAATTTCCAGTTAATGTTCAGCACTGGGAAGTTGTGTTTCTGGATGAGAGGAAGTGCATTTGGTACATACCACAGGTGTTTCATTTAATTGTTTTATTCAGATACTGAATAAAAGTGAAATATTTCTTTTAAGATGGTTTGTCTATAGGGTGATAAACTGCTTTCCAGTTTTTGACAAAATGTTTACACTTGTGTATTATTCTAAATAACCTGTGCGTACGTACGTTCAAATAACTATACATTATTCAGTGATGGGGCTTTTTGGGGTAATTTTTTCAGAGAATATTATTATTGTGCTTAAAGAAGTGACGCTCAACTACGGCTTTTTTTAAATCTACTGTTCAGGTGACTTCAGCTGGGTAGGTCAAAAGAAACCAGCACAAAATACAGTAGTATGAAAGTCAGGTGCTGTTTTACCCTGGCCTTGTAGTCTACCCACAGTGCTTTGCAGCAGGGATGCAGCTGTCCAGTTCTTTCCTTGTAGTCAGATTACTTTTTTTTTCTTGCCTGTTTCCCCATTTAAGGAGAGCATTTTGAGATGACATTGTGAAAGATGATTTAAGGGAAGGGTGGTGACATTAAGCTGTTAGGTGCTCTTTCATTTCCACAGTCCCCATTATGCAGTTTGCTGAGAAAGTAGCAGTCTGGCTCAGTTCAGCACTGTCCAAGGGATTACAGAATATGCTGGATCATAACAGCACGTGTGGCTAAGCAGGGCTGGTGAGAAATGCAGATAACTCATACATGGCTTCCTTGTCAGGTTGCTTTCATCCGAGCAAGGCTAATCTGGATGGTCATCGCTCATAACTTTGTGGAGAATGTACACCCTTGGTGTGGGAACATGAGATTTGGGATACTATTAAAAGATGTGTGAAATGTACTAAAATACAAGTGTCTTTATGAATACAAATACATGTATATTTAGGCTTTCAGAAAAGAGCTGATACATGGTTCTCTCCAAGTCGTGTAAGGTTTGATGTTGGAGTGTGCACCAAATGTAGATGGCTTGCTATGGGGACGAGTCACAGCTCTCCTTGGGCTCCAGCCTCGTCATACCCCTGACAGTCATCTGCTTCCTACTCTAAAACCCCAGAGTGGAAATAGGTGTTCAGAAAGAGCTTGGGTTAGCAGAAGGAGCTTCCGCAGCCTTAACCTCATTCTCTGAAACTGCTTAAACATTTCTACTGAAAGCTAACCTTCTTGGCTCCCATGCTGAAAGAGGGATGTCTGTCTTCAGGCACAGGGACAACCATGGAAATTTCAGCCCAAGGAATTAACTGGTTGAAAGAAATTGAAAGCTTGTGTTAGTCCAGGCTGGTTCACATTGTCTTATAAAGGTGGTGTGTACTTTGCTCATACCATGGTTTCCTTGTTGCAGGGTTAAATCCTGTTGATTTAGCAAAAAGAGCTGTATAATAATAGAGTGGGAAACCTAAACTCTTGAGGACGGAGTAAATATATGAGACCAATAACAGACATGTTGTTGGCTGTTGAGGTCCTGGAAGAAATCCCTTGGGCATTTTTCTCTTCTAGTTATGTTTCAGATATCCTTTTCCTTAGTAAGTATCTCTGGTATTTATTAGTTCTTCTAGAAATACTTTGCTTTAGCTGGACTTGTGGGTGGCTTCTGATAGTTTTCTATTCCAAAGGGTCTTGGGTAACCAGAACAATACTTGAACATGTTTTTATTTCACGCTGTTGGTGCCAGATGAAGCCATGAAAAGAGGAGGGACTTCAGCATGCTGTTTGTGTTCATGGAGAAACTTCTTGCCTTACTTTTGGGATGCAGAGTGAACCTCTTGAAAAGTACCTAGTGGTGTCCAAGTGTGGCTTCTCATGAAGGAGAAATTCCTCAGTGTTGTGTGGTCAGGTGGAAGCCCTGGGTGCCTAACGTCTCTTCTCAGATGTCACTATTTTTGAAGCCAAAATTAAAGTTGGAGAACAGATTCTATGAATTGTATGAAGGGTGGGAGTTGATAGGCTCCATGGGTTGCACCTTGGAGTACCAGCTAACTTATCAGTTAAATGAGAAAATACAAAGTTAGTATCCATGAATAGGCCACGTTTAGTTTGCACTGTCCCTAATGTTGTATTTATATAGAGGTGATACTGGATGTTTTGGCAGGAAGGACTTTCCATCTGAGAAATAAAGTGTGCAAATAATGCTCAGAATATGGAAAGGAAATTTCTCAAGAACTTCGTGCAGGTCTTAATACTTAGAAAAACAAGCAGGTGTGGTCAAGGGTTATAACCATCCTGTGCAATTACTTCTGAGTAATAACACTTGTGCTGCTTTTCTAACTGCTGAAACCTCAGGTGTGAAACTCAAGTCAGAGAATTGTCATCACAGAAGTAGCTTCTTAAAATTCATGTGGTTAATACATCACAAACTGCACGGATCTTCTACTTTGCTGACTGTACAATGTCCAAGAATGTGGTTAATGCATTTGTCATCACAGTCATTTTATTCCACACTGTGTGTTGTACGACTGTGTCATATCACAGTTGCTAAGCATGTTATTGAACAAGGATTTTTTTTTTTAAAGAGGAAGCAGTAAGATTGCTGGATATTAAATACTTCATGTGTTCAGGTGGTACGAATACCAGAAATTCAAATAAAGCAATTTTCATTGTTGCAATGGTTGATTTTTAAAATAATTTTTTTTTCAATGCCTAACTTCGTAGAATCATAGAATGGTTTGAATTGGAAGGGACCTTAAAGATCATCTAGTTCCAACTCCCTTGAATGGGTAGGGACACCTCTCACTAGATCAGGTTGTTCAGAGCCCCCATCTAACTTGCCTTGAATGCTTCCAGGGATATTGAGTCATTACAGTGACAGTGTAATTCCATGTCATTTTTAATGACATAATTTTTTAAGCTAAGGAAATTAATACAGTGTGTACAAAATAGATTAAATGTATTGAAGACATGTTGCAAATATAATCATAACCCTGTAAAGATTTCCATTGTTACTTTTTTATCTAACCCCTAAATTTTTTGTTATTGTGTCAGTTTAGTACATGTTGCTAGACAAAATGTAAGTTATGATGATTACTGGAGAGAACAGAGTTAATCTAACCCAGTTTTAATTGTATGTAATTTAAATATTGATGTCATTAAGTTACACAGTTGCATATTCTTAGTGCTGCACATATGCTCTTCTAAGGCTCAGGGGACTCACCATTTCATAATTCATTCTGCACAGCTTGTGCAGTTAACTGGATTTGCGTACATTTCATTTGCTTTTAAAGTTGAATGAGTTAAAATACTCTGCAGCAGTTTTGTTTGATGTTAACACTGAGTTTCATTTTTTCTGTGTATTTAAATCACCAAATCTATATATTGTTGTGTGTTTAAATATTCTGATTCAGAAGGCTTGTTATAGATTCATTGTCTATAAAATATTTAGTAGTGTAGCATGAGGAATGGCTGTTCTGTCAGTGAATGAATGAAACTGTTGACTGCAAGATTACTATACACAGAAGGGCTCAGGTGTAGGACAGGATTTTTGTCTTCATATAGGACTTGCCACATTCCTTTGTAATTTGAATTTAATTCAGGTAGTTCAGTTGTCTTTCTCTCTCTGAAGCTATACTTATTTGGCTAGTTTAAGGACTGTGGTTTGAGGAATGCCTGGTTTTGGGCAGTGCACTTGGATTTATTCCTGTGCAAATGTGGCTGTTCATTGAGGTTAATTATCCATAAGGTCCTGACTTATGAGGCTACTAGAATAGCTGTTAACTATGAATAATTTAGTACAGCATCATATTGCATGCCACTTAAGAAGGCCTCTGCTTGTGGGTCCTTATATCTTGTTGAAATCCACTCAATAGTATGAAGGTTACTGCTTGCTTTGATATTTTATTGTGTATTTTCATTCAGTTTTAAGATTTGTCAGTGTACAAAGGCAATGTGAATATTTTATGGTAATAAGTAATAAAAAAGTATCTGTGCAAGAGTAGGTATAGTTTGTTTCTGAAAAGCTAAGATATTGAACCAGTCTTCTATGTTAAATTATCTTTTAAATTGATTTGAAATCCTACTCTAGCATAATGCATTTCGCATTTTCTCCACTGAGATTTATGTAGTTGAGAAAATTAACATCTTAGAAGGTATGTTTAGGCAATACCTCATTATGGGGAAAGGAAAGAGGCTTAATGAGAGACTTGATAGCAAGAGTACAAGATCTCAGTGCTTTCTACAAATTGTCTTAGTTGCTCATACATCTGGCTAGAGCAGACTGTCTGTCACATAACAGAGGCTTTTTCAGGAGAAAAACTGCAAATACTGAACTTTGAAGCAGTTCCAAGTGCAGAGAAATTTACTGTATGCCTTTAGGAGACTTGATAATTATTACTTAGCACTGGATGTGTTTTTTAAAGAATGCTAAAATGATCCAGTTCTGTCATTATCATAAACTAGACTTTCCACAAAAGTGGAAAGTTTCCTTGAAAACATCAGGAAAGAGCTTCCTAAAGAAAGAAGTTGCTTTGGAAATGTCAAGGGAAAAACATAAGAATATAAACATGTGACAGAAGTAGTAGTGAAAAAGTTTTCTTTGGGGCCTTTTGGGGAGAGAGACTGATGCTTTAGGGTATTCTGGGAAGGTTTTTTTTCCCCTTTCTGACTACTTCCAGTTTTCCATTAGAGCTCCCATTCTCTATCTCGACTAGTAAGGCTTTCTACTATATGAAAGAAGGGAATCCCCTCCCAAGAAAACCAAAGAGGTGGATTTTCAGTCCTTCTGCAGCATTTTTAGATTCTGGTGCTCTACTTTCACTCCTTTTGAAAGTCCCTTTTAAAAATAACAGTGGAAGCACATTTTCCTCCTCGTCTTGTTTACTTGCCTCTCTCCCTTTCTATCCAACATCTGCAGTGGTACCCAATGGACTGAGTTTTGGCCATAATATGTGTTTGTTCGTCATTATGGGCCCTATATCCTCTTATTACAGCTGTAGGTATCTTAACTTGTCTTCAGAGTCGTTTTGTAGGACACTTCCAACCTCATTTAGAAAGTAGAACTTTATTTTCCTTTTCTAGATGAGACTTGCTGTTATATATGTGGTGCTGTTAGAAGCTGGCATGGTGATGTACAGTCATCCCTTGGTGCTTGCTTCAGTGATGAAAGATAAAATAGGCCTTTTATCTTTTTGTGCTCCTTCACAGGGTAGTAAGTAATTTAGGTGTCCCTTAAGGGTTGGTAGTTAAATGCTAAGATCTTGCTAGATGTGTTTATTTCTCCTTAAAGGCGAGGATGCAGATTGGTCCCTTTGAGCGGGCACTCTTGGAGCTGTACGTTATGGGGATCTTCTAATAAACTTTCAAACCTCTAGTAGTTCTGCAGTTCACTATGGACTCAACTGATACTTTAATGAAAATGCAGCTTTATTTACAGATGAAAAGAACTCATTATATTAAGCCGTGGTGTAAAATTTTTAAGGCTGTTGATTTTCAAATTGGGAACTTAAAATTCAGCTGAAAATTAGTGGGACTTCCCTTATTCCAGACCTTTTTGATGTGTGTATTAGTTGTCTTCTCTCTGAAAATACTTTTAATGCTAAAATAAACTATAGTTTACTTCACTAGGCATTCATGAAAAGTTTGAGTTGTCAATTTTCCTGAATCAAGCGATAAAAGATGTCTATGTTCTATGTACACTATATGCTCGTGCTTTTCTGGTATACTCTTATTCTTCAGGCTCTGATTTGTCTGAAATCTGATTATTTCAATTACTTTAAATCATTATTGATATACTATATCTCTGGGTAGCTGTTGCTGGGCTTGTCTGAATCACAAATGTAGGTTGCAGACCTCCTTTGGAAAAAAAATTACACCTCTTGTTGCTGGGGTCCTAACATTAAAGCACCACAACAAAGTGAGGGCTCAGAACACCTGCACCCGTTACCTTTGGCACTGCAGCATGTAAAGCACTGTGGTTAAACCTCCCTGGGCATGGTGTGCCTTTGCAGATGCAAAAGGTGATCTGCTCCTTGCAGTTGCTGAGGATAGTAGAGTAGATAGGAGGAAATAGGAGGTGAAAAGCTCTACATTTGTCTACCCAAGCTTCCTGATTATCCATGAGGAAGTACTACTGTGAATGCATGCACTATGACTGCAATAGTTACAGCAACAGAAAGGAAGATGTGCCTGAAAGACTTTTTTTTATTTTAAAACATATGATTTTATCGGTGCTGTGTGCAAGCTGTTCTTCCTAAGCCTAGAGGTGTGGGAGGAAACAGACTATGAAGTTACATTCTGCCCTTTATTTTTGTGTTTAAAATAAACTATCCCTGTTGTTGAAATATGTCAGTGTTGCAATTAAAAAAAATACTACTTAGCTGATGGAGTGTCATTGTTTCGATACAATCTGTAACCAGAACTGTATTAAAGCCTTGATATTTAATTTTTCCTATTTAGCTTTTATCAAGGGGTGATTTTATGCAATGGCATCAAGCCACAGTTCTTCACCAGTGCCTCAGTCAAACAGCAGTGATGCTTTCTTTAAAAAGGAAATGGATGCCACAAAACGCTTTCGACCTGTGCAGTCACTGCCTGATGTGTGTCCCAAGGAACCCGCAGGTAATGTCAGTGTCAAGGAGAGTGAAAATGCAGTTAAATTAGCTAAGACATTTACAACTGTTCAGTCAAATTTTCTTGTTGATTTGGTGTAGTGTAATAAGACGTAGTCTTATTTCAAAGTATGCTGTAATTCTGCTTTATACCACCCAGTGTCCCTTTGGACCCATGGGAGAGCCTTCCCGTTTGCAGTTTGTTTTTGTACTGTCTGTGGTTTTGGGCACCGGAGTAAAGAAGGACATCAAGGTGCTGGAGAGGGTGCAGAGAAGTGCAACTAGGCTGGTTAAAGGTCTGGAGAACTGACACTAGGAGGAGAGGCTGAGGGAGCTGGGGTTGTTCAGCCTGGAGAAGGCTGAGGGGAGACCTCACTGCTCTATACAACTACTTGAAAGGGGGTTGTAGTGAGGCAGGTGTTGGCCTCTTCTCCCTAGTGACTAGCGACAGGACAAGAGGAAATGGGGTCAAGCTGTGCTGAGGGAGGTTCAGATTGGATATTATGAAAAATTTCTTCACAAAGAGTGGTGAGACATTGGAACAGGCTGCCCAGGGAGGTGGTGGAGGCACCATCCCTGGAGGCATTCAAAAAACAGGTGGATGTGGTGTTTCAGGAGATGGTTGTGCAGTCATGGGGGTGAAGGGTGATGGTTGGACTTGATGATCTTGAAGGTCTTTTCCAACCTTGATGATTCTATGATATCCACATTATAGTTGGGATCTTGCTCGTGATTTGACATTATAGCTATGATCCATGCAAGAAGGGGGTATATTCTGTCAGAGTCTGTAACAGACCTGTACAGCATGTTGTTGAGCTAAATATATTTAATGAGTGTGGAGACATTACTGTATTCAAAATATGTTGGTTAATCTGATCGAAGAAATGCAAGTAAGTGTTGCAGAAGGAGAATATAATGTGTATTTTGCATAGATAATTCTGATCAACTATGTTGTTGTGAAATCATGGTTGGTTGAATAACCACATTTTAGCAAAACTACAACTTTCAGCTTCTTACCTTAACAAATTGTCTTGTCTTTTGTGCTGCAGGCGATCCCAGTAATTTATGTGACAGCCCATCTCTAGTTGTGGATCAGCACAGATGGACTATTTATCATTCCAAAGTCAATCTCCCAGCAGCACTGAATGATCCTAGGTTAGCAAAAAGGGAATCTGATTTCTTTACAAAAACATGGGGAGTGGACTTTGTGGACACTGAAGTCACACCTTCATTCTACCTCCCACAGATCACCAAGGAACATTTTGCATCATACCAACAGGAAATTACTCCGGTAAGAGCCCCAGATTAGATGCAAATAGTACTAGGAGTCAGGAAGAGATTTGACATCCTTCTTCTAATTAGAGATTGTCCCTGCTAGTAGTCCATCATACAGTTAGCTGATAATTAATTTGCTCTTCATTGTTTGTTCACTCTTCATTAGGCATTTATTGTTTTATAATCAGTGTTCGTAGTGTGGAAAATGCTGTCTCAATTATCTCTAGGCAATTTCTTTTTCTAATTTATTTGTATTTCTGAGTACTGAGCTGTGCACCAGTGCTTACAGTTTGTATTTGTTCTTTCTGATTATTAATCCTTTTGCAGTGAGGATTGTTTAATGATTGGGCTCTACAGTGCAACATAGCAGACCTTTGGATCAAATATAAAACATGACCATGTGCTGCAAGGAGTGGAGATTTTTTTAAGAGTCTCCAATTTAAACATTTATACGTGAAGTTTTTAAACTACAAATAGGCCTATTACCTTGATGATTTCTTTTGTAACAGGAAAGTTTAAGCTACATCTAAGGACACCAGGACCAGTAGGAGACTTCTACAAACTCTTAAAATACAGGTGTCAGTAAGTATGTAGTATTTTATTTTTTTGTTTAACTGAAAAGAACATGTAGAAGTCTCCCACTGTTTTCTGCTTCCTTGGTTTGTAACTTGCTTATTTTTTTGCTGGTACAGAATTGACTGCAGGAAGTGTTACTTGTGTTAATTGTAGATAAAGTATGTGAAAGTGAATTGTCTGTAACTAAACTATTACCATTAGTTCACACATTCAACATTTAAAACATTTAAGAGCTCATCTGTTAAAATTAGTGTGTAATGCAGTAACTGCTAAAATAAATATGATTTTGGGAAGAGGGGACTGACTTGTGATGAGTCTTCTAGCAGAGATGTAGCTAACATCAGTGTTCTTTAGAAATGTAATTTCTTGCTGCTATTGTCTCTGGTGTTGTTTACACCTGTAGATAAAATTCAATGCTCTGCATCATGAAACAAGATACATGGTTTCAGCAACGTACTGATTAGTAAGATGTGGAAGCAATTTCTACTTTGATCTGATCTAATTTAGCAATGAAAAAGCATTTGTTGCATGTTAGTGTGATTTCTGGATTAGACAGCAAATAGGTGTTTGGTTATGTAATTACAATTGATCTGTGGTTTTATCTCATTATGTAGAGAAACTATTACACCTCTTCAGTAACTTTTGTGTTTGTTTTGTCTTGAGATACAAAGATACAGAAAAAAATAACATATCAACTACAGATTGAAAATTTTGGTACCTTTAACCTGGCCAAAGATCATCTGAGCTTTTAAGAGGAAAAAAAAAATAGTATCGTGAACTTGTCCAAATTATTTGGCGTAACGCAGTTATGTTTTGCTGAAAATATCTGAACGTTCTGTTTCAAAGAAAATAATTCTTTTCTTAAGCCTCAGAATAATTTTTAATGTATTTTCTCTTACAGAGAGAGAGAGTTCATGAGAGATGCAAGAATATTTATACTCCTAAAGATACCCTTGATGGGACACTATTACACACCCACGGTACAGTCAAAGCCTTCCTTTAGTCACTGAAAATTCCTTTTTGTATCAGTATGTTATAGCATCCAATAATGAATGTTTTAACATACAGATAATCTCCTTTACTTGCTCAAGGGCTGCATGTGCAATAATATCTGCTGCTGATTTCTTGTAACAATAACTGAAAACCCAGACACAGGTGACTAGAAGTATCCATGACCATGGCTGATATTTTATAGGTCAAAATGTTTGTGATACCTGCTCTTAAACTTTTCCTCGGTATGTTTGCATTCATGGCAGGTCGTTATGGCCCTGGCAGTGTTTTCTTTAACGTTCTTCTATTTAAGATCCATTGTAATTGTTGCATCAAATTTCCAGCAGCTGTTGACTTTGCAATGAAGAATGGCAGTGCTTGGGCCATTCCTATCACTGCCGTGAGGATGAGAATGACTGAGGTGGAAAGTGACATCTCAAGATGGTCTAGTCTGAACCACCTGCTCAATTTATGCATGGATGGAGATTACACAATCTGTCTGGGCGGTCTGTTTCAGTGTTTGACCACCCTCACAGCAGAAGTGTTTCCTTATGTTCAGATGGAATTTTTCATGTATCAATTTCTGCCCATTGCCTCTTGTCCCGTCACTGACCGCTACTGAGAAGAGCCTGCTCTGACTTCTTCACACCCTTCATCAGATATTTGAAAACATTGATAAGATTCCCCCTGAGCTCTTTCAGGCTAAGTAGTCTCCACTTTCTCAACCTGTCCTCCTGTGAAGAGTGCTCATGACTTTTCATCATCTTTGTGGTCCTTCACTGGCCTTGGTCAGGTATGTTGAGGTCTGTCTTGTACTGGGGAGCTCGGAACAGGACACACTGCTCCAGATGTCTCACCAGTGCTGAGAGTAGAGGGACAATCACCTTCCCTCAGCCTTCTGGCAGTGCTCTGCCTAACGCAGCCCTGGGTGCTTTGCCAAAGGAGTGCACTGCTGGCTTGTGGTCAGTTTGTGATCTGCCGGGACTCCAGATCCTTGTCTGCAGGGGTGCTTTCCAAGCCATTAGACCCCGTAGTGTGTACTGGTGCTTGGGATTATTCCTCTCCAGGTGCAGGACTTTGCCTTTTTCCAGTGTTGAACTTCATGAAGTTCCACTCTATCCAGTTCTCTGCTTAGTATTTCTCTGATTACTGTTAGCAAAGACTACCTGGCAAACTTTTTTTTGATGTCCACTGCTGTAGCAATGCTGAACATCAAGGTTTTATGTGAGTAGACTGGACAAAGGAAGGCAAGAGGCAAAATGAAAAAGGCAAGCAAAAGGAAAAGAAACACTCATAACCAGGAGCGAACTTTTAATATTTAAAATACTAGCATGAAAGGGTTCGTTTGCGGGGCACTGCTTGATCAGACTCGTCTAAATCAATGTCTAAAGGTAATGCAGCAAGAAACATTCACTATTTTACTCCTTTTAGTCAAGTTCTTTCAGCTGGCTTTCTTCCCCCTTCCCATGCAAAAGGAAGCCCTTCTGTAGGGTTTCTCTGTGATTGGTGTTATTTTGGAATAGCTGTTCCTGAATAAGTCTGTTTATGGCTCATAATGCAAAATTTTCTTCTTCAGGCTTGCCTTAATCCTTTTTGAAAGAAGCTTTTGTTTCTAAAAAGAGAAAATTCCTATGTCACCAAAGTAACTGGGAGCTTCTCAGGTAGATGGACAGTTCCTAGTAGAAGCATCATTTGGTAAACTGAAACTGTTTTATATAATTTTGTTAGCATTTCCTGTCTTCCTCTAGCTCCAGTCCACAAGACTTGGCCTTTCATTTCCATAAGAGTTGGTCTGTTTGAAGACTGAGGGTAGCAGAATGATTCCTGGGTTGCCTTTTGTATTTCAATACAGATAAAGTAAGAAACAAATGAAACAAGAACCAAACATGAGAGAAATGTGGGACATAACGCTGTTATGGCACATTAGTGTTTGTCAGGCATGAGTAGGCCATCCAGCTCAGCTGTGGTCTTACTGCTTTTAAATTCCTCACCCTTGTTGGCCTCCATTGTGCCCCTTTTCATAATGCACACTAAGTTAACAATTAGGGTAGGAAAAGGCAATTTTGGCTGAGCCTGAAATGTTTGAATTTGTCTCTTCAAGTTCTGGGGTACAAAGATGCATTATTTTCCCAGCCCAACTCTCTCATCCTCTGCAATTGTCAGGACAAGTGCTGCTTGCTCGGTGTGCTTGGAACTTCCTCTGTCCTGAGCCCTTACTCATCCTTCTTGTCGGCTCTTGTGCATCCATCCTCCAAGTGCTGTGCGGAAGATATATGTATATGTTACAGGCAGCTTCAGTCTGGAGCATTAAAATATCTGTGATGTTAGAGGGACCTTTAACTGGCCCTTGCCAGGTGATTGAACAGTGTATTAAGGAATGTGAAGTGCTGAGTAGATCACTTTGTATGACTAACATTTTTGCTGTCAAAGCAGCCAAGTGCGAACATCTTTGAATACCCTGAGCATGAGACCTGAACTACAAAGGACAACAAAGTGTTTCAAAGAATCGGAATATTTCTGTTTGGAAGGGACTTCAGAAGGTCTTTACTGCAACTGCTGTCTCAAAGCCAGTTCAGCTGTGAGGTCATGCCAGTTTGCTGAGGGCTTTCTCCAGATGGGCCTTGAAAACCTCCAAGGATGGAGAGTATCCAGCCTCTCTGGGCAGCCTGCTCCAATGCTGGGTTGTCCTCATGTTCAGTCAGAACCTTTTGTTTTAATATAGAACCACTGTTCCCTGTTCTCTCTCTATGAGGAACCTGGCACTGTTGTCTTTAAAACTTCCTCATAGAGTTTCATAGTGTTCAAGGCAATTATTTTCCATTGTTTGCTCATGAATGACTATTTGTATTTTGTTTAATTTTAGATAAATCCAGGACAGATCTGGAACAAGTACCTAAGGTATGGTTCCTGGGCACTCTAAGCTTTTATAAGGATGTCTCACTTGTAATCATGAATATATAAATGTACTCTATTCTTTATGGAAATTTTGTCCAAGATGATTACTTGAGCAGGTTCTCAAGAGTACCTGCAGTGCTCTTGAATTTAAAAAGACTAAGAAAAAACTGCTCTTTTTTGTTTGTTTGTTTGCTTCGGGTTTTTTTGGTTTTTTTGTTGTTGTTTCTCATGGTCTTGGTTTTCCTCTTAAGGTAGAATGCAAATGCCATTTTTTTCATATTTCATAGCTAAAACCGCAGTTGGGCAAAATTAGCAACTCTGTTCCAAGAGGAAAGGGAAACTGATGAGTTTGATAAAAGCTTGAATATTGCATAGTGTACAACTTAGCATGAGGTATAACTCCTTGAATCCTTGAGCAAAGCCCTCTTGCATATTTGCTTGCAGCATGTACGATAGGGGTTTTTTTGTGACAGGTTAACAAAAGATGCTACTCCAGATTCCATTTCAGTCTGAATAATTTTTTTCTAGGTACATTAAGAAGTCAGAGCATTAATATGGGTCAGCATCTCTGTGGCAGTCATGTAAGCTGTTACTTGAATAGTTGTCACTGCAGTGTTTGAAGTCCAGGAAACAAGAATGTTTGTGTGGTGTAACACTGTTGTCTATGTTGTACCTTTTAAAATAACACTTCATAAATTCAGGGAAAAAGGTACTATTGTCTGCCTTGAAGTTCAAGGTTTGAATCAGTCTTGTCAAGTAAAAATAACATAATCAGAGAGAATTTTAGGTTAATAGTTCTCTGAGATGTATAGAGTTAATGTGACATGTTACTGACTCTTTCTGTGGTCAGCATGTTTGCTGCGCTGTGCTAAAAGAGATCAGGTTGAGACTCTGTTCCTTCTGGTGCAACACTTGCTGCACTGTGACACCTGGCTGGATCCTCAGCGTGGTAGAAGAAATGGCCTCAGAAATGAACATGTCAGTAGTAGGTTGCCCCTACTGTTGAAGAACGTTTGCTCTGATCCTTTAGAGGACCTACCTGCATTTGAATGCTGCCTATGTTTTCACATTCAGGATGTTTAGACCATCTTGGGAACGGCAACTTCCACTTTCAGGAAGATAAGACTTAGTCAGATCACACAAGCTTTTGAGACCAAAAGTAAATTGGTTATAAGGTCTGCAATGAATTTGTTTGCCTGGATAAATTAAAATTTGTTTTTTGAAAGAAATATGGTCCCTGTTAGCTTCATGAGACAGGAGGTGTGTTAAACTGGGGCAGGAAAAAGTAACTGCGAGAGGGGTGCATTTATTTGTTTTTTTTTTCTGTTTCAGATTTTTATGAAACCAGATTTTGCCTTGGAAGATTCCTTAACATTTAATGCCGTTTTACCATGGTCTCATTTTAGTACTGCCGGTGGAAAAGGAAATCGTGATGCAGCTTCCTCCAAGTTACTTCAAGAAAAGGTACAACTTTAATACAAGATGATGCTATTCATCACAGCTGTTACTGCAGAGAAACTCCATTACTGCTGTTCTGTACTGTTTGTTGAGACATCCCTGTTGCGGGCTTTGTTATCTCTGGTTTTACATCAGGCTTCAAATTGTTAGTAAACAATGCAGGAAGCATCTTACTGAAAGAACTTTTTTCTCCTGCTAAATAAGTGTATCTATGAAATCTGGAAAAAAAAAATCTGTATATGGCATAATAGTTATCTCTTCATGATAAAACTCAGTGAAGCAGGTGTATATTGAGAACATCAGATGTGGAGCTGTTTGTTAGAGAGGAAGAGCAATTCCGTGAGAAGGGAAGGCTAGAGGTTGCACACTGTTTAAAACTGTTGCTTTCTCACACCTCAGGAAAACTCCATATGCAAGGCACTGTGGTTTCTGTGCTAAAAGAAATACTAAATCCCTAGGTTTTGTATGTTAGGAGCTGCTTCTTTTTTTGTCATGCCATCTGCATTGATCCATTTTTGCATTTCACAAAGGACTTCAGTGCATTGGAGAGCATGAAGAAAGAACGGTTCTTTCATATTGGAAACAGAAGTCTTTACTTGGTCTTTTTTCTTTTTTTGTTATGTAGTCGTAGTGTAGAAAATCCCATAATAAATCGTTTTTATGGTACAAATAGCAACAAATGTTTATAGAAAATTACATAATTTTGGAGTCTGTTTTTTAACTTTAATTTTCCTTGCTGTTTAACCTACTAAAGCTTCTGGAGGCTGGGAGGAAGCAAAAACGAAAAAAGTAGTGAAATACCTTAACTAAAAATAACATGAGATCTTCTGGAAGATATTTCCAAATTTCCAGGAGTTAGTCTTCCTGCACTTCCTCCACATCAGGAGGAAGAGACAGGCTCTGCTGGAGGCTAACTTGATTGGGTTGTCCTCAACACCTAAAGTTGGAGGAATATTTCTGTTTCTTGTGGCAGTTGCTGTCTGAAGATAAAAACACAGTGTCTGGCACATGCTTTAAACTTGCAAAGTGAGCTGGGCAGAAGCAGGATGGACACTCAACATGGACTTTAGGCGAGGGAGAGACAGAGCCCCCTCCAATGTGGTGGAGTGAAAATAAGGCTTTGAATAGCTGTGAGCTGCACTTCTTTGAACAGTTGATACAAATACCTAGGGAGAATAAGACAGTTCTGTTGCCTCCCAAGCCACATGCCTGATAAATTATTACACTGCTTCATGTTACTGACATGAAACGGGCCCCAGTTTTGTGGTTTACTTTTTGAAGGCTCTGAACTGCGTGAGGTTTACGCTTGCCACCTGTCAATAGTCACCCTGCTGCCATAATTATCCTTCACTCCAGGCACTATTTTTCAACAGGATTTAGAAAAATCCGCCTTAAGCACACATACCTAGGCTATTAGTGCTTTTGGACTGCTGCTGATCTACTTGAACAATTTCCCCAACGTTTTTTTCCTCCTTACCTCCTTCCATGTCTTACCCTACATTGGAACTGTAAGCTCTGAGACAGGTACTATCATTTTGTTCTGTTTGTTCTACCTTGCTTAGCGTAGTGAAGGAACCTGGGGCATCTGGTTGGTACAATCACATAAATAAATGATCATAAAAACCCTTTCTCTGATCCCTGTGTCACAGCCTGTCTCAGCTTTTTTCTGTGGCCTGGGTGTGTTACAGCTGTTTGGAGGGTGTTTTTGATAAAACAGATCACAAAAAAGATGGGTTTGCATATTGTATAAATCCCTGGTGTTCTATACATGCAGAGTGAAAATAACTATTAAGAAGTAAATATTCTCCAGCTGATTTTCTTCCCATCTCTGGATGGGCCTTTTGAAATTCAGCATGAGATTTGAGTGCTTGGCACCTCTTAGAAACCAGGTCATCTTAGTATTAGCATTCAGATGAGCATCCTAATGCCTCAGTCCTTTGAGTTTGCATATTCAGCATAAGCCAGAACACAGAGCTTTTATAGCTCAAATAATCAGGCCAACCCAGTGGTCTGGTAGCTGTTTGACATAAAGAATTTAAATTTCAGGTTCTAAACATGTAGGCATACTGTCTCTGGGAATCCCACAGTGCCAGCACACATTAAGTACATTTAATAGGAGCTCCAGCCAGCTGGCAAAAAAACAAGTGCAGCCAGAGGTCTCCTGAGGATTTTTCTACAAAGAAGATGCTACAGCCTTCTAAACGAACAGAGCCATTCCAAAGCCATGTCATCAAGTATAGTTGGGCTCTACCTTTAGCAACTTCAGTGACCCAAAGTACATAGCATATTTGCATGTGTATACTCTTCTTATTTGCAAGCCAGTATCCAGAGCTGTCTTCTGGTTAATGGCCATACTGTAACAGTGCCAGTGTGCAACCATGTGGTACAAAAGCTTGGATATTTGAAAATTACTACTTTTCTACCTTGTAGTTTTCAAGCTGGCAATGCATAAAGTCTGCCTTCCCGAAGTGATTTTTAACTCATTTAAAAACAACTATCAAATCACAAGGGGTAGTTATTTTCTTGCTAATCTGACAAAGGGTTTTAGTTAGCAAAATTTCCTCATGGTACAATAAAAGAAATACCCTGATAGTAGATTTCCATGATGATAAACTTACCAAGTCACAATAATACTGTTCACTTTTTCTCCTCTGTCCTCCTAGCTGAGCCATTATCTGGACATTGTGGAAGTCAATATTGCTCATCAGATTTCTCTGCGCTCAGAAGCATTTTTTCATGCAATGACCTCTCAGCATGAGTTGCAGGACTACCTCAGGAAAACCTCCCAGGCTGTAAAATTACTAAGAGAGAAAATCTCCAAAATTGATAAAATAATGTGTGAAGGATCGCTTCGAGTTTTAAGACTGTCACTCACCAGAAATAATTGTATAAAAGCATACAATAAACTGAAGTTAATGGCTACTGTACACCAAACACAGCCCACGGTACAGTTGCTGCTGTCTACTTCTGAGTTTGTTGGAGCTTTGGACTTAATAGCAACAACACAGGAGGTGTTACAGCAAGAGCTTCAAGGCATTCACAGTTTCCGGTAGGTGACCATCTAGGAAATTAATAAAATGCAAGAACAGCTACAATGCGTTGAACACATTACGTGGGCTAAAGGGGTTTGGTTTACCTTTGTTCATTCTTGGAGGACATGGTACAAAATGTCAGTGTGTCATCAGCAGTGTGACTAATGCATGTGCCAGAGACAATTTTTTTTTTTTTAGCGGGGGACGAACATCTAGATGCTTTGTACTTCAGTCTTGTCTACAGGTGGTTTAGGGATGCAGAGATGAGAGCCAAGTAGTGGCTGGACCTTCACCTTGCAGGGCTTGTAGCCCGCAACTGAGAGATGTTTTCCAAGTGCTTGTCTGCAATCCTCATGCATGCAGTACTCCAGAGATACAGTTCTCGCTACGCAGGTCCATGCTGGGCCACTGTCTTCAGTGACTGACCTAGGCATGTGGTATTACAGGAATACACACTGGCTGTGTAGTGAGTAGGTCGGCCTCCAGCCTGTGCTTGCACTGGAAGAAGCTTTGCAAGGAAAAGTGCAAAGCTGTCAAATGATGGCTCAGAATGTGGTCTGGTGGGTTGTGTTCAGCCATGTCTGCTCCTGTGGACAGCTGCATTTACAGTGGCCAGGAGATGCTTCCTCTTACTCCTTCAGAGACAATTTCTATGGCCTGCTGAAGTTGGGAAGGGTAGCAACAGCAGGAAGATGCTGCCCAAGCTGCTCTTGCTACTGTTTTTTCACCCGTGTTTGCTACATTGATGGGAAATAATGTGTCCAAGGTCCTGTGATGGCTGCTTCTATTAATAGTGGATGCTTAGAGCTCCACTTGGGAGATGCTGCTGCACTTGGCAAGGCCCTCTGTGATATGCAAGAGTAAAACTACAGTAGAATCCTTTTATCTTATCTAAAACAAGCTATCTTAACAGTCATACAGTATAAAAGTGTCACCTGCAAAGCTGCCACCATGGTGTGATGCTGACAAAGTGCTCTGAGACTTGTATCAGCCTGTTAAGGAGAGATACACTTAAAAACACAAAACTAAGTTGATTCTGGGTTGTGTTTTTTTTTGTTTTGTTTAGGCATTACATGGTACCTGCAACCTGGTGGTTCTCAGCTTGCATAATAAAAACATGGCTGTTTTTCAATAACTAACATGAATGTTGAGAACTTCATATGCTTACTACTCTTGCCTGCTTGTTCAGATGAGCTCCTCTTCTAACACCCCTTCTAGCTGGTTTGGAAAAAGTAAAATTTTATGTAGAAAAGATATCAGAAAAAATATTTTTTTCAAAAGTTGAATTTAAAAAATGCTTTAGAAAGACCTAATAAACTCTTGGGAGGAAAGTTGTTAGAACCTGTTAGTCTTTCTCTTTTAACTCAGATGGTCCACCATCAGCCACCTCAGTGCAGTTTCTTCCCACTTTACTGTTCCTGCTCTCAACCACTTGATTTATGGTGCCCCGCCCTTCACAGAGTCACATTTGCATTTACGTTGATGATAGTGAATGTACTTCCACAACTCTGTGACATCATCGATCAGAATTGGTTGTGTTTCACAGTCAAGTAACCTCCATGCTACGTCAGCAGAAAGTGCAGTTCTGTTGTCATTGGGAAGTATATGTGAAGTCCTAAGACTGGGCCATTATTTTAAAATGGCACTCAGATGTGAAACATACTTACATACTTACATTTGTCTGTAAAAAGTGATTTCTGTGAATAATGCTCAATTGGTTGGTTTGGTAGAGTTAAAAATAGTGATGGAAGTAGGAAATGTCCCCTCTGCTTTGGATATTGAAAGTTCAGAAAGGTGAGTTAAATGCAACCTAAGTCATCACCCCCACCAGAGGAGATACAAGTGCAGTTAAGAAGCCCAGCACAATTGTTACCAAGTCTGAGAGTGGCCTGTGTGTGTAACGTGTCTGGAGAAATAATGTGCAGTGGAAAGATGGCGATCTTGATAAAACTTCACAGTAGAATGTTGAGTTTTTAAAAATAGGTAAAATAAAAAAGAATCTAAATTGATACCATACACAAATACTTCAGCTTTTTCCAAGAAATACCGAATGGTTGTTCTTGCTTTTGTTCTGATTGTCAAGTGAATTAAAAACCTGATTTATTTTAAGAAGATACTAACTTCTAAATCAGTAGCTAATTTATTTAATTAATTAGTATTTCTCTTTTTTGCCCTTAAATAATTTGTATATTTTTTAAAAAAACCAACAAACAAAACATTTGTTGCTTTAGTGCTCTAGAGGGCAGCCTGTAGAATTTGCTTTTGAACTGGCAGCTTTAAATTGAGTCATGTGGTGGAATCATTCAATGTAAAGCAGTAAGAAAACTCTTTAGATCAGCCATATACAAAAATTATTCTCTTGACATCCTATATGTAGAAAAAAACCATAATTTCATTCCAGTTATAGCAAAAAATGAAAGCCGTGCCGTGAAGTAGTAGATTGGTGTCTTTAAACTAGATTAATATCCCCAGTGACTATATGTATCAGTCATAACTATTATTGTTGCTTGCAGCTGCTATAGGATAGAATTAAAGTTTTGGAGCTCTTTAACCTTTTCAAGTTAATCTTTTTAATTTTACAAAAAAGCCCTATGTGTTAACTAAATTACAAATCTGGCATTTTTTTCGCAGTCCTTGTTGGTGATGGAATCTGGAGATTTTTTTTTTGCACAGGTATGCTGGCAAACCACAAATGCCTGGTAAAATAGTTCTCATCTGTGTTATTTTAAAATAATTTTTACCCCGCTCTCATAATTTTATACAAGAGAGTTGTAGAATTCAGACTGTGAAAGGACCTGTTGTGTGACTGGCATTGCTTAAGAGTTCATTGCCAAGGTGTTTTGCTGGAGTATGAATTAAGGTTTGACTTACTCCTGCGTGCTTCAGGGTGGAGCAATTGTTTTTGTTGTTAGGGGCTAGAACATCTCAGGTGAAGTGTCAGCAAGAGCTGAGAACTCTTGTTGGACATTTCAATACTTGAGGTTGGAGAGGGCAGGTTATGTTGTGTTTCAATGTAGTTAGTTAAGCACAGTTACAGAAATAGTGTACCGGAGAGCATCTTTGTGCTTATCTAAGTAAGAGCCTTTTTGTTGTGGGTATTAGTCCTGCATTAAGTTTTGCAATTTGTCATTACATTGGAGAATAATCCTTAATTTTTTTCTTTTGGGTTTGTTTTGAAATTTCCATGATGCAGCTGGCTTGGATTTTCTCGAGGCCATTTTTGCTGAAATTAGAGATGTGAAATGTGTCAACTGTGTCCATTCCAGCCAATTCTTTACCAACAATTTCAAAAGCAGACATGTCCCTGGTCATCTTAAAATTGAAAAAAATTAATCTGCTTTAACTCAAACCTAGCAAGATTCCTTGAGTTCAGCTCAGCTTGGACCATGTGGCCTTCTGCACAGAGCAGCTAACCCTGGCATCGTGTTACCTCGCACCCTGACACTGACTTTGCCCTACGTGGGCTGCGAGGCTGGATCCTGTGGGCTTTGCACTGGCACAGCAGTCCTTCTGCCAGGGAGTGCTAAGATGTTTTTGCCACTCCATGCAAGCTAATGGTCCAGCTACACCAGTGCTGAATTAAAGCCCGTGAGCCACGCAGGTTTGTCCTTCCTGTTTTGTATTCAGGTTTTTCTAAAGTATCACAGCTTCTGTTAATTCTCATTGGCAAGATGTCTTTTTCCTTTAAATAAAAAAAAAGAAAAAGGAAAAGCAGTCTGATTTGTATAGGTACTTGGTTCTCTCAGCTGTTGGTGCAAGTTGGAAAGCCTGGAGAATTTGGCATCTCTGAAATTCCCACTTTTAATTTTACTCTGCTAAAAGTATCTTAAGCTGTACAGCTTTTCAGGACTGGTCGGCATTTCTGACATTAGAAATTCCCTGGTTCTATATTACAGCAGTCTGCAAAATGTGGTTTAAAATCTGCAATACGTGGAAAAATACTTCATGCATTATTTAGTGTAGCATAAAAATGGCAAGTTTGACAACTCTTCTGTGTTCCCAAAAGCCATCCTGTCATATAAAGCTATTACTGTATCTCAGTCATGTGAATTAAATCTGTGACCACATCAAAAGCTCAAATGTTTGAAGTGGAAGAACTTGTGGGTTAATGAGCTGAGGAACTGAATAAGCAAAATAAGTATTCCTTCTTTTTAACACCTATATACTTACAAGCACTGAATAATCTTGGTGCTGGTTCACTTCATTGGGAAGAGAGGTACTTGGCAACTTCCAAAAAAAGAAAAAGTCCTACATGCAATTTTATTCTCATCAATATTCAAGTCCATATGTTTTCTTGCAAGGTGATGCTGCCTCTGAAAAATGCTGAAAGAAGTGAAAGATGTCATCCTCATTAAGCCAGCATTGATTGCATGGAAATTACCTGCTGGGTGGTTATTTGCTTCAAATGTAATCTAATGATTCATTTTCAGGTTGATTATTTAGCTCATATCTCAATGGCTGTTTTTCTTAGGCATCTTGGCTCACAGCTTTGTGAACTGGAAAAGCTGATAGATAAAATGATGATTGCAGAGTTTTCAACTTATGCTCGCAATGATTTAAATAGACCCCTAGAAGATGATTGCCAAATTCTAGAAGAGGTATGTCTGTTATTTCAGTAAACTGTCTGATGAATATGTTTGCATCTTTAACATACTTAATTAGCACCAACCAATTTGCTCAGGTCCCTAGTAGCAACATTATAATTTTATACTATTTTGCTTCTCATCCAAACCTCCTCCCACCCCCTTTTTCAATTTTTTTTTTGTGCTTGATAAAATGAAATAATTGTAACTAAACTCATGGAACTGCAATCCAGTCCTACTTTATTTTTTCAAAATAATCTGTTCTCTTTTCTCTGATTAAGTGTATAATGAGTTCACTTCCTGAATCTAAACACGTAAGTGGAAAAGAACATGGACTCTCATATCTACTTGCCTGTAAAATTTCAGATTTGCAATGAAAGCTGATAGTTGGATGTTGTTCTCATTCTGTCTCCCTGTGCATTCATGGGTGCTTGTATCAAGCATATGGTTGCCCTCAATACATACTTAATTTGCAGTGTGTGTGATCTTCAGAGGAATATATATATATTTTTTATATCTATTGATCTGAAGATCATAAACATCTGAAAATTAAGCTATTGTGATGGCTTTCTAGCCAGGAAAAGTTTTTTGCTGGATTTTGTCTGTGCTATTTTTCAGTAATTGCTGGAGACTATTAACTGTTGAGTCTTGTTTCATCCATGGGTTTCATGAAATACAGTGAATGGCAATAGCACTTAAATATTCCTGCTTCTGCCCTGTAGTTTCTTCCCACCTCCGTGCTGCCACGTGACAGACTCTCACTTGTGCTGGTGCAATTGTATTTAGTGGCATTCTTGCTCAGGGTAAGGAAATCTTTAGAAATATCCATGTTTTTAAGCACAAGAGGGTGAGCACAACTGAGGAACAGGCATTAAAGGGGCTGGGAGGAACAGACTCTGTTAGCTGGTATTGCCACAGGGAACTTTGTATGGTTGAATTGTGGCATTAGTCTCAAGGCACTAGACTGATCTAAACTGAACTGTTCACCATGTGTTAGGTACATCAGCTTTCTTACTGCTGTGCAATTTCTTAAAATGTTTTCTCATCCTCACCTTGATATTTTTAGTGTGGGGTTTTTTATTTTCTTTTTTCTTCTTGATAGGAGAGACTTGTATCACTAGTATTTGGACTTCTAAAACAAAGAAAGCTAAATTTTTATGAAATATATGGAGATGAAATGATTATTACTGCAAAGAACATAATAAAACAGGTAAGCTAAACACTTCTAACATATATGACAAGGTTGCCTCAACCCCTTACAATTTATTTTTTAAGTACTTAAAAACAACTCTGATTAAGTTTTTTGGTAGGTGATGGTCTCTTATTTAGGGCAGCTGGGCTTGCAGACACTGAGGACTTCCTGAAGCACAGAGGTCTTTTTGCAGACAAGACCTTCTGGAAGGAGTAGGTAGCACAAGTACAGCAGAGTTTTTTTCTTTCTCTTAACACATGGCTTTTCCA
Source organism: Hemiprocne comata (assembly GCA_020745705.1). Classification (NCBI taxonomy): domain Eukaryota; kingdom Metazoa; phylum Chordata; class Aves; order Apodiformes; family Apodidae; genus Hemiprocne; species Hemiprocne comata. The sequence continues at coordinate 66,586,042 of CM036588.1, read as the reverse complement.
AATAGTGTAGTTGTGTCATAATACTGTTTCAAATGAAGAAAAAAACAAACAACCCACACCAATCAACCCCCAGCTCTCCCAAACGAACAAAAAAGTTCTTATGGTAAATAAATACAAGAGAATTAAAAAAATCTTCCCAAATGAAACAAAAATCCCCAGCAAATGCTACAAGAAAATGTTACTTGCCTGAATGTTAGCATGGTCCTAGTCCAGGCGCATGATAAAAGGCTGGAAAGCATCCTTGGCCATTTCTGAGAGAGCAAGGTGAAGTAATGAAGAAGGTAGCAGTACTTGCCTGGGAAAAAAATAAAATTAAAAATTAATCCTTTTCCATACTGCTGTGGTTGTCTGCCATTTGGGATAGTGCATCTGTCTTTTCAAACTAAAAATTTTTGCAGATAAAAACCAACAAATGAACAAAGTTCAGGTTACTTATTTGGGGAAAAAATGCATGGAATATTTTGGACAGGGACGAGGTAGCTTTTGGTTACAAACAAAAACTTAAACTGAACTTTGCTCATGTGTGGTACTTTTCATCTTATTCATCTTGGTTGTTCGGGTTCATATGTGAGAATATTGTGTAAGGGGTGTTTTTCTGCCCTAAAGATATGTGACTATTTCAAGGGTCCCGCTCTGATGTGTTACGAGCCACCTCTGATGTGTGGGAGATAGGCGAGTGGGGGGTTTGTCATCAGGTGAAGACTGTCTCTCCTATCCTTGTAGTATAGCATGCTGTTCAGAGCTGTGTTGTGAACCAGACTAGGAACCCAGCTTTTAAAACTTTGGAAGTTATGTTTTGGTGGATTTTTTAAGGATTGTGTTTTTAGCCAGACTGGCTCCCCAAATCCACTTCACATTGCAGCCCCCACGATTCTGTTGTTCTGGTTGTCCAGGTAAATAACATGGCAGAATTACAAGACAGTGATGTGTGCAACTGCACCACCACTTCTTGTAGGGACTTGGCTATGATGCAAGCCCTTTCTCACTTGACCCCAGAACAATTTAAATCGGGTTAAGCACCCCTGCCCCTGGCTGCTTGTACTTTCCCTGTCTGAAAGCGGTGGGATGCTGGGCTGGGTCATGGCCCTGCTCACTGAAAGCTCAGTGGGGAATGGATGTGAGCACTACTTTCTAGGTGTGCTGTGTTACTGTAAGCCTGGGAAAACACAGGTATATGCAGCTGTGTGCAGCTGCTCCAGGCTTTCACATAAGGCTTAACAAGTTAATAACACCGGGATAAATTTGTTCATTTTCCTGTCTGTCTCCATTGGCTTTTTGCTTGCCTGTATCGTCAGTCATGAGGAGACATTTCTTTCCTTTAAATTCTCAGTTTAGTCAGAAAGTAGGCAGTTAGTACTCCTTGTTTTCTGCTCATTTTTTATCATAAAGTGCTTTTCCCATTCTGCTGGGAATATTTGTCTTTATGTTGTGATTTTTCAGTTGTCACTGCTGCTCAGGAATAGGCAAAGTTTAATCAACTTCTAATGTAAGTTTCTATTAAATAGGGAAAATGGGATCAGAGTATTTCTGTGTGGGTTGTAGAACATGTTTGTATTGTGGCCTAGTGTCTCAACTCAGAGAAATTTTTCCTTTGCAATACAAATTTTTCCAGCAGAAGGAAACTGTTTCCTTCCCACATCTCAAATGTGCTTCCTGTTCAAATGCATTGCTGGGCTGTTTGGCTCAGTACTTCAGTATCTCTTTATTGCCATGTAGGTGAGAGAGCAGATGTTTATAAGCATTGAACACAGTTCAAGAGCAGTGTGTGTTTTTTAAGAAGCTTCTGGTTTGACCACCATTATGCAAAACACAGGTAAAATACATGCAGCTTGAGATGGCAGCCATTGGTCACCGTTTGGATTGTACGTACTCACTTAAGATTAGTTAGAATGCTGCTGACTTACTTGATCAAGTTATGGTTTGACATTTGGGAGAAAACCCCTAATTCAGTCTAAATGGAGTAGATTGTAGCGAGGGCCTACAAGTAACATGAAAAGAGGTGAGCGAATGAATCAGCATAAAACAATAGGTATGTTTGGGATGAAAATCAGTTGTTTTGGAGACCTGAAGAAACTGGTCGCTTTTGTATGTACCAGTTGAAATGTCCTTTAAGGAAAGACCACAGCGTAGCAATGAAGAAATCTAGGGTGATGTGAAGAAATCTAGGAAGATGTGAAGAAGTCTAGGGACAGAGGCAGGTGGTGCCCTGGAGGTGAAGAGGACAGCCAGACAGCAAGTACTATGTCTGCTAGGACAGCAGTTGAAACTGGGTCTGCCCAAAGAGTTGAAAGCACAGGACTGTAGGTGTGTGCTTCCACACTTCCCCTGTGGTGTTTGTTCCAGTGTCAGTTAGTTCCCAAATCCTATATTTAAAGCAGGAAAAAAAGTCAACCAACATTTTCCGAGTCAGTCACTTTGGAAAGGGGAAGAATATTGCTGCTATTCTTAAGTACCTGACCAGAGAGACATTTTTGAAATGGTGCTTAGCATCCATGCTCAAAAGACCAGGTCCCTTTGAGATAGAGCCAGTGCGCTCTCCAGAGCTTAGTACACAGTTGGAAACATTTTGATCATCTGTATTCTGCAAATAGATATTTGGGGGGTTGGTTTTGGGGGTTTATTTTGATTTTTTGTTTGTTTGTTTTTAGAGAACCAGTTGTTAAATGATACAAGTATGTCTTTCATTTACTATTTTACTTTTCCTTATTTAACTTGAGGATATTGTGTATGTTATGAAACTCAGCAGCAGTTAGAAGGAAGCTAAGATTTTGTTTTATTTTGTTTTTTCCCCTTTAAATTTGACAGTGTGTGGTTAATACGGTATCGCAGATAGAAGAAATAGATACAGAAGTGGTTGTTAAGTAAGTATTCAGCCAGATTTTTTTTTTGTGGTGGGTGGGAATAGGAGATGGATGCTTTTTAGCATAGATAAACTTACCATTCTAATTTGTGCTTGAATTTCCCTGTAATTAAGGATTATCCTTCTGTTTCACCTTAAGCCTCTGCTTCTGTCTGCCTTCATGAGAATATTGCATATTCCCTTTCTCATTCAGATTCTAATGTTACCTTAAACTTACCTTTAAAATAAATACTAAAATTCTGTGAATACAACTGCATGAAGCATGAACTATAGGCATGTATCTTGTAACTACTCGAAGGCATTCCCTATTGTCATAATCTGTGATTTTGCATTAAAATGTGTTGGTAGTTTTAGTACCTCTCACATGAATGAGAATAGGACACACCCAGAGAGGAGATCAGACAACTTCAGACCCAAGAAGTGGGTTGGCAGGAACATCACAAAGCCCAACAAAGGCAAATGCCAAGTCCTGTGTCTTGGAAGGAGCAACCTCTGGAGCAAGAGGAGAGACAGGCACTGGCTGGCTTCAGAGCAGGTTTGCAGGGCAGAACCTGGGGGTCCTGGTGCAGAACTGGGTGGCTAGGGACCAGCCATGTGTCCTTGCAGCCGCAGCCTGCACCGTGTTAGCATGGCCAGCAGGTGAAGAAACAAGAAAGATACTGAGATCCAGTGGAAGCCCCAGGGTTGGCTCGTGGCTGAAGCACAGAGTGTAGGAGGGGCAGCCAAGGGAGCTGGGTCCTCCTCCAACCTGGGGAGGGGAGAACTCAGGGGAGAACTGCTCACAGCTACCTCACGGGAGGGTTATAGCAGAGCCATAGACACAGCCAGGCACCTCTTAGGTGTGCAGGGGAAGGATGAGGGGCAATGGGCACAAGATGGAAGATGAGAAATACTAGTTGAATTTTAGGAAAAAAGTGTTTCTTATGAGGATGGTCAAACACTGGAACAGTGACCCAGAGAGGCCGTGGGATCTGTGTCCTGGGACATAGTCAAGCCTTGACTGGGCAGGGCCCAGAGCAACCTGATCTAGTAGGGTCTGCATTCAGCAGGGGTTCGCCAAGGCACTTCCAGAGGTACCAGCTCCAGAGGCCCATGTCAGCTTCTGTTTTTCTGTAGCTCTGATTTATTTGGCTTAGGAAAAGGATACCCCAAGATAATAAAACCAGGCCAGCTGATAAAGTGAGTGGCAGAATCTACATGGGATTCATACGCAGACTGAGAGAAGACCGGGCACGGGGTCATTTTTAAACATTGCATATTTGGTCACCATCCTCCAATTTTTATTATTCTGCAGTTAGGTCCTAACTGTGTATTACATAGTTTAACTTCTGTTCTGTCACTGACTTTTCTGCCCTTTGCCACAAACAGCTGACTTGCACTTTAATAGCAGAAGTGGTCTCATTGCAATGCAACAAAATGGGCTTAGTAACACGGCTTTTGTAACACTTGCAAAATATTCTTGTGTAATTTTTTTTTCACATGAATTCTGAAAATGTTACTAACCCCCCTCCCTTGTTCTAACACGTACTTATTCCAGGGAAAAGAAACTAAATGGTAAATGTGAGGCATTCAGGTTTTTTTGTATGATCTATTTTTATATACCTCTTCCTTCCATTTACACTTGCATACGTTCTGTTGATCATGACTTTTGTTCAGGTGATGTCTATTGTTCTGCCAGATAAAAGTCTACGCAGTTTTCCTTATATTTAGAATTCCATGTAAAGCATGTTTTTTTCTTTATGTGCTAGTAAGCATCATGGCCAGTAAGCATTTGCTGTTTACTCAATATTGCTCTTTTTTTAGGCTTGCAGACCAGATGAGGATGATGAATTTTCCTCAGTGGTTTGATTTACTGAAGAATATTTTTTCTAAATTTACCGTCTTCCTCAAGAGAATAAAGGTAAGACGTTAATTTACCAAGAGCTTCATATAGTTCAGACATAAAATGGAACAAAGTTACTTTCCATTTTAAGTCTTAAGGTGTTGGTTTTGCTTGTAGATTTCGAACCTTTGATTCAAAGAAGGATATGTGAATATCAGCATCCAGGACAAAAATGATTATTGCTTACAAATAGAACAGTGGGAAGGAGATAATACCAATTGTTGCATGATTACATCATTTCAGGCTGCTAGGGATTAGGACAGAACTTTTGTCTGTGTTAGGTTGCTCCAGATGAGGTTTCTTTCATCACTTTTAGAAACATCTGATAGTGGTTACCGTCAAAGACAGATGGATCTGCCTCTGAATGCTAATTACACAGCAGAAAACAAAGTAGTTTAATTTTGTGGGTAAAGAAAACCTCTTTCTAGCACAAGCTCACGGAATAGGATTTTGGGTTTTTTGTAATAAAAGTTATATTTGATTCTAGGCAACGTTAAATACTATCCGTAGCGTGGTTTTCTTGGTTCTAGACAAGAACCAAAAAAACAGAGACCTGGAGGACACCTTACGAAAGAACTCCACTAAAGACAGTATGGTGGACACGGAAGTGGCTTACCTGACTCATGAAGGCATGTTTATCAGTGATGCCTTCAGCGAAGGGGACCTCCCGCCTGTAGCAGCTGACACCACTACCTCTCAAAGAAACACTTCCCCAAACAGTGAGCCCTGTAGCAGTGATTCGGTCTCCGAACCAGAGTGCGCTACCGATTCCTCCTCCAGCAAAGAGCAGACATCTTCTTCTGTTACTCCAGGGGGAGTAGAGATGGTGTAAGTAAATGCGCTGCCTGTCTCAGCTTTGCAACGTGTCAGAAACAAGGTGTGAGGTGTTTCTGGTGGTACAGTACAAAAATTACTTTGGACAAATGTGTTTTTCTAGGTAAGTGGAGTGGAATGGCTCTCCACCATTGCCCCTAGAGCCTGCCATCAGACTGCCCTGTCCTCAGCTCACCTTTTTTTCTTTTATTTGCCTTGCTTTCAGCTCTGTGTGTAGTGGTATGGATACTGATGGTTTCACTTCTTAGACTAAAGGGCCCTTTCTCCATCCATTCTCTTCTGTAGAGAGCAGGAGAGACACAAGTCTAGCCTACATGAGAGACAGTTTGTCATGCCTTTAGCAGGCAGAAGCATCTCTGTTCCCTGTTCATGTTCCCTATGGCTGTTTTTTTCTGTTTATGCTGGCTTCACAGACCATAACTTGATAAATTCTAGAGAAAAATGTGCTGTTTATTGTAAACTGTTTGGCTTGCATAGTTAAATAAATCCATCTCAATGCTTTGGTAACATAGGCAGTGCTGCCACGTGGTGTTCCAGACTCTGGAGTTGTAAACTTTTCGGAATGTTTTTTTATGTATTCCTTATGGCTGGAAGTAAGAGCTACATTTTTAAAAGAACCAGGCATTGTGTGGGACTCAGACATGAGCCACTGCAAAAGCCAGCATGTCTGGATACAGAGCTCGATGAAGCAAAACTGAAATACCACTTGTTAACCCTGCTGAAAAATGGAAGATAGCAGGTGGCCTGCTCGCTCTAGCTGATGGGTGCTCAAGTGTCTGTACTTGTGTATTTAAGCAGCTGTCAGTTTTGATGGAGACCTTCTCCCTGAAATCACAGTGGTGGCTGAAGGAGATAGTTTTAAAATAAATATGCTGTGCATAAAACAAATTCAGGCCTCTGTATGTCCAAATATCTGTAAGAGAAATGCAATGCGAAGAGGAGTCCGGGGTGACAGTGAGGAGCAAGGAAGGAGAAGAGGGTTGGATCTGAACTGGTCTGGTGCACTTTGCCAAGTTTGCTAAAAATATACAACCCAGCTAGAGTTCTCAAGCTATAAAGTTGTTTCTGAGGCTGGTTGCATAACTTTGTTCTAAAATGAACTTGTTTCATCCATCTTCTGGTTTTCTTTATGCCTCTGCTTGGAGCAGGCTAATAAAATTGCACAGTTATAGCAGTGTTAGCCCAGCTGCCGCTCTGCAGCGTCCTGGATTTGTGCTCTCCTCTCGTGCTGTCAGTCCCTTGAGCAGCCACACTGGACCAAAAGGCTGTTACCTTAACTAATTGGATGAATGGCAGAGCTGTGCTATGGGCCAACCTTAAAACAGTAGAGAAATCACAAAAGGGTTTTTAAAAAGCACCAACTTAGGAATCTGAAGTCTAAAGAGCTAATAGAGTGGCAGCCCATAGATTAAGGTGGTGGGGAGTGCAGGATATCTATTTTAGGCCTTACACTTCAATTTGAAGAAAAATCCTGTGTTTTATCTGTCATATGCTTGTGATGTGTGAGTGTTTCAGGAGCTGGGTAAATTTCAGCTCAGTAAATGTTAATATTTATTGTATTGGTAGTGGCTATATCATGTTTTCTCTTAGAACCTTACTAGCAATTAGAATGTGGATTTAAAACAAAAGGATGTGCAGTTAGGCATTTCCTTCTTGCAAGGGCTGACATGACACTGACAGCAGCTTAGAACCCATCTGCACAAAGTGACTTTGATTAACTGACTGTCTGCATTTGACAGTTGCTGCAAGGCTCTTTCCTCCTTCAACCTGTGAGCAGAAATACTGGCGTTTTTTTATAAATTGACGCTCAACCAACTGGTTCTGTCATTTGTAGGATCAGTGATGACATGAAGCTGACTGACCTGGAACTGGTCAGGCTGGCAAACAATATCCAAGAGTTACTTTATAATGCCTCTGATGTCTGCCATGATCGTTCAGTCAAGTTCCTCATGGCAAGAGCCAAGGTAAGGAGCTTGGGTCAGACTGCTGTTGGTGTCTCATCCGTAATGAGAATTTACTCCCAACTTACTGGTTTAATGGGTGGGAGTTCTGAAATGCCATTCTCAATTGAAATTAAGTAACTGTTCCTGCTGCCACAGATGCTCAAAGTTAATGCTCAGAGTACACAAATATTAACATGTCATCATCGTGTCATTGCAAGGCAATGTGGGTTTCTGCTACTTTTGTTTTTTTTAATATTCTGACTTGCTGTCTTTGAAGCTCCCTGCAGACAGTGCTGACCTATGACACGTTAGCTGCTTGCACTGCAGTCTGCCTTATCTGTCCCATAATGTGCCTCTTAAAATACTAGTAGCCCTCAGACATGCCAACTAGTTATTTCTTTACATCTCTGAATTTTTGTGGTGTTAGGTCTCCTTACAATGGTTTTCTTTGCATATAGGATGGCTTCCTAGAGAAGCTGAATTCCAACGAGTTTGTTGCTCTTTCTTGCTTGATGGAAGGCTTCATCTTAGATACTGAGCAGATCTGTGGCAGGAAAAGTATGTCCTTGCGAGGAGCACTTCAGAGTCAAGCCAATAGATTTGTGAATAGATTCCATGAGGAGAGGAAGACGAAACTAAGGTATCTTTGGGTAGATCTTTGTCTTCTCGCATGAATAATTAAATCAGTCTTTTGTTGCCAATACAATCTTTTGTTGCCTAGAACACTAGAGAGCCAGTTGTACTTGAGAGAAGGGGATGAAAAAAACTATACTAAAACCTGATTTTTTTCAATTGGCTTAGACTGTTTTCTTCAAACAGTCTAAGTCTTCAACTTAATTTCTTCAAACTCGATTGTTCTACAGTTACCTAAATAAGGACACTAATAGCTACAGGAAACTGATACTGAGGACAGGATTGGTCTATCTCAGGGGTTAAGTAACTTCAGGATTATTCACTTCCAACTGTTAAAAAAAAACCCAACACAACAACAACAAAAAAAAAACCAAAAAAACCCAACAAAAACCACACCCATACCCAACCCAAAAACCTCCAACAAAAACAATTAAAAGAAAAACCTAAACCCTATGGGGAACAGCCTTCCCAGCAACATGCATCAAGTGTTTTTGCTCTCATCCATCAAGAGCTCTTAAAATTCCAGTATTTACTCATTACTTCAGTGGCAGTGATCTCTGGTCTCATAAGGATCTTGGTTGCCTGGTTGTCTTTTGTCCTCTGTGATAGATTGAGTGAACAAATCGTGAGATCTCTAGGCCAACACAGTGTTTTTTCTGTTTTGCTACTGTGAATTGTTAGACACCTCTTTCTAATGAAGATGAATAGTAAAACATTTTGGGCCACTGGCTTTTTAAAAATTACTTTAGTTTTGTTTCCATGGCATTAGAGGCAGGTGAAGTGTCAAGACAAGGCATTTCATTTTCTCAGCCTCCTCTTTTGTGTTTATAACTAGCCTCCTTTTGGACAATGAGCGCTGGAAGCAAGCTGAAGTTCCTGCTGAGTTTCAGGATCTTGTCGATTCAGTGTCAGATGGCAGAATTTCTCTCCCTGAAAAAAAGCCAGCAGGTGTGTATCTTGCAGTCCTACTGCAAACTGAACTTATTATCAGCTAATTCTACTGTTAACTGTTGATGGACGTATTCTGATGTCACTCTTGATAGGTGTTTGCTTGCTGTCTTGTGGAGGCATCAGAAGAAAGTTTAGACCTTTGTTTTTTTAATTGTTGTCTGTTACCAGTGTTGAAATTTCTTGTGCTGACCTTGAAAGATTCATTTTTTGGAAACTCATATAAGTGTTAGCACAGGGAGGGAGTGAACTGCTTTTTTGTACAAGTATTCTCAGTCTTTCCCCAGAACACACCGCTGCAGAGGAGCACGTGTATGTTCTGAGCCCCCCTTGTGTTAAACAAAGCTTGCTCCTTCCCACTACTTCATCTGCCAGTTGTTCAAATGACAACCAGCATGCTATGTGGCTGCTCACAGAAGTGAAAACTTGTGTATGTTCAATTATTTACCTTGCCACAGAAACCTCGTTTGACCTCAGACAAGTCACTTTTTTTCTCCTCGTGCCCTATTCCCCTCTGTGCAAAATGGGAATGCATAATGCATTCTTACCTTGTGGGGATACTCATCCAGTGTGGCAGTGATGAATGTGTATGAACAGCTAGAAGAGGAAAAAAAATGTACAGAGAGGGGAAGGAAAAAGGAATATAGCAGATACAGAGAGTACATTAGGCAATAGTCACTCCAGTTACGGAACACAACACCAAATATGCTCATCAGTCATTGCTCTTAAAATAAGCTCTTGCCACATCCTTGAAGAAAATAGGAAACAAATAATTTGAGAATGTATAGTAGAAAACCTAGTGACCTTTTCTGCTTTTCTTCTTCTATTTTTAACCTGTTGTATTTGAAGTTTCTAAGTTCATAATGACTGTGGGACTTGGGGGATTTTTGATCTAAAATCCCAGCAGATGATAAAGTAACTTTATGGGTGGTAATAATAATGATAGATGACCAACTATATAATAAATATTGTAAAAGAGAGCAGTGCTCCAAAGATTGATTGTGTTTTTTTCAAGCCTTAGCAAGAGAACACTAAAGGTTTAGAAACTAGCATTTGTTGGTGCTTGTTTTTAGTTCAACTCATCCATCTTCCTTTCTTGCTAAAATGTCTAGCTACTGAAGAAAGAAAGCCAACCGAATTCCTTATTGTTGAAGGACAAAAATATGCAACAGTTGGGTAAGATGCACTCTTTTCTCTTAGCAGTGGGTTAGTTGGCAAGAACTTTTGAGTAGAACTGTGAGGAATGCTCACAGCTTTGGCAATCTTATTTAAATAAAAAAAACCCTCTCTGTTCACAGACTAGTTTCTCTTTAGCTCCCAAGCAGTTATAAAATACTGCAAGTTGTTCTTTACATTAAAAACCTGTTTCTTCTCTGGGTGTCTAGACCAAAATAGATTATTTCATTTGAATGTGTTTTCTCCAACTTTTTTGTGAAAACACATAGTCACAAAAATACGGGTTTGTCTTCAAAGGACACTGTTTTTTCTTGCAATATAGGTTATCTCCATGAGTAAAAAATACATGACTCCACTACTGAATGATTGCTTATCCAATTCAGAATAAGGAGTAAGAAAATAAGATGTGGGTTATCTCTGAAGCTGCATACGCTGTTTCTTTGTATCCTGATTGCTTTGGATTGGAAAGTGGTTTCTTAGAGCTGGTTATATCAAAGACATTTTAAAATATATGATACTCACTTCTTTCATTTAAAAGCATGCTGTGTTTCCAAGGACTGAGGGTTTAAGCATTAAATATACATGAGAGTGTTTTTAGAGAGGGAGTAAAACCTGAAGATCTCACTCCCCGGAGTCCTAACATCAATTTACCCCAAACTTAAAAGTTCTGATTTACATAATATCTTTGACCAGCTGTCATTTAGCGAGTTGCTTCGTGATGATGTGTCATTGTTCAGTTAGAAGCAAGCTGATGGCTCAGAACTTTTGTGCCAGCCAAGTGATACCACTGAAAAAGAGCATTTCAGGTCAAGTAGGAGCATTTGAACCTGCTTTTTAAAGGATAAAGTTTACTTAATAGATTCTGTGTTGGATAATCCATCTCTGCTCATTTGAGACTCGTTATATTTAGCTTTGTGAAACAATGTCATCTTCATGATGGTGCAAATACTTGTTTAAATTCTGTGCACTTCTGTGAACAGTTTAATTGTATTTAATCAAATTAAATGCATTCATTAAAAAAAACCCCTAGATATTCCCCTAAAATCTCCAGGTGTTTATTTTTAGTTCATTGTTCATTATCTTTCTGCACTCTACTGCTTAAAGAACGGTTGTATTTTTTTAATTGTTAGAGTATATGCTCTGAACATTTGATCTTGCTTTCGTTTTCCTGCCTTCTGTATATCTGAATGCAAAGAAACATACCTGCTCTATGTGGAGCCTTCCTAATTCCATCCAGTAGCTCCCAAATACTGCAATCCCTACTGAATTCAGAGAACATGGCAGGTGTTGAGCATCTTTAAATATTTGGTGCTGTTTCTTCACAGCTGCCCTCAGTCTTTATGACCTCTGGCATATTCATTACATTCTTCTAAATGGTGGTTGTTGTCTGCGTTCTGTGGATTTTTATACTTGCTCAAAGTTGGCCTGAGTTATACAGTAGTATAAGACAGGAGCTTTTTTTTTTGTCCCCTGCCAACACCTGCATGGAGACTTCTAGTTCCACAGCAGCTGTTTGGGAGATGAAAAAGTTATACCAGTGACCCTTAGAAATTTTTTCTCATATTAAGTACTTTTCCACACATCACCTTGTGTAATGGGTATTCTTTATAACCATCTTTATGTACATCTTCTTTTATCTTTTTCTTCTTCAGATCAATTAGTGGGTTTATTTAATGCTATAGTCTCTAGCATTAGGTAGTTTCCTATCAACATGACTGGCCTGTGTTTGATTTTTCAGCATCTTCTGTGCTCTGAGATAACATATTTGGTGTTTCCTCTCTTGTAGGACAGTATTGCTGTTAATAAGAATAATCCTTGAGTACTGCCAATGTGTGGATAACATTCCTTCCATCACCACTGACATGCTTACCCGCCTGTCTGATTTACTGAAGGTATGATCCAAATGTACCATCTGTGCTAATGAGGGGTATTGGGGCAGAGAATGTGTCTTACTCTCTGTAGTGCTTCATGTGCTTTTATGTTTTCATATAAATGATACAAATTGTCTAGAAATTATTGTGTTTGTTACTGTGCCATAAGGTAACCTTTTAAGCTAAGGGCATTTAAGATGCAATTTGTTGCGTTGAGTTAAGTTTGGGAAGGCTGTCTGTCTTCTTGTTCACCTGGAATATCGGAAATCCCATCTAGTAGTGCTTGTCATAGCTGCCTGTCCTTCAGGCTGGATGTAGGATTAATGCTGGTGAAGAAATGCCATAGAGATATATCTATATTCAGGAAGGAAATGAGTCTCTTGGTGTTTACAAGTCAGTAGAAGTGTAGTCAGTTGAACCATGAAAAATAGTGTGGAATGAAGCTTCAGTTGTAAAACATAAAGATGATGAAAGACTGGGACCTTTTTGCCATTTATTTCTCACTAGAGAAGAGGAAAGCTGGTAAAGCACAGACACTGCAAGGTAATAAAAGTAAACAATAATAAAAGGTGCACATGAATACACCTTAAAACTGTCACACACACACACACACACACGCATATATATAGGCTCCAAAGCCTAGCGGTTAATTTATTTAAAGGTTTTCACATGTATCTTTGCCCACAAGGGTTATATCAGATATTGGAGTTCTGAACATAAGCATAATTGATAAAAGATTAACAGATTCTACTCTCCAAAAGTATATTTTATGTAAGTTGGGGGACAGCGGAGGAGTGGAGGGGCAACACACCCTAGGATATAGGCCTTTAAATAATCTTGCTGTTAGTAGTTTTTACTTGAATAACCAGATGCAGGAACTCTCTCCCCTGCAATCATCATTCAGATTCATCCACAAACCTTCCCCTTTGGAAGCAGTATCCAAGGCAAATCAGTCAGTCTGAGATTGGGGGTGCTGCTCTTCACCTCTCATTCTCCAGCTGCTGCTGCACTCTAGTCTCACAGCACTTTTTCACAGGCAGGCAGAATAGCAGCAGGTGCTTCAAACGTGGCCAGATTTGCGTCTCTGTGTTACTTCTCTCTCCTTACCATATCTTGTTATGATTCTGTATAATTTATGTTCAATTTCTTGATGTTCAAACACCATGTGCATCTTCATTATTGTATTTTATATTTGGCAGCAAGGTGCCATCAATTGGAGAGATTACAAAAGCAGCTAGCAAAAACAAAAGCTCACTTACTACCTGATTACTTATTATTAGTGATCCTTGCAGGTCTTACACTTTGTTTGACAACTGTCTGAGCTAGCAAGCTTTGAAAGTAGCAATGACTAGTCTTTGTTGCGATGGAAACTGCAAAGTGTTCCCAGGTAATGAAATTCCAGGCAGTTTTGAACTTGTGGCTACAACCAGTGTCAAATGACACCTGTGTGTCATGGACAAAAAACCCATGATCACAGCATTACTGGAGTTGTGTAGTTGGTGCAGAGAAGAGGCTTGCAGCCATGGCGCCAGAAAGCAGAAATGCTTTCCTCCAAGCAGTCACAAGGAGGGGGTGTTGCTCTTTTAATGTTTCAGGCATGCTGCTTCATCGCTGCTTTGTCTGCAGCAGGCTGCCTGGTAACTGATATCCACGAAAGGCAGGGAGAGAGTTCGAGTGCCTCTCGTCCTTTATAGCGCATGTTTCTAATGGTCTGCCACACAGTCAGTGACTCGCTGCTAACCTGAGCTAAATACCTCAGAGGAGATGAGGCTGTGTAGGCTCTGTGTCTTTGGCTCAGTGGATCTGCTTCTGAAGTCTACCAGGAGGCGTAAGAAAAGGTCTTGCTTTTCAGAAGGAGGTGAAGTGAATGTTAGACAGTTTCAGACCCCGACTTCTGTCTGAGAGTAGAGTATATTGTGCCCCTCTCAGGTCAGGGGCCCCACATAGCTCAGGTTCATTTGTGGCACTAGGTCTGGGTTGCTTTTCTGGCCCCGAATACACCACCCTGGCAGCCCAGAGTGGGTGTGTGGGGTTCACTATCCTCTGTGGTCCTGGGTTTTGTGACTGACTCCAGGCAATAGTCAGAGAAATCATTTTCCTGGTTTTATTCAAGGACGGTTGAATTCTGGGTTTGTTCTTACATTCGTGTGAAGCAAGACCTGTGAAACAAGTTTCCCTCCGCCCCCCTCCCCCCCCCGCAATGATCTCTATGTGAGGGAAATCCGTTGTGTTGCAGACACAAGCTGCAGGGCAACCTTGTTACAATTTCTTCTAGCTCTTTCCTCAAGTGCCTGAGAAGGGGTCAGCTCTCTGGAGGTTTTGCCTCCCAATTTCCACCCCAGTGTTAACAGGACAGTTCTGTTCAAACATGAGTCTTGGGACTTCTGCTCTCCATTCAGTGCAGGAATTAGGGACAAAAGCAATGGCTCCTCTGTCTCTACGGTATCACCCAAGTCAGTCTAGAATATCCGGTGTCTTCTGCCAGGGGCAGAGTTCCAAAATAAGACAGAATATGCTAGCAGGAACTGTCTCACTGTCCAGAGACCTCTGCTGACCTGAGTGCATTTTCATGATAACTGGAACCAAGTTAGGAAGATCAAGTCGTGAGTCATCCAGTATAACTGCAATTCTTACAGAATTGGTTTTTTGACACGCGTAACATCATCTGTGCATCATTGCTAAATTTCAGTATTTTATAGTGTTACAAACACTGATTCAGCCACCTCAGCAGCAATGAGTTTCAGTGTTTTCAAGTTTTCTTTAACATCAGCAGTAGGAGAAGGTCTAGAGCCAGAGCAGGAATTTGTTTGTTGATCTTTTCCATTCTGGTATTACACTTGCCTACTCTATGTGGGAAAACTAGTGAGATCCTTACACTACACTCCATCTGAGGTCCTGGTTTGAGAGGTATAATTTATAGATTCGTGGTACAAAGCTGCTGTTGTGTATGACTTTTGAAGTAAGGCTGAACATACCTAGTCTGCAGCAAGTCTGACTTGCTGCTTTTTTTCCATGCTGAGAAAAGCCTTACCCAAGGGTCTTGTAGAGAAGCAGAAATTAGTCCCGGAATTGAAATCACAAAGTAGCTGTGTTTTAATAGCAGAATTTCTGCTTCCCTGTACTGAAATGCTGCCTTGAGTGCTTCAGCTTAAGGTAAAGTCAAGAAATACTACAGGCCACTGACAGCTAAGACAAGTGATAAAGTTCTTTTTGTCTTTCTAGTCAACAGTTATTGGACTACTTTGTACTAAGGAGTATGTGAAACTGGTACTGGCCTTCATAATAATCTATTAATCTTGCAAAATTATATTTATGGCGTTTCTAAACTGTGGCTATGTGTGGTTGTTGAAGAGTCAGCATGCATTTTCACTGCCTTTTTCTTGCTCACAGTATTTCAACTCTAGAAGTTGCCAACTAGTGCTTGGAGCTGGTGCATTACAAGTTGTTGGTTTGAAAACAATCACTACAAAAAACCTAGGTATGGATTTCTATATTTAAAATGTCAAAGCTTGTTATTCTGCCTGTTAAAAAAACAAACAAAAAACCCTAAACATTTATGGTAATCTATGTTTATGTTATGGTGCTGTGTGTAAGAAGGTGATAAGATCTTGCTGGTTGGGGCGTAAAAAGTATAAAAGCCAGTGAATTGTCTGATTAAGGGGTGCACTAAAATCCATCAAATTCCTTTGCTGTCTACTGGATCACTTTAAATATAAAGCTTGAGTGTGTTACATGAAGGAAACTTAAGAACAAATATACAGGATAGCAAGTTCTCCATGAAAATGTTTGGACTGGAGGACAGTGTAGTTACGGTCTCAGCAGTGGCTTTGGCACGCTTGGGAGCTGCTTGGTGTTCAGCTCTTGAGACAGGAGGTAGGTAGGTAGGGGAATGCAGCCCAACCCCTGTCTCCCCATGCCTTTTGCTGAGCTGTGCAGTCCCATCTGCCCTGTGGGGCCGTGTCCACACGCCGCTCCTGCGGGTTATGACCGCGTGTCAGGAACTCACAAAGTGATTTCTGTGGGTGGCTCTGAATTTGGAGAGTCAGTCTCTGTGTGGCTGAATGTCCTGGCGCAACCAGGTAACTTAAGGCTTGGTGTCTGCGTGCTGTATCCAAACTATGATTTGGGCATTAGAGTTTCTCCTTTTCAGTGTGCAGCTGTTTAGCTGAATTGCCAGCACCAAATTACCTGCCAGGATTGGTTTAGCTGCTCTGAAAAGCTGGGGAGGAGAACTAGGTGCCCAGTTCCGTGCTACAGGAAAGCCTGAGACGCTACTTGAGACCTCCAGTTTTGAGCTATATCCTGAAATTAAGTGCCTTTGGTTGATGAGTTGAAGCAAGTGTTTGAACTTGCAGTTCCCATGTTTCAGGGTGTCCTGATTACCAGTCTGCAGTTCCCTTTTTTAAAGGGAGTAGCTTGAGGAGGATGGGTTGAGAGGCTTCCCCCCAAGAGGCCATGGGCCCTAGTGTTGGAGCAGACACAAGTGAGCAGAAAAAGCTGGGTTGTGCCTTTGCCCTAAAAGGCTTGGCTGGTGTGGTGACCGTGCTGGCACCACCATGTGTCCTGCTGCCAGCTCAGGCCCTGTTGGACATAGGAGAAGCTTGGTTTTGGAAATCCTGCTGGCATCACAGGCAGGAGCAGTCTCTGGCCAGCTCAGCACTGGCATGGCAAAGTGTTTATGTACACCTCCTGCAGAAGAAATATTGATGGCTGGAGAATGTGACTGCTGAGGTTAGGTAGCTGATGAGTCAGGTCTTTTGAGGTCTCTCTGATGTCTGCATGTGCTCAGGGCTCAAAATGTCAAGTAGACAGTTAAAGCCTCTTGTAAATTTAGTCCCTTATCCTGTATCTTACAGAAGCTGGGTGTGAATAGCCAGGTACTAGTCTGGGGTCTTCATTGGGTGGGGTTTCCCAGTGGAAAGAAATGCTTACTTCTGTTTGTTGTGGGTTGTTGTTGTTGTTGGTTTTGTTAAATTGTGTCAGATCTGTTGCTTATGTTAAAGGAGATACAGTCTATACAAAATGTCTCTTCCTGTGTAATAACAACTTTATTTTTCTTTCCCTCTCTCACTTCTGGATTTACAGCCCTTTCTTCACGTTGCCTACAGCTAATCGTACACTACATTCCTATTATCAGGGCTCATTTTGAAGCTCGACTGCAGCCGAAGCAGTTTAGCATGCTCAGGCATTTTGACCACATTATGAAGGTAATTCTTCTGGCATTTCCTAATTAAACACAAAGTTCTGCTTTTCAGTTGTGCTCTGAAGAATATGAATGCCATTAGATAGTAAATAAAACCTGCTTTCTTCCATTACAGGATTATCATGACCACGTAGCTGAAATTTCAGCAAAGCTTGTTGCCATAATGGATAGCTTATTTGACAAACTACTATCCAAGGTAATGATTTACGGAAATAATTACACACTCAGTAAATTGCAATGGGAGGTCTCTTTGTATACAGTCTAGATGTTTTCAAATGGTGTCTTGAACTCTCCTAATCAGGACTTGTTTGAACTCCTTTAAACTGTATAAACACAAAGCTCTGTGCTGTACTTGCGAATATGTTTTGGTTTAACGTTCACCACCTGGGTGTCATTCACCATCACCCACACCAAAAAAAGAATTGCTCGTTTACTCCTTCAGCAGTAGCAGAAATGCTTTGGCTGGCGCAGATGCTCTGGTGTTCAGAAACTGAAGTGGTCTTCTACCCTCAGCAGTTTAATCCACTGACAGTGCTTGTCTGCAGTTAGGCTGAGCTGGTTCCCATTTCCTGCTCTTCCTGACAGTGCTTCTTTGGAAATAGGGGGGGTGTCATTTCTTGCAGCTGAGGAGACAGCAAAAAACTGCTGAGGAGGAAGAGTTCTTGGAGGGGAAGAACCAGCCCAGCTCTTAGTCTGAAGGCTTGAGAGCCTAGAGGTCTGTGCTTAGCAAGTTCCTGCTGTGTAGCAGCATTAATAGCTGTCCCACGAAGTGCTCCTAGGGTTTTTTGGGTTTTGAACACTTGTCAGTGGAACAATTTGGTCCTCAGCTGGATCCACTCACTCTGACTCACCTCGAGGAGGAATAGACTGACAGAGGCTGATCCAACATGGGACCTCCTGGGCCCTCAGATCTGACAGATAAAGTACATGAGCTTTTAAAGTTTAGTGTTTTGCTTTGGATCTTATGCTCTTTAAAAAAACCAAATCCAACAATCAAACAAAACAAACAAACAAACAAAACAAACAAAAAAAAAACAACAAAAAAACAAGCTGTTTGATAAGAGAGATAAATTAATTCTTTAGTGACAGATTTGTTGATTGGCCTAGGCCAACCTCTTCCTAGTGGGAACACATGAGAAGCACAGCGTCCCCCTGGTGGAGCACAGGTTGGGGACAGGCTGATAGGGGCTGCAGTGAGGTGGCTGTAACAGGCATCATTTCTGTCTTCCTTGCTGCTTCGTTTGTCTTATTGTTTATTTTATGTTGTGCTTTTTCTTTTCATCTGTTTCTTTGGGCT
This sequence comes from Hemiprocne comata, assembly GCA_020745705.1. Taxonomy (NCBI): domain Eukaryota; kingdom Metazoa; phylum Chordata; class Aves; order Apodiformes; family Apodidae; genus Hemiprocne; species Hemiprocne comata. Next base: position 66,567,395 of record CM036588.1, on the reverse strand, counting down.
ATTAAATAGTGTTACCTAAACTTACGGAGAAAAAAACCAAAAGCATTTAAACAAGGATTCCTTGCCCCCTGTTGTGTTTACACTTTAAAAAACATGTTTATGCCCTCTTCTAAAGATCCAAATAGTGGTCTGCTTTTTCAGTTTCTTGCCCCACATGAAAATACCTGTTCTATAAAGTAACATGGCTTTTTTGGCCACTTGCCTCTTATCTCTTGAAAATAAAAGACAAATGCAAGAATTTAGGTTATTGATACAAGTTAGCCCCCAACAAAACAGTAATACAGTCTGTGTTCCTGACGGTCGTTAGTAAGTATCCATTCCTTACTGTCCTTCCATCTTTACAGCCCATTCTCCATTTCTGACGTGGCACTGAGAATATTCCTGTCCTTTAGAGCTCTTAAAGGCTTGAGTGAGAGAGTGCCTGGGTCCTGTGAATGCAACCCACAGAGTACAGGAGAAAAGGAGACCATGTGTTGATTTGCCTCCATTCCTAACGTACCAAATATTTTGGCTCATTTTGTTCCTGAAATAATGAAATCTTGGCACTGAAGGCTGTGAAGAACGTAAAAACAGGAAATTTGCAAATGGACGTGTCAGTGCAACCATATCAGCGTGTTCTTTTTTTATGTTTTTGTGAGAGTCCAGATATTTCAGTGCCTTGTGGATAAAGTGGCCTGTACATCTGAAGGAGTGAGCCAAGCAAGTTTCATAGCAGTGCGTGTCCAGCATGCTTCAAAAACAAGCATTTGCATGGTCTAGAAACCTGCATTGTAGGAAACAAATGGTTTGGTCCAGTAGAAGGGACATTGACTTGCCATTTGGGTAATATAGACAAGTTACTTTTGTGTTTCTAGGCTCTGCTTCCCTCTGGGAGCTCCTTGGAACAGGAACTGTCTTCACACAGTGCCACCGTGGTGAGGCCGTATGCTCAGCTGCACAGACAGTTCACAGCATCTGTCTATTAACTTTGGCAGGGAGGTAAACCAGGAACAGGGATATTTACTAAGTGAAAAAGGAGTAGGTTCTTTTAAAAGCTAGAAAAGTTTGTGGAAAAAACCCGGTGTGAGTTCTTAGCTTCTGTTGGAGCTTGCTGTCTTGTGACTGTTTGGACAGAAGAGCTATACATTTTTGTCTGATCCCCCATGGCATTACACACTGTTGACCTTAGCTGGAGATAAAAATGGCACCTTGAAGGGCTGGAGCTCATGTTTCTTTCTGGTGCTGCTGCTTTTCCCCCATCATGATAATGTGAATTCTCTGTAGCCATGGAAAAGCCACTGCTGCCATTTGCCATTTCCCTTTGTCCTTACAGCATACTGGTAAATTGTAAATAATTTGTTGCCTAATTCTCATGTCTTGAGGCACAATCCTGGATGCCATGCAGCTGTCCCATGCAGGGAGCACAGCTCCAGGAGCAGTAAGCACTATTTTTCTGCTACTTCTGTCAAAATTAGGTCATTGGTTTGGCTTTTCCTTAAAGACTTTCTCAAAACTACCCATTTCTTTTTTTCTCTCACACTCAGGCAAGCTTGGTTGTCTTTTGCAATTCGGGCTAGCATGAGAGAGCTTCTCCTCCAATGTGTTTGTAAATAATTTAGTTATAAGGATTCAGCTCTTCTCCCTGCATTGTGCGAGGCTCTGTGGGGAAGTATCACCCTACCATAGGTGACCTACCAGTGTTTAACCCAGGCCTGTGCTGGCACAGCGTCTCCACCAAGAACTGAAGGGCTGGCTTCACTGTTCCTGGGACAGTTTTTCAAAGTGCTTCTGAAATCACATTCAGATCATCCCTATCCAGGGTGAGGTCATAAGAATTTTGTTCCCTTTTTAGCAAATCTCTTGCCACCTGGTGGTTTCCAGTGTCCTATTTCTTGGATCTCAGCCACTGGGAGAAGGGACATTTTCTACTTTGTTTTCCAAGATATTTCTGCAGTGTTTTATTGTTGTGGTTTTTTTGAGTGGTTTTTTTGATGGCCAGTATTGAGTTTTCAGGACTTTCCATTTCTTTAAGCTTTCCTTTCCTTGTTTGTTCAGAAATGTGGATGTATGTGATCTTAGGGAAGTGGTTTTCTCTCATGAAATACTTGAGGGGCTTACTCATCAGATGTAGAACTGCTTGTCTGTCATTGACTCATGCAAATCTGAAAGAGGACCAGCTAGCAGCCCACATGGCGTGCATCTGCATAGCTGGCACAGTGATTATTCTCTCTGCATCCATAATTCATGGAATGGAAACCAACCAAAAATGAGCAGAGAAGCAATTCAAACTAACAAAGATTAATAGATGAAGTTGGGAAATCCTCCTGTTTCATACTGCTTTGAATGTTACTGTTTGCTTATAAAGCAGGATGTGCTAAAAGATTGTATGATGTGAGTCCTTGGCTGAATCAGATGATGCCCAGTGACAATTTTAATTTGTAATATGCAAAATGAACCTTGATTCATTACATCATTAGCAATGCAGGACTTCAGATGGCTGTTAGAAACTCTCCTATATAAGCTGTTTCAAAGTGGTAGGAAGAAACAACTGGTTGTGTTTTTATTTGCAGTATGAAGTGAAAGCTCCTGTTCCTTCAGCATGCTTCAGGAATATCTGCAAGCAAATGGCAAAGATGCATGAAGCTATATATGATCTCCTTCCTGAGGAGCAAACTCAGGTGAATGTTATTTTTGAGATTCCTGTAACACCTCCCTTGCAAATGCACATGAACTCAGCAACAACAGAGACTTCTGCTTTATCTATGGGGCAGGAGGAAATATTTTTTGAGTCTTTGCAAACCCACACGTTAGAGGGGTTGCCAGCAGTCACGCAGACAGCTCAGTCTGAACTGAAGTGTTTGGATGTGCAGGAAGAATGATGAGACACGCAAAAAGAACTGTCTGATTCCAGCATTTTGAGCTGAATTTTAATGTCTAGAGACGTGAATCTTCAATTCAGGAATTAGTCCTGAAATACTACACAAATGCAACACTTTGGGGCTCAAGTACAGCCCTTTTAGGGAATTCTTCTGTAACGCTGCTCAAACTTAGTGCCTTCTGAAGGTCCCTAAATATATTATGCAGCCAAATTGTACCAGATGTGCTTTTTCAGTGTTTTCCTCCAGCTATTATCATAGAATCATCAAGGTTGGAAAAGACTTTCAAGATCATAAAGTCCAGCAATCGCCCTACACCGTCATGACCACTAAACCATCTCCCGAAGCACCACGTCTACATGTTTTTTGAATACCTCCAGGGATGGTGCCTCCACCACCTCCCTGGGCAGCCTGTTCCAATGCCTCATCACTCTTTCAGTGAAGAAATTTCTTCTAGTATTGAATCTGAACGTCCCCTGGTGCAACTTGACCCCATTTCCTCTTGTCCTGTCACTAGTCACTAGGGAGAAGAGGCCAACACCCACCTCACTACAACCTCCTCTTAGGTAGTTGTTGAGAGCAGTGAGGTCTCCCCTCAGCCTCCTCTTCTCCAGACTGAACAGCCCCAGCTCCCTCAGCCTCTCCTTGTAAGACCTGTTCTCCAGACCCCTAATCAGCCTAGTTGCCCTTCTCTGCACCCTCTCCAGCACCTCAATGTCCTTCCTACACTGCTGTGCCCAAAAATGCACACAGGGCTCGAGGTACAGCCTCACCAAGGCCGAGTAGAGGGGCAGGATCACCTCACTGGTCCTGCTGGTCACACTATTCCTGATGCAGGCCAGGATAGTGTTGGCCTTCTTGGCCACCTGGGCACACTGCTGGCTCATTTTGAGCCAGCTGTTAGTCAGCACCCCCAGGTCCCTCTCTGCTGGGCAGCTCTCCAGCCACTCCTCCCCAAGCCTGTAGTGCTGCTGGGGGTTGTGGCTGAAGTGCAGGACCTGATATTTGGCCTTCTTGAAACTCATGCTATTCACCTTGGCCCATTGGTCAAGCCTGTCTAGATCCCTCTGCAGAGCCTCCCTGCCCTCAAGCAGATTGACACTCCCATCCAATTTAGTGTCATCTCCAAACTTACTGAGGGTGCACTCGATCCCCTCATCCAAACCATCAATAAAGATGTTGCTACTGCATAGATGCAAGTCTAGGGACAGGAAGGATTTACCAGTTACTGAATGCACTAAGTTGTAGTTTCTCTTTTGCATTAAGTTAAATGGTCCCATCAAACTCTTTTCATGCTTTCTCTTGGAAAACAGACTTTAGGTGGTTATATACAGGAAAGGGATTTGTTCTCTTCTAGCCTTAATACAAGTTGCTAGATGCTTCAGACAACGGGAAAGAAAAATCAATGCTCCAAGGAACGTGTCTTCTAAGTACAACATGTAACAAATAAGTGACAGTGTATACTGTCCTTTATGTTACATACTGTATGTGGCCAGAAAGATTAGGAGGCTGAACAACAGGCAGAAGGGAAAAATCACCTGAATTGCTATATCAAAACCAAAGTTTAGTGATTTCAGGTGTTTCCAGTGTATTTCATCTCTGCAGGCAGTGATGCAAGGGGATGGTTCCTTATTCTGGTTCTGTGGTTTCTTCTAGATGTTGTTTTTACGAATTAATGCAAGCTACAAACTTCACCTGAAGAGGCAGCTGGCCCACCTAAACGTAGTCAATGATGGAGGACCTCTGAATGGGTATGTTTGGGCACTTCTTCTACTGCTTAATTCAAATAAGCAGGCTTTGCCTTCTGGAAATAAGTTGTGATTGCAGAATGCAGCCATGCTCCATGGTTTTAGCATGTCCCATTTGGAGCTTTCTTACAGTAAAGGATGAGACTTGTGCCTTTCCATAATTAGGAATGCAGTCAACTTGCTAATAGAATGGGAGTTGGGCACTGTCCTACTGGAAACCTGCTGTAGGTTTCCTCAGTTTGTGGATTGCTTTTTCTCCTTTCGTGTGACAGCAGTAGCCACAGTTTAATTTGCAAGAATTGCATGATTCATGGAGCAGTTTTGAAAAGGGGATGATGAGTCATGGCACTAGCAAAGTAAAAATAGGAAAAAAGTGGTATTTCATCTGTGCAATGGGCAGCTTCTGTACAGAAATTGTTTTTACAGCAGAACTAGATCTGAAACAGATTACACTCTTAGAGCTTTTCCTCTTTCCTGCCCCAGCCCAACCCTCCATCATCAAACAGGTCAGTGGTATCTCTCCTGAGAGGGTGTGGCTGGCATCACACACTTCCCAGGAAAGTGTGCAGCCTCTTGCAGGCTGAATCCTATTGTAACTTGGATTGTTGCCTGAAATAGTTGGTTTTATAGTTGTTCCTAATGACCTGGGAGTGTTTATTTGTAGTGTAGTAAGGGTGAAATTCAGCTGGCCTACACACATGCAAGAAAGCATTGCCTGGGGTTGAAGAAGCCAGAGATGGAAGTTCATAAATGTTTCAAATGTTGCTGGATTGAGTGTTATTCCTGTCCAGTTTATTCTACCTTGTCCTGCTCAAACTTATTTATTCATCCTTACACTCTGTGAAAGAGTATATCTGAGCTGCTTGGCTGTACTTGTGGTGTATTCACAAGAGAACATCCAGTTGCCTTTGGCCCTTACTAAGGTGTTTGCAAGCCAGCAGGCGTACTGAAGAGGAGTGAGGCCACAGCAGCCCCAGCTGAACGAGAGCACCCAGAGTGTGTTCAGGAGTGTCTCCTACTGGGGTTTTGGGTCCTGACAGTGTACTGTGCTCTTCCTGCTCTTTTGGCTTTGTTAGATGCTTATGGTTGGATGGTATCTGTGAGGGCTGGGGCACGTGATCGTGGTGACATTTTCGTGGTGTATCTCCCAGCACCCTCATCCTTACTGCCAGAAGGGTCTCTCAGCTGCAGCTGGCAACAGTAACGCCCCAACTCTGTTTCTTTTGCAGTAGCTATAGTGAAAATCTAGGTCTCTGGATCCTGGATAATTTTTTACTATGAAAATACAACTTTTATGCCTACATCTTCCTGCTTTCTAACTGGAAACACCATGATGGTGTTTCTGTCATCCCCTGGTATGTTTCAACACTGTTTGAGGGATTTTAACTCTGTATAAACTGTTACAAACAATAGTGCTGTTTGGCAGCTTTCACATTAACCTTCCAGGATACAGAAGCCAATGTTGCAGTAATTAATATTCTGAGTTGCAACCGAATCAGGGGTTTAAGTCTAGATCAGGCTGGGATTACAGCAAGAGAACAGAAATTGTAATACCCAATTCCTGCCAAGTTTTCTGAACTCGTTGCTTGAGCTCCCTTCCCTGTAACTAGTTTTACACCTAGCAGTAATCATGTTACATACAATCTCTGCTGTAAAATGAACCATGTCTGTAGCTGTAAGTTTTGAACTGATACTTAAAACATCTAATCCAGGCCTAGTATTTGAATAAGCATTACTGTGATTGTGTGGCCAAATCATAAACAAACCCTGGTTGTTTTTTCTGACTGCTCAGGTGGGTGGGATAGGTTCAGGTCCTAACCTTGTTGTATGTTTCACTGCAGACTGGTCACTTCAGATGTAGCTTTTTACACTGGAAACCTTCAAGCTCTGAAAGGCCTTAACAACTTAGACCTAAACATGGCTGAAATTTGGGAGCAGAAGAGGTGATCATCTGCTGGGAACAGTCACTGGGCTCTGACAACAGACCGACTTTCTTCTAAGCAGCGTGACGACTGTGAGGTGAATACTTAAGACTGGAGTCCAAGAAAGGACACTATTGATAGTCGGGGAAACTAGACTCAGAGTGAGCTGCAGGGAGTGATCTTTTCAGTGTCCTTCAGCAAGAAACAAGTGATCAGCTGTCTGTGCAATGTTTTTTCGTTCTCTCTGGAAACAGACTCAGGTTTCTTTGGACCAAATCCAAAAGAACACATAGCTGTAACACAGCTGTAGTTGTCTAGAATGCTCTGTATATCTTTATATTAAAAAGATGCTTTGCATTTCTTCTAGTGCAATGAAATCCACATGGTGTCCCACCTTATTTAATGATGGTACAATATAAAAATCTCGCAGTTGGAACTCTGTAGAAAATGTTTTTCTCAATGAAACTATGCTGTTCTAAAATTTATTTTTTTACAGAACTTTATAAAAATAAATGTCCTTTGATTGCTTGCATATAGAATTCAGATTTGTTAGGGAGCAGTCCTGTTTCAGGGGATTTCTCACAGCTGGGCTCAACTGCCATCTGAAGTTACGATTTTTCTAAGAAAGTGTCAGTTCACTGAAGCCATTACCTAGAGGAGGGAGTTGTGAAACGATCACTGTTAGCAGTGACAACGTAACAGTGGGCTTCTGGTGAAATTTGAAGACAGTAGGAAGGCTGGTGTGAGAATGGCGTCCTGTAGCTACCCAACCCCAGACCAGGCTTGGCACAGGGAGTGTTTCAGGCCTTTGCCAATTGCTCCACAGTTCTAAAGCTACCAAGCTGTGCAAATAAAGTCAGAGGAGGACACAGAACAAAACAATTTTCAAGATCTGAGGCTGCTTATACAAGGTTGCACCATAGAGGAAGGTGCAATTGAAATTAATTTATTGAAGAGTTTTTAATACTACCTTTTAAGACTGGACGCTGCCAGTACTAAGTAAAAGTGCCTGTGTACTTCACCTCACACCTCTTTAACCCTAGTCCGAGTGCCTAACCCTGTGATGATTATGTACGATGGAATGGTCTACAGTGCGTGCGTGTGCCTATGGTTTCTTCAGACAGGCATGCTTATCTGTTAGCATAACAGATGTCATTAATTGTCAGTCAAAATAAAGCTATAAAATCACAGTTGTTTTTAAAGACCAACTTCTTTAATGATACATACCAGTGTTATACTAAGCTTATAAAATAAAGTTGTCTGCATGTAAATACAAGAGAAACATTAAGAAATCAATAGTGATCAGGACAGGGATTCATATCCTGTACAAATTTAGAAATTACTCAAGAGAAGATAAATTAACATACATGGCTGTGACAATATGAACATGGGTGTCATCAACATGACCCGTTTATTGAAAAAAAAAGGGCAGATCAAGGATGAAGATACTAACAGGAGATCCAGTCTTAAATGGGATGTGAGAAAGCAAACAGCACACGTGGATACTGAGGCATTTTTTTATCAAGTATTATATTCTTTGGGCAAGTTTGGAACACGGATGCTTCCCCCTCTCGCACTACAGAAATGGAGGTATTGACAGCCTTACTCCACTATCTCGACATACAGCTGGGATATGACATCCCACTTGTAGTTGGTGGGGGTTCAAGAGAGTGATAGGTTGAGATGGTTGTGAGCACATGAAATACAGGGTTTTTAACAGCCCCTGGAGCAGTAGTGAAACTTTTGGTTTTCAACTGTGCCTGCCACTTATACTTCATAAGAAGTCACATGAGTACCTAACTCTGTTGTCCCACATGTATTGCTTCACAGCTTTATTTCTGCAGTTACAAGCCATTCAAAACTACTAAGTGTTAGAGGCAAGCCTCTTAACTTCTTATCAAAGAAGATCTGTCCATCTTACCTCAAGACAAACAGTATTGCACTTCAAGGTTATATTAACTGAGTTACAGAATCTCTTTAAGGACTGAAGCATTACTTATGCACATCCATTGCGCTATGTGTCTGCTTAAAAAGATAAGCAAGAGAAATTAATTTTAAATTAATACTGCAGGGTACTGTGAAGATGACAAAGCATAGGCCCTCTGTGTACTTATATTTCTAATGCTTAAAAGGTTCTTCATTGCGAGGCTGGTTTAGCACCGCAGTCTACAGAACTGACCGTGCCCTCTCTCCAACTCAGTGGTCCAGGATCCGAAGATTGCCAGATACTATTTTGTTCTCTAGTAGAGCTCCAGCTGGGATGTCAATTCTGTCACCATGATTTGCAATGATGATAACTGTTCCCTGGATTTACAGAAAGGAAAACAAGTGATTAGAAGCCTTAGCTTACCTGTCGACCTGGAATAAGCCAGGGTAATGTTGCCTGGCAGACCAGTGAGGTGTCAGCTGTAACTCAGCCAGATCCTGGATGAATTTAGACTTAGTTGTTGCTGCAGAGTCCCTCTCTCTCCCCCCCCCCCAACAAATGTTTTAAACAAGCAGTACTAGAAACACTGTAATTACCAGCACCCTAGATACTGTCAGCTTACAAGGCCTTCTATGAAGCACCCTTACCATGTCTGCCTGCTTTTTGGTGGAAGTGTGTTGCCCCCACCAGTGTGTGATGGCACAGCTCAGCATTACAGCTAAGGCAAACAGAAAGAGTTGGGGACAGATCCATGTGTGAGTGCAGAGTCTGGTCACTGCCTACAGTACTTCAAGCACTGCTTGTTGCAGCCCCCACCTTGCACTGATCTTTGTCAGCAGCCACACTGGCCTAGGCTGTTACCAGGACCATGGCAATGTTCTGCTAGCATTGTCCAGACCTGAGGAAGAATTTAAGAAACTAATTTGCTCAGCTCCAAACCCCAAACTGATGAGAAACAGCCTGTAGCTTTCCTGCCAGCCTGGGAGGCAAGGTGGTACATGCCTTGTGGAGCAAAAGGACAAAGAGGTAAATGTTGCTTTGAAGTAATGAGGTCCGTGGTGTTTTCAGGTTCCATGGGCAAACCTCAGCTCTCACTGGGACTACACAGAAGAGCTGCTCTAGAAGCAACACCTTGCACTTACTCATAATGGCTACAGTTCAGTCTTGGCTGCTGCAATCCTTGGGCCAGTTACTTAATTCGTAGGGGTGCTTCCATGGACTGTGTGTAAAGGCACTGACTTAGGAAGGGTCAGTTACTAAGGAGCAGAGATCAGTCATGTTTATTGCACAAGCATCCCAATTACACACTCACCTTTAATGAAACATTCTTCCCAAATGTAACATCACCTGAAACTGTGAGATGATCCAGCTCTAGCATATCTGGAATACTTTCAAACCTCCGCAGGTAATCTTGAACCTTTTGGAGAAAGGGAAGAATAGCAACAGTTTGAAATCCATGTGTGGATTAATACAATTGTGGGAGCTTCTTGAAAACTTTTCAGGAATCTCTCTGGAATCTACATTTGACAAATATATTAATTGCTACTTTGAAAGAACACGGTATTGTCATTTCTGCCAGTGATAACAATAAGAAACAGTAAGGGTAGTATCCCACCAAAGCTGGGAAAGCTCCAGAGAGCACACAAAACCCAGCCCACCTTCCCTTTCCTCAGCTGACAGGGTAAGGGAGCACCCACCTGCAGTATGACATCATTATGCACACGTTAGGTAGTTTGTATTCTGACAGCCTAACAGTGCTTCCAAAGAGCAAAAGGCAATGCCCAGAGGTAGATAAAGTAACCTTCACTTTAAACGTACTTATTGCTATGGACTGTATTTTTATTCAAAGAGATAAAAAACAAAGTATAATTATAGGAGTTACCTTTGTGAAAGAGCTTCCCAGTTTGACAAGAGGCACTGTTGGAAATTCACGCTTCTCGCTCATCGTTAGAGATCCAGCATTAAGGCTGTACAAATTGGACATCACAAGCAAGAGATCTGACGTGGTCTTAACAGGCAGAAAACGACTACGAGGTACGTTTATCCCCAGAGAATTCTCAAAACTCTTAATAGCAGCACCAACTGCAGTCTCCAGCTGGATAACGTTCAAGCCTCCATCCAGAGTCTGGAAGAGAAAACTGAGGTAAACACACCCAGCAGGTAGCAGCACTAGAGAGGAGCCTGAGTCAGAGCTCTGCATATGCCAACAGACTGGCTGCTTTTTGCAGGCAGCAGTCCCTTCGGCTGCCTAGAAACAAACAGTTCTTTTCGGGTCCATTTCCTCTAGAATCTCCCTAGCTGATTACCTTTGGGTTAACAATGATCTCCATGTCAATAGCGTTCTTCTCTTGCAGCCTTTTAATTGCAGACAGAGCAATCCACAAATTGTTGGTATTGAATATTTTGAATTTTGACACGGACTTGAATTCATCCACATGTGCTTTTGGGACCTGAGCTATCTCCACCAGCCTCAGCTTGTTTTCGTACTGTGTAAGAGTGCCACCCTGCAAGGGTCAAAGAAGAAGTTTTACAGTCCTGTTCATGAGATGCCAGAGAAACCTTCCCCTCACCCCAAACAGATGTATTGTTTTGTTGGCATTTACAGTTGAACTTCAGTGAAAACATGTTGCTTGCATTCAGCCACCAGGTTACTAATTATAGAGTATGTTTAAAGTACAGTCAAGACTGTCAAACGATCATGTTTCAGCACTCCAAGACAGTTAATTCTTTTCATAAAAAAGTTGTGCAGAATCTTTTGAGTGCTGCTGTTGTCAAAAAACACCTCCAGCAGTACTTTGCTAGATTATGGCACAAAATCTAAATTAAATCTAATAGTTCTATATTCGGGACACTGACTGGAGAAACAAGTGGTGCTTCAGTAACCTGAACTGTGTTCTTACAGTGCATTTCTGTGGTTTTATAGGACTAAGTCAGAGCTTTCTCAACATCTAATGATTACAGAGAAAAATCACGTTTCCTCCTCATCCTCATATTTAAAAGAAAAGAGGCAAAGTACAAAAAAGTACAAAAAAAAGTACAGTTATGTGACACACTGCCAGAGGCTAGAAATATTGGATACAAGCCATACACATCTAACAAGTTGTGAAACCTGGACTTTGGACAAATCAAGCAGCGAGGGCAGGAGCAGATGCAGCCACGCCAAGCTGAGTTGTGCACTGTGCACCCTGTCAGCTGGGCAGGCAGCTCAGGCAGTTTTCAGTCAGTAGAGATGGAGCTGCTGTATCCCACCCCTCAGTGCTCTACTTGCACCATCCCCAAACGTCTCCCGTGTTATAGTTTGGAGAAGGCTGTGACCCGCACCCTGCAGCAATCACTCATGTTTTCAGTGACCAGTCAAGTCAAAGCTGTCCTTGTCTGCTCTTGCCCAGAACCTTGATAAAATTTGTTCCATGAATTAGAACTTTATAAACTTGCTGATTTTGTGCATCACAAATTAGATCACAGCTGATGTGTTAAATGGTGCCTGAAGTAGCTATAAGGAGATTTAATGTACATCTGAATTCATGCATACAGAAGAGGTAAGAGGCTGAGATTTTCACCAACACACCAGACATTCAGACAGGCTTCCACAACTATTTCTCTTTACCTTCACATCTGCCCTGGTTTTGTTTGTGACCTCCATGACAAATTCACAGCGTTTTCCATTGGGGGGGTTCATAAGATGATTAAGAATGTAAAGGTCCACAGTGGCACCCAAGTTATCTATATTGGATACAAAAATATATTCCTTTCCCTCTGCGATAAGGTTATCCAGCAGACCAGAGTTATAGAAACTGGCGTAGATATCTCCATGGCCTGGGGGATACCAGCACTCTGTATTCTCTCCTGAGTAAGATACATCCTTGGCTATTGGCAGCAGAGTTTCCTTGTTAATTCTAGGATACCTGGGAAGACAAGGGGTTTTGTTGAGTTCTCACTAATGTCAGACTGGCATAAAGAAAAACAATATACAGTAGTAAAGCTGCACCTACATGGGCTTTTTCATATAGCGTTTGAAGGTCTTGCTTTCTAGGTTAATGTAAGTACTCTGAACTGAAAGACCCATCCAAATAGTGAGCTACCACTGAGAAGGTGCAGAATGTAATCTCTGATTCAAGAATTTAAAGCCACAGTTCTCTGACCATACTCTAAACCAGCTTTCTGCTGACACACAGGTTCAGAGCACGCCTCTGATACCATCAGCCACTTCAGAGTTCACTCTTGATAAGGAAGCCACGTTATGTCTCCCTCCAGAGCCCAGTTACCATGAAAGCAAATTCAGGCATCAAGCAGCCAGCATCCAGTACACCATTATTCATACCTTTCTCAGAAATTGTGTCCCTCTCCCTAATTTTAATGCAGTGGCTTTGACTCTGCTTAACACCCTGATGTTTCAGTCTTTCAAAGAGGCCCAAAATAGAGACTGAACATGGGAACAGAAGGCACTGCTACTACCTCTGCATCTCCAACTACAGACCCACACCATTTGGAACATGGAGAAATGCAAGCTAGTTTTCCCTTTCAACCCAAGTGGAGAAGTTTTTTTTTACCTGCTTTGATTAAAAGTATATATCTTCACACGGCTGTGACTGTATTTCTGCAAGATTTTCTTTGTGTCATCATCAGTGTTGAAGGAATTCATGAGAACAAGAGGAACATCAGTGTTGTAGGATTTGTTTAAATGCTGAGATGAGAAATAAATGGTAAATTCAGCATTATTACCTTAACTCTGGCACCTAAGCTTTTGGGAGAAGTAAATTACTAGGTAAAACAGACTGAAAGTAATAAATGCACAAGATAAAAGAGAGAGATGCTTATGCCAACAAAATGAATAATAAATCAGGTAAAGGAAAATAAATCCCTGTAAGTAGTAAAGATAAGGCCCACATTAATTACTATATAATTAATCTTTGTTTTTTAAGTCCGCATTGAGATTCAAAATTTGAAAAGCACAACACCACAAAATGATTATAATGTTAGGCTATTGTTGATTACAAAAGGCATGTTTTTCTCCAATTACTAGAGTCTGTCAGGGTAAGGTTTCAAAACCTTCTCTGCCCAGTAAGCACTTTTGAGCCTTTTTGGTGGGCTACATGATGGACAATAGTATCAAGAGTACATAATGAAATGTCACAGAGTTAATTATTTGGGCATCTGTAAAGTGGAGCTGAAATACACAAGAGCATTTCCACATGGACGGCACAGCAAAGGCAAGAAAACAGCGAGCATGACAGCATTCCATCAAAAATAGAGCATGCAGGAAAAAAAACCAAGATACTTGAGTGAGTTCAAAGCTTTGTATCTCAGGTTGCCCTCATCTGCTGAGGAGTGTTTGGGATCATTAACCCCTGGTGGCGTTAGAGGGTTCTGCAATGACCCGTTTGAGAAAGCACCCGCAGCACCAAAGGATTAGGGCTGCATTAGTGGGATATAAATTGAAGTCTGCCATAGAGCTGTCTGACATACATGGGAGAGTCACTCCACACAAACACCACGCTGAGGCAAACACTGTTGGAGCTCCAGGAACTCTGGAACAGGCATAACCAATTTCCTACTCTAATGACCATCTTAATTATCTGCTGTAAGAGGAATATTCTGCATTAAAAACATAAGCTGAAATGTCCTCTCTCAACACCAACAGCTGTTATTTTCTTTTACTTTTCTTTCTTCAGAGGAAAATGCCAGCAATCACTTCCAGCAGGAGAGTTCCAGTTCAACAAGGAACTCAGAGCTGCTGTGAAGAGCTTTGTTCTAAGGCACATAAAAAAACCTTTTAAAAACTAAACTTAGACTTGCACCTGGAGGAAACCAGCCCAGGAGTTAGCCATGCCAGGCCAGCTCTACCATCAGATTGCTTGTGTTTCTGGACACAATCACCACTGTCCAAGCTGGTGTGCACAGTTTGAACTACACTTGTGCTAACATGCGTGGAGTAGACGAGTTCAATCGCCAATTGCTCCAGTCCTTTCATGCCTATTGTTTCCAAAGTGATTCTCCACTTCACCCCTAGCACTATAACCAGACCTCACTTCCCTCTCCTCCTCCTTTTGGAAAGCCTCTACCGTGAGCTCTCTTGAAGGGTCCTACAGGAGAAGCTCAGTGTGTCTTGCTTCCTGCAACATAGAAGGAAAAGCCCATTAGAAGTTACCTCAATCTGCTGAACTGTCAGATCCAAGAAGGTGTTCTCGTTCCGCACCCCAATAAGGCTTTTGGGGCCTTTACAACCCATGCTTGTGCCCAAGCCACCATTTAGTTTCACAACCACCAGCTTGTTCAACACAGAAGCAATGTTATCAGGCAGTCCTCTGGCCTTTATCTTCTCATAGGGCTGGATCTGTAAAACAGAACAAAAAAAAAAAAAAAAAACAGCAGTCAGATCTTTGGAAGGAAAGTCCTTTCTCCTAAAACCCTGCAAAACTTACAATTTGGCAACAATACCTACATTTGTTTATAGGATTTATGACACTGAACAACATTTGCAAAATGAGGCTACCATAACTTCATTTGTTGTAATACAAACAACTTGATTTGTCACTACAATAACAACTTATCTTGAGAAGACATCATGACACCAGTCACAGTCAGCTTCATCCAGATGAAAAAATGCCCGTCAGCTCTTCCAGTTAGAGGAAACTTACTCAACTTACTCAGCAGTAAGGAAGAAGTGCGGCCAATTATGCCACTTACCTTTCTCCTGCCTTTTTTCTGGGGGGGGGGGGGGAAATGTCCCCTTGTGAGCCATCTAACTGACCTCCCCAGCAAGATGTCCCCCTTCAGCCAGACCACAATCTAAGAACACAGGAAGGACATAAAACTTTTCTTCCCTGAACAGCTTGAACTCATGGATTTATTTTTTTTTGACACTTTGAACCAAGATTGTCAGAAGCAACATTCTTGGCAAAAGGCTGGTTCTTTGACTCAGTCTAAACCAACTTTTATTCCAACTACTAGTCCACAATAGTAATTAATCTCTCCCAATAGCGTGCTACGAAGTGGAAGAGAGTTCCTAGTTCTTATCCTGCTGTTTTCAGGATGTGTTCCTCCAGCTCACATGACACCTTGCAGAAAGTCTTCTATCTTGTTGACAGCTGTACTGTACAGGCTTAAACACCGAGTATGGGCTGTGTACAGGGCTAGTGATGAAGAGCAAATTCAGGCTTGTAATGTCAGTGTGCCTTGCATTAGGCATTGCATGTGTCCTAATCCAAAGCACCTAAATCAAAGAAACAAAGGTAACAATGCCATGGTAAGTATCATGCCAAGTATCATGTTAGAGCAAAACCAATACAATTATCCTTTAGCCTGCATTCCTAGAGATCTTTCTTTGAAGAAAAGCCTTGATGTTTCAGTGCCGTGTGTACTCTAGCAGCAAGAAAATGATTTTAGTTCTGATAAAGCGTGTGCAAGATCCACAGCTGATCTCCAAAAACAAATACATGCAGAGTAGTTTTCAGAACTGTTTGCTTTGGGCAAGTCAGGCCGGGGTTCAAATGGAAATTCACACTGCACTGAAACAAGAGTCATATTTCCCACTCAGATGTGTGGGGGTAGAGAGGAGGGTTTACGCAATTCCAGCATTCCAGTACACTAGAGGCAGCAGATTAGAGCAGATCCCTCACATGAGGGAAATTCTGCCTTACACAGGATCTGGAAAGCTTATGGTGTATATATATATAAAGATAAGATCACTCCACAATTTGCAGTATAATGACTCTCATTACTCAAACAGTGGAAACTGGCCCAAGAGGAACATCTCAATGCAACTGCTTGAACTCATTCTAGTTAGAAAAATTTCCCAATATGTACTCCAAAAAAGCAAGCAATTAACTTAACTTGAAAGCCCTACTTTTCACTAAAATATTTTTTTAGTTTCCTTGTTGAAACACTCTAGCTATTGAACATTAAAAATATATGTCAATGTTGTGACTTAATTTTTTTGCTCAGTGGACAGCGTTATTGGGGAACAAGACAAATTTTGATAGTTCCGTGATACGTACCCATCAAAACAAAGATATGCAACTAAAATGATGAGGCTTGACAGGCAATCCTAGTAATTACTTTCTTTTAATGCAATTCTTTAAAACTACACTCTGCAAAAAAGCCAGGAACTTTGCTGCTTGTTTCTAGCAGGTACTGGGAGTACAGGTACCCCCAGACTATACTCCTCCCAGGAGAGGAGGTAACATCCAGACTTGCTAGTCACTCTAAACTAAAATTTAACCAACACATTAAAGATAGACATATTCCCACCTACATGCTCTTAACCAAGTTCTTGCATTCCTACCTACCAAATAAATTCAGACTTAACTGTACTTCTCCATGTTTCAAAAGCATGAAGAGGTTCCCTGTGCCAAAAATCCCCGAGACAGCATATGCAGGTAAGGGGCTTTAGGAGTAATGCACAGACTATCCTAAGTGTAAAGCTATCATCTCATTCAAGATAAATACAACTTAGCTTCTAAAAGTAAGAATGAAAAGGAAAAATCTTATGTATTTAAGGTATCACTTTCCAGCTAAGTCACAGTGGCAGACATGGTAGTTAAACAATTTATTTCACTCTTTCAGCAGGCAAGAAGGTAAACGTGGAGTTATCATGGCTCAGGCAGCAAGCAGTAACACAACTGTGCTGTTGTAGTCATCTTCTAATAATAAGTTCTCCTTAGATAAACAAATTAACTGATAAATAAAGCAGGTGATGTTGGCATGCTGATTCCCATTTAATCTGCAGAGAATGCTAGCCATAGAAATAACAAGCCATTTTAGATGTTGACAAGCACACAGCTTTGTCAGTAAAATATGCACAGATCAATAAAGGACAAGGGAGTGGAAACTTGCCAGCCAACACTTTAACCTGAACACTAACCTTCTGACAACCAGAACTTTGATCCAAAGAAATGCACCTACGTCACCACAATTTGATTCACATCTCTAAAAGACACAGTTTTCAAACACAGTTTTGGGGGATGCCAGAATTTTGACAGTGTCTCCATTTCAACTTCGTATTGTAAGATTATGAAATAAAACACAACACTTAGACAATAATGCATTACACAAGTGACCGATGTAAAAAGTATACTAAATCAAAATGATTGCTCTGGATTTATGCTACCTTGAACTGAGAATTAAAAACAGTCTCCTTCCTTGTGAACTAGCTGGTTAAAAACAGCTCTCCAAGATCCCTTAATTCAAAAGGCTGATAGCTTTCAAGGTGTGGCCTCAGGGATAACTTCACAACTTGTTGCAAATGCAATTCCTATTATAGACCAAATATCTTACTGAAAGGTATCTTAGTTGGGCCACTTTGCTAGGGAAGCAATACAGCAAAGTCTTCCCATTGCAGCTTCCTCCTGTGAAAGTGACACGACATGCATTTTAGGCAAAAAGGTCCTTTTTCTAGCAGTATCAAGAAAGTGAACAATTGTTCTAATCACAAACATGTCTTCACAATTACTCACACAGTGCCTAGACATAACAGGCTTGTGCCACATATTACTTCAAGAAACACAGGCAGGGTACAATATATTGTGATCAGAAGGGAAATAGTCATCTATTTTTGTCTTGCTTTTTTCTCTCCATGGACTCCCTGATTTATGCTACTTATGATCTATGGCCAACTGCAGCCTTTCCCACTCTCCCTTTTCTACCCCAAAACCTGGCCCAGCTTTCTGCCTCCGGTTATAAATTCAGAGAATCATAAAATAGTAGGTTGGAAGGACCTCAAGGATCATCTGGTCCAACCCTTCTTGGCAAAAGCATGGTCTAGACAAGATGGGCCCAGCACCATTTCTTCTCAATTGCATCATCCAAAGATGACAGAAGGTTGAAATACGTAAGGAAAGAGACAGCTGGGGTTGATAAAAGGGACAAAGGTGGAAGATAATGTGATAGCTAGACTTTTTTTTTTTTTTTTTTTACACTATTTGGGTTTGTGTTGAGAGCTCAGCATCCTGGGAGATCTCAAAAATGAGTTTGTTAGGGTGTTTAGGCAGCTACCTGTTGTCATGCCTCTTTTTAATGCAGAAAATTCATTCATAAAGACTAAACAACCCACAAATATTTTTTGTAAGTTTAACTGTACTCAGAATTTTGGTAAACGAACAGCAACATCTGCACTCATATGAAGCTGTAATGTTACATGGGGAAGACGTAAATCATCTTGTTACAAACTAGAAGCTTGTTTCTGAAGTTGCCCCTTCTGCACAACACACCAGTCTCCATGTTTCCTGCTTCTCAAAGGGGTGAAGAGGGAACAGGATCGGGACCAACCTAGTAATGGTTACACTATTTCTACAAGGCCTGTACTATTCCTTCCCCCCCCCACCAGAAGTGGCAGGAGGTGGACAACTGGAAAAGTCAAATCAACAGCAGGATTCCTTAATAAGGAAGGGACTAGCTGTAAGGTGAGAAACTGGACCTATCCACCTGTGATGTGTGAAGGAAATATCCCTCCTTTCTCTTCTCCATTTAGCAAAGACAGGAGCCTACATTTCTCTCGGCATTCTCAGATAACGTCCTTCCTCCTCTGCAAGTGGAACTTGCTCTCCATGGCCCTGAGCTGTGTTCACATCATCCAAAGGTTACTATGCTACTAATACTTGTCATTTACATCTGTCCTGGTTGCCAATATAATTCTGCCACATGCATGAACAGCTGTTGAAAGAATACCAGGATGAGAAGGTTACTAAGTTGGGGCAGTCGTAGCAACCTGGATACCCATCGTGTTGAAGCCACTTCCTAAATGCTCACATCTCCTGATCTTAAAAAGGACCATTTCAGATTGCCCACACAAGCAGTTTATGTTACAGAGGAACACTACAGCCCTTCATCAGGGAACTTATGACTGGCAATAGAGTTATTCAACTAAATTAAGACAGAGAAAGCTTTCAAGTCTGCAAGTTGTTTTATTTATAACTTAGCTGAGAAGCTGGTTTCTTCCACGACGTGAGATGCAGAGAACTAGGAGACTAATATTGAGGGGGGGAAGGGGGAAAGACACCAAACAGAACATATACCTACATGGCTTATCATATACCCACGTTCTGTGTGTACACACACAAGCGCACACTTTAGATTAAAGAAAGTTCCCTTGAAAATATTAAGAGATTACAGTAAATGCGGATTACAAAAGTCAGCTGCTTGGGGTATGAAGAAGTATGAAAACAAATTATACATACTATACCTTTTTTCTTAGTTGGATAAAAAGGCCAGATTATGGAATCTACTCAAAGAGAAGCTTGTATGGCAACCTTCACACCAAACGATTAAAAACTTTATCACTCATGTAACCATGCCTCAAGGGATTGATTGCCCATCGGCTGCAGCTGACCTGAAAATATCACTAAACACTGGAGGTTTATAGAGCTTGTCACCAATAAACCAAAAGCTCCCGCATGGCATGCCCTCCATAAACCAGAAGCAACTGACCTAAGCAAAACCCTCACAAAGACAGCAGCAACAACAGCTCTAGCAATTAGTTATCAGGAAGCAGTTCCGCAACCAAAAAGAGGCATGCACGAGACTGGCCTTGCATCAGTGATGCCTTAGCATGCCCAGATGTCCCTGTTCATGTAACAGAGCACATCAGCACATCTCAAATAGTGCAGACCAAAGCTAGGGCAGCAGCGCTGCCTGCATCTATCAGAAAGTCATTATTAAAACAGCATCCACTGTACTTTCTATGTGAAGACTTCAGCAATCCCTAACAGGACCGCGTGGAAAATGAGACAACTTCAGCTGTTCCCACAGATTGTTGCCTCAGGCAGCCCAGAGCAGGATGGTTGCTGCACTGGCACTACACTGCCATGCATATTCACTGCCATGAACATTTTCTGAGGCTATTAGGAATTAAGCAGGTGTGAGGGAGAGAATCTGAGGCCAGTAACATCTGGATGAAAACCACAGCTTCAAGATGAGCTGTAGCAACAGGTCTGCTTGTCAGACCTGGGTATCTACTCATTGCAGATCCAGAGGACTGAACAAGTCAAAGGAACCTTTAACAGAACAGGACTTTCTTCATTTGAGATTTATTGCTGAGTGGAAGTTGGGGGAGAATGGAGAAAGGAAGGATACAAAGAACTGCACTATTCCAGTTCCAACTGGAAACTGCGCCATTTTCACCAGTCATGCCAAACTCTCACAAAGATAATTTAGACCTTAAGCACTACCTTATAACAGCTACAGCCATGGTAGACAGGAATAATGGAGGCACATTCTATAAGCCTGAGGCAAAACTATTTTCATCCAGGAGAACTCAAAGTCCTCTGCATTTCATGTATCCTTTCACCATTCCTTTCCATTAAAAAGACGACTACATACAAGAAAATCCTTAGCAATCTTCTAGATATGATGCAAGGATCTTTGATATAAGCAGGTTTGCAGAATGTTAATATGCAAAAATCAACCATAACTGGAGCTTTCTGATCCAGTGCAATCCCTCTCTTATTTCAAATGCATATCTGTTCAGGAATACCATCTGTTCATAGTTAGTTTATTCTATCCACGGTTCATTTATTCTGCTGTATTTTCAAAAGGAAACATGCAGAATAAATGAGAGGCAGGACACGGATACAGCATTTCAGTGATGCAGGATGCATCTGCACAAACTACAGAAGGTGGTTACCAGCATGGATTTGTCAGAAAGGCAAGGGACAGATGATACAGCACAAGTGGTCATGCACGTAGGAACTGACAGCAGATATACAATTCCAAGTGCACACTGGGAAGAATTAACACACATGCACCCATTCTCTCAGTTCTTAGCTAAAGTGACTTGCCTAAACTACTAGGCACTTTTTTTGCTTTGTAATTATACTGATCCTTACAATCTCCATACCCACAGGCTTTTACCTCCCAAAGGTCAATATTGACATTAGTTACTCAAACATCACAGTAGCTACATGCTGTCAATGTAAGATTGCTCCCCCCAAAAACACACTGTGCTGCCAATTCACAGAGGACATATGTGGGAACTTCATTCCAAAGCTCCTAGAACTTTCCCGGAATAGAAGTCTGCAAAAAGCAGAATCTTGCTGTGTTTTGTCAACAACAGAGATTGTGTTCAGGCTGTGCAGACACCTTGAAAAACAACCATTCTTCTCATTAACAAAGAGGTTATAAACAAACACTGATTTTAATGTACTGAAGGTACATCAGAAAACTTAATGAACCATTCACTACCAGCAGGACCTACAGAGATTTACACACAGTGCTGGGCACAGTTTGGGAGAGAAAATGTGACTAGATCCTCATCCCCTGGCATCACTTCTCATCAACTCTGAGTTCAACACCACTCCAAATTAGAATGCAAATGGATTTAAAACATTTAGGTTTGAGCTTTAGCTAGGCCAGATGCGAGTCCCATCCACAGTGCTGATACTGTCTGAACAGCCAAAAAAAATTATTTCAACTTCAAAGTCTCGCTATGTTCGTCTTGCATCATTCACAATATAGCTCTCCAAAAAGAGGTGTCTGCTACTTAGCCCAGGGCCAGAATGCCTCAAAATATTTTGCTTCTGCTAGAGTGCCAGCTGCCCTTTTATGCCTTCACTACCACACCTGAAAGCATACAGAGAGTTCAGAGTTAAATCCTGATGAAGCTAATGGTTCCAATGCAGGCGCTCCATCAAGTATTTAGTTCACTGGATGTTGCATCAGCTACAACACAAAATTTATAACTCAGCCTCACTAAACATTTCAGTTTCTTTTGGCACAGGCACTGGAAACGACAACTTGGCAATGAAGCACTGGATCTTGAAGGGTCTTTAATTCAGAGCATAACAAATGTCAAGAACTCAAATTCAAGCAGGATCCTTGTACCATCAGGACTGTTGGATGCCAGTGCTATCATCTAGCAGTTCCAGTCATGTGTAGCACTCATATGCAGAACTTCCTCATCGCCTATGAGTGTATACACAAGCAGAGTTAGTACTCCACAGTCATAAAAATCAATTATTGCTCCAAGGGTTTGGAACAGCAGACTTGACGAGTACGTGCTTACGGGGAAATATTCCAGGAACAAAACCAGGCAGGAATGACATGGCTTACAGATGCATGACTACAGTGTTACTCATTTGAGACATGTCTCAAAACTGTGATTTGGGATTGTTCTAAGATGACACATCTAGCTTCTTTTGGTTTTGCAGACAATGTCACAGAAGTGATTTTCAGAACGGTTTGCATGAAGCAATGTTGGGAGTTTGACTAACAGACTTCAGAACCACACTCCTACTGTAAGAAGGTTTGGAAGATTTTGTCAGAGACAGACAAAATGAGTATCAGGGTTGTCATCATGGGCAGACTGGAAAGGAATACATCCATATTAGCCAATATGTACTTCCAGAAAAAGAAGGAAATATTTATTCAGCACCAAGGGACAGTTTTAGCAATAGCACCAAGTGAACCCTTAAAACCTGTTTCCAGAGTTGAGTATCAGGAAGAGATTTTGCTTCTGAGTAAGGGCATGACATTGCTTCTTTTCCTTCATGATATGGCTCATTAAGATGACAACTTGAGCTGCAGACAAGAATCCAACCACTGGGGAAACGAAACTTCTAACAGCCAAGATCCTTTCATACATTTCTTCGGATGCTCTCTCTGCATGCTAGATGAGGTTTTACATTGCTATTTTGAGGTTAAGTTGATCACTGCAGTTCCCTCAGAGACCTTCCAGCAGGACTTGGCTATTGCTTCCAACTCAAATAAATAGATCACTGAAATCTGCATGAACAGGATTAAATTACAGCTTCATGTCCACATTCTTTACCTCCTCTTATTGTTAACGGGCACTCTGACTAAGTATACTTCCTTCTCTGAAGACTGTAACAGTAATGTGTCCTAACTATGCCAGCTATCATTGTAAGCCTTTGGACACATGGAAGCAAAGCATCTGGAAGGAAAAAACAAGTCAAAAGTTTACTAGTATAGTGTGAAATGGGTTCAACCTTCTCCTGCTGTTGTCTGGAGCTTACAATTTGCTTGCCCATCAGTATTAGTTGTCCCACTGAAAGCATGGAGGTCAGGGATGAAATCTCCCATTGCAGAGAAAAATGGGAGGAATACTGCAAGACAGTATTTTCTGTTTCAATTTACTGACATGAACCTTTACTTGTCAGTAGATGCTTCAGAAAAGAAAACTACACTCCAAGTACAACAGATAACACAGTAGACGACCCATGGAATTCTGATGAGAAATTCTGCTCCTGCATAGCACAGTCCCATTGCACTGGGCAAAAGCCAGGAAGACCTTTCCCACCTAATCTGAAACTCAGAAGTACCGTACATAAAAAATTAAAAGACAAAGGCTGTAAATGCAACAAACTATTAATGAACTTGTTTGACTTTTAAGAAAAAAAACACCCACAACAAACTTTGGCACATTTTGGGGTGCTTTATCTTTTTGATATATATATTTATTTTTTTAAATATAAATATATGTGTGTGTACGTATATATACACATGCATACACATATGCCTAAACAGATACTCTGAGCTCTACTAGTTACCAGTTGAAGATCACACGTGCCAGCATTCTCAGTGCTTTGGAGCAAACCAATTCTCCAATCACAGGCAAATAAACTCACACTGGGAAGAGTAGCTAATTTCTTCCTAGGTCATGATGCTTGTAGTGCAAGAATCTCAAAAGCAGCTAAGCACCCCACCACCTCATGAAACAAGGTTGGATGGGTACCTGTTTCAAATCACTTAGCACTGCAGTTTTTATTCTGAAGCTCATCTAAAATTATCACTCTTTACACCTTACAAAAGCTCCCACTCTTCTTACCTATACTAGTTACACTGATAATTCTGGAATTCTGGTCTTGAATAAATGAAAATGTATCTAAAAATTGCACAACTCATAACCCCCAGTAAAGAATAATTTGGGAGAAGTTACATTGCAGCTCAGCTGAAAAATGTTTCATGTGAGACACCTTTCACTTATCAGGACACGCCCTCTACATGACTGATACTATAAAAAGGTGGAGGAGGTAGGATAAATACAAGCAGGGTTTGAGGTTGGCAGGAAAATGGAACTCTTACGGTCAGGAAAAACAAAAAAAAAAACACACACAAATAAAAAAAAGAAAAAAACCTCAAGAATGTTGTTTCCTCTCAGTTTTTAAGAGTCCTCAACCCACCTCTTGTCTCTAATTACCAACTTATCCAAGGAATCCTCAACTAGATACCTATTATGAAGTGAAGAATATACAGAAGATGTTTGTGGGTATTTTTTCCCCAGCTTTCTTCTGTGACATTTATCAAGTATGATTATTTGATTTGCAGTTCATGCTATGCAGCAAAATTTCCTCCAAGACCATGCATGCATGTCATCTAAGCCAAAGTGGCCCGATTTTGCAGGAGTCTTACCATTCTGGATTGGGCTTTTTCCCTTTTTGGTCAAAAGTCGCTACACATCCAAGGGACACTGGTGAGAATGAGCCACTGCAGGACATAAGGAGGAAGAGAGATACTCTTTCTAATCTTGCCCTCCCTTCCAGCCCTCTGTGACTTCAAGTTACACCTTTGTCTAACTTCCTTTTCTTTTTTTTAAACACCTTGCCTTGCATGGGAATCTCCCATCAGTCTGTTTTAGTATCTTATCATAACCCTCCTGTTTGATATTTGCTCCCAATGTCCTGCTAGGCAATTTTCAGTCCTTTACAGAACTTGAACGTTTTTCCACTGAAGGTGTGCAAAACTTCAAAAATAGACAACAGCTCTCCCTTGCCACAAAGCAGGCCATTCACTCACATCGAATTGCTGTCATTTAATCCCAGGACTTACCTTGACACAGGGAACAGTTTACTCCTTTCACTGTTGCAACCACCTTTTTACATATTTAAGAAACTTATCATTCCCCGAGTCCCACCCCTCTAGACTAAAAGCAACCTCCTTTTCTTCTGCCTTCCTTGTAAGTCATGTTATCTAGAACTCCAATTTCTTACCTTGGCATCTTTTGTCAAGAGGGATTTTTCCTCCAGTGTTACAGTAGAGAAGAGAGAGACATCACATGTTTTTGAAGTTAAAAGAAAACACTCATCTTGGAAATACCCTAGACTTGCTCTAAAACAGCATCATTCTTCAACACTTTAGACAGCAGTACTGCATCTCTTCTGGAAGTAACTGGACAGCCTGCCTTTCAGTTGCAAACAGAGCCTCAATTGAATCACCACAGAGAGGCTAAGAGAAACCACAAATGTGTGAGGTTACAGAAGTCCCACAATATGCCAAGACCAGTACACTGGGAAAAGCAAGAATTCATAACACAACTATACCGTTACTTATGCAACAGTCAAGAGACAGCCTAGGGCCACAGACGAATCAATAAAATGAGCTTAGGTTTAATAGGAAGTGTTTATTTCAGTATTAAAACAGTGCTGAAAAAATATTTAGAGCTTTTTCAGCAGCAGCTCAAGTGGCAGGTTATAAGTTATAACAACACAGCAAATTACACTCAAAAAAACCCCACAGTCAACTACTTGTTTCAGATGCCTTGCTTTTACTGAGCTGCTGCAGATTACAGAAGTTGCCAAATGAGCTATATAACCCAGCCCACTTGCCATATGTCCCTTTCAAATTATTTAGTAGAAGTGATTGCTGGAAACAGTCTCATCTGAGACATGCGACCTTCTTTCATGGACAGGAGGGAAAGGGGATCAACAAGGAGTCCTACCTACTTCCCTTCTAACACAAGCTACCACTTACTCCAGAGCAGGCACCAAATGGTAAGATGGCATCTGTCCCATTTTGTTCTCCTGCTCAAAGAATCGCTAACAATGTAATACCAAAGAACTTGAAACATATGTTAAGCAGGACCTGATGTTTGGGAACACATACAACATGTCAATAAATAATTACTTATCAGTTAGAACCCAAAATGTTGTCCTACGTGGTTTTACAGAACCACAGCAGTTATGTCCACTCCATGGGTGATTATATCATTTGCTACAAGTAGCAATTATCAGTTTTATGTTCCCTACAGACTGTCACTTCATCACAACTTACAGAATCTTCTGGAGGTCTCTGAATCTTCCCCCAGTCCACAGATGGTCCCTTTTCTTGTAGGAATCTATGAAATAGCTTCTTAAATCCTTCCAGGTCCTTTTTAGTGTGCTATAAAAAAGAAATGCAGTAGTTAATGCTGGTATTTAATGCATACCTACTCAATCACAGAACCATTTCTTCATACTTGATGTACAATCTATTCACAAGAGTAACTTTATCAGCCACAAAGATATGCTAAAATTTAGGTAAACTTCTAAGAAGCACCAAAAGCTCATTTCCACTAAAACTCAAGGTACAAAACCAACTTGGATACCTAAAAGACAAGCCTTTAGTCAAAACCATAAGCATTAGGTTTTGGTTCCATTTTTAGGACAACAGCTTTATCCTTCCTTTCTGTAATCCACTGAAGACTACATAGAAACTTTAATAACTAAAGATGATTAAACACTTAATAACTCTGTCACCCAGTTTATATGGAAATTGAAGTCTTCTGATGACACTGTATGCAAGCTACTCTTCCACCCAGGATCAGAATACGTCCTAAAAATAAGGATCATGGTATTCTGTGATTTGTATTCCTATATAGTATTTGCCTCAACTTCCTGCACATAATTTCTCATGGTATGAATTGCATCCACATCATGCTCCTTACCTCTAGCTCATTTGAAGATGCGGTAGCAAGTATTTTATCAAGTTCTACTTTCATTGAATACTCCAGCTCTTGTCGAATGACTTCCTGAAACTGTGAAGGGCCAGCTTGAGACATTGCTTTGCTGAAATCTTAAATAAAAATAAAAACACAGGTTAAAGGAAAAAGAAAACTAGCTTAATTAGACCACAAATAGCCTTAAATTTTCTTTAAAAATCAATAAACTCATATAATCTAGTCTCAATTTTATTACTGCACTAGCACTCCAGGAATCTGAACTTTTTGTCCTTAGTAACTTGGTGAATAGACCTTAAATTTGAGCCACAGAACAATAACCCTTCTCTCAAAACTCAAAAAAGTCCCAAAAGACCAATGATCCATCTCAAGAAGCATCAAAAAACGCACAGCAGTACTTTTTTTGCTAGAGAGCCAAAGAATCCACATCCTACCACATCAACTTACTTTAGCAAGTAAAAGTGTGAAAAAGCTTTTCACAAAAAAAACTCCGTTGTGCAGAACACTGTGATCAAGGGTATCCTTCTGCTCACACAAGCAAATAAAAACAGATGTTTTAATTATTTATACAGCATGCTTTCACATGATCTTCAGTTTGTTCCAGTAAATATTCTCTTACCTTATTGTACGAGCATTTTCACACTACAGCATGCACTTCCGTTACTAAGCAACCTAGAAAATTAGTCTATCACTTCAGCATTTGTTTTGCTTTTGAAGTTATATGCTCCATAAATGTGAAAAAGAGTAAATACACAAATGTTCTATACCGTAAAGTCCACATTGCAGAAAGAAATGGGAGATAACATTACTTTATTTTCCAACAGAAAGCATTTGAAGCCAGTGCGTTCTCAAAAGACATTCTGAGTATGTTCTCTAAAGACCTCAGTTAATTTAATTCCTGCCAAATCCCTTGAGTAATCACTTCTCTGTAACACAGAGAGTGATGTATTGCCAAATATAGCTGGATTTTAGAAGCACCCTGAATACTAGTGCAAAAAGGGACAGGCGGAAACTTTGCAAGTGAACAGAGTGATAGTGCTAGAAAATACTGTTAGAAGAAGAACCTGTGTTTAAAGTTTACTTATTTAAATCATGCATTAAAAGGCATTCTATTGAGAATGTCTAAGAAAGCCAGAGGCAGTTCATCTGAATACAATTCTGATTTTATTTTTTTTAAGCAAAGTATTCCACAGCCTCAGACTCAGTGACAGTATCTAATCCTTGCTTTGAAGCCCACAGAAGCCATTTTCCTGACTGCACTGTTTTGCAGGTAGGGGAGGGAAAAAAAAAAGACAGACAAGTGCTGCAGTGCACATACTGTATGTGGTGCAACACAGGGGAAATGCCAGCTCAAGATGAACAGTACAATGCACAATAGGTTCTTTTTTAATCAAATGTTTCATTTTGTAGTAAAAACAGGTAATACTTGAAAGCCTGTTTGGCATATTGTTCCAGGTCAAATATGTGGAAACATGGACAGCTCTTCTTTAGGAAGCACCTCCTCCTACAGAAAAACAAGGAGGTCTATACTAGCCTAATACCTTCATACCAAACTGCTACAAGTCACTTCTTTTCATTCACACATTTTGGGTTGATGTGTACTGAAACACTGTTTAAACTTCTAGTGAAACAACTGCTAGGAGATACTTCCATGGGCTTGTAATCCTTCCTGTAACATGCCCTAATACAGGACTTCTGTTACAGAAACAACAGTGGCCATTTCTCACAGTTCATCAGCCTGTAAAACATCTGAACCTCCCAATATGATGCAACACATCTCAGAAGAAACTCTGAACCTATCAAGTATTGAAGAGAGACCAACACTCATGCTGTTAAACACACTGAGGCTAAGTAAGGCAGAGCCTTACTTTCCCAGGCTGCCATGTAATTAGGAAAACCTTGCTTGCTCATACTAGCCAAAAGGCTTGTATCTACCAAATAAAAGCACTTAGAGATTAACATCACAAACCAATCAAAAGAAAAAGGCATCATAAAAGTAACTCTGCGATAACGTCCTAGTTTGGGGTTTTTTTATAATACTATAAATTCTCCGCAACTTAGTGAGCAAATGCTAAACGCATAGAAGCAAAGCAAACCTGTTGCTTTTTCCAAACACCAAGTGTCAAGCACGCAGTCCAGCCAGCTAGATGGGACATTCCTTACCAAAAACCCAGGCAGCCAACGCTACCAGTGCCATTACCTGCACCCATCCTTGGCAACTGAGAATACTTATGTTTTACATTGACCACTTAACTACTGCAACCACTCATCCAGATTCAATATACCATGGCACAGTTGCTTGGGGAGACCATTATTAGTGCTGTTAGCACTATTATTACTTTGGGCAAAGAGAGAAGAAGGACATGGCTGGAGTCCATAAAGACATGTGCTTGCCTGGTGCAGGAAAAGTATCTTCTGCCTAAGAAAGAATTTTAATACCGTAACTAAGCAGCCAAGAGAAACAGCAACTCAAAGCTTTTCTGCTTTTAACATGCCATTGCAAGGCAGAGGCTTTTAAGCATTTATCTTAAGAGAAGTCCATCAGGATTTGGACCTGATGAGGATCTATGGCATGGCACTCTAAAGCCTCTCCAAAGCAAAACCTCAACAGCAGCATCAGTGCATCCACTCCAACCGAAGGAACTCAATGCTAGTTGTTCCTGTGTTGCTGCCCCCCAGAGTTTCTGGGAAGAAGACGGCAATTATGCACCTAAGCCTACTGCTAGCAGGACGACTGAAGACCTTAAACAGGAGGTACTGTTAAATTTAACAGCCTGCATGAAGGTTCATTTCCCTTTTCACCCTAGCAGCAACAAGGAAGCAGAAAGACCAGTGCAACTCCATATCTGAATGCAGTTATTTCCTACAGTCAAGTAAGATTTCCTAAGGCAGTTGTGAAAAGCATTTATTGCACCTCTAAAAATCAGACGGGAGGCAGGGGTGTTGGATAATTGCAAGAGGAGATTTCCAAGGGTACATGCAGCCATAAACTCCCAAATTATTTTTAAAAAGGAATGCCTCTTCCAAGCTATTTCACAACTAATACCTCAGATTTCAGGATAAGTCCACTTTTATGGGACTAGTGTCCTTGAACACTCATGGGAAGGAATAAAAGGGTAAGGTAGTGGAAGACTCCTGGGGAACCAGCCCACACAGGAAATTAGCACGGAACAGAAAAGCATGAGTAAACAGTTGAGGCTTAACTGGGCTTTGCAAAAATGACAACCCAGGGTATCTTATTTTAGCGTCTTCAGCAAAAACTGCTTCCTCAAGTAGTAGAGAAAGGAGCGCTCATTTATCAAGTTCATGGTGGTGTCTGATGTGTAGAGTTTCACTCAAACCCTCCTGCCCCCAGTTATTTCTACCAGGCTTTTGTGCTCTGCTCCCACTGCTAACCTGCCCCCTGCCCTCACAGCATGAACTACAGCATATGGCAGAGCACTTGCAGGTGTATGCTAGATACGTTTTGGTTTTTCTTGCCAGTTATAAAGTTGACAAGTCAGATCAAGCTAATAAAAAGGAGTCCTTCATACACTATCAGAAACAAAATAAGGGAGTTATCCTCAGGAAAACTGCACAAGAACAGAACAACAGTGACTCCTTATTTAGGGGTTTGCACGTATTTCCTTTCTGCCATCCTTCCTCTTATTCTACATTAAAAGCAGAGAATGCATTAAGACTGATTAGTTTTGTTCACTAATTCATTCAGAAGAGCACTCCACTACCTTGGTACTCAGTATACAAGGACCCAGCACAGGAGGGAGTTATGGGACAAGTCAAGCAAGAAATGCCCTCTCTCATGAAAAAGTTGGGAATCTTTTGGGCTGAGGGTAATAAATGGTAATTAATTTTGCAATCCAAGTAACGATACAGAAAGATCTCCAGCAGAAAATTATTTAGGTCTCACTGGAGCCAGACTACTTGCATAAAAATCACGAAGGGTGGCCAGTAAGCTAAAACATGCGGCTGAACTTTGAAAGCTCTGTCCCTGAACTCCTTGCTGAGGGTACAGAGTGAATGCCTTAACTGCCACTAATGCTGCTTAAAGTTCAAGGCAATTTTTATACTTGACAGGGATAAAAACCTCTTTAAATACCCACACTATAATGCGCAACACTAATATTTATTACTTTGTTTGATTTCTAGAACAGCACCTACCCACTCAGCCTTTAAAAACATTTTTCTTTTCCTACTACTAGAGGCAAAATTTGTCAACGTATGTTGGACAGAAGCATACGTGAAGTGAAATCTATACGCTCGCTCTCCCTTAACAGATGAGCATGTTACCCTGAGCTAACTCAGAAGTTCGCAGCCAAGGAAGCCATATTCTTGCCAGCTGCACACACCAAGGGTTTAGGTGCTACGGTCAGACACAGACACAGCTGGATTTCTCAGTCTAGTAGCTGATCCTCATGCTAAAAATATCACTTGACATTGGCAACGTTTTAGTACTATTGGCCTAATAAAAGAGTACTTAAATGGCAGACACTTTTTAAAAAAGCTTTTAGGACTGCCTACCTAATCTTTGGTAGTATTTTACTAACGGGTTATGATCTTTACAGAGGTTTACATAGGTTTCAGTTTCATAAATAGTATCAGTTGTCTGCAAGATGGCTACCTTCAGCAGTAGGCTGAGACAAGGCAATTCCATTTAAAAAGAACAATTCAGAATGTATTTTTGTAATGTACTTCACAGCATGAAGGGGCTTATCTCGACAGTTTTCAGAGTGGTTGGCTGAGCTACATGGCTGTAAGGCTTCCCTCCTTCAGCTCTGCATTTTGCCCAGGTGCCTCAGGACGTTTGCAGACAGTTGATGCATTTACACAGCGAGCCTTGTACAGTCCTAGACACCCACTGGGTGAGTGAGAGTGATTTCCCAAAGCCTGAGAAGGCCCTCAGCTGCCTGCAATGTCCAAGCTCATGTAGCAAAAGACCTGCTCATGTTCTTTCTACAGGCAGCATTACATTTGTTGATAGGCCTGCATGGATTTATACTAAGGAAACCTACAGGCACGGATTTCATTACAAAAAGCATACATGCATCCTTAGGAATACGGGAAAGGAGGGAAAGAAAACTGCCACAGCAATGCAGCAAAGTAATTTTTCTTCCCAAAATGACCTCTTGTGGGCTGGTTCCCTGTTTCGCAATACAGGAATCTGAAACTCAGACCACGTACACACAGGCTCACGCATGCAGAGAGTAAAGGAGAGCGCCGGAGTCCACCGGGATCACCAAATGCCAAAATACACTCAAGCCACAGAAAAGAAAGTGAAGACATTCGACCTCGCTGCTCTTCCTCCCCCAACTTCATCAGATCACTCAGTGAACGGGGATGATTGGCACGTGCAAGGTCTCCCTGTATATGCCAGATTTTGCCAGTGCATCAGCCGTGACAACCGTACACGGTTTCACCGTGCGACTGTACCGCACGGCAGAGCCACATCCACCGAGGTAAGCGAACCGAGCAGGGCAGAGCAGAAGCGGCCCCACTACCCAATAACCAATAACACTCTTGAGGAAGCCCTTTTGCACATCGCAACTCGGCTGCCGATCGGGCTGCTGGCACCTACCGCTGCCGGCACTCTACCGGGCTGCTGGAAGGAAAACAAAACAACAACCAAACAAAAAAACCCTAACAACAACAACAGCAACAAGCCCCGAACCCAAAAAACCCAGAGATACATGTATACATAGCTGAAGACTCAAAAAATATTACAAAGCACGTCAGCTTACCTGCCGCAAAAGACATTTTCGCTCTTTAATAAAATACTTTTTTCTTATAAATATAGACTGAATTGTTTGGGGTGTTTTCCCCCTATGCAGGGAAGGGGAGGGCCGGGAGGGCAGGCTGCCTCCCCGCGCCCCTGCGGAGGCTGGCCGCCGGCGGTCGAGCAGCTGCGGGGCGGAGGGAAGAGGGGAAGCAGGGAGAGACGGCGGCCCCGGTCCCGCTGGGAGCAGCCCGCCCGCTGCACTGGCCCCTCAGCCGAGCAGTCCCTCCCGGGCCGGCGGGCGGGAGGCAAACCCCGAGGAATTTAAATTTCATCAATGAAAGAGGCGGACCCGCCGCGCCCCGGGTTTCGCCACCCCCCCAACCCTCCCCTCCTCTTCCCTCCCCGCCGGGCTGGGCCGCCCGCCTTCCCGGGGCTCTCGGCACGGCTCCTCCCCGCTCCGGGACGGGACAGGCCGGGCCGAGCCGGCCACCCCCCGATCCGCGTGCCCCGCGCGGCCGTTAGGCCTGAGGGCGGCCCCGCCTCTCCCTCAGGCAGCGGGAGGGCCGCGAGGGGCCTCCCCGCCGCCGCTGCCACCCCCTCACACCGCCCCGGGGAGGAGATGGGGGGGAGGGTAGGGGGGGGCGGGGGGCGGCTGCCCTGCCGTACCCACCTCGTCGCTGCCGGCACCGCGGGCGGCGGGGGGCGGGGAGGGGAGGGGCGGGGCGGCGGTGCGGAGACCCGCGTGCCGCGAGCGCGCCCCCGCCCACACCCCCCTTTGCCCCCCCTCTTCTCCGCCGGCGGGGGGCGGGGTTCTGCCGCCTTCCCGGCGGGCCCCTCGCGGCCCCGGCGGCGGCGGCGGAAGTGGGCGGGGTTGGGCAGGACGGGGTTGGGCAGGACGGGGTTGGGCGGGGCGGGGCGGGGCGGGACCGGTCCGCCTGGCATAGTTGTGGGTCTGTGGGAAGGGAGGTCCGGGTTTCGGTCTGTCGCCTTGACTCGGACAGCTGCAGAGGAGGCACCGCTGGGCGGTGTCCCCGTAGAGCGCTGGCAGGCGATCGTTTCTTCAGGAGTTAGCACGGGGGTGGTAGCCCGGGTCCCCTCCCGCAGCGAGGGTTTGGTGCTCTCCCGAGGGCTTCCAGCCGCACGGGGGGCACCTGAGAATAAATCACAGATCACAGAATAGTTTGGGTTGAAAGGGACCTTAAAGATCATCCAGTTCCAACCCCCCTGCATGGGCAGGGACACCTCCCACCAGACTACGTTGCCCAAAGTTCCATCCAACCTGCCCTTCAACACTTCCAGGGATGGGGCTTCCACAACTTCCCTGAACAACCTGTTTGAGTGTCTCACCACCCTCACAGGAAAGCATTTCTTCTTCATGTCTAACCTAAATCTACCCTCTTCCAGTTTAAAGCCATCACGGTTCTATTGCAACAGCTGAGGTTCCAGGGTGGGAGTTTGGAACACTGGGGCCTGAAGCCAATGTTAAAGAAAATGCAGTGTGAAACATCTATAATATTTTGGGTTTATCAACCCCGCCATGAATTTAAGCACCTCCACCCGTGGCTGAATGGCCTTTCAGCTGCAGATGCCCTGCAACATCTAATACTAGGGAGATGCCACGCTGATGGAGTGTCTTTAGCAAGCAAGCAGAGCATTGCCGTTGACCTTGGCTGTAATTTCCCTCTTTCTTTAATATATTCCCTATTTTTTCTTGAACACGCTTCCTGGGAGTGGCTGGACTTCCTCCTTTAAGGTGTTTACAGCCAATTATGGCAAAAAAGCCTGTGTCCCTGCCCACCATGAACACTCCCCAGCATCCACAGGTAAATAGCAGCATCCTGTTTTTCACCTGAGGGAAAGAGCTGACCATGAAGTCCAGCAGCTGAAAAGGGCTGGAAGCAGATACTGACTTCTTCTAGACTCAAGAAATAGAAACTGGGATCTAGCAAACACCAGACTGACAGCTTGGTCGACTGGGGTTAAGGTGCAATAGAGCCTGGCTGCTCCACACCGTGCCTGTGCCAGCGCATCAACCCACAGCAGTGCCTGCAGAATGGAAATGCCTCCCATGCCCCACTGCAGACCAATGTGATGGCCCAACCCCACCTTCACTAGTGGCATGGGTAGGTGCACCCAGCTTTGCCATGTTTTGGGAAGGCAAGGCTGCTCCTTCCCTCCCGCAAGCTCTATATGTGCTTATACATATGCACTTGTATATAAAACCATATATAATACAGGATTGAACCATTCAGCATGACCCTTTATGCCAATAGTAAGGAAACAAACACATGCTTGCACAGCCCCTTATATCCACACCAAGTTGAACTGCAAACAAGAATAATAGAATCATAGAATGGTTTGAGTTGGAAGGGACCTTAAAGATCATCTAGTTCCAACCCCCCTACATGGGCAGGGACACGTCCCACTAGACCAGGTTGCTCAGAGCCCCATCCAACCTGTCTATGAACACTTCCAGGGATGGGGCAGCCACAGCTCCTCTGGGCAACCTGGGCCAGTGTTTCACCATTCTCACAGGAAGGAACTCTCCTCAGAGCCTTCTATTCTCCAGGCTGAAGGGCCCCAATTCTCAGCCTGTCTTCACAGGAGAGGTGCCTTTTTGCCACGAGGAGAGGGGTATGGGAATTGGCCTGGTACTGCTGAACAAGTTTCAAGAAGTGGATGGGTAGGAGACACAGGCAGCCTTGCCTGGGACAGGCAGGCACTAAGGCTCAGCTGGTTGCTCAAGGCTCCCTGTTGAGTCAGGAAAACCAGGCAACTCCCTGGATAAGCCAGTCAGTTCATTTTCGGGTCCCATCTGGATCTATCTGTTTCTGCCTCTCGTGTTTGAAAGAAAACAAAAAATGGCAACAACTGAAGTGCTCCATGAATTTTATATCCCAGTGCACTTGACCTGGGAGCATCCCTTTGCATTTTGTCCCACCAGATTGGTGCAGTGGCTCTCTGCAGACCGCCTTCTCAGCATCAGAGAAGATGCTCCTCTTCTTCCTCAAATCCACCAGCAGGAAAGTCACTGATTCACTCCAGGACTTCCACAAAGTCCTGATCCTTCTGTCCAAACACAGATGGGAGTTTGCTGTTACCTTAAATGCAAGCTCAGCCCCTCTCCTGTCCTTGTGCTGTTAATTAAAGTGCTTTGCTTTAAACCTGGCACTCCTACAGCTCAGCCCTGCTGCGATCCTGCATCCAACACCTCCAAGCCAAAAACGCAAGCTGGATGATCTCCAGATAATACAAAAAAACTTTTTACAGCCCTCCTTTTCCAGGACAATTACAAGCATAACTTACAAGGTAATAAACAGGGATAACTTTTTATCTGACTGCAATAAAACTAATCCCAGTGACCTGTCTCACTGTGGTGGGACCTGGAGAAAGCCCTACCTGCTTCACTGAGTTTTATGGAAGGAAAGGAAAAATGAAGACCGAACACTGACAGTGTCAGTGAGCTCACTCTGTTGCTTAGGATGGAGGTAACCAGAATTAACCCATCCAAAACCATCAAATTTTGGTAAAACTCTGAGTCCCCAGAGCTCTGGTGCCATCTTTTTAGGAAGGTGAAGGAAATTAAGCTGTTGGGGCTGATATGGTCTGTCTGTTTGCCCCCAGCAATGCATCCTGACTCCTTGGGCAGGCATCAGCTCGAGCACAGATGGAGGAGAGTCTGTGCAGCACATGTCCCTGGCCTTATTTTTTTTTTAAATGGTTGTCCCAAGGCTCCATCAAAATGTGAGAGAGATGTTTTTCCTGCAGGACATGTGCAAGCTGATACATACAGCCTCCTGATGCCAATGCTCCTGGAAACACCAGCTGGGGATGTGCAGGGAGTGGTATACTGGCAGTCGATCTGACTGTGGCAACATTTTGGGTTAAGTAGCCACAGAAACACCAACAACAGAAGGTCAAAGTGGCCCGAATTAAAAAATAACCTTTTGATCCCTCCATGCCACCATCACACCCAGGGGGTTCAGCATCTTCCAGGAACAGAAGAAGTGTGAAGGTTGCAGCATTTAATATTTTTCCTAATTTTATACATCTGCCCTCCCTCTGAAATGGTCTATTCCCAGTTTTATTGCCTGTGGGTCTTGTACTTAATAAAACCACTGTTTAATATTCCTGGATATGTATGTGTGTGTATGTAAAAATTAATATAATTACATCTAGCTGATATATATGCAATATTTTTTCTGTATTATATAAATATATTTTATATATATAATCTTTAATATAAATATACACATATAAATCCAATAATCACTTTACAGAATAGTGCTGATACTGGTATTTTACAATGAATTCAACATCCAGTAATTCACATGTAATCATAATTGTTAAAAATTCAAGACTGGGATACTAACTGAAGAAATCACTAACATGGAGGTTTCTTATCTAAGAATGTATAGATGTATATTTATGTTATATATACATAATCCCAGGCAATGCATCCAGGCATCCAGCAAAACAGAAAGGCTGCACACATGGATCCTCAAGGATGTGTGTATATACGTGTGGTGAAGGGTCTGCAGAACAAGTCTTGCAAGGAGCAGCTGAGGGAACTGGGGTTGTTCAGTCTGGAGAAAAGGAGGCCGAGGGGAGACCTCGTTGCTCTCTACAACTACCTCAAAGGAGGTTGTTGCAAGGTGAGTGTCGATCTCTTCTCCCAAGTAACAAGCAATAGAACAAGAGGAAATGGCCTCAAGTTGTGCTAGGGGAGGTTTAGATTGGGTATTAGAAAAAAATTATTTATTGAAAGAGTTGTCAGGCACTGGGACAGGCTGCCCAGGGAAGTGGTGGAGTCACCATCCCTGGAGGTATTTAGCAGTTGTTTAGATGTGGTGCTTAGGGACATGGTTTAGTGGACTTGGCAGTGCTGGGTTAACAACTGGGCTTGATGATCTTAAAGGTGTTTTCCAACCAAAACAATTCAATGGTTCTATATTTTTATGCAAACATATATTTATATATTTATCATATAAATATATATTACTATGTATATTCCTATATTTATTACTATATACAGTTATGTATGTTCTCCATATATATTGTTATATATTTTTATATTTTTATATAGTATATGCATATAAGTGTGCGTATCTAAAGAAATATGTATTACATAAAATCTAGAGTATATATTTAATATCAATAATTATATGTAATAATATATTATTATACTTTTTTTTTTTTTAATCAGGTGTTTGGCAGGAAGAGACAGTGAGTGGCTGGGAAAAAGTAAAAATCCACCTCTCAGCTCCTTTGGCTGGAGTGTGGGGGACACACTCTGCCTGAGCTCCACTGCCTCTTCTTTGTCCAGCAAGTGCAAACAACTACCTGATGGAATCCTGGGTTGTTCTGGAGACTCATTTCCAGTGACCAACACCCATTTCCAGTATTTTGTAAATGAGAA
This sequence comes from Hemiprocne comata, assembly GCA_020745705.1. NCBI lineage: Eukaryota > Metazoa > Chordata > Aves > Apodiformes > Apodidae > Hemiprocne > Hemiprocne comata. Next base: position 66,529,147 of record CM036588.1, on the reverse strand, counting down.
GAGGCTTGTCAGCGAGCACCATGGGTCCAACTCCAGTTTCCCCTTCAAACTTTCTCTGCCAGCTGAGGAGCAGCTGAGTTAAAACAACATGTGCTCAGGCACAAGCATGAGAGGACGTAAAGCACTGCATTAACAAATGTAATAGCCCCAAACAGATCAAAGCTTTCAAATTGCATCGTTAAAATATATGCCACCTTCCGACATGGGGTGCAGAAACATGCCACTACATTTTTCTCAAATCTTTCCCAAGCATTTAAAAAGGTATATAAACCTACGGTCTGTGGCCAGCATCAAAAGGCTGCTCCTGCCTTGAACAAGGCAGGGTTGAGCAAGGGCTATGTGAGAAGGTCACAGGTGGGGAGACCCCTGTAAGCAGGGCTGACCATCCCAGGCAAACTGTTGAGGTGCTTCAGCCAAACATTGTGCAGGCTTTTGCTTTTCATTAAAAAAAAAATTAAATTAGAATAAAATAAATAAAATAAAATAAAATAAAATAAAATAACTTTTTTTTTTTTTTTTACTATTATTTCTATGGCTTTCTCTCTCTCTTTCTTTTACATGTTTAAAGCAAGGATGCACAGCACACCTTTGGGACAACAGCTTAAAGCTGCCAGATCAGAAACAAGCCCACTCACCCCTAAAAATCTACCATTAAAACCTCAGCAGGGACTGTCTGGAGGTTTTGGGTGCTCCAGCTTAGAGCTGCAGTGCTCTTTACAAGTGTTTTTGTAACATAGCAACCTGGGAACACAACAGAGGCAGCAAGGGTAGGTTTGGAGGCAGTTTCGGTGGTAGTGGGAATGGCTGGAGCTGCTCAGGGGTCACAAGGTAATGGGGGTTATTTTTTCCGTAAGTGGGCTGAACAAAAGCTCTGGAATAATTCAATGGCTATTTTAAACTCCCTTCTTGCAGTAATTTTTTATCGCCTGGCGCCTCGTGGCATGTCGGCATTCAAACAGCACGCACGTCCCTCCCAATGCAAGGCTGTGAGGGGGCTTCGTTTGGAATAACAAAGCCTTTTCTGGTCTGGAGATGCTGGTGTGGCAGAGAGGAAGGCAGGGTTTCTATACATCCCACCCTGTGAGCTGCTTCTCCGCACACTGAAAGTCTTTCTGCTAATTTTTCACAGGAAATAAAGTCCTGGGGACAAGCCCTCATGGCAAACGAGAGACAAGTCTTGTCCTTATCACCACCCGGCCACCACCCTTTCACATTTGCCCCTGTTCCTATTCCCACTGCTGTAATTAAGGGCAAATCTCACTCCGTTGGACATGGTCATAGAAATTCTTGGCACAGTACTGTTCCTTTTGGGGCTGGAAGCCAAGTGCTGGAGATAGGGGAGGAAAACAACTCATTATGGCTACAGCCAGGTGCGAACTTTCCCTATTTTCTTCCACGAGCTCAAGGCGGGACCCAGGACCTAGCTCAGAGACCTGGTTCAGAGAAGGTGACTGTGGTTGGACATCTGTGTGCCCACCCAGAGATGCCAGGTGGGGAGAGCTTCGCAGTGCCGTGGTGGGCTTACCCACCTCCTGTTGTCTATGCCTACAATCAGGCAGGTCCCCTGCAACCAGGGCCATAGTGAACCTTGGCACGGGGATGTCATGCTGGCGCTGCAGGGGCTGACACAGATCTGGAGGTGATAGTAACACTTTGTGTCTTGAAAGGATGGGGCTGAGCTACTGAATGATTAATTTCTCCATTGATCCCTAGCTGCCCTGTTGAGGTTGACTGGGGATGCTAGCACCAAAATGTCCTGCTCTGGGGTTGTTGGTCAAGCCAGGTGGGCAAGGAGGCTCTGTCAAAGAGGCACCAAGACCGGGCTGTTGGTATTTCCATGGCAGGGAGAGAGATGCAACAGGGAAGCAAAACAGAGATATCATTAAGCCTTCAAATATTAGGATGGGGAGGAGGGAAGGAGGCAGCCACCTCCTAACCCTATGTCCACACTTAACAGCTGTAGCTTGTCTTTCCATACCTGCAGACCCACTCCAGGGGCACAGGAGTTTAGCAGGGAGTAAAAACCTTGTCCAGGATGGGAAATCACACAGTTGTGCCCAAGCACATCTTGTCCTGGAGCCCTGGGTGGCCTAACTCCACCCAAGGGTCATCCCAATGACCCTTCCCAACTGCATCCATGGGGCTGCAGTGGCCTCACCTTTACATGAAGAGTGGTTTTATCAGCCCTGTAACCTGTCATCACAAGCTACAACTTGTCCTTTTTAATGATGGGTCCATTGGCTTAAGCAGGTGTTTTGGTTTGAGCCAGGGTGAAGCTCTTTGCTGATTTTTATTTGCGTCCAGGGTGTAGGTGTCAGCTCCACCATCAAAACATCGGAGCAGCCAGGAAAGAAGCCCCTCATTTTCATTGCGGGTAAAGTCCTTTCTCATGAGATGCAATTCCTTTAGGGAGAAAGGCTGTAGCAGATCATCATCCTTATCTGCTTGAGAAGGGCCTGCTCCTCCATCTGCTTGAGAGGGGTCTGCCTGTTTATTTACTTGAGAAGGGCCTGCTCCATCATCTGTTTTAGAATCATCTGCTTCCTCAATCACGTCTTCTGATGCTGCTTGAAGAAACTCTGGATATTTCAGACGGGAGCAGGTATAAGGATCAGTCGCCTTTCTTTTGCCCCTGGTCACAGGATTAACTTTTACTCGTTTGAATCGAATGGGAGTGGACTTAATCTTTGCAGAAGTAGCTGCTTTTGTAGCAGCACCAGTGGTGGCAGCAACAGTGGCACCAGTAACAGCAGTGGCAGCAGCACTGCCTGGGGGGAATTGGCAGTGAGTGGAACAACACCTCACTCTACGCATCCACAGGACACTATAAGCATTCAACAGAAGCATCCCCAGTGAAACTATGCTATTTAGATCAAGAGCTGGGATATTCAGCCTGAGTGGGAATGGAAAGGAAAAATTGAGTCTGCCATTACCAACATAGACCTTCCTATCCACATGCACATTCACACTGCACACATACAGTATCCCTATACAGATCAGTATCATGACCCCTGTTATCACTAAATAGGTTATTACACGGTTGATTATGGCTATAGTCTTATCAATAAACCACAAAACAATAACAAGAACAGATAACACTAAGGTAGTAGTATCCCAGCTGCATGATATGTACGACTGCATGTTGGGTGCAGAATTCATCTGTTCAGTTTTCAACCCATCCATACCTTCAGTAGACATGGTGTTCATTCAGCTCCTGGCTGGCTTGCCAATTAATTATTGTGTTGGTTTGGCACCGAGTTGGAACACTCTCGTTTCACCCCCCTCCCCCTCCTCCCCTAAGGTAGGGAAAGAGGGAGAAAAATGAGAAAGAGAGGCTTTCTGGGTTGAAAAGTGAAACAGATTGCTTTTCATTATTAGTGATAAGGGAATATATATATATATTTGCAAAGGGATGTGCAACACCCAATCCCCTCCCTCCTCCCCCAGCGACTCTCACAGCAACTCTTCTCCCTGGTGACTCCCAGCTGAAGAGGGGAGTGTCCGGGCGCATGGACGGGGCCTCGGGTGTCGGCTGGGAAGGAAAAGGGAAAACAAGAGAGAGCCAAAGAGAGGGCAATAGAAGTGACAGTAAGCAGAAAAGTGAGTGGAAAAGGGAAAAAAGAGGCTTGACTTCTGTGGTGTCTTAACCTATACTGAAAGCCAAATAGAGAAAATATTATGAGAAGGGAATATTCTGATTTGCTGATCCTGCCTTTGGTAGGGAGGCTGCAGACACTCAGAAGTGACCTTGGTTATTATCAGTCCACTGGTGCTGCTAAAAAGTTCACTGAAAGAAAAAAAAAATCAGCAAAGAGCTTCACCCTGGCTCAAACCAAAACAGCAGGTCAGCACAGGAACTTTAATTAAAAGTCATAGCCTAGAGGACTAGAAGTAGACCTGCTGGTGGCTCCTCCTGTGGATTTGGTGAAACATCTCAGGATGATTTTGGTGGCTGACGGGCAGCCAGAGGCAATGGGAGAGAGAGGGTTACCCAGTCCTCTCTTGCTCCACCTGGTCAAGCAGAACATAAAGAGATGTTTGACTGGCAAGTAATTAGGTGTTAAATGTTGGACCTACAGAAAGAAAGGACATGCACTGGAGCATGGTGAACTTGGCAATGAAAAAACAAACACATTGGTTAAGAGTAAGACTAAAGGAGTGATTAAAACTTCTCCGTTTTTTCCACCAATAGACTGGATTTTTCTTGATGTGTCATAGATCTGCAGAAGGACAGCAACCAGGAAGGACCTCTGAAGCTGGGAGCTCTGGAGGTCCCTCCTCCAACCCCTGCTAGATCAGGTTGTCAAGGTCAAGGTTTGCATGTCCCAGGACAGAGATCCCACAGCCTCACTGGGCTCCAGTTGGATCACCCTCATGGAGAACACGTTTTTTCTTAATATCTAACTGGCATGTATTACCTTCCAGCTCATGCCCATTGCCCTTTGTTCTTCTCCTGTGCAACCTCTGAGAGGATCCTGGCTCCATCTCCATCTCTGCTATGGCATTTGTCTTTGCTGGGCTTCTTGAGGTTCCTGCCAACCCATTTCTTTGGTCTGAAGTTGCCTGGTCTCCTCCCTGGGTAGCTTCTATTCTTGTTCATGCAAGAGGTACTGAAACTACTGACATGTATGTATTTTAAAGGTAAGTTTTATTTAAGGTAACATTATAATCTGAGTGAGAAGGGAAATACACAATATTCTCATGGATTTGGACAGAAGCATAGGCTTAAGGTGAAAGTGAAGAATAATCCTTACAGGGAAATTTAAGCACAAATTAGAACAGTATATTTATCTATGCTAAAAACTTCCATCTCCTATCCCCACCCATCACAAAAAAATAAATCTGGCTGTACACTTACTTACCAACCACTTCTGAATCTATTTCTTCCATCTGTGATACCGTATTATCCATGTGCTGTCAAATTTAAAGAGGAAAAAACAAAACAATACAAGATCTCAGCTTGCTTGTAACTGCTGCCAGGTTTCAAAACACACACAATAATCCTCAAGTTAAATAAGGAAAAGAAACACAAGGGAAAGACCTGGTTGCATCATTTAACAACTTGTTTGTCTAGCAGCCCACACATGTGCAGCAGCCCTGCCCTCCAGCATACTGGGGACTGTGCCCCAGCCTCCTGCACCAGCCCCGGCTCTGCACAACTGGCTTCCTACCAAATGGCCTCTCCAGAGAGGTGACCCTTTTTTTTCCAAATCTGCACATTTTTAATATTTTATTTTTTTTTTTATGGTTACCCAAGCAGCTCCTTTCCGAGGGAAACTGAAGCCTGGGCTCACAAGCCCACGTGCAGAAGCACAATGAAGTTTGTCCCAGAGAGGGAACAGTGCTGATCAGCCAACTCCTAGTCCTGCAACACTTCAAAAACAACCAAAAGACCAACTCAATGTGTGTAAGTCACCCTTTTTTCTCCTGAAATGCAGAACACAAATCCATTTGCATTTTATGCAATGGCTGTGCCAAGCTGGTACCTTACTGACAGACCATCGGCCTCCTTCCCTGGCATGTACAGGTTTATATACACCACTGCTAGGGTAAGGAACCAAACATCACCCATTCTCAAACATGTAATAAACTCTCCAGGCCACCTGATCTTTCCTGGGCCCCTGTGATTGGATTGGAGGGAGTGTATCCCATGGTGGTGGTGCTGCCAAGTACCTGGAGGATGGCGCAGCCCATAGGGCCAGTGGTGGGCTCCAGCTTTTCAGCTGTGCCATGTCCTCAGTGCTGCCTTTGGGGGAGCCAGCTGGGAAACTCTGGACCCCCTGTTTTGTTTTGTATTAGTGGCTGTAGGTTGGATTGACAGGATTGGAAAGATCAGGAAGATCCAACAGGAAGACACAACCAAAACTGCTACATCCCAAAATTTCAACAACAACATGAGGCTTCCCAACAGCTGAATGCCTCTCCACAGCTGCTTCTCATAGACATAACACGTGGTGTAAATACCACCTTCATGAGGTCATGCTGCAGTAATTTCACAGTGGAGGAATGAGACATCCTTGTGGAGATTTGGCAGGCTCTTGCTGGACCAAAAGTCAGGATGACCTCAAGCCTGAAAGCACGACTCAACAAGGATGTCCTGCCCCTGGGAGAAATCTGCAAAAAATGTGTGGTCCCTTTAGGTCACAAATGTCCCTTTCAGTCCCCAGTGTCCCTTCAGGTGCTTATATTTAAGGAGATATAGGAGGAAGGCAAAAATGCCAGCTGCTAACCCATTTCAAGTAATAGCACTGTTATAGTTGACTTACCACTTCCACTTTGTTTTAACTTTAGATCTGCTGAGTTTTGGGATACTCTCTGGAAATGAAGTCTACAGTAGAAAGGAGGAGATCACATGTTTATTGCCACAAATGTGCACGTTTCTCATCTCTTCAGTGTCTTGCATTTTTAGCAAGTTGTACCTCATCAGGCAAGATCCCCGGAGGCCCTGGGACATACTCATAAGGACTTTAGTGGTGAGACAGTGAGTTGCCACAAAGCCTGCCCTGTTCTTTTACCCCTTCTCTGATGGGAATCAATGGATTTCATCCGTTTAGTTCTCACCTGCTCCGCACTGGACTTCCCTGCCCTGTTTCCACTGAAACAATCTGTTTCACAGGCTGTCCCTAGAAAGAGCGCTTAGTAAATCCTTTTAATTAAGGCCATGTTTCCATCCTTAGTTACAAAGGAACACAAGACTTCAGCTGTGATCCCTACTAAAATGTTTTATTCATGATACTAAACAGTCATGGAGAAGTCAGATGAAAAGTCAGCAAACAATTTATTTCTAGTGCCCACACCACATATGGTCACCTTAATCTCATTTTGGGGGCAAACATGGAGTGTCAGATGCATTTGGATGATGTGTCATAGATGTTCAGGCTTGGCTGGTGGCAGCACAAATTAGTGGCACCATCAGCCGCTGTCCTTTCAACCTGGGGTGGAGTGGTTTAAAATTTGCCTGCAGTACTGTTCTTTAAATGTTGGGTGATAAATCTGTTGGATGATAAATCTTTCTGTTGCTTACAAATCACATTTGCTGTGTTTTAGCCATTTTCAAGGAAATGCTTATGGAAGTACAACCCATGCCTTTGGTGAGGTCCTAGAGGCTTCCTGAGGGCAATTGTGGTTCTTCCAGGTGGGCCAGGCAGTGGCTGTAGGACATAGCACCAGTGGAGAAAAGGACTGCAGAGGGGCCAGCAAGTAGCCTCACACCACAGAGGGGGTCTCTTCTCCAAACCAAAGCCATACAGGTCTCCAGCAAAAATGGGTGAGATGGAGCCATGGTTGCACCTCAAATCACGTTGAGAAGACATGATAGCATCTCCCCAGAGAAGGGATTTTCCATTTCTTGATCAGAGATAGTGAGTCCAAGGCTTGTGAGTCCTTCCCATGCTCATCTTGGGTGCCTGCAAATGGGCAGCAAGGGAGGGCACCATGTCTGCGCCCTGTTTGCTGAGTGGCGTCATGTCTGGGTGAGCATCAGCACTGCTGGAGGAGTCTCGGAGGGGAGTGGTGCAATATTTTTCCCATTAATCATTTACTGCAAAATGATGTTTTCTTCTGCAGAAGTGGATGATCCCAGAGGACACACGTTTTGGTTTTCTGCAGGACTCCCAAGTGATTTGCTGCCTAGCGTAGCGTGTGAGTTAGAGGCATTAAAACCCAGCCAGGCACAGATTAGGTTTGTATTCCAGTCTGCATCCACCATGGCCAGGGAAGCCTGTCTCAGGAAGATCTTTCTCAACTTCAGCAGACCTCTGACAGCTTGTGAGAAGCATTGCAAGAGTCCTCTCCAAAGCTATCCACACCTCCATGCCCCAAACTTGGGAGTGGGTGTCCATGGGGAAGTCCTTACAGAGACTGTATTTGCAAGGGTAGCAACAAGGGCTAAATGCTGATGTCCTGGCTAAGCTTCTTATCCAGCAGTGAAATTGTGTTTTGACTGCAGTCATGAAGAATGAAACACCACAAACATAAAGCCATATCTTTCTGTCCCTAGTACATTTTCATGGAGGCTCCTGAAATTCTCAGTCCTGATCAACTTGCTATTGGGGTAGAGTCATAGAACAATTTTGGTTCAAGAAGACCTTTAAGATCATTGAGTCCGGCTATTACCTAGCACTGCCAAGTCCACCACTAGACCATGTCCCGAAGTGCCACATCTACACATCTTTTAAATACCTCCAGGGATGGTGACTGAACTGCTTCCCTGGGCAGCCTGTTCCAATGCTTGATAACCCTTTCAGTGAATAAATTTTTCCTAACATCCAATCTAATCCTCCCCTGGGGTAGGCACACAAGCCCAGAAGAAGTATTCCTTGCCCCAAAAAGTCCAAAAGTCCTTTGTCAAGGTAAACACAATCAATGATTGATGAGGATCATCGCTCAGCACCTCAGAAATAAAGGGCAGGATTGAAAACCAGGTCTCTGAATGTGTGACTTCTGGACAAGATGGGGTCAGTGAGCAGCCTGAATGAACAATCATATGCTGGGCATCAGAGAGAGACAGAGCTACTGAAGGACAGGAGACCTGAGGTGTCTCTGCTGCCTTGGACTATATTTATTACAGGGGCCATACAATGCAACGTGCTCCAAGAGCTGTATTTTGCCCCATCAACAGCTGCTAAAAGCCAACAACATTTACTGTTCTGCATTTTGGTCCTGACCATATGAACATGGTCACTTCAAAGCCAGGCTTTGCACCTCAACCACATCTGATCTGTCTGAGAACGCTTTCTTTTTTTTGCCCTAGTTTCCTTAAGCTATGTGGTGAAATATGAGTGAGTTTAATCTGCCACATAACTTCACTGGTTAAATCCAGAAACAACCAGAAATGTTTTACAGGCTTATCAAGGACAATAAATATGAATTGAAAAAGGTTTACAGGATTTTGGCTGTACTGGTGGAGGACTAGCTTTACAACATGGACAGTTTCTCCCTTCAGGGTCCCCAGGCTTTATCTATAGCTGTGGGAAATGACCTCACATGCCACCAAGATCAGGCTCCAGAGAGACTGCAAGGGGACTGCTGCATCACAGGGCAGTGAGAAGCAGGCAGGAGCGAGAGGCTTTCACTGAATACAAATTGAACAGAGGAGCCAAATCCTGCAGCTTGCAGTAAAAAAAAGCTTGGAAACCGATTCATTAGGAAGGGCAAACTGTGGGGGTTGCCAGCTGGAAACCTCAAATAAAGAAAGCAACAAGTTGATTTACTGAAAGGATGAACATACTGGTCCACATTCCTGTGTTCATGGCGAAGGGACGATGCTCTTGTCTTTGTCAGCCGTGCAGATTTGACCCAGTGCTGGGCCAGGCAACAGCTAAAAGTGCTCTATGCAGGCTATATGCACAGTGTGACTAAGCTAGCTTGACCTGTGGCATCCCTTGTCCATGTATGGCCATGCTGGCCTTTAAGGTAGGGCTTCCAGATATTTGGAACTGAAAAAATAATTTTTAAAAAAAGGTATTTTTTTCTTTTAAAGGGAAATAGGCTGAAAAAATCAAGACCAGAAAGCTGCATGGCCATGCAAGAGATTAAACTGCCAGGTGCTGTCTCTCCAGAGGATGTGCCATTTTTGCTCTGGCCAAGCCTGGAGATCCAGGGGCTGTTCCCCATCCTGCCAGCTTCTCGGCTGGTGGCACTTCCTCTCACCCCAGTGCAGGTGCCAGTCCTCCTGGCCCGCTGTCCCAGGGGCAATGGAAAAGTGGCTCAACTCAGGCAGCTGCATGGCTTGGCCAAACCCTGCCTCCAGCTGTGGAGCCACCACCCTACTAGGCCACAGCCACCGGCTCCCTCCTTGCAGACAGCTCGCCCTTTGCTGGGTCTGTCCACATGGGCAACTAGTGAGGTGCTGAAACCCCCCAGCTTGCAAGGATCCACATGTCAGATCCTTCAGGGAGCTTGTCCCCAAGGGAAAGGGGTGCCAAAAGCTGTCACAGCAAATCAAGAGCTGGTTAAAGCAGCTTGAACACCACCTCGTGCTTCTGTGTGGCCAGGGGATGTTTGACGTGGTGCTGCGGAACCAAAGCTGCACTGGCCGAGCAGGGCTGAGCACAGCAACACCTTTGTTGTTGCCGATCCTTTTTTACCTCCTTAGCATAGGACCCAGCAGCAGAGGACCTTGCAACAGGTGTTAAAGTGCTAAATACCCAAGTGACCAACACCTCAAGGATTGTGCTGTACTTCCACAGGTTCTTGGGTCTCTCCCAGCATCCCCATCACTATCTGTTGGTTGCAACCCTGTGGAACAGCAGATTTCACCTGAATGGCTGGGAGGTAGGAACACAAAGCCATGCAACTGGGAATACGACAGCTTGTCAGGAACTAAACACAGAACTTTACCTGAAGGCAGAAGTTTGGTGAGATCTGCTCATGAATTCAGATGGAGGCACAAAGTAACTTTTGCCTTTTTTTAGAGGCCCAGAAGATTGGAAGCTCCCATAAACTTTAATGAGATGCTCCTGCAAAACCATTAGTAGAAGCTGCTGAAAAGCAAATCATAGGTATTTATGAGGACTCAAGGAACTCCAGCAGCTATTCACTCAACGAGAGCTGGCAAAGCACCTTTCCCTTCAAATTTCATAATCCCCTTTGTCAATAACTTCTTCCTCTCTCTGTTAATTAAATTTGCCCATGATAGGCATATTTTACTTCCCAAGCCACTGGGAGCCTGGATCACCCACTGGTCACCAGGCATCATCGTTCCCTCAGGAAAACTGCGATCCTCAGCAAAATGAGACCTCACCTGGTGTGTCCCGAAGGACAACATAAGGTGGCCTCCAGAAAGCCTGACTGCTCAGCAATTGGATCTTTTAAAGCTGATTAAGAGAGGCTCATGATCCGGTCAGAACAGAGGCAGATATGGCTTTTGAACATGGCTTTTTAATGCTGTTAATGAAACCTGGGGAGAGGGCAAATTTTTTTTGCTGCTTGGCTCCCCTTTATTAAAAAAAAAACACCAAACAACAACAAACAAAAAAAAAGCACAATACATGTCAGTCTTTCCCAGATAAGGGAGTGACTCTAGTGTCTCACCCTTCACCTTCAAGCTAAGGTCTACAGGGCTAAGTCATTACTGCACCTAATTAGAGACTTCAAGCTGATTCTGAGGATTGCAATAAGTGGAGTTACGAACTCTCTGGGCCTGATACTCCTTAATGCAAAAGCCACTTTACACTGACCTGGACTTAAAATACCCTGCGATGATGCAAAGTGCTCTTAGAGCAAATAGGATGAGTCCATCTGCATTTGGAGGGATTGGCAGACATCACAGACCACCAGCATCTGAGGCTGATGGGACTCTCAAAGGTCCCATCTGCCCTCAAGTGAGATGAAAGCATCTTTCTGGTCACAGAGAGACATGTCTTTCACAACAACTAAAAATTAAAGAAGTATATTGAGGCAACTACCTGAAGAACTGATTGATATTGATCCAATAAAAGCAGAACAAAACCTTGCCAAGTCCATTTGTGGGTGCCTCTAGACATATCTTCAGACCTTAACAAGTCAGTAAAAGTCTCCTCTGGGTCAATTCTGCCAGCACTTCCATGAATGGATTCTCCCTAAACTTCAAGCATATTTTAAACTCGATACAAACCTGAAAAGAAGAGCTCAACTTTTTCATATTAGTGGTACAGAGAAAGGAAAAGAGCTTCCTAAGTTGTTTTAAAATAACTCAAAGCAATAGATATCAGCCCACTGTCCACAGATCAATTATTGAACTGAAAGTTGGGGTGCACAATGGTCTCCTGGCCTGGAGGTGACCATCTGGGGACAAGGTGCTAGTCCTTGCCACAAACAGGGAAGAACCACCCTCTCCAAAATGGAGAGCACCTTGCCAGCCCCAGTGGCCCAAGAGCTGCTCTGTCCCCACCTGCAGGGTCTTCCCAGAAGCTGCCAGTGGTGTGTCCCACGGCGGAGGACTGTGCATGCACAGCAATAAACTTGGCAGAGGGAGGAAGCTGCAAAGGGAAGCCTTATCTCTGGGCTAAGCACAGCTCCAAAAATATGACAATAGTCATGAGACCTGCAACCCCAGCCACCCAGTGTAAGGTTACTGCCAGATGACATTTGGATTACAGCATCATCTGTCACGGCTATGAGTCAGCAAATAGGTGCAGCCAAGGGTTTAGGTTTCCCTGTGAGTAAAATAATGCAGGAAAGTTATTTTGCGGGCAAGCGGGCTCCATCCAACCCCAGCAGCTCCCTGAGCAGAGAGGGAGGCAGGTAGCTCCTGCATTTGAACTCACTGGAGCAACACCTCTGTTCACCCTCAGCACCACAAGGTCCTGCACAAGGGTGTTTATGTGGAGGAGCCAAAATACTACAGGTTCCCTCCCACTCACTTCCCAGGGGAGATCCGAGTAACCTGTGATAAGTAAAAGAACGTGAAAATCCAGCCAAACCAGTATGCCCAGCTGGTGGTATCGGAGAACAGCTCGACCCTGACTGGTGGAGACTGGGCCTTCTTCAGCCCAGGCATCCTGCCCTTCCCCAGCACCAGCACTTTGGGCAAGGGGGGGGTGCAGAAAACCACTGCTGTTACCTTGGAATGTTGGCAGATGAGAGATCTTAGGAAGGACCTTTCTCCTGCAATGGGAGGTTTTTCTGGGGAACAGGCACAAGCTGTAGGATAACACAGTGGCAGTCCCACACCTAGTGGGTTAGTGGAGGGGATGGGATCAGTGTGGATCCCTCCATCAACGAAACCAGAGCTTGGATTGCTGCTGTGGCTCTTTTAAGAGAAATTATGGGTTAAGTAGGATGAAGAACTGAGAAGCAACCTGTTTCTGCATGGGCAAAGAGATGCTTGTATATAAATAAATGTATGTATGTATGTAAATAAGCATTTTATGATTTTAAAACCCCCCACTTGTTTACATGGTTTTGCCACCTCATATTAAAACAAATAAACAGATATAAATATTTCTTCATGTCCCGAAACCTTCCTGCTGCCCTCACCTGTCTAAATTCAGAAGAGATGCTGCACCAGGAGAGGCAGGGTGGGGCAAAGGATTGTCACAGCTCAAAACACTTTTGGATCACGTCCTGATTGCAGCAGATATTAAAAAGCATATTGACAGACCTCCCTGCAATAATTTTGGTGGCATACAATTTCCTGCTTTATCTCATTCTTACCTCACTTTTCCTTCTAGGACCTCTCTCTGCAGACATTTCCCACTCTTAACCTCCTTTTTTCCCAACCACTTCTTTCTGCTGTGCTGTCTTTTTCCCCCACTCTTCTCTGTTTTCCCCAGATGGCTCCATCCTTTTCAGCTGCAACACCTCTTCCCTCTCTGTTTCCTTTGGAGCCACTATAAGAAGGAGAGTCCTGAACCCATCCCTTGTTCCAGATGCAAGAGGAGCATTTTGGAGCCACTAGAAAAAGGAAAGTCCTGAACCCATCCCTTGTCCCAGGTGCAAGAGGAGCATTTTGGGCCATGAGCAGCTCCAGGCATTCTTCCAAACATGCTGTAGCTTTGCTATGAAGGTTGTCACTGGCAAGATGGACCTCAGCTTGGGTGATCTGCTCCTCTGCTTCAGCAGCAGCAGCGTGCTTGACTTTCAATGCCAGCGCTGTTGCATCAGTGTGTGGGCTGTGGTCTCCGTGTGTGTCACAGCTACAGTCCTCTGGGAAGAGCAATGTTTTTGGGAAAAGTGGAAAAGCCTCCCTCATTGTCCTCATGCTGACTGGTTTACATCCTGCAGAGGACAGAAGCTATACCAGCTTCTGCAGCATGGCAGCTGCAAGGTCAGAGAAATGCCAGAGCTGCAAAGTTGCTGTCTAAATTCAAATCCATGCTTTTCGCACCCATGGGGTACTCAGAGCCTGAGCTGAGGTTCTAAAATGAGGACCTAGATGCTCATTTCTGATCCAGCTCCTCTGAAGCTTAAGAGGGTTTCGATAATTTGGAGACTCTTCGCCAAACCAAAACTGGAGACATCCTAGCAATGTGTGAGTTAGCAAGCAGAAAACATGGAATCAGAATTTAGAATATCAAGGGTGTATCTGCCACAGCTGTAAATCCTGCGGTCCTGCTGCGATGATGTCAACAGCACAGGATGGAACACCCATGATTTCATCCCAACCTTTCAGAACATCCCAGTATACACTTGTCTGGTGACATCCCTCTGAGGCAGCTTGGACACGGTCAGGGTAAGAGTGTGGATACAACCTGCTCGTTGCCAGTTGGCCTGCAGTGCCAAAAACCATCTCAAATGCATGTTCTCAGCTTGGACAGGATGGTTGTGAAGCTGTGTCTAACAAAAGCCTTAAGAAAAAGAGCTACAGAAATATTCCAGCAGCTTCATGTTTCCCAAGGGGAGGAGATGCAGGCTGCCAGCTCCCTCAACAAGAAAACATTTGCAGGAGGAACTGCTCCATCAGCCCAGTCTGGACCCAAAATCCCAGGAGGGATAGGTCCAAAACCTCTACCCTTAACTCACAGCCTGGTTTTACACTAGCATATGTACTGTATAGGTGGCCAAGGATATTCCCAAGGGCAGGATCTGGATTCGCTCTGTGGATAAATTTTTAGCACAGCCTCGAGCAGTTTTGGCTAAGCCAACCAGCTCTGTCACAAACCATTCCCCAGCACCACTTCTAGCTCTGCAATGGGCAAAGAGGTGTCTGACCAGAGTGGGAATAGAATCACAGAATCAGAATGGTTTGGGTTGGAAGGGATCTTGAAGATCATCTAGTTCCAACTCCCTGCCATGTGCATGGACACCTCCCACTAAACCAGGTTTCTCAAAGCTCCTTCCAACCTGGACTTGAAAACTTCCAGGGAAGGGGCATCCACAGTTTCTCTGGGCAACATGTTCCATTGTCTCACCACCATCACAGTAAAGAATTTCTTCCTAATATCTAATCTACGCGCAATCTTCCAGTTTGAAACTATTCTGCCTCATCCTATCACTACATGCGCTTGTAGAAGGTCCATCTTTTCTGTAACCATTTCAGGTACTGGAAGGATGCTATAAGGTCTCCCTGGAGCTGTCTTTTCTCCAGGCATTCAGAAAAGGTGCTGACAACTAAAGAGAAAGGCAGACCTGACCAGGATTGCCATAGAGAGAGAAACATGCTTTAAAAATGCCCACCTTCAAATGCCAAGGTGGAGCAGAAGCAAAGTGAGAAAAGAGGCATTTTTGTCTCTGGCTCATTGGCAGGACTTCAGGGGGAACTGGGTCACACATCCCATATGCACCAGGAGCTGGTGGGATGCCAGCAGCCAGCCACTGCAGAATAATGTCTCCAAGGAACCCTTTTACCTGGACCACAGCCTGGAGCAGGTATCTGCAGCCCAACAAATTCCCGCTGCTTGCCTGGTATTTTAGGGCCAAATAGCTCGTTACTGCAAACAAGGTGCTTGGCTTTGTACGCTTGCATCTGCTCCCACTAATGCACCAGCACCTGGCTAAGCCACCACAGAGGAGCCAGAGTGGAAGAAAACCAAGCAAAATGCCACCCTAAGAAAACAACTGTCACTGTAAACACACATAAATAATAGTAAACCAGCATGGAAAAGATATCTATGGTTGCTAGGAAAATTAATGTTCCAGCATAAACGGCAAGTATAAATTAGGAGCACAGCCTTTTGGAGGTACGGGATGCTTAAGAGCTAAATGCCAGACAAGGCAATAATGCTTGGTGGGAAGGGAAGTTAATGCCCTGTCGTTAGAAGAACTGGGCTAGGGAGGAGAGATGCTGGGTAGGGAGGAGTTTGGCAGTGCATTGCTCCCATTAAATCTTTCCCGTATGTGTTTAGGGGGAAGCTCTGGTTAGCTGAACTTCTCCGTACATTTTTACAAGCATGCAATAAAGTAATCACTTGTAATTCCTCACACACGGCTCCCCATGTCTTCCAGGTCAAACCAGCGTTCCCATTTTGCTCTCCTGGAGCGGGCCCTGGCTGTGTCCTCTGTGGCATTTTGAGGCCAAAGCTGGCAAGATGGTTAAAGGGCACCAAAAATAGCAGGAGCTATTAAAAAGGCAGCTCTGTGCCAGGAAGGCTGCAGACAGACCTCAGGAAGGGAGGGAAAGCGGCATTAAAATCCGCGCATTGAGAGCACGGCACACTGAGTGTGCTTTTCATCGCTCACTGCTGCAGAGAGAGACAGGGGAGGGTCACTGAGCCATTCCTCATCCCAGTCCTGCCAGCTCCAGTGGCATTGGTCTTCTTGTACCCCTTGCAGATGGAGAGGAGAAACCAACTGTATGCTTCATCCCTCCCTTAAAATATATCCTTATTGTACTCAGCAGCATGTTAGGCCTTCAGTGGAATATTTTCAGTGGCCATGAGTTGTCCTGCAGTTAAATAATAAGCATGGCAATAAGACACTGGTACATTTTCCCAGTACAGGAGGCAGATCGTCTATGTCATCAGTTCTTAAGAAGCATTATTATTATTTTCATTCTCTGTCCTCCTTTTTTTACCCAGTTACCTTTTCCCCAAATATTTGGGAGCAGATGCTAAATATATGTAATTAATTCTTACCAGATATTGTTCTTTTGATATTTAGCAGTTGTCAAGTATTTGTGAAGTCTTTCTTGAAAAATGAAAATTAGATGGCCAGTGCTGTTCACTTAGAGACAACTCTTTTCCTAATCCTTCAAACAAGGGTATAGGCAAGCAACTTTATTTTTATCAGCAATTACTAGGATTGAACCTGTGTCCTGCTGTGTTCTGCTGTAAAAGTGAATCCTTTATAATTAATTATGTCCATAAGCATTTGCTTCTAAGTGTCAAATGGCATAAGGAAAGGAAAAAAGCTGGACACCAAGAGGAATCTAAGTTTTCAAATGTTGTACAGAAATCTTCATTGCCTCTCTAAATATTATGTTTCCTACCAATAATTCTACCAGGAATGTTTCCTGTGAAATACAATATATTTTCCAAGACTGGCTTGTAAATCCAGTCCCTAATAAGACCCACTGAGAGATTCACCATTTCCCTGGGAAATTTGGGCGCTAAGCAAGTCCAGATTCACAAGTACCCACAGAAAAGAGCAAGGGACACTAACCAAAATCTGCTCTGCAGAGGGGCACATCCAGCTTGTTTTAAAGAACTGTGCTCTGCTACTAAGGAGCAGTAATTCCTGCAGAGGTAAGTGAACCCATCCATGGTGTCCTGGGTCCTGGTTCAACAACAGCACGTGTTTCGATATGCAAAGACAGAATTTGGCCTTCCAGTACCATCACATGAAAAACTATTTTAATATGATAAATGTGGTGATGCAAAACCCAGCTGGACTTTGATTCGTGTTTAATTTTACTGGTATAACTCAGCAAACCTTTATCCACGAGGCTCCACGTGACTTTTTTCAATAAACTGTACAGCATGTACCAAGCCCCCTGTCTTTAAGGTGACATTTCAAATCCCTGTAGGGAGGGACAGTTGTCAGGGCAGTGATTAAAATAGATCCTTGTTTGTTGGCATGACTTTTACTCAGCTCCCAGGAGATGTGGCAGTGAGCCCTGCCACCTCTCCCAAAATAAGGTATGCCCCAGACAGATGTGCACATAACATCCTGATGGATGCTGTCAGCTCTCAACTTGCCCTTGCTTCCACCCATCTTGCTTGGCTCATGTTGGGCTAGTGATATTCTCTGACTGCCTCTCCATCGTGCTGGTGTGAGGACCTCCAGGCTGCATGCAGGAGTCTCAGATAAGTTGGCTGAGCTCTTCCACCCACCAGGGAACAAACCCAATGATCTCCTGGTACCACCTAAGGCAAAGCACAGCGGTTTTGGGGGATAGCCAAGAGCAAGAATTGGAGGGCCTAAGGCTGGATGTGCTTGTGCTTATGCAGTTCAGCGGCTTTCAGGGGACCACAAAGATTTGTAAGAAGCCTCAGGGTTGATGTCCGTTACTTCGCACAACCCCACAGCCCTGGCCGTGAACTCAGCCCTCACTAAAAATAGAGCTGAGCCAAAGTGGCTGAGCCCATGTAAGCAGCTCTAATGCAACACCTGCTAATCGTTGGCTCCTGGGTGAGACAGGCACAGAAGGCTGCCTTGCCAGGGTGGATTTCCAGAGATAACGCTGGAAGGGAAACCATTTTCTGACGTTACTCTCTTAAACGGAGCAAAAGGGATAAGGGGGAGCAGCTGTGGCCGAGCGTCAGGTTAGACTCTGAGACCTTGAAAGACACTCGCGTGCTGGTAGAGGCAAGGCAGAGAAGGCAGGAGCTTTGCAGGGGAAAATAAGGCAATAAAATAGTTTTGTGACTTTCACCTTCTTCTTGAAAAAGCCCTGTAAGAAATTCCAGCAGCTATTCACTCAACGAGAGCTGGCAAAACAGCCTAAAAACCCCTAAAGAGCAGCAACCCAGGATGCCACTACTTGTGTGCCATGCTGTGGAGTGGTTTATCCATGTACAGCAAGCTTAAAACACAGACTTGATTGCCACTTTCCTCCAGACATACCTCTTCATAGAATCTTACTCTGACTTTGGTAGCCCTTGGATATGGATGTGATAGCTGCCATGATCCAGACCTCCTTAGCCTGTAGTTGTCCAAGTGTCTCAATTCTCCTCTTTTTTAATTCATTATTTATCCCAGCTGATTCAACAGCTTCAGTGGAAAAAGAATAAGCTGTAAAAATACCCTCTCCCTTCTAACAATACATCTTATACCTGCCATCCCCTCTTTCTCTAAATCCTCAAAAGTCAGGCTTGGTATTTTTGGCCAGGGTGCCGGCAGACGAGACCCGTGACTCAGTGGCACTTCTGCACTGAAGGTGAGAGCTGACAAGGCCTGAGAGAATGCCAGCCCTGGAAACCGAAGCCGGCTCAGCCCCAACTGATCTGCCTTTCCCAGATGGCCATGGATGACCGCGTCTGCCCATTGCCTGGCAGCCTTGCAGAGTGAAAGGTGAAATAAATACAAAGCGGCTTAAATATTGCTTTAGAAATACATTAGGTGGTTTGCTTGGGGTAGGCAGGTTTTCTGCTCTTTGTAACCAGGAAAATCCCTGGTTTGTGTTCTAGTCCAGCTCAATATCAAGTGGGACTATTGCAGAAAAAGCAAATAAAATTGCTTTTTAAAAATAACAACAGCTCCTAGGTTCATCTTATCAAAGGCACTTTGATAAGTTTAAGCTTTTGTCCTTGGTGTGCACACTGTGAATGGAAGACCTGCTCCCTAGCTGCGGTTTCTGCTATTGCGTGTGCCGGAGGGCAGGCAAACTCCAGGTGATTAAATATTAACATTTATTGCAGTGCACCCACTTTGTTCTAGATCCAATGCAAGCTCTTTTTCCCAGGAATGCAGTGGCTATGGTAAGCTGAACGATGTGGGAGCTCAGTTATTATACACAGTGCTGGTAGTGAATAAAGCTTTCAGTTAAGTTGATGCCTTACTCCCATTTTGGGCAGGGTGAATAGCTACATAGATAACATAACAATATCTAATCTATCCCTCTAGCTCTGATTTAACTCTTTGAGATTGATTTATGTGCTTTTTTTAATTACAGTTCTTCTTTTCTGTCTGCTCTACAATTGCTTGAGAAAAGTTGTTATGTGTCTTTGAATGAAACTCTCCAGGGAGATAGACTTGAACTATTCCTTTTTTCCTGTTCAGCATGATTTTCCTTACAGCACTTACAATGTGCTTCACAAAAGTGTCACTTGCATTTTTATATATAACAAAGAAAATCTCAGATCACCTGTGAAAGTCACTTCTTAAATGAAGCAAATTTGGGATCAAGTCACAAAAAATGAAGGAGAAAGAGACACTTAGAAAGGGAGGGCTGCACTGACAGTGCCCAGCACTGATAGATACTGGATGCAATCACAGCTAAAGGCCTTTCCGTCTTCTTTATATTTCTCTGTTCTGTTGAAAATTGGTGACTGCTTCAAGAGCTCAAATTTAGCAGTGATTATACAGATACACCAGGGAGGATGTTAAAGTAGTTATTGAGAGAGAGCAAGCAGAGTAGGATTGCACAAATTCACCTCCCAGCTCCATCATATATTGGGTGACACATCTAGAGAGAGGTGGGTACTGTGTGGATTGATGATTTGCGTTTTTCCCCCCATCTCATGTCAGTGTAATAAATCTCTGAAAAATCTGTGCCCATATACAAAAACTAACACAAGTATGTTCACTCCAGGGAGTCTGAAGGAGAAAGAGTAGTTCGGCCACACAACTCATCTTTATAATATTGATTCTGTCAAAACAGCATAACTGGAAGAAAAGCCTTTAAGACTAAGTACCAAAGTGCTGCCTCCATTTGATGTAACGAGCACGCATTTTTGGGAAATGTGGCACCCTGGGAGCCACCTCCTTTCCAGACTTCTAGCAGGTCAGCTCATGGGCTCAGGTGAAACTGTTTAAATGATGGTGGCCCAAAAAATATCTCAACATTTTGCATTTGTGTGCCCAATTGCACAGCAGGATACGAGTCAGGAGAAAAGGTAAGGCATGTCCTGATCACTCTGAGTTATTCAGGTGTTCAAGGACAGGAGCTGTCTTTGAAAGGCACTGGTAGAAAATCCCGTGGGAGCCACACAGACAGCCCTGTGCTGTTTTCTCCAGCTTGGATTCTTGCCTCTCCTTGCATTGTCTTTTTGCTGCAGGTGGGGGAGTTTGACTGAATTTCCAAGCAAGCCATATTTCCAGGGGTTGCTAAGGACATACCATGAATTCACTCCTCAGAGAAAGAGCTGGCCGGCTGCTGCTTGGCTTTGGCGCCGCAGCACACCCAGATGAAATTGGCCATTAGATACGGCCAGCTGACTGTTGAAACTATGCCCAGAAATGGAAGAACTGACTGTCCTCTGCCCCTCCAGGCCTTCACCTCGAGCTGTGCTGGATCCATGCTAGGTCCAGAGAGGGATCCCGCTACAGCAAGGCTGGGGTGGGGACAGGGACAAAGCCTTCTCCAGCATGGAGAGACCCTACAGACCCCACATGCTCCTGACTGAACCGAAAGGGTTGGCTCAATGGTGATGAGAGGAACATCCTCTATCATGGGATTTTTGGAAATTTCCATAAGCCCTGCCCCAGCTCTGCACCCAAGGTCATTTCCAAGCACTGGCTTTCCTGCTGTCGCTGGCTTAGTCTTGATTTTTTACTCACATTATTTCCTCCAAAGACTTTCCTGCAACCTCTGTTTTCAGCTTTTGCCCAGACTTCATCATGGCAGTGACAATCAGAGTTGCCTGAGCAACATTTTTCCCTCTGTATCTGTTCCCACGCTGTGTCTCCAGTGAGGCAAGATGACCCACCTCACACACCCCACAGCCACGCTGGCTGCCATCTGTACTCTGCATTTTTCCCAGTTAATCATGTTTGCCTCACCAACGCCAAAACAAACACAGCAGAGGTGCTGTGAGGCATGCTGCTACTGCCACGTGCCCTCACAGCTGTCTTCTCACAGCCTTTGCTGGAGCTTGGTGGCCTGCCAGCTTCCTTCAAAGACACACTGGGCATGATGGTGCTGCCTGTCCGAGCAGCCGGTTGGGTCATAGCACAGATACCATCCAACCGACATCTTAACACACTGACCTCTTCTTTGTTCTACTCCCACCTCCCACCAGCACCTTCTGTCCCATCTCCTCACCTGCTTTCTCCTTACCACAGGGCTAATCCATCCTTCTTTTATTGCCCTAAATTGTCTTCATTTCTGCCCACATTCCCCTTCTCCCAGACTTGGTAGCTTTTGTGATTATCCCTCAGACCAGCCTGGCTCTCTTCTCACTCCTCTCATTTCCACTTAATCAGATCCTCCTATGTTGAGGTGACCTCCTCGACCTCCTGGCCAGGTTGTTTTCTACCAGTGCCACATGTTTCCTTTTTGTTTCCCCTCTCTTTGGGGTTCAGCCACTGTTTTTGTAACCTTCATGCTACTGGTTCCTTTGACTCTTCTGCTCATTTCCTCCTGTCCCTTGAAATTCAACCTTTAATCACTGTTCCTGACTAGCTTCCTTCACTTTGCTTTCAAAAAGTAGGTTAAGCTATGCTAGAGTCAAAAACACACATTCTGTTGAAAGAAAAAAAAAAACCAGGAAAGCTCTTTTTCTTATTAAGTACACACACAAAAAATGTTATTCTCAACCCATTCTAAAATGGAAAAAAACCCACCAGACCTTTATCTGAAGTAGATGGAAGATGATGGCACATGACACAAAAAGAAGAGGAAAGACACTAAAACTAAAAATGAGGGATCTTATTAAAATAAGTCATCTGGACAGTTCATTGTCAACCTGCTGGACAGGCAAAAGGTATCCTAAGATGAAGCTCCCAAACTAACCAGGGGAAGATGAAAACTTACCATGATAAAAATTTCTGGGTGCTAT
This sequence comes from Hemiprocne comata, assembly GCA_020745705.1. NCBI lineage: Eukaryota > Metazoa > Chordata > Aves > Apodiformes > Apodidae > Hemiprocne > Hemiprocne comata. The sequence continues at coordinate 66,506,846 of CM036588.1, read as the reverse complement.
CAATAGCATATAATGGACTGAAAATAAGGGTGAGAAGCAGCATTGATTTTGTGCCTGGCCCTGCTTTTATCAAAGTCCATAACCAAACCCCAGTCAAAATCAATAGCAAAAATGGTTGGGAAACCACAAGAGAGCTTTGATCAGGTTGCATCTCTGTGGCTTTGATTTTCAGTTTGAGGTCACTCAAACTGCATTTCTTGACCTTTTTCAGGTCAACCTTCTTAAAAAATATCCAGGAGGCCCTTTGTGCCATGATACCCCAATGTTTACATTTCCCAAAAAATTTTTTTTAAAAAAAAGCCAAGATAAACTTTGAGTAATCATTTATTACTTCTTTTACCGCTCTTCTGATTGTTTAACTGTGTGCCTGATATACGTGGATGGATGTCTCTTCCCTGTCCTTTCCTCCCTGCCTCTGTAACCCAGCAGTGCTGCCCACGTCATGGGCAGAGGAACACCACGTAGGAGCGTGGTGAGTCAGGCAACAAGCTATTTACTCAAGTATCACTCCCATTGCCAAGAGGAATTTTTCTGCTGGGTAGGTGTGGGCCTCATCACCTCCTTTGTGGACATAGCAGGAACCAGATGGCTCATGACACTGGAACAGGCTGTCCAGGGAAGTGATTGAGTCACCATCCCTGGAGATATTTAAAAGACTTGTAGTTGTGGTGCTTGGGAAATGGTTTAGTGGTGGACCTGGCAGTGCTGGGTTAACGGTTGCACTTAATGATCTTAAAGGTCTTTTCCAGCCAAAATGGTTCTATGATTCTAGGGCATGAAGAAAGACTATGGCATTGGCAACTAGAATGTGGCAACCCTTCTCTCACTGATGGGGATTTTATGATCGGTATTTTTGATGAAGATACATAGTAAGCTAAACTTTGTAAGCAATATTTCTGACATTTTTTTTCCCATAGAATTCAAGCAGTTTTTCCAAGATCTCTGTGTTGACAAATGTGGCAACAAAGCATATTGCTTGGGTGCTTCAAGAGGGACAAGTGTCAGCTCCCAGAGTTTTGGTGGTGTCATTAGTAGCTTGTAGGAAGATAGCTTGGGATTTGGAAGAGGAGCTGCCATAACCTTTCAGCTGTGGAGTACCTCTGTCCTCCCTACAGCTGATACAGGAAGGCAGTCACCCTGTGTACATTGTCCAGCTCCCTGCATTCACTGAATACATGGTCTGCAATTCCCATGCCAAAGCCAACATAAGAGGTTTCACCCCACTCATTGCATATCCAAGGTCATTATCCAGGTTAAAAGACCTGGTTGAAAGACCAAGGACTTTCAGTGCAGGTTACTGTGAACCATGTTTCCAAGCAGATAGCTTGTAGGTTTGGAGAGACCCTTCAGCAGATATTTTTTGGTCAGGTCTTTCCTTCTGTTGATTTCTATAGTCTGGGAGAGAAAACAATCAGCATCAACATCAACCAAACCCTGTATTATATTTTAGAATAACAGCCTCATTCAATTAATAGCAGGTGGGAGGCCTGATAGTGAAGTGCAGAAGTGTAAAAATGTGAATGTAGAAACTCTGAGCCACCTTTTCATTCTCCACTCACCAAAAAGAAATGAAATCTCTGAGGTTGTCTTCCATCATCAAAGGTTTCTCTGTGAATCAAAATAAAGCATTTTGTTTCCATCCTTAGGTGAAAAGGAAAACAGAAAGGCTAGTTTCACATCATGGTGGTGTTTTTGGTTGTGTCTGTTAAGTAGCTCAAAGCTTCACAAAGAGCTACTGCATCTGCTCTCATCTTTGACCTCTCTGTCAAAGAGAGGATTTGAACTGCCCAGAAAAATAACCAGACTCCTGCACATTTTGGGACACGAAGGGAATTTCTCATAATCTGACCTTATAGAAATAATAATCTAGCAGCAGGAACTGATACCCTGTCATGGTTTGACTGAAGATCAGCAAATAAACCAGAGACAACAATGCTCTTGATCCCCTCCCCCTCCCACCCAGGTAGGGAAGGAGAGAGAGAATTAAGGAGAGGGACTTTTCTGGATTGAAAACTAAACTAGACAGCTTTAATTATATGTACAATTACATATAAATATGTTCAGGAATGTGCAAAAGCCTCTTGCCTCCCCCCACCCCCAGCAACTCCCCCAGCACTCTCCTGAGCTGTGAGCAGTCCCAAAAGGTCTCAGCCCACAGGCAGGAGATAAGGCAGAGCAGACAGGGGCTGGGTTATGAGGCTTATGAGGTCAGAGATGCCTGAGCCTAGGAGTTGATGGTGATGGATGGATGGAGTCCTCCCCAGACGCCGGCCATGGATGGAAGAGAAGGGAAGAAGAAGCAGGAAGGAAGTTGTCTTCTGTGATCTCTGACCTTCCTCGGAGCTTATGTAGATACATGGAATGGAATACCTTTGGTCAGTTCTGCTGTCTGTCTAGTCCAGCTCCCCTACGGGGGGGTCATAGATACAACTCCCCTGCTCTCAGTAGCATCTATAGCAGCAGAGCTAAGAAGTGACCTTGGAGTCTCAGCAGAAAGATAAACATTCCAGTGTTACCAGTCCACTAGCTGGAACACTTGTTGCTAGTTAAAAGAGAGCTTACTGAAGGAAAAAAAAATCAGTAAAAGGAAAATTAGCTTCATCCTGGCTCAAACCAGGACATACCCTCAAGACCCATTTGCAGTAATCTCCATGAAGAGTTAAATAGCTTTACACCACCCTTTTTCTCTCCAGATCAAAAGACCAGGAACTAGGATGGAAACTTTCTGCACCAAAATTATCACTTTTTGTGAAGCGACTGTTTGACCAAGAAGTGTCATTTCTCTAGATCACTTCTCTGCCTCCATCTAGCAGGCACCCTGAGACAGCAGGGCTGTGGGAACAGAGGAGGACAAAGTAAATGGCACTTCTGTTCTCTCCTGTACCTACATTGCACTTTATTCCAGTTGGAAATCCAAGGGAGGCTGGGGAAGATTTGGTCTTTAACTCTCCAAATGAAAGGGCAGCACTGTTCCTACTATAAGCCAAAAAATAAATATTCACCATAAAGTAAAAAAAAAAAAAAAAAGAAATACCAACAGGCAGATCTTAATGTGCAGCATTGCAGGGTTGTGTCTTCTCCTGTAGATTCCCTCCAAATCCTCTCCAGGCCCATGTAGCTGCCCTGTGGGGACACCTCCTGGTTCAAGTGCTTTGGTTTGGGTGCTGGTGGCTGCCTTCAGGGAGGGAGGATCTAAAGGGGACAAATTTGATCTATAATTTCTGTCAAATATCCCCTCTTTTCCTTTTTTTTTTTTTTTTTTTTCAGCTAGTGCCCATTTCAGACAAAATCCAAAATGCTTCATGAGAGATTTGGTCTCCCTGAATGTTGGTCCTTTTTAGATCAAACTGACAGCCTGTAGATCGAGGAAGCAAAGGTTTCCCTTTGCTTGGCACTCATTAGTCTGCATCTGGATACTGGAGAATTTTGGGTCCCCTAGTGCAACAGCAATGTCAATGAACTGGAGAGTGGTCAGAGAAGACCACCAAGATGGTGTATAAAGAGAGGCTGAGGGACTGAGTCTTATCCAGCATGGAGAAGAGGAGGCTTCAGGGGAGTCTTAATGTGGCCTTCGAACCCCTACAAGGAGGTTGCTGAGAAGACAGAGCCAGGCCCTTCACACTGGTGCACAGCAGCTGAAAGATTACAGACAGATTTTCTAAGTATTAGAGGAAAAAAAAACACAATGAGGTGACATAAGTACCAGAGCAGCTTGCCCAGAAAGGCTGTCCAGTGTCCATCCTTGGTTTCAAGACCTGACAGGATAAAGCCCTGAGCAACCTGGCCTGATCTTGCTGTCAGCCTTGCTCTGAGCAGGATTTAGACAAGGACCTCCCAAGGTCCCTTCCAATACAAGTGATTCTACATGGCAACTGATGATGATGACAAATGGCCCCAGCCGTGGATAATAAGCCCATGCTCAAATCCTGAGGTTTTAAAACACACAGCTCTGAGGAATGGGCAATTTGGACACAGACAATCAAAACCAGACCAGGACATAGGCTCTTCACTGATGGAAACTTGAAAATTAAGTTAATTACTTCACCTGTCTCTTAGGAACTGAGGGGAAAAATATTATTTTTGTTTTCTTTTCCCCTTGCTCCATGTATTTAAAACTCCTGCCCAGCTTGAATCCATCGTAGTGCTCCTTTTGTCCTATTGGAAGAACAATCCTCAGTATTCTTCCTGCAAAACACATTCTCTTCCCTCAAGGGTTTACAGGAGGCACTAGTCCCTCTGGCACCAGCGATGTACATATGTGTCTATAGATGTTGGTGCCTGCCATGTGTTTGTGACGAAGGCTGACCTCTAACACAGCAAGGGCCTTCTAGAAGTGGGCTCTCCTTTTCCTGAGATGGTAGCAGCAATAGGAGCCATGTTCTGCAGCAATAGGAGCCATGTTCTGCAGTAATGTCTTTTCTCTGTAAAATACCCAATAGCAATTCCACATGTGTTTGCTGCAGGGGTGTGATGCAATCAGGATGAAGATCTGTGAAAGACTCACTGTTGTCATGCTGAGTATGAAGAAAAGGTTGGGATGACCTACAGAAAAGAAAGGCTGTTTATTTTTTATACTGGAGAGAGGTGACATGCTATTAATTTCTGGTGTGTTTGTCATATTGGCCTCCTAGTGGAAAGCCCATCTGTCTGAACTCTTCTCACTACTTTCTTTAGCATGAGAGAGACTAATCATCTGGGACCATGCGTCATTTTTATGAGATGCCTCTGCTCCCTGTGCAAAACCTCTTCAACTGCAAAGCTTTCACAAGCATTTTTCTCATGGGCATAACATTGCATGAGCAAGTTATGTGCAGTGTGAGGCTCCTTACTGGCTTCACAGAGAACAGATGGGTCCAAGGTGTCTGAAGAACCTTGGCCTGAGTAAATAGAAGTATAACTTGTGATCACCCAAGGCATAAAGGAACTATCATGCTCATAAACTACTAACCTTCTGATTATGGGAACCAGAGAAGTCCACACATCCACAGTTGATCTGTTGTACACATCAAGAGTATCGATACTAGTCAAGGAAGTGACCCAGCCAGGTGATGTGTATGTAAATTCAGCCTTTGCAGGGGAGGTTGCTTTCCTCTCTCCACATGACCTCAGGGTGTTCTTATTTTTATTGTTTCTTCCTTAAAATTTTTCCTTTATTTTTTTTTATTAAACCAAGTGATTTATTTGGAAAAAAAAAACAAGGATTTCTTATGTGAAGACCTGTATGCCTAACAGAGTCTGATTTTCATGGAATCACAGAACAGTTTGGGTTGGAAGGGACCTTAAAGATCATCTAGTTCCAACCTATTTCCCAAATGCATCACTGGGTATAATAGCAGATATTGTTGTTCTCTGCAGATTTTGCTTTGCCTGCAGACTTAAACACTACCTGAACACCTGGACAGCCAAAGAAAAAAATAACAATTAAGTTTGTAATTGTTTACTTTGGTTCTTATGCACATTTAAAAATTTAACTGAGTGCTTCTATAGGAACATCCAGAAATTATCTCCTCACCAAGGTGACCATGTGGCCTCATGGCATGAAAGACAAAAGTGGAGTGCAACAAGAACTAGCTTCCCTCCCATTCTGTAAAGCAGTTTGTGCCTTTTCTGCTGAATGAAGACAACCTGCAGCAGACACATAGAATCATAGAATGGTTAAGGTTGGAAGGGACCTTAAAGATCGTCAGGTTCCAACCTCCTGCTATGAGCAGGGACACCCCACACTAGACCAGGCTGCACAAAGCCTTATCCAACCTGGCCTTAAATACCTCCAGGGAAAGGGCATCAACAGCCTCCATGGGCAACCTATTCCAGTGCCTTACTACCCTCATGGTGAAGAATTTCTTCCTGATGTCTAACATTAATCTCCCCTCTTTCAATTTAAAACCATTACCCCTTGTGCTATCACTGCCCTCTCTGGTGAAAAGCCCCTCCCCAGCTTTCCTGTAGCCTCTTCAGGTACTGGAAGGCTGCTATAAGGTCTCCCTGGAGCCTTCTCATCTCCAGGCTGAATAGCCCAAACTCTCTCAGCCTGTCTTCATAGCAGAGGTGCTCCAGCCCTTTGAGCATCTTCGTGGCCCTAATATAATGATGGCAAAAGGATAAGGAGCTTACCTGAGCCTTGTGCCTCACCACCCTCCCATGCTCCCCTTGCTCTTTGCCACTTTCATTGTGGGCATGACAACAGGACAGATCACCAGCACAAGACCAAGTGGCAACACTCCTAGGTCAGTGTATCACCGCTGCAGAGAGGGCAGGTATCTCACTGTAGCTGGACCATGGGGTTCCCCACTCCCCATGCACCCCAGGGCAGGAAGTGCTGGCTGCCAGACCTCAGCATGTGGGTGCTCTCATTCTCCTCCTGTATCATGTCTAGAAACTCTTCAGTAAATTGTCTTTTCAACTTTCACCATTAGCATGATGCTTTTGTGGTAGAGGTAGAGTCAGTGTGGAGACCTGGAGGTGCAGCTAAAAACCATAGATTTCAAGTCTTTATCCATCACATCCAACCTGACAATGTCCTCTCTACTCAAAGCAACTTCCACCATTTCTAGCTTAGTTAAAGAAATCATCCAGGTGTTTGCATTACTGTCTCCATGCACTTTTGACCCGAGTGACACATGGCTCCTTCTCCGACATCTCCCATGTCCTTCAGACCTTTAGGGACCCTTGCAGCTCTGCCAAGTTGACACAAGTTGCCAAGAAGCTAAGAAACCTCCATAGGATTTGTAGAGGACGTGATTTCTTTTCACCTACTGCTCACCAGCTGAAATGAGGGAAACTGAGGAGGGATGGAGGAACAAAAAGAGGGGTGTGAGTCATTCAGCTGAGCCCACCTCCCCACATGAGAAAATGGCACCTAAGAAAGTAGAGGAAATGTGGAAGGGCCCCAATCCAGGTATGTTAGACAAAATGACATGCTATTCAAGTGACAAAACTCCCAAGGTGAACCAAAAGTGAGTAGTGACACCACCCAAGTCAGTCCTGGGATTTCATTAAGGATCTAAGGGGGAGAAAATTGGTCTTTGTTGACTCAGGTAACTCCACTGGTGTGTAATGCAGAAGACCTGAGTGCCAGATCCACACATGTGGTAATAAATATAGAACCAGAGCCAGAAGCAGGTGTGGGATGACTGAAAGACAAACAGACAGACGGCACCCTGCTATTAAAGAAAACAAAGCTCTGGGAGCAAGACCTTGGGAATCTGATTGAGGGCAAAGGGATGGGAGGCTGGGGAGGGAGAAGAAAGCCTTGAAAATGCCATCCTGATGTGCTGCTTTCCCACGGGGCTGCACATCAAAGAGGATTTCTTCTCAGCAGAAGGAGGTCTAGTGGACAGCCAGCTCCTCACAGAAAACTGATAACAGAACACCAAGAAAATGTTCCCTTCCCAGGGGGAGAGGCAAAGGCAACCCCAGCAAGTGGGACTTTGTGCACAGTTTTCTATTTTCCCAAGCAGAGAAGCTGAACGTAAGCAAAATGTGTGGAATTCTACCACTATTTGCAGGAAAAAATGTGCTTCCCAGTCACTACGAGATGCTGCGGACAGAAAAATTGGGGAAATGATGTGTGCTGCATTGTTCATTCAGACAACCACAAACCAGCTCCATCAGACAGGCCTCACAGTGACAATCTTCCTTGGATGCTGACAAAAGTCATCCGGCACATGGATGCACTCAGAAGTGTTGCTGGTAAGCAGCCCTAGGAGCCAGAGTGGGAGGAAGAAATGAGCAAGTAATTAATTATTCACCAAGCAGTGTACACCCAGAAGTCTCTGGATGCTGACAGCTAAGCTTGGGCAGCCCTGGAGGCTTTTGCTGTCTGCCCCACACCTTCTCCAAGGGCGGCCAGCTCCAGTTACAGGTCTGCCACTGCAGTTCATGGTCTGCATTTTAGTGCAAACCTGCCTTAATTGGCCAAGGAGAGGGAAGCTCCAACACAAGCAGAAAACAGATGACAAGAAGGGAAGATCTGAAGTGGCAAAGCTTAGCCCACCAGTCTGCAACACTGGTTGCAAGAGCCTAATGATAGCAAGGCACAGCTGCTGAGCATCACCCTACTCAGACATCTGACCCATCTCAGGCTTGTTAACAAACACATTAGGCAGACTAGGAAGAGCACTTTTTGCTTTAATATTTTATTAGCAATTTGTTTTATATTTTTAGTATATTATATTTATATATTATTAGACATCAGGAGTATATTCTTTCCTATGAGGGTGGTGAGACACTGGCACAGGTTGCCCAGAGAAGCTGTGGATGTCTCCTCCCTGGAAGTGTTCAAAGCCAGGTTCAATGGGGCTTGGGGCAACCTGGTCTAGTGGAAGGTGCCCCTGCCCATGGCAGGGGAGTTGGAACTAGATGATCTTTAAGGTCCCTTCCAACTCAATCCATTCTATGATTCTGTGGTTTTATTAGGGTGTGCACTGCTGTGTCAGGTGGGACTAGTCTGGGCAGGGCTTTGCCAAAGACCTCGGTTGCCTTCCCCTGCTCTGAACATGCAGATTGGCAGGGCAAGGGCAGGAGTGGTGAAACACCCTCAGATATCATCCAGCCCCACCATCCCATGTTTCGTACCCCCTACCTCCTTTTAACCCTTACCTGGCCTGGTATGATGCTGGTCCCCAGGAGATGTATAATGTGGTCCATTTACTCACAGATGAGCAATCAAAACCTCAGAGACCTTTAACATCAGTGTCCCCATGATTGTGGCAACAGGCTTGCCTAAATCCTGCTGCCCAGGCATAAACTGAAGGAGTTCAGTGAAGGGCATGTATGCTCAGGAGACAGTGAAATAGGTTTCCTTCTTTTGCCCCAACGTGGGAAAGGGGAACATAGAAAAGAGAGGAAGGGATGGCATTTTGTAAACTTCACATTGTGCATGGAAAGATGGCAGAGGCAGACACTGGTTCTGCTCTACAGAAGGACAATGTCCTCCTCACAGCACAGCAGACAGCTGCAGGAGTGCTGGGAAGGTGTCCACATAAACTACACCAGACAGAGATGGAGAAAGCCAAGTAGAAACAAACATACTATGATTACATTATTGAGCGAACAATTGGCTGCTGACGAGCAAGATGACAAAGCCTTGTTGTATTTTTATAATAGAAAGCTCATGCAAAAATTCAGAAATACTGCTACAGAGATCTTTCCCCTTCAGGAAACTTGTGATAATCCAGCAAATAAGATCCTAATTTTTTTATTTTTTTTTTTAGGCAATCACATGGATTTGGGGTAGCAAGTAGATAATTTCTTAATTCTGCTTGGGCATCAGACACAGGATTTAAATCAGAATCGATGCAGAATGCATATGTGACAGAAGTCTTGTTATGGAAATTGTAAGTGGCTCCAATATGCCCTTAAGCGGCAGTGCTTGGCTGTGGTCCTCTCCTGCCAGCCAGGGTGAGCAAGTCCCTGTAACACCAGTCCAGCCCCACAGGGGAGGCAGGGACAGTGCTGGGGAGGTACTGCCAAGGGTTTGGTTCCTGGGAGTTGGTTTGTAGCAGCTGAGATCAAACGGTTCCTCAAATTTTACTGTCACCAGCCTGAGCACTAAAGAGGAACTTAATTTATCCCATGTCCAGTTTCACAGCAATACAGCTAGACAGGTGTACGGCTTACATGGAGCCTGTATTAATTATTTCTCTATTTGTGCAACATGAAGATTACACCTGGCACTTGCCAAAAAACCCAATCTCATCTCCTGTGGCTTTGCAGAGAGAAATGGGAATGGCTGGTAACCCTCCTGCCAGCTCCGCTCATCTTCCAGGTATTTCCATTCAGCGATATCAACAAGCCCATAAACCTGCAGAGGTGGCCTCTGGACAGTCTCCATGTGGCTTATGTCCTCCCTCCTTCCCACTGGGAGGCAGAGCTTTGAGGGCAGCTCTCACTGTTTCTCAGGGGAGACAGATGTTTATTGTGGAATGGGAGTGCTCTGCTCTGCAGGCATCTACACCGGCACCACCACCAGTCCACACTGAAGAGGTGTTACTAAACAGCATTTAGGTTTCTTTCAGTAGGGTATTTTGCAACAAGGAGCACTGCTAGTCTTTAAGCTTTTGCAGGTCTTAAAAGCCCACAAAAGTACCACAGCCACCATCACCTGGTTAGGAGAGGAGAAGTTAATAGCTCAGGATTACTTGTTTTGTGGTTTGCTCTTAAGGTGGCTGAGCTTTACTGCCCTGTTTTCCTCTCACAACAGTGTCACCTGGTACATGGTGACCTTGTCTTCTCCAAAGTGCTTGAAAGGAAACTCTGACCATACCCTTAATAGCATCCTCCAGCCAGCACTTCCAAGTCATTTTGCAAATACCAGATAAAAGGAGCTGAGGGGCAGAAATGGGTTATTTGGCTGATGTTGGCCAGGATGACTCTTGCAGACCCAGCAGTGGAACTAGTTTTCCGAATTAGTAACTCTATCTCAAGTGCTATTCCTGCTTGGGAATGGAAAAGAGGGTCACCAGCAGGGGTAGCACAAAGTGTCTAACACAATATGTGTCTGAAGTTTATTCCTCCTTGCCAAAGAGAAGACACCTTTCATGTAGATGTCCTCCATTGATGGAGGCAGGTGTTGACTCCAGTGGGGATGAGAGCTTCCCTCTCCTGTCCAAGAGTTTCCTGGGCTCCCAGCTTTGTAATTGCAGAACTGGAAGAAGAGTAGTCTATTTTCTATTGGTCAAGAATTTAAACTCTCCAGGCTCAGAGGTTGAGGGGAAAAAAGCGCCTCCCATTGTGACTCCCTCTCTACTAGCTCCATCTGGAGGCTCCAAAAAAACTTGCATTGTAAAAATTTTTTTTTAAATTTATTTATTTATTTGTGTAGGATTTAAGGCTGTCTCAGCATTGAAAAGCATTAACGCCAAAAAGCATTGAGACAGCAGCAACAGTGATTGCAAAAAACTGTCTCTGCTGCTGTCTGACCCACGAAGCAGAACCAGAAGTACTATTTAATGTTCAGCTCAAGGATCTATGTTAAAAAAAATACTTCACTTGACAGTATCCTGGGATAAATACCAGCATTTCTGATTATTCTTATTGTAAAATCCCATCAGGGATACCTACACTGCCCTCTTCCAAAGGAGGAGTTACACAGTACAATCCTGGTGTGCACACTTGACAGCTCAAGGTGGAGAAAGCCTCTCCAAAGCTTCTTGCTCCACAAGTACCTATGTGCAGAGGGGCCTTGCCAGACCAAAGGAGAACAGGACATGAAGCCTTTCCAAAATCTCCCTTTGTCCAAAGTTTTCCTGCTTAAGAACACATACAAAGACCAGCAGCCCTTGGAGTTGTTTCCCACTCATTGCTCTTTTTCTGCCTCCGCTGGTGAGACAGCCATCTCAGGAAGCTGCAATTGCTTCTCCACAAACAGGCCTCCAGGGTAAAACTACCTTGGCACTGGCAATGCCATTTGCAGGCTTAAAATGCATCGTGATCACTGGCCAGTCATGATCCAGGGAGGGCAATACAAAGAGAGAATTAGGAAGGGACCTCCTGATAAGGAACAACCAATTTTAACTAGATAATTACCCTAAAAGCTGGATGCAACTACCCAGCTAGAGCAGCACCACAGTGTTATTTAATGTACCCAGGGTGCTCCAAAGTCAGATGTTGTCTTGCGTGGTGTCCATGCAGTGTGAGGCAGGACATTGCCAAATCTATTTTTTTCCTCCTCTAGCTGATAACGAGCCCATGCTGGAAGCTCTTGTCAAACCAAGCTGCTACTCTTGAACTCTCAGTCTGCAAACAGTTGGGCAGTGATATGTCTGTTAGTTTATGTTATTCTAGGAAACAATCTGCCGTTTTTCAATCATTAAATACATGAAGGGCCTGACGGCAGAATTTGGATACGGCAAAATCCCATTTTGAAATCATCCAAACCTCCCTTCCTTATCTTTCCCAGTAATGTCACAATTACAGCATGTCACCAGGAATGGCACCTCTCTGCCTGGCTACCTGACCCTTGTTCCAACGATAACTGCAAGCCGTCCCCTGCTGACCTCCTGCCCCTCCTCATGGGGTTCGGGCTTTAGGCTTGGCAGTGAAGCTGGCAGCTGCTTGGGTCACTGGAACCCACTGCTTCTCCGTACAGCTCCTAAGCAGTTACCAGCCCAAAGATGTGCTCCCATCCTGGGACTCTCACCTCTAGTACATGTGGATCACTGGAACAAGCACATATCCATGAGATGAGCACCTTCCGACAGACAAAAGTAGAAACTTTGCATACTCTTACCTTCTGCTTCTTACTGAGCTGTCATCCCTGTTTTTTAGCCCCAGTAGACCTTTGCATTTTCACTCATCTAACATGCGTTCTCTGTCCTCGATCCAGCTGGGAGTGATGGGCATTCCTAATCCACATCCCCTTGTCCCTGTGGAATACATACACAACACTGCCATGCCCATCATGGCTTATGTTTATTCGGAGTCAATCTCCTTTTAATACTAGAAATAAATTTTAACTTTGCATTTTAGGAAATTGTTGTGGGGTTTTTTAACCCAGAAAATATAGAGTTCGTTTGAGAAGCTAATTCTCTCCCACAACATTTTTGCTGAGGAATAAACTTCATTCTTCCCCATCTTCCTTGGCTTTTTGGCTTTTCGGGCTCCCTCTGAATTTAGTTTAATTTTTTCTTCTAGAAAGAACCTGCCTTTGATAAAGTGTTTTTTTCCCCAGAACTGGAGGTCTGAGTGGAAATTAGCACCACATGCCTATCCATGTTCATGGTGCTGAGGAAGTGGCACATCCTCTGTTTAAAATCCCACTGAACAGCAAGCTTACATCTGGGGCTTACGTTCAAGCCCACTGGCATAAGGAGCTCACACTGTGCTCTCCTCGGTCAGGCATCCTCACATATAAAAAGCGCATCTGTAGTCAGCTCAGCATGCAGAAGAGATTTAGCTAAAAATACTTATTACTCTTTCCTTCAAGCAGTAAGCTCAAATGTTGTCTTTCTTCCCCTCCGAGGAGTGTGCAAGCACAAAGGTACGGGCAGAGTTTCCTGTTGCCACCTTCCTAACCAAGAGAAACACCACCGTCTGCAGGAGAGCCATTGCTGGGCTGGCCACACGAGGCAGTATTTACTGGGGCACTCAAATCTTGCAGCTTCCTGTTTTTCCCAAAAAACATCCATTTCTGTTGCTGTGTTTGGTTTCTTATAAAACCGGTTTTCAGCCAGACTATTAAGTCTCCGTCAGTGGTCTTTCAGCAGGGGTCTAAATCGCTCCTGAAAAAACTCCCATGCTGGTTTATTAGTGGCTTCCTAAATCTTCCACCTCAAGCTTTAAAAGGATTGTTTCCACTGGCTTAGGAAAGAATCATATAAACATAATCTTCTTTTGATTTTGTTTTTTTTCCTAGGATCACATCAGGCAAGACGTATTGTTGATCTCATTTTAAAATTACTCAAGCCACCTGTGTTTGTTGAGACACACTTGTGAATGAGAGAGCAAGATTGAATATTTGAACATTATCCGTGAAAATTTCACAGCAGAGGGCTATGCTGGATGTCTGGAAAGCACCACTCTGTGGCTATTCAAATGCTGATTAGGTTTAAAAAAATAGAGCCTGAAGTTTAGCAAACTGAAATTTATATTGTCTCAGCCTTCTAGGCTTGTAAGGACAGCCAAGTGGCTCCATTGAACTTCAGAGTGGTTTTCCACCATAGTCTCATCAGGGGAATGTGAGTGTGTGTGCGTATAGATGCACAGAATGTGTCAGTGCCAAGTACCAGGAAGGCAGTGGTCACCTCTTCCTTCTGCTGAGCTGCCCTGTCCCAGCTTTGCTCTTCAGCTGCAATATGGAAGGTAAAGAGAGGGAGCAGGTACCACAGGAGCAGGATAGCCTGAATTCAGGGCTTCCAGCCATGGAGAGAGATGGAGTTGTTATGGTGTGAAGTCAACACAGCTCAGAAGTACTGAGTGGGCACAGATTTGTTCTTGCAGTGTATCTCATCAGGAGTCAAAAAGTATGGGTTGGCTTGAGTTGAGCTTTTAATACATTTAAGCAACAAATCACACCCAGGTGTGTGATGTTTCTTGAGAGAAAGTAGGTAAAGGTCTCTGTGCAATCCCTTTGTCATTTAGCTACAAACCACTTGATGACTGTGGTTAGCAGACTCAGAAAAAGAGAAGCATCTATGCAGTTACATTTTAGTAATAAAATAATATGCACAATAAAAGATTTTGTAAAACCAAATCAATGGGCTTATTTCTGGCTAAGCTGAAGACTACTACTCTATCTAAAATTATTTACCTGCAGTCTATAGTATTTCATTTTAAGCGGCTGGTTGCTCAGCCCCTGTTCTGATACAATAGCATTTGTCATCCCCCTCTACAAAGCTACCACTGAAAAAGTTCACAGAATCATAAAATGGTTTGGGTTGGAAGGCACCTTAAAGATCATCCAGTGCCAGCACCCTACCATGGGCATGGACACCTCCCACTAGACCAGGTTGCTCAAAGCCCCATCCAGCCTGGCCTTGAACACCTCCAGAGAGGGGGCATCCACAACTTCCCTGGGCAACCTGTGCCAGTGTCTCACCACCCTCACACTAAAGAATTTCTTCCTCATGTCTAACCTAAATTAACCCATTTCCAGTTTAAAGCTATTACCCCTCATCCTATCACCATAAGTCCTTGTAAAAAGCCCCTCCCCAGCTTTCCTGTAGCCCCTTCAGGTGCTGGAAGGCTGCTACAAGGTCCGCCCAGAGCCTTCTCTTCTCCAGGCTGAACAATCCCAGCTCTCTCAGCCTGTCTTCATAGTAGAGGTCCTCCAGCCCTATGATCATCTTTGTGGCCCTTCTCTGGACTCGCCCAACAGCTCCATGTCCTTCTCATGTTGGGGGCTCCAGAACTGGACTCAGTACTCCAGGTGGGGTCTGACAAGAGCAGAGTAGAGGGGGAGAATCCCCTCCTCTGACCTGCTGGTCACGCTTCTTTTGATGCAGCCCAGGACACTGTTGGCTTTCTGGGCTGCAAGCACACATGGCCAGCTCATGCTGAGCTTCTCATCAGCCAGCACGCACAAGTCCCTCTCCTCAGGACTGCTCTCAATTCATTCACTGCTCAACCTGTAATTATGTTTGTGATTGCCCCAAACCATATGCAGGATCTTGCACTTGGCCTTATTGAACTTCATGAGTTTGGCATGAGCCCACCTCTCAAGACTGTCAAGGTCCCTCTGGATGGCATCCCTTCCCTCCAGTGTGTCGGCCATATAACACAGCTTGGTGTCATCAGAAAACTTCCTGAGGGTGCACTCGATCCCACTGTCCATGTCACCAACAAAGATTTTAAACAGCACTGGTCCCAGTACCAACTCCTGAGGAAAGCCACTCATGACAGGTCTCCGTTTGGACATGGAGCCATTGACCACAACTCTTCGAGTGCAACCATCCAGACAATTCCACCCAGCATTAAGATCCATTGAGTCCTTATCTTTCCAATTTAGAGATCAGGACGTCTTGCATGACAGTGGTCGAACACTTTGCACAAGTCCAGTTAGATTAAATCAGTTGCTCTCCCCTTATCCACCAATGCTCTGACCCCATCATATAAAAGCCACCAAATTCGTCAGGCATGAATTGCCTTTGGTGAAGCCATGCTGGTTGCCACCAACCACCTCCACAGCAACAGAAGTTGTTGAAATGTTTTTTTAAAAAAACCCTTGGTACTTGAACATAAAATATCAGCACTTTCAGTTGCAAATAGTTATATTTACGTAAGGTCTTCTTTCATTTCAACTGAGATGTTGTTACCCTCTAGGATTTGCTATTTGGAATGCAAACGTGTCTATAAATATAAAAAAATTCCCAAACCACAGGAAATGGGGGGAAAAAAAAAAAAAGAAGAAAAAAAGACATAATCCCAGTAAACCTTTCCAGGACAACTTTCCTCTGTTTTGTAAATCTGGTGCTTTGAGAGCATGCTGCATCTGTTTCACTTGCCAGAGAAGTTATATCGTCTTCCTTTCTGCAAAGCAAGATTGAAATCCTATTGATTTGATATGACATGATGCCTTACAGATATGCCCAGGGTGCAAATATCTGTGGTGAGCATCAGCAAAATGTTGATTTAGATTAATTTGTAAGAGCTAGAGTTTCCAGCTTCACCTGCAGTAGCTGTAAACAATAGCAGGAATAGCAGCAGCAGGAAAATGACAATGCAAGACAAACTTGAAAACACTCATATGTTCATTTGGAGAAACACTTTATTTCTTCTCTTCCTTGTAACAATTCTTGCTGGGAATGGAAAGTTGTCAAGAAAGCACAGAGATCAGCTTAGCTAGCCTGCCTTGTACAGCTTTCACTAGCAGGAACAGAGGATTTGGGATCCATGTTTTCCAGGCTCTCCGTGACAAGGCATGCCAGTCACGTTGAACAGCTTCCAGTCTTCCCTGGGAGCCTTTCTGCTGACACCCAGACTCAGCCAGGAGCCCTAATGTTCTCAGCTGCTCCATCTAGAAACCTTCCGGAAGTGGATTTGACCATTCAAATCTTAATTTTCCCCAGAATTAATTTCTTAAAGAATGTTTGTATGTACTCATTCAGGAGCTTCTGTTTGAAGTCCTACGTTTTGTTCTCTTGGGGACATAATCAGGGAGTAAAAAGTGGATGTGAAATTCCTTCCTGCACAGAAACTCTGTACTGAAAATAGGCTCATCACTAAATGAAGAACAACTTTTGATACCTATGTATTTTAAGTCACTTAAAAGATGTAGTTGGTGTGAATATATTCAGTGCCTTTCAATTACATAGGTCAGAAGTTGTTCAGTGTAAACACCTGCTCAACACAGGGCTGACCTGTATCTGGTTGCTCAGGATCAGATCCAAAGATGGAGCTTCCACAGTCTCTCTGGTTGCTTGATCACCCTCAGATATGGTAAATCAGTTTCTGATGTTCCAATCTGTGTCCGTTGCCTCTTGACCTTCCACAAAGTGTCATAAAGCCTGACTGCTTTCACTTCACCCTCCCATCCAGTAGTCATTGACAACATCATCTCTGCAGAGCATTTCCTTCTCCAGGATGAAGAAACCCAGCTCTCAGCCTCATCAAGTACATCACATCCTACAGCCACAACCACTCAAAAAAATCAGTGTAGAAACACTTCAATGAAGAGCAAAGTACTTAATACCCTAAGTCTGGAGTAGCAACATGCAAGTTTCCTCTTGTACCACAAAATTGTAACAATCTGAAAAGCAGAGGAAAAGCGGATGTTTTCATATGCCATCTACTGAAGGAGAAGCAAAGTGCCCTGCAAAGACAATGCAGACTAACAAAGTAATACAAGCCACAGTAAGATAGCCAAATGCAGCAGGAAGCAATCTCCCAGGAATATAATAACTAGGGAAGGTAGAACAGAGGACAGAAGAGTTCAGAAACACAAAGAATATCCACTGCTTGCTAGTTTGAGAGTTTGTAAGTAGTGGGGTAGTAAAGTATGCACGGTCAATGAGCAGATGAGAGATTTCATGTTGAATTATTTCACAGAAGTCTGGAGGAAACACAAACAGTGCTTGAAACTTGTAATATGAGAGGAGTCAAATGTAGGTTCAAGTGTTCAGGAGGTAAAGATATCATGCGATAGTCTACCGAGGACTGAGGTTAATCATGCAATTGCTCTGATACACCAAGTGTTACAAACATCACCTTACATGGGGTAAGTAGTCTCCTGGAGAAGACTGCTTTAAAACAAACATCAAAAAAACCCTGAAGAGCCAGATCTTCCAGATTATTTTTTTTAAAGCTTCTTCCCTACACTGTGATGATCCTGTAGGTATGACATAAAATGTACTGCACCCCTGCAGGGTTTATTTTATCTTATTTATGGTTTTCAGACGCAGATGTGTATTCATTCCTTTACTCAGCCTGTAGCCTTTTTAAACTGAGTAACAGCATGCACTGTAGCTATCTCCTGTAACATTCACTGTACAATGCATTGTCTTAAAATAAGCTGTAGCATGGCAATTACTGGAATGAATTCCTTTGGTCCCTGGGTTCATGCTGAGAAGAGATTTTACTGACTTGTATGGAACACCAGAAGGCAGTTATCATGCTGGCAGCTTTCCTTATCTCCCTAATTTCTGCGGAAGTTCCCAAAGTGTCATGAAAAGACAGACGTATGAATTTTTCTTATCGTTTCTCCACAGCTAAACTCCAGGGGGTTTAGAGGAATGAGAAAAAACAGTGAAAAAATATGGTGTATATACTTCTTGTCTATCCCTAAGACTGCAAGAATGCCTGAGTTCTTGCAACAGCTGCTTCGTAAACATTCAAGGTATTCACTTAGTGCCTTGTCTCCAGCTGGCCTGTGCTGCAGCAGACATTCCCTGTTTCTAAAATGCTTGTTTTCCCTTTTAACTGTTTATATATAGTAAATCTTTGCTACCTTTTTGTCACTGTACTTAATGGCTACAGTAATGTGCTGAAAGCAGGCTTATTTTCAAAGATCAGCATATTGATGTTTGCTGAATTATTTTCTATTCTAGTTCATAAACCCTCAAAGAAACCATTCCATTTAGGCTTTTTTTTTTTTATTATTTGTCAAAACAGTTCTAGTTCTTGAATCCTCATTTAAGGACAACATACCAAAAAAGTGAAATGAGGTTACTCCAGATATGACATACCCAATATTTACTTTAGTACAAGGCAGAAATACTTACATTGGAACAGGGCAGACAACAACTTAGCACTGACATCGCGTGTAAGAAAAACCCCATTATGGTGAGAGTCTGCACTCCGCTAACAGGCCGGGAAGTATTTAAGGTGCTTAGAAACAAATAGAACAGGTAGTGTAAGAAATTCCCAGAACGACAAACTTGGTCTAAATCTCTTAAGTCTGCCTAAGGTGGGTTACTACGTAGGAACAGACAAAGCAGAGTGTAGGAGAAGAGTTACAGCAGTGTTCACCTGTGTGTTTGCCAAGAAATAATTACAATATATTTGAAATAGCTTCCTAAAGTTAAAATGCTTGTAGGCTGCACAAGGAAAATTCTCAAGCAAGTATATTAACCTCATTTGGTCTTAACCAAGTGAGCCCTTGTCACATGTGACAAAAGGCTTTGAATCTACAATCAAATTAGTACTGAGCTCCAGGACCAACACTGCTTTTGAACTGTAGTGCTTGAATAAAAACCTGCCTTTAGGCTTTTGTGTCTGATGCTGACATAAAGCAATTTTGCCTGGGAAGACAAATGGAAGTGCTATTCATCAATAAAGCTTCTTAAAAGTAGTTTCCCTGTTTCCTAAAATAGGCCTTCAGGGTTTTTTTTATGTTGTACAATCAAATTGTGCTAGTTACGTAACTAAAACATGCAAATAAAGTGCAACAGACTACTCTTAGCCATTATGTGATTAAACATCTTTTAATATTTCTATCGACAAACACTGTAAGCATAACCAGAGTGAATAGTATATACTTGGAGTCTGTCCAGTGACAGACTTGAGTCACTGAACTACTGGTTCAAGGAGAACTACTGGCATTCTAATTTCATGCTCAGTTGAGCCATAGGATGCTGAAGTGGTCACAGACCAGGATGTGTTCCAATAGTGCCAAATTCTAATAAAAACTCAGATTGTGCGTTAGTAGCCAAGGCAAACGATTATTCTGATTCATACACAGAAAGCAACTAGTACTGAACAGACAAAAGTTTGGTCAACAAACTAGTTTTACTTCTTTAATAACCTTTTTGCTAATGACTCAATAGGCACAACAGTACCAGTAAGCATATGAACTTTAAAATGAACAATTGCCACAGACAGTTGACTTCAATACAGTAACAGTGTTCAGTAGCAGACTTAGAGACGACTTTTAGGTTCTGCCACTGTTAAATGATCGTGTATTTCCTCATCACTTAGTCATGCACTGGAGAGGAATTCCACGGCAGTCTCCTTCTCTTCCGCCAACTCCTTAGCAGTCAGATCCATCTTCTCACGAGAAAAATCATTAATAGGAAGACCCTCAACGAACTTCCAGGTCTTGTCCTGTTTGAAAACAAACAAAAACCCCTCCATATGAGAAAAAGCTTCATTCAGTCTGCACAAAGGAAACTTTGCAACATAAGAAACAAAGTTTATGGCCTTAAAAAACATGTGAGGCAGAAGGTAATTTTGTTTTCAGGTAAGAATACAACCAGAACCTGCTGGTCATGCAAGATTCTGGTTTTCTATCAGTATTTACTTAACAACTACCACAAAAATGGAGAATAATGGTCCTATCTGTGAAAGACTGCTAAAACCCCCATGTCCCAGCAACTGTAGTATATCTAAAAGCACAGCTGTCAACTAGCTCATACGACAGTTCAACTACGTCTTGCAGAAGATACTTAAATACAGTCTAATTACCTTGATCACAACAGGGAATGAATAAAGCAAGTCTTCAGGAACACCATAAGAATTGCCATCAGAAATTACTCCCATGGAAACGAATTCCCCCTAAAAACAGAAGAGGAATGGATAAATACATTTCTCACTGCTAGAAACAAGCAAAATTGGAAATTTTAATTTCCAATATACTGCACCTCCTGTGACACACTTTGTTCCAGAAAAAGACAGATTCTTCCCCCTCTCAACACACATATACTTGAAGTCAAAGGCACAGGCATGTAATCGAAGCATTAGGCAAACAAGCACTTACTCAAGAGCAAAATCTTACCGCTGGAGTGCCAAACCAGATGTCCCTCACATGATCACAGATAGCTTTGGCAGCTGACATCGCACTGGACAGCTTCCTAGCCTTAATAACGGCTGCTCCACGTTGCTGAACAGTCTGCAGTTAAGAAAAAAACCCTAAATTATAAAGCAGCAAAATCTTGGCTTGGTCTAAACACTGTTAGTAAATGGCATAAGGAAAGATCACCTTTAAAGATTATTTAATTTCATCAGTCAAGATACAGTTCTATCACTAAATGAACATGGCATACAATCCACAAATACCATCTAGAAGATTTTTGCCAAAACAAGAACATAATGGAATATTTCAGAGGCTGGCTCATTTCTTAGCACCTACTTTACAGCTAACAGCCCACCAACTTTTCATATCAATCAGACGTTTCAAGCTTTTACCACCAAGAGACTTCATGTACATCAAAAGTAACAGGTGTCTCAAAGCAACACTGGGAATTACAGTTTTGCTGAACACCAATGTGAACTACATGCTGGTCTGAATCCTACTATATTGAATGCATAAAATTAATTCCTGAAGATAGCTGAACCTAGCTCCCTGTACTAAGTTTACATTTAGAAATTTTATACTTAAGAATTTCACTTATTGGAATTATGATAGCTTGTTAAAACTTTTTTTTTTTTCTTTTCATAAGCTTTAGTAAGGTTGCATGTCCACCAGACCCCAGTCTAGAAAGCTGGAATTATGAAATCAGGTCCTTATCATAGGCAAAGCGTTCTCACACAGACAAGCATTACAATCTACCTTGAAGGCCAAACCAGTACCATGTCTTCCTCACATAAAATACAGCAGGATCAAGGACAGGTTTCTGCTTACACTCTGCATCATGAACTTTGGTTGCCAGCATACAATCATTAATTCTGTAGCAACAAGCATGAACTGGAATAAGCTATACCCAAAAAAATATAGGACAGAGCATGGTCATATGACAGAACACAGCCTCAGTCCCAAGCTAAGGATACCTTGGCTAAAGGTACAGGACCTGGCTGTCAGCATGTCAGTAATACTGCAATAACAAGCAAAGAACAGCTACTTGGAGTCACATTCATCACGGGCTTTCAGTAATCCTTGTTTCACTCCATGTTGCATTTAGGTAGCCCATACTCTTGATTAATTAATACCATTATTTTGGTTTACTACCCTACATTATTATTTATTACTACCCTACATTAAAACATTTACAGGCATCTTCTAGATTTTTCAGGTTACTTTTCAAAAATGTTGCTGAGAAGACCACAGATTTAAATTTGACCAGCAGGCGTCTGTGTGCACGTGCATTGCATGTGCAGAGGGAGGGCTTTTTTTGGTGTGTGGTGAGCAGCAAACAGATCATCCTACTTCATCTACCAAGCTGCCCAAAAAAATCACCATAGTGAACTGTCAGCAGTTCTTGTGTGCCAGAAGAGTTGGACCTAAGTTATGATCAAAATTATTTTTGTTGAATAATTTTAGCACTCCAAATGGCTTTTTCTAGTAGTATTTCCCTACATTTCATAATGCCTTGAATTTTTCAAAAGCAAGGAACTGACAGCCAAGCTATCTGAAGATGACTGATTCCAGTGAGATCAGAAGAGCTGCTTTACTCAGTCATTTTATAGTTTACAACTTCATAGGAGGTCAGGAGAAAGCAGAATTGCAGAATGACCACTTAAAAAAGCCCCAAGGTCTTACCAGGATAAAGTCTCCCTTCAGCCAGCTGTCATCTTTTATAGCTTCATAAACTCCAACTTCCTTTCCTTTCACATTTACCTTCGCGTGGTTAACATCTGGATATTGAGTAGAAGAGTGGTTGCCCCAGATGATGACATTCTTTACATCATTAGCAGTCACACCAAGTTTCAGAGCAATCTAATCAGAAATGAAAGATGTCCATTGTATTAACTTCAGCCTCTGAATTCACAGGCTTCTTTGAAAGCATTGCTCTGTTTGTATTTAGCAGAGACAACAGAAAGGATTCTACTTTGCATGGGCCCTTCATACCTGAGATTTAGCTCTGTTGTGATCCAAACGAGTTAAGCAGCTGAAGTTTTCCTTTGGTATCGATGGGGCTGACTTTGATGCAATCAGGCAGTTAGTATTTGCTGGATTCCCAACAACCACGACCTAAAAACGAAAAAGGGGAAGAGGAAAGTGCAAAAATTGAAGAAGCTATTTCCGCAGAACAGCTCCCTCAGGTTAAATACATGGGTTTGCCTTCAAAGAAGCTATCAAAAAGCTAAGTTTTATAAAACTCTTTGTTCTCTTCAACTAGACTTGTTATATGTGCATGGTTCATAGTCACAGAGTCTTTTATAAATGCACAGAAAAATAATTTCTGGCTAGGTATCTTCTCTATAATTTGACATGCAAATGTGAAAGAGAACAAGACTACTAGGGAGATCTGCACACTGACCCATAGCCTGGCTTCAAATCCCCTCCTACTAGATACAGAAAGAGCACAACACATGCACACTGGTTGGCCCACAGTGAATTCACCATCACCATTTAAACAGTTCCTAGAACAGCTGCCACTGCTTTATATAATTGCTTTGTAATTAAGAAAGCCAGAACAGTTACTTATCTCAATGTTCACAGGCAGTTAGAAGTAAAATACTGTCTGAACTTAGATCAATTTATTACTATGGAAAACTGATTTTTATTCATCCTTCATCTAATAATGTGCCTCAAATGATTAATGTCAAGCTCCATATATTCTCAATCACACAAGCTAATCAGCAAACCTCCCTTTGTTTTCCCCTTTTGAAAGTGAGTTCAGTAATTTTTCCATTACTCTGCAATAGTTATATTGATAGTTTTTATTCCAACTGTATAAAGAAGCAAACAAGTCTTTAGAAGCAGTAGGAAGTTCATCAGCACAGGAAGTAGACATTAAAGTCAGTTACAAAGCACAGTCAGAGTCTGGGTCTGAGATTAAGAGCAGTAGGAGAGCAGCCACATGATCCCATTAACTGTGCTGAAGGAATCTGAGGGAGAACAATTAAAAGCTTCCAGTGCTCCAAAGACCAAGAAGCAAACAACCTAAATAAAGCCCATTTTTTGTGCAACTGTAATTCCATATTGATACTGAAGAAAGGGTCCTTATGTTAAAGCCACAGATGCATGTAAAGTAGGCAGCTGCATGTAGATAATTTAGTTGTCCCAGAGAAGAGAGATAACGAGCAGATGACTGGGTGTGGGTTTTTTTCTAGATTTTTTTTTTCTTTTTAGAATTGCTGGTAACTAGTTCGGAGCATGTGGACTACAGCAGCACAATGTAAAGTTTACCTTTTTCAACAAATGAATTAAGGGCTAAATCATCTACTTATTTAAAATACTACAGCTCATCTAACCTTGCCTGTGGTATACTATAAGGGCTTAAAGAAAGGAATGCCTGAAATGAATAGGTTCCTCCTTGCACAGTATCATTCTACAATGTATTTAGATGTCTACATAACTCAGAGAGTTAACTTTAAAAAGTCAGCTTCTATATTCACCTTGACAGTCTTTTTGGCATACTTGTCCAAGGCTGAACCCTGAGACTTGAAAATTTTCACATTTGCTTTGAGTAAATCCTTCCTCTCCATCCCCTCTCTCCTCGGCATGGAGCCAACCAGAATTGCTATGTCAAGGTCTTTGAATGCAACTTCCTCCTTGTCTGTTGGAATGACCTCTAAAAAAAAGGAAACGGGGAAAAAAAAAAAACCTAAGATAAATACTCATGGCAAAGTGCTAACAGGAATGGTTCATTAGTAGTATATAATTTGATCTGACAAAATCACTGCCTTCCCCTTACAAAAATACAAGTACAGTCATTTGGCCCTAACTCCTCAGGTTAGAAATGGTTTACTGACAAGTATTTATACACAAATATTTATCTAAAGCTTTATATACAAAACACAGGAGAAATCTATGTCCAAAGATACCTTTCATGTCTTTCTATTTATATATATATATACACACACACATATGTATATATACGTATTATGCACATATATGCACACATGCAGATCTTCACTTTTGCAATAAATTTCTCAGTGGCAAGTATCAACACAAATGAAGTTTTCCTTACCCTTTAACAATTCTAACTGAAGAAAGTTTGATTTGTACAAGAGCTGATAGCTATACATTGTTAAAGTACTGTAATAATTACAGTAGCATCTACTGGCTCCCCATCTTCTGCTTGTTCAGATTTATGAGAAGTTAACTTGTTTACAAGACTTGATGACCGATTTTTCAACTTGTGTCGTTATGCAGAAAATACTTCTAAAGACCATTTCTTTTTTTTTTTTACTTAGTAAAGGCATGTAAGTGTATGCTTGTTATTTTACCACTAGGCCAGAATACAATGCATAAATGTACAAGTAGCTGACAATCTGTTGAACATGTTGACAACCCAGGATGATATAAACCAAAACCCATGCATCTGTATAGTCAATTTTTTATACAAAACTCATTTGATTACATTCTGCCTAGCTTACGACCTAAGTTAAATTAAATCATCTTAAACAAAACCTAAAATCTAGAAATGATCATCTAATATTTTATTCTGCTTAACTTCCTGCCAGCTACAGGCACTTATAAATGCAAATATTCTACTTGAACATCTTGTAGATATAAGAAAAAATTATTTTGGCCACCTCTCAGCAGCGGTAGAGCACAGTCCTGCAACTCCATCACTACACCTTCCAATACAGTCATCATGGGGGTGATATCCAGCAGCACAAGAATAAGAGGCTGTAAAGAAAGAAATCGTTTAGTGGAAGTTCCACGTAATCTGTTTTGAAAATGAATTTGTCTTAATACCTGCTAGAAACTGCTATCTTGTGCAAAAATTGAAATCCATTCACAGAAAACTGAAAAACTTCAGCACGACCAACAACATAAAGCTTGTGTAACAGCGCAAGACTCCATTTTCACCAGTTAAAAGAATAAATTACTCGCATATTGGTAAACCATTCTGAGTGTCTACAAGAAAACAAGTCTCAGGGATTGAAGTTCTGACATTAGCTTATTCATTACTGAGCTGCAGAGACAATGATAATTCAAGTGTAAGTTACCTGTTCCTTGCCAAAGACATCTCCCTTGGCAATGCTGTAGAGCAGTGAGTAAGCAATCTGCCCAGCAGCTCCAGTCACCAGGACTCTGATGGGTTCACCCTGCAAGAAAGTTACAGAAACTCACCCACCGCTACACAGTGCAGGCTCACACCATGCAAAACCAGTAAAAATTAACAGTTACTACAGAAATAAAGTTATGATTACTTAACCTGGATGAAAGCAAATGCTTAAATATGGCTCAGGGCCAGCTCCTGGGATTATACTTCTGTTGTGCTATAAACAACAGCAATTTTGCTACTTGCTTTTACAGAAACAGACCACATTTGCAAAAATATCCGTAAGAATTGTTCCTGGGTAAGCTTCCAAAATGCCAAGAATGACAATCTATTTGAAAACCATTGTATTCCTTTTAACAATGCTGACTTTTTAGCATAAGGTGTTACAAGCCATACCCATTCATTAGATTACCCATTCATACTTCAAACTTACTGCAGAAGTTTTACGAGCTGCCACATTTCACCAGTTTTCAGATTATTTCAATTTTGAGGGCTGTTTCCATTAAGCATTTTGAATGCTGACTTGCAACGAAAGACAGAATGAATGCCAGAAACCACAGAATCTAGTGGACTTAAAACTACTGCCTCACTAAACTGTTATGCAGCAATTTAACAAATCCACAGACAAAAGCTACATTATGGGCAAATACAGACACTAATATCCATAACAAAACTGCCCATTGTCAAACTGACCCAAAACTCCAACAGACTGGGAGAAGACTGCCAACACATTGCTATATTGCAAATAGGGGGGGAAAAATGGCTTACCCTATAGAAAAAGTCCATTTTGTTAAGCAGAACCAGAACTTGGGGAACTCCAGAGGTTAATATTGAAAAGGGAAAACATGCAAAAGGACATTTATAACCCAATACTTTGTAAGCCTATTTTTTGTATCTCCCTTTTTCCCCAGAGGCAATAAGGCTGGAGCTGATTGTGCTAGGACAGGAACAAACAAGATTCCAACCAGCCTGCTGGAATCACTACCCACTTTTTTTAAGAATTAAAAGATGACCGTTTGCATTATGGACAAAACATCTTCCACATTCAATTATGTCTGAAGTGACTGAATTGCATAATGGGCTACATTATGAAAAGTGTAGCTTGCAGAGCAAAGGCAGGCATTTCACTTAATGCTGCTGGCTGCAGCTGGAATACAGAGTCCAATTTTGGGACTGAGTTATACAGGGATGATCAAAAACTGAAGAGGGTCTAGGCAAGCATTACTCAGATGGTTGGGGCCCTGAGTTCATGTCCTATAAGATGAGGCTGAGGGAGCTGGGCATAGCCTGGAAAGGCAGAGGACAAGGGGTGATGTAATAGCAGCCTACTACTACTTCAAGAAAGGTTACAAAAATAGTGTTGTCAAACACCTCTTGGTAAGTGGCAGATGGCAGAATGGGGGGCAACGGTTACAAATCAAGAGAAAAATTCTTGATTAGGGTGGTACTGCTGCACTGGAACAGGGTACACAGAGAGTCTGTGCAATGTTCATCCTTAGTGGTTTTCAAGACCCAGATGAAAAAACACATACGACCTGACTGAGAAGTGACAAAAGTCTTGCTATCAGGCTGGACTGGACAACCTCCAGACTCAGACCAAGAAAGACGTCCGACTGGCTGACCTCTAGAGATCTCTTCCAGCAAACATTCCTGTCATCGGTATTTATAGGAA
Organism: Hemiprocne comata; assembly: GCA_020745705.1. NCBI lineage: Eukaryota > Metazoa > Chordata > Aves > Apodiformes > Apodidae > Hemiprocne > Hemiprocne comata. Next base: position 66,479,402 of record CM036588.1, on the reverse strand, counting down.
AACCATTTTGGGATTTGAGTGTATTCTCTCTGCAAAAGTCACCAGCCAAGCACTGCTGCATCAAGCTAGCATTAGATAACTATAAAAATGAGGCCACCTCCCCATTTTACCACGTACTAGATAAAATGAGAGCATAAATTATTAAGTTAAACTGCTGAACTTGCAGATTTTGCCTTCAGTAGGGGAATGATTCTTTAAATATTTGATTAAATGACTACTACTTATGGTGTTGAACTGCACAATTTTTATTTGAACTTGTCCTACTGTGAGTCTCACCCCTCAGACTTCATCAAAACTCCACAAGGAAGAGGAAGGCGAGCAGACAATTGATTATGGCTGTTTTAAATCTCAAAACTAGTTCTGGTACACTGCTCTTGAGTAGGGAAGTTATACCGTACAAATGCACCATAATGTCGGAACAATGATGGGCAGAACAGGTTAAGATGCATATTTTAAAGCAAAATTTTCAGCATGTTTTTAAGGGGAATCTACATTTTATTTATGTAAAGGGAACAACGAGGGCTCTTTTAAGGCAGCTAATCGTATTACTTAGGAAAATAAGTACTGGAAAATTACTGTGCTGCAAAACCTCGGCCTGACAAAATCCCGTATCAGCAGAATATCAAAAATGATTGGATAGGAAGCATGCTACTCCAGAACTCACAGATAACAGCAGAACACATTTTCTTCGAATTACATTGTATCTGAAATAAGCTGTGAACCAATTCTGAATTTCCAGTGAATGAACCAAAGATTTTAAGAAGTTAGGCTTTTTCTTGTTTGCAACCTGTGAGCCAGTCTAGTATTAGAAAAGGGGAAAGTCAAAGATAATTTTTTCCAGTATATGCAATTTACATCTCATCTGATTTAAACATAAAGTCAATCTATCCACTAGCATTACAGTGAGTATTTAGCAAACAACAGGAAAGGAGCGGAATATAGAATGGCAAAGAAAAAAATAATAATAAAAAAATAGTCCTACCTCTTAACTAAGACATTTAGCCTTGTTAAAAAAAAATAAGTCTTTCAGTCATGATTCATCTCCACCTCCTCAAAAACATTATGTTTGCTTACTACCATTCTTCCTGTTCTCCCCCCATTTTGGGATGGAGGAGGGAGGAAGAAAAATAAGCTAAAATAGAGTGAGGAGTAAGTACTGCCTACTTGTTTTTTTCTCTCCAAGCCTTCAGTATACTGGATTCACATACAAGCTTTCCCTGAACTCCCTTGCCCCTGCACCAATTGTGAGCAATTAGTATCAAAGAAATTTTCATGCCCCCTCTTGATTCCATGGGCCAGACTGACAATCCAACAATGCTGTGCTTCTTACAAAATACAGTTAACACTCCCTGGAAAACTTACATAACACATAAAATTGGTATCAATTAGCATCTGAGGCTATTTTGGTGGTTGGATGTGTAAGAGAAATTAGTAGCTCCCCAATGGAAGTCGTAGGTTCCACATATTCATGTTCAGGCACTTTAATCCGTGACTTGGCTCCTGTACTGGGCTTCAATAAGAATACTTTCACACTGTGCTAACTACAGAGGTGACCTTTACTCACTCTCAGGTATACAAGAACTAGAGGACAAATTAAATGACAGCTAACTGAATTATTTCATTTCAAAGCTTTCCCCACTTCACATACAACTGATGTACAGTTAAAAAGTTTCAGGAAACTGAAAGAGTAGTAAAGGTACTAATAAGAAGGCAGAGAACATTGCATTCCCAGATACCACGTCCCTCTAATTCAGCACGTAAGTAAGATTTCTCCCCCTCCTAAATTATCTCGGATATAAGTAAAGCTTCCAATAACAAATCAGGAAGCTGTGGGCTTCATGCCCTTCCCCTGAATGCACTTTGGTTTAAGAACACAGTGCCTAAATTATCTCTGTGATTACTGCTGATACTAGCAGACCTATAGTGCCATATATGAAAATAACACTATGCTGCAAAACTGATTCAAGAGGTTACCAAGGTAAGTAAAAGTGTAATACGATATAACACATAATAAATCAAATGTAGGAATGAGAAAAATCTGTCCTGTCTACATAAGTGATGGACTTTGCATTACTAATTACAGTTATAAAATACCTCTATAAACATTACTACTGATAACTGTAAAATATCATCAACCTAATGTTATTCCTGAATATTACAGCCAACTAAGCTATCCCACCTTACTTAATAAGAATGCTTTAAGCATTAAACTGTATCTCCTCAAAAGTCTAAAGCCTGCCAAACAAACTTTCCCTTTGCCCTTCCCTCTTTAAAGCAGTGTTGTAGTGATAATAAATGTAGTTGGAAGTGTCATAGAAAGAATCAGCAAGGCAGCTGTGCACTTCAGCAACCCCAGCAGTGCTGTGGTTCATAGACTAAATGCCAAAGGAATTCTTTCCTTTAGAAATGACCTTGAGACAGGTGCTCTTAAAAACTTTTTCCATTTCATTTAGCTAATGGCAGTTCAACCAATAGGCACAATTTTGTTTCAGAAGTTTAAAGCCTTTGCTCAACACCAAATACATAATTAGAATAGTGAAAGTAAGAAAAAAGCAGTGACATTCTAAAAAAATCAGTGCATCAAAGTAAGTTTCAAATAGCAGCTCTCCTGAAGACGAGAAAATTCATGGCAGCCAATGTTTTGGAAGCTCAAGTACAAACTAAAACGTGATGCTTTTTGGTCACTCCTGAGAATCTGTATTTTGAACGGAAATAAGAGTGAAGAATTACGATACATAAGGTTTACAGGTTTCTGTATTTTTTTAGAAAATAGCTGAAATAATATGCAAAGATGCCCGCAAGCGTCTTTTCTATAGCAAAACACCAAAATAAAAGGTTTGAATAACAGGATATGAAGTCTAGAAAAACACGGGACATTTTTCATGGTTATAAAGGCAAGCAAGGTCCCTGGGCAAGTTTGTGTGCATGCGTATAAATATGTCACAGAAAAGCAAAGCACTCCAGTTCACCTTGAGTAACCTCAGGACAGAACTAGAAGGACTCCTTGACAATGTGGAGAGCCCACACAAATAGCTGGATTTCTGACAGCAAGCAGCGATGAAACAAGATAGGGAAACATTTTATAGGCATTTCCCCTTGAGTTAACACTGAATTGCACCCAAAATCTTTAATGTCTCATGAAATTATGGAGCAGACATTCCCATCCTCTCGAAAGCAATGTCGCCAACCGTAGGGCTGAGCGAGGCGCAGGCTCTAGGGAATAAGTGCGATTAAATTGCTGAAGGGCCAGCGCCAAGCTCGGGGTTGTGATGCCTGCGGGACCACAACCCGACCCGCACCCCTCCCCGGCAGTTTAGTGAAGAGGAGGCAAAGACGATGCAAGGCTGGCACTACAGGGGCCGGCACCGACCCCCCAAGTGCCGGGCTGGAGGAAGGTCACCCCGGCATGGCCGCGGTGGCAGGACTCGTTTCCTCCCGGGTGCCAAGACCACTTTCAAGTCACCCCCGGGGCCTTGCGGCGGTGACACAGGCAGCTCAGCAGCAGGGGCCGCCCGTTAAGGAGAAAGGAGAGGGAGCCGGCGCCATTTCGCAGACACCTCCGCCTAAGAGGAGCCCCCTGCCCCAAGCGCCCCGGCTTGGGGGCGCAGCCCGGCCATCACCCCACGCCACCCCAATCGCCGCTTAAAGGGATCACCTCCCGGCCCAGGGAGCGGTACCGACCATGACTGAGAGGAGTGGCGGGTCCGTCAGCCTCGAGGTCACCTCTACACCACGATTGCAGCCGCGACCGCGCTGCGCTGAGGTACCGCTGAGGCACGCCCCGCCCCGCACCGCCGCCTGGGGACTGTAGTTGTGGCTGCCGCTGCCCGGCGCAGCTTATCTCTCGGGAAGAACTACAACTCCCAGTGTGCCTCGGGGCGCGCCCGCCTCGCCCCCGGACACTATTGGCGTGGTGGCGGCGGTTACCCGCCCCCACCCCTCCCTTGCTCCATTCATTGCAGCGCATCGCGGCGGCCTGAGATCCGCTAGGGGGCAGCAGGCGGCGCCCTTCGCTGCGCATGCGCCAGTGGGCGATGAGGGCCCGGGAGTTGCAGCCGCGCCGGCTTTTCGGTGTGCGCACGCGCCGGACGTTGCGCCCTTTGGAATCAGGTGCGGGCAGAGCTGCGCATGCGCGCGGCAGGAGGCAACGGCTGGGACGTGCAGTGCCGCGTGGCTGCTGCGCGTGCGCAGATGGCTGTGCTTATGTGGTTGCTGGGTGACGGGAGGGGGAGGGGAGCAGCGTGGGCCCGCGAGGGAGAGACAGATTCTGGCACTGGCGGCGGCAGCGCTCCCCTACCTCCTTCCCACCCCCCGTCGCCTCGGAGCCCTCGGTGGGTTCGGGTGCGCGGCCTGGCCGTGCCCTTCCCGCGGGTGGGCATCCCTGCGTGGCCGGGCCGTTTCCGGGCGCTACGTGTTGTTTCCCGCCTCCCTGCGCGCGCCCTACCGCAGGCGCGCGGACCTTGGGAAGCGCTCGTCACCTCAGGGGCGCGCGCGCGCAGGCAGGGGCCTCCTCGCCCTCCTAAGGCCAAGCCCCGGGCGGCGAAGACGGGTAGAGCCTTACCCTTGCGTTCATGATGCAGCCTCTTGCCCGGCTTTCCCTCAGGCCTCTTCCTGGGAAATTTTCTGCGGGAACCCCCGCGTCCCGGGAGCCTGAAACCGGCGCCCTCCGGTGCCGACTCTGGCTCTCTTGCAGTCTTCGGGTTCCTTTTCTCGCTTCCTCTCTCCCTCATGCCTTTAGCACCTTTCTTTCGGTCTTTCAGGAGAAGATGCACGACTATATTTAAACTTCCCAAAATCCTGTGAACTTGGCCTTGGCGGTTTCCTTTTACTTGCAGTAGGGAAAACTGAGAGCTTACCTGTGCTATTCTGTTGTTGAAACCGCGTGACTAAACTAGCGATCTGTTACACAAAAAACTATTCATTTAGTTGTATTTTGGATTAACTGAAGTAAACTCACTCGGTTTGTGCCTAAAGTGAGGCTGATACTGACATAAATACATCCGCAAACCCCACAAATTCTTAAACTGTGTTGTTACACTATAAAAGAGAATCTTAGATGGCACGGGTGATTTTTTTCCTCAGATTCTGACAGGGTTCCATACTGAACAAATCCTGTAACTTTGTTAAGTCTTCAGCGAAGTCTCACTAGTCCAAGTATTTTTCTGCAGGATTAGGATCTTGCTCTAGTTCTTACAGTCGATTGTGATTTTTTTTTTTAAACAGCGTGTACACTAACGCAATTTCTTCTTCAGTCCTCAGAAATAACAAGTTACTCCTTTAGGGCTGTGGGTGTAAAATGTAAATATTTATGCCTGTCATGCAAAGTGTTCTCATTTCAGCAAGTCTTGTTGCTAATCGTCCTTTTGCCACGACTCAAAACTTCCTGTGGTTTGAACAAGTTTTTAGCTGAGCCTCTTGACTGCTTCTGCATACAAAAAACTGCAGTGTCAGACTTGAAAAGGTACAGTCATACTTAGTTTATTTTAAATATCATACTATACTGATTTATATCAGTTAGTAACACTACATTTTTAATATGAATGAAGATTGTACCTAAATTCCCTTCTGGGGATGAGTTTGAAAGCCAAATAGCTGCAAGCAAAGCTGAGGTCTTGCTTTCTGTGAAATGAGAGAAGCTTGGTAAGTAGAAGGGAGCTTGTTTTCCAGTCAGATTATTCCAGTGTCCTAAGATGCTTTACTCTAACCTATTGCTCACCTAGACGTTGTGCAGACTTAATTAACACTAAGATTATTTAAGTTTTAAATGCACACAAAACCTGATGCAGAAGCACATAAGGTAATTTCCACTCAGCATAATCAGTTCCGTTTAAATTGATTCCTTATGAATCTTCAGCTAAACCGTTCTGCAAACTGATTTGTGTGTGTCAACATATCAGATTGTATTGGTTTACTGGATTTCAGTTAAGCTAATCAAACTTTTATCTGTAGGTAAGGCACCATTTTCACTCTTGCTCATTTTTGCCCAGGCTTGTGCTCCTTGCCTTATTTGTTGTTGAAGATAACAATGTATTGTATTGAAAGTTACTTGTAATTAATATAGGGCAAAGCTTTGTGTAAATGCTTTTGTTTGTCAGAGACATGTAAATCAGTTTGTTTTAAATGTTCCCAGTATAATTAGTCTGAGATAGAGTTATACTGATGTAAGACTGTCTGCACTGTCTCACCTTAAAGTTTTGTCTTTCATGATTGTGGTGTAATTTTTAAAGTTAGTGAAACTTAACAATTTTACTATTTCCTTCTTACTTGGATTAAATCTTGTTTCTACTTGTTAATATTTAATACCTTCCAAGCAAAATGTAAACGTATGAAAATAAATGAGAAATGCTTTTGTCTCCCCATCTGGTTTTTACAACCTTTCCTGATGTATATTAGTTTTTAAAATATATCCTTTGTTTCTGGGTACAAACCTTTCTGGTGTTGTAGGAAGTGGTGGTTCTTGGCAGTGTTTCTTGTGCTGTTAAATCATGCCACTGTCTTCAGACTGTTGTCACTGTAGGAATCTATGAACATACAATGTTTGCATTTCTTCAACCCAATCTTCCGAATCTGTGCTCTTTCTCATAAAGACATGTAATGTGTTTGACTTAATGTTTGCTGATTTGTCTTGCTACCTCTTTAAAGTTTTGGATACTTTAATTCTAAATTTAATGCCCTTATTCCTGTCAGCTTTGTCACAGTCTCTGGATTTCCTCCAGTTTGTTATTGTCTCATAATTTTCTTGCCAATTTTGTGTCTTCAGTTGCCAGTATTTTCTGAGATCATAAGATGTTGGTGTAGTTTTTTAATATTCTTTAATGCTTCTTCCGCGTTTTCTTAGTATGTGTTTTTTGTGTAGTGCTTTAAGCCAAAGAGCTTCACAAGTGGAAACATACTACATGCAAAAGAAGTAAGGGAAATTTAGTGTGCATGTGGATTGGGGCTCTCAGCTTGAAATTCATACTACAGTGTTGCACTCAAAAGATACTGAATTACTTGGAAATTGGTGTAATGAAACAACAAACTTAGTCGATATTATTTTATCTCTATCTTGCAGGGAGTAAGTATTATTTTTCAAGGCAACTAGTAGTTTTGAAGGGTAATCTGTCAGAAATCTTTTTTTTTTACATTTTAAAATTAATTATTCTCTGTTAACAGCTGGCTGTGTTCATTAACTGTATTTTGGATGGGATTTTCTTTTTCTTCATTGTCGTCTATAGAAATTGATTAATTTTTTTAGGTAAGTTTTTACACTTAATTTTCAATAATTTGTGGAGTTGTCTTTTTATCATGTAAATTTATAATACAGTTTTTCTTTTATCCTCATGCATTTACTTACAATTTTAAACACAAAACCATGTCTCTTCTGGCAAAGGCTGTGTGATATAAATAATGTTGTAAAATAAGGCTATGTAAAAAAAATTAACTATATAATGTCTGGTTTCAATACACAAAATAATAGTAGAATGGGAACAGTTTTGGAAGCCTCTTTTGGATTATGATCCAAGGGAATAATAATACGAGATTTTTCAGAATAAAAGCATTAAAAAAAATACCGATATGGGATTAAGAGGATCAAAAGCTATTTCTAAAAGATGTGAGAAATCTGTAATGGAGTTTTAAAATAATAAATGTGTAGATATAAGCAAGAACTATTACAATTTTAGTTTAGAAATGAAAATAGGTGCAGGATTTATTTTTTGTATTGCTAGTGTTAATGCCCAAAACTGCTTCAGTGCTCATTTCTAAACTTCAGTTATGTGATACTGTATAGGCACTAAAAGGTATGAAGAAACTTGTGTACCTAGAAATTCTGTTTATAACTCTGAGATTTTAAATTTCTTTTTGCTGCGGTTCAGAAAATTTTATTTCTTAAAGAGAAATTTTACCTTCTGTGGAACTACTTTCATTTTATCCTGTGGCATCATTTTTACTTCTTAATAGTTTAGTTGTTTTTTTTACCTAGAGGTAATTAATAATTCATTAATTGCTTGTACAACCTCTGGGTTTTCAATAGGTAGATACGATGCCATAAGATATTTTGCACTCAGGTGCGTACTAACTATGAAGAGATACAAAGGATGTATGGCATGCTTGTAACATGTATTGGAAATCTTTATGAACTATTAATGAGTCAAATCTTAATTAAAATCATGACCATAATGTTCTTTTTTTGTTTTTTATTTCTAAGTAGGTTAATAGTACAGAGGCCTATTGTACTTTTGCCAGAGGGCACTGTGAGAGTTAAGGCCTCCTTTGCTGTCTGTGCGTGGGTAGATCTCAGGTGCTTGATCTGATGCGTGTAGATCTCTGGTTCCTGGAGGACAGTTCCAGAATTGCAGGGCTCCATCACTGATCAGGGGTTTTGGTAGCACAGTGGCTCGATAACAGCAACCCCATTGTAGACAAAACTAAGAGATTCTGGAAGATCTATTATCGTCTACCATTTGTGAACCATTTTCAGAGGATTTTCTTCTCACAGTTCTTAGAAGAACAGGGTGCAGAAGTTGCTTGTTAAAAAAATCAAACCAAAATGCTCGCATGCTCACTAAGACTTTGGTATACTGGCTTGTAAATTCAGCAAAGTTGATCTCTGGATTATTAAAAAGAGAATGGAAGAATTGTGTTCCTGGTCCATGAGGATTAACCTTACTGGATTCTCTTTTACCTTAACACAAATTTGACTTTTTCTTGGTTGAACAGGCAGTTTTTTACAACAATGCTTGGAGTTTCTACTGGCAAATTTCAATGTGTGGAGGAGGTTGATTGTGGTTTGTAACCTCTGAGTGTATTAGGTGAATCTGTCTGTTTCCTTTTTCCATCCTTTCCATGTGAGAATGACTGATGGATGCTCTTCTATGCCAAACCTGTCACATAATTAAAAGTGCAGTTCTCATTAAGTTTATGAATTAAGATTAAGTTTGCTTAAAATATTTCAGCTTATTTTACAATATCCTATGTATTTATTTCTGTATTTTTACAGATCTAAGTTGGTAATAGCTGCCGTTATACAGATTGATTTTTTTTTTTTCCCCCTCCCTTTTTTTCCACAAGTAATTGAATGATATTTTAAAGAAAATATCAATAGAAATATTTGGGGAGGGAGAATGGTATCTTATGATGTTGACATTTTAAAGTTAATTGTTTTAAAACTAACCCTTTGCAGAAGGAAAATACTTATGAATAATGTCACTAAGATAAAAATGTGTGTGAAACTTTTTTTAAACATTACTTTCTCAGTAATTAGCTTAAGAGCAAACTTAACAGTTTGTTTCCTGTGTGGAGGTTTTTTTGCTGCTTCACAAATTCATTTTGGTGTCTGACTGGCTTTTGGAAACCTTATCCAAATTGATTTTTAAGCAGCAGCAGGGTCTATGAATGGTTTTACTGTTACTTACAGTACTGTCCATATTCAGTGTTTTTACTGATCCTTGAGGAAAGAAAGAAGAAATTGTATTTATTCATTCTGTTCCTTCACACACAAGTACTCCATTTCTGCACATCCTTGTATTCAATGAGTTGCAATCTGTAAGGCTAAACTCCCTGTCTCTTACTAAATGCGTAGGCCCGTTAATCCAGCTGTGTGGAGTCTATTTGCAGTACCCATGCTCCATAAGAGTTCCTACAGGTCCAAAACATGCATACGTATATTGTTGTTGTTTTTTCAGTTCAGAGTGTTGATGAGGGTTGTTTTGGAACCCAAAAGAATGGTGGTCTTACAGCACGAGACTGAGGATCAGTGTTTAAAAATTTTGGGCGTGTCAAAAAGGCATTTAGAATTGCCTTATGTGGCTGGGATGGTGTTGAGGAATTACTTCATCTGAACTCATCGTAGTCCTACTGCCTAAAGGAATGTTCCAAGCCATTTTGAGGGGAATTGCCAGGCTTCCTGTAGGAGAGAGCCAAGGAGTGAGTCTGCATGTGCCCAGTATGAATGATAAGGGAACCATGGCCGTGGAACAAATAATTGAGAACATGGTCACTTATATTGTGGACACAAATGCTGCATCTCTGCATGAATGAGGCTTCTCTATGAAGTAATGAAGGAATCATGGTTATAGTTAGGTTTTTTCTGGTTTGTTTCTAGAATGACGCAATTAAGCCTTTTTTTTTTTTTTTTTCAGGTTTAATTTGCAGTCTACCCTTACGTGTATTGAGTAACCATGATAATGCACTAACACATGTATGGTGAAAAGGTTGGATCTTAATTGGATAAAAGCCTTTTGAATATTTTGAGTCCTATTGGAAAGGTGTTACTCTTGACTATATAGTAGAATATATACTTTTAATTTAGGCCAAGTTACTTACATTTATTTCATGACAGGTAATCCCATTTATTTACAGTAATGGGCCAGATACTGCTTTTCAAGTTGCTCGCTGTCTGACTTAGGAGAATATAAAGTATTGCTATGAAATGGCCTTTTCCTTTTATAGCTGTCTGACATCTAGGGTCTAGCCTCAGTGTATTAGTCAAGGGAGCTGGAAATTTAACCACAGTTAAATTATGGGTTTGTATCTCCAGGTGGTGCTTGAATTTGTGGTTGAAGACTGTAGAAATTAATTTTGTTAAAACAAGAAACAACAGGACATTAAGCTACTGTGCCAGCTTTAGATATATGCTTCAAAAATTTTTTGCTGCTCAGCATTATTCAGTAATCTTTAACTCAAATTGCAGGAAATATTTGAAATTCCATTCTAACAATATCCAACAGAGAATATTAAAGAAGCATTAAATTTCAAATGCCTGAGGGAAAATGTTCTCTTGCAACACTGTGGGCATTTGGATCTCACTAGTGTATGTAGTATTATAGTCTAATATTATGATTTACTTGGTCTAAAATGAAAGCCCAATTTTAATTCTATCTCCAAAAACTTGGCATACTGCAGTGAAAAATAATTTATTTGAATGTTGTTTTTTAATACATTGCAGCTAACTTTAAAGCTTCCTCATATAAGACTCCCACTATGGCTTTTGTAATCTAACTCTTTCATTAAAACTTCAATATACTCCCAATGACTTATCTCAGTCCATTCATTGCTAATTTACAAGTTATAAGATCCCAACATTACCACAGAAGTTCTTCTCATTCCATGCAATTTTTATCTTAAGACATAACTTTAGAGTATCTTTGTAAATATATAAAAAACCAAAACAGAGGGTGAATACTCTCTTAAGGTACAGGTAATACGCAAACATAAAATGAGGTTTAATGATATATTTACACAATTCTGGTCTGATTAATTTGGCAAACTCATTAGTGGGTTTTTTTAAGTGAACTTAACACAAAAGTTCTGATTAAACCTTTAATTTTTTTAACCTATATATGCAATATTTGATAGAAAAGCTATTTCAGAAGTGAGTCCCCAGCTTACAAGATTCCAGAGAAAGAGCAGAAGAGTATTTCTAAAAGGCTTAGAAAATCTCTATCATTAATATATTTCTTACCATATGATTAAGTATCTCAGTATTTGGCAGAGCAAAGGCAAGTGGTATATTTCTGTTGGAAAATTAACATCTAAAGTCTACAGAGAAAGAGTAAGGTTTTCTTTCACCAATAGCTGACTTTTTTCCTGTTTGCACTTTTGACTGATATAGACAGAGTAATGTCCTGGAAAATGTTGATATTGTGATACACCTGCTTAGAGTTTCATGAGAAGCAGGGTTTTACAATAATGGGCCAGTTGCCTGTGAAATTGGATCATTGAGACTTGCCTGACCAATCAGATTGGGGGAAACATGATTTGAAGACTTAAAAACTGCAGAAAGAACAGTATACTCCAGGTGGTTTAAGATGCATAATAAATGCAATTTAATAAATGGTTTTGTCTTTCATGGTGTGGATATAAGGACTATGAATATAGATGTACATGTATATTGTGCATACATTAACTTATTTGTACAGCATAGCCATGTGAAACAAATTAGTGGAATTTCATTAACAGTATCAATTTAACTGCAATGCTAGACTCAGTTCTTGCCAAATGAATGTCACTGATTTCTGTAATAAAACTAGTGGAATATCGCAGCCCCGCTGCAAGATCAGCTGTCACTGCTGAGAACTCCACTGTAGTAGCTTGCCTGCTGAGGGCCACTCGTGGGCTCTAAATTACCACATAGCTTTTAATGGGAGCTGAGGCCTACTGGAGGTTGGTGGGCTGAGTATTTTTCCATCACAATTTGACTTGGGCAGTTGTACCCAAACTTCTGAGCAAGTAGAGTGAGATGCTGTCTTGCAATGACAATGCAGTTGTCATTGTATAACATCTGAGAGATAATTATCTATTTGAACATACCTCTTAGAAGGCAAGAATACTCACCTCATGGAAATAACACCATCTTGGTATGTAATTTTCTGACAGAAATGACCCAACTCTTAAGAGACGTGCTTTTAAAGAATATTTGGCTTTTTTGCAGGATAGTTGGGTGATTTGGTAAATGTTGCGCCTGTCTTCTTTGAGGAATGGAAGGCTTGTAAAATGCATTAGAACTGGATGCTGAAAGAATAAATCTATATGCCTTCAAAATCAGTCTTGCTACATTATCTTCAAATTTATGGTAAAAAATTTATGTAATTATATTTCTCTGGTAACAGTTATATTAAGTGACTTTTTAAAATAGTATAAAGAAAAGCAGAAGCAAATGTAAAGCCTAATGTGTTCTTGTACAAAGCTATTTCCATTTTTTCTTACCTGAGCTGTGTATTTAAGTAGATGCTTCCCAATCCATTGTTTTGCCAGTTTTTGTTCTGATAACTTGACCAGATGCAGTGAATGTAATGCAGTGGGTTGTAATGAGTTGCCTACTGCTTTTATTAAAGAATTGTAGCATGGTTTGGGTTGGTAGGAACCTTTAAAGATTACGTAGTCCAAACCCCCTGCTGTGGAGGGAGCATACCTTCCTTTAGGTCAAGTTTCTCAAAGCCCCATCTTACTGACCTTGAGCACTTCTAGGGATGGGGCATCCACAGCTTCTCCAGGCAACCTGTTCCTGTGTCCTAACTCTCTTATAGTAAATAATTTCTTCCTTGTATCTAAATCTATCATCTTTCAGATGAAAGCCATTGCTCTTTGTCCCGTCAATACAGGCCCTCATGAAAAAAGTCTGTCCCCATCTTTCTTAAAAGCTCCATTTAAGTATGAAAAGGCTGCTCTAAGCTTTCCCCAGAGCCTTCTGTTCTCCAGTCTAAACAGCCCCAACTTTCTAAACCTTTCTTAACTGGAGAGGGGTTCCATCCCTCTGACCATTTTTGTGGCTCTCCTGTGGACCCACTCTAACAAGTCCATGTCTTTCCTGTAGTGGGGACCCCAGAACTGGACACAGTCTTACCAGAGTGGTGTAGAAAGAGAAGGATCACTTCCCCTTTACCTGCTGGCCATGCTTCTGATGCAGTCCAAGATACAGTTGGCTTTTGGGGCTGCAAGGGCACATTGTTGGCTCATATCTGATTTTTCATCTACTGATATTCCCAAGTCCTTTCTCTTCAGGTCTGCTCACAATACATTCATCCCCCAGTCTGTACTGATACTGGTGATTGCCCTGACCCAGGTGCAGGACCTTGCACTTGGCCTTGTTGAATTTCAGGAGGTTCACATTGGCCTGCTTCACAAGTCTGCCAAGGTTGATGCCTCTGGATGTCATCCTGTCCCTCAGGTGTATTAACTGCACCACTTAGTTTGGTGTCAGCTGCAGATATGCTGAGGGTGCACTCAATCCCACTATGTCATTAATAAAGATTTTGAGCAGTACTGGTCCTGAAACAGAAACCTGAGGGATACCACTTGTTACTGATCTCCATTTGGATATTGATCTGTTGACTTCAACTTTTTGGATGTGGCCATCCAGCCAATTCCTTATCCATGGTATGGTTCATCCATCAAATACTTCTATCTCTAATTTAGAGGCAAAAATGCAGTGTGGGACCATGTTAAAGGTCTTAGAGAAATCAAGGTAAGATGACCTTGTCCACCAATGCAGTCACTCTATGGTAGAAGGCCACCAGATCTGCCAGGCATGATTTGCCCTTTGTGAAGCCATGTTGGCTGTGTCTAATCACCTCCCTGTCATCCATATGCCTTGACATAGCCTCCAGGAGGATCTTTCCCATGATCTTAAAAAGCAGAAGAAGGGGCTCTCACACAAAGCAGAAGGGTGAATAGGCCCCTCCTGTGACAGTCTAGATGCATCATTACACAAAATGGTATTTTTCAGGTATTGAAAAAGTTCCTTTGTAAATGTAATTAATACATTCAAATTGAAACAAAATTCTTAGTCAGACAATAAGGTGCAGCTGGCGAAAGAATTTATGTGAAAGCTCAGAATGTTCATAGGACACCCTGCTGACAAAGTCCTCTATCTCTTAGGAGTGCTGTTAACTTCATTACCTTTTCAGCTGGCTGGAAAGATCTCTTCATGTAGAATTCAGTGTAAGATTGGTACTGGACAACTTGCAACACAGTGCTATTCTTGTGTTAAAATACAAAATTCAGACAAATAATGACACAGTGGCATTGGTGGCAATTTCATTTGAGTAAATACTTAGGTAGTAAGCAGACCTTACTCCTCGGGGGACTATCTGATTTCAGAATAACTTGATTACTTGACATTTAATTAAAGGGCAAATTAAATATTTAGATTCTGTAAACATCTAGCTGGACTAGCTTCTTTGGCATCTGTCAGTTATAATGTTTAACTTTATCACCTTTCTTCTTTTGCTAAGAGGTTTGTTGTGGTTTTTTTCTTGGTATAACTTTTTTAGGAAACCCTCTAAACGGCTTTTTCTGTCTCTCTGCTTTGCAATATATCAAGTTGTATCCCTTATTCAGTACATGACTTAATAAATTAACTGCACTACTGACACACTTGTTTTCTGAATCCAATTGGCAAAACTGCAACATACTAAATTCTAGTGTATGGTTGAACTTCACTGTGGTGATCATGACATTATGCACAATGTGCAAGTGGTTGAACACTCCTTAAAAAGCAGCCTCTAAAAATATGCTGCCTATAATGTCAGTGAATAGATGCCAACTTTGGTATCAGTGTTATTTAAAATATGGGCTGTGCTGAGGTAATTAGTCTGAATTCAAGGACATGAGAGTGCAGATGTTGCATAAAGCTGCAGGAGTGGCATACCTGAGAAGATGCTGATGCTTGATTCTCGTAAGATGGCATGCTGTACATTTTAAAGCTCTGTAGTCATGGGTGAATTGTGGTAAATGTCCTTTTGTAATTGAGGCCATGTAAGTTAGTTATTCTACATTTATTTCTAACTTAAATTTTCAAAATCTCCTTGTTGGGGACAAAGAAATACAATAACAGAAGGAAATAAAGCACTATTTGCTAAATGGGGCAAGTAAGCAGAAGAATTAAAATTCTGCATCTTTCTCTATAATAAGTGTAATCTATTTCGTGGATGGGTTCGAAGATTATGCTGTTGGCCTTCTGCTTAAAAGTAAAGGAGCAATAATAATGGTGAAAATACTGCTGCTTTCCATAACATATGAAGGTGGATGACGAGGAAGCATCAGAAATGTACCAGCAGCCATGACTTTAATTTCAGCAAGCCCAACTCAGACAAAGATTTTGGGAAAAGAAATCCACAGATGAAAGTGAGAAGACCCCTAATATTGTATCAGCCATAAAAAAAAAGACTTTTTTAAAATAAAGGTTTGTGTAAAATACAGAAGTTACCTAACTCTGCTGCCACCAGCTGGAGCCATTTATGGGTTTTGTTTTGCACTGCCAATGTGGAAGATTAAACTTGTGTGGATGAGTTAATTTAATCATATCTTTTACAGCTATGGAAATGGAAAGAGCCAAATGGTGCAGCTAACTAGAATGGTCAGTCAGAGCTCTCATTTGAGAGAAGATCTTTCCAAATTGCTCAGAATTAATGTGTTTTTAAACAACGTCCTTAAGTGATAAATCCTGGATGAACTGTTTTTATAAAACGAGAACTAGCATCTTTGTGGTTGAAATCATACTCCAAAATTTGTCAGTAATAAAAATTTATTTGGAATACAGGGAACTGCATAACTACAGACACAAGGTCAAATATTTCAACCAGTTATTGATGCCCAAGTTCACCAAAAGGAGGCAAAATGTATAATTTAAGTGTTGCAGTCTTACAATCACAAAAGGACATTAGCTTAATTTTCATGGCAAAAGCTAGCCTTTAATATACTCACAGCAGTAATGGTAGTAGATAATGATTATGTTTGATTTTGTATTATATTTTTCCCATTTTGGTAATTTTTTTCATTTTTTTTAAACCCTGCAAAAGCCAGAAATTTGCCAGTGACTGGCTGATGCTGTAAAGGCATCCTTGCATGGCTGCCTGCAGAATTATTATCAAGTAATAGGTTGTTTGTTCAGTACCATCGTTTCCATTATATTGCCTTTTACCTTTGGTGTAAATTGGAGTTAAACGGGAAGTAGGTTGCTAGAAAGAGTGGGTCAGACTGTGAAATTGATAATAAAAGACGTACATGATGCAAAGAACAAACTTAAGACATGAACACACCACTTGGAATTTTTGAAATTGTCCAGTTCATTTAATTTCAATTTTTGTGTGATACCGAGGTAGAAAGTCAAGCTTCTATGAGAGCTCAGATCCTCTCTTTGTGGAAGGGAAGAGAGAGAGCATGCACCATTTTTGCGGTTGTTGGTAATTTGGGGCTGCCAAACCAGTGCTGTTCACACTGACATCCTGTCTTTTCAGACAATTAAGTGATATATTGAGGTAATTAAAGACAATTGCTTCTAATAGTTGAAAATTATAGTAATTGTTTTGTTTTCCAGATAACAAATGTAGATTTATAATTTCTGTTACGACATCCACAGTTGTGCTACCAGAATTCACAGGGAAACCATAGTTATTGTTCCATTATGCTTAAAGCCAGTGGTATGATTTTAACTCTGTTTTAAAAATCAGTCAGCACAGGTTTCATCCTTATGTTAAACAGTTTACCATAAGCCCCTTCTTGGTTTTCAAAAGCTTGTTCATGTTTTGTCACACCTGTTGATCGCAAATCGTATACATGACTCAAATGGTAATAAGCGCTTTCTGAAGGTTTTTAAAAGAGCTTAAATTAATCTTGCCATAACAGAAAAGCAAGCTTCAAAATGCTTTTGCTTTGTAGTGATTTCATTAGGTAACTCCAAGTCTACTAGAAAACTTGGTCACTTGCATGCTATTTCCTCATGTTCTATGACATTTACAGGGTGCTTATAATGACATTTTCCCCTACAAAACTGGAAAGGTCATTTCTGGCAGAAGCCGTTTTAAAATCAATTTAAAAAAAAACAAACAACTTTATTTCAACAATTTATTTTGAAACACAGACCAAGAGGTGCATTGAATTTTCAGTAACCATGGAAGTTGTAAGAAAAAGTGTAACTTTGCCTATACTACAGGGCTGCTATTCAATTAGACTTCCTTTTCCTTTGTTAATTACTGTGTCTGAAAAGATTCATCTGAGTGTGAAGAGCAGTCATTCATATAGAGGACATTCATATCTATGTTTGTTGATCTTTGATGATTTTATCAGTTAGAGGTCATTCATAGTGAAGCTGTATATGCTGTGTTGAGAATTAATACAAGTAATTCTGATATTGTTCATACTAATTGTATCATGGTCAATTTCTTTGTTATGTTACTGATTTGTTTTTTCACCTACGCTACTTTGAGCTTTGTCAATATAAGTTTTGGTTAGATATTATTATTCCCTATTTTTAAAGCATTTCACTCATTGCTTCAAAAACATCAATCTTTTAAGTGACATAAAAATAATCTGTTTAGATGTGTTTGTAGCTTTTTATTTAAAGCATTTTACCCATCTCCAGTTTTGCCTGTTAGCAAGGTTTTTTATATCTTAAGAAACTGAAAGTGAAAGAATAGCAAATGGTTTGATATTTGATGAATAATTAGTTAATAATTAGTTAATGATCATGAAATAGAATCTGAGGAATTAAAAAAAATTGTGATTGAGTAGTATCAAGATAGTTTTCTAAATGCTGAAGTTTTAGATTGGCTTGAATAGGATATCCAGCATAGAGACCAAGAGAATTATACCGTCAGAGTTTGTTGTCTGTCTTAAGTAGAATTTGAACATACTCTGAGGATCTGAAGTGGTTTACAGTTTCCCACCTAGGCCTCATGTATGTGTATACCTCATTGTAGCCTTTTGATCTCAAGGGATAGTGAAGATCTCTGTCCTCATAAAGGACACATGTTTGCAGTATTAAGCAGGTTTCATTCCTGAACTTCTACCCCTGGTGAGGAAGCTGTTTCTCTGTCCTCATCTCCTGAGTTTCCTGCTGGGCTTTTGATGCTGATTTTGCAGCGGGTTAGCAGAAGGTGCCATTCATGGGGCTGAGTGCTTGAGTTTGTGTCTTGGCAATAAGCAACAGTCCAACTGGAGTGGATATCACTCAGTCAACTCTGGCTTCTTTTTAGGTTCTACAAGCATAAATAGGGTCCACCTGCAGAAAGCACGTGGACAGAGTAAATGCTCTTTCAGAAGTTCCTTGGCAGAGGAAAACAATGCAAAAAGGACTGGGATTGTAGTGCATTAAAATCAAGATGCACTAGAGGGCCCAGCCTGTATATAATCATTTTCCAAGAAGAAAAATGGGTAGTGAGCTGAAGAAACCTCTGAGAAATTACAGCAAAATTAGGAGGAGAAAGAACTGTCTGAAGCCAACAGCGTTCAAAACAAGACTGAATGTGGAGAAAGGTGGTAGAGTGACAAATGCATTCAACCTGAAAATGTAATCAGACAAGCATGTTCCCCTGCTGGAGAAGGGATTTAGCAACTTTGAACTCAAAATCATGTGATTTCTTCCTCCTCCTGGCTAGATTAAAAAGGAGAGTGATGTTTTTAGTATTATATCATGCTTAACAAACCATTGCGTGCTGTGTCAAGTTAATTTTCACTATCAGCTCTGGCTAAAAACCATTTCTATCTGTAGTCTAGCCTGGAGGTGACAAGAGATTTGAATCATTGTAATTAGGCACTCATCATACTGCAAAAAGATACAACTATCTTGATGAATCGGCATTAAAAAAAAAGCTGTGGGGTGTTGTGATTTTTGTTGGGGTTTTTTTGTGTAACTGCAGTGGGTGCCTGGAACGCAAGAGCAGAAGTGAGCTCAGCAAGAACTGAGGTGGTTTCCTCAGCATGACAACTATTGTTCTGTTCTCTGTGCAGAAAAAGTCAAGAGGTTTTTGCCCCTCTAAGGCCTGTTGACACCTCCAAATGTTCTTGGCCCTCTCCCAGGTTTCACTTGACAAAATATTCGTATTTCCTACTTCTTTCTGATTTTGAGAAATACACTTTCCACTCCTAAGTGAGAGTGATGAAATGAGTTATTGTTTGCCTTTTAGAATTGTAGTTCCAGGCCACACTTTTACTATTTAAGTATAAGTGATGAAAAAGTTAATCTGCCCAGCAAAATCAGTATTGTTGTTGGATGTGACAGAAACTGGGGTATAAGGAACTTTATCCCTCTGGAGAAAGACATTTCCATGCACACCAAAATGTATTTTTTCATGACCTTTATTACAGCTGCCTGGTATTAATAATGAGGTTTTGTTCTCATTTTCTTCTACATTTTAGAAAAAGGGCAGAAAACATTCCTGAAATACATACGGTTTTCACGAGGTAGAGGTGCATTGCAATTTTTACCTTTTCTTTCTGGGAACAATGAGTTACCCTTCATTCTTTTTTCTGAAGATACATTAGTTTATCTTATCACTCATCCATGCATCTTTCCTCAGAGCTTGGATAACATTCCTTTTGATTATTAAGATGTTAAATTGTTAAATTAATCAGAGAATGGCATTTTTTGCCCATTAGCATGTTTACTGTGCAGTGGAGTCTTGTCATAACAATGAAGTGTTTGAATTCAGGGTGCTAATGCCAATTTATAAATTCTCTAGTTTTGAAAAGTGAAATGTGAATAGGGATTTACATAATTAATTTAGACAGTGGCAGTTGCAATGGGATAATCTACTTCAGGAGGGGGACAGTAAGTGACTTACCCTATGTCCCTACGAACTATGTATCTTTCAGAGTTTTGGTGGATGGGTGTTTTTAATAAGTATGCTATTTTTATGGAAAATGAATTTTTAAAAGCTGCCACAAACCACAGTTTTGATAGTTAACGTTACAGCTGAACAGATTCGGAATGTACTGAAAATAAATTTCAAGCTGTTTTTGGTAAAAAATTACTTTTCTGGAGTCAGCAAATACTAGTTTGAAAAAAGAAAGTTTTGGTCATGGAAACTTTCTCTTTGCCTCTATTGAATTAGTGTCTAAATTAGTTAATCTGCAGTTCTAAAATATAATGTGCTTGGGTTTGCAGCCTTGCTTTTTTAACAAAAAAATCATAGAATGGTTTGGGTTGGAAGGGACCTTAAAGATCATCTATATCCAAACCCAGAAATGTAACTGACCGTTTTCCTATCTTCAAATTATGAAGTGGAGGTAGAGTTAACACTTATAGTGGCAGCCATAATTTCCAGATAGACAACGGATGCATTTTAATTCAGAACATTGTTATTTTCCCCTTTTTATCACCTAACTCCTGTAAGCAAAATCTGCTAAGTAAGGGGACACCATTTTTCTTCCATTACCTGATAAGCGAACTAATCACCCAGTCTGCCTTTCAGTTCCCACATTCATTTTTAGAGCTTATTGGCTGATTAAATGGATAAGGTAGAGGTCTTAAAAGCTCCAAATATGTATGCATTTTGTGGAAACCTAAGGACATCCAAATTGGTGTTCCCTCCCCTAGACTCCTCAAGAGAAAGGCTGTAGCCTGAGCTCAAGGATTTTTCTCAATTTGGCCTTCAAATCAATCATTAAATATATACTTACTGATAGCTCAGAAGGCTTGTTGCTCTGGACCAGCCATAACATCCTGCTTTTTGCATGGCTGGCATGAGAGTTGCGTCTAGCAGCAGAGGAAGGAAAAAGGAATTACAGAGCATGGCTACAAGGAAGTGAATGAGCTGACTGTAATGTAGAAAGTATTTTGGAAATGTGAGGGAAAAGCAGGGGACCTAATGGGGAAGTTTGGGGATATGAGGATGACATAACAGTGTTCGGCTTGTAGATAATGAATCCGTAGAAGATCAGAAGGGTTGTGGTGCCGTTCACTCTTTGTAAGTCCTTTGGATTACAACCTGTATAGGTTGTGGCATACAAGCACATTGAAAGTAAAATTTTAACGACTGTGTAATTGTTGCCATTTTGTTTTTAGTTTGATCGCTTACTCATCACAGGCAGTGTTTGCTGTGTTTTCTGCTGACAGAAGAATGCTTCCTTGTTCTTACATGTTGATATATTGCTTCGTTTAAGGGAGAATGTTGGTGTTGCCTTTAGCACGAATGTGTGCATTTGCATTTCTGGAACACTTTCAGAGTTTCCCATTCGCTTTTATCTCCTTCACAGAATGAGCATCTGTTTTCTAGTTTATCTTTTCTGAAGATCAGCATAGATTGTTGATTACAGACTGTAATAAATTAACTTGTCGACTTTTGCCACTTTTCATGTTTGTGTTGTAGATCTGAACAATGTTGAAGATTTATAGAAAAATTAATCTGAGACATAAATGTTTGGGAATAAAAGCAGGGTTTTTTTTAACTGGCTTTTATTTCTGAAAGCCTGTTACATAAAATCGCATGTCTCTTTCTAAAGTGGGCTTTTTAATTTTTTTAATTGTTGAAGGGTTTTTTCTAGTGATTTATTAGACACTTGACTTTGTGCAAAGCAAAGTTTATAATCATAAAACTAAAAACTATTGTCAGCTTTACTTGCTTAAACCAGAAAAATAGAAAATTTGAAAATACAGAGTTTATTAAGGTAAAAATCAGTTTTTGTCATGTTACGCTCTTTCGTTTGCTTTTAAAATAATTTATTTTCAAATTATTGTCTTGCAACATAGACTTGAAAAACTTCTCTGTAGTCACAATCTAGTGTTTTTTGTTTTTTTCTGAAATTACTGAATAGGTGGGAGAAATTTGTAAATTTTACTTTTTCAGTACAATCAACTGAGTGATTCTTTTCTACTTACGGGCAGCATGCTGCTTTGTTTTCCAGTTGCAATATATAGAAACAGTTTAGTTCTTACATCTCTTTGAGCTGGAAGTATTACCCAAACGAAACTTTTTACATAAGTGTACCCTCAGGTTTGTCTCCTAATGTAGTACTTGGTGTCTTCTTGTGCGCTTGAAGCATAGGAGCCAGAAAGTGATGGAAGTACGCCAAGTGTTTGCACAAGAAGAAAATACTAATTTTCCATTCTCTCAGTGTTATACAGACAGTGTTGGCCTAGTCAGAAGGTACCAGCTGTTTCTCTCTGGTGTGGACCACCAGGAAATATATGATGAATACAGCAAACATAATTTTTTCTTTGGGCTTGCTACAACATTTTGACCATGGCATGTCTGTGTTTCTTGTGGCTATTGCAGTAGTTCAGCGTAGACTTATGATATCAGAGTGTGTTGTATCTCCAAACAATAAATCAATCATCACATTTACATTTGGGATGTGTATTATTCATAGCAGGCAAAGCAGCTGCTCAAGTATCTGAAGAACAGATCATTCCTCTATAAAAACATGTAAGCATTGTGGTTGGTTTTTGCCAATGTGACGGTTACACTATTCACACATCAAATCTCTTGTCACTTTTGTACACTCTTGCATGGTGTAACATGCTCTGTCACTCAATCTGCAGCAGCAGGTCATCGTTGGACTTTTCAAAAATGTCTTCCTTGGCTTTATGTGAAAGGAGAGAAATCCAACCACTACCTTGAAATTTCTGCACAGCAGTCTGTTCCAGTAGTTGACTATATTTTATGGTATGGAATAGTGGGGAGAAAAACCTGATTACTCTTGAAGTGTTGATAAAAGCAGCTACATTGAAGAGCATGCAAAAAATGCTTATCTTAAAGACCAAATTCTCAGAAAAAATACTTTGTGGCTGCCTCTTGAGAGTGTGGTTTGTGGAGGTACCTTGGCTTAAATGTGTTTATTTTTGTCAGCAGTTTTTCTATAAATTATAAAAGTGAAAGTTAAGTACCATAGAAAGTGTGAGGGAATGAGAATGTCTGAAGACACAGCTGTGCAAGTGAGTGTTGTCTAAGTTGTATTGACTTCATCAGTTTAGAACAACATTGTTTAGGGAGGGATGTTTCTGTCCTAACCACTCTGACCCCTTGTCAAAGCCAGCAGGGCAGAGAGATTGACTGACCTCATATCTGTAAATTTCTATTTGTTGTTTTGGAGAGGCCAGTCTGGCTATTTCTCTGATGCCCAGGATCATGAGATTTCTGTGACAATGCAGCAGTTCATAGTCAGCTTCTGAAGTGCCTTCCTTGCAGAGCCTTCTCTGAATTCAGATGCATTGACTGAGGTTTAAAGCCACAGGAGGTAATCTTCTGCCCTGCTGTGGAAGGTGGAGTTGGGCAGTCTTTCCGTAGTTTTAATCCTGCGGTGGCGACATTTGGAGCTGAAGGGATGGATGGAGAAATTACTGAGCTGGGCTTGGTCTGACAAACCTTGTGTTGCCTGTGCTGATACACTGATCCTGGTGCTAGAGGTAATCCATACTTAGGAAGCCAATTTTAGAGGTATTACTATTTAGCACAATAAGACTGTCTAAAATTTATCAGACTGTATAAGGTGCTCATCAGTATCATACATCATGACAACAATGGAGCAAACAGAATGTTTTTGAAGCAGACCTTTAGATTTAAAATGGACAGAAGCATTAGACAATACCTCATGGCTGTGGGAACAAACTGCGTAAGTCTTTAAGACTAGATAGGTAATTTATCTTCCACTTAATTATAAGATATGAATGCCAAGTGTTTCCACAAGTTTTTTGGAGTGAACTCTTGGATTCCACAAGAACTAGGCCAAGTACTTTTAGCAGACAAATTTTGTTTTTCATAAGGAATAAACCATTTCCAGTCAAGCCACCTGTTTCCCCTTTTCTCAAATGTCTTGGTTGAAGGGCTCAGAAAAAATGCAAGGAATTTTTTTCAGGGGTTCAAAGCACCATAAAATGGTTTTTAAAAAAACAGCCAAACAGGCATTTAAGTCCTATTTCCTGTGTCAGTTTGTTACATGTACAATTTTGTTTCTGTCCTTTCAGATTTTAAAAGATTGCAATGTAATTTTTTCTGCTTGATTTCTGTTAAGTGGTAAAAGACCCTGAAATTCCACCAAAAATCAGACAAAGCCTTTCTGTGTGTGGCTTTAACAATTTCCTGAGAGGAAAGGTAGGGTCCCTTCACCTGTTCTCCTTCTGCCCCACAGGCTTCCCCTCCCCCAAATAGGACCTTCATTTTGGCCTTGGGGATTTTTTTTCTTGTTCCTTTACCATATAAGCTTGATTACATGTCTCTTGAGTGCAATTTAAGGGGCAAGGGGTAGGTCAGACCTGATAAAGGAAGAGCATTGTTGCTGCCTAGGAATGAATTTGGAAGTTTGCCTATTTTATCAAGGTAATTTTTGTGTTTTAAAAGTAGCATGTAATTTTGTCTTTGTGTAATTTTTCCGTTTCTCCTGCCACGATCACCCCTAAGTATCTCATAGGTTTCCTTCCCTCTTGAAATTTAAAGAGCTCTTCTAACTGTGTTTTCTTTGTCAATAGTGTTTCTTTCCCTATGGCGGCTTTTGTCTTAGAATTTCTCTTCAATTCAGACACTTTTTTGGAGAGCTCAATTTTATTTATTTTTTTTTTCCTACTGTAATTATTTCTTAAATTGCCATATATAAGCAATTATAAGCTGGAGTTGTTTTGTGTGTTTTGGTAGGGTGGGGGACTGTGTTAGTACCTCTTCTGCATTTTCTTTGGGTTTGATACATTATAAACTAGCAAAGACCTGAGTTTAGTGTGATGTTAATGATGCAAGCTTAAAATTCGGCCTGTCTGATTTTGGAACTCTGGCCTCCAAGATTTTTTAAGTGTTTTAAAGTGGTTTGTTTGGGTTCTTTTTGAGTGTTGGAAAGTAGAAAAAATGGCCATTACCTTGTAATGAACATTGTGATCTTGTCCTCCACGTCCCTGTTTACACTCAACCAGAGTTACCACATGCCGGGCTCTGGGAGTTGGAGAATAACCAGCAAAATCCCAACAACAGTTGCCATGGAAGCACACCAGTGTACGAGAACATTTTAATGCATTTAAGAATTATTTTTTTTTAAACCATTAAAAGTATTGTAAGTATGGTAAGAAGTTCCCTGAAGTGGTGTTGTGGTTTGTTGGGTTTTTTTAAATGGCATGTGGTAACTCAGGTTGAGCAAAAACATCGGCCTGGTGGAGAAAATTACAAAGTTCTTTACAATGTAATGGATATTTTTTTCTGTTTTCCAACTTACAAATTATAAATATTATTGTCTTGTTAGGATTATCTTGATAACAAATAAGCTGTACCGTTACTGGTTGTTTTTTTCAGTACTACTCTCTTGCACGTCTATTGCTTCATGCAGCCCTGCTATCACTCTTGTGGAAGAAGGACCATGATAGGTATTAGCAAAGTTTATCAAGTTGGTCGGGGTAGACTCTACTGTTCTCAAGGTAAGAGCTTCCATTTATTGCGAGTCCATCAGTTGGACCATCCTCCTCAGGATATTGCTTACTAAGTACAATCCTAATGTCTTATAAAATGACAACCATCCACGGCAGTCCTTGCTCTCCTAATGTTTGCACGCAAGAGCTCTTCCCAGACAGTGCTATGCATTTACCACCAAAATAAAAGAGCTTTTCCACCTTCTGTCTGCTGATCTTCACAATATTTTCTCCATTATGCATGATTAGTAAGAAAAAGGAAGAGTTCAGCCTTATGGAGAGTGTATAAGGTTGAACTGAGTGGAAGTAAGAAGAGGCGTTTGCATTTACAATGTGTGTTTACTGGCTTGGGACAAAATCCTGAAACTTTCCCATATCCGCATGTTTGCTGGTCTATGTACCAAATTTGCTTAAAATAATAGTAATAAAATAAAACTTCCTTGTGCAGTTCCTTTCACTTAAGCTAAGTTTCAGTTACATCTGTATTCTTACTGTTGTGTTGATTGCAACGATGTTGATATCGATGTCATTAATATAAATAGCTACTGACTATTAATTGTATTGGAATACATTTTAAAGTTGTCTTTGTGTTGTGAAAAATTTCTATTTAAATTGTGTAAAAGTCAGTGTTTATTTTAACTTGGAGACAGGAAAAAAATCAAGAAAGCTTTGAAAGAACTTTCTGATGCAGGGCCAGCCAAACCAGTTTGTGATTAGATGAAGTGTCACAAATTTATTAATGGGACCATTAAGAAGAGTCACAAATTTATTAATGGGACCATTAAGAAGAGTATTGTTATATCAATATTGAATCTAATCTTTTATCTCTCTGTTCTCATTGGGAAAATAATTATCTTAGCAGATTTGAAAATGGGACTTTTCACCCCACAACTTTGTTTTATATAAATATAAAAGCACGTGTGTGTTTACAGGCAACAGAATAGGTACTAATTTGTGTCCATATAAAATGCTGGTTTATGAGAGATTTATCAAGAACTGAGTAGTATGAACAGATGCTTTGAGGCTTACACTGCAACCAAGCAAAAATGCACAGCCTGCCTCTTTTGCCTATAATACGGTCAACATTGGGATCCATGATCCCTTTGATCTTTACATAAAACAGATGAAAATGCATAAATTGCTTCTAGTCAGAGATGAATTAAAGGAAAATGGCCTCCCGGAGGACAAAGCACCCCAGGCACCCATCAACAGCCTTACCAAATGACAGACCTGGAGGAGACTTCAAAGCTGCAAACACAACTGCCAGTGAAATCCACTAAGTATCTAGATACCATTAAAAAAAAATATTTTTTTTTCACAATTCACAAGTGCCCAGAACTCTCTCTTTAAGAAAGTGACAGAGGCACACTACATGGGCTTGCTTTTTAAGCTGCTAAATATTCCATCTTTTAGAAGAGTTGATAAAGGCAAGACTTCTTGTTTAATTTAGTCCAAAAATGTGTTCAGACATGACAACCATTGGTAATTTTTGTGTCAGGTAGGGTTTTCTCGATTTGAGTGGCATATTGTTTTGAAGCTGAAGTGTATGTTTTCAGTGGAGACAGATCTGACATTTATTGTAATTGCTTCCTTGGTTGTCATCCGTGTTTGTCACTGTGAACACAGCAGAGTTAACATTCTTAAACTACAGAAGAAGGAGGAAATGTAATTAAATACCAGGCTTGATTTTGGAGGTGAGGGAAGATTCGAGGTAGTATTTTTACTGTGAGCAGTTTTCTCTTTGTGGAAAAAAGAATAATTTTATCCCAAGTTAAATCAGAATTTGGATCCACTTCTAGCTCAGGTTATTCATTTAAATACTGTTTAGATATCAATATAAGTGATGTTACATATAAGAAATAGCCTCAAATAAAATAATATTAATTGCTGAGTTGTTTCAAGAGAGGTAACCTAAACATAATTTTAAAACTTTTTTTTTGTTAGCATTCTGTTTATGAGAGGATACCAGAACTGCAGTTAGCATTTTTAAGGATAGAGAATAAACACAATTTTACGGAGTACCAAAATACTGCTTTTAATAAAGACTGATGTAGTCCCTTCAAAATCTTGCATTAGGAAGGATTTACCTGCTGTCAACTGTATAGTTCGCTTAGGTGGTACGTACAGCATAACGTTTTTATCCAAGCCCACGTAAGTCTGAGAGTCCCTTGGACACATATAAGGAACAAATGACATTTCCAAATATGCAACTGTGTATAAAATGGTTCAGAGGACTGATTAATTTACTGTAGGTGAGGTCATAAAGGTTGCCTAATTCTTTGTTGTAAGAACTTATTTTCAGTTGTTCGTGAGCTTTAATTGCTATAAGTGAAGTACATGTTATGTGTTTGTCTTGGGCTCTTCGTTTTTGGAAGAAGAAAGCAAAAAGATTCTGCCAGTCTGTATAAGGATGAAGCTAGGAAAAATTTCCTAGCTTTCCTTCTCTTAAAAATTTTTAAGGTTTTTCCCACATCCTGAAATCACTGATATCTCTGTTCTTTGGAGCAGATATTTTAAATTAGATTTTGAAAAACTGGAGTTTGCCTATGTTTCATGAAACCTTCACATTTAACAGTTAACATTTCCAAAGCTTGTATCTTCACTGAATGCACTTGTCTCACTTTTGGGCCACTGACCAGACTGCACGTGAGCCTTCCTCACAGAGAGAATGAGCAGAGATCGACTTTGGGCACTAGGGACACAGCTGGACTTTCTTCATAAAGGCTGATCTTGCCTGATCCTGTCGGTATCTGGACTGACATGGCATAAAGCTGTAAAGCAGAGCAGGAGGTCTGCCTTGTTGTGGCAGGTGGGATGAAAGCTACAAAGAGAAGAAAGTGAAGCCTCAAACTGAAGAAAAATCAAATGTCTTGAATAAAACTTGATGGCCTGTGATAGTGCAGAACAACAGACTACCTCATTACAGACTTTTTCCTAGCATGAAAAAAACAGGTCTTTGCCACAGCTTACACAGAATCATTCCCATTCCTTTAGCTTTTGCTCTGACACTGTTTTTCTGCCTGGTGGCAAAACCTCCTCTAATATTGAGTTATACTTCATTGATCAGTATATAAAGCCTGAAAACAGTTGGTCACTCTTCCCTTCTGTGGAAAATTTTTGCAGATAACATGCTTCAGCACTGCTGTTTGGTTCTCCTTCCTTAAACTTTTTCTTACTGTGGATCCTTTGAATTAGGCTGGGCCTGGTACTGTTGGGACTTTCATGTGTATCACAACTTGGTGAGAGAAATCCCAGTTCTCTGTGAATGAAAGTGAGTGGTGGAATAAAGCAGTAATTTCCTTCTATAGGAAATCAAGTCACACAGGTACAAATTGATACTGCTAGGCAACACAACAGCTTTTTTTTGTTGTTTGTTAAGAATGAGTTCATTTTCTTAAATCCCCTTTCTAGATGCACAGAAATTTTGGCGATTTACTTAATATTTCCTATGTAAATCTATTTAGAAAAGAAAGATTGTGCATTTCCATCTTCATTGAGCAATCAGCAATCACCAAACTCATAGCAATATCTTCAGGCATCCCTTAAGGTGAGATTATGCTTTAATCAACCAGATCGGGTGCCAAGTGCTGCTACGTCTAAATGGGGGCTCACAGGAGCATGTGATGCATCAGGGATTCACAATCAGGGACAGTTTACTTTGGGATGGTTGTTCTGGTTATTGTGCTGCCTCTGCTAAGGGGACAATTCAGTTGCTTATGTAGCAGCTCCACAAATTACAGGTTGGCAAATTAAGGAGAACTGAAGTTAGTGCTAGCATACCATTGGCACTGAGCTGTACCTTGCATCAGCTCAGAACTGTGAAATACTAATTTCACAAGTAGCTGAGCCACCCTGCAACAGGGTGAGAACCCCTTCATCCCCAAGAAAGAGAGAATTAGGTGGACAACTGGAATGAGAGCAATTGTATCCTTTGTCTTCTCCCTCAGTCCTTCAGCATTCAAAAGTAATGTAGATAAAGACTAAAACAATTTAATGCCATAAGTACTGCAATGCAATACTTCACTGTCCAGCTCACCTTCTAGATACACTCCCCATCAACAAAGATATTTTTAAAGGGGTTTATTTACAGGATTCCTCTACCTGCATGGAAATAATGCTTTTTGCAGTTGAGGTTTTTCTGCTTATAAAGAACCCAAACAAGGACTTACAGTTTTTAAAAACTTTTAAACTCCTGTAGGTCTGATTAGATTGTTTATGTTGAACAGGCGTCGTAGCTGACACGTGCATGCAAATGCAATTGCATTTTTTGTGCAATCCATGACAGTTCTCTCCAATTATGATATTTTGATTAGGAATATGTATTTGGTTGTTGTGGTGTTTCATATTTATTTTGGGAATTGGGTAGTGCCAGTCTCATGTGAAAGGCCTCCATCCCAGCAGGGATTTCTGTTTAGTCCCTGCCATGCTTCCAAGTTTCATTGTACAAGCCTAATCATGAACAGTTTTTAGTATAGCTGCTTGTCAAAATACCATTATTATTTTTCTTCATAATCACCTTTGTTAGGAGGCTGTCAGCTTTATGACCTTTCAGTCCACAGAGATGGAGTTACCACGTGGCCTTGTGCTCATCTGTACCAAATTTGCCTTCTGATTTTCATCTGACACAGTATGCCTCATTTTTCTAGGCTGTGACCAAGCAGTGCAGTGGATTTAAATTTGCAGATTACCTATAATCCCATTTTATTTAGGAAGGGCAAAAATATTTGTCACAGTCTTCAGTTTGTTTACTCTTTTGCCTTCAGTGGTTGCACTGATAACTTTCATTGCTCTGTCTCCAGCTTCCTTTTCTTCAGAAAGAAAAAAAAGAGGAGAAAAGTCTTTTGTTTACCTGCCTATAACTCAGTGCAAGGTATTTTGGACTTGCTAATGTGCTGCTGCTGCCTTGCCCATCCCAGATTATAGTATGGTGTATTAATGTAAACTATGACTTGTTTTGGTTTCTCTTAATATGCCAGGCTGTAGCTTGTGGTGATTCAGAGGCTCTTATGCAATGCCTGTGATATTGAGTCCTGGGAGATGAACAATGGGGGAAAAGAACAAGTACAGATGCCTCAGTCTCTGCCCAGTCACAGCTTTTAGATAGTTAATAATAAGACAGGCTTTCTTGGTGACACTGCCCGCTCAACTTCAACTGCACTGCTGAGGAGAAACAGGAGGACTGTTCCAGTCGCCACCTGAGGTATCCTCTCCTCATGGAATTATTGTGTCCAGCTGAAAACACCTTGCAGATATCTGATTCATATTATATCTCTCCTGAGAATGCAGTTTTAAGAGGCATATTTTTGGCAGCCCTGCCAGCTGACACAGCTCTTGCTTTGTTCCTGCATCACTACCATAATGGTGCTGGTAAACTATTTGTAGGGTTGTCTGATGAGCTGGTTCAGAGAATTGAACTGGTTTTAAATTTAACATTTTTGTTTGTATGGCCTTATAAATGCTTGTACCAGCAACTGAAGGAAAATCAACAGTTTTGTTTTTTTTAAAAAAGAGAGTCCATTTTTGGGATCCTCTGTGCTGTCGTTCTGGGTGTTGCAGCACAGTTGCCGACAATCAGTTTTGTGCTATCTCATAGCAAACAAAGTAATGTTATTCTTAAGGTTCTAAAGAACAAGTTGGGGCACAGGGTATCCAACTATTTAAGTTGTTTCTGTTAGGAATCTGTTCTGGAATTTTGGAGATGCCTGTAATGAATGCCATTACTCCTCTGCATAATCTTTTAAGAGGAATATTAGCATGTTGTGCCCTCATGTATATAAAACATACCCCTGATTTTCTGCTTTGCCATGCCTCCCTTAACCCACTGACTTGAACTCCTGGAGCTCCCTTGAAGGTGTAATGTTAAAAAATTTTGGCAAAAGGTTTATTAAAAATGTGTGCAAAAGGACTGCACAAGTAGGCTCTAGAAAACCAGTGTCTCAAGGGGATTTGGGACCACTAAATCGGGGGCCTCAAATGCTATGCAGTGGAATCCTTTGTAAATATCTGAGAGAAAGTGTAGGTATTTTTTGATAGAATTTGCTTTTATAGATTTTGCCTTTATATTGAGCAAATGTGACTTGAGTATAACCAACAATTTAAAATACCCATTTTTTGAAAATAAGTGACAAGAAATAGAAGAAGGATATATCTTGCAGGAGATAAAGAAGAAAGTAGAAAGGTGGAAGTGTAGAACAGAGAGAAGGATTGTGTCTGAAGCAAGGGTTAGACTTGTGAAGAAAAGCATAGAGATGGAGGAGAAATATTAATCATTTAGATTGGGAAAAGTAGGTGAGGGTCGAAATACTTCTGCAGTGCAAGTCCTTCAGGATTACAAGAAAGGCAGAGAATTTTGTGCTGTATGTTGAAGGTGAGGTGTTGAAGAACAATGTCTACTGTGACTCAGGTTGCTTTAACCACCATAGGATTAAGCTAAGATTCAGGGGTAGAGACCATATCTGTGCTTTCTCTCATTAGCACTAAACATTTCAAAACATACTTCTTACCTAAAACACTGTGTGAGAACTGTACTCGGGATCAGCTGTGCCTGAAATGCAGTGAAACTAGTTTTTGGGCTTGGGGACTCTGGTTGGGGTCCTTGTTCTGCCTCCAACTTTGGAAGAAAGTGAAATGGGATGGTTTTCTGAATCCCTGTATCCAGTATGCATTGGATTAACCCTGTATGGGAATAATAGGATGTTTTTATTTGGAATGTGGAGACTGAAGAGCATGGTGCATAGTGCCTTAGGAGGGGACTGAAGGGGTTAGGTACTGCCTAATCAGCACTGAGAACAAGGAGACTGAAGCATCCTAAGTAGGAATGGAACTTTTGTAGACCTTATTTACTAAAACAGGGTTGTTTGGGTTTTCTTCCTGAGCATTTATGTACAACGTGGTGGGTTTTCCACCAAAGGCCAGAGATTATTATTTTTTTTTAAGCTCCAGCTTAGGTATAGTAGGAGGTGTGTTTCAAAGATGAAGATCGACCCTGCAAAATTTGAAACTGTTTCAAAGGAAAATTTGTTAGAGTTTTAAGCAACTGAACGATTTTTGCTGCAAAGTTACCTCACTTTCCACCTCCAGAAAAAAAAAGTCAAGCTGGCGAAGATTTGTTTGTATTTCAGCTCACACAGCTAAAGTTTTGCAAAGTTATTCACATCTTCAAGTACACTTGTAAAATTAGTAAGGTAGTTTGACTCTTCTAAATGGCAAGGCTGCCAGCCTGCCTGTAGCAATGAAAGACAAGCTTGAGCACTGGATGATGCATTTTTCTAATATGATAATGCCTGCCTTTAATCTTTCAAGTAAACATTTGTTCAAGACTTATATTTTTTCATGAAATGTACTTTCTTGAATCGTGGTTTAAAATACATATATGTGTAGCTTGATTTCCAGCTAACCAACCAGTGAAATCGTGCATTAGATACAATTTTACTGACTTCAATCGCAAAACAGGTCATCCATCAGACCCTAGCATTTCTTTTAAATGAAAACCAACTGGTAACTAAACTAAGAATATGCTTACAGAGTTTTTGTTGTAGGTAATTTTGGGTATGAAAGACATGCAAACTGTCAGAAAAGGAGATGAGCCTCTTTTGAAAGAAATGTGCTCTTACTCAAATAGTTGTGTTTTTCATCAACTACATGAAAGGAAGTTGAAGTCAGAGGAAGGAGTGAAAATTGGTATTTTAAACACTAGATGGTGCCATTGTGTAAAGTTGTATTTCTGTTTGGTTTCTCAAGTCAGCGAAGGTGAAAACGGTGATTAAAAACTTCTGAGAAATGTGTACAGGGAAGTTAGGAGTTGCAAATTAAAGATTTGTAACACAGGATGAATGAGAGTGCCTGTACGTCTGGTTTTGTGATATGCAGAAGGAAAGGGGTATCTCAGGAAAGAGCTGTGTGATAAATTCTTTTGTTATTTTGACTTCAAGTCTGCTTGCAGGTATTCACCTTTTTTTGTTTCAAAGGGGGAGAAAGAACTTAACTTGCATTGTGTGAATCTAGCAGCCATCTACTAGCAGCTTTATATTGTGAATATATCAAAACAGGCTTCCCTTGTGTTACTTCAAATACACTCTAAAATGCCTTAGGATTAAAGCAATCATCTGTAATACAATATCTGTGGCTCATCGTTGATTGGCTCGAAACATGAAATACAGCTTTTTTTTTTTTCTTTTCTTGGAATAGTCAATGTGTTTCCTTCGTTGTCTGCTTTACCAAAATTCTGCATTCCTCATCTAATCCTGAGATATTAAAATAATTAAGTGGGATAGTCACAGTTTCACTAATGAAGCATAATTGAGCTTTGGAATACTTTGATATTAAAATTAAAAAGAAAACATAAAAATGGCTTTGCTGAGCATATACACATTATTTCTATGTATTGCAACCTATTTTAAGCAGTAAATGGGGAGCTTGCTTGCCTAAGGACAGTTGGACTGTCCTGCTAACTACTTTCTTTACCCTGCAAATCTTTTTCACAGAGTGTGTGCAACTCTGCTTATTGGATCTGTGAGAAGTTAGCTCTAAATAAAGAAATCGTTATAAGTTTAAGATGTGAATATTTGATTGCATCAGTGTTTATTCTTTTAATTTAAGTGTTCAGAAGAAAATGAAAGTTTTCAAGCCATTCAGATCTGCTTGTTGTATGTAAATGATACATTTTAAATTAACTTGTTGGAATAAATGTGTTTGACTTCATTCAGCAAATGCTATAGAATGATTGTTCCTATTGAGTCAGATAAAATATTATTTCATGTGCTTTGTTATTTAAATATATCAAATCCTAATAATTTATGTGACCTAGAAAACACCAAAGAGTTGGCATCAATTTTTAAATTACTTCTTTCTTTCAGACCAAGAACCCTGTTCTGTAATAATATCTTATATACATGGTTGCTCATTATAGATGTTGCATGTACTTTAACTGCTGTGCAAAGCACTTCTCCCATGTAATTACACAAACATATTCTTAATTAATATGACTTGTGTTAGCGTGATCGAGCAATGGAATATTTTTAGGTGTGTGTTTTGCAATCCGAAAAGAAGGCTGACAAATTAGGAATGTGGTTACTTAATATCGCATATCTTATGAGAAGTCCTTGGAAAGGACAAAGGCTAGGACAGCTACAAGACTTCATAGAAATGAATTGCCTTAAAAAGTGCTAAAACAGGCATTGATGCAAGACTTGCAGTATCCCAGGCTGTTCCTGGTCCTTAGGGATCTGTACAGAAAGGTGTTGTCACATGTGAAGAGCACGTGGGGGAACCAGAATAGTCTGTTTACTCCATGTGGAGAAACTTGACTATAATCAAACTGAAATGCCTCTCTATAACTTCCGTATGATAGAGCAATATACTTTGTGTCTACTTTTCTGATCTAACCACTGAGTATCCTGGAGGTAGGACCTACAGTGCAATGTTATGCTGCTCAGTTCCATGCTGTGGATCAATCACTTTTTTTACATGTTTATGTTTTTTTTCTTTTTTTTGTATGTCCATGCCTGGAATACTTGCAGAAATCTTAGGACTGGGAATGAAGCTGGAAAATTTACATGGTTCCTCTCCCTGTGTCCATTACTTTTGCCATTCCATTTTGAATTGCTCTAAGGCAGCACAGGCCATATATCATAGACCATGATAATCATTAATGCAAATAAAATTGTGCACGTGTAGTCATGTAGAGAGATGGTTTTGGCTCCACGATTTCATAAAGCTTTTGAAGTTGTGGCCATACAGGTAACAAAGGAGGAGGAGTGGGTAGATGAATAGAGTATTTACTTCCCCAGGACATTTTTCTGAAGCAGCTTTATTTGGTGGATTGATGCATTAGGGGTAGATCAGCTAGTTGCTGATACATATGGGGGAGCAGTGTAATGATACACAATTTGGATGACCAGTAGTAGAAGAAAAATTCAGCATAGCA
This sequence comes from Hemiprocne comata, assembly GCA_020745705.1. Taxonomy (NCBI): domain Eukaryota; kingdom Metazoa; phylum Chordata; class Aves; order Apodiformes; family Apodidae; genus Hemiprocne; species Hemiprocne comata. The sequence continues at coordinate 66,443,895 of CM036588.1, read as the reverse complement.
TAGGCCACTATCCATCTCTTGAGCTCACTCCAGAGCTGCCACAGATAGATAGGGGAAGTCTTGGCAGCATCAACAGGCATTTTGCCATTACCATCGAAAAGCTTTTTATGCTCACCTGATGCCAGTCAGTTGCAAACTAGCTGAGTATTGAGAAATCAACTGTTGGGACTGTTGTGGAAATTTCCAGTACTTTTAGGGAGGAGGCTGCTGTGAAATGCAGCAGAAGTGAGGAGGATATTGAAGTGGTACTGGGAAGGCAGAAGTGCCTCTGTCTCTTCTTCCTCCATTATCCTATGCAAACAAAACTTTTTATGTGAAAGAATATCGGATGTGAACAGCATCATGTATGAACAAATATACTTAAGCCGTCCAGCTGATACTGACAAGGATATCAATAGGGGAGCAGGTCAGAGGAGAACAGGTGGCAGCAATTTAGAAACCCCTGCAAGGTGTCTTGATGCTGAACTACGTTGTCTTGAGGCAGACTCCCAGGAGATGTTGAAGACAGTGTTCAGAAAACCACTGGACAAACCAAAAAGAGAGAGCACTGCTGCTGATTACCAGACTGACATCCCTCTCGGGGGATGCAGCAGTGGAGAGAGAACACCAACTGTGAACTACTGGAAAGGAAATGCTGGGTGTGGCAGTAGGCATGCCAGAATCTTTGCCATTTATTTCTCATTATCTTTAGGTGTGAGAAATATGTGTCTGCTATAATGTCTTTCTCACACCTATAATGTGTTTCTCATCCTACTGAAAAGGGATTTTCCTGGTTGCCTTACAGCCCTTTAAAGAGAAGTTTCAGCTAGTCCACATAGTCTGGATGCTGTGGAGGGCACACAGATATGGTTACAAGACCTGCTCAGGTGTAAAGCAGTGCAGTGAAGGATGAATATGACAGGCTGCCTGAAGAATAGGTAGGAATGTGTCTGTAAAACCAGAAAACTAACAAACATTCTCTATAAAATTATTCCTTTTGATTTAGAGTGACATAAAACATCAAAAATTCAGCTCAATTAAAGTATGAGGACATCACTTCAGGGAGGTCAGCCTAAGTGCCCTATCTATCTGTTTGAATGTCTTTTTTTAGACAGACCCTGTGTTCTGGTGATTGCTCTTCCTCCTAGATGTATGGCTTCACTAGAGCCATACTCATTTGGCTGAGTTTTCCCATGACTGCTCAATAATAGTACAGAGGGAAACCCACAGAGAATTAATCCAGTCATGGTTGTGCTAATTTCCAAAGAAGCAAGTGAAAATAAGGGGAGATTGTAATAAATGCAATATAAAACCTGCTTACATGACTGACTCTCTTCCCCACCCTCACCAGCCTGGCCTTACCTCATTCCAGATTCCCCAATTCTAGCTGAAAGCATTTTTGTGAAGAATACTACCAGGAAAATTCCTTTTTTTATCTTGGCTCTGAAAGACTTTTATGAAAAACCTTTCAACAGAAAGAGGGAATCTGTCTAAATGTGTTGCTATTGAAAGAGGATTGGTTTATAGTCAAATAGTTTGGTGTTCTTAGAACTATACATTTAATCTTTGATCTAGAAATTATTTTAAGTGTTCACCAAAGCTAAAAGAAGTTCTATCTTAATGCATCATCTTCAGCTACAGGTATAACCAGGACTGTGGTTTTTCTGAGTGAATTTTCTCAAATGTGGTTTCACTGCATAATTTCAGGGGGTTTTCTCTATTTTCTTTTAGCTGATACAGTATTTTTCAGAAAAAATACTTTGCACAGACTCCATGTAAATTATTTTTTGGTTCTGAATTCAGGAAGGAAGTAGACTGTTCTCTTTGAGGTCATAGTGCTAACACTAATAAACTATTTCTAGGGAAGATGCAGACAATTGGGTATTATACCTGATCTATTCCAGTCTGATCTCAAAGAATAGTAATTTTAAGGAATGTAAGGTAAATCTTCCTGTATGAAAAGAGTGTTACTGAAGATTTATTTCCCAAATTTTAGCAAGTGCATATGGTTTGAAGCAGTTCATTGACTTAATGTATTGAGACATCTCTGAAATGCATCAGAAGCCTGAATCAATCTCAGTATAGTCAAAGGTCAACACCATTTTATGTCTTTATGGGCACTTGCAGCCCTCAGATGATAAAGCACTTATACATGTACTTTAATAACAGTGAAGCCAAAAATTTATAAACATGACTTTTAGTGCTTTCCCAAAGCAAAGCATAGCTTTGGCAAATTAAGTTGTTTTGATACTTTTTTTTAAGCTGTTGTGGAGCTCGAAATGATGTGCTCATCTAGGCAAGTAAGTTTCTGAATGGAAGTTGTAAAAATAGCAAGGGTATATTCTTACAATTGAAATGATGGAAATATGCCCCGCTACCTCCCCAACCCCACCCCCCTTTTCAAAAACAGAGGGCAGCTTCTGCTTTTGATCCTGGAAGCCCTTTGGAGCTTCATATGTTCCTAGCTGATGTAACAAACATCCTCCACCATCTTTAGACAGTGACTCAGTCACTGCTTGCAGAGGCTTATATTGCCCTGGTTGTATTTTGCCTTTCTGTAGGGATATAGAATACTTTCCAATTCTTTCAGACTAATGACTTTCCTAAATGCTGTCTTTTCTTCAGAAATTTAGGTACAAATGGATGCTGTTCTTAACAATACTGAATACCGTTCAACCTGTGCATCATGTATTTAACTATGAGACTAATCCACTCAAAATATTATTTTTGTAAAATACACAATTAACTAAACACAGCCTTTATGCAGTAAATATGTACTTTGGATAATCTTTTCAGTAAGAGTAATGCAGACATTACACCCATTCTGATATGCAGAAGATGATCCGTGGTGGGAAAAGATATGTGTGCATAAGTCAATTATTTCAGAGTAGAGTCCTTAATTTCTTCAGGCTCTATAAAAAGAATTTTGGCATCTGCACATATTTATTTTAGAGATATAGGGGTAAATCTTCAGCACAGAGCATGGGGAGTTAACCATGGAACGTTCATTAACGTTAATGGGATTTCTATGGCTAATTCCCCACACACTGGCTGAACATTTAGCCCAAAGAGATTTGAAAAGTGATTTTGAGAAGCAAGTTGGTTGGTTAGGCTCATTACTTTCACGTTATTAACTGCTCTATCTACCACTGGCTTTGTATGGACAGTGAGATATTATACTTAACAGTTAGTAATAAAGGATTGTATGCTAAGTGCAGATTCTAGTGTGGTGGTAAAATAATGCAGTTATATGAGCAGCATTTGGGTTTTTTCAGAAAAAAAAATAATCTGCAAAGCCATAGAATACAAGGGAGAGGATAAAGAGATGTTAAGGCATATTTTAGACAGCAGATGTGGTTTACATTTACAGTATCTCTAGTACAGCTCTAGCACCAGAAAAAAGTATAATTTATTTTTTTTTTTTTTAAACTTAGTGTTCCACTATTGGATCTGACTTCAGAGCTGGCCAGCTCTGAGTAGGGAGTTGGACTTAATGGCTTCCAAGTTCCATTCAGTATAATTTATTGTATGATTTGTACTTAGTATAGCATTTTTCTTAAAGCTTTTTTAAACTAGTTTTCTTTTGTAAAATTTAATTGATAAAAGATAGGAAAGTCAGTTTCTGTTTATCTTAACATTTTGAAGAATGGTTGAAACCTGGGCAAACATAAAAAGCTATTTCATCTACTAAATTGATCATATTGTTTTAAATTTTGAAGTTTATCAGATTTATGTTGCTCTTTTTTTCAGAGAATGTGTGTTAAATGTGACTATGTGTGTGTGCATATGTATATTCACATTTCTATTTCTCTTGTTTCTTAGTTTCCCCTTTTTACAAGACCTATTGAATTGCTTTTCCAGTTGTTATTCAGAGCAGTCAGTAGACAGCCATTAGAGGGTGCTTCTGCATCAAGGACCTCTATTTTCTTTAAACCCAATTTACTTAACTTTAAGTATTTGTAGATTTAATGAAGAATCATTTCGTGTATTACCTAATTTCTTCTTTAATTTCTTTGTGCAGTACTATTCTTGGAATTCAGAGGATTAAAATGTCAATAGCTAAGGTGATTCATAGAGGGTGGAATGATTCAAAGCAGCAAAATTACTACATTTTTCTATGATTCTATGATTTTGTGACTGTATAATAAACAAAATGTTACTGTATAAACAAACAAACAAAAAAGGAAATGTGCATGGACCCCATGCAAGTGAAAAATGGGGTGGTCTCTTACCTAATTAATGACAGAGATGAGCGTCTGTGCTTTATAGCACTTGCTTACAGTATTACTGCCCCTTTTAGAAAAAGGTTAATTCATTATAACTCCACTGCATGTATTTGCAGCAAGAATAGTAAAATAGATACAGTTTGCCATTCCTAGTACAGATGTTAAAGTAAGACTCTCAGTCTTTTTTGGGTTTTGTTTGTTTGTTTGTTTTTTGTTTGTTTGTTTTCCCACTAGAAGCATCATGATTCCTTATTCAGTAGCAAACTTTAAAATGTTGTATCTTTGCTGTAAGAACATGTAAACAGCAGAGTAGGGAGGTGGTTTTATAGAGTCATAGAATGGTTTGGGTTGGAAGGGACCTGAAAGAACGATCATCTAGTTCCAACCCCCCTGCCATGGACAGGGACACCTCCCACTGGACCAGGCTGCTCAAAGCCCCATCCAGCCTGGCCTTGAACACCCTTCCAGTGTCTCACCGCCCTCAAAGGAAAAAAAAATCTTCCTTATAGCCATTTGTCCTAGGAATACCATTTTAAAGTCTGCACTTTTGACTCAAGACATTGGTACAAGGTGAAAGGAGAAGGGAAATAGGAAGATCTCGAAGAGAAAACTGCTGTTAGGGAATTAGTTCCTAAGACTGATTTTATAAAAGTCATTATACTTCAAAGTGGCGCTTAGTACAAAGCACTACATCTCAGTTATATGCCCAGTAAAGTCTAGATCATTAATGTTTAGCAAATAAATCTGCCACCTGCAAAGCTTTTTCAAAGCCAGCCTGTGGAGATAGTGATTCTGAAAATCTCCTGAAGAAGTTGGAACATCTTTGCACGAGTCTTCAGGTTCAGGATTTCTGATATTCAACAAGCTGCCAAAACTTCCAAAGACCTTCTCTAGTAAAATGTTGATTGGCAGCTGGAGGAACTGGCACTGAGCTCAGACAGGGGAGCGATAAAAACCTTCTTCAGGAGCTTTTTTAGAATCCATATAGCCTCTTAATCCTTAAACAAAAAAGTTAGCAAAATGTTCCTTCAGGCATAAATGTCCATGTTTTTATTACACCTCTCCATGTTGATATGCTCCCAGTACCATGTTTGTATTAAGGGCTGTTGGTATTGCTGTCTCCAATTTTACATACATATAATTTAAATATCTTTTCTTAGATTGTAAGGGCCCTTCTCAAAGGCAGTGTTTCCATTGCAAGAAAATGTGGAATTAACATTAGTGAATCTTCCTAACATCATACTCCCTAACCACTTGGGAATTTAGTGTACATATATATTTAAGTAATATAAATTTCAACATGAGTGGGTGTGTTTTGTGAAGCTGTCATGCATTGTTTTATAACTAATGTGATTCTAATTCTTCCAAGAGATTATACAATACTTTTAGCTGTACATCTTTTCTTTGGTAGCTGGACTGTCTAGTTCAGAACCAAGTCATTTTTTTTCTGATTTGGGAGTAGAATCTAGGCAAAAGTAAAATGTCTTTCTTAAGCATGTCAAACAAAAAAATAATTCGATATTGTGAGCATTTGTTCTTTCTATATAAAATTTGGAGCTTCTGAAGGAATACCCAGAATGGTAATGTGAGTTATTTGAAGATACTAGGCATTGAAGGTTATGTCATGTGTCGTTTTGAAGGTAGTTTTTCATAGATTTTCAAAGAGATTTTAGATTAGATTTATGAGAGCAATGTAACAAGATACTAAGGATTTCTGTAATGTAACTGTTTATACAATGCCCAGGAAACTTTAGCCCTAATCTGTTAAGTATGTTTGTACTACTTTTGTGCAAATCATTAGTACAGTAATTTGGAACAAAATATTAGTGTACACCCTCTGCTCACTAGGAGCTTGGACCAATCAACACAGTAGTAGTTTTTCATCTGAGCTGAGTGTTAACAGGATCCACTTTTAAATGAAGAACTTTTAAAAAATTAGGTAGATGGATTTTTCTGCTAGTAGCATATTTGAGTAGCTGCTGTAAATCACTGGTTGAATTCACAACTGGTATTTTAAAATTAAAACCAGATAAGTGACAATGATCGGTTAAATGAAAACAGGGAGTCTGCCTAATCTTATACTTTAGTTAGCTAATTAGCTCTTCTGGTATTATAATTTATAATTTTAACATATTTTGTAGGGTTTCCCTCAGTAAACATTTATTATATTAGCAAGGGCGGCTTTGTATTACTTGTTGAAAAAAAGTACCATAAAACCATCAGTTAATTATGGGAGGAGAGCTAATAAGCATTGTTATGAAAAGAAAGGATATATGGCCAAATATATGGATATGCTAATTAATAACTAAAGATAGTAAGATTGCACATATTTTGATTATGTCAATTTTGTTTCCTTCAAATCAGTCCACTAGGAAAACAAACTCAGTATACAGCTTGACAAGTAAGACAGTAAGCCTGAAGCCACATAGTACATCACCAATCTTATCTAAAAAATTAGATGGTCATTTCTATGGAGAACCAATTCACATTTTTCTCCGTAATTTAGCTACATGTTGGGAAGATGCTGCAAGATAGCTGGTTGTTTCTAAAGTATTAAGAGTGGTATAAAAGTCCATTTTACATTTAAAGAAGATTATAAAGCATAAAATGTACAAATTATACCAGTCTGTTATTTTACAGAAATTAAGGACTATTAGCCTATGCTGACCAGAAATTAAAGGAATCGTGTATATTCTTTCAAGACATGAAGCTGGGGTTGGTGCATTATATTATCTCTACATCAGTGTCAACATCTAGTGTATCAAATAAAGATACTAGAATTTTCTGCCTTTTGAGGCAGTTGGAGCGGATCATAAAGTGAACAACTAACAGTTTTTGTCCAGTGGTGATGGTATTATTAACAAGAGAAAAGTATTTCTTAAGAAGTGTTGGATGATACCCATTAACTATGGGATATCTTGCAAATCCCGAAACTCAATCTATCTTTATTATGGATACTGAAATTTAGAGGGGTGGTGCTGACAATTACCAAATCTATTGTCTTTCTGTTTTAGGATAGGTTTGAGGCCAAAACTGTTTTAAATACTGGTTAAAGGCAACTGCAGGTATCTTACTGACAGCATGTCTTACTTATGCTCACATAATAGGTAGAATAAAGCTGGGCTGAGCTTTTGGCCCTTCAAATACTTGTATTAGTACAGCAGTCAGGTTGGGTCCCCGACATAGTCAATGGTAAGAAATTGAGCCCGTCAGATTTTCCTTTATGCATATGTTCCTGGACTGCTCCTAACCCCTGTGGTAGCTGAACACTGTCAAGTGGCTGCCCATCTTGCAGACGGCAGTCTGGTAACCTGGGCAAAAGGCAGGGTTACCTTGGATTCTTCATCAGCTGATTCAGAAAGACTGCATCCCATTGAGCCACATTCAGATTAGTATCACTGCCAGAGACACGAATGTTTCAAAAGAGAAGCTCATGTTCTGCGTAAACTGGTGAATTAACTGAGCATCTTAAGTTAGTTCTGTTTGGCAGGGAAAGTTTCTTTTGGTTTTGGTAACTGGATTGCTTAAATAATACTTTGTTGTAAAAAATACTCAAATTTTGGCTTGATCTTTCTCCTCTCCTCTCTTTCTGTCTCTCCTCACCCCTCCACCCCAACTTGCTGCTTGTCTCACACTGTGGACTGGACCTATTCTGTTTGCATTTTTTAGTAAGGTAGATTTCTCAAATTACTTATAGACCAAATATTTTACTTTCATGGCTCTCCTGAGAGTAGTAGTTTGTAGTGCAGTATTAAAATCTGTGTACATTTTGGTTTTATATATGACCCCTCCACTGAACAATTTCACGTGTGATTAAGAAAATGCTTAAACAAATGCATTTTTTTCTTCAAAGAATTTTCCTTAATGCATATCTGCATAATTAGAACATAACAAACTATACTGTAATGTTACAATCAGGAATTAATTATTGTAACAGGAAATTTTCATTTTTTGTCTTTCCTAACTGCAAAGGTGAGTATGGCTTAAAATTGAAAAAATATTAGTCCTTTTCACAGAAACCTGTTTGAAGATCATAAAGGAGTACAAAAGAAGAAAAGCTTTTTGTTTGTGTTTGCAATCAAATCTGTCTTAAAAGGAAGTCTAACACACAGGCATTGTAGTTTTTTTTAATATTACATTGAAGAAAGCAAGATACAAGTCTCACTGGATTAACTGGAATTCAAGGATAGCAGAAAAAAGACATATTTAAAAATAAATGCTCACAAACAAGGAGCTCAGTGAGCCTTGCAAATGGCTATTCAAAGGTGATTTTCAAATATTAGTGAAGCTTAATTTATTGCTTGCCCTATTTATTGCCTGCATCAAAACAAAACAGAAGAAAATTGGTCAGTGTAAAGAAACTACTGAAAATTATTTAAATGGCAAACCATTCTGAAAAAGAATACAAAAAAATACATTTAAAGATGTTGTAAAAATAATCAATCTGTTTGTTCAAATAAATTTATTCAGCTCATACAATGTGCTCAAATACATTTCTGTTTTTAAAGACAGCTTGCAAAGTTGCAAGATTTGTAAATCAAATCAATGCGCTTGCCTGTGTGCTTTTGAAAATTCTTTAAACAAGTACTCTCTTACCATGAGCAGTAAAAAATGCTAAAAGGCATGAGTGAGAACAGTTCAGTGAGGAATGTGTTGATACAGCATATAAACAAAAGGAAAACTAAATAGTTGTTAATGCTGTATTTTCAGTGCTCCATTTAAAAACATTAACTGACATCCTTACAGATGTGTTTAGTAATTTTACAGCTAAAATTGAAATACTGCATAAAAATACAAAATAATCTTATTTGTTTAAATTAATATGTAGTTAAAATTCAGACTGAACTATGGTTAACTCATTGCTTTGGAATTAACTGTTGTTCTGATAACTGTTTAATAGTAGCAGCCCATGCTGCTAGACCAGTTGATGAACTAAAATGTCTATGTATAGAAGCATAAGTGGAAAGAAAGAATTCAGATCTGTTGCTGTCAATAGTACTGCTGCAAACCCACACATTTGCGTAATTAATTTCCAATGTCAACCGGTGTTCTCCATCTGAAGACCTGCTGATATAAACCTCCTTCCTTGTAAACATGAGTTGCAACAATGGTAGGGCAGAAGAGCAAAGGCTTTTCTTGTGCTTGACTAATTTGCAGGTCCTTTCACCTTTTGATGCTTCTTTCTGCTTGGCTTAAAAAAGAGAGATTTTGTTGTCTTCTCTTTTGGCTGTGGTAAGAAATCACTGTTGTGAAACTTTATTACCTACTGACCTTTAGTATTGAAACATTGATTTATTTACAACAACAATCACCATCTAAAAGAATAGTGTTAAGCAGTTTGATGTTTAGTAGTTCTGTAATTACCTTATGTCATGTGTCAGTGCTGGATATCTGTAGTTTGGATCACTTATCTCATATCTGGTTAAATAAGGGCCTTCAGGGTCTTTATCAAAATGTGTATATGAACTTTTCACTCTGTGAAGTAAAAACCTGGGTCAATTATATCTATTTTCTGTGACCTGAACTTTTTATACCCACTCTGCTAGAGAGTTGAGACAGATTGTAATACTTGCCTGCAGTATCAATTGGAGAATGATTTCTAGTTTCCTTAACATTTTCAGAGGTGTGGCTGATACATAAACTAAATATCTTGTCAAATGGCATTATCTCCCTCAAATTCATTCTGCTTCACTGTTGTTAATCTTATTATCTGTTCAGTTAATCAATAAGTGTCTTTCAAAATAGTGTACCAATAATGCATACTGGAAGTGTGTTTCTGAAGGTGGTAGAGATGGTAGTGTGGTTTGGGCAGTATGCAAGAATTTAGTTTCTAATCCTGTCATCATCTACATGGGTGACAGCTCAGCAAAATAACTGTGCCTCGGTTTTAACCTGTGAACAGGCAACTAGGTGGCAACAAGTTACCCCTGTATCTGTTTAGATTTCCTGTAGTATTTCTGCATGTGTCCTTGAACTTCTGTACCTTCTGTCAAGTAGATTGAGTTTTCGTTTGGAGCTCAGAGGGTGAACTGGACAGCTGTGTCTCAGCCAAGAATTCATGTCCTCCACAATGGCCTGCATGGCTTTTTGCACATGTACAAATAATGTGGTTTAAAATAATAATATCAAAAACACTGGTGCTTAATAATAATGGAAGTTAAGTCTGGTGGCAGTTTATGATTACTGTTTAATGACATGATCCCACTATGAGCTTGGCCGGGGTGGTAAAGGAGATGATCACTGCAGAGCCAGCTGCAAGATCAGGGTCTCAACATTTTGAATGCAATTAAAATAGTTGAGTGTAAACTTATGAAGCCCAAGATAATTGCACAAGAAGTAATATTAATTGATATTGACTGGAGATAAAATGTTTGTTCAGTTTTACAGCACTTAGAGAATTTCAGTGTTCTTAGTATGTGTCAATACTCTTAAGGTTTTTAAGGAGTTATATGTGTGTTTTACAGTTGAATATGTAAATATCTTAAAGTATGAATACTCAGTAAGTATAAATGTCTTTGCACAAAAAGGATTCTTTTCAGGCTCACAAAACAATAAAACAAACCTTACAAAATTAATTCAGTGGAGCATGATGCAACTTCACAGCATATGGGAATAAATTTACAATGTATAATTTTCATGCCAGAATTCTTGAGTTATCAGATAACGTATTTCCTTTCAATGATTATTCTGCAAGCCATATTTAGGCCTTCCCTACAATAGAAGCTTCACTGTGTATTTCAATACAGAGTGCTTTTGTGTGTTACTCACCCATCTACAAAATAGTTTTCCTATTTAGATTCGGGAAGTTAGACTAGGGAAAAGAATTTGCTTCATTCATGTGTTGGCAAAAATATTCTCTGTCATCGAAGTCTGAAGAGAAAGAAAGTATCGTTGAAGAGAAATAAAGTAGCAGCACTACATACTTGCCTAGAATAAATATAGAAACAGTAAATATTTGCCTAGAACTTAAGATTTATTATAATTGAACAACTTATTTGTGTTAGGTGAAAATTACGCTTAAATTATTATCATACTATGAATTATTATGCACTCAGTAGATTTATAAAAGTGTGCCTGTATTTCTACTTCTTAAAATCAGAGGTTGACCTTACAGACATGGAACCTGATTTTCATTTATACTACAAAATCTACACTTTTCTTAGTGGAAAAGGGATTTAAAGGATAAGTAAATAAATATACCAATAAAGCCCATTGTGCTACTAAAGATAGCAAAGATCTCGGGCAAGGAGTTTCAGTCCCAGGAGTAGCAGTTATGAAGAAGGGCTAGCCTAGGCTCAGGAAAAGTAGCTGCAGTTGAGGAGGGTTCTGAGTTCAACAAGCGTTGAAGAAAAAGGGAAAAAAATATAAGACGAGCCCAAGTCTGCTTATAAAGGGAAAGGTGACACACTGTAGTGATGATATGGAAGCAGGTGTAATGGGGAGCCGAGGGGGTTTGGTGAGATATCAGTGGGACAGCTGCAAGAGGTCTAGTCATGGGTGCCAACAGAGCACTCCTAACACAGATACTGGAGCAGACTAACCATGGCAGAACATCTCCATTTGTCAGTAAGCTTTTGCAACCACCCAAACATCCCTGCCTATTTTTTATGGAGATATTGTAACAGCAGACAGTGTTGCATGAGCCAGAAAAAGAACCAGATATTGAACCAAATTCCAATTTTACCTTAGCAATAGAGTTATTTTATCCTGTTTTTCCCAAATTCTAATAAATTTTAAAGATGGAGGGATGGATTCGTTAAAGCGCAGTAGGAGGAATTCTTACATTTTTTCATACTCACCTCTTTGCAGTAGCAGGGCCTAGCTCATGTAGTTAAAGGAACATTGTAAATTCCGAGAGACACTTCTCAAATACAGAAAGATCCCTTTGTTGTCATCACCCTCATCCCCGTTGTGCTGGAATATAATGATGTGGTAAATGGTGAGATGTAGTTGTGTAACTCTGAAAGTTGGTGTGAATTCCTTCAAAAGGAACAAGAAAGAGTAATTCGTCTGAACTAAATATTCAGACTTCACAATGGCATAATTTGTGACAGAAATAAATGTTGTCTTTCTTTTTTCTTCTTTTTTTTCCCTTGTATCAGAAGGTATTTCAGATTATTGTTAGTTTGGGGCAGATATCCATTCTCACTGGCACAACAGTAACCAGCATTCAAATAATTAGCTAGTTCGTGAGTGTTCAGAGTCAAAAGAAAAGGGGGAACAAAGGGTTAAACTCAAGATCAGCATCATTTACAACATCTCTTTTCCCTTTTTAGGTACATGGAGAATTTTGCTTCATCTTGGTTATTCAGTGCAGAACTGAAATGCAGTTCTTTAGAAGTCTTTGGGTTTTTTCTTACAAATCTTCTCTTTTTCTCATTTTTGAGGGCAAATTTTTTAAAAGTACGTGTCTTGGACACTCCATATTTAGTGCTCATTGGAAAGCTTCCTTCTGTTTTTTTGAGAGTTCTCTCCATGTCTCTGACACTCAGTGAAAAAATAAGGAAAGTCTTCTCTGCTCCATCAGTTTGTAAGGCAAGTAAAAAGTTACGGGATAGTTTTATATTCAGTAGGAGGACACAACTAAAAGGACCTCTGGAGCCTACATAAAAGAACTTTGAAGTAATTTAGGAAATTTATGTTAGATTATTTGTCATGTCAAAGTTTCCTAGTCTTAATTTGTCTTCTTGGCAGATGTTCTTTCTCTCCAGCTGAAGACATCATCTGCCAATCAAAGGTTTATGGGGTTTTTTTTAGTCAAAGCATGATCAGATTTTGAGAAGTTCACTCAATTCGGTGACTTCCTATTAGTGAGATATTCTAGAATCTGTGGTCCTTGGGGAATGCAAGTTTTGTTTCACCTGCTAAAGTAAGAAGGTAAAAAAAGAGAAAACAAGTAAGAAAATTATAATGGACGATCTCCTTTTACTGTAGTCCACATGGAAAATGAGGAGCTGCCCTCATCCATATTTATACCAAAAATGGTTCCCATGTTCAATAGACCACCATGCTACTAATCTCCTTACATTTTTTTTCTAAACCGCATTCTCAGCCAAGATGAAAGTATATTCCATTTTCTAGATGTATGTTGTTAGCTTTTTTTTTTGCCCTTTTATTTTTATTTTTTTTTAATAGAACTATGGGATTAGGTAAGTCAGCGAGACTTTTTGTACATTTGGGGAGCAGTGTGAAGAAAATGCTATTTCCACTTGGTGCTATTTCAGTGGATTAGGCAGTGCATCAAAACATACATATTAGCTTCAGTGATAATACTCAAGGTCTCATAGATCTGCTGGGACTATGATAGTTTCCTTGATGCGACCTGAGATTCTTGCACGTATTTTTAATCATAGCACTCTTGATATAAATGTCTGATACTCTATGCGATCACATTTCTGCGGTCATCTTGTAATTGATTCATCATCTGGAGGCCACTAATGGAAAAGAAATGAAGAGTCCACTTCAAAAGAGAAAAAGTTCAAGTACAGTACCGTACCAACAGTGATTCTTTAATGTGCTGTATTTGTGTAAATTCTCCTTCCGAGTCCTAATTGCAGTGGATTCTTGAGTTTAGCGAAAGAAGTGGAAGTAATTGGTCTGATGGTCCACTTGTAACTACAGCACTGTAGGAAAGCAGAAGTCTCTTGGTTACTGTGTCTCAGAAAATTTGCAATGGTCCTTTGAAACACAGTGCATCCTCTACTGGGAGTGTTCAGATAGATTGATCAAATAACCACAGGAAACAATTTAGAACTGTGGTCAATGTACATAATATTTCGTCTCCTATTCTATATACTTCACATCTGTTGTTTTGTCAGTTTTAATTGATTTAAGTGCTCTTTTTTCTTTAGAAATACATAATTTATTTATATTTAGAGCTATAACTGTTTGCAAGTATCATGTGTTCAAAACCGTTTCTTGACACATCTGATGTATGGTGTTTAAAAAATTTGACATGAAAGTAGAATTCTTCTGTCTAAGCCAGGTCTTTAAGTAGTGGCTTCATTTTTGCATGTGCGAAGGTAATAACCATTCAGTAAAATAGATTATAACGTGTATTTGAGAATCATCAAGCATAAAGTTATTTACTTTGCTGAGTAAAGCGAGAGCAGCTGTAAATTTAAAGAAGTGTTGATTTGTCTCTGTATCTGATGTACATATAGACATATACATTTCTTATACTGTGCTTTCCATGCATTATTCATTTAATTGCAGTTGAAAACTTGCATATAACAAAATATTATCAGGAACAGATTCTTCCAGGACTTAGTTTCCAAAATAATGTCAGTTTCACTGGTGATAGAGGGTAATTAATTTGCTCATGCAGTTTCCTTTCTTCTTTTGATAGTGCTAAGGCTCCATCTGCCACCAGATGTCTTTCTGCCTGACTGAGATGTTTCTGTGGTCTTTGAAGACTAACTTACGTATTAGAGGTGAGCAGTTACCTGTTACTGAAACAAAGCAGCAAAGCTTGTTCGTTAATATTAAAGTGATATAAAATTCTGAATACCCAACTTAAGTGGTTTTTTTACTTAGGGGACAGAAAAATTAGGCAGCAAAACAATGATTGAACTTAGTCATCTTTGCTTATCTCATAAAACTGGAGCATCCTTTCAATTAAAAAATGTTACAGTTATAATTAATTTCATTTTTAGGAAGCTAAGCCCTGCTTGACTGTAAACTTCAGTTTAACAACTCGGGTGAACAAAGTTCAATAGTCAAGTGATTTGCACAGGCATTGTGATTTGTACTTAGCATGAAAATAATAAATCACTGCATGTTCTGGGTATTTTGCATTATTATTTGAAATCTTATACTTACAAGGATATATTTATCATATTAATTGATTGTTCCAGGAGACATGTGACTAATTACTATCCACGTAGAAATTATATGCATTCATCTTGCCTTGCTATTGCTAAAATACACTACTAAAAAAACAACCCACTGGTTTATAAGTGGACCATATAAAAATGTTATTTATGACACTTCATGCCAATTGTAGTGTACAATACTTTTGTTGAACTTTTATTTTTATTATAGGGACAATTAAATTGGATATGAATGAATATTCAGGTGAATGTTATTATTAAAATTGACTCAATATGTCTTGGCATCCCATTTTGTGAAAACTGTACTGTAAAAACAATAATATAAAAAAGTCAGAAGCTGTATTTCTTAGAGAAGTCTGATGGTTTAAGTAAGCACATTGTTGTGATCTATTGTAATTAAAAGTGTACTGTGATCTACTGTGCTTATTTTCTGCCTTAGACCTTCTTGCTTTCTCTCTGTCCATTTTTTAATTGCCTACAAACTTTCTTTTAAAACTCCGAGGCAGAAGGGAGGACTGCTGTCTTGTTTTAAAAGGTGCCTGCCCTTGCAGTGTCTTCCTACACTCCTCAATGTAAGGAATTTCTCCCCATGGTATATCCCTGTCTGAGTTTAGAAGGAGACAGATGCAGTGTCAAACTAATCACTTTTTTAAAATGCCACTTAAAGCCATACTGAGATCATCTTGGTGGAGCTTGCTGTGGAATACCTCAGTATTTACCAGTCAGCCACATCAGGACCTGGTTGGTTAGGCTTGCAGTGTACCTGAAACACCAAAATTCCTTTGCCATGGGAACCAAGTAGACAATAATACCTACAAATTAAGAATATTGGATCCTTTTGAAGGGCAGCTTTATAAGTTCATGAATCTTTAAAAAGTCCTGCTGTCTTTAGCTCAACTGTGTCAGTCATCAGGAAATATTTTAAGTTATTCTAAGGTACGCTTTTCACCATGATCCTTAACTTCCCTTGTGAAAGAACACAAATTATTTTCATTAGGAAGGTGGTAAAAATACTTCTACATGTTGGCAGCAGGAAGAGAATCAAAGTGTATGTGAAGGGAATGACAGCTCCAAATAAATATAAGGACTAGTCACATTCTCCTTCAGCCCTTGCTTGCTGGTTCTCGAAAGTTCTCCTGGTATTCAAACTGTGTGCTGTAGTTTTTTCACTGTCACTTGTATTTTGACACCTAACTCTCTGCTGCAGAGAGCAAAAATGGAGATGCCGAGCTTTGCTTGCTAAAATGTGTTTTGCTTACAGTGTCACATTCATAATTAAATGTATTTACATTGTATAGATGAAGATATTGGGATCCACCAGTACTATGACAAGAAAGAACCAGGTAAAGCCTAAATAACTGTTACTAAAACTAAACAAAACTTCCAAATGTTCACTCTTTGACACCGACTGCTTGCTCCGAAAAATGCAGCTTCGAATTTCTTGTTAATGTGTGCCTCTGTGTTTCTATAGCATAAGGACACAGAAAGAAATTGTCTCCCAAGTTGTGTCAGAGTATTTACAAACTTTTTATTCCTCGGAAGAAAAAGGCTGGAAAAATAGTCACATAAAAACAACCTTTATGTCATTAGAAACCTCAGTGGGATTTTATACTGTACATTCTTATGTTTTATATTACATTTTATGTTCTGTTCGGCACTTTCAATTGCTGCAGAATACCAAAGCACCCCACCAAGGCTGGGACAGCGACCACTGCGGTGGTTGGGAATTTGCTGAAATCCCAGCAGAGGGCATCGTGAACGCGCCGGAGTGCCAGTCCTGGCCTCCTCCATCCATTCCTGACTGGTATCTGAAATGGCCATTTCAAAGTGAACGATCAATTTTCTTTATCTGATTAATCCTGTTAATCCTAGAAGTTTCACGATGGGCCAAAAGGTCTGTTCGTCTAGAGTTACTTCCTCTTTGCGGCCAGGTTAGAGCAGAGGCTTGTGCAGGCATCCCGTGGGCTGAGTTTCCTGGTTAATACGCTGTCTCCATGGCTCTGCTGACAGACTGACTCAGCTTCTCCTCTGGGTTCAGTTGCAGCTCACTTCACTATCTGATGAGATTGGAGGCTCAGTAACGCCGGCCCACCTGTTGGGCTGTGTAAGCCTTTCTTTCACTGCAAATTTAAGATATCTGCCTTACGAGGTGAAAACATGGGGGCTGTCTTAATTTTTTGTGAATTTCTGTGTTTTATTAAACTGTTTGAATCTTCTCTAATATTAACATTTGCTGACAGCAGTTGTAAGGATTACCATTCGTCTTTTTGTCTTCTTTCCTTTAGCGCCACAGATGAAGCATGGTTACTTAGAAGAGAAGCAAAAGCTAGCAGAATGTAAGGACATTTTCTGAGTTTCTTGTTACAGTAAGAATAAATTATTAATTTGGATTGGTGATGCTTCTGGAAATGCATAAAAATAACATCAGACTGTTTCCAATGTAACTTTCTGCACATGCCATCTAAGATAGACAGTCATGAAACTACACAGCACAACACAATTGTGAAATTGTAATTATTCCTCCTGGTATGATGCTGCCTGTGTGAAAAGAGAAACAGGCCCAGATAAACCCTGTTATACAGAAGCCCCAACTGTTAACTTACATACACGTGACATGCAAAAGGAACCCAAACTACTGTAGCTTGTTGCTGTAAATATAGGGGTGGCCTAGCCACAAAGTACTGTATAGCTCATTTCTTAAAGGAGCACCAGGTCACTTTATTCACAGCTGCTGACTTAGAGGTATAGTTTGGCATCTGTATAGGCAATTTCCCATTTTGCATATGTGGATAAATATTTATGAAGGCACCCACTGAAAATGTGATCTTACCTGCCTAATTAATATTATCATAACAGTTCCACCAACACTGGCTTCAGTCCAATAAAATACAAAGAGAAGTTGTATGTTGGTGTGCTCTTTTGTTGACATATGAATTCCTTAATTTTTTCACTCTATAGCACTTCTATTGTAAGCTCCTTTTTGCAGGGAGGTTTAAACAACTGTTAAGTCATTCAGTCTGGAAGTTGGCATGCAGACTGACAGCTCAGCTTTGGAGCTCAAAACTTTTCATCAAGTTTCCTTTAAATAGGCTAGATTTTTAAAAGACAATGTGTTCTAGTTTCTTACTTTTTTACTGTATACTTATGAAGAGAAAACTGCTCACTTTTGAATGATGACATTTCACAAGTTATTAGAGCCTGATTCTCAGCTATGACACGAGCCAATTACTAGCAACTCCAGAGGAAGCAAAGCTTTGCCTCCTGGTTTCAGTATTAATGTTTTAGGCCAGAGTTTTCACAATAGTTGGCTGAACATTAAAAAAAAATTGTTAAAGGACTTAGCAGTCATGCAGTTTCTTGCTTGCTTGACTTGGTAGATTTTCAGACCAAGTTTTCAAAAACAAATCATATATATAAATAACTATATTCCATAATATAAGTTATAGTCTTCAAAATTACCTGTTGTTAATACCTCTATATATGCATATATTCATGCATATGTATTTTGTAGACATGTTAGTGGCTGCTTTTGGGAATTAGGCAATGAAATGTTAGTACAAAAGAGTAGTATCTGTTTAGCATTTGATAAATTGAATCTGAGTTAACATACTGAATGCAAGATGCTTTCTCATTGCAAGTGCTTTGCAGCTGGGTAAGGTACTACATCCTGAGAGCTTTGTGCAAAATTGCCATGGTGAAGTTATGGTCAGTGTGAATATTTCATGCTACCTGTTCCTATGATAGAGCCTTTCAAAAGGATATTATTTGACATTACAACCATTAAAAAACAGGGCCGTTTGCTTCCAATTATGGGTAGGGTTTATATTTAAGGTAACTCCTAAAAAATCTTAGTTTTATGTTTCCATAGAAATAAACTTTTTTTTATTATGCATGTATGTACGTGTGTACACATACACATGCATAATATATATACACACACATACATACATATATATATATAAAGTTGCCTGTATATACAAGTTTCTCTATTTTCTTTGGGTTTTTTAACTTTTATTTGCCAGCTCGAGATTACCCTTGGATACTGAAAAACAAGCGACCAGACAAACTGCGAGATACACTCAAGGAGGTGGAGGTAGGTTTCAAGAAGTTTCAAGTACAGCAACATATAATCTGGTTTTCAAACCTCTTTCATCAGCTTTAATTTTCATAAAGACCCGACTCTCCCAGTGATGATAAATGTGCTTTTGTCTGACGGGCTGTTCTAAAACAGCTGCATCTTTGTGTGGCATGCTTCATCTATGAACTTGAAAATCAGAAGTATGTTAACCGATAGTGACAACATGTACTGCCAACTCCACTCTCCGTTTTCCCTTGTCCTTTAGGACTTAATGCAAAACAATCAATGTATGCTGAGCAAGTGGAAGAACAAACATATCTGTCAGGTAAAATATTTTTACAAGCTCTTGCAATGTTCAGTCAGTGGAGCCGAACAGCCATTCTGTGATTGATGCAGTAGTGTTAAAATGTTAGCCAACACAGAAAATGATTGGGGGGGTTTTAATGTATGGGCTCTTATTATGTAGATTATGTTTATTTAAATTTCTAACTTGAAATAGATGCTACAAAACATAAATGTCATTTTTATCAACAAGAAAAATTACATTAAAAGGCCCTGATGCTGTGAGATTATTATTATTATTTGGGGAAACTGAAAGCATCCTGTACCTCAAAATAGCAGGCTAAGGGAGCAGTTAAAATATATAAATAGGTCTGGAATCTATGTTATATTACATTTTTATATCTTAATTGTGACATGTCTGTCACAGCTCTTTTTACTTTGTGCTTGTGTAATATGGGAGGGAAGCTATAACTCTAAACCAGCTAGCTCATTGACCAAGTTATGCAACAAAAGTTATTGTGACATGTGGCACACATGTAGCTATGCTCCTTGCCTATATTAAGCTCCACATATTGTATGCAAGCTTTTAATATCCTCGTTAACATAGACCAGTAGGGTAGGTGGGAGATGTGAACATGACATGTGCTCTAGCTCGTGTTACTGTGAGCTTGTTGTGAAAAACTTGTAAGTTTCTGCAGTCTTCAGTGTTCATAAGGAATGTGCCTTGTATTTGAACCTGCTTTGGCAGGGAGAATACTTGTAAATATTACTAATTCTGTTTCTAAAAAGAAATTGTGTTCTAGCCTTTATGCTTCTTAAGATTCATAATTTTTTCCTTCTAATTCAGGTAGTTCCAAATGTGTGTCAGCAGGATTAATATTAAATATTCAAATATTATACAGCAGAAATTCCAGTAATGTCTTTAAGAGTAGCAAAAATTTTAGATACCTGACATGCCAAATAGCACATTGTGGTTTTGTATCAATAGTAAAGATATTATTGTTTAAGCTACATTTGCCTATCGGATCTTATCACTAGTAAAGGTATGTAATTCTTGCACAGATTATAGAGTATATATCTGTGAATGTTAATCTTCTAGAATTGATTTAAATATTAATTGTATGCTAATTTATAGGCCTCATTTTTTTCTGTTATTATTGTTCTGATTGAAAAAGGAGTTTGTACTGAGTCAATTAGCCATGAGTGTATTCATCTGCTTCCTAGTTTTCTGTCTCTTCATTTGCTTCCCCCATCCATTCTGCCTCTATCATTTTCCTTCCCCTCCCATCTATCTGCGTCTACTCGCATTCCTTACCAAGACATGCTTTGGATCAGGAAACTTCTTGCCAAAATTTGATCATACTGCCTTTATAGTATAACATCTTTGGTTGACTACCAATGCTGTATGAAACTTTTTTTGGCTTAGCATCCTCTAAGTAGTTTCAGGCTTACATAAAAAAAAAGGAGAGAAATAGAACTTTACTTATTTTTTTTGTACAAGATGGGAAAGAAAAGAGATGGATGTTTTTATCTTAGCATATTAGGTCTGCCTCTGTGTAGGACTGAATCATGTAAAGAGGTAGCTTGATAAATTGAATCTTTTTTTAGGGTATTTAGATGCCTTGTATAGCCTGAGTAATAGTTATAGTATAGCTTATAACATAGCCAGAGTTAAAGTTCTAGGTGAAAATCATAGTAATCTTTCTCTCCTTAATTTCTGCTTTTGGTTTCTCAATCACAAAACAAATTTTTTAATATAATAATGGCTGATAATCAAGGTCTCCAACAGGGTTTAGAATATTCTGCCAAAATAATTGTGTTGTTCCACTTTCTGCCTTCCTGAAAATATAAGCTCTCCAACAGATTAAAATAAAACAGAGAAAAATAAATAATTTGGGAGGCTCTAGAACTGAAAAGCTGTCTTCTATAAATTTTTATGTCAAACAGTTTGTTTTTCTGTTGCTCATCCGTCTTTGAGCATTTTGCAGGAATATCTGGACTCTCCTTTTTTGATACAAATGTTCACAAGCTTCTAGAAAAGATGTACATTTATTTTTTAGTTCTAAGTAGGAGACTCATTAACTGTTTCAGCGGAAAGTGCTTATTGCATAATGGTGCGATCCATGTCATAGTACTACTACAGTATTCACATGCTGTTTTGGATAGGTACCAGAGCTAGTGGAAAAAGAAGAGTTCATTTTTGCAATAACTTTCAAGTGAACTAGGAAGCAACATGTCAGACAAACAGCATGGAGAGCATGTAGTGAAAAATAATGTTTTAATTATATTTTTTAAGGCTTTGGTTTTTAATAGCAACACGATATCAAATAAATTAATTTATAACATTTAAAATATTTAACTCAACAGCCATCATATTTTTCAATACATGTTCTATGTATTTGAATATGCCATGTCTTTAACTGAACCAGGAAGGGTTCCCTTTGTGTTGTAATGACAATGTGCTATCCAAAACTTCAATGGCTGTTGTACCTTTAGCAAGCCAGAACAAATGGAAAGAAATCAGAAAGGTCGTACAATGGTAACAAACTATCATGTAAGAGAATAGTATGATTTCCCTCAGATTTTGTGAAAAACAAGCATAGGATTGCTGCTAGTGTGCCTTCTGGAACCTAAACATCACTAATCTTGTACCATTGCTTCCTCCAGCACTTCCAACTTCTAACTAGTCTTCAGGCAAAAATGGGGGACTATAAATTTAAACATGTATCTGCTAAAAATAAGTGTGCTGTCATGTTAACTGTGTGCGGATGACCAATTAGACTTCATGCATATGCCTCAACAAAAAATCTAGTTAGTTTGCAGTGCAGATTAACTTGTCCAGTCTATGAATGTATTTCTAGAAATTGGCCTTCCCATATGAGTTTGCCTAGAACACTATAATACTGGCCAAGCTTTCTACTTTTCCTAATGTTTCATTTTAGGCATCAACATTTCTCCTATTACTTTTTTTTATACAATCAGTGTATTAGAAGTTTTATATTTACTTCCTTGTCCATTGCCAAAAATATCTATATTGACCTTTATTTTTGCAGTTCTAAGTATACATTCTTGTACTGGTTAGAGTTTCTTAAGTAGGTGATGTGCCA
The DNA here is from genome assembly GCA_020745705.1 of Hemiprocne comata. Classification (NCBI taxonomy): domain Eukaryota; kingdom Metazoa; phylum Chordata; class Aves; order Apodiformes; family Apodidae; genus Hemiprocne; species Hemiprocne comata. The sequence goes on along the minus strand of CM036588.1, from coordinate 66,421,391 downwards.
ATTCATGTAAACATAACCTAGACTGTACAGGGATTTTTGTCAAGGAGCTTGCTCTCCTATTTAAGAGCTTAATTGAGCCCTAAAGCACTGAGGTCTTCTTTAGCTCTGTTCCTACTCGTTCAGTAGGAACTGAATGCACACCATTTCTGTATGGTACTTCTGAACCCCAGCTTTGATGACCTGTGATGAATTGCTGAAATAATCCTGTAATTTTCAGTTAGATGATGTCAAAGGGAAAGAAACAGACTATAAAAGAAGGATGACAGAAAAAAAAGACAAGAATTCTTTACAATAAGATGCCACTGTATTGTTTATAATTAAATAAACAATTTACTCCTCAGCTTTCCCTGCCAAGGAGTAATAATCTAAGGAATTAGTTTTATCAATATTATTGAGTTTACTCAACTCAGCTCTGGCTGCTTTCCTTCCTCTCGGTCTCCTCTAATTCTTTGGAATGCTTTTAAGTTTTGCCATGAAACAATGAAATCAATCCAATGAAATTATGCCATTGGTTCAGGTTTGGTTTTACAATATAAGGTAGTAAAAGTTCATGAGATCTAGCCAAAACATTTTATTTCCAAGTTTTTTAGTTTTACATTTGCATTAAGTTGCAGAATTAAACACATGCCAACACTGAATTATTTTATTGTATTAAAGCCAAGCATTAGCTGTGAATCATATCCTGCCTGCTAATGAAACAGATGTGTATATTCTTTGCTAAATTACTTTGATTTTATTTAGTTTTATTTGTGCTACAATTTACATATGTATATGAATGGGTTTTATGTTACCATTATTGGCATAGTTAGAACTGGATTCTGAATTGAGATACACAGTAATATTTGCTGACATGGCTGGTTACATCACCTACAATGCCATAAGCAAACTGATTTAGCAAGATATGTGGTGACAAATATTAGTACATCTGATATCAAAATCAAGACATTCTGGCTAGGATACATGAGAAGCTAGTACCCATCACCAGTTACTACGAGGAGTGCTGCCCTCACATTACAATTTTTTGGTTGCTTTTGATCACAGCCGTTAATGTGTTGTGTGGTTTTAGAGATTTGGAGCTAGAAATACAAATGCATTGATTGTTGTGAAACAGTAACATGTAACAACAATAACTTAATCTGTAATAAGGCATGCAACAGAATAATTACAGTAGGGTGGCTAAGAAAGTAATCTGGAATGATGGGGTGGGGAAAAACCCTGGGAACCTGCTTGAGCAAGAAAAGCTTTGCAATTCTCTTCTCCTTTTGCATATTCCTTTGTTGGTTGGACTCTATAAGGGAAAACAGTTTGCAGCAATATTTTTTACAGGCATATTTTTTTTCTCTTACAATTTTAATCAGATAGAAGCAAATCCTGTCTGTGCTCTGCAGGTATCTTCTAGGTAGAAGGGCTGATAAGCAGCTAAGCTGCATGCATGAGGAGTCAAGGGCTAAGGCTTCCAAGGATAAAGGAATCCACTTAAATATGTGCCTAAATTCTACTAAAGTCCATAAGTTGTGAGCTTTTACTTAAGTCCTTTTCTTAATAGAAGTAACTCAAATACATATTTGAGTGCTTTTCTATTACAGAAGGTGAGGGCTAAGTCTTCCCCTGAGTGTCTTCTGCTCCTTCCTATGTCTCTCTTGCTCTTTGGAGGACCATTTTTGGCACACAAAGTACTTAATTTCTTCTATCAAAATCTTCACATTCAACTCCTCAGTAACAGAGAAATTAAGTGGGCCTTCCTTCCCAGCGTGTAGAATGACCAGCTGCCCAAACATTTTACTCAGACTACATTCAAGTACAAAGGCTATGCCTATTCTTCCAATAGGTATGAAGTCATACTTCGAAATTTTGTTTAGGAACACCTTGAGACTGTTAAAGCTGTAGAGATGACTCTTCTGATTTCTGTTTTTCACATTGCAGTACTTCAGTCTGAAAAATTTGTAATGTGTTTCATTATTGTGAGCTTCTTTCCCTAATTTGATATCTGTTAGATGGAATTAATTTGTGTTTTGCGTAAATAGCGCCTCTTAAGTTTGCTGTTATTCTTCACCAATGAGGGGCAATTCTGTTGAGCAGTACTTTTTGGAGTTTAATCTGTGTTCAAGCCAAGTTTGCAATCTTCCCTCTTTGCTTTAAACTCATTCTTGCTTATGATTGGACTGCTCCCATCCACCAAAATATGAGCTTAAGTTACACGAGCTTATGTGTAACAGCTCCTTTATTTTATTGTCATGCAACAGTCTTTGCATAGACTACATGGTGAGTAAGGAATTGAAATAGTTAAGTTTCAATTCAAGCACAAAAATATTTTCTCTTTTACAGAGTATCTTTTATGCAAAATTATACAAACTCATAGAATCGTTTTGATTGGAAAAAACCTTTAAGATCATCAAGTCCAACCATTAACACAGCACTGCCAAGTTCACCACTAAACCATGTCCCTGTGCATCACATCTACACGTCTTTTAAATACCTCCAAGATGATGACTCAACCACTTCTCTGCTTTATTTAAATACTTTTTTTTTCATTTAAATACTGCTTGTATTTCATGGTAAACTTTAAGAAATATTTTTTTTTAAAAAGCCCTAATTCTAATCCAAAAGATGTTTAAAAGGAGGTGGAAGAAATACTGACCTTACACGGCCATAGAGTGTGTAAGGTATCTGATTAACTTTCCTAATTTAGACTTTGAATTTCCTAGGAGGAAGGACTTAAACCTGTGAGTGCATGTGTATTACCAACCATTGTAAGTTATTATAGCAAAACTTTGTTACATTAAAATTTAAGTTGGGCCAAATATCTCCAACTTTTGTGGAGAATAATGGGAAAGACTGTTTCCCTGTAAAAATAAAGAAGGAGGGAGCACAATGGGATAAACAATAAAAGCTATGGAAGTTATATTATTACCTACTTTCTGTCATTCTATCATGCCATGCTGATATCTATATAATATTGAAAATACATAGTATGGGGTTAGTGACTAGTTTCATAGATGTAAAACAAAGCACACCCATTAGTACGAAATTTTATATGTATTTTTAAATGTCTTGTAATCATACACTGGAGCAGTTTTCATGGGTTTCTATTCTAGCTCTGTAACAGGTGTGATTTATGTCATTACCAGGAAATTAACATATAGGCATAAAGTGAATTTACACCGTGAAACATTTAAGAGTTAAATAATCCTAACTTTATTTGTTGTTCTCAAGCCAAGAGTTTGCAAACATGTCATATAATACAGCATATTGGATGGACATATTAGATGTCAGCAGAATGACAAGCATGTCGCCCCATTCAGTAATGCAGTAATTCAAAATCACTGACCATCTACAGATCAAAAAGCATTTTTTCCTGTGTTTTGCCCCTCTTGTTTATCTGGATGGATGGTAGATTTCCCTACTCTGCCAGGTAAACCTAGAGGCTACAAACAGACTTCTGATTCACTTAAGTTATTCTCCCAGGTTAACTCTAGGGTGTTCTTCTCACTCCCTGCAAGGAAAGGAAGCAGAGAAGCAACCTACCATTACAGTAACGTTTTCTGAGGGAAGAAAATGCTCCCAAGCAAAGGCATTGTGGAAGACACAAATTGGAGAGTTTATTTATATGCCTGGACCAGTGTTATATGCTCTTGTTGGCATATAACACTGAAGGATCTGGGGTGTTTTACCCTTCTTTGTCAGGCTGATATTCAGTAATTTAGAACTGATCTTTCTAGAATATTATGTAATTTTGCTTGATCATTGCTTGCATTGTAGTTTGTCAACTTTTGGGTTTCAGCCCTCACCTTTTCAACTGGGTTCTTTCGGGCAATTATAGCTAACTGTAGTCAAACCTTGCAGGACTTAACATTATTAAGTTGGAAATAAATTGTGATTTTATCTAATCTAATCTAACTTCAACATAAGGATAAATTGAAGTTTTGAAAGATTGTAATAAAAGCTGCATGAGTGTAACTGTGTCTAACATTTTTAGCAGGACAAAACCTTAAAGGACATCTGTCGTGACAGGGAATATTGAAACATTTACTATATAAATATATATATCAAATGCATGGCTAGACTTTGGCAGGATGGGAAATGATCATTTGTTCTTAACAAATTCATTTCACATCACAGGTATTTTTTGTTTCTACTTCAGGCATCACTAGAACTTATTTTCAAACTACTGTGAATTATCAGGAAGATAGATTGGAAAAATGTTCATTAAAGATATTAGGGCAAGAAGGTAATTTATTTAAATATGCTTGTCCTGTTCTTTGCTGCAGAGAGCACACAGCTATGGTAATACAGCAAAATATGTATTACGGCTAAGTTTCAGAGCTAAATTACTAGGAGCAGAGCATTGCACAAGAGGCAAGCTCAGATAGATCACTACATTCCTGTCCCCAGTACTTCTTATTTATTATACAGTCCAGTAGATCTCACTGCAAGGAAGTTTACTTGGTGTTTTGTACCAGTGTGTCGTATTCAAAAGTATATTGCAACCATATCTGTCTCTCAGATCTATCATAAAACAGGGATTTTTATGCTGAATTCTAGTACAAGAGCAAGTATTTATCTAGCAGTACATTTTTTAAAAGCACAGATACTGCTTTAAAAATCTGCTGTTAGGTAGGAGGAAGAGCTGGGGGGCCTAGATTTCTGGCCTTTGGTGAGCCCTCTGTATGTTTCTGCAACAGTCTTTCCACTGAGGATTCCTTTGGCAGAGATTGTTCAGCGAGTTTAGGGCTGGTGTAGCCTCTGCTGAACGATTCGTGGTTTTGGGTCTTTTTAACTGATTAGGGGGAGATGAACCTACCTGCCAGAATGAGTCCTTCAGAACTGCTGCCATGAAATAGGAAAGAGAGCTGGCCTGAAACTTTAACTTACACACTGAGGTCATCTGGTCTAGCAGCTTGCAGGATCAAAGGTGGCACCGGAGGATGAATCAAAATACACTTGTGTTTTCAGTTCTGCATGTGAAAATTAAAGTCATAGTAGTGATTTTTTCACTGCCTTTACACCAAGATTTCTGTAGAATCCAAGTCTGGCAATGAGTTAAAGTCAGAAATTTCTTTTATATTCCTCTGACTTTATCTTTTACCACGTTATTAAGAAAACATTATCTGTCTAATAAAGCCATTCATGTACTCCTGCAACTGGAGTAACTTGACAAAGTGAGGTCAACTCACAATGGCTTAGTGAATTTTATGAGGTTTATTTTCTGATTTCTTTGCTGTAATAGTTGCATTCAGAAAATTACTAAATTTAGTGGCTTAATTATGCAAAAAGAAATGTTTTTCATAACTCCTCCCACTGAGCATTCTCTCTCTCATACAAGATATGGTGTCAGAAGGAGCTGAAAAGTACTGTGACTTTGTCATTATGTGTATCATTTTATTCAGATTAATTAGGCAGAAATATTCAATTACCTCTGAAATAAGCCTCTGACTATTCTGTCCAATATTTTAAATTCTTTCTTTCTAAGAGAGACATCTATAGCCTAATGCCAAGGAGTATATGGATTTATAAGAACCCCACAGCTATCACTGTGGTAGGGCACCACTATTTGAGTTAAACAACATATGAATGATCAGAAATAACAAGAACAGCAAAAAGTGATGGTTTTAATCTATGATAATAATATAAAATTACATGAAGCCCAGCTTTCTGTTTTTTTCATGTAGGCTATGCAGTTATTCTATACAGCAAAAATAAGGTCCATAGATGATAGACTGATAGTGTTATCACTTTACTCATTCAGGACAGAATTTTATCTCCGTTTTTAAAAAACTAACTCAGAACATTTTCTGCAACATTCGGGGAATTAGCAGGCATATATTTCAAGTGTTCAGCAAGTATAATTCTTGTACCTGTGTAATTCAGTGTCATATTATGCCTCTTCCTTTCATTGAAAAAGCTTTCAAAGTCGTAAGACATCTTCACATCAATGATAAGTCTGTTTTGTAATTTTAAAAATTAGATTACTTTGTAATGGACAGCTGCTAATATGTGCCTTGGAAGGTTTCACTTTATAAACGCTTCTTAATGTCTTGTTTTCTCACTATTTGGATTTAGCTTCTCTTTCACTCAGGTATATTGGTGTCCCTAAGCCTTTCTGGGCCACAGCTGGAGAAAGTGGTGATTGACAGGACCCTGGTGGGGAAGCTCATCTCCGACACCATCAGTGATGGTAATTACACCCACGTGCAAATCAATTGCCTACATTAACAATAGAGTAGAGAAACAGTATGTCAAGAGGTAGACTAATTATTGCCACTGGGGACTTGCAAACACAACAAGTAATTGCATGTAAAGCCATAGTTACAACCCTCAGGACTAAGAACACTTTAAGAATAAAATTTAACATGAAAGTTTTCAGGCTGTCAAATACTGAATGGGTTTCTAAAATTCAGTTTCTTACACATTTTAATCACTGTGAACATGCTATTTGAACTTGTCAGGTTTATTTAATAAGTGGGAAAATGGGAGAGAACAAAACATTATCCATCTGATTATGTGAGATACTTTTTATAAAAATATTTACTTATTAGAAAAGGCTGGATAACATCAGTTACATGGAGGTATACTGATTTAGTTTCTAGATTTCCAGAATCTCACTATTGTAATTAACTAGTAATTGTAATTAACTGCTAGAAATGGTTTTGGTCTAATGCAGAAGAAGATTTATTAAAATGTAGTAGTTTTCAACAGCTTTATAGTATGACTATAGCTTTTTCAAAGTGTCTCTACAGAGCTTGACTGAGAACCCAACCAGGTGTCAATGTTGTGGCATCTGCATGATCAAGAATATGGAATTTCGGTGCAAATAACATGTGCATTAACTTCCAAATTCTTGCAAATCAGACCCAAATTGCCTCCTTTTAAGAAGAATATACACTAGATTTAGCTTTGATCCTTAATGATTTATTTTCTTCCGTGCTCAGGCATCTGTTGAATATTGGCCTGGTTATCTAAGCAAGCTCCAATAGTGTGTCCCTTTGATCTTTTCTTATTGGTATATTGTAGTTTAGTCTTGAAAACAACATTAATTTAACTGTTAGTGAATCTTAAGTGTAAAAAAAATTAACTCTAACTTCATTTTTAAATAAGTAATTAGTCAGAGTGTAAAACACATTTAATATCTTTACTTCTTTTTTTCACTCTTCACTTAAGATACTAGATTACTAATTCCATCTCAGACTTTTCTGCCCTCTGTTTCCAGAGGGGCGATTTCATACTTTCAGGTGACAAAAAGTAGGAAAGCATGGAAGCTAAGATTATACCCAAGTTGAAGTTATTTGTAGAACTTATTTATAAAAAAATTTAAAAAATTATACATATCTTGTCTTAAATTGGCTTAGTATGTCATAGAAATACAAACTTTAAAAACAAATACAGCTCACTAAAAAAGCTTACAACTAAAGCAAAAATAAAGCAACAACTATGTCTTCCTACAGTTATACCACTCAAACTGCTATAAATAACATGTAATGGTTTGTGCTTATGTTCACTTATTCAGGAATTTCTTAAACTTCCATGTTTGGTAATACTCATGTCTGGAGGTGAAACAGGTCTGCCTCTGTTCAGTAAAAGCAAAATGCTGCAACACCTGTCACTGCAATAATTTTTTTTCATTAACTGCAAAAGAAGATACTTTTGTTACACAAATAGTGTTCAAAATACAAATTTTTGTACTGAACTATTCTTATGTGAGTACCACAGCCTGATGTTGTCCTAGAATAAATTAGCTTTAATCCAACATAATTGCATCTCTCCAAATCTAGGTTGGAATTAGAGTTGTGATTATAAAGCTGGCCAAAAGAAATTTGATATTTAATACAAGAAGTCTGTATAAAAATAACAGTTCTTATTTTAACAATTGTGTGTATGTAGAAATTGATAAGATTACAATTGGCCAAAATTACTTATGAAATGTTGTAATTCTAACTCAGAGTAGCATGCCCTCTTAATATTGGGAATAAAGGTCAGATTGTGTGCACAAAAAGCAGAATTAAGATTGCATTTATGATCCTCCTGCCTCTAATAAAAGTCCTCCAGATGTTTATTATTTATAATAAATAATTATCTATAATTAAGAATAGGCAAAATGAAAACATAAATTTAATTAGAAATTATAGAAAAATTGCTTTCCTAAAATAGTATTTCACATTTTCGAAATTATTTTGTGGCACTGAGGTCTTGCAGTGCTAGTATTTAGAATATTAACTACACTGCCTGCCTTTTTAGAGTCTTCTGACTCTGCAGCATGCGGGTCCCCTCTGAATAATGATCTACCTATGTGCAAAGTTGCATTCCTGTCAATCTGGTCTCCACTCCAGCCCATTACAGCCTAGGAGTCTGAAAATCAAGGGGCTGCTAGTCTCATTCACACCTGCACAGGGATCTTTGAATCTTGCTTTCTTTTCTTCAACCAAAACAAATCTCACAAGTATCTGAGGTGTGCTGCAGGTCATCTTTAGGTAAACTATGCCTGTGAGGGTATCAAAATACTTCTGAGTGCATATTGAGGTTACTATACTCAGTGGCTTTGCATTTTCATATGTGTTTAGGATCTCAGTTATAGCTTCTAACTCACACTGTCAGATGTTTTATCAATGTTTCTTTTTTTTTCCAAAGCTAGTGTTAACGTTACATTTCAAAGGCAGTTATTTGGCTTTAAACTTTACCCTTTAGCATTTGCATACCAGATACTTCAGAGCTGTGCCCGTATGTGACTATTAGAAAACGAAACTGGTTGTAAATCAGACAAAATCAAAGCAAAGCTGAGTAGCCAGTTTTCACTGCTTATATGGAAGACTGAAGTGTCAATCTACTTAAGGATATATAAAATACATTTAAGAATCTGGGATAATGGTCACAAATGCATTTTTGTTTGCTTGTTTTTCAGGGGATGTTTCACAGGGTTTTGTTTGTTTGTTTTGAAATTAGGTTCCACTTTACTTGGCATTTTCCTTTTAACAGAGATTTCTGAGTTTACTTTGTGAAAACAGCTTGCTGGCTTTACTTTAAACCTGATTCTCATTAGCAGTTCTTCAGTAATCTGGTATTGGTTACCCTGATGACCGATTTCATTCTCAGACATCTCTTTAAATGTGGGCACTACTTGAATAACCGGACAACAATTGGGAAAAATCCTAGATACTACTTTCTAAATATTTGGTCCCCTTATGATAACAGTGATGATTGCACAGCACTTTTCCAGATTCCAGAAGAGTCTGTTCCATCTTCATTACCTGTATTGCTTTAAAAAAAAATAAATAAATAAATAAATTGAAGGCTGAACCAAGATTTAAATTAATGTGGGGCATAAAACATGCATTTGAATGTAGTGGTAACTTGATACGAGATAATTTATTCAGGTTATGTAATCAGAGTACTCCCTGGGCTTTATTTCTCATTTCCAAGAAGGTCCTGGCAGGATGACACATTGATGTCTTTTAGGAGATTACAGAGGCTTCAGTTTAATATTTAGGACACTGTCTTGAAAAAATTGCTTTTTGCAATGTCTCAGTGGAGACTTCAGTAATTTGTTTTGTTCCTAGAAACAGGTATTACAGTGGTGACAATTTATATTTGTTTTTCAGCTGTTCTTACAGACAATTTCATCATCTTGTCATTTGAGGACCATAACCAGCTCTGCTTTGTTCAGTTTACAAAGAAGATGGATTCTTCTGATGTAAACAAAAGACTGGAAAAACTCTCTTGTTTGGACTTTAAGGTATAGCTGTCAATGATGACTGTAAATACTGCAGTAACTTTATATTATGAATCACTGGTACTCACTGATATTGTATAGCAGTCTAAGTTGCAAACCTTTGTATAGCTGATCAGAACAGCTCGAATTCTAAAAACGGCAGTTATCGAAAAGTAAAAAAAATAATTACATGGCATTCTGAGTTAATGTGTTAAAATGCTGTGCAAAGAGGGATCCAATTTTCTACTGTATTTAGGTTAAGGGCTCAGACACACAGTTGAGTTGCCCCTGCTTAACAGATTACCTTGTGTCAGTTGTGCAGCAGTAACTGACCCTTTACACATTCTCAGCATCTAATAAGCATGAAGCAAAATCTGTAATGGTAAACCTCAGTGTAAAAGATTTAAGCTAATGTGTTTTACCTCTTGTTTGCTGTGGGCTAAAAATGCACACATGGTCAATTACTATGGCTCAACTGATATACACAAACTCATGAAGTTATGATAATTCAGTCATCTGTCTGAGCTCCAAGACTATTGTAGTCCTGTGCAGAAATCTTAATTTTCCCTCCAGTTACAGTAATCGTATTGTTGGGAGAGTCAGTTTTACAATTAAGCCACTGAGCTAGGACTCAGATATAGAAGCTGAGTTTCTCGCTGCTGACAAACTGTGTATGTGACCTTAGGCAAGTGACTTGGTGCCTCTGTATCTCAATTCACTACTTACACAGTGAAGATTAAAATACTCCTTTTGTCCAGCCCTTTATGTATGGGCCTGTCTATACCACAGTCACAGCAGTAGCTGAAAGGTAGTCCAGAGGTAGCTGAGCTGACTTTAAACTAGCCAGTTTGGATGTCAGAAGAAACCAGCTCATCACAAGCTGAGTTACTGTGTCTTGGATGGATTGGACTGCGTAAACAACTTATTTTGACCATAAGCTCTTTGACGTCAGGGCAGTGGCTGACCTTAGGTGGAAGTGCTTGGCACTACAATATGAAAAAATAATCAGCCAAAGGCAATTAACTTTGAACAGGTAGAGTAGGAAAGGGGCTACATCCAATTCACTGCAAGAATGAAGGAGAGACAAGCTTTGCCCAAGAAAGGTAGAAAGATGTAATAAGCAAAAGAGAGAGTTTGTGTTTATTTCAGACCAGATAAATGTTAAGGAAAACAATCTTGTGCTAGCAAATATTTTGCCCTTGACAACCCGTCAGGAATTTGCTTCTCTCATGTACAGGAGTTTGCATCTGCAAGGCAAGCTTTTTAAGGATGTGTTTAAGTTTTGCCATATTACATTCTAACTTGCTTGGTAGAAATACTTTCTGCTAGGATGAATATCTAATACATTTTCCAGGCTGTTTCAGTTCAGGGCCTCTTTTCAGCAATGACTTGTGTTTGCGAGATTGATCCAACCTCTATAACGTGGATTTGAGACAGTTCACTGTTCACCAGGAACTGAGCTGATACGTAGTTTACTTTAAAATGATGTGTGCTTATGCCTGGCCTGTGGTGTTTGTTAAGGATGTGCTTTAGAAGCAGGGGTAGTGTGTGGTGTGGGTTTGGGTTTTTTTTAATAGCTCTAAACTTTAACAAAGAAGCTGTGTTGTGATGGAAACTGCCTTCATCATTTAATTGTGAGGGCCATAGCTCCTTACTTAAATAATGTTTAGAAAATATGTTTTCATTCTTGGTATTGCTGGGCATATTTTGTATCTACTGGTTATGCCGTTGATTTTTCCTTGGGAAAGAAGGAAAGCCTAATCCATAGAAAATTCTTTCTACCCTAGGAAACCAGAAATATCTGCTCAACCCAGGACAACTCCCTAATAGGGTTGTTAGTTCAGTTCTTTGCTGACACTGCTGAGTTTATGGAAACGCCTCCATGTTCAATGTTAACTTTGCTTTTTCTGGAAATCAGTGGGAATCACTATGGATTATTTCTTTGCCAGCCAAAAAAAGGCATTTGCATTTTTTAATTGAATGTTCTTTTGTGTGAGGGTTGCTAGTTAGGCAGCTAAATGTAATTTTTATTATCTTCAAAATTGCACCAGTGTGAGCCAGCAGAAATTATTATTCACTACTGCAATATTATGTCAGCTCTATGCATTGAATTAGAGTTCTTCATGGCTGCTTTTGGTCAAACTTACAAATACCGAAAGATCAGAGACGCAGTCAGGAGTAGTGTCCCTACTAGTAGTAACAAAAGGTGGTCCTCAATTGCAAATCTGCAAACTTGTAACAATACACGCTTCAGAAAAAACAGTTCCTTAGTGTTGATCTTTTTTTCAAGTGAAATTGAATTAAAAGGTAGCTTGCACTGGTGTTAGACTAACATGGGATCAAAATATGGAGCTAAAATTCAGCAAATTTAAGTGTAGTCTCATCTCTGCCTCTGACTTTTGTTGTAGCCTCAAGAAATGTATGTAGCATTTGGGCTTAAATTCCCATTTCTAAAATTAGAAAAATGCTTGCTTACGATCATATGTAATGGTATAATGATATTTCTCTCATATTTACTTTGTCATTTCTTTGATACCTGGACAGAAGCAACTTCACATTCTTCACTGTCCAGCCTCAAAGTGGGCAAATTTGGCAGGGAACACCAGGCAGTACTGTACTGCGAGAGTGCTATTAATAATAAGAACAAGTCAACCATGCTTTCCTCCTCATAGTTTGATATTTATCCAAAAGCTGGGTTTGTTACACATTATATACCTAAATAGAAGAATTACTTTCTCTATCCTATTCCTTTCTAAATGATATGACCTCAGATTTTATTTACACTTTGAAAAAAGAAAGGAAGACTTATTCTATGAATCCCTGGAGTCTTGAAGACCAGCAAAATATAGAAACAGCTATTATTATTTACCTTTTCTCAGTGGCATTATTCCATGTTTGAAAGTGCCACATCTAATGCAAGACATAAATGTTTGCAGAAAATTTGTGACTGTTGTTACTTGTGAAATTGTTATGAACAGTTAAGGCTGCAACACAGCACTAATTAATATCTGTGCAAGTATTTGTGTTTAAACTATTAATTAACTATTTATATATAATTTTGATTCAAGTATCAGCTACCTGTTAGCCTTTATGTATGTTTTATCTTTACACTTCTAAAGAGTATTCTGACAAGTAAAACATGGGATATTCTGAAAATATTGACCTTTTGTAAGTTTTTCCCATCTGTGGTTTTTTTTAATCCATTTCAATTTACTGAAGGAAGAGACAGTACAAGGAGTTAAATGTTTACCATGAGAGAACAACATTGGTAATTACTTTGATTTCAGTTCCTTTTGATGTGTATTCAGGGGATGAAGAGGTCAATAATATTATGACCATGCAAATAGAAAAGGGTTCTTTTTGACCATATAAAAAACAGCAAAGGATTATTAAAGCATTAACCTTGATTTTAATGGCCTTGGCTGAGTGGTGAGATCACAATTTGGATGAGCCTGATTATTTACTAAATACAATACATAAATGCAGCGGGTTCTTAACACCCATTGCACTCTGGCATTATCGCATTACTGCCATCCTTTGTTGCCTTGCAGACAGGAATATGAAAGCAATCTGTCATGTAGTGAGACTGGCTCCAGAAGCATTTCTCTGATAAGAAGACCCCCTGCCCTTTGCTAGTGTCTGGTCCAGTAGGCTTAGCCATGCGCTTAATCCCCAGAAAGTGGTTCGATTATTGCTGACCAGCAATGGCAAGATAGTTTTTTTTTCCTCTAGCTATCAACCTTCCATTAATTCCTTAAGCAGAAATGCGGTGCAATCTATATTTCCTTGGCATGTGTCACCCAGATGGTGCACTGCTCATGTTTTCAAATAACCATGCTCCAAAATAACAGAGTTTGAATAATAAATTCCACAAATCCTTCCTGAGAAAGAGGCACAATTCTCAGGAGCTGCATAAACTTTACGCATGATGCTGAAGCTCATCCACATTATGCAGGAAAGTACATGTTCTCTTGCAAAGCAGATGTTTGTGTTTGGATTCCTTAGTTTAGGGAGGAAAAAGAAAGATATATGTTTGCTCAAACGCTGTAGAATATATTTAATATTTGATTATGTCCTAAACACTAGCTTTAGCTCCCTGGTCAGCTTTGCAGAACTTGTCATTTAATATGGCTAAGCTTAAATCCTGTGTGTAGGTCGATGCTGTCAAGCTACCATGACTGTACATTTTGGTATTGATTGGAGTCATTGCAGTAAATTCCTTCTTAACTCACATTCCTTTCCTTCCCAATCGCCTCCCCACAGATAAAAGTGTGAGCATGTCTTTTTCTTTCTGAGGAGATATTTTTTACATTTACAGACAGCCTATATGAAGATACATGTACGCAGTCCTCTGTATATATATTCATTCTCTTTCACAGATCAAAAGTATGTGCTCTCAATTGCTCCTACTGTGCTATTTTATCATCTCTAATATTTCCTGCATTTTTTTCTTCCATCAGATTTCTTACATAGATATACTTGGACCAGAAGGTAGAAGGACGAAACGCCACTTGGCAATAAACTGTGTGCAAGATATGGTCATTTGCTGGTGGTCAGCAACTAGTGATGGAGCATGGCCTTGGTCTCCTATTTCCTGTGAGAGGGACAGAGCCAACCTATTGCTATTAGGCTGTGCACATGGCAAATTGGAGGTAAAGTGCTGAACTCTCTTATTACGTGATTTTTCAGATTTGCTAAAGAAATAACTGTTCAACTTAAGTGCATATTCGGGTAGATATACAGAGCAGATATGATAAAAACATAAGAACAGAAGATCAGCCATTCAAATCTTAAAAACAAAATTTTGGTATTTAATGAAAAAAAAGCACCTTATTTAGTATGTTTACTATTTTTACATCAAAAATGGCAATCTGAGAAATGCAGCAAGGAAGTTAGATCTTTATAATGGAATAATAAAAGTGCCGGAGTATCACTAGGAAACTCTAGTCTGAGTTAGAAACTGCAGGTGTTGCATGCTTGTCTAGTGCAATTATTTTACATTGTCTGCAATGTTAACTGATAGGCATTTTACATTTAGTTTAAATGTTTTATTATAAAATTTGAGCTACACCCAGTTGCTGCTGAAATTGTTGCTATTAGTATTGATGAAATCAGGGACCATTTTTTTGCTTAAAGAAAAAGTCCAAATTCCCCATCTACAGGTAGAAACATAAGCTACAAGTTAGAACAAGGCTACAAGCTGACCCTCTTCCTGACACTTGCTTAGCTTACCTCTTCAAGCAACAGTTTCCATTTCATGTACTTAATTTTTACTTCATCTATTTAAGAATATTTTAATCCAGTTTCTTATTTTAGGTAAAAAATTAAAAATTAAGCTATCTGGGCATACTCTGAAAAGAACTGGATCCTGAATTTAAAATATAAAAGCATGTTCTGAACTAGCATCTTGTATAGATACTCCTGTATTTGGAGTTTTATTTTCAGTTTAGCTTAAGCCACTACTAATACGGACAAAAAAGGCACTGACTGTGGGAGAAGAGCACAGACTTGAGAATCAGCTGTGGAATAGCTGTTCTGGAGTAGCTATTACAGGCTATTTCCCTGTAGAGAAAACCCCTGTGTAACACTTTAGAAGAAGCTGCTCTTAAAAAAACATCCTGTTGTCTTTAATTAGGAAAGTGTTTTAAAGTGTTGGAATTATTACTTTGATAACTAATACTAATTTCAATGAGATGTTTTTCCCTTGGGATTTTCTATATATTGAAAGTGAAAGGGAAAAGGTAGTTGAGGCAGCTTTTCTTTCTTACTTCAGTCATTAGTCACAGTAGAATTTAAGTTTAAATTACCTGCAGTTCTGCCTTCTTTACTTCTTTTCAATTGACCTCTCTCCACTGGCGGTCATCGTTGACTAATCTCTCTCCTCTGCCTGATGCTCACCTGCAGTTCTCAATTCCCCCTGCAGCTATGCCCAATCACATCTAAAAATTACTCCGGTAGCTAAAATGTGCGTCTGTTCTTTGTAAGATTTTTCAGCCTAGTCCCTGTGCCAGTTTGATATTATGAAACTTCATTCTACTAACATTTCAGATCATAGTTCTTACCACGACTTCTGTATGTCCAGGTTCTGACAGTGACATTCCCATGCCTTTTGTTGCCTTCCCACGTCTTCCAGAAAGCTCCCAAATGCTCACATAACAGTCCACAATCTCTGTTTTCTGAGATGTTTTTTAGAGATTCATTTCTTCTAAGAAATTCTTAGAAACCACCCTGTCAGTTTAAAGTTTTCTCTGATTCATTTTATACATTATAGGAGAATTTCCAAATTACAGCTTTGCTCTGCAGCTTTCAGTACACCTTCTTTTATCCTTTTCTGGTTTACGCTCTAAATTGCTCAGGGCTGCAGCTGTCTAGAATAGTCTCAAGCACATCACTGGTGCTTAACACAATAATGATAATAGGCGTTCACTGAGCCTTTAGGTCTAAACTCATAGTGCTTTTAATTTAGCCCATATTGTAATATAAATATAAGAAAATTATTTTTAAAACAAGAACTGCCAGATTTAACTGTTCACTTGCTTTTGCTTTTCTGATTCTTTGCCGGTACTTGTCTGTTTTAATTCTAACATCCTCAGATCAAATGCCTTTTCCTGTGTTTGTCAACAAAATACCAACCACTATGCCACAGCTATGGAAAACTTAAGTCATATATAGATGACAAACTGTCTTGCTGATTGTCAATTAGCCTGTTCTGTGTACTTATCTCTTGGATGCTCAGTGGGCTGCAGTGTAAGGCTGAAGACTCTCTACCTATACATTTCCCCTGTGTATCCGTGATGTGTAAACTATGGTGCTGTTGCATGGGCTTTTTTCTTGATTTCTCTAGTGCTTCTTATGGGCAGTAGTGAAATTCCTGTGCATGGATGGGGAATGTCATGCCCAGCAGCTCTAGAAGTAGCATCAACCCACAATCTGCAACTTAGTGAGACACATTTTTTGCCTTCAGAGTCTTGGAGGGGAACTTTAACTTAACCCCTTTAACTTCTGGGGGTTATTTGATAGCCTAAACGTAAGCAAAAACGTAGTTAGTGTTTCTAGACAGCTTCTTAACAGTTACTCTCTAGGTCAGATAACACCAAAATACAGTGTTTCTGTAAGCATGCTTATTTGCCTCTCCTTGCATCTTCTCCCTTACCATTTGTCGTGTTCCTCAGGTGTAGACCTGTAATAAAACATAACATGCCATTGTTATCCATAAAAGTAACTCCATGTTTATCATATTTGACCAATAATATGAATTTTCTCCCTGTAAATTATTATTGTCAACAGAAAAAGAATGAGAAGCATGAATTGATTCAGTTTGGAGCGTTTATTGAAAAGAGGTGTAGTAAAATAATACCACCGACTTGAAAATAGTAGTATTGCTTCGATAGAGCAGCATTATTATCTAGAACTAAGAGAAAAGCAGGCACTGCTGAATAGCCTCTAAAGAGCCATTTGGCATGTTGGGTTTATGAAAAAGTAAATCATGCCTGAGGAAATGAATGGGTTCTACCCACTGCACCTTGGTGCTGACCTACAAAAACCACGGAAAGATCTGCCAGCTACTGACACTCTTATTGTTGTGGCAGAGCAAAGGTGAATGGGGCACTTAATGATACTGCTTCCTCCCTGGAAGAATTTTCCAAGTGATATTTGCTGCTCACCAGAAGAGTGCTTATTAGGATGAGGACAGGAATAGCTCTGGGACAAGGCATCTCAAACCCTCATCATGATAATATCCTGTAACTGCATATTCTGCTTTGGGATGATCAACACTGTACATACAGTGTTTGGCATATTGTGTACTTAAGCAGCTTTTCAACTTAATAGAGGAAATACATTTTACATTTTAAGTACGCTATAAATGTGATTTGAATTGTGCTGTGTGGCTTTGTGTTTTAACACTTGCTACTATTAAGGCTAAAGGTAGACATTATAAAAACAGAAACTACTTTCACCCTGCAAATCTTGACTTGTCTTACTCCCTTTTATTTTTTGGAGATCAGTGTTTCCTCTGTCAAATGCTGTAGGATTTGGTGAGGAATCCTCCCCTGAAGAAAGGAAAGTGCTTTTCTGTTTATCATAATACTTTGCTTCAGCATGGGATATATGTTTATGTGCATGCACTCATGTTGCTGCAGGACTATTTTTCTCTTGAACTTTTGTCTGTTCTCTTGCATGCATTGGTCTCCTCTGGTAAACTCCTCCATTCTGTGATTCTCCAATTTATTTATTTCGTTATTTGGCTTTTGTTTATTTCTTCTTTGTTAAAGTACCAATGATCAGGGATGTTATTTAAATTGTCTCCCTGTGGAGATAATGCTGGTATTTTGATTTCAAAACCAGAAGAGGAATCTTTCAGAAATAATTTCAAACAATTTGTTATGAATGAATAGGATCTGGTGTAAAAATCATGCTTGGATTAAATGCTTTGAGAGAAAGTAATGTTAAAATCAACATGAACTTTATTCTCCAAACATAAATTAACAGGAGGTGGTGATGCCATGGCTCAGTTACTGTAGTATTTTGCATTTGTCTTTGCCATGTTAATTTTCACTCCATTTAGTGCTAGTGTGAATCACTGAAATTATACTTCAATGTTGTGGAAAAAATAATTTACCTGAGAGAGAATATTATTTTTCTTTCTCCTAAGAGATAATATTTCATACTTCCACATTGTGCCTTTAACTTGTGAAGCAAACACAGCAGATTTTTTATGAGTGAGCCATCCTACAATTACTGTAGCACTCAGAAAAACATCTATGGTGTGTGACTGAATAGCTGAAATACCTCTCACACATATATAGCAAAGAATGTAAAATCCTCAATGTCACATTGGGTTAAAAGTTCAATGAATAATACGGGATAAAGATGATGATGATAAATTTTGAAAGAAAATAAGAATGAATGTTGGCTGAAAATCTTCTAAGTAGTAAGATTGCATGTGAGACTGTAAATACAATGCAGCCAAATATGTAACCTAGAGTAGGAGCCTTGCATTTTTATTTCAGAAATGTTTAAAAATAGGGTGTATTTTTTTCTTCCATCTTCACGGTGCTGCATTTAAAACTATTTTACTCTAGTGTGTGCCACACTTCCCACTCTGCATTTCTAATTAAAGTGTTTGTTGTTATTTGGAGCCTCACTCTGTGAAATTAAATAAGCATTTTTTTCAACATCCATAAAATAAATCAAACATTTTTCTCATCTGAAAGGCACACAATTCAGTCACAGCAAGCTTATTTCTCTGTTTCTTTTGTTTTCTTTTTTTATCTGCCTGGTAAGCCAATTTTCTGCTTAAGAACTACTGGTTAAAACTCTTACTTGGTTTGATATGTGGACTTTATCCTTTCCCAGCACTCTATGCAAAATACTCCAATTTTTTGAGTGTTCTGAGAAGAGCAATACTGTCCGCACAAGCTAGTGCTATTATTTCTTTCAAACATGAAGTATCTTAACTAGCATAAGTCAGGCCCCTTATTTACAAAGATTAACAGATTCCTTTACTTGGATTGTGACGACTTCTGACTCTAGCATTTTACAACTTCACCTGTATAGTATCCCTCATGCTGCTGATTAGCTGATGCAGAGCACAGGCCAGTACTGCAAGGGGAAAACAAGTGTGCTGGAGTGGTGCATGACTGCCACATTAATAAGGGAAATATGCATCAATGTGAACATAAATATTATGGACATAATATTTATTATATATATTGTGGACAATATTTAAATACATTTACTGTATTTTTTGTAGTGTACATGTCACAAAACTAAAAGGGACTTTGAATTTTCTTTTTCTGATTTATTTATTTATTTTACAGAAAGTAATTGGTTTTACTCCACACAAAGTACTTCCAGAAATCTTCCCTTAAAATCCAAGGCTAAGTGCTTAGTCCAAGATTTATGGAATACACTTAACATTGAATGGGATTATACATGCCACAATGTGGTATTACGGCTCTGTCTTTTTAGATCTGCTGCCCTGTTCCCTCCTCTGCAAATCCTACAGTTGTCCTACCCACTTCTGAGGGAACTCCTCCAGATTTTGCCTTCCCATTCACCCAGCAAATCTTTTGTTAACTTAAAGATATATTGCTATTTTAATGTTCCCCTTTAGGGTTCCAGAGAAGTGCTGCTCAGCAGGAAGGAATCCTAGTGGATTCCTTTAAATGAACTCCTAAAGCACTATGTGCACTACATTTACTAGCATGTGGCTAGTTTTTCCTAGATAGGAAAACAATTGGCAGATAACGGAATACTATATTCTTGGGGAAAAAAAAGATGTTTTGATCGTTAGACTTCTTATTTTTCAAAAGCATTATCATAGTCTTATTAACACATTTCTGTAGTTGTATATCTCTGTGCTTCTCTGCTTTAGTTTTCCGGTTAGTGGCATGAAGAATTCATAATAACAGTCATTTCTGAGAGAGAAACTCAAATCTTCCATCTCAGATGAAAGAGAATATCCATTTTCCCCTTCGGAGTGCCAAATACCAGTTACACTCAGCAAAACTGGAAACCAGAACAAAGAAGTCTATCGGCTTGGTACTCTTCCTCCAAGATGCACATGAGGCCACTGACGCATGAGAAGCAGCTTATCTGTTCCAATCTAAGGATAAATGTTTCTCTTGTTTTCAGCCAGAATATGAACAGCAACATCTAGAAAAGTTTTCTTTCTGCCTAATTTGTTTAAACATTATGTTAAAACATCTGTTTTAAAATGCAGTAAATAATCTGTCTCTCCTCGCAGGAACTTTTCCCTAGTTCAGAATTGCATTATATACAGCAACCAGCCCTACCCTCGACTTCATTTAAAGGATCTGCTCTCAAAATTATGTGAAGCTAGGAAACTTCTCATCTCAAGGCTCATTACATTAGCCTTACAAAATACAAGATTTTACTTTCTTTTAAATTCAAAGTAATGGGCAACATTTTGTCCCACTTCTGCTCTAATGAGGCAGAGCAACATTATTAATTGGAGTCATGCTGCCACTCAGATGATCAAATGACAATATTTACTTTTCTGTGACTATTTTCTTTGCTGTTTTCCAGTGGTCACTCCTGTGGAGTTCTAAAATCCCTTTTTCATGTGTTTTCTTCTCTATTGTCTTAAACTTCAAGGCCAGTCTCTCTTCAGTCTTTCATCTCCCATAGGCTTGATTATTGTGTGGATCTTCATGACTTTCTTCAAGCCTATAAGGGGATGTCCACAGAGGAACACTGGTTTTGGATCACAATATGTAGCTGAATAAGGCAGTGCAATGAAACCTGCCACAGGAAAGCAGAAACCTGAGTCTCGGGGGGCCTCAAGGCTCATTTCACTGAAGTTATGGAAGCTTTGAAGACTTGCTTGGGCAAGATTTCTGTTTCACATATTTGAAAGGCAGCTATCTGGGTCTCTATACATCCTCTTAGGGAAAACTGCAGAACAAACAATAACATTTCACCGTGTCTTTATTGGGGGTTACAGAGCTCTGGGGTCACAGTAATCCTTTGTCCACAATAACCTCTTTTACAGGTTTCCTTACTATGCAATTTAACACCCTAATAAGCTACACATTTCAGCAGTTCTAATATCTGCACAGTAGCCACTGGACATTTTGTGGGCATAAATGACTAGTTGCAGATGCTAAGTCCTTGGTGAGGGAATGGTGGAGGTGAGAAAATGTTTTTCAGACTATATGAGTAATTAAATCTTTTATTTCCTCTTTGGCATATGTTTCTGTTGATCACTACTCTTCACTGAAATCAGTTTACTTGGTTTCCACAACTTAAATGCATTGGCTTCTGCATTAAATGCTTTCGCATGAAGTGGTTCTTTGCATGTCCCTAACTACTCATTTTAAACTAACTAAGACTTTTGTATTAACTTGTCAGCTGGTTTGCAGCCACAGAATTGCAATAATCCTTTTTTCTTTCTTTTCAATGAGAAACCCTTTTGCTGACAAAATATCCTAATCACTCTGGCCAACATCCTGAATAACTTGTCCATAAATTAATCAGTTGCTTCTGAAGTAATGAGTGGTATGTCAAAAAAATATTAATTTCTTATTGTCCTCCTTTGCAGGACGAAAGGCTAAATTCTGTGTTCAGTTCGTCTTGTGATCCGTGGAAATCAACTTTAAACTGCTTAAACATTATGTTTGCTTTTCTGTTTTCAACCTGAAATTTCCGGATTTCCTCCCTTGCCCTCTCTCTGCCTTTTAATCACATTTGTTACCCCTTTCTGTGTAAATGGTACTTGCGTACCACCTGGACTCAAAAGAAGAGGCTTACAAAATTAGTGGCAGGTCAGCAGCTTCAGTTTATAGTGTGAAGAATGCTATGGGTGTACCTGAGGGTGAGGTTTGGCTCAGTTTGACATTTTCCTTTCACTCTTTATTTCTGCATGAACAAACACCAGCAAGGTTCTGACTGACTACTACACTCAGTCTTCTAGAGACATTCGTTTTCTGTCTCAGAGAAGTAGCTTTTCATGAGCCAATTTGTAACTTATTTACAGCTGGTATTTCTCCCAGATTTTGCCTGCTTGCATCCTGTATAATACCTCTGGCTCAAACCTGTGTATTAGAGGACACGAATCATGATTGGAGTCCACTGTTGCCTCCATCACACTGTGGTACTTCCCATGTGTCCACACTGCAAATTCTCGCTCTTTGCCAGCTGCTGTCTTTGTATCATGTTCTGCCTTTGTGTTCTTCCAGTTCATTCAACCTTCAAGTGCCCCTAAATAGTCCCTTTTTTTTCTGCTCTCACAAATACATTTATTCTGCATCTAAAGCTATATGGCACCAAAGAACATCTACCACCTACTCATTTGGCAATATGTAGGATAAACTGTTTAAACATGCCGTTGTTTCTACCACTACAGTGTAATATTTTCTGTTACCGTGGCCCAGTGCAAATGATCAAAAATGCTCTACATATGATGCTCTGAGTAAGCTGTTCTAATTTTTTTCAAGAAATTTTGGGATTTCTCCCTCACTCTGCTTTTCAATAATCAATTATTATTTTATATTAGTCGGCCGCTCATTTCTCCTCTTACCAACACTGTTAGGACCATCCCCTCTTCCATCTTCTATTCTGCTAACCTATTATGTATTCTGGACAAACAAATATGGCTCAAACTATATTGCAGTGTTTTTTTAATCAAAGGAATTAACTTTTTTAAAGTTAAGCCAGTAGATTTTACAACTCTATTTCTAAAATGTCTGTTTTTTGTAGCTCACTGACCCATGAGAAGCATACTTCCAGCAGTCTATTTTGTAAATCATCAAAGTAAGAATAAATTGTTACAACTTACTACCAAAATGTTTTGGATTCTTTTCAGGTTCTGAGTTACGTCCGTACAGAATGGGATCCACTCGATGCCAGCTTCAGCACTAATCAGCCCTATCAAGTTTACACAGTAGAGCACTCCATCTCAGCAGACAAAGAGCCCATGGCTGACAGCTGCATCTACAAGTGTGTTAAGAACAAAATGCAGTGTGTGGCAGTCACCAGAATACCACTACGATCCAAAGCCATCAGCTGTTGCAGGGACACTACAGAAGACAAACTAGTCCTGGGTTGTGAAGACTCGTCAATAATTCTGTATGAAGCCTACAACCAAGTGACTCTATTAGCCCAAGCAGAACTGTTTCCTGCTCTAATAACTTACCACCCATCCGGAGCCATGTTCGTGGTTGGAAGCTCTCAAGGGGAGCTGCAACTTTTTGACACGGCACTGTCCCCAATTAAAATCCAGCTCTTAGCACCAGACTATTCACCTGAGGCAACTCTGCAATTCAGTAAACACTTTGATGTGTCTAGCAGCCTCATACAGATCCAGTGGGCTGCTCCTCGGGTTGCATCTGCCAGCACTGATGGCACAGATATTCATGATCGTTTGTTGGTTAGATTTGACAAAGGACCCTTAGGAGTACTTAACTTTAAACTTGGTAAGTTACTGAGCACATCTATTGAACCTTGAGCTGTCAGGGAAATGTCTGTACCTCACAAGTTTTTTGTAGTTTGAAAGCAACACCCTCATCTTAGATATATGGGACCATAGCCATAAAAGCACATAGTTCAAATCATGTCTGAAGATGTGAACCAAGGAGTTCATTGTTTCACAATTACTTAATATCTTTTGATATGGGGTGTGATAGAATAGGACCCTGATCTGTTGTTGGATCAGGGTCCCATTATGTACCCTGCTACTCCTATAAACCATAACAATTTGTCATATTTAAAAATTATTTTATTCTCTAGTATATAATTTTAGGAATTTTACTCATCCTGTAGAAATAGCCCTAACAAGCTAAAATAAGATATTTTTAACAATAGGATATTAATGCTATTTTCTTTCCTAAATTGTTTTTTTGTGTGTGTGTATGATACAACTGTTCTTCCTGACTTCAGTAAGTGAAGTTACACCATTTCTTTCCTTGAAGACTTTTCGCAGAAGAAGGAGGGTTTTCATAACCTTCAGAGAAGTTTGGTCTCTCAGTTAAGTTGCCAAGAGTTGTGAATAAAAGAAGAAGAAACAATACTAATTTTAGAATGTATATAGGACTTCTCATTTTAGGTGCAAGGAGACCTGAAGAGAGTTAAAACCATAACTATCTTCATTTTACAAACAGAATAACAAGAAGCAGTAAAGGGAAGCTAAAAGGCTTTCCAAGAGTTACATAGCAAGTCAGTGACTGAACTAAGAACAAAACCCCTGCAGCTGCTCATCAGTGAGAACTGTATTCATTCCATTCAAGTCGGACAAGTTACAGTGCTGGAAACCCACTCTGAGACCAAAAAAAACAACCATGCTTACATCTTCTGACTACCAAACCAGTGTTTCAGCAGGGCAGACAGCCATGTTGAATATAATTATTCTGGAAAATGTCAACATTTTGCTCATTGTCTGTCCAAGGAAACAGGATTGCCTTTGTAGAGTTTTTTATTATTAAAGGAGTTTTTTATGATTCTCTTGTATAAAGCTATTGAGATTAGGAAGAAGCTTTTTTTAAAAAAGAACAACTAGGTGATAGTAAGGTTTGAAAATCTACTATATTTCTTTACTGATTGAGACATACATATGCTTTTGTGGGCCAAAAATCCTGTCTAAAACTACTGCAGACCTAAACATTTGAAAGACTCAATTAAAAAAACTTCAATAACTATGTCACTGCAAAAAGGTAAATTAATATCATAAGATGTTAGCAACAAAAATGTTGGGTTGGCTTATAGTTGCATAGCTCTAAAAGAGCTGATCCAGATTATTACTGTTATCCAAAAATACTATTTAAAAAACTGTTTCCAAGTTATCACTTATTTTGAGATAATTCATCTGCATTATGTTCAATGACAGGTTTAATATTTGCAGCATACCCCAGAACACTAATTATAACAGCTATTTGATGTTTTTGTTCATGTTGGCCATAACAAAAAACCCCTCTAAATTACCTCTTACCTGTCAAGCAGAAGGCACTCTACCCACATCTACCTTGCTTTTCTTCAGTCCTCCCTTGTGGGCTTTTCTCACAACAGCTTTCTGGAAAGCACTTGCTATCTTTAGCACATTTATGTTCTTATGAAGGCAAGCAGGCTCTCAGTGCAGGGATTTAGAGGCCTTTCCTACTAATTGCCAGCTTGTAAACTTAATTGGACTGTCTCCCTGGGCACCGTTCCTAAATCAATTAGGCAGTGAGTTGGCTGTCGCCTCTTTTTCCCAAGCAGGTTGCCTGGAAGCGCACCACCCAGGAGAAGTCAAGCATCCAAATGGGAAGATGTTGACCTCTACAGCTGAAAGTTATCACATTTTAAAATTCATTCTGAATAATTACTGTAAAATCTCTTCTAGGAAGAAGGCAAAGCTTTCTCTCACCCCCCTCCCTTCCTTCCTTTTTGTAGTCCACTGTGCCAAAACATGCTGTTCTCTACTGTGTGCTGGTTTTCAACTTTACCTCTCCTCAGATTGCCACACTACCAAGGTGATGCTCTGTTGATTAGTCAGCCTCTCTTCCCAACATGAGCAGTTTTTAGGTCTCTGCTATTTAAGAAATAATAAATTAATTATATGGAAAATTTAGGGGTCCATGACAGCAAAACCCAGGCAGGCATTTGGGACTGAAATAAAATTCATAATTAACTCATGGCTTGGAATTGTTTCCCGTAAAAGTCTGTTAAGAAACTATGTCAATGAGAAGAGGCAAATATGTTTTTAACTTCCAGCTGACATATTATGATTTTGGGAAAGTTCTGTGAATTCTCTATTGTGCTGTCTAGTCAGATTTATTTTAGGAAAAGGTTTGTATTACGTTTACCCTTAAACATTAATGGCAAATATTTTTGGTGTCTAATGCCAAACTAATTTTCAAAAGCATTTTGGCTTCTTGTCGTTGATGTCAACCTAGATCTTGGATAGTGCCAAACTTGGTACTGGTGCCAGTGGTTCAGCATTGTTGGCCTCGAAAGATGTTTTAAATGTAGTATTATATTTAATTAGCATGCAAATAAGTATTTTCATCTTCACTTAGTGATTAATGTGAAGATTTCCCAACTTATGTAATACTTTAAAAACACTAAACGTTTAGGAAGAATAAAGCCTGCTGTAACAATTAGATATTATCACACGTACACAGATTAAACATGGCTATTACGCAGTATAATGTCCATAGGCTTTAATACATGCAAATGTAAAGTGAAATGCAATAGACAATCATGTCTTTTCTTTAATGACACTACAAAACTAAAGTAGTTCTCTCTTACAAAAAATAAATATGTAAGCTTTTTTTCCCAATGTGCCAGATGTGCAGGTACTCAGCAGGTACTTGAGCTGTAGTCAGATGTTCTGCTCTTTTTTCTCAATTCTTATTTTAAATCACAAATAATAGTCACAACTACATTTATGAACATTTTGTGAGGTATGTTTATTATATATCCAGTCTATATACCAGTATAGAAAAACAGCTTGTTCTCTTTCTCATCAGAATTTTTTCCTTAAAATCAGTTTTAACAAACAACATCAGAATATAAATTGAGAGACTAAGTGATGTTATGTTTTTATTTAAAGAGAGGTGAATAGTAACTTTATTCTGATCTCTTTCTAATATCTGGAGCAATAGTGGTACTGAGTAGCACACTGTCCCAAAGCAAGCAAGAATAGCTAAATGTCATGTGTGGCCTATGTCACATGACCATATGGGTAGTCAGAGACAGTGAATGACATTACTCTCTGCAGCTTTTCAGTCACCTTTTTTGTTCAGAAGCTGAGATTTACAAGTCAAGAAAATCTAAGTCTTTTAATTTTTACTTTTCAGAGTAGAGTGCTGTAGATACATCACATTCTCACAGAGTGAGCAATGTGTTTTTTTTTTCCTTTACCAAGCACGTTCTTGGTTTCATGTGCAACTGCAATTCAGAAGTTCCTAAGTGTTGGTGTCTTTCATTATATTTCCTCACAGAAGAAATGCTTCACTTAGAGAATTTTGCCAAGCTAGAAGTAAGTTCTAGAGCAATTGCAATATAGGGAGCAATTGAGTAAATGCTGCTTTGAAGTTTGAGCTGCTGTAAGCTTGTAGGCATAGGTAGTTTCTGTGAGACAAATGCTATTTTTTAGTGTTGTCCAGCAGTATTTCCCTGCAGGAAAGAGGTACTAAGAACGTTAATTTATTACCTCCAGTCTAATAATGATAAATGATAATAAGCATTTTCTACCAAGTTTAAAACAATCTTCATTATATGATGTTGTCACTAATATGTATTGGCCACATTCACTAAGCCTTCATGTGTGAAGTTCATTAATGGTTTTCTCTGCTCTTCAAAGCACCCTCAGTCTATGCATATCACGATAATAAG
This sequence comes from Hemiprocne comata, assembly GCA_020745705.1. Lineage (NCBI taxonomy): Eukaryota > Metazoa > Chordata > Aves > Apodiformes > Apodidae > Hemiprocne > Hemiprocne comata. The sequence continues at coordinate 66,393,856 of CM036588.1, read as the reverse complement.
GAACTATCTCACATAAAAATTTAAAAGTAAACGTATTAACCTAAACTTCTAAATTTTCACCAACAGCAATTACTTTTAACTGTGCTGAAAAGTAGTCAGCTACTGGTTTACATACTTGTAACACTACCCTTGGTTTTGATATTTCCTGTAAAAGGCGTGATCACGAGAGGACAGCTGGGCCTTGTGGAAATCATCCAACAGTACATTCGCTATGATGAGATACACGAGGCAATTAATGTCCTGAGCACCATGAATTGGAACACGATGGGTCATCAGTGTTACGTATGCTTAAGCGCCATCGTCAATCACCTTCTTAAACAAAAGCTTACACCGGACAGAGAAGGTAAGGGACTGATTGTATTTTTAATGTATTTTTGTGGTGTCTTTGTAGTTCATATGTGGATTATGACGCTGTATTTATTGACTTTGTAAAGAAGACAATAGTGAGAATCCAGGCAGTCAGCCAGATTGTGGTACTCAATAATCAAATGTCATATGTAGACAAGCAATTTCAATAAAATTTGGATCAATGTGTTGATTGCATTTTAGTTCATTTGTATTGATAGTGATACTAAAATAATGCATCTTTTATTATATGTATGGTATAGGCATGACTATACCATATAGCACTGTCTTATATGTCCTGTAACTTTATTGCATTACAAACATTTAGCTTATGTTACAGACTAAAGTGTGTTCATATAGGATTGAAATGTTTGTTGTATATTCATACTGAGATAGCACCAACTTAAGGAGGGATGTTTTCCTGCAGCGGGGACAAGAGATTTCTGTATGATTTTTAAGGTGCTTTTGAAGGGTCATTCTTTCATTACAAAATCCAAAGGCTTTGAATACACTATCCTCTGCTGCCTCCTTTAGGATTATAGCATTTGTCCTCACTGTAATATGCTGGCTCCTTGCAGTTGTAGCTGGGTTCCCTCACAAGAAATTATGAATATTAGGCTCAGCCTCGTCTCTCCTGAAGCCTGGTGTGATGCCTTCCTCTTATTTGCTGTCAATCTTGAAACTCAATAGACTTCAAAATTTGAAGTGCCTTGATTTAGTGAAGGTGAAGGTCTAGCGGGCAGACAGCTGGGGACCAGACATCTTTTGTGGCAAGAAAGAACACATAGGATTCTGGTGTGTTTGATGATAGAAAAACTCCAAGGTGTCCTACGTTGCTGCCAAGCCATCAGCTATTCCATTTTGGGGGATCTGATTTTAAAAAGTCTCTGTATTGCAAATGCAGTGTATCAATTCTAAATAAAACATGCTTTTAAAAGGACCCATGAAAAGGGCTTGTTTCCAAACTCTTGTAAAAATATGCACATTATAAATAGATGTCTGTGTGGTTCCCCCCATGCAGCTTGCTAACATGTTTTACAGCAGATGGAATTTCATTCTGTCCAGGAGTTATTCTGTATGAATCTAACAAATTTGGCATGGTAATTTCTTTTCTTTTTTATTAGCAAAACCCTGTGGGGCCTTTTATTTATAGCGATGGGGCAGTTATCTCTGAGATCTTTATTCTGCCTTCAGCATCAAGCTGGGCTATCTAATGAATCTGTAACTGTGCTAGTATTTACTCATATTCCATGTACATTGAAATATTTCAGAAATACAAAACAAGCTGTCAAGAAAACAGCAATGGCAAGAGAGTATGGCTTGTTTTTGCAAAGGTACTCCTGTATTCAATTTTAATCTCAATTGACTGCTGCTTTGAAAGAAAATACCTTTAAAGTTCAACTTATCTTCTTTATCTAGATTTAAGATAAAGCAAAACTTAATTTACTAACAGTTTGCCTGTGTTCCTAGCACGGTACTTTTAGCACATTTAGTGCTATCAAGCCTAATAAAACAAAATGTAACTATGCTTGGAAATTAAGAACCATTATCACTAAATACAGAAATGGCTAGTTTAAACAAATGTTAAAAACAGCAATTCAATGAGATTTTGTCTTCCTAATGAGACAATAGGTTATATTTTGCTTTTAAGGCCCCCATAAAATTCTGATTAGCAGTAGCAGTTTGTACATTCACTCTGAAAGGAGAACCTATATAGCAAATTCATAAGAAATTCTTCCTGTTCTGCCTACAAGAACTTGTACTACATGTTAACTCTCAAGCAGAAGTCACATAATATAAACATTATTGATAATTTAAATTTCTTTTCAGCTAAGCATGTAGGTCACAAATGTGTACTGTGTATTTTATCGTATAATTTATAATTTTGTATTAAAAACCTGTAGAAAAATGCCTAAGAGCTCCAGCTGTGACATGTAGCCATCAGAAAGTATTTAAAGCGGAGAGACTTTCTGTAACACAAGGGCTGTATTTTATTGATTACAGGGGAGGTTATCCTGGTTCCTACCACTACGTGCTGTAGAAGAATCAAACCCTTAGGGTTTCTAGGCCCTTTTATATGAAGTTTTTCAAGAACTGTTGGCTGAAGGAGGTTCCTTAGACCTCAAGGCCATCACAAGAAGGATTCTGTCACCTGCTGACCCAACACAATAATCCCTAAAAAATTGAAATTCCTTGTTGTGTGCCTAAGAGGACAAAGATGATTTGAGCTAATTGAGAGCTGATCTCTACTGGCCTAAGTTGCTCAAACTGTATTACTTTTATGAGTCACTTTTAATCGTACACTGCTGGTGAGAATTTGATGTGTTACAGACTTCTTCATACTTTTGACAGCTTTTGTTGCTCAAAGTCATTGTCAACTCTGCCTCAAAGTGAAAGTTTATATGCACATTTGTGTTTGTGCAATCTGTCATATTTTAATTTTATCCGTGCAACAACGACATCACATTTCATCAGTGTTTGAGGAATTTGACTGACTGCAAACATGAGCAACCTGTTGTAATTGGAATGGTTTCACTTGTTTCATTGCTGCTGTTTTTGAACTCCACAGCACAGCTTGAGGCAAGCCTTGGAACCTTTTATGCTCCAACAAGACCCCTCTTGGATACCACCGTGCTGGAGTACAGGGATCCAATCAGCAGATATGCAAGAAGGTTCTTCCACCACCTGCTCAGGTGAATGACAGTTTCAGCTTCTATCAACTTAAAATTAATTGCATATTTCAATAACTACCTACTTTAATGTGGTTAACATTTTCCAAGAGGACCACCCCTGAAAAAAGTGCATTCATTGTTACTGTTTGTTTAACTTGCTCTTCATTCCTTTCAAGTACAGTATTGCAGATAAAATGCTATTCAGAGCTCTTCTATCATCAATACACTTAAAATGAATCACCCTTTCCCTTTTAGCTTGACAGAAAAAAAACATGCTTCTGCAAGATTTATATTCACCAACTGCTTGCAGATTAACTACTGAAACATCTCACAAACTTGGAGAAAACACCAAGTTTAAATAGATACTAAAATGCAAATGAATGGTGCATGATCCAAGACACTTTTGCCTTTGCGCCTGAGCATTTTGTTATTCTCATCCTCGAAGTTCTAATATAGAAATTAATATGCCAGTAATTTTCAGAACCATTAAAATAAGAGAAAATGAAACGTTACATTTGTCTGTAAATAATATTACATTAGAAAAGTCATGAACCAAATCTAGCTAGAATTTTTACTTCATTGGTTTATTGCTATATTTTTCCTTCATAATAAAAGAATAGCCTAAATTTTCATGATTATAAATATCAATAAACAGCAGTTTAACTTGTTCATGTGTTCAACCACAACTACCGCTGAAACATTCTCTCTGAGAATTATCCAGTGGGTGAAAATAAGGAGATATGATACAATGTTTGTAACACCTTGTTGAGGAGGAGGGTAGATGGACATAGTGAGAAGTCTTGCAATGCACCTTTTTTTGGTGACTCATCCAGATTATATACATTGTCTGCATATGCCAAGCTAGGAACTGCAGCTTACTTGGGTAGTACAGTTTGTACTCCTTCCAAATCTTAAAGAGAAATATTGTATACTATCTTCTGTGTTTTGAATCTGAGTAGGATCATCTTTCTGGTAAACAGGTCAGTTCCAGTGGGCATATTATTCTAAGTAGATGAATGCTCCACATATCTGCAAAATATGCACTAACCTTACACTGGAGTTTTCTTAATAGATGTGGCCGCAATAGCAGGTACAAACTCTGCTTTTGCCTTTCTCCTAGAAACCAGCAGGGAAGATCTGTTGCTGCAATGGCCAACTGTAGTAGCTGTAGGCCAGTTGCCTGCAGAGGACAGATGCAGAAAGAATGCCTCGGTGGTTGCTGAGAGGTGTTACCATAGTGCTTTTACATCTGCAAGAGAGCGGTGTATTCCCTCTGACTCAGAATTTGCTTCCAAGTGCTAGCAGGCATGCAGAGGCATGGGGCCCTGGCTGAGCTTTCAGCCCTTGGGGCTGCTGAACACAGCTGAAAGACTGACTCAATCTCCCTAGCAAACAAGAAGCTTCAGTGTCAGGACGCTGCCTGGACAGTGTGGGGCAAGGGCAGGAGGTTTGTAGGAGAGTCTGCCCATGTCTTTTACCTCCACTATAAAGCAAGTCTTGAACAATCTATTGTTGTGGCAGGTTTTGGAACAAATGTGTGCTATTTTGCTGTTTCCCTATTGTCAAAGGGATTTGTAGTTAACTGAATCGAAGTGATAGGATCATGTGATTGCTGCAGAACAGATGGTAATGCTTAAAGCTTATCTGAGAAGACATAATCTAAGTACAAAATGAAATGTTCAGAAATGGGAGATTTATCTGATAGAAAGCAAGGAAATGATGTCCAGAGATGATCTTACTGTATTAAAGTGGCTGTGCCTTAATTGGTGTTTATTTCCTTTTAGATGTTTTCTTAAGGGACTAGAATGTTTTGAATGTAGGCTAAGCAGAAAGTACTACAGAGTTGTTGGAGGAATGGTAAACTATGTTTCTGGATCAGAAAATGCCATCTAGGTGCGACACAACATCTAGGAGAATCATAGGGAGGCACAATGCTCACTAATTCTTTTAGGCACTGAAAAGGTTCAACCACTGCTATTACATCTCCCTGTGAGGAGCCAGCAAGGCAAGCCACTTCTGTCAGCCTCTATTTACAGCTCCATGTTTCGAACGGGAAGAAAAGTGAGGAGAAAACTATGCTTTTCTCTCTTCAGGTCACCATATTATGCCCATTAGGACACTGAAAATGGAGTAGCCCTCCCACTACCTGTTTGTCAGAGACAGCAACAGTATCTGGGTGTCAGCAGGGCTTTATTTTAAGTCGGTTATATGCGCTCTGTCTCAACGTTTGTTTGATTTCTTCACTTTTTTACACTTATTCCTTTAGCACGAAATACTTGCAGGCTAGTTACAAATAGTTAATTAATCTCTTCAGAGTGAATTTACATTACCACAGATGTGTTTGCATGACCAAACACGACGACTTGAATGCAGATGCATTGTAAACTGTCAGCGCCAACTTGATGCAGCACCGGGGGACTTTTGTTACTGTCTTGTGAGCATGAGGAGACAAAAGCAATGATCAGTTTGTATCCTGTTGCAGCAAGAAGTGGAGGAAACATAGCGCTTGCTAAATTACATGCACTGTATGGCTGATATTCAAAAAACACTTCTTGTAAGAATAGAGTAAGGGCTTCTGCATTTCCTTTGGGCTTCAGAGAAAGCAGACAGCACATGCACAGAAAGTGAAATTTGGAGAATAAAGAACTAAAATACACAGGTAGAAATTCAGAAGTGGGGTAGGAAGAGTGGGGAGGGAGGAATAAGAAGCATAAGAGAAGCAATTGGGGATGAAGGACTGAAGGCAGGGAAGGTGATGTAGAGTGTCCTGCAAAAGGACAGAGTGGGAGTACAGAGTGAAACGGGAGAAGAAAGCTTAGGAAGTGTATAGTGGCCTATACAGGAGATCAGACATGTAAGGGATGGACAGGGAAGGGCGGAGTCTTTCACACAAGATTAAAACACTTCAGTGTTGCTAGATCTAAATCTGAAAAATGTTCATATAAACAAGTTTTCACCCCCCTCTCCAGCTTTCCTTTGAATGCCCCACCAATATGCCTTAAGCCTTTTCTAGAAGGACCCACTCTTGGGAGAGAAATATTAATTCATTCTACATGCCGAGACAATCTTTGACCTGCCTGCTGAGTCTGCCAAAAAGGTGCCAGTTATTGTACTTTTTAAGATGTGAGTGTGCATTTACTAGAATTGAGAAATACAGTTACCTTTTCAGAAAGGCTATCCTCACCTAGTAATAATCATGTGCCAATGATTTTAATCTTTACTGTAGGCTGAAAGCCTGTATATCCAGTTGCAAATAACTGGAGACATCCATTTTTCACATTATCAGTAAGATTATAGGCTAACGATTTTTCTACCATCAAAGAGAGAAATTTCTAGAAAACACTGAATGCTGTGATGGTAGCTTTCCTTTTTTAGGTATCAGGCACTTTAGAAAGAAGATGCTCCATCATTACTGGCTGTATTGCAAGTATGGGTTAGAAAATGATGCTGCAACCTGAGATGGGCCAAGAAACACTGACAGCACGATTGAAATGGATCACAATTAGAAGGAAGAAAAATGCTTTGCAACATACTTGACATAGCCTTGTTATTCATATCCATAAGTTCTTAAATTTGCAATCCATGCAGCATTTTCAGTTTCCATGAAAACAGAACCTTAGAGCTTCGTAAGTATAGGCCCTGAACACAGAGTGTGGAATACCTCCAAAACTAGGCGTTCAGTATACAAACTTAAAATTAAAGGCCTCTTAATTATATGTCAGGGACCCATTACAACAGTACTTATGGAACGAATAATTATTTTCACTTTAAATTCTTATCTATAATTAAAAAAATACAGGAACTGAATTACAAGTTTAGAAATGTATCTTAGGTGTTCCTTGTCACTTGAGTAGCACTCCAGCATTTTATTGTGATGTCACTGCTTATAATAATACAATGCATTATATCATTATGTAAAATGTTGAGCAGAGGTGGATTTATTAAGAAGCCTTGGGTAGCTGTAACCTTCTTGCCCCCACCCTTTGCTGAGTGCTGCCTATTGAGTATATCTGTGTAATGTAGGAGTGGCTGCACAACCTCCTGCCTCTGTATAACAGCCTCATCTAGCCATGTACAGAGCATGGAATGGGATGGAATAGTTTTTCACTCGTTAACTACGGCATCTCTGACTCACGGCTTTGCTTCACTCTGATCAAGCATTCATAAATTGTACTTGTCATATTTTCTAGTGCATGAAATTAACTTGTTTGTTTGACACACACATGGGCACAAACACACGCTTACTCTGTTTTGTTCAAATTTTTCTGTCTTTCTCAGGCAGACAGTGAGAAAGTAACATAGCATGAGCTGGAGGTAGAGGCTGGGCTGGAAATTAAAGTATGAAGTGCAGCTCAGGAGTTGTACAGTTAGAATGCAGCCACAGCTCCGTGTTTCTGCGGTGCCCTTTTCTCCTTTGTAATTCTGTTCTTGTGTTTGTGAATATGCAATGGGATCTTTTTGCCTTTTTTTTTTTTGATGGAAAAGTACTAAATTCAAAACCATTTGGACTCTTCCATCTGATAATTCTATTAAAAGAATGCAATAGGGGTTTTTTCCCATAGTACCAATATGTTTCACCGTAAAGCAAAGCTTTGTTGTAAATAACACAATAGTGCATTTGCTTCCTTCAAGAGCAAAGTGCAGCTCTGATCACATTCACTGGAAGAATTTTGGATGGATTCATGAAAGATTCTCCTTTGTCTGAATACAAAAATTAAAACTTCTGCCATATTTTTACTGTTAACGTTTTTTCTCCTTCACAAATCTTCTCAGAAGTCTTGTGTACTCTTCTCAGTGTTCAATTTAAGATGGTTGAATGCAAAGACAAATTTAGCTGCATGTTGGGCAGAGCTTGCTAGAGCTCCCTTGTAAATAAAAACTCATAGAGGAGGTGAAAAAGTAGGTGGTCAGTAGCATCAGGGGAGATCTGCTTCCAGCCAGTACTGATTTTTATGAACCACTTCACTATTCAAGAGCTCTGAAGTGTACTGCTACACTACCTGACATATTGCCTTGACACAGTCAGTTATCACTTGGACTTAAGTCCAAGACAGCCTTTGAAAAGTGAAAATAAAGCTCTTCTGCCCTGCAGGTACATCTCTTATGCAGTACTAACTACCCCTTGGTAAGCAGGTTCCCATATTGCTACACTGCAATCTGCAAAGTAGATATTCACTGTGAGTATTCCATCCTAAATAGGACTCTAAATCAAAGGTGAGAAAATGCCTCAACTCCATAGCAATAGTTCCCAATCCCACCTACTGCCAACTGTGTGGAACTGAGGGATAGAGTGAGCAAAGAGCTTTTATGATCCTTTTTAAGAGCACCCTGAAAGTAGAATCTATAATTATACTGGTACATAGTGTGTCACAAAATGTGTATAAACATTAATGATGACATGTTTCAGGACTGAGAATGTCTTTTATATTCATCAGGTAACCTATTAGGCATTAAATTATGCCTTCAGATAAAATGACCACTGATGTCAGCCAGGTTCTCTGTGGTGGCCACATGAACAGAATTCATCTCTATGGGAGTAAGTTCAGTAGTGGCATTCTGACTAAAGTAGCACCTTCTGGAGAGGACTTTGAAGAGTCATTTTTTGTCATCTTGTGAAAACGATCAAAACCACAGGTTTTCATATTACCATGACATTGATAAAGGAGATTTTCAATCGCTGTGATGGAGCTGCACATGAAAAGATTCCCCTGGTCATGCTTCTTGACCTGTTTTAGAAGCAAGAAATAAAGGCACCTATTTAATGGAACTAGATTAATTTTGCAGTTAAAGAGGTTAAATATCTCAGGAAATTTTAGAATATCTTTGCTTCGGTCCTATGTTGCTAATTATTTTTTTTTCTTAAACCAGCTCCACAGCTGGTTTTAATTCAATTGCACTCAGATGCTTTGATGCCACAGGAATGGCTCCAGGATTTAATTCTCTAGGGGTGATTACAATGCAAGAGATATTGAGCAAAATATTGGGGGAGAGGGGGAAACAAATGACATTACGTAATTGCTTGAGAATAAAATCCCATGAAGATAAACCACAAGAAATCTCTGTCAGAGATTTGGGCAAGATTTTCTTCTGGACCTCATGGGAGACATTGTTTGGAGCATGGCAAAAATGGCCCCTCCCACACACTTAGAGCAGTCCCAGAACTGGAGCCATTTCCCACAGCCACCAACAGATGGCTGTTTGGTGGCCCAGAGTGCCATGAGTCCTCCAGTTCTGCTATGTCCCCACCCATGGGACTGCACTATAAAAAAGGAACACAGAATAGCTAAGCTAGACTAATGTTCTTTGTGCCAAGGCTATTCCCACATGCTGGTTAATCTGACTTTGATATTGCTACTTTTAGAACCTGAGCCCACACAGAGACCATTGTTTTGTTGTGTTGTGTAACTGATAATCTGCCCTCATAAGGTGGCTTTTTCCTGTTGTCCAATTCCCCTGAAATCTGGGGGGCTTTGGGCATACACTGAGTGCAGAAACAATGCAAATATACTATAGTCAAGGACTAAAATTCAAGAATAAGTTACTACCTTCAGCAGCTGCAGTAAGTCAGCCTCAGCTTTCCTTTGCAGGTCATCAACTCTACCTAGTCACTAATGGTATCTCCTTCTGGATTGACACTCAAAAACCACTTACTGAGGTCCTGACCAAGAACTGGACTTCAAGATGATGGTTTTTTTCCTTGCAGTCTTTCCAGATTGATTTGTCTCATGTCTTTACCAAGGTTTTTTTCTCTATTCATCTTCAGAGTCTTCCTGGACCCCACTACTACACTTCACTTTTCTGTATATGCACCATCTGACATTTGGTCTTAAGCTCAGCTCGTCAGAACAGAACATGGCTTGGCAATCAGTAATCCATTTGCTGTGTGCAAAATTTTTTATTTTTCCTCCCTAAAGAGCATTCTTTTTCTGACTTTTATCCCACTTCCATCCAGTACACCCCAGGAAGAGCTAACTGAACAGTCAGGCAGCTCTAGGCTTCGTATCTTCAAATGCAGAACTCTCTTTTATGGTTCTTCAGAACCAAGGAGTCTGCTAAGGAAAGGATACCGTAAGTAAAACAGAGAACAAAAGTCAGCAATAGTCAAATGTCCAATAACGGGATGTAGTGTCTTGGGAGTGTGCCTCACCTCTTCTGACTTAATAATATAGAATTTAGATGTTCTACAAGCTCATCTGGGCTTCCTCTGTGGTTAATATAAAGACCTGGGCACCCAAAGGATAAGTAATCCCATCGAAGGTAGATGCCCAAGATAAGCATGGAGAATCAAATGTCAGTGCCTATCCCTATCAATTAACTATAAAGAGAGCCTACCTGATTAGCTTTAATTAGCTATGTAAAGGCGAGCTGTTTGAAGATAAATAGAATGATTTGCACTGTAAATGTCTAGCTCCTGTACCACATTATTACTGGCCAGTTAACAGAAAGATCTTAGATGCTCAGATACAGGGTCTGTAATAGAAGGAGACGGGCAGAAAGACTAGCAAAAATATATTAAAACAGATTTACAGAAAGACACAAAAAGAAGATAGGCATCTTTAAAAATCTCCTTTTGACCAGTTGGTCAGAGTAGGAGGGGATGAAGATGTTTCTTAGCTTACACTGGCAAGTGTTGAAGTATCAAGAAAAGAGGTCATACCATAGATAAATAGTAGTATATGACCAGCACTAGATAAAATCAATCCAGAATTTCTCAAGGTATTCAGGCATAAAATAGCTGAAATACACACTATGGTGTACACACAGTCTGGAGAAACCTTTAAGAACTGTAGCCCTGTAAGTCCAACCTCTGTACCAGTGAAATTAGTAGAAACTATGTTAAAAAAATTGTGAACATACAGACAAATATGTTGTATTGGGGGAGGGTCAGCAGGATTCCTGTAAAGGCAAGTCATGTCTCAAAATTCTGAGTTTTTTGATGTCAGCAATCATGTCAGTAATGGGCATCCAGCAGCTACTGATGAAAGTTTGATAACTGAAGAGCTTTTTGGTCTTAAAGAAACTAAGCTACTACAGAATAAGAGGGAAGCTCTTTTTAATAGATACTATTTCATAGATATTATTTCCTAGATAAGTAATTACCTAAAAGGTAAGAAAAAGAGTAAGAGTAAATGATCAGTTGTCAATGGAGCAATTCGAATTATAAGTACAACAGATCTATACTCATAAGTAGCCTGGCAAAGGGGCAAATAGTGAGGTGCTAGCATTTGCAAATGCTACTAAATTATTAAGACTAGTAAAGATAGGGCCTGCTGTGAAGAACAGCAAAAGGGCTTCACAGGACTCAGTGGCATAGAGTCAAAATTAAATATGAAGTTAAGTGTAAATAAATTCAAGGTGAAGCAAACAGTAGGGGGTGACTCATAACTTCATGTATAAAATTAGTCAGAGCTTACCAATATTCTGGAAGAAGATTTTCAAGTCCCATAATCTGTAAAAGGCTATAGTAGAACTCAAAACCTTTAGGAAGGGCAGCAAGGCATGATTAAAGGCATGAAACAGCATTAGTGAAAGGAATGACTAAATAGAGTAGAACTTCTCAACCTAAAGAAGAGGCAACTGAGATAGAGATCTATTAAATTGCGTTAAGGAGAAAGAGGACAGTAAATGACTGCTCACTGCTGCTTCTAATACGAAAACTAGGGGTCATCAATTGAAGCTAGCATGTGGCTGTTTCAAAATATAGTGATTCTTCACATAACATATAATTAAAATATGAAGCTCCTTACCACAGGATGTTATGGGTGATAAAATCGTATATGAGTTGAAAGGCACGAATCAGGGAAGAGAAATTCACAGAGGAATACTAACATAGAAACCACCTCCGGCTCAGCAAATCCCTGAACCACAAATTGTTGGAGACTGGGAGACTACTTAGCAAAGTATCACCATATGCTTGCCCTATCGTTATATTCTTTCCTAGGTGCCTAGCTGTTGGCAAGATGTTAGATGTACCTTTGGTCTGAGCAAATGGTCATTCATATTTTGATGTCCTTGTACCTGTGCAGAAAGAGCAGAAAATACTCATTTTCTCCCTCAAAAATGTGCCAAAATTCATAGGAACAAAGTTCTTGAGAATTTCTTGTGTGCCTCTCCTGTGGTTATATTTGCTGAAATGGAGTTCATATGTGTGGGAATTTTATGAGCATTACTACTGCATTATTTTATTATAAAGAAATAATATTGGCTATTGACAAACATAGATAGAAAAAGCAAACATACTGGAACGCACCCGTAACACAACAAGTGGTTCAAGATTTGGCCTTGCACCATGACTTTGTAATTTGATATTTATCTTTAGGCAGCCAGCTTTAGAAAATACAGACCTAGTATATTTTTTCTGAGAAGTCTTAGCACTAAAAAGCCACAACTTCACCAATGTCAGGCATGAGGTAGAATTGGCCCTGCACCTCATGGAAAGTCAAGGAGGAAAAGGGCCTGTTCATCTTAACTTTAATACAAAATTTCCATCTGCTGCAGTTTGAAATTGCAGAGATATCACACATATACAATAGGGTTATATTATAGAGGCAGCAACTCATCCTTAACCAGAGCAATGATACTGGGCCTCTGTTATAGAGCTGTCTTTAGTGTGTAGACATGCTGATATGTTTGCTCAATAAAATCCAGCTTTCATGACATACTGTTGAGTTTACATGATCAGCAGAGTGAGAGGGATAAAGCTGGAAAAGAAGAAAAGCAGAAGTGAATTAATGTAATAAAGGCTAGGATTTAACAGACAGGGTTGAGTAACATAAATGTGAAACAACAGGTGTCCCTGACTCTTATCAGCATTTTTAATTAACATCTGTTTTTAGCCCAGAGTACTTTGGAGAAGTATGTTGGAGTGTGTCTGTATTTAAAGATAAAGATAGACTATTGAGAAGCTGCTAAGTAGTAAGAGGTTGGGGGAACTGAGAGGTTTGGGGATGGGGGGAGGCTTTGTTGGCTAGGTGGGTGTTCATTGCAGCGTAGAGAATCCTGAAGGAAAGCCACTATGATAAAATTGCAAGGTAGGGAAGTATTGCTATGGCAACAAAAAAAACATTCTTTTGAAGGAAAATTAGTATGAAAAAGGAAAATACAAACTGTGGGAAATTGAAGGGAAGCACACATTACAAGGAAAGACTGAATCTAGTCTAAAAAGAAACAAACCGTCATGGTTTCAATTTTTGTAATAATAGTTTAAAATAGTAATAAATTGCTGTTCTCCAGACTGCTATAGCACCTAATATTGAAACTCAGAGCACTTGGCAGACATGAATGAATTATGCTACACAGTAGGAAAACATTCCTGTTGCTTCCAACAGTCATCCTTTTCAGTGGCTAACCCCATTCTCCAAGACTTCAGGCTAAGATGGTTGACCAACATCGCACAGGAAGTGTGTGACACAAATGTTCATAGAATCAGGATCGGTTAACGAACACTTCTTTGGTTTACGTGTAAGACAATTCTATAGTTTTAAGCTAGTGCTATTTTATAGTTAATAGAGCAAAGGTCAACAGATAAACTATGTAGCTTTTTTAATAGCTAAAAACTACTCCTTTTTCTAGAATATTTCATGCATCTGGACTATATCTTATTAAATATGTATTTTAAAAGTTCAAATGGTGCCTTCTCAGTAAACAACTTCATTAAAAAATTAACTTTGGTTCACTTGAAAATCTGACTCAAAAATGCCTGAACAGCTTTTCTTTGAACCTAGAAAGTCTGTAAGTCTGTTCTGAGAAGAAGCATTTGTGTTTAACATAGAGTAATCTGAAGTATTTCACACAATAATACACTTAGGTTTCCTAGAGCGGAGTATCATCCTAGAAGATAGGAATCACGTGGTAAGATTATTTTTTTTTTTCAGTTTGGGAACGTGTTCAAGATTCACAGCCAGTTACAGCCCTCAAGGGGTTTCTCTGGCCAGGGAGTCATACTGTCTGGCTCCCCTTATTAGCTTTCTCTTTCCTCCCATTTTTTTAATTTGTTTGGTTTGTTTGTTTTCTTCCTTCATACCATAGAGCACCCTTTGATGTGAAGGGCATTCGGTTCTATGCTCAACAATCTCTAATGTTACAGGTGGACTTCCTTTAGTTCAGAGATACGGAATCTGACAATATAGTTTAAGTAACAGATTTTGGGGGACTTGAGATATTTGTCCCCATTTGAAATTTTCTCATGGTTATTCACTAACTTTTACTCGTGACATATTTGTTCATGACCTTTGAAAGGTTCCATGAGGGATTTATTTTTAAACAAGTCACTCAGGCCCCAAATCTAGCACTTCACTTAACATGCCCATATTTAGGGCCCATAGAAAATTATAGGTCATAAACCCATACATTAATGCTTTGCTAAATTTGGGCCTGAGGGGATGTATAGATTATACCTAGTCAACCTTCAGAGCTTCTGCATCTAAAATACAATTCAGAGGATTATCCCCTTGACTCAGATGCAAATAGACCTGGTGGCTGTTTCTCCATTAGCCTGTGGTGTGCTCTGCAGCACTTTCTCTTCGTCAACATGAGAGTATCTTAGAAGGCAGCAAGGTTATGGACCCCCTCAGAGGTTTCTGTGTCCTGTTCAGAAGAGCTCATAGTAGCAGGAAGTAGGCAAAATAATACCACTAGCATCTTAGAGGTCATAACTTACCAATGCATCCATTGATTCTTCTGTGATTTCCCTTCTGACTTAGAGAATAATTTATGAATGTCAACCAACTTCACAGAGAGTAGAAGTCTCAGAAATAAACAAATGCCTACCAGTTTTGTGAAAATCAGCAACCAGTGAGGGTTAAACAGGATGCAGGTAATTATCTCTATCCCAAAAAGCTACAGCAGATACATGTTCTGCCAATAGAGACATGCACTGCTAACACCAAGCACAGTCTACGTTGCCTCATGCTCAAACCATTGTTGGGAGTGAGCTGAGTATTTCCTGCTGGGAGAAGGAGTTTATGTTGGCAGGGCACATAGGGAACAGGTAGAGTTACTGTGCTGAGGCCTGTATAGGAGGAAGCATAGGAAACTAATCGACAGTATTCTTGGCTGCTCACAGAATATTTTCTTTTAAAAAGAAGCAATTATGGTTTGCTTTTCTAATTGTGATATGTGAAAAATCTGTAATGCCTTTGCACATACATTGGTGTTGAAATAGTCTAGCTGCAATAAACTAATACCCAGCAATTAATTGATTTTTGCCAAAGGAGATCAGTAGTAGCAGGGATAACCTGTTTTCCAGATTCATTATCCAAACAAATAAAATCAGAGTATCAAGTAAATTCAAAAATTATGAGACCAAGTCCCTCAAATCGTGCAGTTCTGAAACACAAACTCACAGTCTGGGAAGAGATGGAAAGACAGATTCTTCAGAAAGTTCCTGGTCTTCAGGCTGCATTCAGTGATCTGATTTTCTCCGCAACTGTCTTACTTAAAATAAGTTGTCCTGAATTTACTGAAATTTTACTTCTAAATATTTCTTTGAAGGTCAACAGAATATGAGGGTTGTCATTTTAAGAATATGGTGAAGTTATGTCATCTGTACCTGGCTTCATCACACATCAGTATTTTTCATGTGAAATACATGCAAGACATTAAGCCCTGGGACAAGGTTTTTTTAAGGGGTTCTGAAGCTGTATTCTGAAATACAACTATATGTCTAAATCAATACTGTGATATTCAACAGTTGGTTGAAAACCAATCTGTCCCCATTTAAATCAACCACTTAGCAACCTACCCACACACTGTATTACATTCTTTAACCTGATAATCTCTAATTATTCTGCCTTAGAATTCCACTGAAATGGGGTGCAGAGTCATTTTACAGACATCATTCTTAATTTTAATATTGTCTAATTTGAAAGGAAAATATTTCAGATAATAACATTTTTTGAGGGGAAAAAAAGCATGAAAAGCATTTCTGTTCCAAAAATTGCTGATATGAGAACTTAGGGGAAACAGCTCCTTTTATGAATAATGATTATTATTGTGTTTAAGAAATGGGCAAGATGCCTAGAAATTGAATGAAAGAATGAGCTATTAAATTGAAATATTAAATGAAATAACTGAATTAAAAGTGATCATGTAAACCCTGCAGTAAATGTTGGGAGCTGTAGCTGATTGCACACATTTTCATCATCTGTTTTGTATGCTTAAATACAATTGCTTGATGTAAGTAAACACTTGATTGATATTCTGAATACTTTAAAATCTGCATATGCATCACAGAATACTGAACAATTAAAACTTAATTTCAGTGTAGTTTGATTACATGTAAATTATTTCAATATTATTTTTTTTCCTGTTCTGTTTGCTCGGTGCATATTTAATATTCACTTTTTGAATGCATATCACCCTTGATTGGACTGTGAGATGAGGATGACTCCAAAATTTCTTCCATTGAAAAGGTTTTCCTTATAAATATTATTTGTGCCACAGCTCTTCCCCTGCAGATTATTTTCTAAATGTTGTGTACCCTTATTGAAGACAAGGAAAAAAACTGCTGCTGCCCTCCTTTATCAGCCCAGCACAAGGAATATGCTTACATGGTCGATGGGCATGTCTAAGAAGGCTTGTTGGTTGTAACTAGTCCCTAAAGAAATGTTTCCATCTTTTTTGCACTATATTTCTCTCTTGCTTGCATAAGCTCTCTCTCCCTTCCCTTCCTTCCTCCCTTCACATGATTTTTTTTCCTGGTTCCTGGACTTCTTATGAGATATTTTAATATTATGGGTGAATATTGTAAATATTTTCAAGTTGACCATTTTCTGCCTGAAAAATGTGTAAGTGTTAAATCAGTTAAGCTTTAAGTGTTTAAGTGTATCTTAATTTAGGTGTTGGGGAATACAGAAGACAAAATTCTGCCTTTTGATGTAATTGTAGAACCTCTCATAAAAAATGAAGAGGCTTCACTTCTCTGCAGGCTGCAATCTGTGCACATCTACAGTGTTTAAAATCACCTTATTTCTTGAGATTCCGACAGAAGGGAACCCTGGGCATTTGATTCTCTTTTTATTTATGTCAGCGAAAAGAGCATCCTCACTGAAGTTAATAGATAACTTTATTTTTTTTCCTCACTTATATATTTTATTTAAAAATTAAACGCTTTCCTGACGTCTGTTCAGTTAAGTCACATTCTCAAAATATAAGCAGGCAGCAGGTCTGCCACTCCACCATGGAAAGCAGGCCTGAATTCTTCTCAGTGTCAACCATTATTGACATGATGCTTCTGCCGTCTCTCACATTTCCCCTTTGTTTCCTGGTCTGTACAACAGATGTACTAATAGCCATATTTAAAAAAAAAAATTAGGATACATAGAAAGGCTGCATAAGTATATATAATAGTATTCTTTTATTATATGAGAGTTTGAACTTAATATTGTATGATCTAAACAGCTTGCAAGGAAATGTTTTCCTATGTGTCCTATATATTTAATCGCAGTTTGTGAGTTTTAATCTTGAAGGTCATACTTCTGTTGGCTGTCACTCTGACCAAACTAGTGGCTGAACTTCATGGTTTACAGGCAGATTTCCTTATCTCTCTTTTTCAAGAGACATGTAAGTCTTGATTGCTGGAGTTATTGTGAAGCAAGCAATAAGTAACAAGGTGGAGGAAGGGGTGGGAAGACACATCAAGACCAGTACCCTGTAGATGCCATTTTAGAAAGCAAATATTGTACCTTGTTTTGCTTGGGTTTGTTTTCTTTCTTTGAGGAGTTGATGAAGTGTGAGGTGTGCTAGCAATAACAAGAGGTTTTCCCATGACAAAACATGCTTATAAAATGGACATTATTAGCTTGAGGTCTGTCTCATGCTGTACAGGACTCGCTCTAATTGTTCCTGTAGAATAAAACCAACACAACTTCCATGCCAAAGAGACTCAAAATAACAAGTATCTCCTAGTGAAGCTAATTTTAAAAACCCTGGACATTCTTGACAGATTTAATACTGTTTCTCCAAGTAATGCAAACTTGTTGCTCTTGTTTGAAACCTCCATGTTATTTTAAAGAAATTCAATTTATGATAATTTATGAAGCATCTGTGAAAGCTATCTCCAGCTCTTTTGTTTTGTGAAGAGCATTTCTTGGATAGTATTTCCCCCCCCACCCCCCTTTTTTTCCCTCAGCACAGATGTGAAAACAATGAGCTAACTTCACAGTTTTATTAATAGGGGCCATAATGAAACTGAAGTATGTGATGTTGATTAAAGGAAAAAAATTAAAATCTTTGTAAAACAGCAAAGAAATTACAGCTTTAAGGTCATGGTTCCATTCTGCAGGTCTATCAAATGAAAAAGTTACTGTATATTTTTTGATTGCAAGCATTTTTACCCTGGCTAAAGCTTATGTCATTCAAATAGACTGTATAGTTATAACTTTGGAAAAACAAAATAATGATGCAGACTTTTTTTTTTAGCTAGTTGTATAGCCAGTTTCTCTTTGGTTTCCAGTTTCCCCTCTAAGTACTAAGAATGTATGTTTAATCTATAATTGAAAAGAAAAATGTGCTGGAAAAAGATATATGTGATAGCTATTTGAGATACACATATTTTAACATGTACATATTTGTCTTAATTAAACCATAGCTTCAGAAGCAGCATTACAACACAATGTACTTTAATGGAAAATCCTTCATAGAAAGCATGTTGAAAAGCTTCAGATACTTAGATGTGCATGATAAAACAGTGGTGCACTGCCTGTTCCCCAGTGTTCAAGAAGTTAACCTTAATTCATCTCTTCCCCTTCCTTAAACAGGTTCTGTGAGGAGGGCTGCAAATTAGTGCTTGGGAGATTAGCATTAGGGAGGAAAGGGAGGAAAGGACTCCTCACTCCAACTCTTAGGAACCTCACCTGGAGAGTGCATTTCCTTTTCTATTTAAGCTAACATATTATTCATTCTTGTCACAAATGTTATTCCTAGAGGAAAAGTCCTCACCAGCTCTGTCTTGCAATCTGCTGGATCATTCCAAGTGTGCTGTAGAAGAGAAGAGAGCAATGAGGCTGTAGCAAGAGGAAGGCAGAAAACCACTCAGGCTTTGGCCAGAAACAGCATCCCAGTAGGGGACATCATATGGGACTCCTTCACCCTCCGAGAACAAGGAGGATTCCCATGTTTCTCCTGTGTTCACAGTGGCCTGAAGAAAAGCTACAGCATTGCCCACTGTTTCCTAAGATACCCTCAAGCTACAGAACTGTATAAATACTGGCACCCGTATTATGCTGTTGGACAGTATTCATTGGGCAAGCACAAACTACACCTTTTTAACACTGAGAAATCACAATGCTGCTTTTTCCCTGCTGGGGCAGAGAAGTCATCTCCTTCCTAAACTTCAAGCGTCTACAACTGATCTATTGTTGAAATTGGTAGCAGGTGAAAAGGGGGAAACTTTATGAGCAATGGGAAAAATACAGAAATCATTCTATAAGGGATCGATCTTTTACTTCACAACTGAAACAAGATTCAGTTATTTTTTTGTGTCGCATATCTAAAAATAATCACCAAATCTGGTTTTGTAGGCACTTTCAAACAGTCTAAAATGTACAGTAGAAGAAAATGTTTACAAATGGAATCACTTTCCCACAGTACAGATGGATTGTCACATAGTGGTTATCTACACCTAGTATAAGAGTGGCATTAACCCAGTGCAGAATTCCAGCTGTGATTAGCATTTACTAGTACAGTGTTGTAAATATTCTGAGAGAGCTTCTGATGGATGGCTTGTTTCCTCCCACTTCTGTGGAATTCCCAAGAATTGTAAACAAGAGAATATGTACAGCTTTCCACAGTATCTCCATCCCATGGAGGTATTTGCTGTAATTGCCAGGAGATGGTGTATGGTCTCTGAGTAGGAAGAAGGTGGCAGTCTGTGTCATTACAAATGGAAGGAGCTGTTGTCCAGCAAGCCCTCAACCCACCAAAGTAATGGTCTTAGTATGCCATGATGCATCCTCCTGAACCATTGTAAAGGTGACGTTTCCCATCCACACTACTGCATCTCTAGGTGATACTCAGGTGGTGCTGTCTAGAGCACATTTAGAGGTAATTTTGGCTTGTGAATTGTGTGCTTTTTTCTCCTTGTTTTTACCTCATTGACACAATCTTCTTCACTATACGATTGTCAGAAAACTCTCTGGAGTCTGTGCTAACACTGGGCTGAGGGAGTTAGGAGGCAAAGCAGTGTTACACCTTACCTTTTTCAGTCTCTGGGGATTTGTGACTGTTTAGCGTGACTCAACTGGATTATCATCTTCAGAGAGCTGTATTGAGGGGTCTCTGAGGACAAAACTCAATGCAAACTTCTAAAAGGACCTCTGAAGCCTTGTGAGATTTGGGATTAGTCTTTTCTGCAGGGGATTTTGAGGTTTCTACCAATGTTATTTGGGCTAGTATTTATTTATGTTGTGTCTGGTGCCTTTCAAAGGATCAATTTGCTATGATCTACAGTACCTTCAGCTCCCTTCAGATTCAACTAGATGTGATGGGACTCGACATTGAACACTGAAACTTGCTGAAGGTTTTAAACGATTAAGGTTAAGGGTAGTCACTGTCCTACCTCATAGTTTTGCAATCTGAGTGTATTCAGTTTCCGCAGTAGAGCTTTGGCATTACTTGTGATGAGAACTGAAGGACTTCATCTGCCCATTAACAAAATTTGATGTTGCTTTTAACTTATCCTTAGCAAGTGACATGTTTTTCCTTTTCCTTGCAGGTATCAAAGATTTGAAAAAGCTTTTCTGCTAGCTGTTGACATAGGTGCTCGGGACTTGTTTATGGTGAGTCATTTCTGGAGACAAGCTGTTGTCAGGCTGTTAGTTGGCAACTTTTGTGCATGTTAAAATGGATCTGTGTCGTTTGCAGTCTTAGACACCTACTGAAGACAGAACTATTCTACCTGGCTTGCCCTTTGCCATCATGAAACTCATCAACAGGAACTGAGTATCTTTAGAGTCATTGACATTTTCCCTAGCATGGCCTAAAGGCTATTCTTTATTTTCTAGGAATGAATGTGTATGTTTTTGAACTTTCCCCTTCTTCATCTGTCCTGATGTGGGTGAATGTCATTTTTCACTCTAATAAGCTTATACATTTCTAATCCATTCCTTTAAGAAGTGCAGCTGCTGAGTCTTGGACACAAGAGCTGGCCATATCCTGGGGATCCTGAATGCTCTTAGTTTGTCTCTTTGGGTTTTGTGAAAAGTGACAAATTATGAACGCTTCTACAGGTACTTTTAAAACAACAAAGCTCAGCAGCATCAACCCAAGGGTTTTTACATTTCATGCACTCTCTGCCCCCTCCCATTTAATTAGCTACAAAAGTAAAATTAACCAGCTCTTAAAAGGTCCTCTGTGTGAGCTCTGCAGGAGGCTCTTGTTTTATAAGATCTTGCACCACAATGTCACAGTGAGGTCAGATGGACAAAGCCAATCGTGCTTTCCTAGTCTCTCAGCATGTTGCTGCTCCACAGCTGATTTCATTGTTTTCAAAGAAACAATAGGAAGGGGGCTTGTTGAGAAAAAGGCCTTTTGAACGATTCGTTTGCTTGACTCTTTTGCATAATGAAGACATTCTGTTGTTTAAATTAAGCTTTGACACTAGATGTTAATATCATTTATCCCATTAAGTCACTTGCCCTGCTAGTTTGATCTTGATATTTAAATTGTATGTTAAATTACACAATTAAATCCTGCTTCTATGGGTTATGAAAATTCCCTTCTAATTATACAAAAAGTTGTGTGAACCTTTTGATGTTTTTTTCACGGCTCTAATCATCTGGCTTGTTCCATCTAATTAGAAAGATGTGAATACTGCGATAAACTTTTCTAAGTATGGATGAAAAGAATATGATGGAAATGTCAGACTTTTAGGAAAGTCATTATATGTTTTATGTTTACTCTCCTCGATTTTTCCTCTTTTTCGTTCATCTTTTGCCCTTTCTCTTTTTATTGAATATAACTTCTTCGATGCAAATTTTACACCTAATCAAGCTAAGCACTCCTGCAGCCACATATAAGATTCAGACTGTAACATGCCTGTGGCAGGTCACAGCTTTTTGTCAGGGGTTCCCCAACCGTACAGATAATAAATTCTCCCCGAGTAGTTTCAGCCATTCTGGCAGAACAAATGACCCAGTATTTGGCCTGCTGTCTCAAGGGCCCTCTCTCCTAGGGCTGAGAGCATTTCCTACATGATCTTTTCCTCTTTCCTTCCCTCCACTGAGGAAGCATCTCGGTCCCAGGGTGGGGAACACAAGCGTTGAGTCAAGAGATGGGTGCAAAACTGCTAACGAGGAAGGGACTGTCAGTACCTGGCTCCACAAGTGATACCGTGTGCTCCTCTCAAGAAGAAGGTTCTCCAGCTTTTTTCAAGAGCAGTTTCAATGTTCACAGAGAAATTAACTTCATCCTTACCTGCTCTTCATAGTTCTCCTTTCCTCTCTCAACACCTACTCTCCGTTTACCATCTCACCAATGCTCTTAAACGTACAATCATAGAATCATAGATATATATTTCCACATAGTTCCTCCTGGATTACATGACTGTGAGATAAAAGCTGGTGCTATATTGTCCTCGTTCTGCTTGCATTACCTTAAAGATTCCTCATAGTTTCTCCTAAATCGTGCAATGAGCACTACACACACCTACCTTTTCAAATCCTGTTAACTCGCTGCCTCCTCTGGGGAAATGTCCTTTTCCTAATTTATCTCCTAAATACAGTACTAAAGAACAAACTTTACAACAAGCTAACAATGGTCCTGCTGCAAGACTACTAAGTATAGGACTCAAGAAGTTTAAAAGTGCATTGGTTATAAAAAGTATTAATTTGTGCCACAGCAATTTCTAAGTAATATGGCTTCATTGCACTAAATATTGTGTGAAAATCAGACAACCTGCTCCCTGAAAGCTTACAATCCTTCTAGGTATTAATAAAGGAATACTATTGCTAAGCAAGGTTTGTGCATCCTTCACTTCTGCTCAACACTGAATAATTTGTATATATTGTTTATGTAGGTCAAAATGCAATTAATAACATACAACTTGACATTACCTATATTTAAAGCATTTATAATTATGCACAGTATGAATAACTAATATAGAGGTCAATTATTTGTACTGTTGTTTTACAGACAGTAAATTTAAATCCATTTAAAAATGGATTTGGCTCCAGATGGATCTAGGAGTCACGCCATCTTATTCCCAGTTAATGTAATGGGATTTCAAGAAGAAATAATAGACTAAAGAAAAGTATCTGATGACATAAGCAAAATGAGAAAGAAAAAATCTGTTTATTAATGGGGAACAGAAAAGGAACAAAAACAGGACAGAAAGGAGCAGACATAGCAGAAACTGAGCTCATCTTCTGGGATGTCTAAGGAAAGGTCTTATTTCTTGGACAATTTATCCAGAGCATCTCTTGCACTAGACAGGACTCTGCAGCATTCCTGTAATTTGTTTTGAGATTGCAAAGAAGTTTGAGAGAATGCTATCTGAGGGCTCATTTCTTTCATAGAAAAGAAAAAGGAAAAAACAAAAACCAAGGCTTAAAAGTCAGTCCTGTAGCTATAGCGTCACTAGCATGATGCCATAATGACACACACGCACTGCTGTCTCTCCATAAGCTTTACCCTCACGTCATATCGAAGTCCATCAATTATTACCATCTCCTACAAAGTTCAATAAAAAAATAAAACTGAAAAGGACATCATATCATGAACAACAGCTACATTTATTGGACAGTGACTGATCCAATCTGTGACAGAAAAGATCAAGCAATAGAAGGGTTGTTAGCCTGAAATCCTTTTGTAGTATGCTCCAGCTCTCAGCTGCTGGAAATTCAAAAGGCCATCACACATACCAGAGGTAGCAAAAAATGCAAGGAAAAGACACTTTAATAAAACTGTCAGATCTTGGGTGATGAGGAAAGTGCATGTTTCGAAGAAATGTTGGAATTTTGCCCAGAAATATCCTATAGACAAATGCACATCAGTGTTCCAAATGACTTCTCACCGAGGGCCAGCTCTGTGAGTAACAAAGATGAGGGTAAAAAGGAAGTAGTCCAGAAAGTAATCAAACTGTTAAATGATGAAACCCAGCCCTTTCAACAAACTCCTGATAAGTGGCTGGAAATTGTTTTTATTGTCACCATTGTTTTTGAGAAGGGTGTGATCTTTGGACTGATAAATTCTTAGATAATTGTGTGAAAACAATCTGTAATTAATGTTCAGCTAATTCTTTTTTTTTTTTCCCAGCCATTCTTTAAGGCACCCTGTAATCCAATGTTTCTTCTTTCTCTTTTATTTATTTTCCAGTTTTATTCTACTCAGTGTTATAAATTCTTAAAAAAAAAAATCCATTTTTGCTGGCTTATTTGAATGAGGAACACCTACATTTGATATGAAATTGTCTAATTAGGAGTTTTTATATCTGTCATCTTTGCTTTCTGAGGCTTGTTTAGAGAGAGAGATAAAAGCTACCTTTTTTTTTTAAATTCTTTATTACAGCAATTTGAGGAACCACAGAGAAAGCCACCTACCAGCCTACTGCTATATCCTAACCCCTGTTAGTTAGTGATGGATATGGAGCAGCTTTTCTTTCCTCAGGAAACATGGACAAAAACAAGATCTGAAACTAACAGATGTTTTGATACGCACAGCATGTACAGCCTCTGAACTGAAAGAACTTTGTCATTTTCTGCACTTGTTTGCATCCCCTCCCCAAGTTTATTATTTAAATTGACCTGAGGTAAACAATACTTCTCTTCGTTGTCTGAGCTACAAAAAGACAGTCATTAAGCATCGTCAGAATGTATTTTAAATTAGTGAACACGATCTGCCTATACATTCAAATATGTGTAAGTTCAGACTTGTTCAAGAGCCCTTGGGTTTTCTATTGTTATCTAAATAAGCTGACAATATCTACTGTTTAATCTTCATAGAAATCATACCTTGCTACTCAGGCCCTTTTCTCCTGACAGCCGTGTTAGACCTACAAAGAGAGGAAGTACAGAGTTCGCAACAAGTTCGTAACTCATTACTTTGCTCCAAGACACTTGCACATTTTTTTAAGTCACACCTGTGACTGTAATTTTTAAAATGTTGTCGTCTACCGCAGACTGCTGGGACCCTGCAAGTCCGTGCCAGATTTTCCTGTGTAATTGCTCTCTGTTTCCCTAACATTCTCAGATTGCTTCTTATTTTTGTTTTGATTTTTCTATTTTAATGATTGTTAAATGTGGGGATAATAAAAGCAGCATCTTTTTCTCTGAACACTATTACTCTCACTTTTTTTCATCTAGCTTCTCTTTCTAGGTTAATGTCACTTTTTCTTGTAAAAGTTTCTGTCGTATTGATGGTGTCAGTAAACTCACACTGAGAAGTGTGAAATCTTCTCCATTTGTGAGAATGAGTTGCTTTTATGCTATGCGAGGTCAATATTTCCAGCAAATACTCCTTTTCCCTTCGTATTCCTGCATGCAGATAGATTGCAGAACAGTGGCCAGGAATTACCTAAACCTTTGGATACCAAATGGCCTCTTCAGTAAAGTGGGGAAAAAAAACTTTGCTAACTGTTTTTGAGTTTCCCTGACTTCATATGTCTCAGTTCATGCCCAGAGCAGCCTGTGGCTGTGATGCCAAAGGAGAAAGGGGTTAATTGTCTCTCTATTAATGGTCAAGGATGAAACTTTACTTCAGGCGCCAAAACCAAAGACAGTGAGACTGTAATTTGTCAGTGGGAAAATACTGTCCCACAAATTGTGCTTTATGAAGTACAAGTAGTTTTCACCTCAAAGGTGAAAACACAATAAAAAGCCCTGCTACTCAGCATGTAATGATAGGCCCCTGCTGCAGCCCTCGATTTTTAACCCTAAACTGAGCTCTAGATCCAGAGTATTGGCAACTGTTCTCACTAGATGACAGCAGTTTTGGAAAACCCCTTGTGGTCCAAGAGTGACTCGGGAATCATGTCACCTGCTTGGCTGTTAAAACCATTAAGCAACCATTGTTGCTCTAATTACCTCCAGTATCAGCACAAGGAGGACCACCATGGCCTTACTCAGAGAACAGTAAGTGTAACATGACAACCTTAAACAAAAATTAGTCCCAGAAGAGCTTTATCCCAAAAACCATGTACTAGGTGGGAGCCTTAACGCTCTTCATATAGGGGCTGTCAGCCAGAAAAGTTCCAGTACTTCAGATCTGGTTTACACAGAGCCACCTCCTGTCAACCCTCTTTTAATTCATGTTGCACCAACAGAAGTTAGCTTAAAAGGAGATGGATTGGTTTCTTTCATACTCTGAGTCAATAGTTTCACTTTTATCAGTGCATGATTGGTCAGTGTTGTATTCATCGCTGTATTCAACAGCACAAGTAAGATAATAAATTTGCGTTGAGAGGGAATTAAAATGGAATGGTAGGTTCATCAGGTCCATCTGTGTTTGTGATCTAAATAATAAAAGAACCTCTTTCTTTCAAAATCCCTTTTGTTACTCCTATGAGATTAATGATAGATTAATCTTTTTTTTTCTCTTTTATTTCCAAAGGACATCCACTACCTTGCACTAGATAAGGGTGAATTGACACTAGCTGAAGTGGCAAAGAAAAAGGCTAATGACATTGATGCAGAATCAATAACTACTGGAATTGGTAAGAATTAATGGTGTTTAAAAAGCCCTTTTTGTTTTAATCAATACTTGTCCTGTACAACACCATGTTATATTTGTAGGGGGGTTATGGTTTTGGTTGCATTGCTTTATTTGAAAGTGGGACAGTATTTTTATTCATAACTAAAGAGGGAAGCTTTAAAAAATAACATAGCTTTGCCTTTCAGTATCCAGGTGAGGATTGTGTCAATGTTACAAAGCTAAAAAGATTTATACTATGGTTATATAGAAAAGTTCAGTCTATACAGAGTGAACTGAGTGCAAGAGGTAAGGGACTGAATCTGAAAATCTTTGTTCATACCAGTGTTAAAAGCCAGGTATGGCAATTTTATTCACCTCTAAGTATTTGCTCATGCACACTATGCCAGTAAGTGGACTCACATCATGAATGTTTTGGCAACATTTGGTTGAAACATTTACTGATGTGAACATGGGCTCAAATCCTGGCTTTAAAGTAATAGTTTTGCATGCAGTGGGATTCTTGCTGTTCCATAAGGAATATTGATGCAAAAATTGCAGGGTTAGACTAATAGCTCAAACACAGACAACTTTTCAGGCAGAGGAACTCATAACTCATTCCCTTTCTCCTTGTGTTTCTTCTGAATTGTCATGAAGCATAAACCAAGCAGAAGGAGTCTAAGTCTAGGTAGCTGACCTCCAGCAAAGAGAAAGCAAACAAAGGGGGAAAAAAGAACAAAAAACATGTGCATACAATATGTACAGTGCTGTTGCTTATTCTGCTGCATCTTTGACTATTAGAGGAAATCACTGAGCATTTGTCCTTGTCCCATGCCAAGAAGCTGACTATGATGAAAACTCAGAAGGAGTCACAAAACCTTTGAAATCTTGGGTAATAGGACTATTTTAGAACTGTACATCTTTGGTGTTTACCCAGAGCATTACAAGCAAATGCCATTCAAATCTATGAGAAATGCAGAGAGGTGATATGTGCATTTATGTGGCTATTTCTATATTTTGTATAAATCCATTACTTTCAAGGCTGTGCAATAAAGTATCACCTCCTTCCCTCTCCAGCAGAGTAGAAATCAAGCAGTGCCTCTTATTTTCAAGCTTAAGTTACTTTGAGCATTTTTTGCACCACAACTGGCCCTTTCAGTAAGCCCTTTCACCACAAGAATTCCCAAACCTGACATTTGTTTAGGTCCTTTCTTTCAGGCACTTTTTAAAGTATACAATTATATCTCCCTTGCTTTGTCTTCTCTTACTTCTTAGGTGGTTGTCCTCTGCACTTAATATAACTAAGATACCTAAGGCTTGTAACTGATTATTATCTATTCTTTTACACCTAATCCAGAAAATTTAAGCCTTAACCTGTGTCTTCCTTCAGTTCCTTGCGAAATAATGCTGTTCCTAGATTTCTGAAGTCGGTTATTTTTAAGGTAACTGAGAGCCTTAGATAATATTATAGACATATATATAAACAGAGGGAGAAACCTGAGGTGATCACAAATGTCTTACTTGCCTGTCAGATGTGATACATGTGTTACTGCAATTCAGTTATAAATGTGCAGGCACACAGTCTTCTCCTCCTTCAGAGCAGTCTTACAGTTACCTCTGTAACTCCCCATAAGCATAAATTATTAAAGGCATTTTATATGATAAAGTCTTTAAAGTGTTCTCATTTGCTGAATAATTAACTATCAGAATTTAAAATACTTTTCAGTGCCCCTGGGACAAACTGTCACTGAGTTTCAGTCTATAAACAGTAATGAATTTGCATCCGATTCATTTTATATTAAAATAAACAAGAATCTCCCCTTAGTTTGTTTTACTGCAGATTGGATGACCCCACCTTAAATACATGAAATCTCAGCCACAGGTTTTTCTTTATTGTACTTCTTTATTCCAACGTACTTTCTTGATGATGCTTTTATTTCATAATCTGTTGTTAGCAAAAAAAAAAAAAAAAAAGTGTCACAAGGCATCAAGTTTGTGGACCTAGTGAAAACAAAAGAAAAAAGTGCTTTATATGTAAATTGCTGTATTTATCTAACATTTTGAGAGGGTGACAAAACCTCATGCCAGAGCCAGAAGCTTTAAAATGCAGTTTCGAACAAGTCTTTGTCCCCTAACCATCTCCTAAGCCCAGTGCTCTTCATCTAGTCCCTGCTTTCTGGGGCTTTCAGCCACTCAGGTCACCAATGGTCACACTTCTCAGATCAAACCCCAAACTTCTTGAATATTCACTTTAGGCTTCTACAGGAAGGCAGCAACCTAAGGAAACAGTCAATCAAGCAAACCTAAGCAAACACGGTGCAATCAGTGCTATTGATCCCAAGTTATACTGAACACCTCCCTAGATAATATCTGCCCTCTCTACAGCATAGTTCATATATATATATATATATATCTCAAATACCATAATATTTGGTCCCAAATAATGCAAATGTGAACCGTTCTTGTATGTCAACATGTGATGATATTTCCTGAGCTAGCCCATCCCTAAAACTCATCTCAACACTACTTGAAAATTACATGAGTCAGTGCTCCTGGCTGATTCCCAAGCCCTTGAGAGTGCTCCATCTTGTCCCCGATATATTTAATTTGTCAAGATATTTCAGTGTACAGGGCTCACTTCAAACATAATATATTTCAAATTTAGACTTTTGGAAAAGTTTCAAGCTCCTATAAATAATGTAGAACAATAATATTATTTCAGCTGAAATTTACAGATGTCATCCAGAGTTCTATAATCATTACCCTCATATATATCAAGATTTGTGTCAAGATAAAACTAAAAATAGATTGAGTATTTTGAAATTTTCTGAAATTTTAGCTCTTCTCAGTTACATGATTGTTGTTAGCTATGCACCATTTTGAAGAAGCCTCCCTCAAAGCTGAGAATGTCTGGATGCATGTGGTAAAACACCTGTAGACCTTCAGAGGTCTAGGAGTTTGGTGAGAATATTGCTGAGCAAGATGAAGTATCAAGTGAACTTGCTGCTATTCCCTGCTACGGTTTTGGCAGGATCCGATGTTTTGTTCAACCGATTAAAATCTTCTAAAGAAAATCATTCTCATAAGATTTTATGTTTGACAGCCTGTGAAAATGCATCTTGAGGCATGAGAAGATTGGAGTAATGGTACTGTACATCTCACAGACTGCATTAGCATTAGTCTTCTTTCCCCACTCCCATTTGATCAGCAGACCTGTGGCCATAGATACTGTGGTTTCCTTTGCCAAAGATATTCTGTTGAATTATTTCTGTCGTAGATGTACATGTTCCTTAACGAGGTCAGGGAGTTCTCATTTAGCCTTGCCTAAAAATGTATGCTGTGCACCTCATTTCACTTGATGAAGACAGAGAGGACTTTCTTCAATACTGACAATATTTGCAGGTTACTAATTAATTCTGTTTATGGGTGTAACCTCACATATACGCTTCTGGAACAATATTGTCTACGGTGGAAGAGTGTGTCTGTTTGGTGCTGTAAAGTATAGGTTGCTAATGTAAAACTTGAGTTGCAAAGAACTGGCATGGCACAGCCTGTTCAGAAATGCCATAACTAATAATGATCACAGAGCTGAGGAACTCAGCCTTTCAGACATCATTGCTCAATGAATATCCAACGAAGAGCATATGTAGTCAGTGTCAGAAAGTTTCCCAAGGCCAACTTCCAACAAATTACATTAGGGCCAAGCAAGATGATTTTAACCTTCAAATCAATAGCTTTCACCCAAAAGGGATTCATGTTGTGACACGACAGATAACTGCTGCATAGTTGAAAAGCAAATTGGGAAACCTTGTATTTCTACTTAGAATTAAATTCAGAATATTAGTAACGCTAATGTTTAGGCAACGTTTCTAACAGAGATATATCTTAATGAAAACACTGATGTTGAGATAATTGCATTGTTCTGAAATGGTAGATGGGACTAACATTTTCGTGGTTCAGTAATGTCTCATGAATTGTTTGAGGTTTTTCCACTTAAAATAGAATTTTAAAACATTTCTGGAATTATTCCATAATATTTGCAAGTGAGATGGGAAATCTTATCAGTTCTCACAGAGGCTGAGGTCTAACTTCCCACACTGTTCATAAAATTACAGTCCAAATTTAGGGGTATTCACCTTACTGACAAGGAATGTCACCAGTTTGAACCTTAAGAGGAGAATTCTTTCTTAGTTCTGTGATAGTATTTTACATTGAATGGATTACATGTTCTTTGTGATAATTAATAATCACACATGCTGTAGCGTTTTGTTTTCCATACAGTGGTCTGAGATACCAGTCTGGTCTTGCAAGCAGTCTGCTACCTCCAAATCACTTGTAATTTACTCAGATCTTCCCCCATTCCTGACAGTCCTGGCGAGCCTGCTTGCATTTCAAGACCATGTTTAGAATTGGCCCCCTGTTTTTGTAACCTTCTCTGCCCTGCATTAGCCTAGTTGGTAACACTTGTTCCTCTTCTGATCCACAATGATTCCTTTCATCTGTCAAGCAATAGACTTTTTCCTTTCTCTCATGTACCCTCTCTGACACTGATGACAAAGCCTTCTTCGTTTCCTACTCTCCCTTGGCACACGCTTCTTTCTCTTGCTATCAAGTATCAAGTTATATGAGAATCTTAGCCTTTTATTTCGTGGATGATTTTTATTTCACTGCATAACATGTTTATGGCATGCTTAAAAGGTATTATCCAATACACAGATGAACTGCAATCTGGAAAGACTCAGGGGACACCTGTTTATGCTACAGTTTTTTTGAGTTCTCCTCCCTTCAGTGTAGGTGTTAGATCTCCTATTTATTTATTTAGATTTTCAGTTTAAGTCAATCAAGACCTCTGGATTAAAATCCTTTTCTCTTATTTTTCTAATAATGTGACTTTTCCCGCAGAGAGTCAGAAAAACATTTTTAATGAAAAATATTTTTTAAGTATGATTGGCAGTTAACCTATGGCAAGAAATTAGTTTCCACAAGCACCTTTTTTAATATTGTGCCACACAAGATGAGTGTCTTTGAAGATCCATAGTAATTTAAAATGATTTAACTATGCTCGTGTGTGCACTCTTCGGCACATATGAGACAAGCCACATACAGCATTTGATACAGAGGCCACTAACCACGATGCAAAGATTTTCACTATCTTCATTGGGTTTTGGATGGGGATTTTAGGCTGCTCGAGTCCCCTGGTTTCAAGAGGAGCTGGTGGCATCCAGTGCTCATGGCGTGGAAGCCTGGTGCAGTGGTAGTTCTGCATTCGGAGCCTGGCATACCTGTCTCATTGGGAGTGTTACAATGTCTTCCCATATAACTAAGTGGATTGGCTGAATCTTCTTCTTCATTCTGATGTTTAGCTTTTTGTTAATTACATTTTTAGTTTTCTAACTAGTAGGGAGGATTTTACTTTATTAAGAGGTTACAGGCACTGATTACTCCCCTCCTTGTGTTCTTTTTGAGAAGTGGAGTTGTTTGCTTTACTTAAGGTCTACAGTAATGCCAAACTATTTTTGACTCCACCTCATCTCACCTCTCTGCTTGCTTGTGTCATGATGTCAGTTTTGATCTATACCTTCCCACTGCTAGACAGCTTTGCCTAAAGATATAATCCTCAGCCCCTAATAATTATAAGTACATCAAAGGCTAGCTGGTTTGCTTAGCTGCAAAGGTCTACACAAAGATCTGTGTATCTTCACTTGAAAGAGGTTTATAGTTTTGTGTCAAGCTTTAGAATAACCATTGCATTCCATTTTTTTATCTTCTTTATTGTGACATATTCTTGCCTACTACAGAACCTGATTTTAAAAGCGCCATTATACCCTGAAATGAAGACACTATTCTTAATGTTTTGATTTTAATGATTCTTATATTTTATAATATCTGTCAGCAGTAAAATTTTGCTGTATTTAATATGAAAAAGTCTCACCAAGAAGTCATAGAGTAACCATTTTTTTTCCTTCATTTTATATTATTTGTTGAGTAGAAAAAAAGAAAAATCAGTAACTGGAAGAGCCAGCTTTAGGGAGTTAAATTGTTTGTATCTATAGCCACATACTATGACTGATTTATAAACAAAAAAAATATTTCCGAAGTTGGGAAATTTAAGGGAATTGTCTGTGTCTGATCATTATGTTTTCTTCTGACAATTACGTTATTGCAAGGTATGTGAGGTCTCTCATGTCAGATCTTTCTATCTTATCCCTATAACCTCCAGCAAAGTTGATGCACATAGACAGTAGAAGAATGGATGATACTAATTACCAAGTAAACAACGTATTTTCCATGGCAACGTATCAAGAAGTAAAATACAAAAGTGAAAAAAATTCACAGAGATATTCCTTGGGTGAGGATGTTACATGATAAATAACAGTTGGGCATAAAGTATCTTGAAGGGATGCCCATGGCATGGAATTGAAGTAAAGAGAAGGAAGTCAGTACTGAAGGATCCATTGACACTATAGCTCAGAATTTAAGTAGGAATTTGACTTCTCAGCAGTGACTCCATAGACTGAAGTATATTTAAACGACAAGCACGCATAGTTAAAATAACTGTTGAAACAAACTATCAAAGAAATGGATACATGGAAAGTGTCTGTACATGGAGACTAAATTAATACCTTTCTGGGAAATAGGTTTTAGCCAAATTCAATTTATGCATCAGTCAAACACAAGTTTTTCTGGCTCCATGTAGGATACCTGGATGAAATTTAATGGCCTCTAATTCACTGTAGGTCAAAGTAGATTATTTATACTGTATCATTATAGTATAATATTCATATGTTCTGGATTCCAGTCTTGCCTACAGCTCTGTGAAAAAGCCCCTGGTAAATCTCCCATTAGCTTCAAAAGGCCCACATGTAGGCTAAAAGAGAGCAGTTAAAAGCCACATAATGTATATTCACACATCTCATAGAATGCACGTGTGTGTGTACATAAGTGGGTGTTATGTTTACACATACACAGCCAAAATCTGGCCAGTCATAAAAATAGCTCCAAATCTGCACACAAGTGCTAGATGAGTTACTACATATTTATATTTTGCTTCATGACATCAGCAGCCACAGACTTCGGTGCTGCTTTTTTTTTTTTTCCCTGAAAGAACAAGAAATAATCGCAGCAGGAGGTGCTTTCATAATTGCTGTAGCTGGCTGAGAGCTGCGTGTCTGTATGTTCACGGTGTGTCAGGGGTGTGTTTGTCTCACACACCCTAGAGCCATCCTTGAGCCTCTGGTTTTCTGATAGGGAATTCGCCGGTTGCATTTCTACGCACCGAAAAGAGTTGGCAAACACATATTTGCATGGCAGTTGGTATGTGTTTTGTCCTGTTTGTTCTGCCTAATGTAATGTGATGTGACAGGCTGCAATTCATCACATCAGTGGCATGACAGCAGAGGAATTAGAAAAGAGGTAGAATGGTGGGCTGATGCAAAGTTTCAATTTAACGTTTCATTATAATATTTAAATATGAAGTCTTTTTACAATGGCCCACTGAAGAATTATCACCAAATATTCCCCGTGCGGGTGAGTTTTAGCAATAGTGATCAGATATAGCATAGTCAACACCAGGAGAAGGCTGTAACTCCCTGGTGCTCTTGTAAATATGAGAATCTTTGTGTATCTGGTTTCTGATCAAACAAGCAAACAGAAATGTTGAAAGACTCCTCTTTCACTCAGTCCCCAGCCACACCACAGGCCTTTAAGTGGGGATACCATGGAATTGCCCACAGCAAAATCAGAGGTTGAGGCTGTTTTCCTCCAAAGGCTCCTGCACAAGAGACTGTTTGACAGTTCGCCCCTCAAAACTTCTGCAACAAAAGCGAAGGTATTTGATGACTTGATGCTAGTTCTTGTTGAATGCTTTCAGCCTAACAAAACCAAGTTCCCTGGTAAAATCCTGTCTCAGAGCTGGTGACATTCTAATCAGGATATCACTGGTGAAAGCTGTAGGGAAAAGCTCAGCAGGGCCCAAGAGTAAGCTTTCCACCCATTGCTGTTGTCAGTCTCACACTTCTTAAAATGCCAGACTTGGCTAGATGAAGAAATGAAATGGGCTGTTTAAGAAAAAGTGTAGGTGAAAAACTGATCAAAAGTGCTTAATACAAGGCAGTAAGTACATTCAGAGTTAATTACTTTTTCCTTCACTCAACATACACGCTGTATTCCATTTCAGCTATTTTAATATCTTTGCCCTAAATATCCTTCCTGTTAGTTAGTCTGCACTGAGAGTTTTTCCCACTTTAAGTCTCAGTGCCATGAGACTGCTGCCACTCCTGAACTCATTCATGAATAATATCTGCCCTTCAATAATATTTTTCACAGCATTTGATATTCCAAAAGTCCTGATCACACTAGACTTCAAACTGTAAAATTCAGTCTCAAAAACAGATTGTGAGGCAGCGTTGGTTATCTTGGCAATGTTGATATTATGAAATGGCAAAATATTATAATATGATGAAAAGATATCATTAATAATAGCTTATAAGCATGTATGGCGATCATTATAATTAGTTTCTTATTGCAGGTGCTCTGCAGGTCCCACCTTTTCATCTTTGTGATAACCAAAGACTCAACAGCCACTTGATTTTTGCCTCCTGCCCTCCCAGGCCCCAGGCCTGGCTGTAACATGTGCCTTCTCTGGGAGCCCAGGCTCCCAGCACCCATGTCCCTGCTTCTCCTCTGCCCTCTGTGAGGGCACAGTTCCCCCCCACCCCAGCTCTTGCCCATATTTAAATGTGTTTGCAAGGCTGTGTTTGATGTCAGCAGGGAGACTTGCCATGCCTGACTCCACCAGCCCTGTCTGGATAGTGCTCAGTCCTCAGAGCTCAGCCTGGGCTGAGCTGTAGTGGCAGGATTTACAAGGACTTGATTGCTGTCCTTCACCAGTGATGGCTCGGAGCACACCTTTGAGTCATACCACAAGATCAGTTAAAAGTCACGGTATAGGTCTCACATTAATTAGATCCCATGGATTAACCACTTTATTGACAGTTCAAAATTTTTCACTGTAAAGGAACATGGAAAACAGTAATTTTGCTTGTAAAATTATGTTTAAAACCTCTGCATAACTTCTAGGGGTTTTAGAAATATAACACTGTTTCATAACAACTGCTAGCTTACATTTTTCCCTTGATGTAACCTACCTGCTGCTACATCATATGCCTCTGCTAAATTTAGTCATTTCCTTTGCTAATTTTCTTACTGCTGAAAATTCCCCCTGGAGATATCCAAATATGCTGGAAGTGCACCAGGTGAAGAGCAGATTCTGGGGTAATCCCAGAGACCTTACAGAATAACCCTAGCAGAATCACTTGGAAGATCATGAACCATCAGGAGCCGAAACATGAACTCACCCTCCGTCTGTGCCACATAACCCATGGAAGGAAGGATTTGGAACCCAGTCTAAACTTCTCATGAATCATCACTTGAAGTTCATTTCTAGATTTCACCACACCTCTGCATAAGTAATACAAACTTTTAGTAACCAGATGAAAGAGTATGGCTAAAAATTAATTATTTATTTTTCTTCATGGGATGCATTGTGGCCGAAGAGAAACAGCCACAAAGTGCTTTACCTTAGGCCCTTGCTTTCAGCCACCAAATGGCAAGATGCTTTAGCTCACAGCCTTGGGTACAGAGCCCATGTGGGCATAGTCTGCTGCAATGTGAGGCCAGATGGTTCCACTGACTGCACTGCTGTAGCCTCAGGTATGTAAGGGAAGAAGCGGGGCCACAGCACTCCACTCTGACCATCATAATAAACAGAAAACACAGCAAAACATTCCGGAAAAATGCCCAATTTCCTCAAAAATTCATGAAGGAGGCATGAGCTTTAGTCAATGCCTTGTTTTAATATATTATTATCAACTATACCATCCCAACCTATTCCCGTGTGTGTTTGAGAACTTTGCTTCCCACTCGCCAGGATCAGAAACAACACAGCAGGTCATGGACTGGATTAAATTAGACGTTTCCAGCCATCACCAACCTACTGGATTACTTTGACCAGCTCATTTTAGCCTTCGGTGTTTTTGTTTCCCTTTGGGAACTGTGTGAGCTGTCCGAGAGGGGCCACCCATCCTTTTGGCAGCATCCAAGCCTCATGCCACAGCCCCTCCCTTGCTCTTGCTGTGCTAACTTGGCACTGTGCTCACAGCTTCTCCCCACTGCTGCCGTGTTTCCAGTGCTGCCCTCCCAGAAGTTAACCACACAGTTAGGTGAAGTCCATTTTCTAGGCTTACTTGTTTTCTGTAATTTAAAGGACTTTTTACAACACAGGGTAAAAACACACCTCTGAGAAATCAAGCGTAATCGTCTAGTTCATATCTGCCATTAGGTGTCAGTGTGACAACAACCATGATACACAAAGGCTACTCTAGGGCGCAGGAATGCCACCCCATCCTAAACTCCTCATTTTCGACTCAGGAAAAATGCAATATGCAACTGAGACCATGAAGAAGGTTGAAGAAAGCAAGAACCATTTTATTTCAAAGTTTTTCCATCACCTAATTGGCGTTATTTACTAACAGAGAAGTCTGTTTGCATTTCATTCACTGTGCCTCAGGTTTCCAGTGCTACAGTTGTCAAATAAGTGTAATATTTACAAAACCAGGACAAGAGCTTCTGCACACACTGATCTGACACCCTATTTTCGGACAAAAGAAATAGTAAATACTATTAGTAATTTGCAGTCTGCAGGAGGTAAACTGTTTTGCCAATATGCAAATGTTAAATTACTAAAGTACATTGATGCCTACTGATTTTGACACTTAAAGATGCATGACTTGGTTAAATACTCTGTTAAAAAAGCAACTAAAAGTTCCACTAATTCATAAGAAGAGGATATAAAAACCTAAAAACTAGTTTTAAAGCAACTTTTTGTGTCTGAAATACTACCTTATCTTGGTGTATCAGTGCTATGCATGATGAAGAAATAGTAAAACATGACATGTATTAATGAGTTTGCAATTGTTTTTATACAAAGTTTCAGACACTTCCCAAAATGAGATGGCAAAGGTAGCAAATGGGGTTTAGTTACATGGGAGTTTTGAAAGTTAGCACAGTTTAAAAATAAAAGTCAGTTTTGGGAACAAAAGTATTTTCAGGAGAAAAATATTTTAAAAAATATTCTCCAGTTGCCCCTAGTATTGAGAATACCTCAATTACTTGTAGGATAGCATATTTTTTCCTGATGTTTGGAACTGGAAACGTTTCCATCGTTAACTATATTCAGATTTAGATCAGATCAACATAATGGCTAAATCAGCTTGGCCTTGTGCAAAAAGATTATTTGGATTCAGCTTTGCCTTTCTCTTTTCTCCTTGGATCTGGAAGAATTTAGGAGCATCACTTAAATTTGGCAGGGTTTTTTTATACTGATAGATTAAATCTTGAGTATCACCATGCTGCTGTGATAAGCATCTGAGCATGCTGGCTTTTCTTTAGCTACTTTCAGTTTTCTAGTAGCTGTGTGACACAAGAGTTGTTAGTCCTGAGCACACACTGAACAACCCAGAGTAATCCTTACCAGGGCAAGGATCCTCAGGCACCATCTCTGCTGCAATTCCCCAAGTTGATAGCTGCAGTTCTCTTTAGGACAACAAAGACTTCCAAAATTTGGTAGCCCTGCCCCCCTTCAAGTTGGGGGTAGGGAAAGAAAAATAGCATGTGCTAACTTGACTTTGTCTTTATAATAGATAATTATAGGCATTAGGAATAGAAAAGATGCCTGATTAAATGGCTCCAGCCACCTGCTAATACAAGATTATGAAGTAACCCTTGACCATTTTCATAATAAGAGTTGCCACAATGATGTTCTTCTACTCTTTATGCTTCTCAGCTTGCCTAGAAAGCTGTCTCCTGTACTTTAGTTTACTTGCATCTTAACTGTCTTTGACTTTGTACTATTTTGAATAGCAGTAATTAAACCTATGTTCATTTTTGTACTGGTAGGGCCTTGAAAGTTCCTTCTATCATACACATCTATTTTGACTTCAGAAATATAAATTAAAGAGCTCCTTATTTTTACATGTGGTTTCAGACCAGGTTCTTCTTGTTCGTGGTACAAAGTGAGCAGATGAAAATGCCAGCTGGACTGGCAGTTCAAGAAACCCCCAGCACTGGCCATTGCAGCTGGCTGTACCCCCTGCTCCATTGTCACCACAGGCTAGGTGTAAGTAGAGGCTCCAGGGCCAGGCACAACCTGCTCACATGCCACTCTCACCCAGAGTTAGTTTAGGTGAGTCCAAAGGTAATTTTGCTGATTTTGAAGCAAAATAGTTAGTAAAATAAACCTGAAAGCAGCAGAGAGCTGTAAGCCTGCTTTAAACTGAGCACTGTTCTTGTAGAGAGACTATTGCTTCAAGCCACTCTTTAAAGATCAGAAAGGATTATGGTGACAGTTTCCCTCTGACTGAACCCTTCTCCCTGCAGTGGGCTGAATTCCCACCTGTAGCTTAAACCAGCCCAGAAATGTCCCACAAAATGTGAAGTGCAAGGAAGAGTTTCCACCCAAAGCCAGAGAAGCAGCAGAAGGAGCAGAGTCAGGAAGGATTACAAGGACACAGTAATAACCAGGTAGATTATAAACATCTCTGGGTGATGCACAGCTGTGTGAGAAGGACCGATGGTGGCATATAAGGAAGGGAAGAGATCACTGCAGCAATGCAGGACTGTGGAATGATGCTTGGTAAGGGTGAAGTTCCCTATTGGACATTAACTGCTTTCCATGGATACAAAATGTACTTCGAGTGATGAAAGGAGTGGCTGACAAGCAATGCTGAGAATGCAGCCTAAGTTAATTACCTTCTCTTAAAAAGAAAATAATGTTTTTTTTCTGAAAAGGTGAGCATCTATCTGAGACAGAATCTTATCTCCAAACACCTGTTGTCTACTTCAATGAGAAGAAGAGCAAGAAAGGGAATGAAATGGGGTGGTGAAGGCACTGCAGCAGGAGCCATGGTGATTTTTTTTCCCCTGGCATCATGTGTCAGCTCTTTGCATCTCTTCCCATGGACTTTCCTCCTGGTTACCTTCAGAAGCACAAGCAACTGCCCACAGCTCCCTCCAGGGCTCTGAGCTTCCCAAGTGGCATCTGCAGCTGCTGCTCCTGCTGATGGAGTTTATTTAAATAGGCAGGGAGAAAGTATTTGTGTTTGCAGAAGGCAGTACATAGTGTAAACTACCTCTGTGAGGTTTTTAAAAAAACCCAACACTCTGGTATTCATGCCACTCTGTAATTGAGGGATGCCAGTCAGATGAAGATCTTCTCAGGGAGTGGAAGGAACAGCCTGGGAATGAAAAACCCGCTGTACCTACAAGGTCGCATTTCCTCTTTGAAAGGGCGTATGAAGCTTAGTATGTCCCCTTTCCAAACCTTTATGTTTTCCCACTTCTGATGGTAAGGGGTGGGAAGGAAAGTGTCAACCCATCAGTCAGGGTTTTCAGATGCCGATATTGTCACATCGGCTTTAAAGCCTTTGGGCACCCAAACCACAGAATGTGCTGGTGGTTATCAGCAAGTCTGTGCAGCAAAACGCTGGAGCAGGTGAGTGGCGGGCCCTAAATGCCTATCAGGGAGGACCTGCCCTTATATCTGCTTCAGTGGCTTTATTAGCCACACCTTTCTTGTAAATTGTAAAGTGTCAGTCAGGGTGCTCCGGAGATGGTTAAAACAAGACGTGCTCTAATACTCCAGCTTCTTTTATGTCACAGTGCCTTGAGGTGCATTTAGAAAATGCATCCAAGTTTTATCTCATATTGTAGGATTTACCTGAGAGACATTGAACAGAGCACTGTACAAGTGTCATTAAGAGAACTTAACAACAGGATGACAGTATGCAAGTTGTGTGTGTATATATGTATGTGTGTGTGTGCAAACACACAACTTGCATATATATATATATACATGACAATAAATTTTTAGTCTTTGTAGGTTTAAAATAACCTGTTGATAACCTCCTGTGTAGCATGTTTTCTTCCATTGCACCAGCGTTGCTAATTTTCTGTACAGATACACACACAGATTCAGACCCCATAAAAACTTGGCCCTCATTTTATGAAAATAAACCCAAGAAATTCCCAACCTAGTGTCCTGGTTCTTAAAGCATAAACAGTGTTATAGAAATTCAATATTCTTAAAAGCGCTGAAAAAAATATATGAGCATTTTCAATTTTGGTACATGGAAAGCTAGCTTCTGTTAAACTGTAAGTGTTAATCTGGTTGATACCAGAGTAAGTTTAGTCTATACAACCTTACATTTTTTTTCCTTGAAACCCACTGAATATGAGCACATTAGCCTGGCAGGAGCCATAAAGCAAGACTTTTTTGTAATTCAGGCTTTATTTACAGATAGTATTCCCATTTTTCCATTATTTGGATTAGGAAACTAACTGATCCCAAGTTTTTCTTCAATAAAATAAAAGAAAAAAACCCTCCTTTTAATAAGTGTGTGCTTCACACTTTCAAACTTCAATAGCATAAAATTTTTCACTTGATCAGAAAGCTGATTTAATTTGCTGCTAGGGTAAATGTTAGAGGTTTCAGTCTTATGACCATGAATTATCAAATTAAATTCAGTGCATTGCTTAAATTTCTAGCTGCAGTGCATTTAGGCTAATTGCTTTGCTAAGTTGGATGCTTGGTAACTACTACTCTTCTGAATTTTCATCTTTAAAGGCAAGCAATGAAATAAGCCTGAGGGGCACAGGTGGGCTAGCCTGCTCTTTGGGATTCACCTGTGGGGTCTTTGGATATCTCTTCCAGTCTGACCGCATCCTCAGACCATGTCTGATGAGGCTGTCCTGCTGACAAGGGAGAGCATTTAAACACCTGTAGGTTTTAGCTATTTAAACCCAAATCAGTTTTGAAGCAACAAGAAAGGCTGAGCAAAATGGTTCAGATTTCAGTCAGTTGTCAACTAAATGTGTGCACTGGGCCTTCAACTATTTGGCCAGACACATCTTGATTGCTTAGCTTTTGTTTTCACCCTTGGAAAGTCAGCTGGATAATACCCTGGAGCCAAGGTCTATTCTGTGATGCTGTAAGTGGGCTGGGGGGCAAGCAGAATAATTAAATGAAAAACACAGTTATATTTACATCTTTCCTGATTTTTGTGAACCAAGCTATTTGCAGCCATTTTCAGTTTCCTTGGAATGTAAAATATGAAAATCATTTGGACTCAAAGTGATCCCACTGATGCAGTCTTTAAGGTGGGCTCTTCTCCTTGGGGACGAATTGCAAGGCAAACATGGAGGTGGTGGAAGCAATAAAGGCAACTTCCACCAACTGCACCCGGCAGGGGCAAGCCCCAAGTGTCTAGTTTTTTCCTCTTTGTTTACAGCATTTTTAAGGCTTTGAGTTCTCACGCAACACATATGTCATTAAATGGCTGATGCCTCTTTGCACACGTTGTTGTGATGGCCTGTGGCAACCTGAATTAATTGTTTCAGTAGTTGATGGTGGTTACTAGCCATAATTATTATAATTTGCATTTATAAAAACATCTTTCATCTAAGGATCTCAAAATGCTTTTGCGCACATTTAATTAAGCTTCACAACATCCTGTGAGGTAAGTGTCAAGAGTGTTGTTATATCCATTTTTACATAGGTTTCTCCAAGAAAACAAGGTCAGTTGCTAACATGACTGGTATTTGGTTCACACTTGCAAAGAATGAAACAACTGGCAAAACTGCAGGAATTCGGGGTGCTGATCTAGGTCACTTTGCATCTCCCACATAGCTCTTGCTGCTGCCACACTGTGTGGACACATGCTCTAAGCCACAACTAACACAGTCAGAGCAACCTCAGCCCAGTCTGAGATGGCCCTTTCTTTCCCAGGAGCACTCCAGCAGCAGAAAAGTCTTGGGAAGAAAAATAGATAGGCACCCTACGTATTGCACAAGGTGACACAACACATTGTGCAAAGGTCTGTTCTTTCTCTTAACTTTCTACCTTAACTTTTAAGCCTCTCTGAGCAATTTGTGCACAGCAAGACATTTCTACTGCAGCCAAAGCCAAGAAACTAGCTGCAAGCAATGTAAAGTTACGCTTTATCAGTCCCACGTTTGTTCTAGAAGAGGCTACAAGCACTTCATCTCCACCCCCTACCAGCCTTAGACCCAATGTTACGGGCTATCAACACTTCTGAGATCTGC
This sequence comes from Hemiprocne comata, assembly GCA_020745705.1. NCBI lineage: Eukaryota > Metazoa > Chordata > Aves > Apodiformes > Apodidae > Hemiprocne > Hemiprocne comata. The sequence continues at coordinate 66,351,059 of CM036588.1, read as the reverse complement.
TGAATCCTAGATTACCACTTGGCTGTGGTATTTAAAAGTGAGGATCAACTCAAGCAAGATAGACTTGGAACTTGAGGGGAGAGCAGGTGGAGACAGTTTTCAAAAGCTCATTTCTTTTTCAAACATATGACTATGTTGTTTAAATTGAACCTGCCTCTCTGTAAGCTCTGTTGATCAACATATGAGCCCTGAGGAAGATAGGTCTAAGTAAGTGCTTGCAAATTGGGTAAGAAGTCCTGGGTCATACCTTCACAAGTTCTTTACCATCCCCATCAATTTATAAGGGCTTGTTTACATGTGGCAATGACCAGATTAGCTATTTTGAAAGAACTCTGCCTGTGGATGCACTTTCCAAAATAAAAGCCACTTTGCTTTTCTAAATTAGGTGGACTTACAGGTAGAGAATGATTATTCTGAATAGCATGAGAAAGAAAGTAATTTCATTCCTAAGTAGACCATTCAGCAGGAATATTTGGAAACAAGCTGCAACGTGAGAGTCAGGTTGTCTTTGTCAAAAGTCTCGCATACTTCTCTGTCTTTACCCAACATTATTTCTGCTTAACTTAACAGCATGAAATAATTTCTGAAAACATTCCTGATTTTTCTAGCACCAAAAAAAACACTGCTGGAGCACAAATGGAAGAGTCTTCAATGTCTCCTACTCCACTCGTAGGAGATGCCAGTAGCAGCAGAGGCTTTGTCCTGACTTCTTCGGAGGAGCACCCCACTGAAGCCCAGGGAAAGTTGGTCCCACTCCCCAATTTAAGCACTTTCAGAGCATCCTTCAGGGACAGCATTGCTCATCCCCAATTCTTACAGTTCCCCTGGATCGATGTACAGGGTTTATGCTGGTCCACATTTCTCTTGTGGTGAAAAGAATGCCTGGCAAGCAGAGGAGATCGGGCACAAGAACATACGTCATTTTATTCTACCTGTCTACTTCACTTTCAGTAAAAATAGATGACAGTCATTGAGTTAAGCCTGCATTTTTACTTAAACTTTTTTCTGCTTTTCCTCTCCTCCAAACTTGTTCTCATCTACTGCTGCACAGAAGAGAAAAATGCTGTAGTGACCTGAGGCTTGTGAGGATACATTGCCATGGGAATCACAGCATCGGGCCCATGGCGGGGGTTTTTCTTGTGGCTACCAGAAAACCTTCAGTAACTTCAAATCAAATGTTTCTTTTTTTTTTCTTTTTTTTTTCTTTTTTTTGAAGGGGGGAGGTAAAAATTCTGCTTGTGTTATCTCATATTGCAGAAATCAAGACTTGATGGGTACTGTATTATCCTTTTTGGACCTCAGTCACTCTCAAAGATTCAAGATGAACTCTGCCTGCCCAGGCACCAGAGTCAGTGCCCCAGGGAATTTCTTCATATCTAAGGGATATACAGGATGTGTACTCGCATGCCCTTGCTGCCTGTCAGCTCCAGCTGTACATTGCAGTTTTGCTTTAGGAACCTGTACCTCCAGTATTGCAATATCTTTTTCAGTCTTTGTCATCAAGAGTTTAAATACAGTTCAGAGCAGTGTTAGTGGCCCAGCTCCAAACGAGGAGAATTGCTGTAATTCGTTATCTTGACAAATTAACTGGTCTGAGGCAATTCCTTTCTGAGAGAGATACAATTAGCTAACTCTTGAACTCTAGCCTTGCTCCAGCTCTATGGCATAGTTATGCACCTGCTCAAAAACTGTTGATACTACAACTAAGACTTTCCCACCTGTAAATGTAATTCCTGCACTAAGAGCCTTAGTGTTCTGCAGCTGTGCCTTGCTGTTCCCATGCCACTCTCATACCCCACTGTAGTGTGGGATAATGATGCAGACCTCATTTGTAAAGGACTCTGACCTCAGGTGATTAAAAAAGAGGCGCTCTGACGACCAAGGTGGTCTTTGTTGTTTAGCATCTAGGGGAGGGTCAGTGCTGGAAACACAGGGTCCTCGTCACAAAACCACCAAAAGGGCCTGGCATGGCAAGTGTTGTATCAGAGAGGCACATCAGCAGCTGTCTCATCCTCTGTTTTGAGTACAACTTCCTGGTCCAATGGAAAAAGGTGGCTTTCCTACCTCCAATCCACTGTGTAGAAAACAGTAGTACATGCAGACCCAACATAGAGATTTTCTTTGGAAAAGGAAGCATACCTCTAATGGTGTGTTCTCCCTGGGATTTAGGCAGGAGTATCTAGTTGCAATCACTTGGTCTTTATATACCTGGTGAAAACTGGGTTCTAGCATCAGGTACAGTACCCACCTCCTGACATGGACAGGAGCTGATGCTCCAGGGAAAGCAGAGTGACCTCCAGCCTTGCCCTGGTTTCTCTCACCTCCTGGCCTAGAGAAGCAGTTCCCTTCTGCCTCTTTTTACCAAGCAATGAAAATACATCCACAGCTACACGTTGTTCTTCCAACCCGATACAGGCAGATGAACTTCTCATCCATTTGCCTGTGGAAAGCAGCTCCTGCCGCTCAGCCATTGGTCATGTCTTCCTGTGGTCATTGTCTTCCCTTCCACAGAACTCACAGGTCCTAGAAGATACCCTTAACCATTCATCCAAACCATTCCCTTTTGGAAACTCTGTTTGGAATAAAGCTGTCCTGCAGAAAGCTTGTATTTGCCTGGAGCCTCTTTGTATGGACGTGGTGCCTGGGAGTTTCCTTGAGCTCCTCTTTGAACTCTAAACATTCAGCATCCAAAACATTTAACCCTCAATTTATTTTCTGCTTTATCAGTTTGGCCAGCTTTCAGCTGGCGGCATTTATTTGCAGGCTTCCATTCTGCATCTTGTTTTTGCAGATGTATTTCTCTTTCAATTAACCCCCTGAAATGGTTTTCTTCTCCCCTGAGGCTACCTGCCACCGGCCTGGCCAGCACATCTCCTGGCTCTGGATGCCTGGAGGGAGGAAGCTGGGAGCAGAGTCTCTGGGTCCCTGGGCTGGAAGTGCCAAGCAGAGGGTGTGCCCTGTTCACGGGCATCACAAAAAGCAGCTGAAGGAACACACAAGTTTGGCAGCACCTGTTTTGCCCGTTGTGGGTTGGGGCTTGCAATGCCAGAGGCAGTTTTGCCTCTGTGGAGCCTCTAGAGCATCACTAAAGAATAATCAGGTCTTCTTTCCTGAATGCTTTTGCTGAGATGCTCTGGAGCATGCACCCACATTTCCATTGCTGCAGCCTTCACCCCAAACAATGGGGAAGTCTCTGCTCACCAGCAGCATTTGCCCAGCTTTCCTTTAGAACAGGTATTTCTGGATAGTCACTTAAAATGAAAAAAAAAAAAAGACCTGGTCTAAAGTAGCACTTACCAAACAAAGAAAATGCCTAGTCATCAGGAATGTCCTCTCTCCTGTGCCTGCTGTAATTACTGAGCAATAGCAGCCTTAGGTTGCTCATCTCGTGTCTTGGCACTCCAGCTTGTTAACACACATCAGCAGTCGAGAGGAGAGCCACCTGCCTGCTGCCAAGATTACCAGGAAAACTTCACATGGTTTGGGAAACCTGATAGTATCTAAAGGTGCAAGATCTCTATTGCTGGGACACTACTCAAGCCTTTGAAGTGAAAGGGCCTGCAATTGAAGCAAATCCTTGGCTATTCCGTCTCTTTGAGCTGGCGACCCGTTACAGCTTGGTACTACTACATCTGGATCACTTTGTAAGACACACCTCTTTTTTTTTAATTAAATAGTATTGGCACTGCTAGGGTAGTTCCTAAGGAACCTGATTACTTAGGCTCCAGGGAGATATAAAATGAACTAAATAGTGGTTAGCTTAATTTTGTGTGTGATTCTAGCAGAGCAAATGAGTAGTAGAGATTGAAATCTCAGCCGGAGCTAGGAAAGACTTGGCATTTCCACTTGCAGAAAGTTTTAAAGCAAGGTTGCTCTGCAAGTGCAGAAGGCTGCTAAGTGATGTATAACTGTCTACACTGAAAAAAAAACAAAAACAAAAAAACCCCGAACAAACAAAAAAAGAGTTGTTCATAAATGTTAACTACTTCTTTAGTTTTATCACATGACTTTTATTTTAAGTCTTAAATTTCCTGGCACACCCATTGAAACAGTTTTGCTGCTACTAATACATCTCGTATCCAACTAGTGAAATAATGACATGTTATGCTGCCATCAATGGTTGCTTCTACTTAGTAGTGACTGAAATGCTGTATCTTCTCAGGTATCAAATTGTTAAATTACAACACAAATGGGAGATATTTTGATTTAATGTACTTTTTCCAGCTCTCTCAGCAGTAACAGCTCTTCTCATTGAGCTTTAAAAGCACCATAAAACCCATATTTTGACAATTTGTGTTTGTCAAATGAAAACATGTCAGCACTGGGGAATAACAAAGCAACACAAAAATGAGAAGCCATGGAAAAGTGGACCAAAAGAAGCTGAGAAGTTTAGAGTTATATTTTTACACACACACAAACAAAGTTGTGTGGTTTCCCTGCAGGAATTTGTTGAAACTAAACAATTTTATTAGACTCTGTTTATTTAGAGAGACATTTTGAGGAAAACAATTGTAGCCAGAAAAAAAGAGCTGACCACACTCAAGTCAGAAATGGAAGTTCCCTCTAATTTTGATGCCAAAAGAATATTACTTAGTGGCTTTAGAAATGCCTTCCTGTAGTTTGAGAAAACCTGGGGTAGAGTTAAGGTGGAGTAGCCTGATAATGTGTGAGCTTATGCTCAATCTCACACCTCCTGCAGTGGTTATTTGCCTTAAAAGCAAACAAACAAAACAAACAAAAACTTATAAAAGCACAAGAGCTTGATTTCAACAGGTCAAAATAAAAAATTATAAAAAATAAGTTAATGCATAATAAAAGGAGATACTAACTTATTCACATGGAAATAGCTATTCAGGTTAAAAAAGATCATTTATTTAAATGTCTAAAAAAAGTGTGATTGCTTGGGTTATTACTAAACTATACTGTTTTACAGTACTCACTTTGCTCAATTATTTGCATTTCTTCAGACCCTTGATTTGTTTCTTTCAGAAAAACTGAATTATTTATTTCTTTTAAAAAAAACACAACAGTATTTCTGAAGTCTTTGTGGCTCAATGGGAGTTCATTGGGATATATTTGCAATTCCTGGAGCAAAAAACTGATATTTTATCTTTAGAAGGAGTTACATTTTTTGACCTTGCTGAATTTCTCAAAGATCAGCATGAAGAGTTTTGATTAAATGCTTGCTTCAGCGTTTTAAAGGCTTCTTGTGGCCCTGTTGCCTAAGGAGGTCGTACATTACGATTGCTCTGTAAACATCAGATTGTACAGAATTGGCTCTGCATACCATGCCGGGCACACAAAGAAGAAGTCAAGTGGCTTATCTCTGGCTTATCAACTAGTTTATTTTTCATGCCCCAAAAAAAGGCTATTTTTTCCAAGAGCAGCTGCTACTTTGTCAATAATTTAATGGATTCTCTTAAGTAAAGCTGTCGATTTGCAAACAATATTAAAATGAGATTTTCATTTTACCATGGGAGTTCACATTTTAAAATGCGTTTTTATCCCTGAAAGTCCAGTGGAGGATACTGGGAAATGGAAACACCTTCTGATTTGAAGGCACAGATCCAAAAGAGAATAGATACAGTTAAATAATTACACATCAGGGGAAGTGTGAGATCTCGTCAGCTGTGAACGGTGTTCAGGGAGCATCCTGCTCATTAAGGTGTAGGAAAACTTTTAGTGGACTTGTAAAGAAATGTATTTGGCTATTTCAGACAGGCACTAGACATAATAGCAGCTATCAGCAAATTTTGGAAATGTAGGATGCATATTGAGCAGTGTGTGTGTACAACATTATCCTAACATTTGTCATGACAAATGAGATTTTGTAGATGAAGATTTTTAGCACAATATCATTCATATTATTGCATCTGATAAATTACTTTGATGAAACGTTAGCCATGATACTGACTCTCAGTTTTTGAAATTCAAATTCAGATTCAAATCCCCAGATCCTAGCATGATAAGCAAATATTAGGTTAGAATCAAAAACAGCAAGTTTATCGTGCAATAAACCAAAGGAAGAACCCAGATTACCTGAATATGAAATCTTAGGTGCAACTTGTGATACCTCCAATGCTAGCACAAAGTCAGGTCTTTATTAAGCACCAAACCCTAGCCAGAACCCTCATCTAAATGTGACGTCCACCACCCAGCTCTATGGCGTTGTTGCCAAAATCCTTCCCTTATTAATTAAATGTGGGATACGTTGCCTCTGGTTTGGGAAGGGCTGTGTTGCTTAAACAGTGTTCCTTGTGCATTTGGTTTTTTCTGCTGCAGCACTTCTCACAGGGAACACAGTCCAATGTCCCACAACAAAAATGTTTATTTCTTGACTCTACAGCTCATATCTGATGGTTTTGCGGCTTTGAACCACTCCTGGCATCTGATCCTATCTAACGTTCTACTGCAACACTGCAGCTGTAAACCCAGGCTAGAATAGGTTCAGTCCTTGTAACTTGAGGTCAGTTTCAGATATTTAATCTAGATATGAAAGTGCAAAGAAATCTATTTGCTCTCCCTTGGGTAAGAACTCCCCTTGTTCCTCAATTTTGGCTACAAGTGTGCTTGCATATGGCAGACTGCTCTGTTTTCCATGAGGCATCCAGTAGCGTTATTTAACAAGGTGTAGCTGTGCTGCATCCACAGTGCAAAACATTGAAGTCAGTGGCCACAGCATTCATACATTAGAAATATCATAGAATCACAAAATCATAGAATGGTATGGTTTGGTTTGGAAGGGACCTTAAAGATCATCCAGTTTCACCCCCCTGCCATGGGCAGGGACACCTCCCACTAGATCAGGTTGCTCAGAGCCCCATCCAGCCTGGCCTTGAACACTTCCAGGGAGGGGGCATCTACAGTTTCTCTGGGCAACCTGTGCCAGTGTTTCACCACCCTCACAAGAAAGAATTTCTGCCCAGTATCTAATCTATATCTACACTCTTTCAGTTTGAAACTATTCCCCGTAGTCCTATCACTACAGGCCCTTGTAAAAAGTCCCTCCCCCGCTTTCCTGTAGGCTCGTTCAGGTACCAGAAAGCTGCTATGCCACACGAGGATGGGATACATCCAAATTGTGGCCCCCTCCACATTGCAAAGCAACCAGGTCCCACCCAGAGCACATGCATGAGTTACACTGAAGTGACTGACATGAGAGGGCTGTGATTTATTCAGATTTGGTTCTCAGCAGGTATGAGAAAATGCAAATTAATAGTATGATGGAAAGAGATCAAGACCAAGCTGACCCAATCCTATTTTGTTTCCTTTCTCAATACACACTCCTCTCTCATTTGTGTTCTGAGATGCCACTGCTCTTTGGAGCTAGGCCAGCCTCAGGAGTGATGTCTAAGGAGAAGCCATGGACACTGTATTGTGGTGAAAGTTTGCAACTTCAAGAAGTAAATTAAGTAGGCTTTAGACATCACTGAGTAGGTGAAAAGAAAAAGAAAAAAAAAAAAAAGGGGGGGGGGCGGAAAGGTGAATTTCCCTCCTTAAAAGCTAAGGACAAGTGAAGAGGAAGGCTCTGTAGGACCAGGTGGAAGCATGGCAGTGAGATCTGTGTTCCCAACCTGAGGCTGTCAAAGTTTGTCCCACCAGAGCTGCAGTGGATCACACACATATCAACAGGAATTTGTTTAAGCCCTTTCCCAGAGCTCTTCATGTTTATCAAAAGCAGTTTCTCCTGCACCTTTTAAGTTCTCTGTATTGCTCCCCTTGTTCTCTTGGCTGCTCACTCTGCAACAGGCTCCAAGAAGAGATCTTCAGAGAAACCTACTTTACTTGCCCTTGAGTTGAGTTTCCTAGACACAGACCATTGCGAGTACACTTTTTTTTTCCCCCCTCCTTTTTTTCTCTTTGGATTTTTCATTTGGGCTAGAGGAAAAACTGCACCAGGGCCAGTTTAGCTCCTGCATTCATTGTAATGGTGTGTATGCTTGGAGTTGTATTGCCCCTGACCGAGTCGGTTGTTTTCAGCAATTCCGTGAGTTGCTTCACATGTGGGAAACAGCAGCACAGGAGGAGACTTATCAGTTACCCGAGAAAGCCAAATTGGTTGCCACACTTCACCCTCTCTCACACTGCAGATGCTAATAATATTTAGGTAGCATGAAGAGTAGAAATAGTCCACAGCAATCTTACAGCATTAGCTTTTTAGGACTTGGAGATTCAGAAGCACTTACAAGTAGATTTGCCCTCCTAAGCCGGTGAGCATTCTGGGTCTCTGGCCAAAATGTAAACTAGCAGTATGGCAATGCTTGCAAGAGCATTTTATTCTTCGCACTGCCCATGGTGTTGCCATGGGTATCATGCAGATTAGCTTATGCAGGATCTGGGAAGGCAGAGAACAAGGGAAGAAAAACAGGATTAAAAAAGGAAAAACGCAAAGGGGTCTTACGATTTTGAGAAAAATCTTTTAAAGTCTTTATCTGTAACAGGATTTTTTTTCCTTAATCCAAATTCTGCTAGCCTGGGGTTTGGTTACATTATTTATTTATTTGTTTATTTTCAGTCTCACACCTACAACATGTGAAGATTCCTTCTCTGTGATTTTAAGTGGCTTGGGTATTTTCAAACAATTTACTTCCCCAAAGGGCTCAGACTGGAACTTGGTCCCTCCTCCACCTACTTGAAGACTTCAGGTCTTGATTGTGAACCAAAATATTTTGAAACAAAGCTAAGGAAAGGCTTTCTTTTTAAAGGAAGGAGTTATACCCTCACGTGAGAACAGTCTAATTGATAAGACACTGATATGTATGGCAACAGTTAAATACTCACAGCAGCCTTTGGCAGCCAGCTAGACCTTCTGTAGTTGACAATTTAGATAAGGCATTTCCTCCTTGCTAACTAAAGCCCATACACACTCACTCCCTCCCTTCCAAAAACTCTTGGACATGTTGTCACTGGTCATTAGCCACTTGGCCTCCTTTGCAAGGGGAAAAGTCAAGGATGAAAGCTGTGTAAGAGCATGGTTTTCCATTTGATTTCATCCATTACAAGAGAGGACACCCTTGTCCGTATTGACGTCTAAGGCAAACAGTTGGCAACTTGGTTGGTACTTTTAAATTAGGTAAGCCTGTTATCATATCTTGATTCATCTTAACAGAACTTCTGGGGCAGTCAGATGAAGAAGACCCATATGGCAAAGCTTTCATTGACCAATCTTCAGAGCATGGAGAAAACCATGACCCACCTGCTCCCGGCCCAGCCATCAGACCACCAGCGCAGAGCTGCTCCCGCAGGTGAGCCATTCAGGAAAGGGCACACGGGCAACTTGTGTGTCTATCAAATGTGTCTCGTAAGGCCAAGGAAAACTCTGTATTTCCATTACAGAACACAGAAGGGAGGGGGGAACAATTAACTAAAGTACTCTTGAAATGTACGTTTGATATTCTGAACTTTCCTGACAACCTCAGTTGTCATCTGCATCATGACTGTCAATGAAACATTAAGACGCTAAGCAGGATCTAAGAAAAGCTTGCAACCCAGAAGGACATGGCAGGGACGCCAAGCAATCTCCAGATAGACACTTTGCGAGCATTTAACGTGCACTAGCACAACTGTTTTCAAATTAAGCTATTTGGGCAAATGCAGCCTTTCCTGATGAATGTGCAGAAGAGAGAAATACAGCAGTGGAAATTAACAGTTACAGGCGGTAAATGGAACTTTTACAAACCTAACATGATCTCTATAGATTCCTGTAAGCTTATCACTAACCTGTGATCAAAATCCCTGGAATGATCTTTTGCGATAGCCTTTCTTCCAAAGTTGATTAAAACCTGGAACTTACCTGTAATGAGAGAAACAACAGGTCTGATGACTGGGTTTGTTTTTCAATGCTTTTGTTTCTAGTGAATCAGCACACCACCTTGCAACAGATGGGAAGACAGAATGAAACAGCTCTTCTGCAAAGATTAAAAAAGCATTTATTTATTTTCTTTTTCTTCATTCATTCTTGATAGAAAAGATTCAATTATTTGTTCCAAGTGGTTATATAAATGCACTTATTTTTCTTTTATATGCCTACTGTATGTAGAAACATTTGTAGTAAATCTAGTGTGAGTACAATGTTGAACTTCCTCATTGACAAATCATCCCAACAATTTGTATATAGATGTCCTGAACATTCTGTGTGAGCAAGAAGGACGTTTCTTTCTTCTTCTCAAAAGCTGTATATGACCTGCTTCTCTGTATTTCCTCACATTAAGAGACTGAGCTTTTGCAGTATTACATACAATATCCATTATACCAGCTGCACACCAATACTGAAATATTTATTTTATATATAGCCTACAACTTTTAGGATACAGAACACTGTCTAAAGCTTTCAGAGATATCTCATGGAATTGGACACGAGGCCTGCTTTTCAAAATACAGTGCATAATTATTCTGTCTTAACTTTTGGTGTGGAGACAGCACCATATTGCTATGGGCAAATGATAAAGACAGTAAGACCACGCTAGCGACTGTATTGATTACAGAGAACTTTCCAAGTGCTCCAACAAAGGAGCTCTTTTAACAGAGCACTAGAGCGGAGACTAATCCCAACATGCCTCTGATGCCAGGGTATAAACATGCTATCCTCCTGTCAGCTCACCTTTTCCCTTTTGGAGGTTGCTATGACTCACAGGTCTCTGGCAGTCCCACATCTGCCTTCTTCAGGTATCTTGGGAGAGAGATTGCAGAGCTCAATTTTACTTCTACTCCTGCTCTCCCTGGCTTGACCATGCTCTCCTGCACCTGCCAACATGGGTCACCAGAAGTTGCTGAGCCTCACAAGTGAGTCCTTGCAATTGCCAGAGCTGCATAAACTGCTGGGATTTCCCCAGGCTTTTGTTTGCCTCTTGCCAGGTTGGCGAGTATAAAGCAAGCTCCCCACCCACACAACCAGCTCTGCCACCTGCTGACACCCAGGGCTTGCAGCTGACCTCCCCCAGGAGAGCACAGAGTTTTTGGTTGCCTCTTGCAGAGCTGTGAAAGAAAACTTCTCACAGCTCCCCTGGCTGGCCACAGCCGCCTGAAGCCTGTCATCATTAATTTGACTTTTAAAGGCACTCCCTGTGACAACGCCAACTGGCTGGGGAGGTCACCTGCTGAGGCACAGGTGACTCCAACAACCTCTTCTCTGTGCTTAGAAAAAACACACAGACAGTTTACAAGCACATAACTGTAGCTTGTGTTTTGCCTCCAGTTCCACGGAGTTTGTTTTCTATAGTACATTGGCTGCCAAGTCTACATCAGACTTCTTCATCTGAAGACATTTGTATAAAGGAAGGAAAGTTTTGAGTGTTAGGAGCCTACATAAACAGGAACGTTCTCAGTTTGCAGTCATTGCAATGTGTCATCTCTCTGACTAAGACTGGAGCATTGGGCATTGGAGCATTAATGGCATGAAATTTAGTAAGTCCAAATGCCAGATTCTGCATCTAGAACAGAGTAACGTCAGGCACAAGTATAAATGAAGAGAGGAGTGGCTGGAGAGCAGCCCTACAGAAAGGGATCTGGGGGTACTGGCTGGCAGCAGGCTGATTAGGAGCCAGCAGTGTGCCCTGGCAGCCATGAGGGCAAACCACATTTTGGGATGCATCAAACACAGCACAACCAGCTGGTCAAAAGAGATGATTCTCCCACTGTATTCACTGATGGTGCAGCCTCTCCTTGAGTTCTGTGTGCAGTTCTGGGCCCCACAGTTTAAGAAGGATGTGAAGGTCCTTGATTGTGTCCAGAGGAGGGCAACAAGCTGGTGAAAGGGCTGGAAAGCATGTCCTGTGAGGAGTGGCTAAGGACTTTGAGTTCATCTAAGTTTGGACAAGAGGAGGCTGTGGGATGAACGCATTGCTCTCCACAGATTCCTGAGGAGGGGAAGTGGAGAGAGAGATGCTGAGCTCTTCTCCCCAGTAACCAGTGATAGGATGCATGGGAATGGCTCAAGGAGACACCAGGGGAGGTTTAGACTGGACAGTAGGAAGCATTTCTTTACCAAGGAGGTGGTCAAACACTGGAACAGACTTCCTATAGAGGTGGTTGATGCCCCAAGTGTGTCACTGTTTAAGAGACATTTGGACAATGCCCTTAATAACATGCTTTAACTTTTGGTCAGCCCTGAGGTGGTCAGGCAGTTGGACTAGATGATCATTGTAGGATGCTGTAGAACTGCGATGCTATTTCTATTCTATTCTATTCTATTCTATTCTATTCTATTCTATTCTATTCTATTCTATTCTATTCTATTCTATTCTATTCTAGTTTTATTCTATTCTATACCAGAGATTTGGCTGCCTAATCTGAGATATTGGCAGAGGACATAGTTTATAATGGGTAGGTGGTTACACGGCACTTGGGGAAATTTCTTTAAATTGATCCAACATGTGAACCCAAAATTAAATTATATTTGCTTTCTGCTGCCTCAGTGAATTCACTCAAAAAATGGCAACACCACCTTACTAAAATGCAGTGAATTTTATGAAATTGCAGTTCTATAGTGCTTGCAGCTGAGTGCACAGCAACTTCATTATTCTAACCAATTTACCACATCACAAATTCGTATCTGACATTTCCACTGTCCACTTCTTCCCAGTCTCCAACCACTACCTGCAGTTTCAAAATCAATAATCAGGACACATTCTGCCTCCTGTAAAGGCCCTTCGTTGTTTGTTAGCTTGGTCATTTTTTGTTTCATTATTGACTTTCTCCACTTCTTATGCTGTTAACGCTAGTCTTCAATGTTTATGTATTCTGCTCACCAGTGAGATAAATGGAAATCCTGAATTGTTTCCTATTTACTTCTGAAGTCTTTCCCCTCAAGAAAAACAAAAGAAGAAAATTCTGCTTTTGTAATAGATTTACTGCTATTCTTCTCTGTTCCCTAACCCCATGAACAAGACAGCCTCCTGTCTTGGCCAAATCACTTCAGCCGTGCTTTGTAGGTATTACCATAGGCAACTTGTTGATTTACCTACTCAGCATCATTTAAATCCATGAGATACTGTCTCTGAGGACTTGATTTGTGGTCTGTGGAGCAAGATTAGTCTGTAGCTTTTGTTTGCTTCATTCTTCTGCATGTTGGCATATTGTGACTTCCTACAGCAAATACAGTCCTTCTGCTGATGTGACAGGTATTAGTGCAGATCTGGACTCATGAGTGTTGCTCCAAGCTTAAAGTGAGGAAACGTACTGACTCCCTTTGTGACCTTATGGATGTTTGCCAGTGTCGATGGTTAGTTTCTGCTGCTATCCATCACAAGTCCCCACTGGGCCACAGACCTGAGCTGAACCAACCTGGAAGTTGGATCTACCTTAACAGTCGAATCTGCTTTGAGAAGAGGGTTGGGCCAGCTGACCTCCAGAGCACACTTCCAACCTAAAATCAATCCATTCATTGCAAGTCGAGCCTCAGTGTTCAGTGTCATTATTAGTCTTGCAGTAAAAACCCCACAACCTTGTCTGTACATGTAAATTGCAGGTCACACAAAGCCAGCAGCACTGCTCAATGTGCACTTGTCCTGTACGAATCCAAGTGTACATGACCGTACCCCCAAGCTCTTTTGGCTTTGGGGTAGCAGTGGTTCCCATAATCTTTGTGAGACACCATGGTGGGACTTCACAGGTGTTCAGCAAGAGTACTTCATGGCTTCTCTTTCATCTTTCCCAGAGTCTTTTGTTGTCCGCCTTGGCTTTACATCTTTGTACCAGCTCATCACACCAAACCCATGAAATCAATTGACTACATTACTGCATTTCCAACACTGCCACCCCTGTCAGACCCAGATACTCTCTTGAATCTGTATCTCACCCAAGTTTCTGGAGGCTCATCTCCAGCACATACCTGGACTTCTTTCCCATAATTCAGCTTTGATGGAACCTTTGTTTTGGGACAGCTGAGGTGTATCTCGTGATTTACACTTAGCCAGAAGCCCTGGGCAAGGGCCCTGTGAAGACTAGCAGAAGATGTTTCTGTTTAACTTACTTAATAAACCTTGTTACTGATGCCCTTCAGGGAGTCTAACATCTGCATATGTGTAACAGAAGCCCAGTTTTCAGGCTGCATGATTAACCAATCACTTCAATTAACTCTTCACATCATCATCTACTTTGCTGCTTTGGCTAACAAGGAAAGATGTAGCCTAGGATAGAGACAGGGATAGAAAAGGGACAGAAAAGGCTGAAACCAAAATGAGAATTCATAGAATAGTCTCAAGAGTTAATTTCTTTGAGAACTTATTCTAGGCAAAATCCGGTTTCTCTTCTTGCCTTAACAGCCAGAAAGCAGAGAACTTAGTTTGAGACTGAAGTATGTTTTACAGACAGAGAAAACCAGATTTACTCTGTGGCATTTTATGAAAGTAGCAATAGTGTTTCTGTCAGGGAGGAACTGTAGTCAACTTTCTGAACCATGCACACACAGAGAGAGTAAGTTGTGAGCAATACAATTTTCAGGACAATGCTCCAAACAGGGGCATTGTATTTGCTGCATGGTTCCTTTCACTCTACCATAAGCAGTACAGTTAAATACCACCAATGATGCAAAGTCCAGGGAATAATTTTACAAGACAAAGCTCTCATCTCTGGCTTATATTTGCCATTGGCCATTGACATTCTGTTCCTTCAGTGTCAGATATGATATAGCCTAGCAATTCTTGTCCCCTCTGTCATTATTCTTGTTATCTATTTATGCTTACATTTTAATCAGCATAACCATTTTGCTGCCTGTAAAAAGGAAAATATTTTCAGAAGGTAAGGAGCCTGTTGTTCAGAGGAGCAAGGTAATGTACTGATCCTCTCGTCAGTGCATTAAAGGAACTGATTGACTCCCTGTGGGACAGATTATTTCTGAATGAGTCAACTAGTGAGGGTCTGCCACCATGCCAGAGTCTGGCACATAAGAGCACAGAGCTATGGCTGTGCTCACAACTCTGCCATTAGGATTGGTAACTGCAGGTGGGTTTCCTCCCCATCAGGGTGTCATTCTCTTTCCTTACCATAATGCAAGTGGATTTGAATAGTTTGCATTTGTTGGTAGTGTCAGGATACGTGTGAAGCTGGGTTGGGGTTTTATTTAGCTTATTATCCATCTACCTCGTCCTCATCCCCCAAACCAGAACTACTCCTATTTTAATACAAGTGATTAGGATAGAAGGCAAAAAAAAATACATAATCACAATGATTTTCATCATAAAACTCTCCTGTTGCTTATGTACTTAAAAATCTGCTGCTCTAGAAGGTTTTTATTTAAGCTCAGAAGCATGTTTGTATATTCTGAATCTGTAGCATCACTGATCAAACCTCAGGAAATGTTAGGGAAAACTGCATGACAGTCTTTCATGTCTGTGTATGTTGGTGATTAAAGCAGTGTAAAGAGAGAGAGAATTAGAGTTATCCCACTGCTTCCCCTCTTGTGTGTCATATTAAAAAAAAACAAAACATTAAACAGATTTCTTACTCTTACTTCATTGTTTTTTGCAATTAAACAAAATAAGCATTTGTCACAGTTATGGCACTTCTGTTTGTTCATCCAGCATTGATTATCTTTTTCAAAAGTTCTCTTTAACCAAACCTGGTCTTGAAATAACAGGAATATAGGCTGAGAAATACAACGTGCTACGGGTCCACACGTAATCCTTCAACCTGCTCTATCTGTCCTAGCAGTTTTGAGTCCCAAAGTAACTCTGCTAAGAGGCATGCTGCAGGGATGTGGCAATCCAGTGTAGGAAATTCATCATGGAGATGGAATCCTGTAGCTCAGCAGCACTAATCCTGGCCACTTGCTGCAGCTTCCCTTCCCATGCTTTGCTGCTGCTCAGCCCCAGTGAAGACAACAGGGGTTTCCTGTGCATCGAGAACACAACAGCAGTCAAATATACATGGCTCTGTGTGAAGTTCCACTCTCAATTTCTACATCTGTAAAACTGAGATAATGCATGACCAACTTCAAAGGGGTATTGGGCAAATTAATTAGTCAACATGCATACAGCACCTCAAAAATACAAAATTAACTCTTATTAGCCCATAGGCACTCTAGATGCATCAAGGTGCACTCCTTGGCCTCTTGATTCCAGACAAAGGTCCTCTTGATTAAATTAGATTGCTAACGTATTACTGCATTAGCTCACTTGAAGAAAGAGAAGTTTGAAAAAGCAATTTGGCTTTGTCACATGAGCAGCATGTGTACTTAATGGAAATTTTTCCAGCATTCACAAAACAAAGAAAAATCAATAAAATGTCTGCCAACTGTTCCACTGAAAACATTTTATAATCTATAGCACCGAGAATCCCGAGCCAAGATAAACCGGCGTTGCTGACAGAAAATACTGACAATTATTTTACATTGATTCAACTTGGCCCAGCCCAGACTGACCTTGTTTATTCATCTCTGTCTCTTAATTCATATTAACTTGGCATCAAAATGGGACATGTGGCATGTGGGCTGAAGACCCATTTCTGTATCTTAGACTCAGATAAATGTAGCGCACTGAGTACTTCCAGTGCCTTGAGCTCTTAGGTAGATTTATATGCATTAGACAGAACTGGTTAAGTTCCTTTTATCCCCGCTGGGCTTTTCATGTCTGTTGACTGTAAAACTAGAAGCTTGGTAGAAGTAACATCTTCTT
Organism: Hemiprocne comata; assembly: GCA_020745705.1. NCBI lineage: Eukaryota > Metazoa > Chordata > Aves > Apodiformes > Apodidae > Hemiprocne > Hemiprocne comata. The sequence continues at coordinate 66,334,449 of CM036588.1, read as the reverse complement.
CTAAGCCTTTGGATATACATTAAATCCTCCCAGTACTGGTCAATTTTAAATACATGTCCAAAGAGGATGGAGGGTTTTAAGCTCTTTTAAAACAAAAAATAGAAGGGTTATGGCAATTTGGCAGCCAAAAAAGCAATTTGTGGATCTCGGCAGAATCCGAGGCTGTATGTAAGAAAGCTGATCAAGACACTACAGAGGAGATAATGGGTCTGAAGAGCAGAAGAATCCCTCCGTTTTTGCAACCAGCATAATCTGGTCTCCAATGAAGTTTCTTAGTTTCTTTTGCTAAACCAATAAAGCTTAGCATGATGGGAGAGTTGCATTACTGCAGCTTAAAAATGTCTCAGGAAAGCTGATGAGGAGGGTTGCTTTTAGTTGCTTCACAGATGCCCAGCTGCTTGCATAGCTATTGCCTGACTGGTAGTGTGAAGACAAAGGCAAAGGGAAAATCTGAGCTTTTTCTTTAGTTGTTTACATTCTCATCAGTAATAAAGGTCTTTTTATGCCTGGAATGCATTATTTGTATTATGGAAGCTGAGCAAGATTTTGCACTGTGGCAGTTAACAAGTTGGGTGCCACACAAAAGCATTGACATTCTCATTCTCACAACTACACTGCTGTCATATCTGAAAGCCACCCTTGAGTAAAACACTACTTGAGTCAAACATCAAGTCCACAGAGGGGGAGGATCTACCCAAATTAGGAGAATTGTCCCAGTTGGCCTGGTTTGAGAGATTTATTTTATTTCCTGTGTTGAACTGGTTGTTGCCAAAGGCAGCACCCCCTTGGACTTTGCCAGGCACTTGGTAGTTTGTGGACAGCAGGATGAGCAGCAAGTCGGCAAGCCGAGATAGCAAGATAACCTCCAAATTTCCAGTTCCACTGCCTTTGGAATGGATTGCCTTTCCAAACACCTACATAAACATAGATTAATGATGAGTGAAGAAACTGAGAGTAGCAAAACTGAAAAATAAAAAGAAAAACCCTCCATCCGCATTTTTTGTAACACGGAGCTGATGTTTTCCTCCCTGCAGCTCCTTCATTACTTGGCTTTCAGTGACAGGGGTGGTGTGGGGAGAGGTTTTAGCTGCAAAAACCCGCCTTTTGGGTCTGAGAGCGTCCTCTCCCAGCATCTGCCTGACAGCCTCTGTGCAGGGCTGCAGCAGTGCCAGGCACCTGCTGCATCTATTGCCCATCCCCAGCTTGTCTTGCTTAACAAAACCTTAACTGCTCAAAAAAACACCAGCTTTACAGCACATCTTTGAATGACAGGATGGTGCTTGAGTGACTGCATGGCCAAATGAGCAATCTTAGTGATGCTCAGTCAACAAATGTACTGGCATCTGATAAAAAAGAGCTACAGTTTGTAGCCAGAGAATTACACAGGCTGCTGTGTACTTGAAAAGACAGAAAACAAACAAAACAGCTTTGCTCTGCAATGCAGTGTCTCCCGAACTCTTTAGTCCTTGCTCCTTCCTCTCCTATAATTTCTGCTTTGTTTCCAAAGACTCCCCAGCCACAGACAGTCAGAGGACATGGAGCATAAGCCTGGAGCTGATGGCTGTGCTGCCTCCCCGACAGGGAAGCCCTTTTCCACCGACCAGGCAGGTAAGTGAAGGGTTTTTTTTCAAATACATACAAATGGATGGAGCTAGAAATAATGGTGATGGCTGTCTTGAAAAAGAACTTGGATCTAGGAAGAAAAATAAGGCAGCGGTATTGCAGTGTGCACTTGGTTTGTGTGTACCTGGCAAGGAGAGGCATGAGGACTTGGCTACCAGCTCTTGCAACGTAGAATTAATCAACTGATCATATAAATCTCCTTATCTTACAGCTCTATTCATGATTTAAGAAAGACAGGCAAAGTGTTTATGAGTTTTGGTCATGGTTGCTCTGTTGCTCGGTGTGCAGTGGCCAGCAGCCAAGTCTCTCCAGTTACGTGGGTTGTGAAGCAGCGTTTCACACTACTTCTGCAGGGGGTTCTGGAGTAATTGGCTGTGGCTGGCTTGCTTCAGCAGTGTTTGGTATCTACATCATAGAGAGTCAAAGTAGTCCAACAGTATAATAGAGGAGTAGTCCAGCATGAGAAAGTCATGGTTGGAGTCATGCTGTAAAGTCAGCCAGGCCGGGATGTGTAAGAGTATTTGCACAAGGGGTGAGATGAGGATTTTTATCTTCTGCCTTGTCCAGGTGTCCCATCATTATACTGACAGTTATGTAGGAACTTAGCCAGTCTCCAGGCACACTGACACAGAAAGTCAAGGCATAACAGTGATTCCTATTCCACAACTGAAACAGATGATAGTTTCAAACAAGCCAGCTATGGGTGCACTTCCACATTACAGGGAAGGTGAACTAGCAGCTTGCCACCATCAAAACAGGAAGATCCTCCTTACCCCTGTCGTGGACCGATATTAAAGGCTATCGGATGTCAGGATGCTTCCATGACTTCGCCCCCCCGCTCCTTCTCAGCAGGGAGCAGAGAGGTTTGTAAATGGGGCTGTACCTTAGAGGGTGGAGTGGAATGCCCCCCCAAAAAAACACTCACAAAGACCAATATTTCACTTACACACTAAGGTTTATTAAGGGTTAACACAGAATGAGGGACCAAGGTTCAGGTTCCCCACACCCCTTACCACCTTCGTCCACCCATGTTCATGGGATCACACATGGGGCCACACAGCACCCAACCAAAAAAAATTATTTTCTTTCCTGTGGGCTTTTGTCCATCCCCTGAACCAAATTGCCTTGCCTGGGGATGAGAGGACAGCAGAGACAGCATGCAGTGAGGGGCAGAAGCACATTGCCTGCAGCAGGACTTCTTTCTGATGTTGGCAGCTGTTAATTTGGCTCAAGCTGTAACATGAAGCCTCATCCTTAAACACCTCCAGCAGCAACCCAACAGTACACGGGCTGCAAAACCCTCCCAAGACACAAGACAAGCTCTCAGGCAGGCAGCCTGTACCACGTTCCACCACCTACAGCTGCCTGGTACAGGTAGAGGGGTGTGCTGCAGCCACAGCTCTGTCACAACACATGCATCCCACTCCTGGAACAGCTCCCTGCTGAGCTGGGATGATGTGGTAACCCCAATCCATCACTGGCCTTGCATCTCCATACTATCCTATCCACAAAAATCACAGCTGCTATAACTTGGTGTAGTGTTTGAGGGAATATACTTATCCTACATGTATAAACTTGTATAAGCAATCTATTAAATATTTTAATTCACCCATTGAATAACAGGATATAAAATAGCTGTGTCCTATCAAAAAAGTGAAAGAGTTACCTAATACCATACCCTTATTTGTTTGGGTTTTTCAGTGAGTCACATGGAATGTAAATAATATTGTGCCTTTTTTTTTTTTTTAAGGAAATTTGAGAGCAGTTCCTTCAGAGCAGGTAATGCATTTCTGGTTTATTTTTTTTATTTCTGCTTATTATTATTTACTCCATTATTTTGTAGCTTCCTGAAACTCCCCGAGCCTGTCCCTGCAAGCTGTCTGCCTTCAGGGCTTTCACTTGAAATAGGTAGAAATGCTCCTATACCACACTGCTAGGATGGGGCTCCATCTGCATCTTGGAATCAAGCACAGCGAATGAAAGTTCAAAATTACTATGCCTGTTGGATAGGACCTAAGAAAGAACTTATTGTCTTCCATACATGTTCATCTTAAACAAACTAGCTGGCACGCTTATTGGTGCTTTCGAGAGAGACTACAGTAAAGAGGAGTGAAATACTACCCTATAGTTTCATGACCACGTTAAGCTGATTTGACTGCAAAGTCCTGCCAAAAAAGGTGGACCATCCCTTTCCCCCCCCCCCCCTTCCAGTTCCCCCCCTTGCCAGCCTCCAGTCCTATGTCCTCCTCCCTCTCCCGTGCTGGCTCGGGCACTTCTTCTCTTCCAGCCCATGAGAGCCCCACTGGGGCAGGAGAGAAAGAGACCTCCACGTGAGCAGGGAGACCCTACCTTGTCCTTTAAATCCTTCAGCTACCCCGATCTTCCACAGGTGTTTGGGTGGCAGTGGGGGTGTGTATAGAGCACTTACGAAGGGCAATCCAGTCTCAAGAGCTGGTGAGTCAGCAGCATGCAGCACCAATGCACTCCTTCAGTTCTACTTTAAAGGAAAAAAAAAAATAATATAAAATAAAAGCTGTCTCACAACAGCATGGATCAAGGCACAAGAGTGCCTGTATTCTAGTCTTCCCCCCAATTACAGTTCTTGTTGAAACTTTTATTTTTGAGGCTGAAGTATTCAATGTTTGGCCTCAGTGCAAACAGATCATTAAGGTAAAAAAAAAAAAAAAAAAAAAAAAAAGGAAATGCTTCAACCTCCCAGCAGAGCAGGATGGCACTTATTTATTTATTTCATTACAAAACCAGCCCATGCCAAGTACAATCGTGCTCTAAGAGCTGTTCTACCAGTCCTGAAGCACCGGAGAACAACACGCGCCAGCCCCACCTCTGCAGCCTCCCCTGGGCCCCTGCACATTTTCACTGGGTGGAGGATGGGAAAAGGCTGGGAAGCAGGTGACAAAGTTCGCCGCGCCGGGGTTGGGCTGGTGGGAATCCTGTACTCAAAAAAAGATGTCCCCAGTGGCCTTTTGATGGCTTCAGTAGCCTCAGGATACGGAGTGAAGTAAAATGTATCAGCGCTGACAGTCGCGAGATGCTAGTGGGATTCCTGGGGTTGCAGCTGGTTATCCAGGTGGGTTATCCAGCTCCTTCCCTGAGTTGCGTGGAGGATGCTTCTTGCCCCCACGTAAGTGGCTGAGTTAATAAACTGAGAAGTTCATTTGAAAGCTCTGGACTATCACAACAAAATCCACAACCACAAACTCCCTGTAGTGGGAGCGACACAAAGAACAAAACTTTACTGTCACATCACTAAGAACTTAGAAAAGGGAGTGGTTCCAAAAAAATACTGCGACTGAGCAGTTATCATTGCTAAAAGCTGGTGGGTGCAAATGTGACCTCTGTGAACCCAGTGGAGGTGCCCTGATTTCACCACATACCACAGAGCTGCTTGTGCACTAGAAAATGGGGCACCTCCATCTTTGCTGAGCTGCTCTGCTTCTCGCAGGACCAAGGGAAGGGAGATGTGGAGCTGTTGGAGGCAGCAGCTCTGACAAGTGCTGGGGCTGCAGAAGGAAACCAACTTGCTGGGTAAAAGAGAACCTGTTGTGCCCACCAGGTTTTTGAGAGTAGAAAAGCCATCCATGTGACATCAGCTTTGCAACTCTGGGAATGTGTTTCCAACACCGTTCTGTTCTGACTTTTAATGGCACATGGGAATTTGGAATTCTTGCAGCAACTGAGTACCAACACAGGAACCAGCACCCAGCAAATCAGAGCAGCTCCTTCTTAGCTGGACTGACCTCTGGCTTTAGTTCAACCATTCTAAATCCAACCCAAACCGACCATCAGCAGCAGCTCTGCATCTGGACACCAGCACCAGCCCTGCTGCATCAGTGCCAGCGTTTGATGGACAGCCCATCCCTGATGTCCCACTTTCACCCTCTTGCTCCCCCAGGCTGGCGTCCCTCCGTCACCACTTCCCGCACATTGCTTCAGAGGGAGCCCTCACAATACCGGGCCTGGTGCCATACAAGGGGAGCACACCCAAAACCCAGCCCTTCTTGCACAGTCAATTCTGCAGGAAGATCTCTGCAGCTGCGAGCCAGATGATTTGCTCTGTTGCCCTTTGCTAGTTCATTGGTGAAAGGCTGGAGCCAGAAGTGACCCGTCCCCCAAGCAAATGACCCTGGAGGTCTCGGTGGGGACGTCTCTGACATAGACCCTATATTTTGTAGATGCATCATCTCGCTCATCTTCCTCGCTTGCTGCCGCTCTCAGCTATGAGGAAGCTTCTCCTCCCTGAAACTGTAAAGATCACGCAACAAAGCATTCCCAGTCACCTGCCTGAGCAGCTGGCTGTCACACAGCCAAACAACACTCAAGCCGTTGAACAAGGTTTGTTTCCAGAGGAAAGCCTTAGCCCTGCAGCATGCAAAAGGCAGCTTGGAGGCAAGACTCTGCTGCCGCGGGGGCCGCCTACATCCCCCCCAGCAGTGCTATTGGCTTTGCACTAGCACATCATGGCATGTGTGTCCCCATTGCAGCCCCTTGGTGCATGGGTGACGATGGACAAGGGCTGCTGCCACAGTCTCAGCTCACAGTCAGGACAAACACCAACTGCTTGGCTTTGTCAAGCTGGTTTGCGACCAGTGGTGGCTGGAGGATCCCATCACTGAGGACAACGGTGGGGATGGCATAGCCAGCTGCCAGAGGAACAAGGCTACAGTCAAGAGACCTCTGCATGGCTTGGTTGGGTAAGGCTCGTCAAGCAACAGGGGAGAAGCAAATGAGAAGTGAGAATTCCATCCACAATATTTGTTTGGGTCGGGATTTGGTGTTCATGGTCAGTCCTATCTTCCAGGAAAGGCTGGAGATGCGATTGGGGTAGCCTTGAGGGCCATGTTGCTCAAGACCCAGCCTACTCTTGCTGCTGTGAGCAGGGGTTGCACTAGGTGACCTCCAGGTGGTCCCTCCTGGCCTGTGTTTTTCTGGAATTTCATAATCTTGAGAAAACTATATAGGTTGGTTCAAAGAGTCTCCATTTAGCATCACCCAGAAAGACCAAGCCTCCAAACACCCTGGTCACCAGCCTTGGTACAAATTAGACCCTTTGGAAAATGTGAACCTCAACTGCTCTGTCCTTTTTGAACTGGACGGTGATCTTATTTACGGGATTTTGAGATGCTGAAGACAATGGTGCCTTATGGCTAACAAATGGTTGGTTTAATACATTATCACTCAGCTGACCTACCAGCCAGAAGGGTTTTGTAGCATGCTATCCAAGGGAAACAAGGCATTTCCAGTGAAAGGGAGCTGTACCTAAGAATCCTAACAGGGACGTCCTTCCACATCGCCATTCCTGCAGCCTGGAATCAGGCAATCTCCACCTGAAAAAACAGGTAGTTAAAGCAATTCCCTGTGGCACCTTCATTTATTCTTCCCTCTCTCACTCTCCTCCTTTCCCACCTTCATCATGCCCTTGAGAATAATCCCCAGGAGAAAAAGCATAGCTTCCTGGGAGCAGTACTGCAGCGCAGGGAAGAGGTTTCTCATACTTCCCACTCCAGGAGACCAAAGGGATCCTCCATTGTGCCTCAGACCTGGGGAGACCAAGCAAACCACTGCCTCCATCCTGCTATCCCTGCAGGTCTGAGATGGCTTAGTGGCTTTTCAATTACAGGGTGTGCCTTCCCATACCACTCCTCCCTTCGCCTGCCAGAGCAGGACCACATCATTACCATGCAAAGCCCCACAATCTGAACTCTCCAGGGCACAAGTGGATGCTCTGCTGTCAGGATATTCATGTTTTCCTGCTCTGGATGACTAGCTGCTCATTACAACTGCAATGCTGGCTTCCCCTGTTCCTGGACAGCCCTCTTCCTGCCCTATGAAAATCAACTCTCATCAAATTATTACAGCTTCTTTTATTGCCGAGGTGTTACATCAGAAAAGATGCAGATGTCAGAGAGTTCCAGTCATTGCTCTTCAGCCTTTGATTAACATTAAACACCTCTACAAGCGTGATGCCACATCACAGACTTCCCATGAGACACCACCAAGTCTGCTTTAGTGTGACCAGAGATGTTTCCAAATTTTTTTTGTTTAAAAAGTATCAAAAAAACCCAACTAAGTAGGTTTGCAGAGATGGATTCTTGTTAACCTTTCCCCAGAGAGTGGCACAAATCATAAATCACAAAACCCAGGTCAGTTACCTCTCCAATGCACTCAGAACCCTGAGCCTCAAACAACAGGGACCTATGCAAAACAACCTTGAACTCTGAATGGTCAAACATGATGTGTTTTTTTTCTCAAGCCTGCACTCACCTTCCCGATTCCCTTGGTCACCCAAACAAACACCAGCAGAAACCCTTCTGCATCTGGCACTGGCACAGTGCTAGGGGAAAAAAAAAAAGCCACCCCTTACCTTCAGTCTCTTGTGCTCCTCAAGGCTTTACTGTTGTGGCTGCACTGCACAAACAAAACCACACAACTATTTTTTGGAGCCTCCAGCAAGTGCCATTCAGAGAGCAGGGAGAGCCCACAGAAAGCTTGCAGCCATCCAAAAACCAAGGTGCATACACATAGCCCCCCCCATGAGAGCTGCCATTGAATAAGGCAACTCATAACCTCCTTGAAGACATCTGCGTAAGCAGCAGTCTTGGCAGTGAAGCCGTGCTTCAAGTTTCAACACTGGAATAACCCTGGTGGAGTCTGAGATGTGAGCGCGCTCGTTCGGATGGGACTTGGGGGAGGCTTTTTCATCATCTTAAAACCACCTCCAAGAATTAGCAGGGGGTCATACTGTGGCAGGGCCACCTCCCGCCATCTCCCTGCAAGGAAAGTGCCAAGGGATGGAATGGAAGTGAAACTCGTTGTCCATGCAGTGCTCATTTTGAGCCATGGCACTTTTACTGTTTCCTCTGTGCTGAGGTAGGGAGGTTGTTTTGGAGGGTGATCTCTATCTCTGTGGTGAAATGCACATACCATGAGATGGAGCTGCTGCTCTGGTAAAGGTGGCTTATGAAGCTGCAAGAGTTAGGCGAATTTTTTTTTTCTTCTTTCCTGTAGTCAAGGAGCAGGGAGTCAGTCACATGAGTCCCCTCTACCGTTGCCAGTGCTCCCGCAGCCTGACACAGCCCTGACAGCCACCCCCTGGGGCCGAGCCCACCCCCCTCCCCATGCCAGCCAGCATGTCTTGCCCTCCGAGACAGGACAAACACACGTTTCCCTTTGTTTTCAGCTCCACACCTAGTTTATTCTTTGCATCGTGAAGGGCTGGATACTCATCTGTAATTGAAAAGAAAGCAATGACTCACTAGACTACGGCACTTTCCAAGGCAAAGTATTTCATGCATTTCGCAGGCACACTGGCCCGTGTTATGAAATAACCTCAGTTTGCAGCACACGTCCCCCCCGGTTGTCGTGGCCTTTGCAAAACTCGAGGGTTGGGGTTTCAACCCTGCGCAGGCACCGAGCGCAGAAGGGGGATTTATGTGCTGAAATCACCTATTTGCATTGCATGAGGAATGCAAAATGCCATCCTGTGTAACTTTGAAAATCTGGCTCGCTACCCACTGGCGTTAACCCAGCCTTGTGCTGTTTGCAGTATGTTTTAATTAAAAAGTAACAAAAATCTAGAGTTTCACTTTAGCCAATAAGCTTCCAGGCTCCGGGGAAGAGGATTTGAAGGCAGGTGGAGCTCCAGCTCCCAGCCCCTTGCATCCCAACCCCATGCGCACTGCAGGGGACAGTGTGAGCTGTCGCTGGAGCTGCAGCACCTGGTTTCCTCAAGAACAGCAGGGGAGGGGACTTGCAGAGAGGCTTAAAAAAAAACGGGAAAGGTGCCTTACCTTGCACGACGAGGCGGTCTCCACTGCTTAGGGCTGCATCCTCCATTCCTGGGCCAAATTGGGACAGAGTCTGCAATTTTCTCTTCTCCCTGCTTTGGGATGGTGTTTCTAACCACCATGCAAGGTTTCTATTCCTCATGGCATGTCCCTGCAGCCTGCCTGATCCTGCCTGTTTTTTTGCTTCACAGGAGGCCAGAGACAGCGGGTCTCTCAAAGTCGTGCACTTTGGGCTGGTGTGACCAAGTGCAGAGCCCCCTTTGCTGCTGAAGCAAAGAAGGAGAAACCTCACAAGGTGGCGAAGTTCACAGAAAGTCCTTCAGCTAAGTTCCAGCCATCCCTGGATCTGGTCACCAGCAGAAGATGAGGCACTAGGCTTACAAAAAGTGCTGCCCTTAAACCTCCAAATTCTTCCTGGGTTAGCACAAATGTATCCATGCACAAACTGCCCCGTTTGACTTATGGAGGGAAATTTGGTGACATTTTCATTGTGCCATGCAAAGACATTTAAAAAGTGAGTAATCACAGGTCAAACACAACGCTGAAAAATTTGGGGGATGGGGGGACTATTGGACGAATCCATAAACTTCTCAGTAGAAAGTCTGTAATTCTCTGTCCATTATATATTTTAACAATCTTCACTTGGAAGCAGATTTGAATTTCCACTTAAGGCTCTGAAAACCGTCCTATTGAGATACCAGCAGATAAAAATCTTCACTCAGGATACCTCTCTGAAAGAGCAGCCTTTCACAGTCAGCAGCATTTTTCGAAGAATGCTCTCAATTTTCATATCTAGATATATCATCTTAGTTGAATAACCATTATTTTGCCTTGAAAAAAGATGCGGGGCCTCTTAAACATCATTCCATTGGAGTCCAGATTTTAATCTGCTGCCTCTAACCACGGAGAGAAAATGCACTGAGAAGGTAACGTAACCTGTTTGAGCCCTCTAGTTTTTTTGTGACAGTGAAGAGAGGGGCGAGCATTGTCGCTGGTCTCTCTTCCCACCATTTGATCAGGTGCAGCATGTAGGGATGCAGATTTTTGTCCTTGGCTGTAGGCACCTACATGGGTTAAGCATGATCTTTGTTGGGAACACTGGATGGTCCCAACCCAAAGCCAGCGAGCTTCTTGAAATCATTTTTGTACGATGGACAAATATGTATGATTAATGGACTGAAAATAAAAGCGCAATGTAAAAAAAATAAAAATAACCACAAGCCATTAGAAGTATTTTATTAATTAAAATTCTGCATTTATTAAAAATAAATAAATAAATTTGTGCTCACTGTCATTCAGCCATTTTCCTCATGAGCCAAAATCCTGCTGAATTTCTGCTGCAATGATTGGCAATTTTGATCATATGGGAAAAAATGCCAACCCATTTCGGCACTTTATCCGAATCGGCGCCTTTCCAGGAGTATATTCAAAGGAGCCTTCTTGCTTTGCAGGTTGAAGGGAGTGGCTGGGCTGCAATGCATAGGTTTTTGTACGCTTAACAGGCAAAAATTAATAAAGAGAGCTTTGAAACAGAGCAGTCTGCTCGCATCGCCTCCCCGCGCAGAGCCGTGCCTGTAATGGCTGTGCTTCATGCAGCACTTGGAGGGCAGCACACCTTTAATGTCCTGTAGATTTAAATTTGCTTTCTGAAACACGCGGGGCACAACGAGGGACCGCGGCCACCGTGGGTTTGTTCTGCATCAGACGCTGCCATGCGGTGCTTCGCCGTGCAGCTAGTTTGCTGAATTGCAGCCATATTTCTGTCAGTGGAAGTGATGGTCTATATGAGGGATTAATCTGACACCAGACAGTGATTCTTAATCCTTCAGTATATCATAATCTATTTACTTTGCATGCTAAGAGGATTTCAGCTTAAAAACATACAGGAAGTGATACTAGAAATGTACATAAGATCCAAAATGCTGTTTCCTAAAATCGCAGTTTTTCGTTTAAAAAAAAAAAAATCCTCTTGTGGCTTTCTTGGGAAAGCCCTGTCTGTCCTGGAAAAAAAAAAATTACAAGTGTTGAATAGGGATTTAACTAGAAATAGGCATATGTTTTCCTTTAGGCTTCAGCCCTCTGACCATTTTCACCCTTCCCCTTCCCCGCAGCTTTTTCTGCCTGCCCATATGACATAAAAGAAGAGCTCTCCAGTATAGCAGGTTCCTCATCTGGGAGCTACATGGGCAGATTTTTATTGACAAATTCAAAACAGGTTTGGAAGCAATGTGGAATTTTATGTGCATTAATTGCTACTCAAAATGCATGAATTAGCAGTGACTGGCTAACATAGAGGTCAGCACAGGGAAAACCACAAATGGTTGGGTGCAAATGGCTCTGTATTCAGCTGTTTTCTTTGCTCCCTGCCAGAAAGGCTGTCTACAAAATAACTGTAATACACTGTGTTAGTGGGTATGTCTCCTGAAACGTACGATTTTTTAAATAATTTAATTCAAGCTTGGCATAACACACAACATCCTCAAAATATGTCCTGCACCCAAATCAGTGGTCAGCCCCCCCGAGCCAGCAGCAGCCCTGCCCAGCCCCTGCCCACCTCCAAATGGCTGGGTACCACTAAGGGTGGTCAAATCACCACCAGTCACAGCTCCTCAACACATGGGGAGGGTTTAAAAGCAAAGCTTTCCAGGCAGGGACTCTCCTCAGAGCGAATACTCTCGTAACAGCAAATAGGTCATAAATTATTTTGGGTCCATGAAGCACGAAGCATAAAAATTAACGACAGCTCAAACTGGGTCTTATGCTCCCCCTCTGGCCCTCTTTCCCCCACGGCATTCCTGGTCCTTGGCTTACAGGCAGGGAAGAACCATGAGACTTTGGAGCAGGCATGCACATGCAGAGGCAGCTGCCAGCATTCAGGTGAGAGGCAGGAACTTCACCGGGCTTGTGCCGGCTAACCCAGCACCTCAGCACTGTGGCACTGCCCCTGAGCTGCTGGCACCACTGGGGCCCAGCAGCACATGCTATTTAAAAAGCAATCAATCAATTAATACTAATAGTAGCCATACACCCAGCATCCACCTTGCTTCAGACATGAGGCACTGAGTCACCCAGGCTGCTGCTTCACATCTGGGCTGCCCAAAGAAGCTGAGTGATCCCAAGGGTACCTGCTCCTGGCACGGGGCTGTGGGCAACCGGCATCGCCCCGTCCTGCTGCTTTACCTGCTGGGGCTTGTGCTCGGGGTAGCAGAGCCTGTTTGGGTATTGAGGGAACCCACTGTGGGAGAAGTTTGTTCCACCACCCAAAGGCCAGCGGTGTGGGTGGGCTGCTGGCAAAATGAACGGGTGCTGGGACCCCTCCACAAACCCAGGCATGACCTTCCCCAGCCCAGGCTCACCCACCGACAGGTGCAAGTCACATCTCACCTGCTCCACTGGCACCCACCCACGGGCAGAGGAAGGGAGGATGGGGCCTGACCAGCTCGGCTTGCCAGCAAGCAGTGCACTGCTTAGGCACCACAATGTTTTTTTCAGGGGCTTTCTACCTAATATGAGGGGGGGGGGGGGGGAAAAAGTGCAGTTTTAGTTGTTTTCCAGCAAACCAGCTGTTTTTTGGGCAAGTTGTGCTCATCAACCTTCAAAGGAGCTGCAGGGCTGGGAGAAATGCAATGAAAAAATAAAAAATTAAGCCAGGCATTGCAGGCAAAGCCATTATTTGATATGATGACGAAAAGGTCTCCTCTGCTCCCTGCTCAGTGACCAGCCCTGATGCCATGCTCTGGGTCTGCATGAGTGGGACTGGAAAATGCCCACAGCCCAAATTGTGGTGTGTGGGATGCTGGAGAAGTCACTGGCTGCTGCAGCAGGAGCTGCTGCGTGACCAGACTGGGGAGGATTCACCTGAAGGACACAGGCACCCCTTGGAAACCCAAACACTGAAGCATATCCGGGACCCAGCTGCACTGTGGGCTGTGGATGAAGAGTTTTAGGACCATGTCATAGAAACCAAGGCAGCAAAGTTCAGGCTCCTCCTCCATCCACATCTCTCAGCAGTGCTGATTTACTGAGTTACAGTGAAACGATTTTTACAGAATAGGAGAATTTAGGTTGAAAAAAATACCTTCAAGATCATTGAGGCCAACCATAAACTTAACCCTGCTTGCTTCCGCTAGACCATGTTCCTAAACACCACACTTTTAAAGGAAGATTAAGTGTGTGTAGTTTTTGTTTAAAGCAGATAAAGTGGGGTGAGGGGTGTATGTGTGTTACATGCCTGCTGGCTCTTGTGTCTCAGGTGTTCACTAAAATTGGGACAGCAACTTGCATTCACTTTGTGTCCATCACAGATTTATTTCTTCTGTACCTCCAGGAGGACTGTGATAACTTTTACCTTTAACAGAAGAGCCTGGAAATGCATCAGCTGGTGGCAACCCCACCCAGCCTGTATGGTCCTCCCTCAAACTGCCTGCACAGCCACCCTTTAGTGTGATGAGTGCTTCCCTACTGTTTGCAGAAGGAAACCATTGTTTTATATGTAAAGAGGTATATAAAAATACTTAAATATATGTATGCATACATGCACTGAAGGAGACAGCATGGAAAAGAGCCATTTAAAGAAAAATATATCCCCTTAAATTGACACTGCTGCACCCATTCCCTCTCATCTCTCCCTGCCACAGAGTGCTGGAGAAGGCCATTGGGCACCCCCTGCCTCAGAGCTGTGCCATGGCTGGGACCCTGGAAGGACGCACAGGGCTTGTGCTGGTGGGACTGGGGCTGACCCTGCTGGGTTTCCCACTACAGCCCATTTTCCAGCAGCACCACATCACCGGCCACCTTTGCACCCCACTGGGCTTCCAGGGGCCCACAAACCCTCCCCAGGCAAACCCTCCCCAAAGCAGACACCTAAAGCACACTGGTGGGTGCCTCTGTATCTCCTGTTTTCCCCCGCCCTCCCCAGTCCCTGCTGCTCCAGGGGTGTCTGCAGATACCAGGAATGAGGACACGATGTAGCCTGAGCACCCAGCTGCAGCAAGCACTACTGCAAGCCCACAGGAAGGATGAAAATTTGGGGGTACCCCCAGTGCAGTGTATCAATGCCCCAAGCAGGGGAGTAGCTGCCCTAGTGGTCCCCTCGGACCCGGCCCTGCGGGAGTGTGAACAGCCCCTGCACCATGGGGCAGCCTCCAACAACTGCGGGAAAGGGCTGGGGGAGGGCGGAGGGAGAAAAGAGATTATCACGAGAATTTCATGCCCCCCCTCCCCTGGCTAGATGGCAGCTGGCAGTAGCTGAGGAGGGAAACGCTGGGAGCCAGGGCTGGAAGCACGGGTGCCGAGCATCTCTCTGTGCTGCTGTCTGCACGGGGCGGGGGGGGGACAGAGGTCTGCCTGTCTGCGCAGCTCTATGCCCAAGTGGCCCTCGCACCCCACCGTCCCCCCAGGCCTGCCCGTGGGTCTCAAGTTTGTTGGGACTGCCCCACCGGGTGGGGGGGTTTGCCGTTTCAGCCAGCGTTTCCCTATACCGCGGGTCCTGCCAGCACCGCGGTGCGGCAATAAATCAGTAATCAATTAACAATGCCAATTAACATAAACACGGATCCCCAGCCCACACCCGCAGAGGCAGCGTGGATCCCCCCCCTCCAGAGCACTTGCAAACTCATAAAACACACTCCCCGCAGACCCATCCTGCTGGGACCCCCGGGGAAGCCTTTCCCAGTGCCTCACTCCCTCCGGGGAATTTTCTTGGGGAAGAGGAGATGGGGGTGGAAGAGGAAGCAGGACAGGACACCACCGCGTTCATTAGTTTGGATTTTATTAGGGTGGGAAGGAAGGGGCGGGGGGGGGGTTGCCTTACAGTTGAAGGAGTAAATGCAGGGTTACGGCATCAAAAATCACACGTACACGGTCCCTCACCCCACTACGGGGCAAAGCTGCCGGAAAGCACCAGCCTGGAGCGGGTAAGGCAGCCGGGAGCATGGGGCTGCCACCCCGACCCGCGAACGCGCACCAACCAACAGAAGGGGCTAAAAAAATAAAACCAACGAAACGAAAACAAACCACCACCAAAAAGTGTTTTCCCGTCCCCCCAAATCCTAAAGTAGAGCGGCTTTCCCCTGCATTCCTCCCCCAAAAAATAAACCAAAACTTTCTTTTTTTCTGCTTTTTTCTTTCCTTTTTATTATTTAATTTTTTCCAAAAGTTTTGATTTTTTTGGTCTGCAGGTTGCGGATTAGTTGGGCAGCCCTTCCCCCACGCCGGTCCACCCCTCTGGGCTGCTGCCCACCCGCCCATCCTACTACCCCGACCCCGGCCCCGGCCCCGGTCCCAGCCCCGTGACAGCACGGCTGAACTAACACAGAGCCCTCGAGGACGGATGGAGGATGCAAAACAGGGAAAAATCAATTTTTAGGGAAGAAAATTTTTTAAAATGTGGGCTTTTTTTTTAAGTTCTCTTCCATGTTAGACTCTAGATAAATGCCAACCCAACAGCATCAACTAAAAATAATCACGGCCACTGGAACGGACCTAGTATTTACATCAATCCTGCCGCTCCCAGCGGCAAGAGGCTGTACAGGACCGCCGAGCCAGGGGCTCCTACACCCGGGGTGGGGGCGTGAGGGTCCCCATGTGAAGCTGGGGGGGGGGGGGGGCACTGGCAGGGCAGGAGCCAGCCTGTGCCTCTGCCCGGGGGGCAGCAGGGGAGACGCCAGGCTTTTTTTTTTTTAAACTCCTCTTCTGTTGCATTTAAAAAAATAATAATTATAATAAACCCGCTGGAGGGGTGCAGGAAGCAAATAAATATCAGTCAGTAGAGACAGGGGTGGCAGGACCCCCCTTCCCAGGGCATGGCCACTGCTAACGAAGAGGGGGAGGCGGAGGAGGAAAAACTGGAGCCAGAGTCCTGCCCAGGAGCTGGTGGGGAGACCCTGGGCCTCTGCCCAGGTCCGTGGCAGCTTGGGGGGATGGTGGTTGGTCCCTCACAAGACCTGGAAGCGCCAGGAAGCCTGGTCCTTGTAGTCGAGGCAGTCGGGGGAGTTGAAGTTGAGCTTCCAGGAGGCGGCGGCAGCAGCAGCGGGCTCCTTGTAGTCCAGGCAGTCGGAGGAGTTGAAGGGCAGCCCAGTGCCGCCGTAACCCTGATGGTGGTGGTGATGGTGATGATGGTGGTGGTGGCCTGAGCTCTGGCTCAGCGGGTGGTGGTGGTGGTGGCCAGGCACCGAGGAGGGCCCCATGGGGCTGAGCTGGTGGGGATGGTGGTGGGAGTGCATGGGTGCCAGGTAGGAGCTGCAATCCACACCCCCGAAATAGGACGAGGAGGGCGGTGCGGGGTAACCCTGCCCGTAGCTCCCGCCTTGGCCGTAGGAGACAGGGTAGCTGGCAGAGGCAGCAGCAGCAGCAGGGCCAGCCCGTTGCATGCAGGATGCAGCAGTCGGCGGCAGGGGCTCAGGCACTGTCACCCCCGCTGGCGCCGCACCGGGAGAGATGGAAGCCGGGCTCCAGATGGACGATGCTGGAGTGCTGAGAGATGCTGGAGCACCCGCTGGAGCCGATGAGGCTGAGCTAGAGGAGGAAGATGAGGCCGAGCTGGAGGCTGCTGCCGGTGGGGTGAACTGTCCACTGCTCTCCGAACCTGAGCTCTCGCGAGCTGGCGAGGATTTCTTCTTGGCTGGACGGCTCTTGGTCCCGCCGCCGCTCTGCTGCTGCTGCCGGCACTTGGCACGGCGGTTCTTGAACCAGACCTCGAGTGAGAAAATGGGGTGCAGGGGGATGAGCAGTTGGGTGCTCCTCACCCCGGGAGCACCCAACCAACCTCACCCTGGCACCAGTTCTCCCAGCACCCACACCCAGCCATTAGCACTGCACGCCCTCGCACCATGAAAAAAACCTGCCCTGCCTGGCACCTGGGCCACCCCATGTCCCATTCCAAGCATGGATGCCCAGGGCCCGCAGCTGGGATGTCCCAGGTTGTGTATGTCACCTGGTGTAGTGACAAAACATGGTTTTGGGGGACAGAGCCTGCGTGGGGTGCTACCTGCGTATCCCACCCTGCTGGGCATCATCACCTAGGAGGGAGCACCCTTGGAAAGTGTCCAGACACCAGGGCTGCTATGCCCTGGGCCAGGTGGAAGTGGGACAAAAAATATTAATAAAAATAAAATTAATAAAATAATAAAAAAAGAAAAATAAAAGCCCACCTTTGCCTGGATACCCCAGTGGTGGGACAGACAAGTGGCTGGGCGCCCACACACATCCCAGCCCCAAGGAGACAGGGATGAGTGTGGACAGAGAGCCGGGCGCGAGCAGTGCCAGCTGAGCCGAGGTGCCGCCGCAACCCCCCAGCGCACAGCAGTGCGGGATTCCCCCGCACAGGTCTGGTACCTGGACTCGAGATTCAGGCAGGTTGATCTTCAGGGCGACCTCCTCCCGCATGAAAATGTCCGGGTAGCGGGTCTTGGCGAAGAGTGCCTCCAGCACGTCCAACTGCGAGCGAGTAAAGGTGGTGCGCTCCCGACGCTGCTTCCGCGGGGTGGCTGGGGGTGAACATTGCCACGCTGGTCACACTGCGTCCCCACGCACCTCCCGCACCCCTCCAGCATGGCAGGAGCCCTGGCACCCCTAGGATGGGAGCCTGCGAAGTATCCCCCTCTCTGACCCTCAAAAGTGGCAGTGTGCCCCACACACCCTGGCCCCACGGCAACTAGACCTTGTCTTGCTGCGGGCAGGATGAGCAGTACAGGGTTGGGGAAGGGTCAGGCCTGGACCCGGCAGGAGCAATTAAGAGATTTCGTTGTGTCAAAAAAAGTTTACTAAATTATATTTTTTAAAAGCTTTTTTATATCCTTAAAAATCCTCACAGAAACGAAAAAGTCCTGGGAATGGGGGGGAATTCAGCTGGAATCGGCTCTGTCACCCCTCCCCCCAGGCTGCAGGCAAAGGGGGGCACCCACCCCACTGCCCACCCCACACCGTACGGTCCCAAGGGCTCCTTCAAACCCGCACTGGATGGAGGTTTTTTTTCCCCCCTCCACTCGCTCCTGGGCAGGAGCCTGGACAGGGGCCGCGGCGCAGGGCACTCACCCGGGTACCCCACGGAGGGATGCAGCAGGTCCATGGCGGGGCCCGTCAGCCCCAGCCCATTCATGCCGTAAGGGGGCTGTTTAAGGTAAGACATCATGCTAAAAGCTGGGCAGGTTTCCTCCAGAGTCCCACAGAAAAATAAAAAATTGAAAAAACAAAATAAATTTTATGGGGTGGGGAGAAGGAGGGGAAAAACCCAAAAGCCCCAATAAAAAAGAACGCCTGAAAACACCCCAAACAACAGGCAAAAAAATTAAAAGCCAACAACAATTTAAAATCGGAGCACAAAATCGGTGTAAAGAGTTTTTTTCGTTCTGTCCCGTCGCCGCCGCCGCAAGGTCCTCAGGCAACCACTACAACAGGCGAATTAAAAAAAAAAACACAAAACAACAAAAAAAAGACAAAAAAGACCTCAAAAAAATAAAACAACAACGAGGATCGGAAAACACGAAGGAGGATTTTTTCCCCGCGCAGAGGCGAGGCCGGAGCGCCTGGGGAGAGATCGGAGAGAGGCGGGTTAGGGGGGTCCGGCCGCCCCGAGTCTTGCCGAGGGGAGCCTGGGGGCAGGGCGGCTGCGCCCACCCCGGCGCGGAGCACCGGGCAGGCAGCCTCGAATTGTAAATTTTATTAGTAGTATTATTATTTTATTCTATTTTAAACGAGGGCGAGTTCTGTTCAAGTGCCGAGAGGCAACAGTGCCCGGCGATGGGGAGAGATAAAGCAATTATTTAAAAAGATAATTGGATTAGGAATCAAAAGGAGGTACCAGAGGAGGGAAGTATAATTAATTTAAAAGCGAGCAGACGGGGACGTTTTAATTAGAAATGGATAAGAGTTAAAAAGGGGAAAAGGAAAAGGGAGAGCACAGGCACCCGAGCGGGCGGCAGCACCGGCCGAGCCCGTTCGGGAGCTGGGGGAACGCCGGCCGAGTCGGGGCTGGGGGGACACACACGGGACCCGGCGGCCGCCGGCTCGGGATGCACCGGCCGGGTTGAGTGGCAAAAAGCAGCAGATAAACGCGGAGAGGAGGAAGGGGCGGAGAGACCCCGGGCGGCCCCGCCGAGCCCCAGAGGCGGCCCCCGCTGCCGAAGCAGGGACCCCCCCGGTTGCATCGCGGGCACCCCGGCCGGCGGGGGTGGTGGGTTTTGGGAGGGGATAAGCGAGAGGCACGCCGCGGCAAGCCGGGGCCGGGCGGCAGCGCCGTGATCCGGCGTTGCATAACTTTTACCGGGGAGCGCAGCGGAGCGGGACGGTCCGGGGCGGCGAGAGGGCGGAAAGCGGAAAATAAAGGGAAAAACAGACGAGAAAAAGAGGAAAATCCTGGAGTAGCCGTGGCCCGGCCGTGCCCACCTCCCGCACACGCACCCGGGTACCGATGCCGCGGGCCCGTTCCGTCCCGCCGCCGCCCGCCCCGTCGGGGGAGCGTGGGGCCCGCCGCTCCCCCCGCCCGCCTCACCTGCGCGGCCACCTGCGGAGCGCCCGCCACGGCGGGGGCTGCGCGCAGGGCAGGACGGAGCGGGCGGGGGGCGCGGAGGGGGCGGGCGGTGGAGGGGGGAGGTCAGGCAGGTGAGAGGCGGGCTGGGGGGGGGGAAGGGCCAGGAAAGGGAGGGGGATCATGCCCGAAGCCGAGCTGCGCACCCCCAAGTTGTCGGGGTGCCCCGCGTTACCTCGCCGGCGGCCCGCGCTGTCGGGGCGATGGAGCCGCGGCCCTGATGAGGATTGATCACCTACCCTCGGCCCTACCCTTGTATGTGCGCGCAAAGCATCTGCGTAACCAGCCCGGCGCCAATCCCGGCCGCTCCCCGCCTGACTGACAGCCGCTCGGGCAATGGCAGCGCAGGACTCCCGCTCCCTCCGCGCCCCCCCCCCCCCCGCCCGCCCCGCGCTGCTCCGCGCTCCCCCGCGCACTCGCCGCCGAGGCGCCCGGCCCGGCTCTGGCGGAGAAGTGGCCGGCGTAGTAAGAGGGTGGAAGGGCTGGGCGCGCAGGGCCCCGCGCAACATCGGCGGAGAGGATATGGGGGTGGCAACGGTTAGAGAAGTTGTGCAGGGGCAGCCGCTCCGCGCCCCTCTACCCGCTCCTTCGGCAAACCCCCTGCTCCGCTCCGCGTCCCCGCCGTCCGAGGGAACGGCGGAAAAGTTTCGGCCTCCTCCTGCGCCAGCGCGGAAGGCACTCCTGGATGCAGGGGGGTAGAGGCGGTGTCGGGAGCGGCGGGGAGCTGGAGAGAGCGGGGTCTCGGCCCCCCCAGGGTGTCTGGAGGCTCGCCCAAATTTTGTGCTTTAAAGTAGTAGTAATAATAATAATAATAAAGCGGCCGCACCTTTCCCGGCGTGTTCTGAATTCAGGGGCTGCTCCGCGCCGCGGGGGGCGAGCGGGCGGAGGCAGACCGGGGGCGGCGGGGGGAGCGACGTGGGAGACGGGACCTGCCGCTCCGCGTAGATTGACTCGTTGGCCGCAGCGGCGGTGCGAGCAGAGCGGCGAGGGGCCGGCGCGGAGCGGCGAGGTCGGGGTGCGGAGAAGCGCGGAGAGGGGCCCTGCAGCCGCGCAGGTGTCGGAGCGGCCCCGAACTTCTAAGGAGGGCTCTGGTGCGCGGCTTTTGTTGGTCTCCCCAAATCAACTCCCTCTAATTGCAGATGGAGCTGAAAGCGAGCTAATGTTCAAAGGCGCTGCTCGCCGGCCCCTTCCAAGCCGTGGTTTTCCTCCCCCCTCTCACCCCAATTTTCCTTTTTTTTTTTTTTTTTTTTCTCTTTCCCCCTCTATTTTCCCGGGCGAGAAGGGAACCGTCTAATCCGGGCGGGAGGGAGACGGTGGGCCGAGTGGGAGAGAAAAGGAGATTTACAAGCTTCTTGCGCTCGCCCACAGAAGTCAGCGACACGGGCACTTCTCCCCGCAACAAAGGCGCCGCGGCCCATTCACAAAAAACGAAGGGGGGAGGAGGAAGGGTTTGGGGGGGGCAGTCCTCCCCCTCCAGCCCCCTCCCCCATTTTGCCCCAGTCCCGCCGGGGCAGTTCTCCGTCTGGGCTGCACTTCCCCCCCGTCGCCTCCCCATCACTTTGCCCAGCTGAGGCCACCCCGGTCCTGGCGGGCAGCAGCCGCCCCCGGGGGTACCCCTCTCACACCGGGAGGTATCTGTGCCCCCACAAGCCCCCGCAACCGCCGCGCTTACCCAATCCCCAACTGCGGACGCCTTCCCGCAGGCCGGGGGCTGTGGGCAGGGAGGGTACGGGGCTGCCTGCCCCCCGAGGTGACGGCCCTGACCCCCTCCCCCCCTTCCCTCTGCTGGACGGAGCCTGCGCCCTTCCGCGCTGCCCTCAGGTAAGGTCGGCGGCCGGGCGGGGTGCGGGCAGGCAGGGGGCTGGGCTGTGGGGGGTCAGCTCGGGCCGGCCACGGGGCGGGGTGGGGGGGGGCGGTGTGGAGTGTTGCTCTTGGGGCCGGTTCCCGGCGAGGGGGCGGGAAGGAGGGGAACGACGACACTATTATTTTTCCCTGAACCCAGGGTAACTTTTAGCATTAAAAGACAGACGCACCAACCCCTATGCGGAGGGAGGGTGATGCCCGCCCGCACCCGCTGTCGCCCCCTCGCCCCTGGGAACAGTCCCTGGCTTTGGGGCTTAGGAGCGTCCGGCCGGGCAGGCAACGCCGTGGGCTTGGCCGCCTTCTCCCCTCCCGAACCTCCGCTGCTCTCAGCGGCCGCGCAGCCCTCGGAGAGTATCTCCCCTAGTCCCTAGTTTTTGGGAGGGGCACGGCGGAGCCGGCTGCCCGCCGCCCCTGCCCTCCTGATGTGGGCTGCTCAGCTCACCCTCCCCAACTTCGCACCGGGCCAAAAGCACTGGCGGGCACCGGGGCGGCCCCCAGCCCCTCGGCCCCGGGCCGGCACAGCCCGCGGGCGCCAGCGGCTGCTCTCACAAGGCCGGGCGCTTCCCTCCTCCACGGGGGATTTTTTTATTTTGTGGGAGCGGGAGGGCGCGGCGGGGAGCGGATCGCAGTTGCACTCGGAGCGGCCAGAGATAGCAGTGGGGGCCCTCTCCCGGGGTGCCTACCGGGACAGCAGTCGTGTCTCTGCGGGGTTCAGGCTCCCTCCGACCCTGCCGCCGGCTCAGTCGCAGCGGGGCTTTGGCCGCGCATCTCCCGCGCCAGCCGACGGGCGGCATCGGTGCGGCCAGGAGAAGTTTAACCTTCCCCTCCCCGAGTTGCGTTTTATTAAAAACTAGCGAAAAACTTTTCTCTCTGGTGGGTTTCGTTGCGTTGGCGAAGCGGCGGCTGCCGGGGCGGCGGAGCCCCGCCGCCTTCCGCGGGGTCGGGCCCTTCTCGGTTCCCAGGCCCCCCTCCCCGGCCGCCGAAGGGAGGGAGGGAAGGAGGGAGGAGAGAAAAAGTGAGGGAGGAAGTTCCCCAGGTAAAGAGGACAGCGGCAGTTACGGTAAGAAAGATTCGGCTTTTATTGAAAACTTTATATATGAGTCGGTATTGTAATAAATAAACGAGACGAGCTCCACGAAGGGACGATGCGAGCTTGGGACACGCGTGGGGACACACGAGCGGGGCGGGGGAGCTCGGGGGGAGCCGACGTGGCTCGGGCGCAATAAATAACGCGGAGCGGCGGCGCGGCCCGGGGACGCGGGGGGAGGCAGGGAAGGGGGGCGGGGGGAGGTGCCGCGCTGCCCCGGGCCGGGCTTTACCGGGATTTGCCCCGGGCTCTGCCCCACCGGCAGCCGCACCCCGGGCTTAGCGCTGACTCTGGGGGAGAAACCCCTCAAGTAGACCAGAGCAGCTCAGCTCTACTCCCCGGAAATGTAAAACTGCTGAAATAAAACACTGGTAAATACAGCACATTTTTAATAATAACTGGGGTGGATCGACCTAACTATAAAATGTAGGTAGCTTATTAAGTATTACATATGGCAGGACTAGATGAAACCATTCCCAGTGATTTTTTTTTTCTATATCCCCCTCTCTAATCCTATTACGACAAAAACGTATTTATTTCAAAACTCAGCCCTCCTCCAGCTACAGAAACAAGGGCAGACTTTATTTCTTCTGCTTCTTCCGCACATCTCCGGCATCGTCCGCACGCCCGGGGGTCTCGGCGATTTCATTTCAAACCCTTTCGGCAGGAGAGGCAAGCCCACAAGGAAGCCGTGGTACAACGCGAGTTCGCTTGAATGGAAACCAAAAAACAACGGAGCGGGGCCCGGCGCAGCCTAGATCTGGCCTAAGAAAATGGAAAAAAGTTTAAAATTCTTTTTTTTCTTTTTTTTTCGAAACATCTTTTTTTTTTCTTTTTTTTTTCTTCTTTCTTTTTTTTTTTTTTCCCCAGTCTCATGGCGGCATTTTAAAAATGTAAGAAAGAGCCACGCTGCGATTTCGCCACTGGTGTGGGAAGGCCGCTCACTGGAGGACGCATTTCTCTTCTTTCTTGGCCATCTTGCCTTTGTTTTGCTCGAGGGTCCTCTCCAAGTGTTCATCCTCTTCCTCGGCCCTGCGGAAAGAGGCGGCGGGAGGCGCGGTGAAGGGCTGCGCGGGATGCGTGCCCGCGCCGGGCTTCCCCACGGCCACGGAGCCCGGGGACTCAGCCCAAACTTTCCATGGGGGGCCGTGGGGAGCACACGCACACACGCGCGCGCGCACACACACACACACACACACACACACACACAGACACACACCCCCTTCACCCCACTCACTGCTTTTCCTGGGCGTCCAGGTCCCTGACCAGAGCGTCCCGTTTGTTAACGAGAATAACGAGTTCGTCCAGCAAAAGCTGCTCTCGCCTCTTCTGCGCCTCGGTCTTCTGCCAGTCTAGGAGAGAAAAAACAAAACAAAAAACCGCTCTGAGATGCCGCGAACGACACCGATGGGACGAAAAACAGCCGGTGCCGGGACGCGGGGTCGTTGTCGTGGGGAGCTCGGCACCGGCTCCCCGCCACAAGGACCCCGCGTCCCGACTCATCCCGGCTCTCCCCAAGCGGGATCTACCGCGGGGACAAGCGCAGCCGCCGGTAGTTTGCCTCCCTGCCCACCTGGCTCGGGGTGCTGTGGGGTTTATTTTTTGTTGTCTTACGTTTTTTTAAATTTTATTATTATTATGTTTTAATGACTGTGTTTCCTGGACGGGCAGAGACATTTCCCAAGTTTTCCCTTCCTAGGAGAAAAACCCCTTTCCCTGCAACCCGGCTCTTCCTTGCTAATCCTCGCTTGCTCCTAGCAGCTGGAGGAATCTCACACTGTGCACCATATGCTTCGCAGTAACTTTAAAAGCAGGTATCGGGTAATTAGCATTTTTTCCCGTTTGAAGTAAAAAGAATATACACTTGCTACAAAATATCACCTTCACCCCCGGCGCTGGCGGACAGCGGTGGATGGGGCCGCCTCGCTTTTCCCAAAGGAATTTTCTGGCCGGTCCCCGACTCGGTAGAGCCCCCGGGGCCGCACGCTGCAGCCCCCCGGGGCCGCCCCGCAGCCTCCAGCTCTCCGAGCCAGACCGTAAGGGCTTGTCGCTGTCAGTCAAACCCCAGCCTTCCCCGCCTCCCTCATTAAGAAGGTAAACAATGAAAAGCAGGAGCAGTAGATGATGAGGGAGATAGCAGGACAAATGAGGAGCGGGAAGGAAAGAGGACACCGGCTCCAGAAAAAAACAAAACAACCAAAACCAACACCACCGAGAGAAGCCATCGCCACCGGCCCGGCGGTGTCCTCTTCCTCCTCCTCGGCCGCGCTTCCCGAAGGCAAAGGGGAGAGACGGTGCAGAGTCCTTTTGGCTTTCTCCCCGCGCTCTCCATTGCCCTGGGCGATCATGTTAAAACTCACATGGCTGGTGCTTATTCAGATAACCCGAACAATGCTCACCACTGGTTACCATGTGAATCTTCGCAAACCCCGCAAGAATGCGGTGGTTCAAATCCCCCTGACCCCCCTCCAAAGCCAAATTTATTCAAGACAGCAAACTGCTCAGAAGCTGTATGAAAGCAAGTGGTGCTAGAGGGAATTCAGCCTTGTATTTACAAATTAAAAATTAGATGCATCATCATGCAATAAAGGTTGGGAGAGCGGCAGGAAGGCAGGAATGCGTCACCACTTTTATCGCGCCCTCGCCTTCTGCCTGGGCCCACGGGCGAGTTGCGGGTCCGCCCGCATGCGGGGAAACCCACGCCGACACCTGTGTGCAGCCACGCCAGGGAGAGGCGAACACGCACGGCGGCGTCTGGCAAGCGGGGAGGGAATCGGTGCAGCGGCACGGAGCCCGTCCCGGAGCGCCAGCCTGGCAGGGTGCTGCCGAAACTTCCCAGGAGTTTTTATCTTTCTTTTTTCCTTTTCCTTTTCATTTTCCTTTTCTTTTTCCTTTTCCTTTTCCCTTTTTTTCCTTTTCTTTTCCTTTTTCAACTGCGTTGCTTTCCCTCCACCAGTGTTACGGAAAAAAAATTTCCAGGTGTACACAGAACTCATGCTACCAGCCAAAATTACTGTCAAGTCTAAGCCATTTCTTCTGCCACAAAGTTGTTTTAATTTAGGCAGCAGCCTTTTTAGGTGCTACTTTTCAACACAGCCTCTCGATTTCCACCGCTGCTTGCCCTTTTGGGGAAGGCTCCTGCATTTCGATCCGTTTAAAACGCTCAGCTCTGCACCTCTGCGAGTCAGTGCTTCCCAAAACCGAAGGGTTTAACCTACACTAATAAAAGCCCCTCCGTGTAGAATGCAAGCTCAGAGTGACAGACCCGTCTTGTGAAAGGCTACAGCGGTGAGCTGGGCAGAGCAGGAGGAGAGGGACTCGGCGAAGAATTTAATGAGTATTTGCTCCCCCCCAGACGTCGCCCCCAACTTTTAGGTTAACTTTCTCCCTGCTCCCGCTGATACTCGTGCTGCGACTCAGGCTCCCTGGCACATCTGGGCACGTGAAGCTCTGGATGAAAGAGGTCCTGAAAATCCTTAAAGCCTTGTCTCTACCTGGCCGCGATTTAATTAATTTGCAATTTCGACGGTTTTCACTTTTATTTATACTTTTCACTCTTATTTTTACAGCATTTTCCCTGTTTTTTTCCCCCTTATATTTCCCTTTTTTTTAAGTTCACTCCGTAGTTCTCCAGTTTCAGCAGCAATTTGAGCGTTTTGAAACAGCACCCATCAGTCTCAGTATATCGGTACAGCTTTCACTCAGTCCTTCACTACTATTTTTCCTCTGTGAAGTCCCTTTCTAAAAGCTATGATTTTTTGTTGCCCCATCTTGTAGTCCTGTGGGGTAAATAACATCATATTAAGACTTCATGGAACAAAACTGGGGTTTTTGTTTTTGTTTCTTTTTGTTTCTACATTTGCTTATTGTTAAGTGTTAGAAATACACCACAGGAAAACTTGCTGGCAGAAAAATTCCCTTGCATTTTTACTTTGTTTCTCAGAAAGAGTCTGACTTCCCCCCTCCCCCTGAAATAAATATAGCCAAGTAGCAATTGGTTAAAAGAGGAACTAGCTCAAAGTATTAAAATGACATTTTATATGTGATTACATTGCAATTTTGTTTTTTCCAAAAAAATACTGCCAGGCAGCAAGCAGTTTCGGGAAGCATCCCTATGCTTAAAAAAAGCAACTGTGTTCAAGTTTGATTCCTACCTGTTGTGCCTTTTAAGCCAGGATTACCTATAACACCTGTCACATATAGTTACCCAGGCTGACTGCAGCCCTGGGAAGCTACAATATGGGCTGTGATTAATTTGAAGATTTCAGAATAATACTGTTATAAAAGCTACACTCTGGACAAAAATAGGATTAAGCTCTGAGGCTGTGTATGAGCTATAAGTGTTGAAAGCTAAAGCCGCCCATGCCGCCACTTGCGACGGGCAGTTTTAAAATGACAGAGTTTGCTAAATTCACATTAAAGTAGAAATGTTTTCAATTATTCATCTTCATTGACTTCATATTGTCTTTTTTTTTTTTTCCCCCCCCACTGGTTCGACTGATAATTACTTTGAGCAAACAGGCGGCCAGTTCCCATAGAAATGCTTTAATAGAAATGGTCGAAAGTTCTCGTCGTAAAACCTTCAACCTCACCACTATAATAAATAAGCCCGGCACTTTGATGAAAATTAACACTAGTTTTGTAAAGAGCACATTGGGGGATTGCAGTCAGGTCTTATCTTTAGTTCCAGTCAACTAGCAATCCTGAAAGAGTTTGCATCATCATCAGAGCAGGCCATTTGATAGGATTCTGCTGCTGAACCTAATCAATCTATGGAATACTGTGGCTGCGCGGTGTAACAAAGCTAAAATAGATTTACAAATGGGGTTTTAGAGGATAAGCTCCTCCACAGGATTACATATTGATTTTAAATATAAAAAGCTTATCATATAAACCATAACTACAAAAATAGTGAACCTATGCATAAATCCTTTTAGAAGAGCACCCACTTCAAACTATAAGCCAAGAATAAATCAAGATGTACAAAATCCGAAGGAAGATCCATTTCTTGGGCAGAAAATGAACACACCACCCCAAGGTGTGCAAAAATGAACTTATCTTTTGTAAGGAGGCATTAAATCTCCAATGAAAAAAAAAGAAAGGAGAGAGAGGAAAGGTAGTGGCAAGTAAGGCATCCCACCACTTGGCTGCGGAGGTGGTGAAATGCAGCACCTTGTTTACACGAGCTGTCCGACTCCCAGATAGACAAAATGCCTTCCCATGTGTGCAGGTTAAAACAAACCCAGAAACCTCTATTTTCGTTGGTCTATTAGGCAAGGTCGGAGCAGTCTCGGCAGTGGGAAGAGAGGAACATTTTCTAGCTGGTCGAGGACAGCGCATTAACTTTCTCTTTCTTATCTCTCCAGCTAAATGGTGGGGGGGGGAAGTAACCCTTTTTTTACCACCCTCGGTCATTCATGTGTTCCGCCTGAAGTGCCGTAACACTCCAAAAGGCTATTCAGCTGCCTATGCCTCCATTTTAGCGGTTGGCTAAGAGGACACTGTCTCCACATCACTGAACATTATAACGGTCAGCACCTCCAGACGCCAGCGCTGCCCACACGCTGCCTGCGCAGGCAGGGCAGGCTGGCCGCCAATAAACTGCCTTTATCTGCAATCAGCAGGCTGCTACCTTTTGCAAGGCTCTCTTTCTTTCTTTTTTTTTTTTTTTTTTTTTTTTTTTTTTTACTGTCATCAACTACCTAAGTAAATTGGTTGATAGATTTTTAAACAGCACAGTCACGCGTGGAAGAGTTAGAGCAATTTACCAAAACAGTAATTATCACCTTTCAAAGACTTTTCTGTTTTTTTAAGTTCCAGTTTGGGTTGGTGCGTTCTGATTTTCTTTTAAACTAACAAACCGGTCCCACCCTGTTTTATATATATATACACACACATATATTTTATATATATATATAACAATTAATATTAATATTATTTTCCTGTCCATATATTTCAGGTTTGGAATTGGTGCCGGCAGAAGTGAGATCTGTCAACTCTTTCACAGAGCCCAGGTGCTCATTAGCAATTGGCTAAATGGCCTCGGAGCAGACAGTGCCAGGCTGTTCGGGCAGCCCGTGCTTCTTTGGGGAAATCATGTTATAAATGGTGTAGTTTTACTGGCGCTTCCCAAAAAGTGCATCTTTGCACCCCAGTG
This sequence comes from Hemiprocne comata, assembly GCA_020745705.1. NCBI lineage: Eukaryota > Metazoa > Chordata > Aves > Apodiformes > Apodidae > Hemiprocne > Hemiprocne comata. The sequence continues at coordinate 66,305,389 of CM036588.1, read as the reverse complement.
TATGTCAGACACAGAAAGCAATACAGTGCTGGTGCACACATTGAGAAGTGAAGTGTGGTGTCACAAATGTGTATTTTGAGTTTTCACAGGCATTTTCTTAGGAGAGTTTCTCCTTTAATTTGTTTTTTAGATAAAAGTAGACAGTTATTTAAAAGTTCTAGGAGACTAGTAATCTTATTGAGGGTTAAAATGCTAAAAGCAGACTTTGTTGTATAAATAAAAAAACAAACCCATAATAACAAAAATTCTCCTGCATTTGTTTTCTCCCTAAACCCCTGTTTACCACATAACCAATAGCAACAAAAAACCAAAACAAAACAAACAAAAAAAAAAGAGAAAAAAGAGAGAAAAAAGAGGACTTTCCTGAGTTTTGGCATCTCTCCTTGAACTTCCAGAAAAGAAATAAAATAAGACAGATTTTTGTTCAAGACAACATGTGAATGGCATAGGCTGCTAGACATTCAAAGGCTGCTGCTAGGACATTCTGAGACAGTAAAACATATAAAAGCCAAGTAAGCACTGAAATTTGGGATTTAAATCCAGTATCTCTTAACTCCTCCCTTACAGTATTTTATGTTTTAAATATTTCATTAGTGTGATTCCCAATTAAAGTGGCTTGTCTCTGCAGAAAGCATTGTATATATTTATGACTGAAGTTTATTCAAGAATACAGAGAATGTAGTCCCATGCAAAAAATATAACCACAGATGGAGAGATATGAAAAACCTACCTAAAACCTGCTGCTTTTTTCCTACAAACTTATGCTCCCAGTGAAGTCTCCAAACTAATTAGAATTGATTTATTATGGATCAGGTACCTTATCAGGTGAAGAAAGAAATTACCATGGACAGTCAAAGGGTTGAGAGGTCAATACAGAATAGCAAAATCAATTTGCATTGATTAGACAAAAGGTCCATTTTACAGAGCCCAAAGGATTAACTTTTAAGCAAACATCTTTGAACTATAAGGCAGCGTTTGTGACTGAGAGGTATAAGCGGTGCAGCATTAGAAAACACTTAAGATATTTAAAGAAGAAAATAATGCAAGCAATGGTTTAAGCTATCTGGATGTTTATTTTTTATTATGAATCATCCCCAGGATTATTGTACAATTCACTTGAAAGCCCTATGGAAAGGATGCAATTGTTTCATTTATCCCACGTGTCAATCTTCCCGTGAGTTTTCATTCAGGTAAGGTTACTAAACGCGGGAGAGTTGCAGAGAAGGGAGAAAATCTGTGCAAAGGATCACACTGATCCTGGTGTTGCTTGTGATGAAATAGTTACTTGGCAAATGCAGTGTTTTACCACCAAAACTGAGACCTTTTTTTTTTTTCCCCAGTGAGATACTGTTGTAGAACAGATCTGAAACATTACAAGGAAGGAGGCTCCCTTCTGTGGGTCACCCCCTTCCGTTTTCTGCAGTGCCCAAAGCAGCGCGATGCCACAGGGAAGCCAGGAGAGCACTACTGCAACAAAAAATAATAAAACCCAGACAAATGTTCTTTACCTCCTCATGGCTTTGCTTTCAAAGTTTATTCCAAGGAGACCATATTTCTTTGTCCCACATCTTGGACTGTTTTCCCCCCAAATACAACTTAGGAACGGGAGCGTGGACCCAGCATGTTTGCGGTGTGCTATCACTTGAAACGATGTAAAGATCAGTATTAATTCTTAACTGGGCTTCAGAAAAGCCTCCACGATTTGTACTTGCAGGTAACTGCCTTTGACAGCACACATTTTCTTTCCCTTTCGTACCCAGCACTGGTCTTACCTTCAATAGCAAGCATTGCTCTTAGTTCCCGGTTCAGCAGTTCGTAGCGCCTTTCTAGGTCATGTTCCTTTTCCCTAGGCAAGTTGCAAAAGTTCATCAATATGTTAATTACTAAATCATTAAACACTTAAAAGAACCTTTAACTTACATTGATTTTAGGACTCACGACTGACTTTTCTCTTTAACTTTAAGCTACTCCAAACAAATGATACACAAACTTAAAACCTTGCTCAGGTGGTATATTCAGTAACAGGGCCTTTTCATTTTCTATAATGTCGGCTTTAATTCCATCAGTTTAACTCTCTTGTGCTACAGGACGTAATTATTTTATATTCATCCTTGGAGCGGCTGTTGTGGAATGTCCTAAGTATAAAACATTCCCCTGGATCTAACGAACAAATTCCAGCATCAGCCTATTCACCAAGATAATATGACACTGGAAGTATTATTCTATATACATTCTGCCCTATTGAATAATGAAAATTAGACATGGGATTAGAAAGCTTAATATTTTGACGGTAGAATCTTCTGTCAAGTTCAGACATGGTAGGAAATTCGTGAGCAGAGGCTCTTCCCAGGGAAGTATGCAGGCATCTACACTAGGTGGCATTACTGAAAGAAACATAATCAAACTGAAAGAGAAGCTGGAAAAGAAGCTCTGAGGGCAGAATGCCTTTAAAAACGAGCAGTGTCTTCTCCCTTCCTTGCTGGTGATAGTGAAAAAAGTTTATTTGTCCTTACTCTGCAGTCTGGGTGGTACCACCACACCGTGACTGATTCACTAATATCCTTTCAGCAGTCCAGTGGTGCTGAAGTAGCGATGGGATTGAGGATTTCTACGAAGCAGGTAGTGACTCAAATTTTGCTCTCTCCCTGAATTGTCTTCACCTGTCACATCTGAGGCACAATCCAAATCTATTTGCGCCTTTCTAAAATGTAATTTTATTCTACTGCTGGGCCTTTGAAAATGTAACTGTGCTTAGTATTTCCTTTTCTTTTTCTTTTTTTTTTTTTTTTTTTTCACAGCTCTGGCTAATCTTGTGTCATTGCATGCTTCTCATTTTCAAGTCTGAAATATTAGAAAAACAAGTTACTTGATGTGTTCCAAAAATCATCCCTACTACTCACTTTTGAGGGAACATTTTTGAAGTCTAAAGGGAAGAAAACAAAAAAAGTTTTGCATTTATCTGCTGGGTAAATATTCCAGTAAATCATCCTTTTGTAAATACATGAATCCATCTGTACTTACAGAAGAGAAAGCTGGTTCATTCGTCTTATTAAGGCATTCTTCTTATTAACTAGCATGAACCATTCCTGCATCATAGCTTCTTCTTCTTCTGTGTTTCTTCCTGCAATCAAAATACTTGTGTTACTTAGGTGGCATTTCACAAATTAAGCTACATATTTCATTTCAGGTTTTGGAGTATAGGTCTCCAGTGTTATTGAGCAAGACAAAGCATACTCTCAAATGGTAAAAATATCATATAAGTCCTGCTGTCCAATGCTTCTTGCTCCATAAATACATCTGTGAAAGCAGCTATTCTTCAGCATACCTTTTAGTGTTCTTTATCACGCTGACACCCTGACCTAAATAAACACCTTTTAAAAAGTAATACATCTTTTAAATTCTTCCAAGAGAATGATATTGTCCTGATTTTCCCAATGAAAAAAACCAAAACCACCTTGCTGTTAAAAGATGTGTGCTCATTATAGGCCTCCAAACACAAAAACAATCCTTGTGGGCAGGATCCACTCCACCCGAGCAAACCCAGTGCAGCCAGGATGATGTGGTAGGGATCAAAGTAGCTGCAGAGGAGATGATAATCCTGAACCCTTGACCAAGGCACAGGCACCTGCTCAGCTTGCACTTACAGCCACTCTTCCAGACGATGAGCTGGAAAGAGCTTCTCCTCTCCTCAACTCACAAAGGGAGCATCTGCACAAATTCGAATCATTTTTGGGGCCCAGGTGCCTAAGAGTCCCCATGTGTGTGTGTATGGACTAGCACTACTTTGCCCAGGCCATGTCCATCACTACCTCCCAGTAGGATCAGGACACTCCATAGCCTACCTGCAGGCAGTGCTATGCCCTACTGGGCTCTGTAAGACTCTATGTTAACCATCCCTACACCATGAGACCATGTGGTGGAATGGGAGACAAGAGCCCAGAAGGCTCCTGACTGTCTTTGCCATGCAGCAGGGTTGCTCAGCCAAATTCCACTTTCTCTGAACTGGGGGACTAGGAGAAACCTTATCAAAGTCCTTTGTGGAGAATATACCTCTGTACTGACCTGCCATTCTTATCTGTTAAGTTGAGCAGAGGAGCAAAGACTATATGGTTCTCACTGAATTATGAAACTCACAAATTTTTGCTGTTAAAATTAATCTGGGAAGAAGTTTGGAATAGTGGCAAAGGAGCATGAACTGGGACTTCTGAGTACTTCTCCCAGCTTCAACACTGCTTCAGCAGGAGACAGTGGGCAGATCTCTTGAGTTTAAGTGCCTTGTGTGTAAGATGGGAATAATCACCTGCACCGATCTTGCAAAGGTGTTGAATTTAATTCTTTGATGAGTGTGAAAGGTTTTGAAATCTCTGACACAAGGTGCTGTACACTCAGGGAATCTATCTTTTTAACTTAAACCATAGGATCCCTGGTTGCAGAGAAGCAATTTCCAGCAGCAGAAGCTGGAAAAACAATAGAAAAAAATACTGGTTTGATCTGAAAGAAAGCTTTCAATTTCTGGATGGGAGCGTTTGAAATGCTTGCACGTACGTGCCCGCCACACACGCGTTCACACCCCAATGCCACGGTAGTGTGCAAGCCCAGATCTGCACGGAGAACCACCTCCTCACCCAGCTATGACCCTGCTGCATGCAAGGAAAGGTCACTGGCCTTCTCTAAACTGATGTCCCCCCACAGTGGCCTGTGGGCTTGGTGCATCCACACAAGGGAAAGAAAAGGAGATGAACTGGGAAGTGGGTCAGCCTGGGGTGGAGCTGGTGGACCCCCACAGTAAGAAAAAGTCACTCTATTTGGCACACTCTTCTTTCTGATGCGAGACATCCCCTCATATCCACTTATCACCCTGGGAAGCTCATGTTTGATGAAACTGTTCCTGGAAGGTGCTTTTAGGGTACATGATCTGATAGCAGTAAGATGGGAAGCACAGAGCATCATAAAGTAGGAATGACCCTGCAACCCTTTTCCAAGTAGAAGCAGCAAGGTCCAGCTCTTGGCTGATCAAACGATGAAGGAAGAAATTTGTAACACGAAAATACTCTCCCCCAAGACCTCCACTTCTGGTTTTCTGCAGAAAATATTATGTCATGGCATTTACAATAATATTCAGCAGTTCAGCGCTCCTCCAAAGAGGATTAAAACTTCTAGATACACCTTGCTGTTAAGTTACAGATCAAAGACATTCCTGTATTGGTCTGCTTTTAGAAGTACATGATAATCAATATTAGAAAGTTTTAATTGAAATGCACCAAGTAACTGAAATTTATTTGGAAGAGAGGACAAGAAAAAAGTGTTAGATGCCTTTTTCCCCATTTATTCTGTGACACACGAGATCACCACACTGCTAGTGAAAAAAAGTTCTCACAAGCAGACATAAGTGGCTATAGTAACATTTAAATCCATTTATTACCCTGAATTTGTTCATTTTTGGGTGGCCTGGGACCTCTGGCTAAAAGATGCCATTAATAAATCCAAGCTCTCGCTGCATTTCATTTTGCAAGCCTCGAAAAAGAAACGGGAGACAGAAACGTTTCATAGGAGTTTGACTCAACGGTGGATCTGAACTTGAATTTCATGCCATGCAATCTCAGGGTAAGAACAGAAACCTAAGATAGAAACTTCTTTCTATTAATGCATTCCTCCTAAACAAAGTTAGTTGCAACACATAATGAGAAAAGATCTATGTAAAGCTTGGAGCTGTCGAGTCAGATCTGAACAGGTGCCTGTTTTAATATTTCCACACTGACACCAAAGCACACACAATATCCATAAAATAGGCTGCTTTAAAAGTGAGTTAACAAAGTCTTGATTGTTTTTACAGAATTTTTAATCTGTTTTTGTACTCGCTTTGGACCCATGTGATGCCCTGACACGGGTCATGTGATATCGGCTGCGATAGGCACAAATCCCCGGGCAGCAACAAAAGAAGAAAGAATAAAAAAGAAAAAGCTGAGAAAAAGCTTGCAATTTGGAAAAAGGCCAATTGTACCCTGGTGAAGGCCTTTTTGATCAGTGAAATGACACATGTGTGCAATATTAATAGCAGTCGATGCTGATATTTTATTTGTTGACTGTCAGCTTTTAAATTCTTGCGCACGGAACTGAAACAGATTCTTCCCATGCCAGCAAAATAAAGATGAACTGCCATATATAAAATATTTAAATAACTCTTCTCAGCAAATACAGTGCCATTAGCACATTTCTTTTTTTTTTTTTTTTTTCCTTCTTTTTTTCCTTGGTGGAAGGATGCACACAGAACACTTTCAACAAAGAAAAAATGAGCATTGTTACTGCAGCAATTATTGCAAGTTGAACTCACATGTAGAATTTCTAAATAAAAAAATTAGAAAAAGCCTTTTTTCAACACAGTTTCACTCCGTAAAACCCTGCTGCTGCTGGGGTTGTTTTTGTTTCCACTTTCCAAGTGTAAAACAAGTATTTAATTGACTTGCTACAAATGCTTGAAAACTAAAATTGGGAAAATATCTGTGTTGTTTTCAGGGAAAAACAAACAAACCCAAACCTGTACAGATTATTTAAATGAAGTGAAAAACATGTTTGAGAACAAATCGATCCCATGAATGCAAACCCCTTATTTGAGCCAGTGCAAGATGATGAAAATCTATAAATAGCTCACAGATCTTAAACTTAAATTTTTTTTCCATAATACATGCATTACACTATTGTTTTCGATAAAAAAAACAACAACAACAACAACAAAACCCTTTTAAAGCTAGTAAGTTGGACCATTACAAATTAATCCTGACTTTAATAACTGGTTAAAGACCCCTTCAGCTTTATAAGTAACAAAAAATATTAAAGCCTGTGATCACAGCGAGCTTTTCTCATTTCTCCTCTAACCATTTGTTATTTAATCCAATACTAGTAATCCAATTTGTCCATCAGACTTTTAAAGGGCAGAATGCAACTTCCCCAGCTTAGACACTTTTCAAAGTACAATATATTTTTCAAATGAATGCTGGATGTTTCATTTTTTCCCCAACTGTTCCTAGCTCTAATGTATGAGGAAAAAAGAACAAGATGAACATTGTTCGTACTGATTAAGTAAGAGCTCATTAAAGAGCTGTCAGTGCCGTACTTTGAATATGCATGAAGCATATAATCAGATCTAGTACCGTCACTAGAGGAGAATACGGTAAGTACAAAGGATTGATTTAATTACTTAGAGTGGGCTGTGGTGGTAAAGCAGTCTTGTTAGCGCAAAAAGAAAAGGAGGTTGTATTCTGGCACGGTTAGGGGAAAAAGGCAGTTTTAGCTTCTGCCACAATACCTAATCTCAGGATAAAGCACTTTACATTGTAGCTTAAAATGAAGACTGTCAGTTTTCTCAAAAGACCAGAATTCATCTTATCTTGTTTAACCTCACCTGGTTAACTATCTAGCAGAACATTATTTATTCTCTTTAACACGTAATTATGCTTATACCTTTTTATCCTATAGTTCAATAATGACTTCTGAAAACAGTCTTCAAATAAGAGCACGTAGTGCTGCAAACATCATACGCATGCAAAATGCTCGGTAAGAGATTTGAAAAATGCAGAGCCAGAAACTAAGAGGAAACAGTAAGTACACGCGCCTTGATGTAAAAAGACAATACAGCTTTTAATGTCTGACTTTATTATTAGATAGGTTCTGAGGAGGATTCTGGCAAGGTTTCTCCAATTTATTTTATTTTTCCCCTCTTCCTTTCTGCTTTTTGTTGTTGCTGTTGTTTAATCAATCCATTCTTGTTTTATTCTTCTGCTAGGAATCCAGGGGAATTCTCTCACAGCAATTCTCAGTGCCATTTTCTAATTTCATTGTCTGGCTTGAGTGGTGAAGGATGCGTGCTCTATTCTTCTCTTCACTTGACATCTACCAGAACCCTCCTCGGTGATTAGGAACGAGCCCAACACCAAGCCTGGAATAGCACAAGACACTGAATTCTACCCTCAGATACGAGAAGCTCCTACTGACTTCTGAGTTGTGATTCTGTGCTGGAACAGCTCCTGCACAGGGCTCAATAAAGGCTGTAGCATAAAGTTCAGTCATTTTGTCCCTTACTGGGGCAAATTTTAATGACAACCAAAATAACGATAGCCAGAAGTTTAACGATAGCAAAAAAAAAACCCCACCCAAACCCCACCCCAAACCTTCTTAATTTCTCCTGTGGTTCATCAGACATATTCAAATATAATTTTCCTGACTGTTATTTAAAACCAAGTTGAGCCAAATTTCATCTACAATGCTCAAGAATTACAAGCATGTTTATATGTTACCATTTTTAAGAACAATAAAAGAGACTAGCTTATTTTAACATTGCACAGCTTCCAGGCAGTCTTTTAAAACTAACTCTCCCTTCACATTCTTCAGGATTTACAAATGGATTTTTGTTTACACTGTAAGCTAATTATTTGTTAAATATTTAAATAAGAAGCATCTTGACAAATGTCTCTTCTGAATCAATTTGAAAAAAAAAATTTTTTTTCTTTTCCTGTTAAAATATACTTCCAAACCCGCCCCTTATGTCCAGCTATCAATACGTACATGTGCCATTAGACCCATTATTTTTAAGCCATTTGGGCAGCTCGTCATCAGATAAACTCAATATGGATTAACATAGTAAAATTGTACCTTGTTAAGAAAACAGAAGAAAGTGCTATGAAACACTGCGAATGCCACTTAAAAGGAGGAAAAAGCAGCAACATGCAGGGACAAGATCAGTTTACAGAGTAAATGGATGAACACAGTAACTCCTCTACACTTTATGCCGTTGTAAAACTGTCAAGATAAGCCAATAGATTAGTATTTTTTAAAAAATCCTTAAATGTGAATGTATTTAGCTGTTGTGCAAAAATGAATTACAACCCCTGGAAGATTAATAATAAAGGGTTTCTATCAGCATCCCAAACCAGTCCATTCAATCTGGCAAGAAATAACAGGTTTACAGAAATCACTTTGTATGCCTTCTTAAGCAGTAATTGTTTTAAAATTTTATTTGCACTGCATATAGTGTGTGTGCCATGGTGTCATGGTTAAACACAGAAAACTCCCCATGTCTCCCCATTTACCTCAACAGAACTACATGAAAAACAACCTACTTAAGACAGAGCCCATTCTTCAGCCATTTACTGATGTTTACACACAGTTTTAAAATAGAATAGAAGAAGCTTTTTTCACTCAACACACTTGGGTGAAGAGGCCAGCAGGAGAATGCCAGCGCATGTGAACTAGAGCGGGGTGAATAATGACAAAAACGGGCCAACTTCTCTCTGCTCCTCTTTCTGGGCTATTTGTTAGTTGACAGAAGCAGATGACCACCGAGAGCCATCCCAACGCCAGTAAATTCCACAAATTCAATGGGAAGGTCTTTTGAAAACATACCCTGCCGTCTTTATTTATTTGCCTGCTGCATTAAAAAGTTACATTCACCCAATCGTGGGGACGAGTTTTTACGAGTTTCTCTATTAGGAGTAAGCGGACAGATTGGCTTATTTACCTGAAGGAGAACATGAATAGCAAATAAAGAATTGTTCTAGGATGTGTCTCATCTTGTCTCATAAGAACCTGGGGAAATTCACTGAAATTGAAGGTGGTGTGTTTAAAACCGATAAAAAACAATGATCTTTCCTCAAAGGCTCATCATTTACCAGTAGAACTCATTGCCACAAGGCAATGTTGAAACTAAGAGCTGAGCAAGAATTAAAACCAGGTTGAATGTTGAATCTGGAAAGGCAAAGTTGTAGCAATAAATATTCAAACAACCAAACAAAAAAACACGGGAGGTAGGAATTGGATCCTCCTGCTTTAGGACATGTGCTAACCTTTCATTTTTAGAGGTTAAATGAAATGTTCCTTGAGGCCAAGTTAGCCTGCAACTGGACCCTGTGGAGTTTCTGGCACCTGCCTGGGTTCAACTCATACCTGTCCTTCTACAGGACAATGTTCTGGACCACACCACGGGGCTGACCCACTGTGGCAATTTCAGCTTTACAGAAAGGAAACATGTAAAGGGATGAGAAACATTGCCAAGTGTTTTAGCTGACCAACTTCACATCACTAACAAAGGCTGATGGAACATCTTGAACCCTTTGAAGTCAACGTCGGACTTCACACTGATTTTAATAGTCTTCTCATCTTGTTCACTGTGACCAGCTTATGCTCAGATGAGCTCTTGTTTTTAATGTGAGTTACTGGATTTAACAAATATTTAAGCAGAGGAGCCTATATTCTCAACAGATATTCCTTGTAATGAGGAGTTACATGAGACCTACCACAAAATGAGTCCACCACTAAATGAAAGCTACGGTGAAGATTTTTAAACAACCAGTGAGCCGCAGTTTTTCATGGAGTGAAACTGAGGCATCCCAAAAGAGACCTATTTTCTGAAAAATCACCCTCCTCTGCTCTCAGTGACCCCCTTTGGTGGAAAAGTGCAGAATTTTGGTTAAAATAATTCTTCAATGTTCTATGTGGCAAAACAGACCCTGCAGTAGGCATGCCACAGCACGAATAGATAAGCTGTTCCACCTTCAGCTTCATGCCTTCCATTTCAGATTACCATGCTCAGCTTTCTTCCAGAATACTTCTTCCATTCACTGAACAAGGACCTCTCCTTGGTTATTAAACATCACTGAAGATGAATAAGAATATCCACCAAGAGATAAAGAGGATGGGACCATCGTTTAGATGACACTGCAGAAGAGCTAGCTAGCAGATGAAGCCCTAGCAGAGTTTCCAGAGTCTGAACTGGATGGGAAAATGCCTACAGAACATTAGAAAGGCAAATTCATGGCCACTAGCTTGCTGTCTGAGTGCAGTTGAGGAGACATTGATGTCCACACAATGGAGTCTCATAAAGGTAGGTAACGACTGCCAAGAATCTGCCAGGCAGAGTTACATTGCTGTGCATTGTCTGACTGTATTTCAGCCCCTAAAAGTACTGTAACCCTAACAAAATGGAGCTGCTGCCAAGGGAATGCCTTTATCACGAGCACACATCAAAATTAGCTTACTATCAAGCAGGAAATTTTCAATTTCTTTGGTTTCTGAAACACAATAAATCAGAGAGGCTATTTAAAATTTTGAGAGCTGAGTAAACAGAAGGTCAGGGTTCTGACCACATCTCAGCGTGTGCGAGGATTTATTTTACCTGGGGTGGGACTGACTCACAGGAAGACAAACATTTGTGGCCTGCAGTCTTGGCAACCTAAAATTATAGCAGGACTGAAACTTCCACAAAGGCGAATTGCCTGAAGGCTTGCTGATTTTCTCTACATGATGAGTCAACACAGCAGCTACTACAAAATAACAGAAAATCAACAGAAACAGAATCCCTGGCTTTGACAAAAATTTTGAACATAATTTAAATGTGGGACCATCAATCCAGACCAAGAAAACACATAGTTTGTAGCCCAAAATTCAGAGAACAAGAGATGAGATTCAGCTGAAACATCAGGAGAGACTCCTGAAAGAAAGTGATGCTTCCTGCCTGAGGACAGTGCCTGCAGGGATCTTAGCACCAAGCAGAACCAACGTTTGTCTTTTATCACCCTCTGCTATTTTTTGTACCTAAATTCCTTCATGTAGCACAGCTTCAGAAGAAGTACAGGCTTGGGAAAAGTAGACATGAGACCTTTGCTTGCAGCATAGGAAACATGGACCATTAGCTGATACACTCAGACCTTTGAAGCTACAGGAGAAACAGTAGTTCATGCTTGGCAGTTCACCAAGAAGGGTATGATGGTCTGGCAGATGAACTATTATGCTTGCAGGTTGAAAAGTAGAGTTGGATGCTTTGTTATGAGTGACAGTAATTTCTCTACAGCTCACAACTTCTCCATAAGACCAGTTGCCTGTTTACCTGGCAAGTTACGGCTGGGTAAGATTCTGAAGTGAGAGGCCACTTAACATTAAACCTGTGGGATTTTGCTCTACCAGGCAGCATATGATCACATTTTTACCCAACGTTGCCTTACTTCCTTCAGAACTGAGCCTGGGAAGGGGTAGTGGACAGTATAAAATCACTTTTTAAAGGACAGGGCTGAATTTAACCCAAGCAACTGCCTAAAGTGAGATGATGGCTGGCATTGAATGTGACTTTGTACTGGTGTTAATGAAGACACCTACTCTTACTGGGAGTTGGCAAGTTAGTACAAAGCTTCCCAGGGCTAACCGGGCAAGCTCAGCTAGGTTGAGGTATCCTGGGGCCCATAATTTCCAGTTTTGACAGAAAAGGTGTTTTTGGTGGTAAACAGGAGAAAACCAAGAAAAAATAACAGGGCTTTCTGCAGACTGCAGTGGCATTGCAGGCCGAGAGCCCAGGGTGACTGAAGTGCCTTTCTCCTTGCCTTCTCCTTTACAGGCAGGCACTGATGGTAGTGAAAGCTAACTTCCAGGCATAAAGCCAAAGACTATGCCTACCACATGAAAGAGCATTTATACTACCATACCACAAAGAAAGATGGAAATCAGTTAAAAGAAATAAGTGTCTGTTGGGTCTTGCAAGACTTTTGGAAGGCTCACAAGTCTATTCATAGTGCCCAGGGCTCTCCCAGAGTAGCCTCCTGTGCTCAGGCTCTCTTCTTCAAGCTAGCTTCAAGCACTTGGTTGACAGGTTCTTTTAAGGCAAAGATGAGGCTACAAGCCAGGGAAGCATGGAGAGGAGGCCGACTTATTGTTCAGTCCTTCCAACCAATGGGAATTCCGTCTTACTTTGAGGAAAAAAAAAGCTATGGTCATTATTGCTGCTGAGCTGCTTTAATGATTTAATGAATTTGGCTTGGGAAGGCTGAACACGCCAGCTGCCCATGTTTGGTCTTGGAAAAGTCTCCTCCTGGGAACTTCTGCCTACCAATGCACAGATTTAAAACTGAAGAGATGTGTTGAATTAGAGTCAGAACTGTGAACTCCATTGTTGGCATGGTGTGTTCAGTTAGTGGGAACTCCTCAGCTGTAGAAATGCTGGGTATGTGGAAAAGTATGGCCAGAAGGTCTTCCCTTTACCAAAACCAACTCAAGATTGCTGCACAGGAACTGCTAATGGGAAGAGATGGAGATTGAAGAGGAAAGAGCTTGCCAGTAAGAGACTGTGGAGGCCACATGACAGAAAGAAAACTGGAAGAAGGTTGAGAAGCCTCAAGAAATTCTCAGTCGCTCATAAAACACATGATTCTGGTAACGACAAAACCAACACTTGCACAGAAATTTGTGTATGAAAGATCTGGGCTCTGAAGACTTACGTCAGAAAAACAGCTTACTAGCATTCCAGTTTATTTGCATTAACCAGTTTTAATGAATGGCTTTGCACTGCATGGATTCAGTACTAGCAGGCTTTTCTACAGAGCTCTGCAGGCTTCAGGTCAGTCAAGTTACTCATGGATGCAACATAGAAACACAGTTACCATATTGTAAATGAGACCTTGATCATAACATCATTGCACTTCTTTTACCCAGGGCTTTGGTAGTTGCTAAAACTGCCATTATCATAACCCTGGCAGCAAGCTAACATTCCTGAACACTGGAGAGAGAAGCACCTCATCAAATGCTTTAGAATACTGCTTTGCTTCAAAAAAAGCAGTAGCTATATGCATAGCAACAATGCATAGTTTTGTGAACTGTTATCATGTTACAATAAAAGTCACTGACTTTTGTGCCTGTGTGAAAAACCTTTTCTTCTGTTCAACATAGATTGCTGTTAGTACTATCCTTCTAGCCTCCTAATTCTCAGGTATTTCCAATGGGAAATGATCTCACACTGGCACAAGCAAAAAAACATACCAGTGTCACATATGGAGCACTCATGTATCCAGAATTACAGAATCACAGAATCCTAGGGATTGGAAGGGACCTCGAAAGATCATCTAGTCCAACCCCCCTGCCAGGCAGGGTCACCTAGAGCACATCACACAGGAACTTGTCCAGGCGGGTTTGAATGTCTCCAGCGAAGGAGACTCCACAACCTCTCTGGGCAGCCTGTTCCAGTGTTCTGTCACTCTCACAGTAAAGAAGTTTTTTCTGATATTTACATGGAACCTCCTATGCTCCAGTTTGCACCCATTGCCCCTTGTCCTGTCACTGGACATCACTGAAAAAAGCCTGGCTCCATCATGCTGACACTCCCCCTTAAGATATTTGTAAACTTTGATGAGGTCGCCCCTCAGTCTCCTCTTCTCCAAGCTAAAGAGACCCAGCTCCCTCAGCCTTTCCTCATAAGGGAGATGTTCCACTCCCTTAATCATCTTTGTGACTCTGCACTGGACTCTTTCAAGCAGTTCCCTGTCCTTCTTGAACTGAGGGGCCCAGAACTGGACACAATACTCCAGATGCAGCCTCACCAATGCAGAATAGAGGGGGAGGAGAACCTCTCTTGACCTACTAACCGCACCCTTTCTAATGCACACCAATTTTTTTAAAAACTTTGCCTTGCTTTTTATGCTAAATAGGTAACTGGTAAAGATGTTGTTTTCAGTGATACTTTTAAATTTTATGTCTTGCCAGAACGGCCGTTGTTATAGAATCCCTTCTCTTGCTGTGCTTCGGCATGTGCATCTTTGTCTTTCACAATATGGTTGGACAACTCTCTACCACCTCATGGTTTGGCAAGTGTTCTGTTCATCTGAGATTAACCATGCTGAGCTAAGCAAAACAACGGTATATATGGAAAGCAAGGCTGGCAAACTGCTATTAAAACTATAGTGTTATTAATTAATTCTTTCTGATTTACATAAGACATGAAAGATATGAAAATATTAAGAGACCACGATGATTTCCCTATCTAGCTATAACTCTCTCCTTATGTATACGCACCAGCATTTTCACACTGGCTGCTTGCAAGCCTGAAGACAGTGACAACAACAATTTTTAAATGTAGTTCATCTCTCAGGCAAAATTAAATGTTCATAATTTTCGTCCCCAAGCCCTGACACTGGTGAATACAAATCTGCATTCACTTTTGAGAATTCCAAAGAGAATTGCAAATTCCATTGTTTTTAAAAGACAAAACTTGGCTTAGGGAGTAGGATGCCTCCTCCTAGCTTATCCCTCCTTTCCTCAGTGCAAATTTGTGTTACGGACTGGACGACTCCAGCAAGAAGCATTCAAGATGATATAATACAAACTGGTAAATACAGCTTGATAATCAGGTTTGTGAAGGTGCAGAGCATCTAAGGGGCTTATTTTTGATAGTGAGTCTATATGCATATGCATCATCAAGCCCCCATTGAGAAGCAGACCACTCCAAGTGGTTAATACAGCTAAAGGGGGCAGATAAGAGATCGATGACAAAAATCACCTGGTAAAAAAAAAGTAAAAGGTGTTGCATTAAAAGGGCTTTTACTTTGCATGTGAAACAATACCGAGAAACCTGTATTTTAGCACTTGTACTCAACAAGCACTCCAAAGTATGCTGGGATGAGAACAGAAATCCATCCTTTCTAATAATCTTGTGACAAAAGCTAAAAGACATCATCCTATTAACTAGTGATCTCAACTGCTAATGCAGGGTACTTCCTGGTGCCTTTTATGTAGAATGCTGCTATTAAAAAACCACTAAACATTCACTGTGAACAACACAGAATCATTCATCTTTTATCAGCATCTCTTGTTAGAGGAGTATGAGAGGGGCTGAAGGTGTCATTGATATTATAGAGTGGAAATTAATCAGAAATTTTTCTCATATTTTCCTCATCACACTCATTTACTTTTGTACAAATTTCCCCCTGCTAAAAAGTTCATACCCAGCCCCCTGTTGTACGCTTTTAAGTTGAGAATATTCAACGAGTGCGTCAACTGAAAGGCACCAGGTCCTAACACAAAAAGCATTCGAAATTCTCATTTAGTTGTCTTTATTTTGCTAGCGCCATGTGGTCCTTGAAGATGTAGAAAACACGGGAAGCCGAGTAAAGATCAGAGCAAGCTCATTAGCATTCTGACAAAATTGGAGTGGTGGAGATGTATAGTTTGCCTAGTTTGTCGTTTTGAAAGCTACCGGTGGTAAGCTTTCTATTTCATTGTGCTTTTGTCTTTTTTGGGGGTTTTCAACGCAGCGGGGTGGTTGTTAGCCTAGGTTTTCACAGTGCATTGTGGGAACCTTGCCTGCACATTCAGCCTATATAGTATCATTTGAGTTCAAGTCAAAAAGTTTTGTTTTTTTTCCTATTAATTTCATAATCACCTATGCTAACGCATAATCATTGTCTGGCTGTCAAAAAGCATCCTGCCCAACACCTGATTCATAAAGTTAAAAAAAAACCAAAATCAAAACCCCTTAAATAAAATACACTCTGAGCTGTATTTAAAAATAAAAACCTTTTAAACATGTTGCTAGTTTTCTTCAAAAGACAAGATAAGAATAAATTAATTTAAATTCCACTGTTTACAATAAACTAGAAATGAATTTGAGACAGATCCAGTTGATTAGAATTCAAAAGAGACTCTTTCACCATATAAGATCCCCAATTCTATTTTAGACGCTCTTGAAGGAAAGACGGGTTTATGCTCCAGAATTATGTAAATAATGAATTACCTCTTACAAGACCTAAAGGAGTTATTACTCTGCTCATTAGATTTTTCTTATTTTATTTTTTTAAAACATAAGGCTCACTTTGAAGGGCTAAAAGGGCTACATTAATGCTGCTATTCGACATGAACGTTTCCAAGTTGCAATGAAATGTATAAAGGTCTTTTTGGATGAATTTATCTGCTAAATCCTTGTGGTTGCCCTCCTATCTCGGATGATGACCCAAAAGAATGTCAACAGCTCATTTCCCAGAGAGCTGGAAAGAGTCACTACACACGCCATAATCTGCACGTTCTCAAAGAACCATTTCAAACATTACATTTCACAAGCTGTTTAAAGAGATTCCGCCCCCCCCCCCGCCCCATCTCCACTATCCTACCAGTACTTTGGACATCAGTGCTTTGGAAATTAAGGCTTTAACAAAGTTGAAACGTGACTTTTTACTTATTGTGTTGGTGGGTCATGCATATGTGCATGCGCATACACGCACTGTGCAACACGTGAGTGCCCACGGATTCCCACGCACTTCAAATTCACGTCGCTAAATTCTAGTCCCACTATGGCAGGTACAAGCAAATGCTAAAATCCAAATACACTAAGTCACCCCTAATTTACTCATTGGATTTTTTTCATATAACGTGTGTCAGGCTGCCAAAATCACAGATATCCCTATAGTAGGAAAGGATAAAACCCGACTTGAAAGGAGTTATAATGGTCTAGATTCAGATACAGTAAATTTTACAATGGAGTGGGGATTAAAAATTTATTTACTTAGCAAGGGGGAAAGGATAAACAAATATTAAGAGTAAGAGCTGCCTTATACAAAACCTTCAGAACTCTTTCTTTTTGTCATGCACTTGGATAGCATCATTATGTTTGTCAAAACAGAGCTGCAGCCAGGCTCTCTTGATGAAGAAAAGCAACCGGTCAGGCCAAAGAGAGAGCCCTGGTCTTTAAACCAAAAAAAAGTACAAGCAGGTAAATGCCTGAAGACCGAAAGCTCTGAGATACTCCCAAAGCCGTGTGAATTGACAGATCTACATTTTTCTGTCATATTTAAAATCTAATTTCACTCTGTGCCCATTAAATTTCATCACAGGAAATGTTTCCCTCCCCAGCTAAAACCAGTCTCCCAGCCTGGAGTATGAAATAGCAGGCGTTATTTTAAGCTTAACAAAAGGCAGATTTTTGCCAGCTCTGAGGTGGCACCTTTATTTTCAAATCTGCTTTTCATCACTTAGCTCCTTTTCACTCAGGTTCCAACTCTTAGCAGGGGCAAATAACCTGAAGACTGTTACCCACCCAACAGTAAGGGCAACCGAATTATTTTCTATACTTTGCAATGTGCTTATAGCTGCAAAATTATTTATCTCCTTCACTGCATTCTACTATGAAAGTTTTCTCCAGAAGAATCGCCGGGACCAGCCATATCAAATTAGAGGGCAGTCAGGAGTGTCTAAGTCCAGCTTTAAAACAAATATCATAACAATTACTTAGCCATATGGAAAATAGGGTATGTCTTTCCTGAAAGCTTTTATACATTTTCTATCTCAAATTTCAACTTCATTAGAAACTATTTCTGACTAGCAAGCTGCAAGATTGCTAAATATCTAACTGTTAACTCACCATGAAGAAGGAGACTCTTTTGAATGGCAGAACTTTTCCAAGATGCAAATGAAACAATAATTTAATTTCAAGAGTAAATTAACTGAAGGATTCAGTTTGATGTTTCAAAGTCTCCGAAATTAAGTGGCAGTTGCAACCTATGCAATACCCACACATACATGCACCCACATACACATGTTAACACAGCACCCCCACTACACCCCACTCCCATCTTCAGATGAACTCACATTGTACTTATGTTTAGGTTCCTATGACTTCAAGGCCAGATGTTTCACAAATGACCAACAATTGGAGGTTAGAATAAATTAATGACTGATTTCTGAGCTTTGATGGAATTAAGCATACTTCTTTTCTCAATGTGCCCATGTGAATGTTCACCCGTTACACTTTTTTTTTTTTTTTTTTTTTTGACAAGTGAGGCCACCCGGCAGAAAACAACTGATGCAAAACCCAGGAGTAATCCCTCTGTTTAGTTCAACACTGCGGTTAGCCTTAACACTGCCTCTATTATCCAATGGATTTAAAGAAACTTTCATTTATTTGTTGCCCTCAGTCTTCCAACTTTGTTGCCTTCTTTAAAGGACCCCAGACCATTCCTATGTAAATACATTTGCATAGGGCCACAATGAAACTTTCTGGGACTTGGATTAAACTTGCAGAACTAGATAGCTCTGCTGCACATATTTGTGATCTTCACCTAAGTACTTTCACAAATACATACGAGTAAAACTGTACCAAAGCCCTGAACTCTGAAACAACGAGCAGACACAGCACCCAGACATGAAATAACTACATTTATAATGAACAAAAAGTACTTTTTATTTAGAAGTTGTTGAGATCAGGACTTTATTTGCTGCAAAATGTCATCTTCTCTCCTAACCTGTTCCTGTTCCTATAGGACAACAGGATGCCTGTTGTAAAAGTGATGATTCATAGCTACTTAGTTTTTCACTTTTTTCTTTTTTTTTTTTTTTGTTGCCTCTGCTTCTAACAAATACCTAGGGTAAAATGTATTATTATATACTGCACACAATAAAGCCTTTTTGCAGCCAATTCAAATATAAAGCTTTGGATCCAGCAAGTCTATTAGGAAACAGCACCAGGATTAATCCCTGCAATTACCACCCTCAAAAAATGCTGGTGGACACTCAGTGCAATTTCATCATTCCCACAGACAAAATGCCAATACCTTAAAGGTTTATGTTCTGTAAGATGGACTTAAACTACATACTAAGGACAGGTTTTGTAATTTCACTGGCACTGATGACTGTGGGCCAGGAATTACAACTGAATATATTCTTTTGGTATGCATTTAAAGAGATAACACCTTCTTCCAGGGGCTCAAGTAACATAGATATCTAATTCCTTGTTTTGTAGTACAGTCCGTTTTAAAGTAGTTCAAAAAGCTTTGAACACATAACATTTTTTTTTAAATCATATAGAATTATTCAAGTCCACTACAACGATTAAAAAAATCAAGCCAAATATATCAAACTTAATCACATATAAAAATACACTAGCCCCTAGAAAATTATTTGAATAACTGGAAGCATGTTAATGAAGACACTGGCACAAATCATAAACCAATTCTGATTTACACTTCATTTTCCATATTTCTGACTATATGGTAAGCTTCCGCTGCCCCGTGCAAATACCATATACAAACCAAATTTCTCTCGTTGGACTAAACACATCAATACAAAAGCAAATGAACTACCAAAGTGCCCTAATTAACAATTTTGCAAGTGAATGCAGACATCAGTGCCACACTGCAGCCATTAAAGTCTATTCCTTGCCATATCTGTTTCTGTTAACATTTCAATAGACCAATTAAATGACCTTTCCCCCCCTCAAACTCAATTAAGCTATTTGAACATCAATTGATAACTTACCATGTATTTATGCAAAATGTGCAAGCAAGAGATTCATTTTTTCAATCCTAATGATGTTCTGAAGACAAGGAAACTATCTTAACTATCCTGTCCTGGTATTCCACGGAGAGGGGGCCAGAGATGGGACTGCCTCCCAGGGGAGCCTGGTGGGCATGTTGGCATTGTGGCAGGCGGTTTGGAGAAAGCAGGTGTGAGGCAGATATTCTTCTTCCATGCCATTTGGTCCCTACCAGGCAGCTGCCTTGGGAGGTCAAAAGAAAGCGGAGACAGCCATCTCTTTCAGCTTGTTGGAGTATCACATCGCTGGGTCACAGCCAGCACACTGGTAGGTGGCACAGGGTCACATCAGCCAACTTGTAGAAATCCAGAATGGTTTTTTTCATTTTCCTTTTTTTTTTTTTTTTTTTTTTTTTTTTTTTGTCTTGAGTTTTTACATCTTGTTCTTTAACGAAAAAGCAAAGGGATGCCCCGACACATACACCTTTCT